>CM030358.1:274609914-276009497 GCA_017893485.1 Hemerocallis citrina
GCATGTGTAAAACACGTGAAATCAATAAACTCTTATTCAATTATAATTAAAAATTCAGGATGTTACAACACTCCCTCCTTAGAATAGTTCCGTCCCCGGAACTACGCTTAAAGAGTGAGAAAACAGAACACAACAAGAAGAAAAGAAAAGAAGATACAAATCAAACAAAGAGCTCAGGATGATCCTTCAACATCATCTCCTCGGATTCCCAAGTAGCCTCCTCAACCAACTGGTTTGTCCAGACTACTTTGACCATCGGTATCGTCTTTTTCCTCAAGACTTTCTCCCGACGAACCACAATCTCAACTGGTAGCTCAACGTAACTCAGATCCAGCTGCAAACCCTCCGGCACTTCGGGCAAATGGTGACTTGAATCCGGAATGTAACATCTCAGCATAGAGACATGGAAGACATTGTGCACCTACGAAAACTCTTCTGGTAACTCCAACCGGTAAGTGGTTTTCCCAATTCGCTATAAAATCATATATGGGCCTATGAACCTCAGGGCTAACTTCCCACCTCTGTCAATGCGAATCACACCTTTACTAGGTGATACCTTCAGAAAGACAAAGTCATCAACCTCGAACTCAAGGTCCCTCCTCCGGTTGTCTGCATAGCTCTTCTGCCTATTCTGAGCATCCACCAACCTCTTCCTGATCAAAAAAAATCTTTTCAGAGGTCTGCTGCACGATCTTAGACCCAAACATCTGCCGCTCCCCAACTTCAGACTAGCAGATAGGTGTTCTGCACTTCCTGCTATATAAAGCTTCATACGGCACCATCCTGATACTAGCCTGAAAACTGTTGTTGTAGGCAAACTCTACCAGAGCTAAATGTCTTTCCCAATTTCCTCCAAAATCTAGAATACAACACCGAAGCATACCTCAAGAACCCAATTGACCCTCTTAATCTGTCCATCATTCTGAGGATGGAAATCAGTGCTGAAATCCGTCTTAGTACCCAAAGCTGTAGGAAGACTCCTCCAGAAATGCGAAGTAAACCCCACATCTCGATCAGACACAATGGTCAATGGAACACCATGAAGCCTGACGATCTTCCCAACTACAGCTCAACTAACTTGTCCATAGTCGAAGTGAGTTTCATCGCCAAGAAGTGAACTGATTTGGTTAGTCGATCGACTATGACCCAAATCGCATCATTATCCTTTGAACTCTTGGGCAAACCCATGATAAAATCCATGCTGATGTTATCCCACTTCCACTCCGGAATAGGTAACGGTTGCAATAAACCTCTGGGCTTCTGATTCTCGGCTTTCACCTGTTGACAGATCTCACACTTTGCCACAAACTCAGCCACATCCCGCTTCAAACCTGACTACCGGATTTTGTTCATGAAATTCTCCGTTCTTCTTGTTGAGCTGTTCTTATTGATTCTATTTTCTTCTATTTAATTGTGGTTATTTTTATTTGAACCTTATTGATTTAGATCCATATCTTATTGAACCCTAAAACTCAATTTCATTTGTTCTTGACCCAAAACCGCTATTATTGGATCCTAAACCACTAACCCATATCCTAATTGTACCTTATAAACACAACTCTATTGTAAACCCTAAAAATTGTACAATTGAAACCCTAGCCGCATATTCTCTCTCTCCTATTATCTTTCCTCTTTGTTTCTCTCTCCCCATCAGGATTTCCCGCCCAAACCATCGACAGCCCCCCGACCTTCTTCTCCGACCATCCCTCCAGCAACCCCCTAGTCATCGACCCTACTAGTCGCCATTCTCCAGTCTCCGCCCTCCTGTTAGTGCCGCCACCACACCCGAAACCCCCAGTGCCCTCCTACTCTGTCCTCGTCATCAACGGCGCCAAACCCCAACCAAATAATACTGCTGCTCCCCTGTCCCGTCGACCAACCCAGTAGCACCGCTGCCCTCGCTGTCGATGCCCACCGTCACCGTAGAGCCACGTTGGCTAGGTCCAGACCGCAAGTTGCTGTTGCTACCATTGCTATTTGCTGTCTTTGCTTGGGTTCTTCTATTTTGCACGTAATTTGCACATGCTATTTTGGTGGATTTGTGTGTTCGTGTATTCGTTCCTCCGGGATCCTAATCCCGTTATTCTTGGTATTCGTTTTTACCGTTAATAAGGCAAGTCACTGTCCTCTTGAATTGTTAATTGTATCAAATTCAAGTTTTGTTGAAACTCTTACAAGTAGATCCTTTCGTTTATCATATTATACATTATTCATCACTTTCGTTGGGTATATTGAGGATTTACACGAGCTAACTTCAATATTCTTGACATCGTGCTACTTTTGACTGCAAAGATTGAATCGTTCATGTATGCATATATAATTGATAATAGGGTTGTTCATATAATTATCATACAAATAAATTATTGTAGAGAGAATTGCTAGGTTTTGTGTTATTTGATCGATTGATGGTTAATTGATGATAAATTGATGTAGGTATGTGTTCTTAATCTTATTTATCATGTTTATACCCATCATGCTGATTGAGAAGTTTATTGACTAGTAGAATTGATACCCATCATGCTTAATTAACTTATTTCATGAAAAACTACCCAAAACCTGTATATTGCTTGTTGTCTGTATGTTGAGTGCTATTTTCGACCCAGTAAATGATCTTAAAATGAATAATTTTCTGAATAAGAATTATATCCCTATCTTTCTAGTTTCCAGAACATCTTGAATTTCTAAATTCCGAGTTGTGTAACAAAAGTTAGTTCTGTTTTACTACAACTGCGTTTTAAATTCCAGATTTTACGATTCTTGTATGTTTCATGTTTAAACAGTGAAAAGGCTAATCTAATAATAAAAAAATTTCTGATAATTTCAAGATTGTTAGTAATCATGTTTAGGAGTCTAGATTTTTTTTTAATGAATTTAATATTGAGTTTTCGCTGATTCTAAAAATACAATAACACGATGTCAACATTTTACCTGAACATGAAATCTGTAAAGAACAATGTGTTTGACCTAGCTACTATTGTCGGATTTTGAACTTTAATTATGTGTTGGAACTGTGAGGAAGTCTAGTTTCTTGAATTTCAGTGAATCAGTGAATCAGTGAATCATCATAATGTACCGTGCAACAATATTGTATCATATCAGTGATTATCATACCGACAAATGATCTATATTATTCACCACTCAGTCTAAACGAAATTATTTGTATGCATCGAACCTGTAGTATGGAATGCAGTAGTACGTGCATTAGTTAGGATGAAAATGATTAATAGACATAAGGATTGACACAACACCGACATTGCATATTGTACATCATTGTTCCGATTGATACCAAATATTGTTTAAGTGTTATTGATACTATTGAATATGGTTACCGAATATTGAATCATTATTTATACCAATCGCATCGTTTACCATGATATTGATTATTGCTATTGTCCCATGTTATTGACTCCTATTGATCCATTGAGTTCATTGTTATATTGTTATTCCATTGTTCATTGCTTTCTCAACTTGCTGTCCATGACTTGCTCTAAGGATAATTTTTCTCTTCTTTTTAAATGAAGTGTACACAGGTGATGAAGGAAAATTGCCTACTGGGATTGGAGAACAAAAATTCTGAAGATTCAATTCTTTCTAATTGCTTATCGTTTTATTGAACTTAATGTATTGAGACCTATTATCTATTTGTAATTGGATTATTATTGTATTGGGCTTATGTCCCAAATTTTATTATTGTTTCCAGACGTTGGTTTATTGTAATTGGATAATTCATATTGCTTCATTCCAAGTATTATTGTTCATGAGATTATTATTATTGCCTGCGTAATTATTCAGTATTGATTATATTGTTTAGTTGATCGAATAAACAGCTTATGGGTAATGTTAGTCATTCGTTGGGCCAATGTCATATACTCGTATTCCGTATTTTTGGGAAGCGGGGCGCGACATGCCTTTTGACGCAAATGCAAACTTTTGTGATGAATTCACCCGGTTACTCAACAAGTCATAAACTTAGAGTGCTTTTGTATACTCATATTTCAAGTTGTCGTTTGACGTAAACATTGGTGATGAATACTCCTAGTTACTAATCAACTCAAAACATTGGAGTAAATAGAACTTTATTCATTCAATTATTTAATCATTATCACTCTATTTACTTAAACCCTGTTTAGGACTAAATCAAATGGGATAATCACAAGAAAAAATATCACACTCCTCTTTTATGTATAATTACATGTCTCTCACATTTTTAAAGGAATTTTCAACTTCAATAATCCTAAATAAAATAAGTATGCTTAATCCTAATTTATAAGATATTGTTTTTCCACAAAAATAAAATTTGTCATGCTTTAGCACAATAAAGAACCTAAAAGCGAAATGGTAATCCTAATTTAAGTCCCTTTTTATTTTTCTTTTAAAATATATAAAAAAATGGTACCCCATCCCCCAAACTTAAATATCACATTGTCCTCATTAGGTAAGGAAAAGTAAAAAAGAAAAACAATGCGAAAATTTCAGAATTACTCTCCTGATTCGTGTTAAAATTCTGGATGAGTAACGTTCATTGTTTTGATAATATCTAGAGTTGTAGATGTCCAAACCTTCTGGTTCTTTTTGCACTGGAAAGCTAAGACAATTTTCTTCGATTGCTCTACGAAACACTTTTCCAAATTCGGACACTATCCTTCCCAAAAACAACCATCAAAGTAGGTGTAGAAAACAACTCTGTCCGGAGACCCCCAAACTTATGCAATCCTATAAGTAAAAATAAAAATTAAAATTAAAGTAAACTAAAATAAAAAGCAATTCTAATGGAAGTAAAAAGAAACAATGGGTTACCTCCCAAGAAGCACTAAGTCTTAAGTCTTCAACCATACATGGTAGTTGAGATGATATGTGATGCCAAGATCTAACAACATAAGAACCTCTTTTCTAATAATTTCCTTCATGTGTGGAATAGGTTCACTTTGTGCATCCCGCAAACTAGATGACAGTGGTTTAAGCTCGAGTATGAGTCATTTCTTTCTTGAAGATGGTGTTTTTGATATCCCCACCTCTTTGAATTTTAGCTGGGAAGAAATATGAATAGATGGTGTAGTTTCCAAATACCGAACATATACCAAAACATTTTCTTTCTCAGATTCAAGAGTGGCTAAATTTGTTAGACACACTTCTACCTTTTTCAAATCTATCCCTATATATGTCGCCCACAATTAAATCAATTTCACGAACTTGAAAACACGAGTGAACTTCGGCAGAAACCTCCATGGATTTAAAGACATCAAATGTTACTTGCTCATCCTCAACCTTTAAAATAAGTTTTTCTTGTCGGATATCAATCAAAGCTCTCCTCATAGCTAGAAAAGGTCCCCCCAAAATCAACGAAATTTTTTCATTTCCTCCATGTCAAGCACTATGAAATCAGCTGGGAATATGAACTTGTCTACCTTTACTAGAACATCTTCAATTATACCTCCTTGGTACATGATAGATCTGTCTGCCAATTACAAAGAAATTATAGTAGGTTTTGGTTCTCCAAGACCAAGTTTCAAGAAAACTGAAAAAGGCATAAGATTAATACTTGCCTCTAAATCACACAAAGCTTTATGAAAAGAAGAATTTCCAATAGTGCATGGAATCATAAAACTCCCTGGATCTTAAAGTTTAGGAGGCAATTTTTTTAAAAAAATTGCACTACTTTCTTCAGTTAACATAACCATCTCATGCTCTTCAAACTTCCGCTTGTTTGATCAAATTTTCTTAAAAAAATTAGCATATTTAGGCATTTGTTCTAAGCTTCTATAAGAGGAATATTAATATGCAATTTCTTAAATATATTAAAAAATTTAGAGAATTGATTATCGAGATTATTTCTTTTAAGTCTTTGCGGAAAAGGATCCGGTGGATCATAAAGAAGTTTAGGATAAGTTTCAGAATTAAACTCCCTGGAATCTGTAGGTTTGAAGCTCCTTTAATCTTTTTAGAATTTCCAATACGGTGGTTGGCCACATGCTGCGTTTGTTCATCCAAAATTGGCCCATACTCATCTTGCTTTTCAACAACATTTCGTTCGGCATTTTGTGCTTGTTGCTGCTCAATTGTTCTCCCGCTTCTTACTGATATGCTTTGACATGCTCTTTGGGATTGGTTACGGTGTTACTGGGTAAGGTTCCTGCTGTTCTCTCTGTAATAATATTTGAAAGCTAACCAATCTGAGCCTTAGGGTTGTGAATTGAAGCTGAAGTTGATGTTGTAACATTTTGGATCGCCAAATCTGTCTTTTTCATGTATTGCATGAACATTTCCTCAAGTGTAAGCTTCTTTTCTTACTGTGAAATTTTTTTAGGCGGTCTAATTGCTCCTTGATTATTGTTCCAAGGAAAAATGGGGTGACTTCTCCATCCTGGATTTTACGTGTTCGAATAAGGATTATTTTGATGTTGGAAGTTGGACACATAATTTGCTTGATAGGACTGTGGGTGAGCAAATGGTTTTCCCACTTGGCAATCAATACTTGAGTGATTTCCTACACAATGATCACAAATAATATTAGATTGAATAGCATTAACATTCATATTACCTAGTTGTTTAGATAAAGTAGCAATTTGTGCAGCCAATGTGGTATTAGGATCAAGCTCAAAAACTCCAGTTGCTTTTCTTGGCATTGCTCTCTCTGAAGACCATTGGTAATTGTTGGATGCCATCTCCTCCAAGAGCTCATAGGCCACTTCATCAGTTTTGCTCATAAGAGCTCCTCTAGCTGCTGCATCTACCATAGACCGATTTGTAACTCCCAAACTATTATAGAATGTTTGCACTTGTAGCCATTTTGGAAGTTCATGAGGAGGACACTTTCTGAATAAATCTTTATACCTCTCCCACACATTATACAAAGATCCATTCTCAAATTGAGTAAATCTTGTAATGTTATTCCTTAACTTTGTTGTCTTTGCCGGTGGAAAATATTTAGCCATAAATTTTTGTGCAAGTCCAACCCAAGTAGTAATAACACTCAGTGGTAGGGAATTTGGCCAAGCCATCGCCTTATCTCCTAATGAAAAAGGAAAGAATCTCAATCGGATTGCAACATCTGATACTCCATTGTGCTTGAAAGTGTCACAAATTTCAAAAAATTTTACAATGTGAACATTAGGATCCTCGTGTGATAGTCCCCCAAATTGAACAGTCTGTTAAATCATTTGAATGATCGCCGGTTTAATCTCAAGATTGTTAGCTTGTATAATCGGCCTATTTATGTTTGATGTTGCTCCATTAAGAGAGGGCATAGCATAGTCTATCGAAGCCTTATTTTCTTCTCCATTACCCTTGTTCGCCATGGTGACACACTTTTATGTCCTGAAATATATATAAATAACAGAAAAATAAAAATAATAAAAATAATAAAAATAATAAGAAAGGTCCAAATTAGTAAAAATCTAGTAATTATCAATATCAATAAAAGAATAACTAGTCCCCGGCAGCAGCGCCAAAATCTTGATGGAAAATTTTCAAGTGTAAAAAGTCACAACAAGTAGTATAGTTTAAATGAAAAAAGTGTCGAACCCACAAGGACTAATTATTTTGTTGAGTATGCAAATTCACAAGATTAACTACTATTTGCAAAATCTAAATTTTAATAAAAATAGCAACTAAACTAAATTAAACTAAAAAAAAGCTAATCTAATTAAGCATAATGAAAATATAAAATTTTGTTGTTTGTTAATAGCAAAGATAGTTCTAGGGCTTTTGATTTCACCTAGTTAATCCCACACGATTTGATAATGGTAAAAATCGCAGCAAATCTGAGCCGTATGATTCCAGCACATATCTCAAAGCTTCTACAGGTAGATTAATCATAACGGACCTCTAACAGGTCTGGGCCTTCTCCAGGCTCCTCTACAAAACATGGGCTTCTTTGAAGCCCATAAAAAGTGACAGATTATGCCCACTAGGAGAGACACCCTGTAACGCCCCGAATTCCTACCCTAGGAACTCGTGACATTACTCTAAGATCTTCCTTCAAATGAGTAACAACACACACAAAATTACTGAAAATTAAAAAAATTTATTACATCAAATATTATTACAATGTCTAGTTAAATCACAATAATTACAAATAACAATATTACATCAATTTTACCATAAATGGAAAATGTCTTGACTTGGATGATTTAATCAACTTGAGTCTCTCGCGCCTCCAAAACAGCGGATGGTCCTACAACTGAAGAGTGGGCACGTCAGTTGAATACAACTGATGCAATGCTATATACGGCTATCCTCTCTACAGCATACTATAGCGATTCCAAACCTCAACAACCATTCAACCTATTTTGTGGTCTATCTTGTTTTGGTTATTTAGTGATGAAGAGGTTGCAGTCACCGCAGTCACAGCAGTTAATAGTGGTGTCAGGCAACTCTTGTTTGTTTCCCACTATGCCCAGTAGTAGTCATACGGTTTCTCTTTTCCGTTGCTACAATAAAAATATAATTATCATAGTAAACTTTCAAGCCCGTGGACCTCTTCAAAAGCTGTGATACGGGCATAAAGGCACCCTGCGACAAACACCTGCCAAGAGCATTAGAGTTGTACGTACGACGTCTTCCTCCAAGTCCCCTACCCGCATTGAACAGCATAGGACATGGAAGATCTTTAGGGTTTCCCCTAATCTCTGACTTCACTCTCGTTCTTACTCTAAGTCGAACTTGTAGATGAGACAACGCCGCTATGCCAGGCCTCATCAAAAGTTGTTACAGACATAAAGGCACCCTGAGACAAATGCCTGCCGAGAGACACGGAGCCTAACCCCCTTATGAAGCCCTCCTCGATGCTCCCTGCCCGCGTTAAACGAAACTTAGGACTTGGCCAGATGTGACAACGCCATGCGTCCCCCCTGACAGGCGAACACAACACCCTCTAGTGCCTGTCCTTACATTCGACAATGACTCGATCTATCCCAAGATTCTACCCAACACCAGTTGTACGAATATTATTCACAACTAGGGCCATAACTATAGAAATGGGGTTGAAGTTATCATTATTTTAAGTTATCATCATTATATTACTATTTTACCCGATTCTAATGGCTCTAAATAAGGTTCTAATCCACTTTAGTAATCCACGACTCGACCTATCCTAGGTCACATTTGGGTTGTAGAATTAAGGGTTTGACTCATGGACTAACCATATTCAAATTATTTAATTTACCGTTATTAACTTACTAGGTGATCTAATTCTACCCGACTGTCAATTAGCCAGGCGATCTAGCAACTAGTCTCTCACCTAACCCTGAGGTCACAACTAGATGTTTTATAACCGCTAGTTAAATTTTGGTTCATTCTAACTAAACATTTGAATTTAACCCAACCCGCACTAGGGTCCAACTGGGCTCTCAAGCCCGGCCCACTACATGGGCCCACGAAGACTGGCAAATCGACTATGTCGATCGCCACCGTCCGTCACGTTTGGAGTCGCACGCCACCTCAACCCGATCAAATTGCTGCTCCCGCTAATCATCGCGCTCCATGTCCTCCCGACAAATGGTAGCTCCTACGATGCTGGATTCCCCTCCTTAGACGGCAAGCACGTTGGCGCCCGAGTCGTCGCTCCAACACGTACGCAGGTCACGGGTCTCTAAACTGCTCGACACAATTCTCACATAAATGGACTTGAATCCGAGGGTCTCTAACTCAACCAAGTGAACCTAAGTAACTTAAACACAAGCAAGTCCTAGATTGAGGCTTCAAAAGTTGTCAACAATCAACTCCAATCCTAACAACAACACACATGTATCTTAGCTCACTACTAGTAACTAAGAATCACTAGTGACATGTCAAAAATATCACAACTCAGCTTAAGGGAATTTACACAAGCATCTAGGCTATTTATAGCCTAGAGTTGTCATGCCCAACTCTCAAAGAGTCAAAGCAAGCCCAATTACATCAATGCCATATCAAATAGGAATTTCTAGTTCGGGTCTGACAGAACCAGTGCACTAAATAAATCATATAAAATCAAATACAGAACCAAATCATGATTTCTTAGGCACTCTGGAAAACCCTATGTTTTTAATATAATTCCTTAGTTGAACCTTTCTATTGATTAGAAAGGTAAGCTTCTTTAACAAGTTGCAAGTTACTTCACAGAACAGAGCACGAATGTGCAGTGTTCCGTATTAATTAGGGTAAATATATCAAATTACTTCAGAATCTCATGAAACTTAAGATGTGATTTCCTAACAAGCATACACAACATTTTCTTAAAGAATTAAGTGATTTCATTTATTAGTTTAGGAGATATGCCTTTTACAAGTTCAGTCAAAAACAGAGTTCCAATGGCAACAGCTCAAATCTGCATGAACAACCAGTCTTTTTGCAAGATTTATTTACTATAGCTATACATGTCCAAATTGCATGAAAGTTAATAATTAAGCTCTAGACATATATAAGAACAACACAATTTAATTTTAGATCATTATCATAAACACACAGTGAGATATAAATGTTTTATTTCATATCAGAAAGTTACAAATTACCCAGTAATGTTTCTGACCAGCATGCATTGTCGATTTTTTTATTAATTCACAGACAAATAAGAAAAATCTACAAAAATTACTGGATATGATCAACACATTCGCAAACATCTCCTAAAAATTTCAGGTTAATCTAATAAGTAGATTTCAAGTTATTAGCCACGAACTAACAGTAAAGTTTCAACTTTCATCAGGACTTTCTGTTTTGGGTTTCTTTAGCAAGAATCAAGTTATTAGTGTTCAATCTCTTGCATGCAAGTACTTTTCAGTTACTACAAACATTTCATACTACAAAAATCACATCATTAGACAGATCAAGAAGCTTAGAAACCCCCACCTTGCAATGAAGCTTGAGAGGGTTGGCTTGGTCTTCACTCTCCTACTTGATCACTACTCCAAATGTAGTGCTCAACCCTTGGCTTCTTCTCTTCTCCTTGGCTCCTTCTCTCTAGCTCTCTCTCTTTCTCTCTTATTCTCTTAAGAAATGTCAGAATTATGAGAATGAGAGGGTGTGAGAGGGTTAAATGAAGAGGGGAGTGAGAGGAGGGTGTGCCTAGGGTGTGGCCGGCAAGGATGGGACAAGGGGAGGGGGTGAGGCCAAGTGTCATATGGTTTTCTAAAACCGTGTGCTCTTGTTCTTGGTTTTGAAGAGATAATCCATGGTTTAGTTCGAAACCATTGGATCAAAGATAAGAAGGTTATGATGGATGGCTAGCTCTTCATGCATGACAAAGGGGGTATTGATTTGTATTTTTAATAAATACAACATAAATATGATGTACATTATTATGTATAAGTACAATTCATTCATATATACATACATATACATATATAAAACTAATTGAAAATATAATTCAAAAATATAATTTTAATTATAATAGAAAATTTGCATACAAAATGAGGGTTGTTACACAACCAGCCGATAAAGGCTAGGAGTCAAATCTCTTATTCCCTAACAAGGAAGCTTATCTCCTGAGGGGGAGAAACATAAAGGAGATAAGGAATTCATATCAATCTAACGGACACATCTCAATCTCCTAAACTGTTTCTTTGGCCTATAAATAACCCTCATCCTCTTCAGTCAGAAGGTAATCAACAATTTCTCTCTCAAACTCTCTTTCTCTCTCTAGTTCTGACTTGAGCGTCGGAGGGTCCGTCACCAGAGCCAATCCCGGGTGTTTCAGGCATTTTGCTGGTCCATCGGCCACGTAAGCAACTATTGGATCCAGATCACGGTGTTCAATCAACGATCTAGATTCAATCTCATGAGCTCTAACCACATTACACGGCAAAGATCAAAGGTCAGATTTTTAGTAGTTTCCATCAAATAAGAACTCACTATCTTTTTGCTCCGACACCAAGCAGTAATAGATTGGCTTCGTCTGTGGGAAACTACACAAATCAGACTTAACGCCATGCCACCACGACTAAGATGCAGAGCGGCGGCCTCAAGCCGTCGCACCAACACTCTTCGTCAACCAGCTCCTCTAGTGGAAGATCCAATTCCTCCTTAACATTTGGATCGACAACCTAGTTAAGCTCCTTTCAATTGAGAGGCACCGGGGGGCTCCCGACAAAACCTCCATGAACAACATACTCAGTATGACCACATCTCAGTCCATAATGCGTCAACCGATTCTATTGCCTCGTGAGGCCCTCAGGGATCTACAGATCTTTGCCAAATCATTAGTGCCAGACAACAAGAAACTGATCTACGAATTTGCTTGGATGAGAGGCGCACCCGAACTGAGGCCTCCCGCTCAAAATGTCAGGCAAACCGAAGATGTAACTCTCCTAGATAGAGGTAAAGGTAATCCTCCTCTCATAGGGGGCGCACCGTCATAAGAAGCCCGACTCGTGAGAGTCGAAAGCTCCTTGAGCAGAACAGAGGGAAAGATGCCTAATCACTATGGCCGAATTGTATAAGTTCAAGCTCGACATCCTCCGGGCTATCCAAGGTAGTCAAGATCTGGGTCAACCCCCCAAAGAAAGACCATCCGACTCAACTGGATCCAAGGAGAAGGATGACCAAGTCCTTCGCTGTATATGAAAGGTAGAAGATCGTCTAGAGCAGATCAGGAATGAGGGAAACCGTTCCAGCAGGGCCTACCGCCCCATTTGACCTCCTTCCAGCAAAAACATCTTCGATGCACCCATCCCGAAAGACTTCAAAGCTCCTTAATTCGAATCATACGATGGAGAATCAGACCCGACTGACCATATCGATAGTTTCAAGACCCTCATGATGGTCTACAATGTCACCGATGTGCTCATGTGTTGAACATTCCCCACAACATTGAAAAGATCAGCAAGGGAATGGTACTCGCACCTAACCCCAGAGTCAATATTTTCCTTCGACCTGCTTGAGGAGCTCTTCATTGCGCACTTCGGTACCAGCCGTAAAATAGAAAAATAAGTGCCTCCTTTCTGGAACTAAAGCAAAAGAAAGGAGAACTGCTAAAAGAATTTGTCAAACACTTCACAGCCGAAGCAAGGTCGATTTCCTCCTTGGACTCTTCAGTGGTAGCTGCAGCTTTCCGCCACAACGTCATGCATAAAGAACTAAAAGCTTCTCTCGCGAAGAAGCCTCCTAAAGATTTCACTAAGCTCCTAAAAGGAATGACAAATACATCAAGGTCGAGGAAGCTCTCAATCCACAAGTCAAGAACGATTCATCTTTCCGGGAACAAACGGAAGAATACAAGCGAGAAAGAACCCAGGAAGTTTCAGAAAGACAGCGCAGGTCAACAACTTGTTGGCTCCAAAAATGACTTCAACGCTCTGCACACCGCTCGAGATCCATCAACAACTAACTGACTCCAAACAACGAGTTCAACGCCCTGCTCACGGCTCGAGCTCCATCAACAGGTCGTTGACTCCAAACAACCAGTTCATCGTCTTGCTTTTCACTCAAGTTTCGTCAACAACCCGATGGCTACTAACAACGAGTTCAACGCCTTGTTCTTCGCTCAATTTCCACCAACAACTCGTTGATTCTAAACAATGAGTTCAATGCTCTGCTTTCTGCAGACCTCGGCTAACAACTCGTTGACTCCAAACAATGAGTTTAACAGCCTGCTTTCCACTCGAGCTCCTTCAAACAACTCGTTGACTCTAAACAAAGAGTTCAACGCTCTAATCACCGCATCATCCATCAATAACTCATTGGCTTAAAACAACGAGTGCAACGCCCTACTCTTCACTTGAGCTCCGTTAACAACTCGTTAACTCCAAACAATGAGTACATCGCTCCGCTTTTTGCTCGAGTTCTTCCAACAACCACTCATCCTCTTATAATAGGCTCGGTGTCCAACATTGGCCTAGAGTTTTCTCCAAACTTGCCGGGATCAAACGAAAATCTCTACATCAACCCCATCTTAGAGTTATTTAACAAACTTGTCAGGATCAAACGACAATCTCTACATCAACTCCATTCCGAAGTTATCTATCAAACTTGCTGGGTGCAAACGACATCTTCAACTTCCAACTCCATCTCGGAGTTGTCTCTCAAAACTTGCATGGTGCAAACGGCAAGCTCAACGTCCAACTCTGTCTAACAATTTCCCCTTCTGCAAACTTGTTGGGATCAAATGACAAGCTCTACATTAGCTCCACCTCAGAGTTTTCCCTCCAAACTTGTAGGGCGCAAACAACATGTTCAATGTCCAACTCCTTCTTGAGTTGTCTCCCTAAAACTTGCTGGTGCAAACGGAGAGTCCTCTACAAACTTGCTGGGTGCAAACAGCAAGTTCAACGTCTACAAAACTTGTTGGGCGCAAACAGCAATTTCAACGTTCAACACTGCCTAGAAATTGTCACTATAAACTCGTCGGGATCGAACGACGAGCTCCACGTCCAACTCTGTCTCATAGTTGTCTCTACTAAACTTGCTGGGTTCAAACGAAAAACACTACGTTCAGCCCCGTCTCAGAGTTGGCTCACCAAATTCGTCGGGATCAAACAGCAGTTCCAACAACCAACTCCATCCTAGAGTTGCCTCTCCAAATTTATTGGGTTCAAACAGCAAGTAAATATGTTCACTTCCGCCATAGAGTTCTCTCCAAACTTGTTGGGAACAAACAAAAAGTTCAACGACCAGCTCCACAACGAGTTGTCTCTTTAAATTTCCTGGGATCAAATAGCAGGCCCTATATCAACTCCATCGTAGAATTGCCCTCACAAACTTGCTGGGATCAAATAGCAAGCCTGCTACAACTCTTCTAGGCCAGTTATATATACAAGATCCAACGATCAAAGCACTCTGCTCCTAGACTGATGGAACGCTCATCTAACGACATAACGCTCAATCGGCCAAACAAGCTAACGACACAACGCTTGGTCGACAAAAGAGTGGTTCACTAAAATGAGCGACGAGATGTTTGATCGACAATTACAATAAGCAATGACTCATAAAAAAAGCCACAAAACCCAAGCTCCTTGTAACATTCAAGCTCCAAAATTCCCGAAAATTCCAAACAAATAAGGATTTAGATTTTTTGGAATAAATGAAGGCAAGAAGGCCCGAGTCGCGTTATAATCGGATTCAGGTCCAAATCAAAAGCCCATTTCACTCAAAATAGAACTATAGGGATCCAAACCAAACCCGAAACCCACAACCCTCCTTCAACCTTTCTTCTTCATCAAGTTCAAAAATAGAGCTCCAAAGAGCTCAAAACGGAGCTCGATTGAAAATCTATCTTCCCCTTCAACCTCGAGCACCACGTCTCCTATTCCAACCTTGACTTTGTTTTGAGCTAGGCCTAAACCCTTGTCGACGAGAGACTTAAACAGCTCAACTGCTTCGAAGCTCTACAACAGCTCTGCATCCATAGCTCGGCGATAAATCAAACATAGCTCGCCAACGACCAAACAACAGGAGCTCTATGGCTCGACCATGCTCGACTACTCCTAATCCAACACCATAGCTCGATCATGGATAAAATCTCCATAGCTCGACCAAAGGAGAAGAGCTCATAGCTTGACCAAGGGTATCTCAACCTCATAGCTCGACCAAGGGTTTCTCAAGCTCATAGCTCGATCGTGGATCAAAGCTCTATAGCTTGACCAAACAGTAGGAGCTCCATAGCTCGACCAAGGGTCTCACAAGCTCATAGCTCAACCAATTAAAGTTCATCGGAGAAGAAGCACCTTGACCAAGCTGCATAGCTCGACTAATTGGAAGTTTGACAAAGAGAAACAAAGCTTGCCCCCCCCCCCAAAAAAAAAGAGCTCGACCAAACCAATAGCTCGATGGGGGTGAGAGCTCAACGAAAATTCATAGCTTGGCGTTTCTGATAGCTCGACATAGTTCGTAGATCGATGAGGGTGGTAGCTCGACAAGCTCATAGGTCGACGGAGGTCATAGCTTGACGGTGAACAAGATCTCCTAGCTTGACTCTCCTCGTAGCTCGACCAAGTCCGAAGAAGACACGTAGATCGATGAGGAAGCATCTCCATAGCTCGACCAAAAACCAAATCCATAGCTTGGCCAAATTCAAAAGCCCAAAGCTTGACGAGTTCTTCAGTCGAGCTAGGGGGTCTCCACTACAATCGCCAGCCCTTGGATCGCTCCGAAATTCGAGCGCAAGCGAGATAAGCGGCCAATGTTCATCCACGTCACCACTTTCTTCTTTAAAGCTGTCACACCTCACTTCCCAAGATTCGAAAATACGAGCACGTAATGTAGGCCCAGCAAATGATTATACATCATCCATAAGCTGTAACAGATTAACTCAAAAATATACAAGAGAATACAACCACGCAGAGAAAAGAATAACCACATAAACAATGAATAAAGTCCAAAATAATCATGAAATAAATTCACCAAGTAATAATCCAATATCTGGGATAAAACAAACTTCGAGTCATAAAAGCCCAAGAATACAAAGTATAATAAAAGCAATACAATTAGTAAATAACAAGAGAAAATAGCTAAAGCAGTCTAATGGTCCAGCTCCGATCTTCAGATATTTTGCTCACCAAGTTCTTCTGATATTGCTCCTTTGGTACCAATAAACTCTTGATCTAAAAAGAGAGAAAAGAGTGTCCTTAGAGCAAGTTGTGGATAGAAAGTAGAGAAAAACAGAGGATAAAAGAAACATGAATATCAAAGAAAAGGGACATGATCAAAGTCAAAGAACAAAGCAAAGGCAGGCAACAATATCAAAGGTCTACAGTAATCACACATGTAATGTGTGATGCCGAGTCAAGCTCCATACAGGATCAAGTATGCAGGTTATTAATCATTTTATTAGCCTATCTAGTGCACGTACGACTGCATCCCATACTACAGGTTCGGCATAAACACACAGTGAAAGTTTTAGACTGATGATGAATTAACGGTTCGTGTAATCGGCCCAGAGATTATCAGGCGGTGTTTTATGTTTAGGACAATGGTTATCAGGCAGTTTTTTATGTTCAGGGACGGTGTTTATCAGCAGGTCAGCAGGTAGGGCCCGGCGGATTACAGTTCTGATTGTTCACTGCCAAGTCTACCCATAATACCCCGAACTTTTATTAGTTTACTTTTATCCTATGTGAGAATGAAAGAGGGTGTCAGTATTGTATAATACTAAGTGTGACTAATTCTATACGTTACAAACAAATTACGAAGCAAACAAGTCAATTAAATACACATCACATAATCAGGACAGCATGACCTTGCTGTACTAAAACATGGATCACTGCAACTACAGAAAAACAAATCTGGATCCGTCGAATGTTCTAGAAACTAGACTTCCACCCGGTTCCAGCAAACATATATAAGGTATATAAAAGATACAGAAGCTAGGGTAAAAACTTTGTTCTATTCAGATCTTATGTTTAGACAACATGTTGTAAATTGTGTTCACCTATTTGTTTTAGGTCAGAAAACTCATCAAATAAATCTATAAAAATTCTGGGTGATTCCTACACATGTCTAGATTCAGCCTAATTTATTTTAGATTTTTATCTTACTGTTAGAATGGTCAATTAAATTATAGAACAGTAAGATATGCATGCATTTGTAGATCTGAAAGTTCTGACATAGCTGTACTAAAATGATGATATCTAACAGATTACACATCGGAATTCAAATCTGCAAAAAGAGTAGTAAACCTGGTTGAAATTTCAAGTTCAGAAAGTTATTTCACAATATGACAGCAACCTGGTTGAAAATCTGATTCAAAATGAAACACACAGCAGTCCAGAATTTATTTTAACATAAAAGGGGTAATAAATAAATCATACAACCATATATTTCATGCAAATTTGTAATCAAAGTGATCCTAGGTGTCAACATGCATATTTCTATGTTGAAGATACAATTTCGTAGGATGGTATATATTCATCAATCAATTTCATTCCAACACATTCAATTTAACATGTCCAATCTATCAAACAATCCTATGCATGGGTCTAGTTGTTTTCATGTAATTGTGCATATGCAATGAAACAATAGGGACTAGGTTTTAGATCAAAGAGAGCTGCACAATGTTAAGAGTATGTCGGGTTAGCTCGTGTAAATCCTCGATAAACTTAACGAAATTGTCAAGTACAGCATGATAAGAAAAAGGACGGGATCTACTTGCAGAGATGAAAGGGATCTTGAACAAAATAAACTATTAGTTCAAGAAGAGACTTGCATGTTAAATTGCAGATTCAAATAACATAGAATAACGGGATTGGAATCCCGGGCGACTATCCACAAGAACACGAGCGAGACACGTGCAAACCAAAATAGAGAATAGCACCCAACAGAACAACACTCCAAATCAGCAAATCAAGATCTAACAGCACACAAACTCCACCACAGCGGATCCTAATTAGCAGATATCGAATTTGTTACCCCCAGAACACCATACAACCAAAACAGCCTATCCCCTTTCTCCTTCCTCACTACGACAGAGAGAGAGAAAAAGCACGAGAGAACGAGATGCTGGCGGCGATAGTGCGGCTCTGTGGCAGGGGCGCTCGGCAGTGGCGATCACGGCGAGGCGACGATGGTGGTGCTGTGGTCGGGAAGCGACACAACAGCAAAGAACGGCGGTGCGTCGAGCGATGCCTTGTTCTGCTCGAAAACAGGGGAGACGAGACAGGAGGGGTGTTCGGGCTTGGATGGTGACGACGAGGCGGGAAGGTTCTACAGTGGTTGCAGGGGTTCACGGAGGGCGAAGATGAAGGCAGTGGGCGATGAAGACGGCGAGGAAATGGGTTCGGTGGAGTTTGGGTTCTGCGGTAATGGGCGACAGAAAGAGATGGCGAGGATGACGACGGATGATGAAGAGGAGAGGGTGAAGGTGGGGGCACGAGGACGAAGACGGGTGGTCAGAGTGGACGGGAGAACGGCCGGGTATTGGGTTTAGATGAAACAGAGGATGGAGGGAGAGTCCGGGGTAGGGGAGAAAGAAAATGGCTGAGGGATTAATTTGGGTTGGATTACGGTTTAAAAAAGATTAGAGTATTCATAGGGAAAAAGAGAGATATTGGGTTATTGAGTATTTGGGTATGGATCCAATAGAATAGAATACATTGTACATGAATATAATTGATCAATACAAATCCGAATACAAGAAATAAGATATCTGATAATATACAATTTGTATTATATAAATTATTTGAAACAGTTATAAGCACAATTATTAAATAAGAATTGATTTGTTTTAATAATCGACTGACGGAGAAAATAATAATAACAATAGTAATAATAAATAATCACAAAACAATAAGAATAATAATAATAACCGTGTCAATAAAAATATAGTACAAATAATATCAATTAATAATGAAAATAGCAACAAGAATAAAAATACTATCAATAATAGTAGTGACAATAATAACAACAAAATAATAATAATAATGATAACAATAAATAATACTAACCACAACAATAGCAATTATCTGAATACTAACATTATATCAAAATAAGAATTTGTTGCAATAATCGAAACAGTAACAATATTTTTTAGGGTTAAAATGCAAATAGTTGATCAAGTACAAATGGAAACAAAGTTTATTCAAAATAACTATAACTATTGTTTAGAAAATGCTTTAACACAAAATTCAAAATAAATTTAACAATAACAAATTTATAAATATCGAAATACAGAAAAATACTCAGAAAATACATATTTACGGAAATGGGGGTTACAGATCCTAACCACCTTACAAAAAGAATTTCGTACTCGAAATTCATTCTGACTGGCAGTAGGGCAAAACAGAAGCAAGCTCAATAAATAACAAGGCAGGAAAATTCGAAAACAAAAACTCAAGTTATAGAAGCACTAGAATAAGAAAAGAACATAAATAAGATCGATGTCGAATAATAAATCAACAAAAGTTGACGAGTGAAAAGAACGAACAAGAACTGAACGATGCAAAGAAGAAGGAACAACAAGAGAATCCTGGGACCTGTGGGTTATGGGCCCACCATGCTTCCGCTGCGCTACTCCGATGGTGATGTCTCCAGCAACATACATGTCGCTGTTGACCACAAAAGACCAATCAACGAACCGAGTAGGAAGACAAGAATGAGACTCCATGATCAAAGAGAGTATGGGCTCAAGTCAGATATAAGTAAATAATGCAAAAGAATATAAAATTAAGCTTCAATTTAAATAATTAAATGATACAATATAGATCAAAACTAATGGGCTTTAACAATAATAATAATAACAACAAATATTAATAGTAAACATAATAACATCAATAATCTGTATAATAAAACACAAAGAAAGCTATCAAGTGGCTCTCCTTCAATCCCCTCAAAATCAAAGGCCCAAATGTAACCTCACAAAACACATTTTTCCCCCAAAAACTCAAATTCAAATCCTCCCACAAAAAACAACTCCTTTATTTATTTAATTATCTCTCACTCTCTCTCCCTCTCTCTCTCTTTCTCTCTCTCTCTCTTATTCAAAAAATTAAGAAAATAAAAAATTTTAAATTTTTTAAAAATTAAAAAAATTAAAAATTAAAAACTTTAAAAATAATTCAAAAAATCAAAAAAAATCAAAAACTTATAAAAAAATATAAAAAATTTAAAAAATCTAAATAAAAATAATTTTTGAAAAAATATTGAAAACTTTTTAAAATTCTAAAAAATTTTACATTTTTAAAATTTTAAAAAAAATTGAAATTTTGAAAATTTTGAAAATTAAAAAAATTAAAAAATATAAATTTTAGAAAATTTGAAAATCTCAAACCAAATCCAAATCCAATGTCGAACCCCAATTAAGAGGTCGTCACCAATATCTGATCCGCTGCTGATTCCATATCGGTGACTCCTCTATACCAAATCTAGCGTGAATATCAAGCGACTCCGTATCGACGACTCCCCTCCACCGAATCGAGAACCTCTACATGCGATGCGGCGAATCTAGTTTCATCTCATTAACCGAATTTTCATTGTAATTTTTAATTTTGTGTCTGCAGGGGATTAAAAAGTTTTTTGCTTACTCGAATTTTGTGTGTGCATGGGATCTAAGTTCAGAGAGATATGATTGTTTTATTTTTTTTGTTTAAATTTTTTTTAATTTGGTGTTTTATTTGATGAGTTTTTTATTGGTTTTGATTTAAGATGTACGCAAGTAAGAAATGGATTATTTGGTTGCCTCAATTTGGGTTTTCAAACCATAGCATGACAGGTAAGCAGATCAGCAACCTAAAATAACTTGGCAAATATGCAACATTAATTTCTTTACTACAAGCGAATATACTATCGTGAAGTGTTCCCTTCACTGGTTTTTGGAAACCATGGATAAGATAACATATAAGAACTTTTAACGTATGTTTGGATATATAGGATTGTCATAACTAGAGTAAACTCTCCACTCAAGAAAGACAGCTAAAGTAAATTTATTATTGATCCATTTTGATTTTTTTTATAAAGGTGCAAGGGGGAGACAAAGTGGAGATAAAAGAAATGATTAGCTTGGATTAGAGTTTTGAAAACTTCATGTATTACATTTTGGTTGAAATAATAACAAGAGGTATTTCAATTGCAAACTAAGTCTCAGACCAACAAATGTTTAGATTATTGGTATTGTAGATATCTTCACACCTGCACTTAGGTTACCATTGTATTTAGACATGCTCATTGTGGTTATGAGATTAAAGTAAGCTCTATAAAACCTATATGATTATGTCCTTGCATAACTATTACAAGCATCTAAAGTGATGCTGAACTTAAAAAAACTCTATGCAGTGTTTCTAACAAACTATATGCATTCCAGATAAGTTCAAGCTAATGATCAAGAAGGTGATGGTTGAGCTTAAAGTTAGATATGTTACTTTCTCATATAATATGTTTCATACTTCAATTAATTAGCTGGACCTCTAAAACTATTTTATATAATAAAACCAGGTGCACCGTTCCGAAGACGTGCCGTAGGCACGTGTTAACGGGCAAACCTAGTAATAAAAATAATAATAACAATAATAATAAAAATAATAACAACAATAATAATAACAATAATAAAAATCATCATAATCATACTGGTAATAATAATATAATAAAATAAAAATATTAACAATACTGATAATAATGATAATATATATATGAAAGAATAGGATTCAACACATTCATGAAAATAATGCAATAATAATAATAACAATAACAATAACAATAATAACAAAATAATAATAATGATAATAATAGCAATTATAATAATAACATTAAAAATACTAACAAAACTGGTAAGAATAATAATGCAAGACAAAATATAATTTGGGTTCAACATTTTTGTGAAAGTAATTCAGTAATAACAACCATAATAAAGATAATGAAAATAATAATAATAATAGCAATAGTAATAACAATAATAATAATAATAATAATAACAATACTAATAATAATAATAAAAACAATAGCAATAATAATAATAGTAGTAATAATAACATTATACAACAAAATAAGAATTTGGCTTACCAACTTTATATTTAAAATAATCCAAACATGAATATATATATAGTCAATCGATTATAAAATGGAAAGTGAAGTCAAAATACACCATTATTCGAAATACAAAAATTTTTGTTTAGAAAACATTTTTATAGAAGATCGAAAATATAACAGATAATAATCGAAATACAGAAAATATTCGGGAAAAGTAACTATAAAGAGAAAAATAGATAGGAGAAAAATGAATTTATACCCAATAAAGAGCCAAAGAAGAGGATGACTGCAAGTAGGGCTGCAAACGAATCGAGCTATTCGCGAGCTATTCGGCTCGAGCTCAGTCAAAGCTCGGTCAAAGCTCGGCTCAAACCGAGCTCCAGCTCAAAATTGAGCTCGTTTCGTAAACGAGCCGAGCTCGAGCTTGTTTTTTTTATAGGTTAAGCTCGCGAACTATTCAGCTCGAATACGGTCAAAGCTTGGCTCGAACCGAGCTCGAGCTCAAAACTGAACTCGTTTCGTAAACGAGCCGGGCTCGAGCCTGAAGGTATTCGGCTCAGCTCGGCTCGATTGCAACCCTAACTGCAAGGAACGGAAGGAAACAAGGAATGAAAGAATTAAATGCAAAGGGATCAGATGTGGATCGAATAGGATTAATATCCAGATTATATTAAAGTTACTGCAAGTTCATGTGATCAACGTGGTGCGCATATTATCGAGTTAACCTGACTTGAGCCAAACTTGACTAATATATCAATCAAAGCCAGACCTCCGTAAAGTTATTCATGTTTGATTGATATATTATCCAAACCAGAGCTCTGATACTCAGAAAACTTGTCACGTCCCGCTTCCCAAAATACGGGAATACGAGCACGTAACATTGGCCCAGCAAATGATTATACAACATTCATAAGCTGTAACAGATTAACTCAACAATATACAAGAGAATACAACTACACAGAGAAAAGAATAACCACATAAACAATGAATAAACTCCAAAATAATCATCAAATAAATTCACCAAATAATAATCCAACATCTGGGATAAAACAAACTTCGGGTCATAAAAGCCCAAGAATATAAAGTATGATAAAAGCAATACAATAAGCAAATAACAAGAGAAAATAGTTAAAGCAGTCTAATGGTCCAACTCCGATCTTCAGAGATTTTTCTCACCAAGTTCTTCTGGTATTGCTCCTTCCGTACCTGTAAACTCTTGATCTAAAAAAAGAGAAAATAGTATCCTTAGAGCAAGTCATAGACAGAAAGTAGAAAAAAACAGAGGATAAAGGAAACATAAATATCAAAGAAAAGGGATATGATCAAAGTCAAAGAACAAAGCAAAGACAATATCAAATATCAAAGATCTACAGTAATCATAGATGTAATGCGTGATGTCGAGTCAAGCTCCATACAGGATCAAGTATGCAGGTTATTAATCATTTTATTAGGGTTACAAGACAGATTTCAGCACTGCTTTTCATCCGCAAACCGATGGGTAGACCGAGAGAGTCAATCGTATTCTTGAGGATATGCTTCGGTGTTGTATACTAGACTTTGGAGGCAATTGGGAAAGGCATTTACCTTTGGTGGAGTTTGCCTACAACAACAGTTTTCAGGCTAGCATCGGGATGGCGCCGTACGAAGCTTTGTATGGCAGGAAGTGCAGGACTCCTGTTTGTTGGTTTGAAGTTGGGGAGCGTCAGTTGTTTGGTCCTGAGCTTGTACAGCAAACTTCTGAGAAGATTGATCTGATCAGGAAAAGGTTGGTGGAAGCTCAGAGCAGGCAGAAAAGCTATGCAGACAACCGGAGAAGGGACCTTGAGTTTGAGGTTGGTGACTTCGTCTTTCTGAAGGTATCGCCCAGTAAAGGTGTGGTTCGATTTGGCAAAGGCGGGAAGTTAGCCCCGAGGTTTATAGGCCCGTATAAGATATTGAAAAGGATCGGGAAAACTGCTTACCGGCTTGAATTACCGGAAGAGTTATCTCAGGTGCACAATGTCTTTCATGTGTCTATGCTGAGAGGTTATATTCCAGATCCGAGTCATCATTTGCCTGAAGTGCCGGAAGGTTTGCAGTTAGACCTGAATTACATCGAGTCTCCTGTTGAGATTGTTGATCGTCGAGAGAAAGTCTTGAGGAATAAGACGATACCGATGGTCAAGGTAGTCTGGAGAAACCACTTGGTTGAAGAGGCTACGTGGGAATCTGAGGAGAAGATGTTGAAGGACTATCCTGAGCTTTTTGCTTGATTGTATTTTTGTATCTTTTGTTCTTGTTCTTGTGTTGTATTGTTTGTTTTCTCGCTCTTGACGGTAGTTCCGGGGACGGAACTATTCTAAGGAGGGAGTGCTGTAATACCCTGATTTTTCAATTAATGAAAAATTATTTTATTTTGCACGTAGTGTGCACATGCAATATTTTGGTTGAATTAAATCTTATGATGTGTATAAATATTTTTATGTATTCTCAAATTATTTTTACAAAAGCCTTTCTTTAAACAAATAGAAAGCCTTATTTTAATTTAATTAAAAGGCCTTTTCTTAAAAGCCCAAAATGTATTTTATTTTATTTATTTTAAGAACTATTTTGGCCCAAAAATAAAGCCCATGGATTAAACTATTTTTATTTAAACTTGTCATGTAGAAGACTATTTTATTACTATTTTATTTTTTGTACAAAATTAAAATGTACAATTTTTAGGCCTAGTTGCATGCACGTGCACTACACGTACACGTGCAATGCACACTTTTTCCATGGCCGGTTGGCACTTCTTTTGGAGGGAGTTTTTGAATTTAGTCATGGTGTTCATGGAGGTGGTTATGTGGATGTGGGTAGTTTTTATAACTCCTACTCTAATCTTGGCCTTCCATCCTACAACCAACTAGTCAATCCTAGCCCTCCATTTCACTTGATTTCTAGTATAAATACCCCCCCTCCCATGGCTACATTCATATGCAATTATATCTTTCTAAACTATAGTCTTACTTTTAGTAATAGTGTGATGAGTAAAAAAAAAAAGAGAGAGAGTTGTGTGGGATTGCTTGCTTTTTCCAAGGAGGAGAGGCCGGCTATTGCAAGGGGGAAGCTTTCGGTTTTGTGCTTGGGCTTGGAGGTGCGCGCATCGTCTAGGAGGAGGTGCATTCATTCGCTAGGAAGTGTTGCTTTTGTGTTGTTTTCTCTCCATACAAGGTGGGTGGAATTTTCCTTATTTCTAATATAGGAATATATGCTGGATTTCATTAGCAAAGATTGCATGAAAATGATTAATAAGAATGCGCCTTTAATTGAATAAATGATCTCTAGTTGATTGAATTATTGATATGCGAATTATGTGTGATTGTATGCCATAAGAATGTGACTACAAAGTGAGTTAATTATCTTTGTTTCTAATTAGAAATGATTCATGGAAAATGTTAGTAAGAATACATTTTAATGGAAAGTTAGTTCACAAATTGATTGGTATGTTAATGAACAATTTGCATGTGACTACATTGTTAATTAAGTTGTGGGTAAAATTCTCCATGCTTATTAGAATAAATGAATGATGCTAGTATTGATGCTTGAGAATACTAATGAGGATGTTAGTTTAATTGAAAAATTGAAGCATGAAATTGATTAAGAAAGAGCACGCTTTTTGAAAGAGTAACTTTCTTGAATGTTTGATGTGTGAACATGATAATTGATAAGTGGCTATATATTTTGGGATGTACATGATTGAACTAGAAGCATATGTTGATTTAAAGAAAATAAATTTATTGCCATCACTAATTGTATGTAAAAAAAAAATTAATACTTTGTTAGTGCTAATTTATGAAGAGACCTTTTTGAATTATTTTGGGGTTGGACAAATTCAAAGAAATTAGATTTGTATGTTGAATGAAAGAATAATATCAGAAAATTAGTATAAGAAATTTGGATGGAAAAGATTTGAAGACTAATTGTTAACCAATGTCGAAAATGAAAAATATAGTAGTTTTAATGAATAATTCATTGATTTGTGTGAAAAATATATTTTTATTAGTGCAAAAAATTATTTTATACTTGCTGATATGAAAATCATGTGAAGGGGATTTAATCTGGAATTTTTCAGTAATTTTTACAAAGGCAATGAACCAAGATTAAATTGAATATCGAGAGGTTTTAACAACAGTAGCAAAATGATTCATATGGGTTTTAATTTGGTACTGTGACAACCTGAGCTTGTAGCTCAGGCAGTCACTGTGTGCGGTTGGCTTCTCTGGGTCGATCGGTTCGAATCCCTGTGTCCGCAACATTTTTTTCGCACATTTTTTGAAAGCATATAACTTTCGACCCGAAGCAATATATACTAATTTCGCCCCCTTTATAACGCTAGCACAGTTCGGCCTATTGGCGGGTGCTCTTGGCTTTGTTTCCCGTGTGCCTGGGTTCGATTCTCACCTTTGGCATATATATAAAAAATATTTTTTTTGGGCTTTTTAGATGTCCAAAAATTGTGAAAAAAAATATGGTTATTCTCATAAAAATGTAAGGAATTTTATAAGAGTGATTTGGGTATTATTTGAATGAAATGCACTATGGTTTGTGAACAAAATATATAATTAGAACTATCGTTCTAGATTATGTATTTGTGAAAAAGTATAGCTTATAAGAATAAATAACAATGATGTATTAGAAGTGATTTGGCAAAAGAAACTTGGTGGTGTGACTTAATGCAATTTATTTCTCATTGTAGAATAAAATGAAGTATGCACATTTGTTAATAAAGTGAAATTTGATTCGTTGTGATAATTGTTTAAGTACATGAGATTCATGTACAATTATGGACTTGTGAACAAATTAGGAATCATGAATTGAAAAGACAATATACATGTGAGTATGAGAACTCAACATGGAAAATTTATAAGTTGAAGATTGTGAAATGAAAATTGAAATAGAGTAGCTAAGTCTTCCCGGCATTGAGAAATGAAATGAAATGAAATGAAATTAGACCAAGGTTGGTCATGTTGAAATGAATGAATAAGTCCGGTTAGTGGAGAGGCTAACTCTAGAGATTAATTTTTGTTCATGATTTTTAATTAAACTAAGGATTAGCACATAGTGAAGACGTGATGAAAGTAGAAGAAAAACATGAGTATGGGGGCCATCGGATAGCGGTGTGAGAGCGATTCACAGGCTGCCTGCTTGATGCGTCAAGACATGGCGTGGGCGCTACTCCAGAATAATCGTCCCGGTGGCGATGCTCGTGGGATGTTCGAGTGGCTATGGATGGTGCCATTGTTCCATGGCGGAGGCTGAATTGTCCATAGGTTGCCTGCTCGATGCGTCGTGTCAGTGCGTGGGATTCTCCTCCAGGCTGCCTGGACATGGGCTCATAGATCATAGGACATCTAAGACACTACCGTAATTACAGTAGTAGACTAAGTCATAACGAGGGATTGAACCCTGTAAACATGAAGAACGAATAAGGGCTTGCCCTCGGACCTATGTAGTATGGGATGCATAGAATCCGAACAAGTGCGCATTAGTGTCTTGTAACATAAATAAATGCATTAAGGATTAAGTGCACGATCACAACACGACATCAATAGGGTAGTCCCTTTAGTTTGAAATGTGACAAGTTTGTGTTTGCTAAATATGGAAAGTTGAGTTATACTATTTCCGGCATAGAGAGGATGGCCATGTATAATGTTCGTCGGTTGAATAAACTGACGTACCCACAGTCTTATATGCAGGTAAATGACATGTTAAAGAGGAATGGATGCTGAAAGATTGTACCATGTTGTTGTACATTTATTTAATTGTTGTATTTTACTTCCGCTGTGCAAAAGAAAAGTGTAATATTGATGTAAACTCTGATGTAAGATGAAAAGTTTAAATTTCCTTGTAAAATTGTACTAAAGAAAGTGAAAAGATCCTGTAGAACATCTCGAATTCAGTGTATTTGGGATTCGGGGCGTTACAAGATATGACAGCAACCTGGTTGAAAATTTGATTCAAAATGAAACACACAGCAGTCCAGAATTTATTTTAACATAAAAGGGGCAATAAATAAATCATGCAACCATATATTTCATGCAAATTGGTAATCAAAGTGATCCTAGGTGTCAACATGCATATTTATATGTTTAAGATACAATTTCGCAGGAATGGTATATATTCATCAATCATGTTCAATCCAACACATTCAATTTAACATGTCCAACTATCAAACAATCCTATGCATGGGTCTACTTGTTTTCATGTAATTGTGCATATGTAATGAAATAATAGGGATTAGGTTTTAGATCAAAGAAAGCGGGACGATGTTAAGAGTATGTCGGGTTAGCTCGTGTAAACCATCGATAAACTTAACGGAATTGTCAAATACAGCATGATAAGAAAAAGGACGGGATCTACTTGCAGAGATCAAAGGGATCTTGAACAAAATAAACAATTAGTTCAAGAAGAGACTTGCTTATTAAATTGCAGATTCAAATAATATAGAATAACGAGATTGGAATCCCGGGCGATGATCCATAAGAACACGAGCGAGACACGTGCAAACCAAAACAGCTAACAGTACCCAACAGAACAGCACTCCAGATCAGCAAATCAAGATCCAACAGCACACAAACTCCACCACAGCAGATCCCAAGCAGCAGATATCAGATCTGTTACCCCCATAACACCACACAGCCAAAACAGCCAATCCCCTTTCTCTTTCCTCACTACGACAGAGAAAGAGAGAAAAAAAGAGCGTGGGAGAACGGAGACCCTAGTGGCGATGGCACGACACTGCGGTAGGGGTGCTCGGCAATGGCGACCACGGCGGTGCTGTGTTCAGGAAGCGACGCAACAGCGGAGAATGGGGCACGTCGAGCGATGCTTTGTTCCGTTCGAAAATAGCGAATACTAGACGGGGGTGAGCGAGGGTTTGGGCTTGGACGGCGACGAAGAGGCGGGTGGGTTCTGCGGTGGTTGCGGGGGTTCACGGAGGGCAATGACGACGGCAGTGGACGATGAAGACAACGAGGAAATGGGTTCGGTGGAGTTTGGGTTCTGCGGCAATGGGCGACAGAAAGAGATGGCGGGATGACGATGGATGACGAGGAGGAGAGGGTGATGACGAGGGGTGGATGACGGAGAGGGTGAGGGTGGAGGCACGGGGACGAAGACCGGTGGTCGGAGCAGACGGGAGAACGGCCGGGTTTAGGTTTTGATGAAACAGAGGAGGGAAGGAGAGTCGGGGTTAGGGGGAGAGAGAAAATGGGTGAGGGATTAATTAGGGTTGGATTAGGATTTAATAAAAGATTCGAGTATTTATACGGGAAAAGAGAGATATTGGGTTATTGAGTATTTGGGTATGGATCCAATAGAATAGAATACATTGTACATGGATGTAATTGATCAATACAAATCCGAATACAAGAAATAAGATATCTGATAAAATACAATTTGTATTATATAAATTATTTGAAACAATTATAAATACAATTATTAAATAAGAATTGATTTGTTTTAATAATCGACTGACGGAGAAAATTATAATAACAATAGTAATAATAAATAATCACAAAACAATAAGAATAATAATAATAACTATGTGAATAAAAATAATAATACAAATAATATCAACTAATAATAAAAATAGCAATAAGAATAAAAATACTATCAATAATAGTAGTGAGTCTAGTGAAAATAATAATAACATAATAATAATAATAATAATAATAATAATAAATAATACTAACCACAACAATAGAAATTATCAAAATAATAACATTATATCAAAATAGGAATTTGTTCAATAATCGAAACATTAACAATATTTTTTAGGGTTAAAATGCAAATAGTTGATCAAGTAGAAATGGAACCAAGTTTGTTCAAAAAAACTATAACTATTGTTTGGAAAATGCTTTAACACAAAATTCAAAATGAATTTAACAATAACAAATTTATAAATATCGAAATACAGAAAAATACTCAGAAATACGTATTTGCATAAATGGGGGTTACAAAAGCTCTGCTCAACTCTCGACCATTGGATCTCACTCAGCGGGCGAGCCCCCCGCTGATGAAGGTTGTAGATCGAGCCACATTGCCACCAATTAGAATAATAAAATAATATGGAATTCAAATTGTATTCTCAAAACTATGCTACACCGAAGCCCTAGAAAAATAAATTTAGTTCATGATAAATTTTCAACTAACAAATATATTTTTGGATTGCATAATAATAAAAATTAAAAGAGAAGAAGGAACTCGTTGTTGCTGGAAGCCAAAATTGAAGTCCTGATTTCTTCCACGCACATTAACTCTTCTTCTTCTTCTTCTCTTTTCTTTTCTTTTCTTTTCTACCTCAAAATCCGTGCCCCTTCTCTCTCTTCGTTTTCTTTCCTTTCGTTGGGTCTTGTGCCGCCCACTTTCCTCCTTTCTATTTTCTTTTATTTTCATTTTTCCCCCAATCCCAAGAGTTCTCTATGTGCTTCCGCCACTTCTCTTTTTATAGGAGGAATTGAACAGTAGGATTTTAAATAAAGTAAGTTATTTAAAATTAGGGTTATTTAATTAAATTAGTTAATTAATTAGGCTTAATTAACTAATCCTAATTATTCCAAATCCACTCCAGTTTAAAACCCAACTGTTTCTTTCTTCTTTATTTTAATTTATTTTTTATTTTTTCAACCAAATTTTATTCCACCCCCTAGTTGACCAATATATTTTCGATTGATTCTTCAAAGGGATAACTTGTTAACGTGTGCAATTGCGGTTTGAATCTTTCATAAATCTTCACATAAAATTAACTTCACTTTTGGAATCTTCATCCTTGTTTCCTTCCTTGATTTCACCAAAATGATCACATTTTGTTCTTATCCATCTTATTCCTACAAAAATAGGTAAATAAATAAAAATAAGCTGAAAGAAGATAAAATATAACGAATTAAATGAGAACATGCAATTTTAATGCGTTAAAGAGTAATAAAAATTCTATAAAAAATACACACATCAGATTCCATCTCAAATCTCATGGCTTCCAGCCATTTCTCAGAGTCTGGGCCTTTTACAGCTTCCTCATAAGTTGTAGGCTCATCTTGATCCATGAGCAATACATCACCATGTTGAGTCACGAGAAACCCATATCTCTCAGATTGGTGAGGTATCCTACTAGACTTACTTAGGCCTTATGCTACTTGAGCAGGTTGTTGTACCGCAACGATTTGTGGAGCCTACTCAATTTTCACAATTGGTTCGCTACTACTTTGCGAACTTTGAATTTCTTCAAGTTCAATGTTTCTCCCACTGGTTCTTTTGGAGACAAATTCTCTCTCTAGGAACATAACAGTCTGTATGAAAAATACTTTGTCTTTGGTGGGATTATAGAAGTAGTATCCCTTGGTTTCCTTCGGATATCTTACAAAGAAGCACTTATCAAATTTGGGACCAAGTTTATCAGGGACTTTGCACCTTACATAGGCTTCACAACTCCAAATCTTCATAAAAGACAAACTAGGACGCCTCCCAGTCCATATCTCATATGGTGTCTCATGAACCATTTTAGATGGAACACGGTTAAGTGTGGAAACAACTGTTAGTAGAGTATGTCCCCAGAAAAAGCTTGGAAGGTCTGCATGACTCATCATAGAACGAACCATGCCTAACGAGGTTCGGTTTCTCCTCTCAGAGACACCATTCCATTGCGGTTCCAGGGGGGAGTGAGTTGAGATATTATCCCACACTCTTTTAGATGGTCATCAAATACTTGGATTAAGTACTCACCACCTCGATCTGATTGAAGGGATTTAATACCTTTACCAAGTTGGTTTTGTACCTCATTCTCGAATTCTTTAAACTTTTCAAATGATTCTGATTTATGTTTCACCAGATACACAAACCAATATCTGCTGAAATCATCCGTGAATGTAATGAAGTACTAAAAACCTCTTCTAGCGAATGTGTTGAAAGGTCCACAGACATCTCTATGTATGAGACCTAAAAGACCACTTGCCCTTTCACCTTTTCCAGAGAATGGAGCTTTTTTCATCTTGCCCAACAAACATGATTCACATTCCTCATATGATTCAAAATCAAATGAGTCTAGGAATTCATCTTTATGGAGTTTGGATATGCGGTTCTCATTTATGTGGCCCAAACGACAATGCCAGAGGTAAGTTGGGTTCGTATCATTTGATTTGAACCTCTTAATATTTATATAATAGACGAACATTTTGAGGTCGAGAATATAAAGTCCATTACTCAATTGTGCACTATCTTAACAGATATCATTCAAATAAATAGAACAAATTTTGTTCTATTATAAATGAAAACCACTTCTTGTTCAAATAAGAAATAGAAATAATATTCCTACTAATAACAGGCAAAAAATAACAGTTCTCTATCTCAATGATGAGCTCGGTGGGCAATGATAAATGACAAGTCCCTATAGCTAAAATAACAACTTTTACTCCATTTCTAACTCGTAGGTTCACTTCGCCCTTAGCCAATGCTCTACTCCTTTTGAGATCATGCAGATTTACACAAATGTGAGATCCACATCTAGTATCTAATACCCGAGATGCAGAAGTAGATAAATTGACTTCTTTAACAAAAATATCTGTAGTGGAAGTCTCACTTCCTTTTTTCTTTTTAAACTCCTCCAGGTACTTATGGTAGTTTCTCTTCCAATGTCTGGTCTCACCACAGTGGAAGCATGTGCCCTCCTTGGCCACCCCACCCTTAGGTTTCAAAGCAGAAGTGCTAGGCATGAAATTGCCCTTGTCCTTGGGTTTCTTAATATGCTTTTTGCCCTTGCCCTTACCTTTGGCCTATTGGACAATCATAATGGTCTTTCCTTTATTAATGTTATGCTCAGCAGTTGTCAACATGCTTAGCAGTTCTGGCCGAGGTTTGTCAATTTCATCCATGTTGTAGTTCATGATAAATTGACTATAACTTTTGGGCAACGATTGCAGGACCAAGTCAGTGGCCAACTCTTGACCCAAAGGAAAACTAAGCCTTTCAAGATTCTCTATGTACCAAATCATTTTGAGCACATGAGTTCCAACAGGGATTCTTTCAGCCAGTTTGCACTGAAAAAATGCCTTTGGGACTTCAAACCACTCATACCTAGCCTGCTCTTAATAGAGCCTCTTGAGGTATACGATCATATCGTAGGCATCTATGTTCTCATGTTGCTTCTGAAGCTCAGAGTTCATGGTGGCTAGCATGAGGCAACCAACATCCAAAGCGTCATCTTGATGCTTCTTATGAGCATCCTTTCAGTGCGAGGGGCACTTACAGTAGGTGGCCGAGGAATAGGCTGCTTTAGAACATACAACTTTTTCTCATGCCTGAGGAATATCCTTAGATTTATGTGACAATCTAGAAAATTTGTCCAAGATAGTTTGTCCTTCTCAAGGACAGATCGCAATGATAGGTTATTTGATGTGTTGGATGCCATGGTAATCTATCAACATAAATATGCAAATTAAATATCATGTCATTGAAATATATAACAGAAATCAATAACATAACCATTAACAGAAATATACAAAGTGTGTATCCTGCCATTAAAATATTTAATAAGGTTTTCTATTAAATATACATTCTACTGTTTTTATTCAAATCAACGACCCTCATCATTGACTCAGAAAATTCCATCGTAAGATTTTCTAGTAGGCCAAGATCCATATTTCACCTAGTTCGGAGTCAGCTTTGGTTGATCATCCTAAAATTCAATTATTTAGGTAGAGAACACTTCCATATTACATCGTATGCAACTCTTGGATAGTTGGGTGAATAACACTTATTCTAATCTATCTCATAGACTAAAGCCCAACTCTATGCCTCTAAACTTTCAATCCTATTGAAATAGCCTAGTTAAGTTAGACCCAATGGTTGGCAGTTGAATATTACTTTTATCTCATTGCGTCTCACCAGGATAGATAAAGGCACCCTTCTTTGGCAGGCCTATACTTAAGCTATCCTAGCCTAGACGAGTGTCACGCATTGGAAGACATCTTATTATGCCTTAATATTTACTTTAAGGAATTTTGTTATTTTATTAATTAATCTCACCAGTTATTATCCATTAGCATGCAACAAACAAAAAACAAAAAAATACATCCCTTACAACATAAAAGCATAAAATATATGTGACATGGTTGTGGCCCCTAACACTTTTGTACTCCCAAGCCAATAAGATTATCAATAATCAAACATAGGAATTATAGCGTCTTCTCAAAGCAACTTCCCAGTCAAGTTCTTGTAAGGTTGCCAATTTGTTGCCTCCACAGTGAGATTACATTACATATAAAGAAAGAATGTACAATTGGAATGTAGAGAGAAAGGATTACATTCAGAATGTAGAGAGAAAGGCACGACATGCATGGCATATTTAAATTATAATTAGAATGTACAGAGAGGCACGACACACAGACTGTATTAAAATACCAAAATATAAATCATACATCACAGGACATAAAACCATGCATCACAGAACTAAGGCCACAACCATGCACCATGCATCACATAAAATAATAAACAAAGAATATGTTGTTATGATTTTATTTAGTTTATTTTTAAATGATTGATTTTTGGAGAATCAATATTGTTACTCTACGCAGAGTTAAAATGGGGATCGTCATTGGGCGGGGATCAAGGGGAGGTCGCCCCTTGCAGGGTGCGGGGCAGCGCTACAGAACAAAAAATTGCCTCATCATCCCTTGCCACCGTCAAAGTATAAACTCTTCATGTTTTAAGAAACCCTAACGCCACTGCAAACGATGCAGGTACATGAACTCTTCATGTTTTAAGAAACCCTAACGTCATTGTAAATCACATCTTGCTTCTCTAGGGTTTTCAATGGTTCCAAACTGAGGGCTACCCTGGTGTGGTATCTGTGTTAACAACCAACACATAAATGAATTCTTATATTGCAAGTGTTGCAAAAATTATATCACATATGAACCTTTCTCCCAAAAGTGCGAACATATCATGAATAATCACATATTATATATAACTGAATTATGGTTTCGCAAGTGGCTCTGATACCACTGTTAGGTTTTGAAGGTAATCACAGATTACACAGCGGAAAAAGAAAAATCAAAATCTAGCAATGGATCCATGCGAAAACCATAAATCGTATTTATGAGTTATACCTTAAAGATGGATCTAGTGTCTCCAAAATATGCCAATCATAGCACTGCAAAGGTTGCGGTGTCTCTACTGTATCCACACGAACGGATCAAATCAAGCTCTTCCTCACGCCGTGGTGCTAGCTGCGGGAAGGGGATGTTCCTCACGATCTCTCTCTCTCACGATTTCTGTGATGGCTAGGATTTTCTCTTGTGTCTTTTTCACATAAATATATCGTACATATAGGTGTAGAAAATCAACTCTAAGAGAGTGGTGAGGCAGTTGGGCTCTCAATCTGACCTAAGTCAGATTCGTGGGTGACCCTTCTAACTTTAGTTGGCCCATTTAATCTAATCAATTACCCAACCATGTTAGAAGTCCAAGTCTTACTAGGATACCCAATTAAATTCATCTCATGAATTTAAATCCCAATTTCGATCCATTCTAAGTGTGTGACCCTGTAAGTTCCCATTACGTTGACAGTAATACTAAAATCATATTCTAGTGTTACAAACAGTTAGTGGTATTTAGCAATACATTACTGCTACTCAAGTAACGGGAAAGCCAGAGATTTGACAAAACCTATCCGTGACCAATGCTACCATGTAGTCTAGTCTTTTTGTCCAGATATCTTGATTGACCACAAGGCATAGAGCGTGTCACCCTTGTATTATTCAATCTTTGGTTTCTTGATGTCAGAGTAGACTTACTAAAACAAATGAGCTTAATATCTCATATTAACTTAATTGAGCATGGTCATGTATTTTGCAATTCCACTCTATCAAGAGGCCCGCCGATATCACTCATGTTATGTAGGAGGGACAAATTATATCTAATTCATGCACTCACATCCCTTCGCATGATTTGTAGTATATCCAATAGTTGACTTTATAATTACTTTATTGCAGACAACATTTGACAGCATTCAAACATATAACTTCTCATGTAGAAAATCATAGTGACTTCAAGTCAAAGGACTACGTTCACCATGGTCACTGTGAGAACCACTTATATACTCACGTAATGATCCATGACCCGTGAGAATGGTCATCAGTCTATGCACACATTAGTATGTATTACCGTTGTCGTAATTCACAATGATACTTGACTAGGGACATTTAAGAATAGTGTTCTGATTTCAGTCAATAGGATCTCACAATCAAGTCATGCACTTGATATCCCATGACATTGAACTTACTATTCTAAGGACTTTATTATGTTCATTTAATTCACAATAAATAAAATGCCTCAATAGAAAATAAATGCCATGATGAATGTAAACTAGAAATGTCAATATACAACTGGCCTATAGGGCATACACCAACAATGACTGATGGGATGCTTCACTTCTCTGGCTTCAAAGCTACATTCTTACTATGGTCTGTGAGGTTTAGGGCTAAGCTTAAACCTAAACCTAGCTATATATAGTTCAACATGTCCATGCTGCCGTTCCATTTCTGTAACAGACTCTCGCTTGGAAACCTCATTCAGACCTTGGGCAAGTACATCACCATGAGCGAAGACATGCAGAAAGGGTAGGCCAAAGATCAAGCGCTAGTCCTTATCGAAGTTCAGGATGTGGCTGGCATTCCAAAGTCCATCACAGTGAGATATACCATTCCGTGGAGCAGCGAAAATCTGGTTTATGATGTTCCAATTCTCCTTCTTGGCCAGCCCATTCTAGTGGCAGCTGTGGAGAAATATTCACTACGACCAGTGCTGGCTTGGGAGGCAGCCAGGGTTCTTTCTGGAGTTCGTGGTTATTCGATGTAGACTATTCGACAAAAAACCCCATCTCACCTCGATCCTCATTCATGCACCCAACCCACTCCAGTGCTGGTGACAACAAACCGAATTCAACTTTCAAATCTTCAAATTCAAAGCCAATCAGAAACAGAGATTCACAGGCAGAAAATCAGGGATGGAAAACATCCTATCATTTTTGATGATCAGCAATCAAGGGGAGATTCTAGCAAACCAAATTCCATGATTCCAGAAACAACCTAAACCATTAATCTAGCTCACCCTACACTAGTACTTTCCTCAAACAGCAGAGAAGATGATCATGCCCCTAAATACGGAGATTATGGGGAAAGTTTTGAAGAGATATCATCAGGATATTTGGAGTTAGTCTGGGAGCAAAACGTAGTCAATATTCCAATGGCTTTATACAAGGAAATCAGGCCCGCTGTGGAGTAGTACCTAGCCTCAAAAGTCTATCATGCAGTTACAAAGAAGACATGCCCAATCATTGAGGACCAAGTGCAAGCCCCCAAAGCTGGCCCAATTGATTCTGTCACTACCAGTATCCCTCCAAGATTTGAAGCAGCAACAACAAAGGCCAAAGCTAAGAAAAGCAAGCCCTACGCAAGTAAGGGTTCTATCCACCCCCCGTTCATTGGTTCCTTGTGCACCAAGTCTCTAATCGAGTGCTCCATCAGCAAGGTTATATCTAGGAAAGCCAAAAGGTGTACAACCACAGGTACCCGCATTCATAATTCATTTCTATTGTTGTCTTAAGATGATCTGAATGATGTAGCTGAATCCTCAGGAGTGGTGGCTAAAGAGCCCCATGTCATCACAAAGATTAGGAACAAGGAGAAGCCAGTAGTTGACCCGTTAGGGCCAACTGCTCCTTCAAATTGAATTTCCTGTGCTTTGAAAAATGTGTGGCACTATTATTGCTCGTGTTTTTTTAATTTGGAAAATGAGGATTGGAAGTTGGAATGTTTGAGGGTTATGTAATATCCCGAAATAATAAAATATTATTTTAAATCGTAATACTATGTTTGAGAATTATTTATATAATTTGACTTTAAGGGTATGAATGGTATATTGTATTTGTACAAATAACTGATCGTACATACAAATATTGTATGTAACCTAGCACCCAATAATCCTATAAATGAAATTAGATAACTAAGTTAAGCTAGGGTTAGAGTTTAAGAGCTAGAGGATCATCATATTGTAAATAGATTAAGGGATAATAACTAAGGTTAAGTAATTAAATAATTACTTTTATTTTTGGATTTTGTCATGGCTACTTGGCCAAACCCTAGCCATCCACCTCTCCTTTAACCCTAGCCTACCACACTATCCCCCTCCACATCTCACCACTATCCATCACTCGTTCTCCATCTCTCTCACTCTCTTCACTCTATTTAAACACTTCTTTTTGAGTTTTGGGTATAAAAAAAAGGAAAAGCAAGTAACATGAAAAAGAAAGGAAAGGAGGCCATTTCCATGTCTTGATCAAGAAGTACTAGCCATAGGTGGGGAAGAAAAGCTACCAAGCAAGAAAGGAGGAAACTCACGCTCTAACTCATTTCAAAGTGAGGATTTTCCACTTCATTTGTGTGTGTGTGTTGTTTGATAATTTCTTTATTGATTGGGTTCTTGAATCCCTCTTGAGTTTTCTTGGATTTAAACTTTCTCCTACGACCACACAATCACCATATAATGAGTTTTGTTTACAAGTTGTTATGGGAGATTTGAACTAGGTAGGTAAAAACCGTAGTTTCATGTAAAGGAACCTTTGTTTGTGATTTTCCAGGATGAACATGTGAACAAATTTGATGACCAAATTAATTTGGCATGAACTAAAGGATGTTAGGAGCATACATGAATTATTTTAGGTATTTTCGAGTTGAATTGATACCTCATAAAAATTTGGAGGTGATGAACAGTCAATCTGAAAACATAAACTGTGAAGCTCTGTTTTGTCTAAACTTTGAAGATGCATAACTTGAGGTTGGGGATGAATTAAGAACTGGGATTTTAATAAGTGATTCTTGTATATGTCAGTAGTATTTCCTCTCTAGTTTCATATTTTTTGATTTTATTTGATATATTTAACCATTTATTTTCCTATTGTTGGTTGGGCAGAAAACTGCTATGTTTCTGAGAAATGAATGAACTTTGCGAAATCATATCTCCATCAATATTTGGAATCTTATGGTGAACTTTTTTTTGTAGCTTCATGTATAAGTCTATTGTTTAATTCCATAATTTTGGATTTTTTTAGGAAGGTTTAATTTCTCGAATTGGTCTTGAAACTAACCTATGTTAAAACAGTCAAAATTACTGCCTTTGGTTAAAGCTGAAATTTTATTTAACTTTGAGAAGCCTTATCTGGAGATTAAAGATGAATTAGATGTTGAAATTAAAATTTGATCTTTTTGTATATGTTGTTAACTTATGTTTAAGGTTTCACAATATTTGGACATCAATTGCTATATATAAGCTATATATTTTCACTGCTACTTTAGAACAGCCAATCTGCTCAAATTTTATTTTTTGGCAACCTTGATAGATTATATCTCACTATGTGTGATGAATCTGATAGTGGAATTTTAAGTGTAGTATCTTGTATATGTCTAGTTTCAGTATATCAAATTTTAGATTTTTTTAGTAGTTTTGATATCTCAATCAATTTGTAGAAACCGATTCGACAAATGTCTAGTCTGCAATATTTCTTCTAGCACGCTGAAAATTTTTCCATCTTTAAAGTACCATAAGTCACTCAATACTTAGGATTTGAATGTGAATTTTGAATCAAGATTAACCTGGTTATGTGTAGAACAGGAAATTTCAAGTTTCATACAGTGTGCAGTTAAACATGATTTGATATTGAATTTTGAATACCACATGTTCAGTTTAGATGAAATCTGATTAGTAAAGTTTGGAAGAGTTTTACACTAAGGTATGAACCAAATTTGAATTCAAGTCTTATGAGGAATTGTAGTAGGGATTCCCAACCTTCTAAAGAATTTGGTTTTACAATATTTGGGTGAACATACGAATTAATATGAATTTTGGAAAGTGCAACATGATATGTGTTAGGGTTGAGTTAAGTAAGAAACACAACTTTTCCATACTGATAAGTTATAATGTTAGTCTTGGAAGTGTTTCTTAGAGTCTAAATCTTTTTGGCATCATGCTGCATTGTGATTGTACGATGAATTAGCAGTGTCTAGGGTGATTTTTACCCTAGGGCTACCGACCCAATAAGTTTGTATGGTTACTTCCATCTTAAGAACTGTGGATAAGTCCCTCCATGTGCGCCGATGGATCATTAGCTAATGAAGGCTAATCACAGGATGGGAGCAAGGACGAGATTCAGGTTAAGGGAAGTGGCGAGCGGCGGGGCTCGCATCGCCGGAATCTTGGGCCGATAGGCCGGGTCAAGTAACATTGTAGAACTCAGTAAGTCTGGGAAAATACTTAGCAGGTAATGAACATTGGTAACTTTATAACTTCCTAGGTTAGTGACATCCTTAGGAAGTATTTAACTATATTGTTAACCTCGCTTGAGAGGCAAGTAAATAGGTGGTGTTGTTGTTGTACTATCCTATCGTAGGGATACGCTAAGGGTTGTGTATCTCGATCTGTTGATTCCTGAAATGCCCATGATAAGAACAGGTGGATCTCCCGTCGGAGCTAGGGAATAGACCCTATACTTCCATCATGTTCTATGTTAGTAGACACGAATGGGCCATGGGGTTGCGACCCTATGAGCTTTCGGTACCATAGGTGCGCTGGTAAGCTACCTTGAGTTCGTTACTGACTTTTGAGTGATGTACGGGCACCGGACACTAGTGGAAAACGGGGATACCACTAAGTGACTATATTGGTGGAATAGACCGATCAATTGCAACCTCATTAGTCATGTGGTAGGTGTCAGCAACAAGACAAGTACAAGAATAGAATGCATATTGAGGATTGAATCCCTGAATCTTGAAATACGCTGGATATGGGGTGTATGTAGTATGGGATGCATACATTTTTTCTCAGAGTCCAAAATGAATTAGAACAAGTGCATCTGCATTCGATTGAATTCTTGCATTGGACTCTATGATCATGTCATACACAGTTAGTTACACACTTGTACACTTTTCTCTTTCAACATTTTGGTTGTGAAGTTGGAGAATTATTGTTTCCTTACCAGCCTTGCGTTAGTATACATACTGACGTCCGCACTCAATTATGTGCTGGATACCGGGTCGTGAGTACGGAGGACTCAAGACAAGCAGGGCATCCAAGTGGAGTAGCAATATACCTACCTACCATTCGAGCAGGTGCAGGAATATCAGAGTAGCGCAGTGGAAGATTCGAGCTATAGACCGCATCTTAGCATGACCACTCGGTGGAGTTCCAATGGAGTGCAGTTGACTACCTATCTGGGTGGCAGACGGTATTTGTTACAAAATAGTATTGGTAATACTTTAATGTAATTTGTATTCCTTATTCAAGAAAAGATAATGATTGTAATTGATGATGTAATAATTTTATTTGGTAATACACAGTTTTTAAATTTTCATGTTATTACTGTGTTGAGATGCATTTGAAGGAAAAGATTCTGGTTTGTGTCACGGATTTCTAGTAGTGGGATCCGGGGCGTTATAGGTTAGGCAATCCAGGTAAATGTACGTTAACAAAAGATGTAATTCAAATGGAAAAATTGGACATTGTCTGCATTTAGATATCTAAATTATCCAAACCAACCAGGAAGAAGCTGACTTCAATTGGCAGAACAATAATTTCACACTGGATTATACTAGATGCAATTGAAAGTTGTGGTGGAGTCAAGATTGGATGGAATGAGAATATATTTGAAGAATTATACTCTACTATTGACACTTTATCTATTTATGTTTCTTTCTTTTTTCTGTTTCTATCATCCTTAGGGATAGAATGAATCGAAAGGAAGTACTGATCACTACAGTCTGTGCTCCCTTTTACCAAGGGGACAAAGAAGTTTGCTGGAGTAGATCATCCAGAGGAGGGTCCTTCTCAATCTCTTTTGGTGCTTATGTGGTGATTTCAATGCCACACTCTCAGATCGAGAAAGAAAAGAAGGAAGAGGGTCCCCTAGAGATATGCGAGTGTTTGTTGATACCATCTCAACCTTACACTTGATTGACATGCCCCTCTTAGGAAGAATGTACACATGGTCTGATCTTCAAAGCAATCTATCCATGGCTTGGCTATAAAGAATCCTCATTACACAGGACTGGGACAGTGTCCTTCCAAACTGTAATACCCCGCAAAATTGAATTATGGCAATTTTGCCCACGGGTGTTACGCACATGTATTTTGTACTGTTACGAGTAATATTCGTAGCGTCTTTTAATATAAATGTTCTACGTATTTTTGTATTTCAATTATTTATACATTTTTCGTCGTCTCAAAATTTATTTTTATCCTATTCTGAGCTAACTTAAATATTTATTTTAATCTTTGTATTTTTACGTGCATTGCACGTGCTTTAAATACATGTGTCGATTACGTATATTTTACCGTTACGCGAAATATCTGTAACATCGTCAATATAAATATTTTTACATATGGTGTGTTTCTATTATTTATATTTCTCTGTTGCTCAAATCAATTCTTGTATTTGAATATTTATTGATACGTGCGATGCACGTATTTGCAGTGCACGTGTTTGTTATATTCTTTTTCAAAATAAAATTTATGAAGTGAGTATGCTTATTCTTATTTATGCACAAAACTTTTTTTTATAATTAATTTAAACTAGTTTTTATTAAATTTATATTAAAATGTGTAACATATGCATTCATATTAAATTAAAGCTCATAATATTTTTAGTGTGTATTTCATGTGCACACACAAAGCAGGTGCACGTGCTCTAGCCATTTTGGCCGGACAATGCACATGAGAGGGAAAGAAAAACATTTGAAATGTAATTAGATTAGTGGGTAGTTAGTGGGTTAGTGGTTGGTTAATACAACTCCCTACCACTTCTTCTTATAATCCCACCCTCTCCCATTTCCGGCCTAGAAAAGAAAAGAAAGAGAAAAACCAAAAAATAAATTGCAAGTCTTTCCTTTGGTCTCTTTGTTGAGGAGCTTTGGAGCTTGGAAATTTGGGAAGCTAGGAGGTGATTCTTGGAGTTCTTCTTGCATCAAGAAAGAGGTGGGTGTTTCTCCAACTTTCTAATATAATTTTATTAGTAGAATGCTAGATTGTAGAATATTAATGTGTGAATTGTTAGATGCATGATAAAAATTGAGTATTCATGTTTAGATTATGTGTTGTTGATTAAAAGTGTGAAATTATGATATGATTGATTTGAGGGTATTTTTATAAGTTTTTGTTTTAAGTTCTAGTTGCACTTTAGAAAATCATATCTATTAAAGTAGATGGAATCTAAAGCTAAAATTTTTATATGAGCACCCCGTATATGTCAAGAACATCTCCTTAAAATTTCATAATATTTGGATGTCTTTTACTATTTTAATAAAATCCAATCTTAGGACTAGTTGGCAGTTTGGCTAGTTGCTGAAAATTTGTATACATTTCGGATTTTGATCATTTCGGCATCTTATATGCAGTATTTTGAGAAAGGACAAAACTAAGATGTTGAAGTAGAATAAGAAATTAATTTTAGAGTCTAAGAAATTAATTTTCCATGAATAATAGAATTTATAATGAATCTTTCAAGATTGAACAAGTGGCAGTCTATATGACATTTCCACCTTATTGTAGATTTCGAAAAATTCAGGGTTATAGAAATAATATTTTGGAGAAACTTATAACTACAAAGTTATATTAGACTTGTATACCTTTAATTCGAGCTAAACAACACAAAGTTTCATGAATCATAGAATTTTCTATTAATTTTACAAGTTGCATGAGCTACAATTTTCGGATTTTGAACCTACTGTTTTGCAAATGAATTTAAACGAAGTAATTGAGGATGAATTTAGATGATCTTAACTACAATTTTATAGTAGACACATTCAAGTTTTGTATGACACTAAAAACTCTATTTTTGGAGTGGTATTGGAATTTATATGATTTTTACAATACCATTGGGTTGATGTCTCAAGTTGAATATTCAAATACTGGATTATATATAGATATTGTTATCTTGAATCGAAGTTGATAAAGAAATAGTCTTGGATTATTGGTTAGTGCATGTGGCTTAGGATCTTTGAGATTGTAGGTTTGAGTCTTGGTGAGCTCGAATTTGGTAGTATTTACTGTTTTGAGTATATTGAAAATTTAAATTGATTTCTGGAAAAATATTTTGAGGGTAATTTGTACAAACACTTTTAGGTTAATTGCCCCACTTAGATAAGGGATTGAACACATATTTGGTGATTGGATTTGAAGCATTTTAATAGAGATGATTTTAAAGGATATTAGTAGATTAGATAATTAAGATTTGATGGAAATCCATATTTGAATTAACAATTTTAGTACATATTTGATAATTAGATTTGAGATATTAGAACCAAGATGATGTTCATTGAATTGAGGTTTTTGAAGTCCTACTGTAATAGTTTGGAATATTTTATCTAGTTATTTGAGGATGACTAATTGGATGGAATGAATAAGAGATGAATTGAGTATATGAATGAATGATGACCTAGAAAGTTTATGAATTTTGGAATATGTGGATTTTAGAGGCTGAGCGAGACCCAGGTACCAAAAAAATTGTGATTACGAAAGTTTGAGAAGTGGATAGTTTGGGCTAATGTTGTCGTGTGTTGATTTAAGTCGGTAGGGTAAGCTAGCTCTAGGTGGCAATTATTTATGTTTGAACTTAAGGACAGACACTAGGTGAAGTTATGGCTGAAAATAATGACGAACATGTCAGGTAAAGAGCTTGAGGTTCCTAGGGGTTCAGGACATGACCGAGGATACGCCCGGTAAATCTATATCTGTGGTCTAGGGGTAATCTAATGAGATCGATGAAATGGCCGATAAAGGACTGTGGTCCCTAGGAATGTTCACGACTGAGGATATGCCCGGTAAATCTACATGTGTGGGCTAGGGGTATGCATGTTCTGTTTGCGAAAAGGCCGGTAAAGAACTTGCGGTTACTAGGAATGTTCAGGACGGATAGGATACGTCCGGTAAATCCACTTGGTCTAGAGATAGGCCTGTTTCGTAGTTGCGGGAGATCGACTTTCTGGGGTTCGTGGCTGAGGATACGCCCGGTAAATTCATGATGTGTGGGCTAGGGGTATGCCGGTAAGGTCTAATATTCTCGGGGTGCGACTCACATGTAATTACGTATTGGAGTACAGTCATTGGGTTAGGTTGCATGGCGAGGGATTGAACCCTATAATGAGGAGTATGATAAGGGCTTACCCTCAGACCTATGTAGTATGGGATGCATAGAATCCGAACAAGTATGCATTAGTGTCATCGTAGTGTAACGTCTGAATAAGGCATCAGGTTCATATCATACACTGACATGTTTAGGATAGTCACTTCTCCCATTTTGTTTCGCATTCAAGTTTGTGTTTGCTAAAGTAGAAGAATCGTTGTATTATAGCATTGCTCAGTTGTATGCAACTGACGTGCCCACAATTTTCTAGTTGCAGGAACAAATTTGGCATGGGCTTGATGTCACTGCGAGGGATATCTTAAGATTGAAGACCTTCCATTATCACTTGTTGTATTGTACTTATTCATTTCCGCTGTGTTATTGTAGAAAACAATGTTGTAAATAGAAAAGTTTTAAATTCTTTTTAAATTTGTACGAAGTTGAAGTAAAAGATTCTGTTTGTGCTACGAATTACCTGTGTTTGGAATTCGGGGCGTTACACAAACATCATCCAACACTCCCTACACTCTCTGCCCAGAATCACCTCTGACCACTGCCCCATTGTGTTAGACACCTAAGCTATCCCACCAAGAGTGAACTTATTTATGTTTGAAAAATCCTAGTTTTTAGATCCTACTTTTCCGACACTCGTGCCAGATTGGTGGCTTTCCTTCCACTCCACAAGAAATGGTGTTGATATATTGGGAAAAAAAGCTTGTCCTTCTAAAGGTAAAACGTACAGACTGGAATTATAAATCATATGGAAGCATGAAGTTGAAGAAACAAGCTCTCCTTGATAAAAATCAACTCGATAGATATAATGCTTGATAGCAGAGACCCATTGGATGAAAAAGCTACCGAAAGACAGAGACAATTAGAAGAGTATGAGAGGCTGTTCAGTGCTGACACCAATTATTGGAGGAAAAAAGAAAGAGAGAGATGACTTACAGAAGGGGATGCCAACTCCAAATTCTTCCACTGTATAGCAAATGGAAGATGCCGAAGAAATTTCATCTATTCATTACAAGATGGAGATGATCTCATAACTGATTAGAAGAAAATTAGAGAGCTATTTGATAAACATTTCAGATCGATATGTGGAGTCACTGGTACTCCTAGTTTTTCTCCAACCTGGTCTAGTCTTCATCCAAAAAACATGGAACTTAGCCACCTTCATCAGCTATTCACAATGGAAGAGATCAAACATGCAGTGTTCTCAATGAGTGGAGAAAAATCTCCTGGGCCTGACGGTTTTTCATTGAGTTTTTACCATATATTCTGGGATTTGACCAAACATGACATTGTGAAAATTTTCAATGATATCCATTCAGGAAATGGAGACTTAGCCAGGCTAAATTACTCAATCATCTCTCTCATTCCTAAATGTGAGGGAGAAAACACGGTAGAAGAATTCAGACTCATCTGTTTAATCAATTTCTCTTTTAAAATTTTTACCAAAGTGCTTGCAAACAAACTCAACCCTTTGCTAGTTGACCTAGTTTTCTCTACATAGAGTGCTTTTCTCAAAGAAAAGTCTATCCTAGACTGCTTCTTAGTGGCCCATGAACTTATAAATCTTTGCTCCATGAGGAGAAAGGATGTCCTGATATTCAAAATAGACTTTAGAAAAGCTTTTGACATTGTACATTGGGGTTTCATTGAAGAGCCATTTACTGCCAGAGGTTTTGGAAGGAAATTGAGACACTTGTTCCGTATGATAATTCACTCACCAAAATCATCTATTCTACTGAATGGCACATGGGGAGATATCATCAACAACAAGATGATACTCAAAAAAGGTGATCCATTATCTCTCATGCTCTTTATTCTGGTTGTGGATGTGCTGGCCCATACGCCAAAATTAGGCAGAGAAAATGGTGTATTCTCCCCACTCAACATCTCAGGCCCTTTACAGGAACGTTTTTTCAGTCCTTCAATTTGTTAATGACACTCAACTATTTTGCTCAGGCAATGAAGACGAGGTGATCCAGGTTAATTTCATGTTACACTTATTTGCAGATACATCTGGTCTAAGATATTAACTTCTCCAAATCCTCTCTAGTGTATTATGGCAAATCTAGAGTGAAATAGGTTGTCTTCTCTCAAATACTAGAATGTCAAGAAGAAATGCTTCCTATTAGGTACTTGGGTATGTCTTTGTTTAAGGGAAAACCTAAAAGAAGAGAATGCATGCATGTAATAGCCAAGGTGGAGAAAAGTCTAGCTGTATGGAAATTGAAACTGCTCTAAAAAGGTGGCAGAGTTGTTCTCATCAATTCAGTTTTCTCTGCATTACCATGTATTATGCTTCCTTCTTCAAACTGCCAACCTGGGTGGTGAAGCAAATTAATCATATTAGAAGTAGAGTCCTATGGGCTGGAGCTGATGAAGACTGTCGTGGGAAAGCATGCATTAAGTAGGGTAGAGTGTCTAAACCTAAGACTTGGTGGGGATTGTGAGTCCTTGATCTTCCTACCTTCAACCAGGCACTCCTAATGAAATGGTGGTGGAAGCTTATTGCCGATCAATCAAGTATTGTCAGTCAGACACTCAGAAGCCTCTACCTGTCAATTTCATCTTCCAAGCTCATGTTCAACATGTTTTTTTTTTGGTGGGGGGGGGGGGGGGGGGGGGGACGGGGGGCGGGGGGGGGGGGCATCAAATTCTTTACTGGTATCTCATGGAAATTCGGAGAGGGGTCCTTCATTATCTTCTGGAAATCTAAATGGGTTTGATGGAATGAGTTTATCTAACTTATATCCAAGCCTGGCTACTGCTGCATGGAATCAGAATGCCACCCTACTCTTTCAAGGCTATTGCGAGGATGGAGTATGGAGATGGAGGGTGAGATTAAAGATCTTCAATTGGGGGCACAAATAAGAGGACAAGAACAAGTTGTTGAAGATACTCAATGATCGCAATCCTTCTAATAGCAGAGACACTCCTTCATGGCTCTTATCCCCTACTGGTTCATATTCTGTGAAAAGTGCATATTGCTTTTTTATAAATGGTGAAATATCCTCACTATACATGACCGCAACCTATAATAACTATGAACCCTTGATATGCAAAGTCTTCGTTTGGCCTCTCAGCTAGAAGAAGCTCAATTCTAAAGCAAATTTGAAGAACAAAGGATGGCCTGGTGATGATACATGCCCAGCTTGTGCACGATCATCCAAGACAAAATTTCCATTTATTTTTTGAATGTCCACTCGCACTTTCACTATGGAGACATTTCTGTGTCTTATACCATATCCTCCCGACCTCACTCCACTCATTCCTTACCTCCTGGTGTTTAGCACCGTCCCACCCCCGCATTAGAGCTTTCTAGAAATTATTATCTATTGCAATATGTTGGGTATTATGGCTAGAAAGAAACAATTAGACCTTTAACTCTTGTACTTCAGATATTTCTAAACTGGTTACTAATGTTTTTTTTTTCTTTTTTCCATTCATGGTTAAACACTGCTCCTGAAGGTAGAAATAAGTGACAGATTCTGGAAGCAGTGGCCGAAAATGCAGTGACATAGAGCCCCCTACATTGATAGGGTGGTGAAAGGAGACTACAAATTGGGTGTTGTGAAATTTTTGGGTTTCTTGGATGAAGGATGGAGGGAGAAGAAGGTAGTTGAGTAAATGATGATAGAGAGATTCATGATTGGGGTTTTGGGGATTTTGGGACTGGCCATCGTGTGGAGAAGTGGGAGGTGAGGGCATGGGAGAGAGAACGAGAGAACAAAGCGTAGGATAGAGAGAGGGATTTAACTGATTTCTATTTATTTTTTATTCATTTATTTATTGAAATCTTATAATTTTACTAACCTTTTAGCATTTTAAAAAGAAAAATAGAGTAAAGTTCTTGTGCTAAAGTGATCTTAGTATAATATATTGTACACATATAAAAGTTGGCATATACCCCCCACTTCTGCCATATACGACTAAGAGATACTATAATTCCGTAAAAATATACATGCACTTCTCACATTTCTTACAAACCCTCATGCCCAAAACAAAACATTAGCCCAAACATCTTCCTCAAGTGTACCATTCCCCCCCACCCCAATTTCTCAATTCCACGCGCCCGAGTTCAAAAGAGTCATGTATTTAGGGCAAACTACCTTTCTTGACTTCCTTGGTAAGTAAGAGTGCTTGCTTAATTACTTACATCTCTAATTACTGGTAGAATTAAGTAGTGTTTTCTAGGATCCCAGAATTAACAGTGAACCCTTAGTATGTACATATATGTACATGGTTATATTGTCACATCATCATAATTAATCTTCAACTTTCCTTCTCCTATATGTAGAAACTAGCTAATCTCTATTTTTGGATCCATGCATGAGTCCAATTAATTAGGGGTTCTAGGTCTCTACATGAACTCCTTTATCTTCATCAAGCCTTCACATAAATTTGAAGATCAACTAAGTTAACTAGCTAGTATTCTTGGCTTTTGATCAGCAATGACATCAGTTTTAGTTTTCATTCTACCTTGTATTGCAGTTATCTTTCTCTTTGTTGGGAGCTTTTTCTGAGTGCATGTGTGAGGGTTTCTCCGCCAAGTCGTGCCCCAACCTCTTCAGCACAGTCAAACCAGTCCTGAAATTGAGAAAGACAACATGATGGGAGATTTTATTCTTTGCCTTTTTATTCACAACTGCATCGTCAGTGTAATTCATTACTAATTAAAAATCACCCTATTCAATCCCCTTGGTTTGAAAAACATGGTGAGATCCCAACAAAAATTCCACTGTAAAAAAACACCATACTATAAAGATAAATACGAAATGTAAAACAAAGGTCTACTAAAGAAAAAAAAAACAAGATTCCAAACAAGTAGTTAAATTCTTCCAAACCAGTATGAATGGACGTGTACAAACTGATCATATTGTTTGGTAATGTCTTTTCAGGATTTTTATTTTTTTGTCATTTTGGTTAAAATAAAAATGTTTTCAGGAAGTTAATTTATTGTAGAGATAAGGAATTATAGGGATGAAAACTTACAAACAAGTAAGAACAAAGTTATATATATAGCAAACAACTTCATAGTTAAGTAAAGTTAGTATGTACTTCAAATTAGAAACTTATACTTTATATGTATAGTTTGACAAATGAGTACTCATCTTCTCCTAAGAAAAAAATAGTACTCTGTTATAAATTAATCATGAATATATATCCTTAACTTGTAAACTTACAATAGAAAAAAACAATAATAATATCAAGGGGTTTTTTTTAGGTTATCATTGTGTATATCTCTTTGTTCAATGTCGGGCAACATCTGCATTTAAGTGTAGCGGGTGAGATTTAATCCTATGATGTCATATAAAAGACCCTACCAAAAAAAACAACATTTCCAAGTTGTGGTAAAGGTTATGAGTTTAAGATTTATATTCTAACAACTTTGTACTATGCAAACTACTTGTAAAAATAATGTTCTATTGGTGTAGGATCTAAAGTTCTCATATTACTGTATCTGCTTCCCTAGCATTCATTTAGCTGCAACTTGGAACCGGTGGTGTTCGTCTTGTTTTGTTTAATTTTGTTTTTGTATTTGTTTCTTTAGGTGTTTTTCTTATCTTTCCATTTTTTATTTTTTATTTTATTCTTCAATCCAATGACTAGATGAGACCTTATGATATATATGTACGATCAAAAGTAGTGTTAATTAACCTCAAAGAGGGTATCTGGTTGCACGTAAAACTTTTCTAAAGTTGTAAGATTACTGTAGAGAAAAAAAAAAGTGCAAATAAGTTCTGAAAAAGTGGTTTACTTGGATGTAGGTTTACTGTAGCTGGAATAGTTTTCCACGAAAGATTAAGTTTGTTTGTGTCGTAAGAATATTGTAGCAAAATTAATTTAAAGCAATTTTTAACTTTTTGTTTTATTTGAAATTAATCTCAATTAATGAGGGTTTAAACTAATTAAATTAAATTGATCTTAATTAAATTAAACAAAAAAACCGAAACTGAAAAAAACTAAAACTTAAAATAAATTAAGTTGTTTCTGCTAATTTCTGTGTGGGAGCAAACAGCTATTATGAGTTCTTTTAAATACAATAAAAAGCTGACATTTTTTACTTTCACCGAGATTGACTGTTTCCAACTGGTGTTGACTTCCGATCTGACTCGTTTGCACCGTTGGATCTGATCTTGATGATGACGATCACTCTGATTGACTTGCAAAAGTCTGAAATACCGGGCTTGACCCCGGCGACATACCATGCGACGCTCAAGTCAAAACTCAAGAAGAATACGAAAGGCAAAATATTGATAACATGTTTCTTGTGGAGGAAGTGGGTATTTATAGTCACCTTGAGGATGAGTTTCAAGATAATAATTTATCTCTACTTTCCAGTATTTTTTGATTGAATTGATTATCTCTTCTTCATGAAGAGATAAGAGTGGTTTGAGAGATTGAGTCAAAACTCTTCTCATGATAAGAGATATACTTTTTGAACTCTCTTTAGGATAATTATGAGTTTAAATCATATTTAAATAATATGAACTCATTTATATTGGCCCGTTATGACAAACCAGTTAGAAAAACCTGTTTTGGGCTATTGGGCTTTGAAAGAGACCAAATTCCCGTTTACGAACCCGTTTCTAGTGAAATTACTGTTTTACCCCTGAGAGCTTTAAGATCCGTGCCCGATTTGAAAAGTAGTGATTTGGTTCTATTTTTATCCATATCACAAGCCCCCCACTCCGAAGATTGAGTTTCATAGTCTATGAGGAGTAGTTTTTCCGTTTTTAAGGATTTACAGAACATATCAGATTTTTTAGGGACGTTTGAATCTTGCTCGAGATGTAACGGTGTTATTCTGTGTTTGTAAAATATCCATAATTATTTTTATAAATTTCATGATTATTTTTTATTTTTCAATTTTCTAATTTTTTTTCCAATTTTTTATCATTTTTTGAATTTCTTATAAAATTTTCGAATTATAATAACTAACTTTCGAAAATTTTAATTGATTATTCTCAATTAATAATTATATATTCAGAATTTAAAAATATTTTTACCAATTAATTATAATTTTTAGAATTTTTAAACCCTTTTTTCGATTTTTAATTATATTTTCCAGACTTTTAAATAATTAATTTGATTTCATAATTATATAAAGGATTTAATCAAATAATAGATGGCATGGCCAAATCAGGAACGTTGATCAAGGCAGGTGTGAAAATTACAGAGATCGAAAGGCGAAAGAGCTTTGTCGACTGTTGACCGTTGACCAATAAATGGCATTTCGCTCCAATTTCGACACATTTGCTCGGCGCATGCCACCAAACATCTTTGGTGTTTTGGCTAGATGCCACGTGTCCCGTTGACCGGTCAATCGGTTTTGCACCATTGTCGATTGGGGGAACGTTTACTCGGGGCATACCACCGAACGTCTTTAGTGCTTCGGTTGAGCGCCACGTATCCCATTAACCGTTGACCAGTCAACGACTTTTTATCCATTTTTTGATCTGGAAAATGTTTGCTCGACGCATGCCACCGAATGTCTTTGATGCTTCAGCTGGGTGCCACACGTCTCGTTGAATGTTGACCGGTCAACGGGTTTTGCTTCTTTGTCGATCAGGGACACGTTTGCTCGGTGCATGCCACCAAACATCTTTGATGCTTTGGCTGGGCACCACGTGTCCTGTTGACCGTTGGCCATTGACCGGTCAACGGTTTTTACTCCAACTTTGATCGGGGGCATGTTTCTCGGCGCATGTTTCCGAACTTCTTTGATGATTCAACTATGCGCCACATGGCTTTTGACAGTTGACCACTGACCGGTCAGCGGAGTTTTGCCCCAACTTCGATCGGGGGTACGTTTGCTCGGCACGAGGCTTCGAACGTTTGATGCTTCGGCTGCACACTACGTGTCTCGTTGATCGTTCACCACTGATCGGTCAACGGGATTTTGCTCTAATTTCAATTGGTTTGCTCTGCGCACGTTTCCGAACTTCTTTGATGCTTCGACTGTGCGCCATGTAACCTTTGACCGTTGACTATTGATCGGTCAGCGGAGTTTTGCTCCAACTTCGATCGGGGGCACGTTTGCTCGGCGCGTGACTCCGAACCTCCATAATGCTTCGGTGTGCTGGCATGTGGCCTTTGATCGTTGAATGGTCAATGGTTTTGCGCCATTTTTAGGTCGGAAAAACATTTGCTCGACGCGTGACTCTGAACAGCCATGATTTGGGGATCTACGAGGGGGAGTTTTGCCCCCGGGGTGCTACGAAGAGGACCTTCGCTCTAGATGGCTATGAAAAGGAGCTTCACCACGGAGGAGTTATGAGAAAGAGCTTCGTAAGACTCTTGGGAAGATTTGTTCTTGGAGGCGAGTTTAGGGAGCGTCTCTAGATGAGTTGGGCTTCGAACTTGCCATTGGTGAATATGACCACTTGAGAAGCAAGCAAAATGAAGAGGATCACCAGGCACGAGAGATCCGTCCAGGAGGTGAGTTTTGGGAGAAACTCTAGGGGTGAGTTGTGCTCCGAACTCGCTGTGGAAAAAGGTCGTTCGGGAGGTGAGCGAGGTGAAGAGTATCTCCAGGGTCTAGGAGAGAGCCATTCGGGAGGCGAGTTTGGGAAGTAACTCTAGGAGTGTGTTGAGCCCCAAACTCGTTGTGGAAGAAGGTCACTCGGGAGGCGAGTTTAGTAGAGGATTGTATATCTTGTACTCTTGTTGTGACCAATTATAGGAGTGTTCGAATTATGAGGCATGCCCTGCACATTTGTCGGAAAGTTGATAAGGCGACTCTAAGGATCATGAGTATGGTCTCTGACTAGGTTGACAACGAGTTTTAGGGGCACTCGAATAGCGATTCGTGCCCCCACACACTTGCTAGGAAGCAAGGGGCTAGACCGATTTTATGAACCATGAGTGGACTTCGAGCGAGGTAACGGCGAGTTTTGGGAGCGAGGAGTGCCCCGCACACTTGCTCGGGGGCAAGTTGCTAGAGAAACTATGAACCAGGAGTGGACTCCGCACTCATCCGGGGTTATTTTGGGAGGACTCGAATGGTGAGTTGTACCTCGCACACTTGCTCGGGGTCAAGTGGCTAGAGCAGCTCCGTGAACCACGAGTGGACTACGAACAAGGTGACGACAATTTTTGGAAGCACTCGAATGGCGAGCCATGCTCCACACACTTTCTCGGGGGAAAGTGGCTAAAATGATCCTATGATCCATGAATGGACTCCCGAACTTGTCCAGTGTTGTTTTCGGAGCATTTGAATGGCGAGCCTTGCCCCCACACAGTTGCTCGAGGGCAAGGAGCTAGAGTGGCCCTGTGGGCTATGAGTGGAGTCCAAAAAAGGTGACGACGAGTTTTGGAAGCATTCAAATGGTGGGTCATGCCCCGCACACTTGCTCTGGGGCATGTGGCTAAAGTGACCCTATGAACCATAAATAGACTTCACATTTGTCCAGGGTTACTTGGGGAGCACTCGAATGGAGAGCTGTTCCCAGTATACTTGCTTGGGTGTAGGTGGCTAGAGCAGCTCTATAAACCTTGAATGGAATCCGAATAAGGTGACGACAAGTTTTGGGAGCACTCGAATGGCGAGCCGCACCCTGCACACTTGCTCGGGGGCAAGTGGTTAGAATGAACCTATGAACCATGAATAGACTCCGCACTCGTCCATTGGGGTGCTTAGTGAGTGGATGGTGTTGCTCGGGGGGCAAACCATATGCCTATCTCATTGTTTGCATCCGATGGAATTGTACAAGAATTTTGCAAATGAAAAGACTGAAAGTTTACTAAAAAAATGAAACTAAGTGGCTGCTTCGATGCTTGCCTTTATTACGTGCTGTGACCGTTATAATTGTCGGCCTTTTTTTACATGTTTGAAACTAACTATTAGGAAGGGTGTTAAGAACCCTCGTTGTACTTCTTCAGATGTTCGGTGTTCCAAATGAAGATTTCTTGGTTCTCTCTAATGCAAGTGATGAGTTGCTCCTTGACTTGATGGGGGAGTGCCTTGCTCCCCTGAAAACACTTAGCTTGATCTTCCTGGGATAAAGACATTTCTGCTTATTCTTCAAAGGGTTCAGAGTTGGCTAGTCCCCTCTCTTAGGGAGCTCCATAGCATCGATAGGGAAGACCGAGCCCCCATTGTGCTGGTGTAACACGCCCAAGCAGCTTCTTAGCTTCCTTTGGCTTTTCCTACCCCTGCTGTTGTAGGGAACTTCATCTTGTGTGGTAGGCTGAGGCAACTGCTTGTAGGGTTGCTAGTCCCGGGCAAAAAAATATGGCATTGTAGGCAAACTTGATGTTGACAACCATATAATCGAGTGCTTTCGTGCGGATAGTTGGAGCTTTCCTAATAGTTACGTTAAGGGTGACTATTCCTTCGATCTAAATAGAGTCTCCCAAGGATCTATGGTGGGTATTCCCGGCAAGTTTGAGGTCATCACGTTTGAGCTTGAGCTTGAGCCCTAATTTGGTAGGCCCTCATGCGCAACCAAGGGGGTTTCAAATTTTAAATTTTACCTCCAAGTGGTAATTTTACATAAAAGTCCTTCACTTTGAAATATTTGCAAATATGCCATAAATTATTCGTAAAAATTCAGAAAATTTAGAATTATTACCTACTAATAACGGTTAGATTTTCCAGATAAGTTTTCTGACTTTTATTTCCCAAAAAAATATTTGCACATATTTTGCACGTGCAAAAAAGATAAATTTCAGAAAAATGCTTAATAAATCACAAAAATATAGAAAATATAAGCGTAGCTTAAATCCTCTATTCATGCTCTCTGTTATATATCCAGGTTCTAGAAAATTAGGGTTTTAATCACAGTTTTGCAATAAAGTCCCCAACAATCCCAAAATTGCATAATTATATATTTACTCAATAAAATTAAAAAAAATCAAATTAAGGGATAAATCTCTCCCCCCCAATCTCTCGAATGCCATATCGGCCTACCAAAACAGCAAAAATTAATTTGAATTCGAATTTTACCTCCGAACGACATTTTGCACAAAAACCCTTTTTTTTCAAAGTATTTACAAAAATAGTTTCTTTATTCATTAAAATTCCCAAATTTTAGAATGTACTCAATTATAAATAGGAGAATTATGTAGAAATTTAAAAGTAGAAATTTGTACCTCAAAAATATTTGCACGTGTGAAAATGTCAATTTTACAAAAGTTCAGAATAATTAAATAAATTGATTTAAAAGTTATTCATTAATTCAAAGTATTGTATTAAAATTATGGGGCGTTACATCACTCCCCCTTAGAATAGTTCTGTCCTCAGATCTACTACCTGCCAAGGGAAAATAAAAACAAAGAATGTATACAAACTGTTCAGGAAAATCACCATATCTTTTATTTTCTAGTTCTATTTGGTTTCTAGGTAAGAAAAAGAGTAACGTATAATAAGAAACACAGAAAATAATAATGGAAACTGACAGAGCAAACAATTTTGTGCAAAACCAATGAAGTATACATATTAATAACAAAAGTATATATATATAAAGGAAATATAAACTATGTAATAATTTGTTGATAGAAACTAGATAATCAATTAATGCATACAAATTTCTACAGCATAATTATCATAACTAATATAAGTAAGTCAATAATACTTTAAAGCACGCAAAGGAATCAAAAGCTTCCTTAAAACTTGAATATGCTATAAACACAATACAGTATGAATTTAAGAATTAATGAACATAGACAAACGTACGTAACGCAAAACTTAGACAAGAATAGAAGTAAAAGAAAATTGTCTAAAGTAAGAAATAACAATAAGTTTAGTCAGTAAAACAAAATATTAAGCACTCCAAAGGTCGTTAAAACATTTGTATAAAACCATAAAATGCACAATAGATATATGAACAGATCAACAAAAAAGAATGATTACTGACCAAATAACATCGTAAAAGATCATTATAGTCAGAAAGATAATAAGGTCAACCATACAAAATAAAAAGCTAAAAGAGAAAATTTAAGAACATAAATAATGGCAAAAGTAAATCTATATAATAAAACACAAAGAAAGGTATCAAGTGGCTCTCCTTCAATCCCCCCAAAATCAAAGGCGCAAATCTAATCTCACAAAACACATTTTTCCCCCAAAATTCAAATTTAAATCCTCTCAAAATAACTCCTTTATTTATTTAATTATTTCTCTCCCTCCCTCCCTCTCTCTCTCTCTCTCTCTCTCTCTCTCTCTCTATATATATATATATATATATATATATATATAATAAAACACAAAGAAAGCTATCAAGTGGCTCTCCTTCAATTCCCCCAAAATCAAAGGCCCAGATCTAACATTACAAAACACATTTCACCCCCCCCCCCTAAAGTTTTCCCCCAAAACTCAAATTCAAATCCCCCCAAAACAACTCATTTATTTATTTAATTATTTCTCTTTCTGTCTCTCTTTCTCTCTCTCTCTCTCTCTCTCTCTCTCTCTCTCTCTCTTATATACTTATGGAAATATGGACTTTTATACCCCAATTTATAATTATTTTCCAACATATATACTACTGGAAATATGCACATTTATTTACAACTAATTATTTTCATACTATTCAAACTTGAGCTACATAATTGTTGATTTATTGTTTATAAGACTTTTCATATGTTGTATCATTCCGAAGACGTGCCGTAAGCACGTGCCCACTGGTAAATCTAGTAATAATATAAGTAACACAAAGAATGTAAACTTAAAGGTGATATAAAAAAAAAAATAGATCTGGGAAGATAGTCAATCAAAGACACGTCAAAACACAAAAAAATTAGCTAAGAAAAAGTAACAATAATAAACGTACACAAACAAAAACAAAAGAACAGTGAGTATATTAAATAAATATTGAAATTATAAGCAATGCCTTAAAAGTACATTAAAAGAATCAAGCGAAATAGACAGAATATATATATATATATATATATATATATATATATATATATATATATATATATATATTTATATAAGAAGACATAAAAGGAGTTCATTAAATATTACAAAAGGGTCAAATCATTAGATAGAACGTGGAAAAAAAACGTAAGTGAGAAAATTTGGAATCAAATTCCGACGTAAACGAATCTAATATTGTATAAAAACAGAAATAAGGTAAAACCAAGTAAACTAGTTCATGTTATCTGAAAATATAAAGTGGAATAGTATACAACAAGAAATCGTAAAGAAAGAAATTATATGTGAAACATAATTTTTAGTATAAACATTTATTAACATTTAAATTTGAAGCAAACCAACTCAAAATCTGAAATTTGTACTCCCTAAAACTAAAATTTTATTCTTTCAAATAAGCAATTATATTCACTAAAAATCTAAATTTTCACCTTTTCAAATCTATATTTATATGCTTCAAAAGTATGAAATTATATTGTACCAATCATGGAAATATAGATCTAAAATCAAATCATACCAAAACTGAAATATTTATGTTCTCAAATCTGAAACTTTTATCATACAAATTGGAAACTTAAACTAACAAAATCTGAAATTTATAATAGATAAATTTTGGAAAATAGGCTATCAAAATATGAAACCTAAACTTCTGAAAATATGAAATTTACTTAATTTAAATCTTAAACATAAAACCGTTCAATGTAGTAAAAACGATTATAAAATTTTGATTGTGTTATTATGTAGCTGTACATGTACACCCCTCGCTATCTTTCACATTATGGAAAGAGAAAAAAATATATAAATTATTATATCATTAAGTGCAACTTTGAAACATTATTAGTACCTGACCTAAATAGCTAAAAATAATCACGATATATTCAAAACAATACAATAAAGTAAATAAAATTTTAATAAAAGCTGTTAAATATAAAGTAATTAGTATATTACTCGTGACACAAAAATGATAGACAAAAACCAAGTATTACGGTATTCAAAAACTATATAGCGCAAAAACGGATAGAAGAAGAACAACTAGATTTGCCATGTTCCAATCTTCAATAATTAAACTTTGTTTCTATAAAAGACAAAACTTATATAACAAATAAACTAAAATTAGCCAAAAAAAACTTTAAAATTAAAACAACTATAATTAGACTGAAACTAAAGTATATAAGTCAGTAAACTAATAATATTAACACATTTAAATGTCAATAAAAAAAATTTATAACAGTAAGAGAAAAAGTCAACCATAAATATTTTATTTATGCAAAAATAACTAATACACTTATGATAAAGTAATTTTTTTCGAATCATACAAATAATCTAAATTTTACTACAAGCATTCATGATAAAAACAACTAACTCACACATCTAATGTCCGCCGAGGTACACAGCCTAGGCACTCACACTTCTAATGTCCACCTACGTTTTATCCCTATACCATGTTTAGTATTACTAATTGAAGTTCGGCTCTGATACCAACTCTGTACCGCCCCGAATTTCTAATAAATAAAATTAGAAATAAGTGACACAATTTTCAGAATCAACTTCAATCGCAATCATAAACACAATATCAAATACAGGAAAATTTTAAAACTTTTTAATATATATTTTCTTCTTACAAAACACAGCAGAATTAAACACATTAATTGCAAATCTTTACAAAATATACAATCTTCAATTTGCATTTATACTCTAAGCTTTATTTGCATCAATTCTATCCATAACTGAAAACCATGCAAAAGTCTACTGAAAAGTGGGCACATAAGTTAAATGTAACTGACGTCAACTATAATAATAGCGATACTTCTAAATCTCACAATCACAAACTTGATGCACATTCATAAAACAATAATAAATGATGCATAAATAATAATAAATGGAACATAGAACAACAAGTGAAGCTAGACAAGTGTCAAGTGTATGAGATGAAAACAGAAAGCAAGCATGCATAAAACAAGTCAATAAACACAAATGTATATGATGATTTCTAATGCATACTTATCGGATTCTATGCATCCCATACTACATAGGTCCGGTGCAAGCCCTTATCGTTCTCCATTGTATAGGGTTCAATCCCTGATTATGCAACTAACCTAATACGGTGATTACTTTAAGATTTAGATTATTCTGTGAGTATCTAGTGCCATGACCCGATAATTATTGGGAATCAACTTCCCACCGCAAGTAATTTTCGGTACACTCCCAGACACCCTGATAATTCTGGAAATTGAAATCCACACCGCAAGCCGAAATGGTACCTCATCACACGAATATCTCATGAGCGTCGCCTCGATCCCAATAATTCTGAAGATACATCCCACACTGCAAGTGATTACACCCCAATAATTCTTGATATTATCTCCCACCGTGAATCATATGAGGCCCCCCTACCCTTGTTTGCTCTTATTTCATCACAACTCTAACTAGTGCATGTCCTTATGTTTATTATGTTCAATTAATTAAAATCACAGTTTCCTTAGAGTTGGTGTACCCTATTGGACTTAACTCTACTGAATCAAGAACAAAAGCCCCAATGGACAATTTCCATAAAATCTCATTTGCTGGCATACTAGGGTCGCACTCAACTCTAGAGTCTCACAACTCGAAATCCGCAACAATTTTTCTATGGTTCTCATCACAACCCTAACTCACAAATCAAATCCCAACTTAGTTTAATATACAAAACTCTTTATTAATCACATTTCTTTTAATCAACTCATAGTACCATTAAAGACTCTTTCAAATATGGAAACATAATCACTTTACGAAAAGTCTTTAAAAATCAACTTTCAAATCTCACTTCCTAATCATCCATAAGTTCCATTTATTCAACTAGGGATTCAATCAATTCAAACTGAAACAAGCCTCTTAATTATATGGGATCTTTTCCTTAAAAATCTGAAATTCTTTTATTCCAAAAATCTGAAATTTACCTCTTTTAGAAATTGAAAATACCCCCCTTTAGAACTCAAAGTTTTCATCTTTAAAAACCGAAATATATAATCCCTAAAAACTAAGAATTTAATCTCTAAAAGCATAGATGTACTTCCTCAAAACGTTACTTGAATATATTAGAAACTTGCAACTAGATTTCGACAAAATCTAAATTTAACAACTTATAAACTCCATCAAAACTCAATCAAATCTCACAGAAATATTAGATTAAGCAAAATGATATGCATATCTATATATTTACTAGGGTTCTCCAACCATAGCACACAAGGACACACACAAAAATTCCTCGAAAACAACCCAAAATGAACCAAACAACCGAGGCAGTAGCAGCCTGCTGCTGTGCTACTATTCAGGTTTGAACAGTAACCTTCGGGTTACTGTTCACCCGAACTCCAACCCCTCAAAACCTAAGGTTTTGACCCTCAAACCCCCATATAGTTGATGTAATTTCTCTATATATTTCATTCCATATACACATTGCATGCATGAAAAATTTGGGTTTATCATCAAGAATTTTATTTGCATTAAAACATGGAAATAAACATTAAAAATTCCATCTTTTAATCCTTTGAAACATACTTCTCGAATTAAACACCAAGATCCAACATCTACAATCACATATGTTCTCATTAAATTTATTTCTTTAAACATATATTAATCTTTCATGCATAAACAACTTCTTTGTTCAAGACAAATTAATTTTGATCCATACAACAATTATTCAAACCCTAATATTAAGCTTAAATCTTTAATAATTAAAAACAACGAATAAATATGAAAAATTCTCAACTTTAAAATCAATCAAGCATGAATTTAAGAGCATACAACAAGTTATAATTATCTCTACAAATCTCCATCATCTACAATTAAATCTTTGGTCATCCAATCAATTTTATAAATCCCAAATTAGATCTTTCATGCATCATCAATATTTAACATTCAAGATTAACACAAACGTGATCATCACTATTAAAAATGCACATTTATTTCATATAGACATCTAAAAGTTCATTCATCATGCCTAACATTATCATCTAATATTTTAACCATGATCAAACTATTAAAATATAGATCTACAAATCTACAAAATCCACAACAAGCCCTAGCATGCTCTTTACTAAATTCATCATAACAATATATAATAAAAAAATACAACAAGAGACAAGAAGTACTACCCACCACAAAGAAGACCAATTGAAGAATAATAATAATAAGAAGAAAGAAAAGCTCCTCCTCGTCGCGAAAATCAAAAGATCTAAGCCTCCAAAACTCCAAGAAATAAAAAATAAGATGATATTATGTTCACAATTGAGGAAGGGCGGCAGTAGTAGCAACTAAAATAGGCTAAGGGTCTGCTTTTAGGGTTTCTTGATGAATTTTACAAAAACTCCCCTCTAAGAAATCAAATCTTTACAAATATGTAAATCTTCTTTACAAATATGTAGATCTGTCGAATTAAGTAGCTAATCAAATCAATTAAGGCAAGATTCTATCCCCCTCTAATCTCTCCTGATTTGGCCGGCCCCCATGTGCAGCCAAGGGGGTTTCAAATTTCAAATTTTGCCTTCAAGTGGTAATTTTACATAAAAGTCCATCACTTTGAAATATTTGCAAACATGCCATAAATTATTCGTAAAAATCTAAAAAATTTAGAATTATTACCTACTAATAATGATTAGATTTTCCAAATATATTTTCTGACTTTCTATTTCCAAGAAAAATATTTGCACGTGTTTTGCACGTGCAAAAATGATAAATTCAGAAAAATGCTTAATAAATCACAAAAATATAGAAAATATATGGGTAGATTTTAATCACAATATTGCAATAAAATCCCCAACAATCCCAAAATTTCATAATTATATATTTAATCAATAAAATCAAATAAAATCAAATTAGAGGGATAAAATCTCCCCCAATCTCTCCACTGCCATATCGGCCTACCAAAACAGCAAAACAAAATTTTGAATTCGAATTTTACCTCCAAATGGCATTTTCCACAAAAACCATTTTCTTTTAAAGTATTTACAGAAATAGTTTCTTTATTCAGAAAAATTCTAAAATTTAGAATATACTCAATTATAAATAGGATAATTTATTTAGAAATTTAAAAGTGAAAATTTGCACCTCAAAAATATTTGCATGTGTGAAAATGTCAATTTTACAAAAATTCAAAATAATTAAATAAATTGATTTAAAAATTATTCATTAATTCAAAGTGTTGTATTAAAATTATGGGGTTTTACAACTGAGTTCATTTCACGGACAAATGCTTTTCTCGAGAAGTTAAATAATCCCTCCATGTGCCCCCCCCCCCAACGAATTAAGTGGAATATCTCCATGCTCTCTGAGTCATGGGACTCGGGTGGTTTCTCTGGTCGCTTATTGGCTCCTCTTGGAAGGGATGGTTTGGTGTCATTTCAGTACCCACACCAAAGTAGCCCTTCGAGCTCATCCCTGAGGGCTTGGCAGTCATCTTTGAGGTGAACATGATCTTTTTGGTAAGTACACCACTTGTTGTTGTCCCTTCTCTTACTTGGGGCATTCATCTTAGGAGTGAGTCAGAGGAGCCCCTCCTTATCGACTTCAATAAGAATAGCAAAGATCCTGGTATTAAGTGAGGTGTACTTCTCGAAGTATGGAGATGGGAGTTGACAACGTTGGCCTGAGGCTTCCTTTTGGGTCTTCCTGGGTCCTTCTTTATCGGTAATCTTCTGTTTATTCCCGGATGAGGGTAACTTTGTTCTTGGGGCCGGATGTCGTTTTTCACTTGGATGTACTTCTCGACCCGTTGGAGGATGTCATAAAAGTCTCGAGGAGGTCTTTTGATGAGGGAAGATTTGAGATGATCATGATTCACATTGTACCTAAAGATAGTAGTGACCATGCCCGAGTCGAACGAGGGGATTGAATGGGACTCGTCGGTGAAGCGCCGAACATAGCTCTTAAGGGACTCCCCTTCTCTTTGCCTAAGGTCAAGTATGGAGGCACTTGTCTTCTCTGTCTTGCGGCTGGTGATGAAGTGTGTGAGGAAGAGCTCCTCAAGTTGGTCGAAGGAGAAGATGGACCTTGGAGAGAGACAAGAGAACCACTCCTGTGTGGATCCCTTCAGGGTTGCTGAAAAAGTCTTGTAGAGGAGGAAATCAGATGCTTTGTGGATCATAATGACAATTTTAAAACTCTCAACATGGTCTACAGGGTTAGTCTCCACGTTGTAAGAGTCGAAGGTAAGGATTCTGAAGTTGGTCGGAACGGGAGCCTCGATGATTTTCCTGGAGAAGGGGGGCCTGGAGGGACGTTCTTTCATGTCTTCCTTCCTAAGCACCAAGAGGCGACCTTGTAACATCCCAGAAAAATAAAATAAATTTTTATATTTTTGCACATGCATTGCACATAAAATTTTATGTATTTTAGTTCCTAAAATTTTCCAAAGTGATGTACATTTTTCTTCTCATTTTATTTGTCACATTTGTATTTTTTATTTCTAATAAAAACCCATAGACCTAAAGTTTATTTTAAATCCTACTAGAAAATTAATTAAAAAGAGAAGCCCATGACTTTATTCTATATTTTAAATGTACACTTTAAATCCTACACACTTGTCATTTAACAAACACCTACAAATGGATTAATAACAAATAATTAAAAAATTAAGAATTGTGTGCATGTTGAGTGCACGTGCACGTGAGTGCACCCAAGTGGCTTGGCCGGCCAATTTAAGAAGAGGATAGTGGATTTTGAAGTGGATTGTGGAGTGGGTAATTGAGTGGGTAGTGGGAGTCCTTTCATTCACCCAATAACCCTATAAATACCCCTCCTATTGTATGGGCACTTCACAAAAGATCAAAAGAAACAAAAGAAAGAAAGAAAGAGAGGGTTTTGGTTTTGTACAAGGAAGGCAGGCTTGCGGTTTTGCTTGCTTAAGGAGGAGGAGGCTAGCTTTGGTTGGATCTTTAGAACAATCTTTCGAGGAGTTTTCTCTCATTTTGCATCAATAAGGTGGGTGTTTCTTTTGCCTTCTAAGTATTGTAGTATCCATGTGTAGGAAAAATTGATGTTTGAAATTGATATTTTGTATGACTTTTAGTTGATTTTTGTGATGATGTTGCAATTTAGAACGTTTGGTAGAAATGAAACATGAACATTGTTGCATGCTAAATGAAAACTTCATTATGATATCATTAGGTTTTTGAATTAAAATTCTATTTCATCTAGGCATAAATACTATGCCATGGTTGGATTATAAGAATTGCGTGTGTGTGTGTGTGTGTGTGTGTATATATATATATATATATATATATATATATATATAGTCTAAATTAGGCACAAAAAATTGTGTAATTGTTAGAGGACAATCATAAAATCAATGAGGTTTAAAATTGCTAAAAGGAAAGTATATACAATCATGATAGTAGTTAAATTCATCTAATTGCAATATATGAATACTAGAATTCTAAAAATAATAATATAATTGTTTGAATTAATTTGTGAACAATTTTATGCTAATGTGATTAAAATCAGTAAAGAAGTATTTTTGGAAATGTATTGTCGTAATATTAACTTGGAAGAAAAGATTAGAAATCAAAAGTTAGTCAAAGAGTAAAAATTGAGATTAAACAGAGAGTGGAGTTAAATGAATTTTAATCAATATATTATTAGTAGCCGGCTCTGACCTTAGTGGCTAGCGCAGGCGTCTTTCTGCCTGGCGTTGCCATGTGTCACCTGGGGGTTTCCGTAGGTCACGGGTTCGAACCTGGTAGACTATGTTTTTCTTTTCATTTTTTAAAAATAAAATCAGAGTGTATTTGGTTATAAAAACAACTCAGTGAATTCATTATCAGATTATGAGAGTGACCCATCGGTTGGGCGACTGTTTGGTTGCTTGTTGGATTTGGGTTCGATCCCGACCTTGCACATTTGTGTTTTTTTAATGTTTTCTGTGTTCTTTTGCAAGATTTAAAAATTGTGAAAAATCATAGAAATATTCTAGAATATTATTAGATCACTTGGGAATTATTTTATAGTATTCTAAGAGATATTTTTGACAAATAAAGATCATGTTTTTGTATTAGATGACATTAATTTCAAGAGAAGGTATATGATTAAAAGATTTTAAGGGTTTGTTTAAAATGAAATCAAAGTATGAATGTGAGATTTAAATAATAAATTTCTAGTGATTAATCTTAAGAATTTTTTTGGTATTAAGATTTGGTGATTAATTGGAGGAACATCAAGAATATTATTAAAGTGATTGAATTGGTTCTGTAACCAAGAAATTGTTTAAAAGAATCTGATTTCAGGAATTGTTACTTCGAATACTTCATGATTTTTTTTTAAATGTGAAGAAAGTGGATAAGGAAAATGATGGTTATAGGATAAAATATCTATGTGGGGTGCTTTATAACCTATTCGATCTTAGAAGTGAGACGGTTGTTGGAATCTAGAGGCTAGGCGAAATCCTTAGTAACCGGCATTTGTGAATAAAAGAAATTTGAGAACTAACCAGTGTGGGTTAAGTAACTCTTAAGAAGTAGCTAGTTTGGGTTAACTTTCTCCCGTGTTGATTTAAGTCCGGCAGGATAACCTAGTTCTAGGTTGTGATGATTTGTAATTAAAACTTAAAGACATGCATTAAGGGGAGATGTGATGAAGTCTGGGCAAACATGAGTATGAGGGCCTTGATAGCGTGGGGGGAGTTTATCTTCAGGATTATCGTGGCTGCGGCTCGCGGTGGGAGATATTCCTTCGGAATTACTGGGATCGAGGCGACGCTCATGGAGTGTTTGTGTGATGAGGTACTGATGACAGCGTGGTGAGGGTTCCGTCTCCAGAATTATCGGGGTGTGAGGCATGATGGCCTATAATCACTCTCAGTGGGAGGACAACTCTCAAGAATTATCGGGTTCATAGCTTGCGGTGTGGGTATTCGCCTCCAGAATTATCGGGGTTACGACTCGCGGTGGGAGAGTGATATTATCGGGGTGGTACTAGATACTCACAGAATATCTAAACCTTACATTAGTCACCTATTAGTAATTCATGGCGAGGAATTTAACCCTATAATTTGTAGTACGATAAGGGCTTGCCCTCCGATCTATGTAGAATAGGTTGCATAGAATCCGAACAAGTATGCATTAGTGTCATCGTAGTGTAAATCTTCATTAGGCATTAAGTCATATCATACACTGACATGTTTAGGATAGTCATTTTTACACTTTATTATGCATTCAAGTTTGTGTTTGATAAAGTAAGAGAATCGCTGTTCTATAGCATTGCGTCAGTTGTATGCAACTGACGTGCCCATAGTTTTCCAGTGCAGGACTTGGATTGGCAAGAAGACATAAAGATGAATTGATGCTAAAGATTATTTTCAGGACTTGGATTGGCAAGAAGTCAAAAAGATGAATTGATGCTAAAGATTATTTTCAGATTTAAGTGGTTGATGTTAAAGTTTTATATATCATGTTGTATTCATTTAAATTCCGCTGCGTTGATGTAAAGAACGAAGTTGTTTAAAAACCTTGTAAAATTGTACGAATTTGAAGTAAAAGATCATGTTGTGCTACAAATTACATTTAAATAGAATTCGGGGCATTACAGATCTTCCATATTTGGTGGCATTGAAGGACGATGTTATCTTGCTTTTTGTATCTAGTGAACCCATGTGACTTTTCACGTTGAGGAGGAGTGAAATGATGATGACTAGTTTGTTGGCTCCTGCTTGGAGCAGTGTTGAGGGCTTTAAGGATCTCATCTTTGAATTCTCGAAACTCTACCCCGGTAACAAGTACTTCTTTACTTCTTTCTCTCCTGGGAGTTGGTCAGCTTGTTGGAGTAGGATTCCCTCCCCCCCCCTCCCCACCCCCCCCCCCCCCCCCCCCCCCCCCGAATGGGGAGTTCTTATGTGTCTCATTGGAGAATGATCGCTCCTTCGACCTCTGGGTAAGGGGGGTTCTTCTACGCCCTTTAGGGGAGAGGGTTCTTCTGCATCCCCGACTCCGGGGAGAAGGGCTCCTCGTGTCCTCTTGGCAAGATGGATGGGTGAAACCATCCCTTGCTCGCGGTCTGCTTGAGCGGCCCTGATGTATAGACTCATGCTATTTGGAGGTTATAAGGAAACAAATGTCTTTCAGCAGTTAAGGCTCTTCAAGGGGCACTGTGGAGGGTGTGAAGGTGCAGACCGACCCCCTCTTCTTTCCAATTTGTTGTGTAAGGTGCTGACTTCTTCGGGAACCCCCGGTGGAGCTTCTCTAGAAGGAGGCTGGGTAGGCTGTTCTAGATGAGGAGGTTGATCCAGTTAAAGAGTAGGGGTGACGTCCTCATGAGGAGGAGGTGGAGGAAGAGGGTTGGCTCGTCGGCTTGAGGCCGCCGCCTTCCCTTTTTCCTTTGGAGATATGGCTGAAAACTGTTTTTACCGGTGAAGTTTTGTCGGATTGACTTTTCTGTTCCCAAAAACGGCGCCAATCTATTGCTGCTAATTTCTGTGTAGAAGAAAACATAAGTTATGAGTTCTTTTAGATACAATATAAAGCTGACTTTTTCAACTGTCACCGATATTGACTATTTCCAACTGATGTTGACTTCCGAATCTGACTCGTTTGCACAGTTGGATCTAATCTTGATGGTTATGATCGCTCTAGTTGACCCACAAAAGCTGAAATACCGGGGTTGAGCCCGGTGAAAGACCCCGGCGACAGACCCTCCAACGCTCAAGTCAAAACTCAAGAAGAATATGAGAGGTTTTTAGTGGCAAAATATTCATTACCTATTTCTAGTGGAGGTAGGGGAGTATTTATAGTTGCCTTGGGGTTCAATTTCAAGATAATGATTTATCTCTACTTCCCGGTGTTTTTGGATTGAATTGATTATCTCTTCTTCATGAAGAGATAAGATTGATTAGAGAGATTAAGTTAAAACTCTTTTCATAGTAAGCGATCTGGTTTTTGTAATGTCACTAGTGGATAATTATGAGTTTAAAACATATTTAAATAATACGGACTCATTTATATTGGCATGTTGTGACAACCCAGTTAGACAGACTTGTTTTGGGCTATTGGCTTGAAAGAGACCTAATTCCCGTTTACGGACCCATTTATAGTGAAATTACCATTTTACCCCTCAAAGCTTTAAGATCCGTGCCTGATTTGAAGAGTCCCAATTTGGTTTTACTTTTACCCATATCATAAGCTAAAAAAATCGAACCCAAAGAAACGAAACCCAAAAAAAAAACAAAACTGAAGCATAAAATAAAACCAATGCTAAAAAAAACCGAACCTAAAAAAACCCCCAAAAAAACCTGAAACTAAACTGAAGCTTAAGCACTTAGTCCCACATCGGCCAGGCGATGGGAATTTTTTTTGTTTAAATAAGAATTTGTAAGTTATGTTAATGAACAAAGGAAAGTTTAGTGAAGGAAGTAGATTGAGCTTAATTACCGAAGGATTATCAGCCTTGCTTCATTTTCGGCTTTGTTTTAAAATGGGGGACTTTTAGTCCCACATCAGCCAAGGACAGGGAAAAGCGTGGGTTTAAATAGAACTTCTTACATTTATGAGTGGCAAAGTCACTTCAAAAATGGAGAGAGTGAGCGTGAGAGAAATAAATGAATATAAAAGTAATGAACAGTGCAGCGCAAGCGACATCGGAGAAAAAAGAGTGGAAATGGGGAACGCGCAAAAGACAAAATTTGCACACTACAAACCGTGCTTTGGTTGACTGTAAACGGTGTTGGAGTTGTTGTTTTCTCCGCGCATTACTATGGCTACAGTAACGCAAAAATTGTACTTTATTGCCCCATTTCAATTCCGAGCATTTTGCTTCGAAAACACGCTTATTTCCTTCCCACACTCTCTCTCTCCTTCTGCTGTTTCTTTGCCATCTTCTTAATTAACAAAACTATATTTAAACTCTGCCTTTCCATTGTTCATGGCTGATGTAGGACTATGTTGTTTTGGGTTTTTTTTTCATTGCATGCACTAAACTTTGTGGGTCAGTTTTTTTGGCTTTGGTCTTTTTTCCCAATTTTTTTAGCTTCGTTTTTTTAATTTTAGTTTTTTTATTTAGTTTAATTAAGATCAATTTTGTTTAATTAGTTTAAACCCTAATTAATTCAGTTTAATTTCAAACAAAACAAAAGGTTAAATTTTTTTATAAATTACGGTCGCTACAGTATTCTTACATCTCAAACAAAGCTCATCTTTAATGGAAGACTATTCTAGCTACAATAAATCTACATCCAACCAAATCTATTTAAATAAATCAAATCCAAGATTTGGTTTTCGCTACAGTGTTCCCCCCTCTCTTGATTTCTTTTACAATCAACCAAATCATCTTAGGAACTCCAGTGTTGTCCAACCATACTCATTTTTGAACAATATGACACATTACTAATATTTTGAGATATAAAAGTCATGATCATAGATTCTCTAGTTGTCAAATTGTAACCCCCGTTCCTATTTATACGAATTTGTACTTATTTCCTTCTTCGTATTATTGAAATCAATTTTTCCAGATAAATCTTCATTTTCTCTTGAAGCCAAATTACTTTTATTTTCGATATCCGATTAATTCGGTTGAACCCAGAGATTTTAATTCATACTGTTATATTATTATTATTCTATCATTTAATTATTTTAAATATAACTCTGAATCCAATCTGAAATTTTGTTTATTTATTCATTTGTAAACCCAACCCAATCTTGCTATCTAATGTGAAGCCCATTTCTGTTAAACAAACCCAAAACCCATATCATATCCCCCACTAACCCTAATTCAACTACCTATTAATTATCATATTATAATAATATATCTATTATTAAACCTTCTCCTAAACGAATAATCCCCCCCCCCCCCCAACTCTCCTCTCCAGAGCCGTAAACCCCTCAACTCCATCTTCCCCTTCTTCTATTTTAAACGCCTGAACACATCGCTCCCACCATCGCCAACATCCCCACTGCCAATCCTCCTTCAGCCGAAGCCTACATAACCCCCCCCCCCCCCCCACACACACACACTCCACTATCCCCATTACCACTCGAGCCACTGCCATCTCGTCGCTCCTCGTTGCAGCACCGAACTCGAGCCCCCCACACCTCGCAAACCCAGTCATCTGCAACCGAAGCTCCTCTACCGTTGCCCCACCGCTCGAGTCCTTCCTCCTCGATGAGCGACCCTTACCATCTCCCTCATCGCCAGCCCCTCGCGACTCCCCCCTCCTCATCTTCTTCCCCGAGCGCACCCACCTCGCACCCCAGTCTCGACCACCAACAACCCCGAGCGCGAGCGCCGACCTGCACTCCACCGCTCCAGCCCCTCGCGACCCCGTTGTTGCACCATAGACCCCAACTCCTGCCTTGATCCACATTGATAGCCCCCACCTTCACCACCGCAGTCACCACTCGAAGCCTCGGCTACCTTGCCATCACCATCGCTGCCCTCGCCGCAGTCATGACCCTTCGCCTTCCACCGTCCACCTTGTCAGCTCCTCCAACCCGGGCACCTGCCATTACTGCCATCACTACAGCCACCTCGCTGCCTAGTCGCCTAGCCATCACCTCGATGCTGCCGAACCCATCGCCATTGCCATCCTTGATAGTCGCACTCCACCACCCGAAGATTCCCTCGCTGCCACCCCGCAAGACCAACAACAACAGCAGCCACAATCACCACCGTTCCTCGAAACCCACAACCTCGCTGCTGCCTCTTGTCATTGTGTTGTCGTTGCTATTCTTTTGTTGTTGATCACCACCGCTCGTCGCCATTGCCACTGCCCCATCGGTTTCACGCACTGCCATTCCGTAGTTTGCATGTGTTCTCACCATTCTGTGGTTTGCACGTGTTGCCGTTTACGTCATTTGCACGTGTTGCCACCGTCGCTTGTCTCGCTTTCGTTCGTAATCGTCACAAAATGTAACTTGTATATTTTTATTATTTCGTACAAGCATATTGTTTGATCTCCCACAATTAGTAATTAGATCATCGCATTTGAAACTCGTTATTCTTATAGTATTCATGTTTCGTGATGTTCCCATATTTAGATTAGTCATTACATTGAATCAAATCAATTCTTTTTCGTCCATGATTCGATGCCATCAAAACATCGTACTTTTCCCTTGTCCCCGCATTCATTACACAAACACAAATTTGACTATTCATATTAATTATAAATTTGTACACGAGAGTTGTAGCCCTACGAATCTAGTTTCTGGAACTTCTTACGAATCCAGATTCCATTATCTCTTTTTTAATACTGTGTGGTTCTAATTTCAAGATTACTGATTTGAAGTACACTACCATGATTTATTGACCAAAATATTGTGTTAACAGTACTTGATATTTACCAGGTTGTTACTAGACATGATTATGAGTCTCTATATAATTTTTATAAGATTTTTAAATGAATTTAAAGTCACTTTATATATATAAGAATTTGACCCTGGTCTGCTACCTGAACAGTAGATCAGTAAAGAACTATTTGGTTAACCTATCTATTCTATTTATAATATGTCGTGTGAATATTGTTTGGAACTGGCATGAGGTTTATTTTCTGAAATCTCTGACGGTACCTAATTCGCTTTCTTGCGGCAATGGAAAAGTGGGTTTTTGTACAGCAACATATTGTTGTCCAGAATTGTAACTTCATGTCCTTGATTGTGAATATATTTATTTCTTGCATTTAATTAATTGAACTTGCATATCATGCATTGTATAGACTTGACACTCCTTGATTCGGTCCTGATACCCGTTCTCATTGTTGCATTGTTCATGAATAATTATTGTAAAAAGTATAACAAGCCGGGATAATAAGGGAAAGAATCTAGTAGTGGACAATATAGGACAGTGTACTCGGAAGGGGGCCCGTGTTTCCCGTAATAGCGACTCTATATATGTATGTTTACATGATGTGATATGATTCCTAGTTACATGATACGATATGACATGATATGATTACATAATATGATTATATGATATGATATGATTCCTGTCAGTGTCACTGGAAGACTCGAGTACATGACCCTATAGAATTCACAATTAGAGTCAAAACGTTCACTTGTTTGTATGCACCCCGAACGTGTGGTATCAGATACAGGATTGCGTGCATTAGTAAGGATTTATAAAAGATTGCCATACTTGAGATTAACACTGAACACATGCATGACTCATGATTCCAGTTATATGTTACATGTTAATAAGTTATAAGATTCCTGTTTACATGACACGTTTCTTGTTACATGATTTCTTGTTCGCGATTAGTTACATTTTGAGACTTGTTCCAGTTGTTACTTGCATTATACTTGATCGTGATGTATTACAATTACATTGTCAGTTCTTATGCTTTTCCTGTTATACCTGCTTGTTGTTCATATTTGCTTGTTACTACTTACGGTCTGTGGCTTGCTCTAACGGACCTCCTTTTTTCCCCCAACTCTAGATGTGGAGATTGCAGGTACTTAAGAGGGAATGACCGAAGGACATGATGAATAACTCTTCTAGAGAATGAAGTTAAATCTTTGACTGTATTAATAATCTTATTTCATGCTTCTCCTAGTTACTATTGTTGTATTTCATATACATTGTATTCTGAGCATTTTTGACCCGAAGTTTATTTCTTTCCAGATGTTGGTTAGTTTGTGAGACATTTCATAGATTATTCATGTTTTTGTGATTATTCTATCTTGCGTGGTTGTGGTTACATTTTCTATTGTTGAGGTTATATTTGTACAGCTTATGGATGATGTGAGTTTGGAAACTTATATCATTCGCTAGGCCTCAGTTATGTGCTCGTGTTTCTGTAACCAGGTTAGGCCCTAATTATGTTAGGCTCTAACCAGGTTAGGCTATTGTATTAGCTAGGTTGGGTTTAGGCCCTAACTAGTTAGACTCTAACCAGGTTCAAACCCTATTATGCTCAGCAATATACACACCAAGCTGATCACATGAACATTTAAATAACCAACTTATAATCTGGATACTGACCTATTTGATTATATTACAGACTATGGCTCGTGAAGGCTCTTCAACTTCTCCACCCAAGGCAGAACCATCCGAGAATGTCGCCATTCTCCAGGTGATGCAACGAATGAAGGAGTTACAACAGGAACACAATGAACTGATGAGATCTAGTCTGGATAGGGTCTAGGATGCCGTAGTCCACTCGACTAAGCCTGTTTGCATACCAGCTTCATACCCACGCTGCCATGCTCGATTCAGCTAGGATTTAGGGGTTGACCCATAGAAGGAGGAATGCCGCTTAGCGGATGATACAGAGCCCTACTGCCGCAACGTTTGGAGCAGTTCAAACCCTGACGGTTGGAGCACCACCTTACCTATTGGAAACTCCGAAGGACCAGAAGTGTAATTGTTGCCGCAAGACTGGTCACCTACGCAAGGACTGCCGGAAAGCCAATCGCCTATGTCTTGCATGCGGAGGGAATGATCATATGGTTCGGGACTGCCCAAAGAGAAAGAGGGCCACATCAACTGGAGGATCAGCTTCCAGTGGTGGACAGGCTGGAGAGCATAGTCTGGCTCATAACTTGATTATAGAGGAGGCAGAGACCGCCAAAGGAAACATTGCAGGTATTTCACTATTTTGTGATATTTCAGTTTTTACGTCATCTATTGCTTTCCATATCTTGCATTCATCTTCATTTATTGATTCAATATTGAGTATCCTACTAGTTATTTCTTTCCTACCATATTCTCTTCAAATTTCGATAATGCCACCCTTTCGTTTCTTTCCATCCACATCCAATTTTCTCATTTCTTATTTTCGCCCGTCTCTTACATTCATCTTCATTTTTTGATTCCTTACTGGGTATACAATCATTCTTTTCCTACCAATATCATATTTGATTTCCGTGCTGTACATTCTTTTATTTCTGCTCATTACGTCGATCGGCAATACTTGCTAATGGTGGGTTCACCCTATCAGAGTAGCGCAGCAGAAGCGTGCTGGGCTTATAACCCACAGGTCCCATGATTATCATGTTGCTTCTCATTCTTTGCAATGTTTGCTTCCTTCCATCCCTTGAATTTATCCTCATACATCGATTCACTAATTGGTTTAATTCTTCCCTATCAATTCTCTCTTCGATTCCAGTTCTAGCTACTCCTTCATCTTCTTGCATCATTATCTCACAAGTCTCGTGTTGTTTCTTCTTCTTCTGATATTGTTTACCTTCTCCCCATACATTCCCATTCATCATCATTCACCGATCCTTTATTTGACATCAATCTTATCCATATTCTTTCTTATTCCGATGTTACCACCACTTCGTTCCCTCCCTCTAATTCCCTGCTTCTTTATCTTTTAAGCTCTGCATTGGTTACATCCTATGTACCACCCAAAACAGATTTCGAGGACGAAATTTTGTTGTAAGGTAGGTAGGATTGTAACCCAAGTTCATGTTTATACGGATTTGAGCTTATTTCCATCTTCGAATTATTGAAATTCAATTTTTCTAGATAAATCTTCGTTTTCTCCTCAAGCCAAATTGCTTTTATTTTCGATATCCGATTAATTTGGTTGAACCCAGAGATTTGAAATCACACTGTTATATTATTACTATTCGATCATTTAATTATTTTATCCCATATCTTCGAATCCAATTTGTAATTTTGTTTATTATTCATTTGTAAACCCAACACAATTTTGCTAAATAATTCTCTGCTTCTTTATCTTTTAAGCTCTGCATTGGTTACATCCTATGTACTGCCTAAACAGATTTCGATGACGAAATTTTGTGGTAAGGTGGGTAGGATTGTAACCCAAGTTCCTATTTATACAGATTTGAGCTTATTTCCACCTTCGTATTATTGAAATTCAATTTTTCTAGATATCTTCATTTTCTCCTGAAGCCAAATTGCTTTTATTTTCGATATCCGATTAATTTGGTTGAACCCAGAGATTTGAAATCACACTGTTATATTATTACTATTCGATCATTTAATTATTTTAGCCCATATCTCCGAATCCATTCTGTAATTTTGTTTATTATTCATTTGTAAACCTAACACCATCTTGCTAAATAATGTGAAGCCCATTTCTGTTAACCAAACCCAAAACCCATATCACTATTGATTATTTTATTTGACGTTTAGACCCAGCCAATAATAGTATTATTATTTTGTTTAATGTTGAGCATAACTATTCAAGCCCAATCTTTACCCATACTATTGTTGGATCTCTTTTGGATGCACAAGCAAACCCAAACCCGTTAACCCAAACTCATCGACTAGTCAACACCCAACTGCATACTACCACTCACGTTCGTCCACAAATCTCTACATATCCTTACTTATCTCTCACCGACTAACTTTAATTCAACTACCTATTAATTATCATATTATAACAATATATCTATTATTAAAACTCCTCCTAAACTAATCATCCCCCCCTTATCTCCTCTCCACAGTCGCAAACCCCCCAACTCCATCTTCCCCTTCCTCTGTTTCAAATGCCCGAGCCCATCGCCCCCACCATCGCCAACATCCCCACTGCCGAGCCTCCTTCAGCCGATGCCTACACAACTGGCCTGCCCCCCCCCCCCCACCCCGACCTTGCCACTTGACACCATCCCCATTACTGCTCGAGCCACTGCCACCTCGTCGCTCCTCATCTTAGCACCGAACTCGAGCCCCCACACCTTATAAACCCAGTCCTCTGCAACTGAAGCTCCTTTATTGTCACCCCACCGCTCAAGTCCTTCCTACTCGACGAGCAACCCTCACCATCTCCCTCATTGCTAGCCCCTCGCGACTCTCCCCGTCCTTCATCTTCTTACCCGAGCCCCTCGCCATCAACTCCACCATTGCCATCGACTCCACCGCCTGAGCCCCTTGCGACCCCGTTACTGCACAACAGACCTCCCTTCCTGCCTTGCTCCACGTCAACAGCCCCCTCCTTCACCACCGCAGCCACCACTCGAAGCCTCAGCTGCCTCGCCATCACCACCGCTGCCCTCGCCGCAGTCACGACCCTCCACCTTCCATCGTCCTCCTCATCGACTCCTCTAACATGAGCTCTTGCCATTACTGCCTACACCGTAGTCGCCTCGCTGACATTATCGCCCTGCCATCACCTCGACACTGCCGAACCCATCGCCATTGCTGTCCTCAACAGTCGCACACCACCACCCGAAGACTCCCTCGCTACCACCCCACAAGACCAACAACAGCAACTTCCGTGATCACCACCATTCCTCGAAACCCATAACCTCGCTGCCGCCTCTTGCCGTCATGTTATCACTACCATTGTCGTCTCTTGCAGTTGGTCACCACCACTCGTCGCCATTGCCGCTGCCTCGTAGGCTTGCACGTGCTGCCATTCCGTAGTTTGCACGTGTTCTCACCGTTCTATGGTTTGCACGTATTGCCATTTATGTCTTTTGCACGTGTTGCCTCCATCGCTCATCTAGCTTTCGTTCGTAATCATCACAAAAGGAAGGTACCTTCTACATTTTAATATTCCGTACAAGCATATTGTTTGATCTCCCATAATTAGTAATTAGATCATCGCATTTGAAACCCATTAGTCTTCTAGTATTCATGTTTCGTGATGTTCCCATAGTTAGATTAGTCGTTACAATGAATTAAATCAATTCTTTTGCCTCCATCATTCAATGCCATCAAAATATCATAGTTTTCCCTCGTCCCCACATTCATTGCACAAACACGAATTTGAAACTATATATTTGCAAGTAAGAACCGTTACTATTTGAATTGGCAAGTTGTTGTCTTGCTGTTGCTGTAACTTGTAGCTAGATTTTTACCTAGCTAATTTTGATATTAATTATAAATTTGTACACGAGAGTTGTAGGCTGCAAATGATCTCATTTTTAATACTGTGTGGTTCTAATTTCCAGATTACTTATTTGAAGTACACTACCATGATTTATTGACCAAAACATTGTGTTAACTATAAAATAAATACTTGATGTTTACCAGGTTGTTACTAGAAATGATTAGGAGTCTCTTTGTAATTTTTATAAGATTTTTATATGAATTTAATGTCACTTTATATATATAAGAATTTGACCCTGGTCTGCTGCTTGAATAGTAGATCCGTAAAGAACTTTCTGGTTGACCTAATTATTCTATTTATAATATGTCGTGTAAATATTCTTTAGAACCGGCATGAAGTCTATTTTCTGGAACCTCTTATGGTACATGATTCAATTTCTCGTGGCAACGGGAAAGTGGGTTGTTGTACAACAACGTATTGCTGTCCAAAATTGTAACTTCATGTCCTTGACTGTGAATATATTCATTTCTTGCATTTAATTAATTGAACTTGCATATCATGCATTGCATAGCCTTGACACTCCTTGATCGTTTCCTGGTACCTATTCTCATTGTTGCATTGTTCACGAATAATTATTGTAAAAAGTATAACAAGCCAGGGTAATGAGGGAAAGAATCTAATAGTGGACAATATAGGAGAGTTTACTCGGAAGGGGACCCATGTTTCCTGTAATAGTGACTCTATATATGTTTACATGATATGATATGATTCCTGGTTACATGATAAGATATGACATGATATGATTACATTATATGGTTACATGATATGATACGATTCCTATCAGTGTCACTGTAAGACCCGAGTACATGACCCTATAGAATTCAATATTAGAGCCTAAACGTTAACTTGTTCGTATGCACCCGAACATGTGGTATGGGACGCAAGATTGCGTGCATTAGTTAGGGTTTATAAAAGATTGCCAGATTTGAGATTAACACTGAACGCATGCATGACTTATGATTCCAGTTACATGTTACAAGTTTATAAGTTACAAGATTCCTTTTTACATAATTCCTTGTTCCCGATTAGTTACATTTTGTGAATTGTTTTAGTTGTTACTTGCATTAAACTTGATCATGATGTATTACAATTACATTACCAGTTCTTATGCTTTTCCTGTTATATCTGCTTCTTGTTCCTATTTGCTTGTTACTACTTGCATCCATGTCTAGCTCTAACGGACCTATTTTCCCCCCAACTCTAGATGTGGAGATTGCAGGTACTGAAGAAGGAATGACCGAAAGACTTGGTGAATAAAACTTTTAGAGAATGAAGTCAAATCTTTGCCTGCATTAATAATCTTATTTCATGCTTTTCCTATTTACTATTGTTGCTATTTCATATACATTGTATTCCGGACGTTTTTAACCCGAAGTTTATTTCTTTCCAGATGCTGGTTAGTTTGTGAGACATTTCGTGGATTATTCATGTTTTTGTGATTATTCTATAATGCGTGGTTGTGGTTAAATTTTATATTGTTGAGATTATATTTGTACAGCTTATGGATGAAGTGAGTTTGGAAATTTATATCATTCGTTGGGCCTTAGTTACGTGCCCGTGTTTCCATATAATAGAAAGCAGGGCATGACACAAATTATACTTGATTTTCTATCTCTTATTAGTTTCAAATGATCTTCAACTAGGGTTGGTGCTCAGTCACCTTCAGTCGTCTATAACAACCAAGTTATGCATTTGAAATTCATTGATGCAAGGAAATAGAAATTAAACTGGTAGAGGGCGTCTAGAGGGTCATAATAGATATCTCAAGTTAGAGAATACTTGGAGAACAGGAGAAAAGATACCATTAAACAATCATCACTAATATAGGGTAAGATGAGAAAGTATCATATGCCCCCAAAAAAAGTATCTGAACTATAATCTCATGTTGGCTATTCTGTGCTTCTGCTGACAGTTCATGTAAACATAGATCCTAGCATGATACAACATGAAGGGTTTGCCTTATATTTGAGTTTTGACAGTTGTAGAAGCTGAAGCGGCGATCTCCTTGATAATGTGAAGAAACTCAATGAACCTAACTCATGCAGTCGGTGACAGATATTACGGAGTAGGATACGTATTAAACTTCATGCCTTCGTCTCAATGTCAGATACAAGTATGGAGAAGAGAAATGATAGAGAACTCCTTTCTCTACATAGGGATCTTGAGGGATTGATATGAGGATACAATCTATGTTATATATTGTGTGTCTCAACCCTATACCTCACCCCTTTATTTATTTGGGGGTAACCAGAAGATTATTAATGAGACAAAAATATATTTCTGACTATATTTTTCTCTCTGATCATTCTCTTGCTATAAAATGGTTACATAGTAGAAAAATATCTCACCCAAGACATAAAGAGAGATTCTTTACTTAGGGGTCATTTGATACGCAGTTGTTGCTGCTTATTTTGGCGTGGGAGCAAACAAATAGTTAGTTTATATTTGAAGGAGACTACTAACGATTTAACCTTTGATTGTCGTAGAAAAAAAATAGTTAGAGCTCCCAGAGTAGACCAGGATCGTTGATTGAATACCGTGATCTGAATTCGACAGTTGCTGATGTGGCCGATGGACCTACAAAAGCCTGAAACACAGGAGGTGACCCCGGTAACAGACCCTCTGGAGCTCAAGTCAGAACTAGAGAAAGGAGTTTGAGAGAGAAATTACATATTTATTGATTACCTTCTGACTGAGGAGGGAGAGAGTATTTATATGCCTGAGAAACAATTTAGGAGATTGATATGAATCGCTTATCTCCTTTTGATTCTCTCCCTTAAGAGATAAAACTCTCTTGTCTGGGGATAAGAGATATGAATTACAGCCTTCATTCATTGGATGTCTCTCCTAGTAGGCCTAGTTGCTTTTAATGGGATTGGAAGTGGTCCATGTCTTGTAGATGAGCCTGAAGAAGGCCCGGACCTGTTAAAAATGCTCATTATGGTTAGTAAGCATGTAGAAGCCTTAGAATATGTGCTGGAATCATAAGGTTCTAATTTGCTATGATTTTTACCATTATCATAAGCTCCCCACTCCTGGAAGATACTTTTCTTGGCTTTCGGGAAGTAGTTCGCCTTATTTCTGAATTATGGAGCACAATTTTTACTTTCAGAGACTGTTGGAGATACCTGGAACTGATCAGAAGCTTCTGGAGGGGGCAATTATTTTTCTTGACTTTCTAAACTATTTTGGAATTTTCCATATTTTAATAGAATTTTCAAGTATTTTCTCCCAATTTAAAATTCATTTTCAAATTAAATTAATTATTCCAATTATTAGTTATTTTTCAAAAGACAAATAATTAGTTTTCTAAATTAAATAATTATTGTTGAAAATTTTAATTAAATATTTGAACTTTAATTGAATTTTTGGGGGTTTTCATTCATTTATCAAACCTCAACAAATTTTGAAGCGATCGGGTTCATCGATCGCATGCTGGCTCACCTGCTGATGGGGTTCAATGGTTGTGATGGGGCCGAGGTGATGAGGGAGATGTGGCACAATCATATGCGTGGATCAAGTTCTAGCGCTCATTTCGGAGAGATGGAGCGATGGAGGATGGGAGCGGAAGGAACATCTGAACTGGCATCATCTGGGTCGTTGATCAAAGATGGCTCACCCGCTGAGCGAGATTGAAGGAGCGCGAAGCAAGCAGAGGGGTGATTGGAGGCGTGGCTAGATATGCGGCGTCCATCAAACTTGGGCTAGTTTTTTAGGGATTCAACGGTAGTCATTGGCTGTGAGAACCCCCTAGCTCGTCCGACCATTTGGGCGAGCTACTGTTCATATTCCCCATATTGAATGTCTGTTTTTGGTCGAGCTAGGCCTTGGGCAACCTCCAAGGCTTCGTTGATCACCATTTTTTTCGACAACGGTATTTGGCGATGTACTCTTCCCTGATCAAAGCCTCCAGCAAGCTAGTTTCTTCTTTGCCGAGGTGAGGTTCAGGCGACCTCAGAGATTGTGGGCAACCTCCTTCTTCGTCGAGCTTGGTTTGTTTGCCCTACTGCTTTCGGAGAACAACTATCGGAAACCAATATCTTTTAGGCGACCCAAAATCTTCAGGTGACCGCTCTTCTTCGTTGAGCTTAATTTGGTCGAGCTACTATTTTGTCGAGCTCATTTTGGGTGAGCTCAAGTTCGGCGAGCTTGCTTTAGGCGACCTAAGTTTGGTGATCTCGCTTTGGGCGAGCTTCAGCGACCTTAAAGCTTTGGGCAAGCTACGTTTCGTCGAGATAAGAAGCTGGCGAGCTCTATTTTTGGATGACCTCAGAGCTCGGTGAGATAAGTTGTAGGCGAGCAATCTTATCATCCAGAACTTCGAGTGAGTTAGCTTTCGTCGAGTTGCTTTGGGCGAGCTCCTCTACTAAGCGTTCTGCAGGCGAGCTTGTGGTTGAGCTCCTCTTCCCATTAAGCTAGTTTTGGTCGAGCTCGTTTTGGTTGAGCTCATTTTGGTTGAGCTTGTTATGGTCGAGCTTGTTGTTGGTAAGCTTCTCTGCTCGGCGAGCTCGAAGCTTGGTCGAGCTAGGAGTCATCGAGGACTGCATTAGGCGAGCTCCTCTCTTGTGAAGCTGATCTCATCGAGCTCATTTTGTTCGAGCTTGATTTGGTCGAGCTTCTACTCTTCGTCGAGCTGATCTCGTCGAGCTCTTCTTTGGCAACCATGTGTTCCGGGTGAGGTGCAGGCTCGGTGACCTCCCTCATTGAGCTAGGGACTCGTCGAGCTGAAGAGGGGCGAGCTTAGTGCCTCGAGTTTTCTTCTGAAGTTGGGGTTTTCGGAGTTGGGTTGTGTACTCAGGGTTTATTGGACTTCAGGTTTCGGGTTTGGAGTTTGGATTTTTTACTTGATTACAACCCGGCCGTCCCCTATTTAGAGCTATCCAAATTTTGAAGTTGGAGTCTTTTTCTGTTGAAGCTTTTGGGTAGCTTGGGTGTAGTTTAGACTAGCTCGGGTTGCATTGTGTGCAACTCAACTCAATTGCCTCCGAAGTGGTGTTTTGGGTGCTTCTTTTATTTGGTTGTTGGTTTTTTACATAATTCACTAACTTTTGGACGAATTGGCCAGCACATTTATGAGCTCTATATCGGGTTCTTTGTGCTAGTCAACTTGTTTTGTTGAGTTTTTGCCCACCAAGTGTTTGTCAAGCTGTCTACCTCGTCGAATTGCTCTTTCGCTGAACAAATGTTGTTTCGTTCGCTTGTTTTGTCGATCAAGCATCCAGTTGTTCATTTATTTTGTTAATTGAGTGTTTCGTTGTTGGACGAGTATTCCGTTGATCTAGTGAATAGGGCTGACATAGAACAGCTATTGTAGAGACAGACTCCGAAAGGTGGTCAGACTGCGGACTTGCTGTTTGATCCCAACAAATTTGTTGAGACAACTCTGTGACAGAGTTGAAGCTACTTGCCGTTTGTTCCCAGCAAGTTTTGTAGAGGAAACTCATGTAGAACTTTTCGTTTAATCCCAACAGGTTCGGGGAGGCAGCTCTGAGACGGAGTTGGTCGTAGAGCAGCATGCCATTTGATCTCGGTAGGTTTAGAGAGAACTCTAAGACAGAGTTGGACGTTGAGGTTGATGTTTGTGCCCAGCAAGTTTTGTGGAGGCACTTTGAGATGGAGTTGAACGTTGAACTTGTCGTTTGTGCCCAACAAGTTTTGTAGAGACAACTCTGAGTCGGAGTTGAACATAGAGCTTATTGTTTCCTAGTAGCAAGTTTAGAGAGATAATTCTGTGAGGGAGTTGAACGTTTGATTTTGTTGTTTGATCCCAGCAAATATCATAGGTGTTAATCCGAATCAGGGTTGGTCGTTGAACTTTTTGTATGCACCCAACAAGTTTTATAGAGACAACTATGTGACAGAGTTGGTCGTAGAGCTTGCCGTTTGATCCTGGCTAGTTTGGTTAGACAACTCTGAGAAAGAGTTGAATGTAAAGCTTGTTGTTTCATCCCAGCAAGTGTGTAGAGACAACTCGAAGACGGAGTTGGATATAGAGCTTGATGTTTGAACCAAACTGGTTTGGCGAGGCAACAATTGGACAGAGTTGAACGGTTGAACTCGCTATTTGCACCCAGCTAGTTTGTAGAGGCAACTCTTAGATGGAACTGAACGTAGCACTTGCCGTTTGATCCCAACAAATTTAGGGAGACAACTCAGAGATGGAGCTGGATGTAGAGCTTGTTGTTTGATCCTAGCAAGTTTGGAGAGAAAACTCTTGGACGGAGTTGAATGTTGGAAATCGCTATTTGCATCCAGCAAGTTTTGTAGAGGCAACTCATAGACGGAGTTGAGCATAGAGCTTATTGTTTGATCCTAGGAAGTTCATAGAGGCAATTCTTGGATTGAGTTGATGTAGAGATTGCTGTTTGATTTCAGGAAGTTTAGAGGGACAACTCTGAGACGGAATTGGTCATAAAGCTTGTTGTTTGATCCCGAAAAGTTAAGAGAGACAACTCTAAGATGGATTTGATGTCGAACCTGCTGTTTACGCTCAACAAGTCATGTAAAGGCAACTCTGAGACAAATTTGATGCCGAACCTACCATTTGTGCCCAACAAGTTTTGTAGAGACAACTCTCAAACGAAGTTGATGTTGAACCTGCTGTTTGATCACAACAAGTTTGCCAAGATAAACCTAAGGCGGTGTTAGACGCTGAGCCTATTGTATGTGGTTATGGGGTTGTTAGAAGGACTCGAGCAAAGGGAAAGACAATGAACTCATTGTTTAGAGTCAACGAGTTGTTGATGGAACTTGAACGGAGAGCAGGGCACTGGATTCATTGTATGATGCTAATGAGTTGTTGACGGAGCTCGAGAGAGGCCAATGACGTTGAGCTTGTTGTGTGGAGAGAGTTGTTGATGGAGCCTGAGCAAAAAGGGAGACGTTGAACTCGTTGTTTGGGGTTAATGAGTTGCTGATGGAGCTCAAGCGGTGGGCAAGGCATCGAACTCGTTGTTTGTAGCCAACGAGTCGTTGATGGAGCATGATCGAAGAGCAAGGTGTTGAACTCGTTGTTTGGGGTCAACAGGGTTGCTGATGGAGCTCGAGTGGTGGTCAAGGCGTGGAACTCATCGTTTGGAGTCAATGGGTTGTTGAAAGACTCGAGCGGAGAGCAGTACATTAAACTCGTTGTTTGGAGTCAACGAATTGTTGATGGAGCTCGAGCAGAGAGCTATGAGTTGAACTCGTTGTTCGGAGCTAACGAGTTGTTGACAGATCCTGAGCAGTGAGCAAGGCATTGAATTCTTTGTTTAGAGTCAATAGGTTGCTGATGAAGCTCGAGTGGTGAGCGGGGAACCAAACTCGTTGTATGCAGTGAACGAGTTGTTGACGGATATGGAGCGAAGAGCAAGATGTTGAAATTGTTGTTAGGAGTCAACGAGTTGTTGATGGAGCTTGGGCGAAGAGCAATATGTTGAACTCGTTGTATGGATTTAACGAGTCGTTGAAAGTGCTCGTGCGAAGAGCAAAGCATCGAACTCATTTTTTGGAGTCAATGAGTTTCTGATGGACCTCGATCGGTGAGTAAGGCATCGAACTTGTTGTTTGGAGTCAAGGTTTCTGATGGATCTCGAGCGAAGAGCAGGGCATTGAACTCATTGTATGGAGCAAACGAGTTACTGATGGAGCTTGAGCGAAGAGCAGAGCATTGAACTCGTTGTATGGAGCTAACAAGTTTTTCAAGGAGCCTGAGTGGAGAGCAAGGCGTCAAACTTGTTGTATGGAGTCAACGGGTTGCTGATAGAGCTCGAGAGGTGTGCAAGACTTCGAACTCGTTGTTTGAGTCAACGGGTTGCTGATGGAGCTCGAGCGAAGAGCATGGTGTCGAATTCATTGTTTGGAGTCAACGAGATGTTGATGGAGCTCGAGCATTGTGCAACGCGTTGAACTTGTTGTTCGGAGTTGATGAGTTATTTTTTGGAGGAATTTCAGTGGCACGCAGAGCATCGAACTCAATTTGTGGAGCGAATGAGTTGTGGGTGTTCTAAATCTTCTTGATATTGAAGTGAAGTCTCTTGTTTTTTGCTCAACGTTGGAGTTATTGCATTCTTCTCTTTGGTGACAAGTAGTCATGTACACCGAATGAGGTCCTCCAAAATTTTTGTTTGGACTCCGGAATTTTCATTTTGTACTTAGCTAGTTGTGTGAGCAACTCTAGGGAAGAGTTGGACTCTAAACTTGCTGTATGGGTCCTCAAACAAATTGTGAGAGTCACATTGAGTGGCAAGTTGAACTCCAAATTTTGCTTTTTTGTAAGTTTTTTTGAGTAACTGCAATCCACTATTTTGGACCTTTAATTTGCTTTTACGGAAATTGAACTTGTTTCAGGAACAGATCGAATGGCGAGTTGAACTCTGAACGTGCTTGGTTACAGGTCTCTAAAGCAACTCCAGGCCATGGGTATTGTCACGCCCCGCTTCCCAAAATACGGTAATACGAGCACGTAACGAAGGCCTAGCGAATGATTATACATCATTCATAGGCTGTACCAGTCTAACTCAACAATATACAAGAGAAAACAACCACGCAGGAAGAATATAATCACATAAACAATGAATAAACTGCAAATTAATTATGAAACAAATTCACCAATAATAATCCAATATCTGGGACAAAAACAAACTTCGGGTCATAAAAGCCCAAGAATACAAAGTATGATAAAAGCAGTACAAAAAGTAAACAACAAGAGATAACTAAGTAGTCTAATAGTCCAGCTCCGATCTTCAGAGAGTTTACTCACCAATTCCTTCTGGTATTGATCCTTCAGTACCTGTAAAACCTTGATCTAAAAAAAGAAGAAAAGAGTGCCCTTAGAGCAAGTCGTGGGCAGCAAGTAGAGAAAATAGAGTATAAAGGAAAGCATGAATATCAAAGATAAAGGGACAGGGTCAAAGTCAAAGAGCAAAGCAAAGAGCAGACAATAATATCAAAGGTGTACAATAATCACGCATGTAATGAGTGATGTCAAGTCGATTTCAATACATGATCAAGTATGCAGGTTATTAATCATTTTATTAGCCTATCTAGTGCACGTACTACTGCATCCCATACTATAGGTTCGGCGCAAACACATAGTAAACGTTTTAGACTGATGGTGAATTCACAGATCGTGTACTCGGCATCGATGACGATAGTTTTACAATCAATAATTTACATTCAATACTTCTTCCTCCAATCTATACTTCTCCTCCTTCCAATACAATATTTTTCCTCCTTCCAATACAATATTACGATAAGGTCTTACCGAGTACATTTCCGATCGTTCACTACCAAGTCCTACCCATGATACCCTGGCTTGTAATTATTTTATTTTCATCCTATGTGAGCATGCAAGAGGGTGTCAATATTTTATAATACTAAGTGTGACTAATTCTATGCGCTACATACAAAGCATGAAGCAACCACATCATATAAGCACAATTCACACAATCAGGACAGCATGACCTTGCTGTACTAAAAACATGGATTATGGTCACTAAAAAATAGAAAATCTGAATCTGTCAAAAGGTCTAGAAAGTAGACTTCCACACGGTTCCAGCGAATATAATTAAGGCATATAAAAGCTACAGGAACTAGAGTGAAAACTCTATTCTATTCAAGTTTTATGTTCAGGCAGCATGCAGTAAGTTGTGTTCAACTAATTATTTTGGGTCAAAGAACTCATCAAATAAATCCATAAAAATTCTGGGTGAATCCTACATGTGTCTAGATTCAACTAGGTTTATTTCAGATTTTTTTCGTATTATTAACAGGGTCAAATAAATTGTAGAACAGCAGGATACGCATGCATTTGTGAGTCTGAAAATCCTGACACAGATGTACTAAAATGATGATATCTAACAAACCACACATCGGAATTCAAATCCGCAAAAAGGGAAGTAAACTAGACATCGGAGGCTAAATTTCATGTTCATGAAGTTAATTCAAATTATGACAGTAGCATGGTTGAAAATCTAATTCAAAATGGAACAACTAGCAGTCCAGAATTTGTTTTGACATGAATAGGCAAATAAATAAATCATACGATCACATGCAGCATGCAAATTGGTAATCAAAGTAATCCTAAGTGTCAACATGCATATTTCTATGTTTAAGATATAATTATCACAGGCATGGCATCAATTCATCGATTAACTTCAATCTAGCACATTCAATTTATTATGTCCAACTTATTAGGTAGTCCTATGCATGAATCTAGTTATTTAAATGTGCATATGCATGAAAAAATAGGGACTAGGTTTTAGATCAAAGAGACGGCACGATGTTAAGAGTATGTCGGGTTAGCTCGTGTAAACCCTCGACAAACTTAACGGAATTGTCAAAAGCAGAATGATAACGAAATGGACGGGATTTACTTGCGGAAGATCAAATAAAATTGAATAAAATAAAATAGTAGTTCCAGAGGAGACTTGCCTGTGAGACGGTTAATTCGAAAAACATACAATAATGGGTTCGGAATCCCGGGCGACGATCCCAAAGCACGAGCGAGACACATGCGAAACCAAAATAGCACAAGACCAAAACTCCACACTAGATCTCTGCAAAACAGCAAACAAAAAACCTAGATCCACTCCAACAAAACAGCAAACACGGGAACCAACCACTCACACACAGCGGATCGGGGGCAAAACAGTGAACATCAATCCCGGATCTACTGTGCCCAGAATAGCAAACACGAAAACGGCCAATGGGAGCTCATCTACAACCTTCAACAGAGAGAGAGGAGACAGCTCCGGCGATGCTGGGGATAGCGCGACACCACGACGACGACTGCGTTGACGACGAAGACGGTGTTGCTATCGGGAAGCGACGGCAACGGCGACGCGAGCTCTGTTTTCGTTCGAACATAGGGGAAGACAACGACTGGGTGCTGGCTCTGGATGGCGACGACAAGGACCGGGGGTCTCCGGTGGTTCTGATGGTGAGCGGAGGGCGAGGCGTTGGATTTCGACAGGAACAGGGGATGGGTATAGCGAAGACGAAGATGGGTGGATGGGTTTCGGTGGATTTTGGCGAGGACAGGGATAAGGCTAGGAGGAAAGGTCGACGAAGCGAAGGCGACGATAATGGAGGTGGTGGAAGGTGGCGATCGGGAGTTTGATGATTGGGTTAACAGAGAGAGAGAGTGGGAGAGATGGAGAGGGATGAACAGGAATGAGGGGGGGGGGGGATTGAATAGGGAGAGAGGGTTTGGTGGCTGAGGGTTGAGTAAAATAAGATTAGGGTTTATTAATAGAGATTAGGGTGTTTATAGGAAAAGATAGGATATTGGGATATTGGTCAATACAAATCCGAATACAAGAAATAAGATATTTGATAAAAATATAATTTGTGTTACATAAATTATTTGAGACAATTATAAACACAATTATCAAATAAGAAGGAATTTGTTTTAATAATCAATCATAGTAATAAATAATCACCATGACTATAAGAACACTAAAATAACCATGTCAACAAAATAATAATACTAGTAATATCAATCAACCAATAAGAAGAAAAAGACTATCAATAATAATAGTGACAATAGTAATAATAAAATCATAATAGTAATAAAAAAATGGCAATAAATAATACCAACAACGACAATAGAAATTACCAAAATAATAACAGTATATAAAAATAAGAATTTATAGGAATAGTCCCAGCAGTAACAATATTTTTTAGGGTTAAAATGTAAATAGTTGATCAAATAGAAATGGAAACAAAGTTTATTCAAAATTATTAGAATTATTGTTTAGGAAAATGTTTTAACAAAGAAACTCAAAACGAATTTAACAATAAAAATTTATAAATATTGAGATACAGAAAAATACTCATGAAAATATGTATTTGCAGAAATAGGGGTTACAAATCCTACATACCTTACAACAAAATTTCGTCCTCGAAATTTGCTTAGGCAGTATATAGGATAAGGCAAAAACAAACTGGAGTAACAAAACCGAGAGTTAAAGGGTAAAGAACAAAGCAGTGGCAACACCAGAAAAAGAAGGAAGTAGATAACAATGTGGTCAAATAGAATGCAAGAAAGCAGAAGCCGGTATCAAAAATGAAGAAGAAACAGCACAAGACTTGCATAGAGATGAAGAAATAGATAGAGCTGGAGTCGAAGAAGGATGGACAAGGAAGAGTTAGACCAAGCAAATGAGTCAACGGATGAGGATGAATGCAAGGGGTAGAAGGAAACAAACAATGTAGGGAAGGAGAAACAACAAGAGAATCCCGGGACCTGTGGGTTATGAGCCCACCCTGCTTCCACTGCGCTACTCCGATGGTGATGTCCCAAGCAACATACATGTCACTGTAGGCCACATGACACCAATCGATGCACCGAGCAGGAAGACAAGAATGAGACACCAGGTCAAAGAGAGTATGTCTCAAGATAGATATAAGCAAATAATGCAAAAGAATATAAAATTGAGCTTCAATTTAAATAACCAAAAGATATAATATAGATCAAAACTAATGGCTTTAACAAAAATAATAACAACAACAAATATCAATAATAATAATAAAAATAATAACAGCAATAAAGATAATGAAAACAATAATAACAACAACAATAGTAATAACAATAATAATAACAACACCAATTAACGAAAACAATAGCAACAATAATAATTGTAATAATAATAACATTATACACGAAATAAGAATTTGGCTTATAAATTTTACATTTAAAATAATCCAAATAGAAATATATATAGTCGATCAAAAATGGATAGTGAAGTCAAAATACACCATTATTCGAAATAACAAAATTTTCGTTTAGAAAATATTTTTATAGAAGATCCAAAATATAACAAATAATAATCGAATACAGAAAATATTCGAAAAAATAATTATAAAGAGAAAATAGGTAGGAGAGAATTGAATTTATATCCAACTATAAAAAGGTTGATAACCATACAAACAACAAAAGAACACAAACTTTAAGGGTGATATAAAATGGTTTTGGGAAAATAACCAGTCCAGATACACAGAAATACGAACAAAAATAGCTAAGTATAGAAAATATTAATACCAATGAATGTAAAAGACATATAATAATTAGTGAATGTTGACATTATAATCAATACTCGAAAAACATATTAAAGGGTAACGAGCAAAATAGACCAAAATATATATATGCTAGAAGACTTAAAAGGAGTTCATTAAATATTACAAAATTAAGAGACAAATCATTAATTAGGACGTGGAAACAAAAGTAAGTGATAAATCTAAAATGTTAAAGAATTGGAAAATGGTGGCAATAATTAGTAATTCACAAAAGAACGGAAACTTAGACCATAGTTGATGTACTCACTCTTAACATAAATATACAAAAAAAAAATAAATAAATAAAAATAATAAAAAAAATAAAAAAAATAAAAAAAATTGTAAACACAAAATAGAGTAAATTCAACTATACTAGTTCAAATTGTATGGAAACATAAAGTGTAACTGTATAAACAAAATGTCATAAAGAAAATATTTCTTTACCATTTGTTTCATTATATAAGTAAAAAGTCGTTAAATATCAATTAGCAGATAGGTAGAAAATCCTGCCTCCTTAACATCAAGTTGCATGTTTGCCTTCACGACGTCAGGTTGCAGGTTGCTGTCTGGATATTCGGTTGCACATTTTGCCTTCCCGACATCCAGTTACAGTTTGCCTCCATTGACATCGAGTTGCATATTTGCCATCTCGATATTAGGTTGCACCAAAATGGTGAAATGGAAGATGTAACATTCCATATGCACAGGGATATGGGACATTTAATTTAAGTATGATGTTATGTTTTGAAATTCGTGATATAAAAATAGTAGAAAGGTAAGAAATGGAGTTGAAAGTCATACAATGGAATATCAAAATAGATGTATAGATTATAAATATCAAACACAATAGCACAAAATAGTGGTAGTGAAGATGATTTATAAAAGTATGGAGAAAAACGAAATGAAATACATGCACAAGCACAATGCAAATGTGAATGAGAAAATAAATATATAGTGTAGAAAATTTACACAATAAATATATCATAAAATAATATAGTAACGTAGGAATTAAACAAGCCTCTAACATGCCGTTGAAGATCCACCGATGATGATCGACGAACCAAGTGGGAAGAAAAAAATGGACAACTCCAGAATCAAAGAAATATGGGTACAAAAGAATAAAATTATACCCAATATAGAGCCAAAGAAGAGGATAACTGCAAGGGACGGAAGGAAACAAGGAACCAAAGGATTGAATGCAAAGGGGTCAGATGTGGATTGAATAGGATTAATATCCAGATTATATTAAAGTTATTACATGTTCATGTGATCAACGTGGCGCGCATATTATTGAGTTAACCTAGCTTGAGTCAAACTTGACTAATATATCAATCAAAGCCAGACCTCCGTAACCTAGCTTGAGTCAAACTTGATTGATATATTACTTAACCCTGGGCTCTGATACCACTAAAAACCTGTCATGCCCCGCTTCCCAAAATACAGGAATCGAGCACGTAACGAATGCCCAGCAAATAATTATACATCATTCATAAGCTGTACCAGTCTAACTCAACAATATAAAAGAGAAAACAACCATGCAGGAAGAATATAATCACATAAACAATGAAAAATCTCCAAATTAATCATGAAATAAATTCACCAATAATAATCCAACATCTGGGATAAAAACAAACTTCGGGTCATAAAGGTCCAAGAATACAAAGTATGATAAAAGCAGTACAAAAAGCAAATAACAAGAGATAACTAAGTAGCCTAATAGTCCAGCTCCGATCTTCAGAGAGTTTTCTCACCAATTCCTTATGGTATTAATCCTTCAGTGAATGTAAAACCTTGATCTAAAAAAAGAATAGAAAAGAGTGCCCTTAGAGCAAGTCGTGGGCAGTAAGTAGAGAAAACAGAGGATAAAGAAAAGCATGAATATCAAAGATAAAGGGACAGGCTCAAAGTCAAAGAGCAAAGCAAAGAGCAGGCAATAATATCAAAGGTGTACAATAATCACGCATGTAATAAGTGATGTCAAGTCAAGTTCAATACATGATTAAGTATGCAGGTTATTAATCATTTTATTAGCTTATATAGTGCACGTACTACTGCATCCCATACTATAGGTTCGACGCAAACACACAGTCAACGTTTTAGACTGATGGTGAATTCACGGATCGTGTACTCGGCGTCGATGACGATAGTTTCACAATCAATAATTTACATTCAATACTTCTTCTTCCAATCAATATTTCTCCTCCTTCCAATACAATATAACGATAAGGCCTTGCCGAGTACATTTTCCGATCATTCACTACCAAGTCCTACCCATGATACCCCGGCATGTAATTAGTTTATTTTCATCCTTTGTGAGCATGCAAGAGAGTGTCAATATTGTATAATACTAAGTGTGACTAATTCTATGCACTACATACAAAGCATGAAGCAACCACATCATATAAGCACAATTCACACAATCCAGACAGCATGACCTTGCTGTACTAAAATATGGATTATGGTCACTACAAAATAGAAAATATGAATCCGTCAGAAGGTCTAGAAAGTAGACTTCCACACGGTTCCAATGAATATAATTAAGGCATATAAAAGATACAGGAACTAGGGTGAAAACTCTATTCTATTCAGTTTTTATGTTCAGGCAGCATGCAGTACGTTGTGTTCAAGTAATTGTTTCGGGTCAGAGAACTCATGAAATAAATCCATAATCTGGGTGAATCCTACATGTTTCTAGGTTCAACTAGATTTATTTCAGATTTTTATATTATTATTAACAAGGTCAAATAAATTCTAGAACAGATACACATGCATTTGTGAGTATGAAAATCCTGACATAGCTGTACTAAAATGATGATATCTAACAAACCACCCATCGGAATTCAAATCCCCAAAAAGGGCAGTAAACTAGTCATTAGAGGATAAATGTCATATTCAGAAAGTTAATTCAAATTATGATAATCTGATTCAAAATTTGTTTTGACATGAATAGGCAAATCCGCAAAAGTAGCATGGTTGAAAATCTGATTCAAAATGGAACAACTAGCAGTCCAGAATTTGTTTTGACATGAATAGGCAAATCAATAAATCATACGATCACATAAAGCATGCAAATTGGTAATCAAAGTGATCCTAGGTGTCAACATGCATATTTCTATGTTTAAGATACAATTATCACAGGCATGGTATCAATTCATCGATTAACTTCAATCTAGCACATTCAATTTAACATGTCCAATTTATCAGGTAGTCCTATGCATGAATCTAGTTATTTAAATGTGTATATGCATGAAACAATAGGGACTAGATTTTAGATCAAAGAGACGGAACGATGTTAAGATTATGTCGGGTTAGCTCGCGTAAACCCTCGAAAAACTTAACGGAATTGTCAAAAGCAGTATGATAACGAAATGGACGGGATCTACTTGCGGGAGATCAAATAAACTTGAACAAAATAAAATAGTAGTTCAAGAAGAGACTTGCCTGTGAGACGGTTAATTCGAATAATATAGAATAACGGGATCGGAATCCCAGGCAACGATCCCAAAGCATGAGCGAGACACGTGTGAAACCAAAACAACAGAAGACCAAAACTCCACACTGGATCTCTGCAAAACAGCAAACGGCAAACCCAGATCCACTCCAAAAAAACAGCAAGCACAGGAACCAACCATTCACACACAGCGGATCGGGGGCCAAACAGCGAACACCAATCTCGGATCTACTATGCCCAGAACAGCAAACACGAAAATAGCCAACGGGAGTTCGTCTTCAACCTTTGACAGAGAGAGAGAAGAAGAGAGCTCCGGCGATGCTGGGGCCGGCACGGCACCACGGCGACGATGACTGCATTGACGGCGAAGATGGCATTACGGTTGGGAAGCGACGGCAACGTTGAGACTCCAACGGCAACGCGAGCTCTGTTTTCGTTGGAAAATACGGGAAGACGACGACGACTGGGTGCTGGCTCTGGACAGCGATGACGAGAACTGGGGGATCTCCAGTGGTTGCGAGGGTGAGCGGAAGGTGAGGATGAGGGACGACGAGACATTGGATTTCGACAGGAACAGGGGATGGGTAGAGCGAAGACGAAGATGGGTGGATGGTTTTCGGTGGAGTTGGGCGAGGATAGGGATGAGGCTAGGAGGAAAGGTCAATGAGGCGAAGGCGACGACAATGGAGGTGGTGGAAGGTGGCGATCGGGAGTTGGGTGATTGGGTTAACAGGGAGAGAGAGCGGGAGAGATGGAGAGGGATGAACATGAATGGGAGGGTAGGGGTGAACAGGAACGGGGAGGGGGGGGGGGGTTTCAACACGGATAGAGGGTTCGGTGACTGAGGGTTGAGTAAAATAAGATTATGGTTTATTAATAGAGATTAGGGTATTTATAGGAAAAGATAGGATATTGGGCTATTGGGTATTTGTGTAATACCCTGATTTTCGAATATATGAAAGATTATTTATTTTTATATATGGTGTGCACGTGTAATATTTTGGTTATTATTTTCAACATGATGAATAAGAATGTTGTTTTCTATAAAGCATTTTCCTAAATCCCAAATGTCAATTTACTTATCTTTCTTTTAAAATAATTATTTTGGCCCAATTAATTTAAGCCCATGGATTTAATCCCTTTTATTATTTTTTTTACAACATGGAATGTGTAGCATCTTTTTTTTTAGACTTGTCATTTGTGTACAAGTTCTAGTAGGGTGATTGGTGCACACACGTGCATGTTGCATACACGTGTAGAGCACACCCTTGTTTGGCCGGTTGGAGTAAGTAGTGGGTTGGAGTCATGGGCGGTTATGCAAGGTGTGGGTAGTTTTTACAACCCCCTAGTCAATCCTAGCCTTTGATCCTATAACCATCTACTGAATCCTAGCCTTCCATCTCACTCCTTTTGGTGTATAAATACCCCCCCCCCCCTCTCATCCATTGTTCTTTACACTAAGATAATTTTATGAGATTATTATTGTGAGAGAGTGTGTGTGGAGACCGGGCATCATCATCTGGAGATCTTCGGCAAGGAGCAAGGAGCAAGGAACAAGGAAGGTGCGTTGCATTAAGGAGTTTTTCTGGACTTCGATTACTTCGTCAATAAGGTGGGTGTTTCTCAGGACTTCTAAAGTAGAAAATATGCCATATTTGTGATGATTGTTATTATGCTTATGAGAAGTAAATTCATACGTACTAGAATTGCTTGAGTATGTTTATGATGATAATTGTGGAAGACTAATAGTGAAATAATAGCACTGCAATCAATGACGAATTGGGTCGGTACAGTCGACTGTCGTTTGGATAAGTCGACTGGTACGAGACATCTGTTTTATGTTTTGTTAGAAGTTTCCTGACCTATATGTGTATAATTAAAATAAAATAGTAAGGCTAAACTCATATTCTTCATGGTATACATGACTGAGGAGCCATGAGCATGTGGAAAAAGAACTAGTGATGATTAATGAAACTAAGAATGGCCTGTGCAGTCGACTGGTGTTATGAACAGTCGACCGATCCTTTGTTTAAACTATGAATAATCCAGTAGTTTCATGAAATGAGGTATCTTTCTATTGTGTTATTCTAGTGTAATGGATTGAGATTTATATTTTCATCTCTGCAAGAAAGTTATGAACAAGTATAAATGCATGTTTAAACACTTCCTTGAAGAAAAGACAATGTTAGTTACTTGAAATTCCATACTGCGATATTACTGAACAATTAAGAAATTTCGTGCCTATGAAACATGAAAGTATGTATATTTTGATTTGACACCATGATGAATGAACCTGTAAGAAAGATAATCCTTTAATTTGAAATATGAATTTGTCCATTCGACTTAATGCGAGTAGCAAGTCGACTGAGCTGAACATAGAAATGTACTGTTAAAAACCCCCAGGACCGACGACTGATGGAATAACAGTCGACTGTCACATGAATGATTTTTGAACATAGAAAGCTGTGGAACAGCCGACTGGCCATGTGCAGCAGTCGACTCTCCCGAGTGATTATGAAGAACTGGAATTGACTGTACAAGTCGACTGGTCTTTTCCAAGTCGACTGTACAGAATGTATTTTGATATGTCAGAGATTTCCGTTGATTGTTGTTAAAAGTTGTGAACTTTATGATCGATGTTGATAAACTCCATTTATTGCTGCATGAATGTACATGAAAGGAATCATAGTTTTGAATTGATAATTGCATGAATATGAAAGTTAAGAACATGATATGCTGAGGCAATGAAAATGAATTCATGAGTTGGAATTGCTCAAATTGAAAGTTGTGAATTGAAAATTGAACAAAGGAGTAGCTAAGTCTCCCCTGGTAATGGAAATGAAATGAAAAATGAAAATTTAAAGACCAAGGTTGGTCATGTATTGAAATGAATGAATAAGTCCGGTTTAGTGGAGAGGCTAACTCCAGAACTTTGATTTTTATTCATGATTCTGTTAAAATAAGGACTAGTACATAGTGGAGATGTGATGAAAGTAAGAGAAAAACATTGAGTATGAGGGCTATTCGGTAGCGGCGAGAGCGTATCCCAGGAATTCCCATGATGAGTCTGGGTGAGGATACTACTCCAGAGTACCGTCCCAGTGGCGACGCTCGTGGGATGTTTGAAGACTACGGGTGGTGTCATGTCTATGGCGAGAGCTGAATTACCACAGGATGTCTGCATGATGAGTCATGTCAGCGATGGGATTCCCTCCAGAGTGCCTAGACATGAGTTCGTAAGTCAGAAAATATCTAGGATACTTACCGTAATTACAGTAGTAGATTAAGTCATGGCGAGGGATTGAACCCTGCAAAAATGAAGAACGATTAAGAGGCTTGCCCTTGGACCTATGTAGTATGGGATGCATAGAATCCGAACAAGTGTGCATTAGTGTCATGTAAATTAAATAATTGCATTAAGGATTAAGTGCACAATCACAACACGACATCATTAAGATTTCCCTCTTTTCTTTTATTTTGAATGTGAACAAGTTTGTGATCTGTTAAGAAATGAGAATCGTTATACTGTTTCTGGCATAGAGAGGATGGCCATGTATAACTATCGTCGGTTGAATAAACTGACATACCCACAGTTTTGTATGCAGGACAAATTACATGTTAAAGAGGAATGGATGCATAAAGATTTTACCATGTTGTTGTACATTTATGTAAATGTTGTAAATTTTTACTTCCGCTGTGCAAATGAAAAGTGTAATATATGATGTAAACTCTGATGTAAAGTGAAAAGTTTAAATTTCTTGTAAAGTTGTACTGAAGAAAGTGAAAAGATCCTGTAGAACATCTCGAATTCAGTGTATTTGGGATTCGGGGCGTTACAAATTGGGTATAGATCCATTAAAATAAAATACATTGTATATAATACAATTGATCAATACAAATCCGAATACAAGAAATAAGATATCTGATAAGAATATAATTTGTGTTACATAAATTATTTGAGACAATTATAAACACAATTATCAAATAAGAAGGGATATGTTTTAATAATCAATCATAACAATAAATAATCACCATGACCATAAGAACATTAAAATAACCATGTCAACAAAATAATAATACCAGTAATATCAATCAACCAATGAGAAGAAAAAGACTATCAATAATAATACTGACAATAGTAATAATAAAATAATAATAGTAATAACAAAATAGCAATAAATAATACCAACAATGACAATAGAAATTATCAAAATAATAACAGTATATAAAACTAGGAATTTATGGGAATAGTCCCAACAGTAACATTATTTTTGAGGGTTAAAATGTAAATAGTTGATCAAGTAGAAATGGAAACAAAATTTATTCAAAATAATTAGAATTATTGTTTAGGAAAATGTTTTAACAAAGAAACTCAAAACGAATTTAACAATAACAATTTATAAATTTCGAGATACAGAAAAATACTCATGAAAATACGTATTTGCGGAAATAGGGGTTACAGGTATGGATTCCGAACTTGTTAGTTTGGAGATTTAACAGATTGTAGGAGCAGATCGAATGGTAAGTTGAACACTGAACTTGTTTTGTTGCAAATTGCTACAGTAACTCTGAACCATGGGTATGGACTCCAAACCTGTCGTCGAAGTGTTAATGAGTTGTAGGAGAAGATCAAATGGTGAGTAGAACTATGGACTTTCTTTGTTGTAGATTGCTAGAGCAACTCCAAGCCACGAGTATGGACTCCAAACTCGTCTCATACAGATCTTATATTGATTTTTTTGTGTCGTTTTAAGGAGTAAGCTTGGCATTTTTAACTCATTGTACGCATCCATAGTATTACATAATAATTCTACAAAAATTAATACTAAATTTTATTGGGAAATAAAACTAAGTAGCTGCTCTAGTAGCTGGCTTTTATTACATGCAATCACCGGTAGCGAAAGAGGTCTTTATTTAGAAAAATACTGAAAATATATAGAAGTGGCGGGCATCAAACACCCTTGTTGAAGTTCATGAGGTGTTCCACTTTCTAAGTCCCTGCTGATATCTCCTTGACCTTCGGATCTTCAAGTTGATGATATATTCGGCAAACAACTTGGTAGTCCTTGTCTGGACTTGCCTGTTTTGGGGCGACCCTCCCCTTGTTTTACTGGGAGAATGAGAGATCTTCAGGTTCGTCAATTTATTTCGGCATGACTAGTTCTTTCCGTTGAATGAATTCGGGCGGGGGATTCAGGTTTATTGTTGTATTATGATGAGAACGAATTTGAATATGATGGGAGATGACTTGGCCGGCTTGGGGGTTCTTGGCAGGATTGTCTATGGCAGTGGCTTCAAGCTTGTTTACGAACTTGGAGTTATTGTCACTACTTTCTAACGGTAGCTCCAGGGCATCGAGGGGGAGAACCAAGGTTCCCATTGTGGCGGTATAACATGCTCGTGTTTCTTGTTGGCTCCATACAACTTGGCCTACGCCAACTGTTGTTGAAAACTTCATTTTCATGTGGTAAGTAGAAGCAACTGCATGAAATGTTGCCAGACCTGGATGGCCAAATATTGCGTTGTTTGCAGCTTTGATGTTGACTACCATAAAATTCAGTGTTTTCGTTCAAGTAGCGGGAGGCTTTTCTTCCATCACATCGAGTGTGATGATTTCTTCTATTTGAACGGGTATGATATGGCTAAAAATGGGGTTAAATCGGAACCGTCCAGATTGGGCACGAATCTTGAAGCTCGGGGGTAAAAAGGTAATTTCACATACAAGCGGATCCGAAATGGGTACTGAATCTCCTTCTCGTAGATCCGATAACCCGCGAATGGATCCGCTCCTATTGGGTACGGGTTCCGACCCGCGACGAACCTAAACCAACAAGCGACAAATCAGGATCCATGATTTGGCCAGGTCAATGGCCCTGATTTACTCTCACCGGGAATCAAGGAAAGATTTCCTAAAACAGACTGAGGATTTTACTCCCTGCTGTTACACAGGAAATCAGGCCCTTAAACAACTTTCCTGGAGACTATAAATACAACCCCTCTACCCCATGACCAGGTTAATCACTCTTTCACCACTTTAAGCTCTTTCTTAATCTCTTCTGATTACTGACAAGAGCGTCGGAGGGTGCGTCGCCGGAATCAATCCTGGTGTTTCGCACTTCCTTGCAGGTTGCGGCAGGAGCAAGAAGGCTAAGTCAACTGTTCAGGTTTTTCTCAGACTCACAAATTCTATCTGTTTACCCCCACACCGAAATCAGCGGTAACAGATTGGCATCGTCTGTGGGAAACACCGCATGAACAGCCTCAGCTTCTTCTCCATCGTCCTCTGCAGCCATGCCTCCGAAGAAGGTCAGATCTAGGGGGTCAACCCGTGTGGCCAACACCGCCGACCCTACGGAGGAAGCCCCTGTCAATCCTATTCCACAGTCCGATCTTCCTCCACCGGCCCAGTAGATCCCACCTCCTCATCCCAAGCAGCAACCCAACAATGGCCCTTCCGGCCATAATGCTCGGAAACAGAAGCAGCCCCTCAATCCGGAGCATGTTTCGGCCCATAACGGGTCCTCGGACTCAATGGCCTCTCATCATCCCGACCTCCGCAACACACTCCTGAACCGCCAGAAGGACGACGACCTCCGCACCCACCTTGACGAGAGGTGGGCCCGAGAGGGAGCCTCCCGCCAGCATCAGGGTGAGCGGTCCCCTCGTCGCCGAGACGGTAGAAGGTCCCCGGACCGCAGAGGCCGAGCGGCGTCTCCCGAGCGCCGAAGGAGGGGGCCGCATTCCCTCGGGGATCGGCGTCATCCCAGGGACCGAGGGACCGAGAGGTACCAGAGGAGGGACGATGCCCTTATCCGCCGTCTCCATGAGGTGGAAAGGCGTATTGGCCGCATGGACAGAGAGGAGGAGTCCCGAGCAGGGACCGTCCGTCCCAGCCGACCCCCTTTCTCTCGATCGATTATGGAGGCCCACATACCGAGGGGTTTCAAACCTCCGCAGTTTGAAATGTACTCAGGGGAATCCGACCCAGTCGATCACGTCGAAAGCTTCAAGACCCTGATGCTGATCCATCAAGCTTCCGACGCTGTGCTATGCAGGACCTTCCCAGCCACCCTCAGGGGGTCAGCTCGGGAATGGTATTCCAGGCTCGCCCCCTCATCCATCTTCTCATTCGAGCAGTTTGAGACGCTGTTCATAACTCACTTCGTGAGTAGCAGGCGAGCCGAGAAGACAAGTCTCTTCCTACTGAACCTGCGGCAGGAAAGGGAAGAGAAGCTGTGGGACTATGTGAAGAGATTCACTGCAGAGGTCAGGTCTATCGCCTTCTTAGACCAGTCCGTGGCCTCCGTGGCGTTCCAGTCGAACGTCCTCAACGCCAACCTCCGATCGTCCCTAGCAAAGAAGCCACCGCATGACTTCGCCGACCTCCTCCTGAGGTGCGAGAAGTACATCCGAGCAGAGGAGGCTGAAGCCCTTCCGAGCTTCGGAGGGCCCTCCTCAGGGTCGAAGAGGAAGGCAACGGGGGAAGAAGGGTCCAAGAAAGCTCAGAAGGACAATGGCGGTCAGCGCCGCCCTCCCCCCAGGTTCGAGAAGTTCACTCCCCTCACCACTAATGTCTCTACTATCCTAATGGAAGTGGAGAAGGAGGGGGACATCCCTCCAGCTCCGAGGATGCACACCCCAGCGAAGAGGAGGAACAAAGATAAGTGGTGTCGTTACCACCGAGACTACGGCCACGACACGAACGACTGCCGGGCTTTGAGAGATGAGATTGAAGCCCTCATCCGGAGGGGGCAGTTGGCTAAATTCGTGAAGGCTAACGATCGGACGGATCGCAACTCTCCTCTGCCTCGGGGGGCTAACAAGCGCTCCGAGCGGCACGAGGAGACACCCGAGTTCGAGGAGGAACGGATTCTGCACCTGATCCACGGAGGCCCCATGGGGGGCTCCTCTAATTCCTCCCGGAAGGCCTTCGTCCGAGAGGTCAACTCGGTTCACAGTGCCCCTCCCCCCAAAGGTCTCGGCGTCCCTGTGTCTTTCTCCGATGCCGACCTCGAAGGGGTCCGAACCCCTCACTGTGATGCCCTCGTCATCGACCTACGCATGGCCAACTTCAAGGTGCAGAGGATTTTAGTAGACAATGGGAGTTCGGTCAATATTCTCTTCCTCTCGGCCTTCCGAGGCCTGCAGCTGTCCCGAGACCGTCTCAAGCCGGCCGGTTACACGCTCCACGGGTTCACGGGGGTCCCGGTAACCGTTGAAGGGGTGATAACCCTAGATGTTACCGCGGGAAGCACCCCTACTACCCGGACCGAGCCGATGGACTTCATGGTCGTCGACGTCCCGGCAGCGTATAATGTCATTCTCGGCCGACCCGGCCTAGCCGCCTTAGAAGCTGTCCCCTCGGCGTACCATTTGAAAATGAAGTTCCCCACTCGGTTGGGAGTAGGGGAAGTCAGGGGAAGCCAAGAAACAGCCCGGAAGTGCTACATGACTTCCACCGGGGGACCAGTGCTCTCGCTCGAGACACTAGAAATTCCCGAGCCGAAAGCTCGGCCGACGTCCGAGCCGGCGGACGAGTTAGAAGAAGTGCTCTTCTCGGACGAGGACCCGAGCCGGAAGTTCCTCATCAGCAAGTCCTTGCCGACCGCACTATGCTCGGACTTGATTCAATGCATCCGAGATAACCGCGACTTGTTCGCTTGGTCGGCCGCAGACATGCCCGGCATTTCCGAGGAGTTGCTCGTCCATCGCCTGAGTGTCGAACCGGAGTGCAAACTGGTTCAGCAGAAGAGGCGAAAGTTCGCTCCCGAGCGACAGCAGGCCATCAAAGAGGAGGTGGATAAACTGCTGAAGGCCAAGTTCATACAGGAGGTAAATTACCCCGAGTGGCTGTCGAATGTTGTAATGGTCAAGAAGTCCAATGGCTCGTGGAGGATATGCATTGACTTCACCGACCTTAACAAGGCGTGTCCGAAGGATCCATTCCCTCTCCCGAACATCGACACCCTTATTGACGCCACCTCGGGCCATGAGCTCCTCAGCTTCATGGACGCCTTCTCGGGGTACAATCAAATCCGAATGTTCCCTCCGGACATTCCGAAGACCTCCTTCGTCACCGACCAGGGCCTCTACTGCTATCGGGTCATGCCGTTCGGCTTGAAGAACGCGGGCGCCACCTATCAGCGCCTCATCAATAAGGTTTTCCAGAACCAGATAGGCCGAAATATGGAGGTGTACATTGACAACATGCTCGTCAAGAGCGTCCAAGGCACAGATCACGTGGCCGACCTCCAGGAGGCCTTCGGCGTGTTGAGAAGGCACAACATGCGGCTGAACCCGAACAAGTGTGCGTTCGGGGTCTCCTCGGGAAAATTCCTCGGCTTCATGGTAAGCCAACGAGGAATCGAAGCTAATCCCGAGAAGATCAAGGCCATATTAGACATGGCCCCACCTCGGAACATCAAGGAGGTGCAAAAGCTTACCGGTCGGCTCGCCGCTATCGGCCGGTTCCTCTCGAAGTCAGGGGAAAAGTGCCTCCCCTTCTTCAAGGCACTCAGGGGGGCCAAGGGTTTTGAATAGGGCCAACCACAACAGGAATCGTTCGACCAGCTGAAGGCCTACTTGGTAAACCCCCCTCTGCTCAGCAAACCGGTCCCGGACGAGACTCTCTTCGTCTACTTGGCTGCTTCCGAGCAGACCTTGAGCACTGTCTTGGTGAGAGAGGAGGACCGGGCCCAAAGACCCATCTACTACGTGAGCAAGGTGCTTCGGGACGCCGAGCTCCGCTATCCGAGAATAGAGAAGATGGCCTACGCCCTGGTCATGGTAGCGAGGAAACTTCGGCCCTACTTTCAATCCCATTCGGTCGTTGTGCTCACCGACCAACCCCTAAAGCAGATCCTCCACAAGCCTGAGACCTCGGGCTGGCTGATGAAGTGGTCCATCGAGCTGAGTCAGCATGACATCTCTTACCAGCCTCGGACGGCAATTAAGGCACAGGCCCTCGCTACTTCATCGTGGAATCCACTATCCCTGAGGTCGGCCACGTCCCGAATGGACCCCCCATTTGGACAGTCTTCTTGGACGGATCCTCTTGTAATGAAAGAAGCAGCGCCGGCATCATTCTGAACGGCCCTGACAACTTCGTCCTCCAGTACGCGATCCGTATGAACTTCAAGGCCTCGAACAACGAGGCGGAGTACGAGGCTCTCATCGCCGGTCTCAGACTTGCACGGAGTGCTGGGGCGCAGTGCCTCCGAATCCACAGCGATTCCCAGCTCGTCGTGAACCAAGTCTTGGGCGAGTACGAGGCCCGAGACGAGCGGATGGCGAAATACCTCACCAAGGTTCGGGCCCTCATGAACCGGTTCGAGGAGGCGCTCATCGAGCGAGTCCCTCGTGAAGAGAACTCACAAGCCGAAGCCCTCTCCAAATTGGCCTCGTCCTCCCTGCAAGGTCTCGAACAGACCGTACTGATCGAAGTCCTCTCTAGGCCGAGCATCGAAGACGAGACACCTGTCTCGGCAGAATCGTTGCCGGTCATGTTACAAGACAACTGGATGAAGCCTCTTGTGGAGTTTTTGAGGGACGGCTCCTACCCGAAGACCCCAAAGAGGCTCGCCGAGTCAGAACCCGGGCCGAGCGGTATGTCTTGATCGAGGGCATCCTATACAAACGCTCTTTCTCCCAAATAGATGGCCGACCGTACCTAAGGTGCCTCTCTCCGGATCAGGCCGAATATGCCCTACAAGAACTCCACGAAGGCATCGGAGGGACACACTCAGGATTTAGGTCTTTGGCCCGAAAAGCTTTGAATTAAGGGTACTTCTGGCCGACCCTCCTTCAAGACGCCGAGCGACACGTTCGGCAATGCAGCTCTTGTCAGAGACACTCCAACATCAGACGCCTCCCTCAGGCCAACCTCGCCTCCCTGTCAAGTCCCATCCCCTTGGGCATGGACTTACTAGGGCCCTTCCCTCCGACTCCGGGTCAGTTCAGGTTCCTGGTCGTGGCCATCGACTACTTCTCGAAGTGGGTCGAGGCCGAGCCCCTCACCACTATAACCGAGAACAGAGTGGTACAGTTCTTCTGGAAGAGCATCATATGCAGGTTCGGCGTCCCCCGTGTCCTCGTAACGGACAACGGGACTCAGTTCACTGGCGCAGCATTCCGAGCTCTATGCGACGACCTGGCCATCCAGCAGCGCTTCTCGTCCGTCTCCCACCCTCAGTCGAACGGACAGGCAGAAAATGCTAACCAGCAGATCCTCGCAGGTATCAAGAAAAGGCTCGACAAAAGTTCCAAGGGCTTATGGGTCGACCAACTCCCCAACGTCCTATGGAACTACCGTACGAGCAAGCGGACCCCCACAGGCGAGTCCCCTTTCAACCTCACCTATGGGTCCGAGGCCGTGATACCCCTCGAGGTCGGAATACCTTCCCCTCGGCTCACAGCCTATGACGAAGCACAGAATGCCAGGGACCTCAGAGCAGACTTGGACCTGATAGACGAGCTGAGGGAAAGGGCGTCGATTCGGCAGCAGATTTACCGAAGAAGGGTTGAACTAGCGTACAACAAAAAGGTCCGACCCGCCAACCTTAAGCAAGGAGATTTGGTCTTGAGAAAGCTAGCCATATCCTTCCCCAGTCAGAAGAGCAAGCTGGCTCCGAACTGGGAAGGGCCGTACAGGATCACGAGGGTAGTTCGGCCCAGAACCTATCGTCTTGAAGACCTAGAGGGCAGAGAGCTTCCGAGGACCTGGAATGCCGACCACCTCCTAAAATACCAAGAAAGCGCTCCGGCGCCACTCTAAGTATCAGGGGGTATCGAGCCATTCCAGTCCTCCGACTTGTAACCTATTTTCATAAATTGTACTATGTAAAACGGTTCGCCGTCGATTATTAATAAAGAAAGCTCTTTTGTATCAACCAACACAGATATAAGCAAAGCAATGAAAGATATTTTATTAAACAACCAGGCCATAATACAAAGCACATCTTTTTCATGGTTACAAAGTGTTGGGAATCAAAATACACGACGCCGACCCACTACACTTAGCCCTCATATGGAAAAATCTTCACTAGACTGTTCGGCCGACTGTTCGTCCTCCTCGGCTGGTAGCTCCCCTGCATCGTTCCGGAGCTTCGCTACCACAGTCTGCAAGTGTCGAATCTCCAAGAGCAAATCATCCCGCTCGGCTATAATCTTCGACTGGTTGTGCCGAATACACTTGACCCGAAGAGCGTTGCTGAACGCGGTTTGCGAATCCTCGTCCCCTTCTGCAGGGTTCAGCTCGGCGATCCTATTCTCCAGACGCTGGATCTCGGCTTCCCGTAGGTCGAGGACGGACAAAAGGTGAGCCTGCTCACTCTCAGCTCGGCATACCTCCAACTCGACGCTCCTGGGACTCAGAGCCGCCGTCCCTGAAGTGGCTTCGGATTCAGAGTCATCATCCGAGCCGTGCAGATCGGCATATGAATCGGCCGCCTCAAGCTGAAAAAAGGGGAAAACGAACAACAAGATTTCAATATACTTCCGAGGCACCACACTTGAAGAATTTTCCAATCATATTCAGACATAATGGTTCCACAATACAACAAAGACCGAGTCTACAACAACGTTTTACAACAAATCATAAGGGACATGAAGCGACATAGTCAGGTTCTCTTCGGAAGGGGAACGCTTCGGTTTAAGGAAACGCGAGGACGGCGAGGCCTGCCCTCCGAGCTCGATCCTAAACCAACGAAGCGTGACCCCCCTTCGCTGCTGGCCCTAACTGCGGCGCCGACCGAGGCCCCGCTCGACGAGACGGCCACACTGCTCTGAGCGTCGGCTGGACTCCGTCTGGTCACAGGCGAGCGTGTCGCGAGTTCGTAAAACGTAATCCCCCTCTCGCTCTCTTCACGAGTGCACGACGTACTGCGGACGTTAGCCCTCTCCGGCACAGGCTTGAGCGACGCGACCTCTTCCTCCAGTTCAATGATTCTGTCTCTCAAAGCGTCATCCTTCGCCGTCTTCTTCGGACGAGAGGGTCTTGACGAGCCAGAGACGGTGGCGCCATCGGTCGCAAGCCGTCGGAAGTGGGTAACCTCGATCTCCCTATCTATCGTGATCCTTCTGAGCTTGTCGACTTCGGCCAATAGCCTCTTGCGCTCGGTCGATGCCTTCTCCAGCTCGGAAGTCAGTTTCTCTTCCGCCGCCGAACGTTCTTTCTCCGCTAATTCCAAGTGTTGGACCTCGGCCAAAAGGTCGTCATTCTTCTGCTCGGCGGCAGTGAGCTCTCTACGGAGCCGCTCGACTTCGCCTTCGGGACAAGGAGCTTGGGGGTACTTCCGCAGTTGCGACAACTCGCGACAGTACCTCCGCAGAGCTACCTTCGTCTCCTCCAGCCTGCCGAGCAGGAGAAATCGATTCTGTCGGCTCTGAAAGAGCTCGCCCTTCGTTTTCGCCAGCTCCTTCCGAAGGTACACAACCTCCGTGATCGGACCGAACTTCACCTGAAAAGTGGAGATAAATCCGATGGACAATACACGGAAACATCTACAACTAGTCACACACAAATCCGAGACTCAACACTTGGACAAATTTTGGCCAAACAAAATGTTTCCATTCAAAACCAAGGAGAAAAGTTTTACACAAGCGGTGGCCAGTCCGCAGTTAGGCTTACAAAAGAAAAAAGACTAAAAAAGACAACCGAGTCAGGGGTCGACCTTTTTGCCGTTCGGGTCCGTCGACCCCCCGATCTTGTCCTCGCCATCGCCCTCGCCTCCGCCTTCGCTCCAACTCTCCTCCTCGGAGTCGTCCTCCTCCTCGCCCTCGGCTTCGGTCTCCCCTGGGCCTTCGACGGGTTCCGTCTCTCCCTCGGGGCCGAGCAGCCCTTCGGTAACCCCCTCCTCCCCTTCTACGGGGTCGTAAAAATGGTAGGAGGACGTGTCGAAGCCCAGATTCATGGCGGCTACGTGGAGCAGGGCTCGACCGTAGGCATCCTCCATGTTCTGGAGCATGTGCTGCGCGGCCTCCTCCTGCACGGCCTTCCTCACCTTCTTCACCTTCTTCAGGTGCTTGGCCTTGATCCTCTCCGCCCTCTTCTGAGCCTTCTCCGCTCCCGACCGGGCATTGGCCAGCTCCTCCTTCAGCTCGGCTGCCTCCTTCTCCTTCGCCTCAAGTTTGGCCGCCGCGTCCTTCGACAGCTGAATGGCGTCGGCCAGCTGCTTCTCCAACCCCGCTACTTCAGCAGCCCTCTTCGTCGAGAGGAGCTGCTCGGCATCAAGCCGCTGCGTGGCCTTGACGCGCTCTGCCCTCTCCCGCTCCTTCTCCTGCTCCTTGTTTGCAAACTCCTCGACCAGGAAATTGAAGTGGCAGAGGGTCTGAAAAAGAACAGCAGATTAAAATCTGAGTCCAAAGACTTAGAAAAAAATTCTAAAGAAGAAATTTTGATAAGGGAGACCTCGGCCAACTTACCGACATAGTATTCCAAGCGATCTGCATCACGGCGTCCCCTGCCTGCCCGGCCTTCAGGGTCGCTCGGTCTTTTGGGGTCGGCAGGTCGCCTCCATGCAGATGTTGCCGTCGCCCAGGAAGCCGTCGACGTTCATCACCTGCCAGTTGGGCACGAAGATCTGCTTATGACGCTCGGTCAGGATCTTCTCCGCATCGGCAGTGAGGGGTGGAACTTGGAGGGACAGCACCTCCTTCACGCCGAACGTACCGCTCGACGAACCGGGAGCATCCACCTTCGGGGTCGGAGCCGGCACCTCCGAAACAGGGGAGTCGAGAACCCTGATCTCCCCCTGCACGAGGACCGCGACCTTCGGTTGGTCGGCAGTCTTCTCGACTGAAGGCTTCTTCGAGGCTCGGCTGTCCTGAGTCCCTGCTGAAGGCCTCTTCTTCTTCGCCTCCTGCTCCGACCGGTCCTTCGCCACCAGAGCCTTGTAATCCAGCTTCATCGTCTTTGCAAAAGCCGAATGAAAAAACTTAGAAAAATTTTCATGAGCTTCAAACAAAGAGTATAAATACCAGAAGCATACTAGGGTCGATCGGACTGAGACCCCCACGGAACAGATCCTCCTCGGTAATATCTTTCCAGCTTTGCGCTGGCAGGGCGAGGAGCTTCTTCTGAACCTCCGCCTCCTCATCACTTAGTGCCGCCTCCTTCTTGGTTCGCTTGGGCAGACCCTCCTTCGCCCAAACTGTCGGTATCACCCACGGCGCCGGAGCTCGGATGAGGAAGTACTTCTCCTTCCAATGTTTGATCGAGTCCGGATTCTCGATCAGCTTCACGCCCGACCGGGGCGTAAGATAGAACCTCTGTTCGTCTCGTCTTGGCTGACAGGGTCGGTAGAGACTCCGAAAGAGGAACATACTCGGCTTACCGCCGACCTCTTGGCATCGGAGGACGAACGCCATGACGTGTGACGTGCCTCCATGTGTTCGGCATCAGCTGGGCGGGGCTCAGACCGTACCAGGTCAGAACATCAACCACGAACGGGTGGAGGGGAAAGCGGAGTCCGGCAATAAGGGAGTCGACCGGAAAGACACACACGTCCGACGAGGACTTTGTGTTGGCCCGGAAACCCGGCCCGGGGAGGAGCAGTCCATAGTCGGCGGGGATCCAGAAGCCCTCTCGGATCAAATGAAGGTACCCTCGGTGAGAGACGAGATAGTATGATCCACCTCGGACAGCTCCCTCGGCTCGTTCTCCTCCACCAACCTAGCCGTGCCTTGGGTTACTCTCTCCAAGGTGTCCTCGGCGTAGTCCCGTACGCCCCCCACGCTCGACAGAGAAATGGGCTGCCGACCGAACGCTCCCGTCGTCTTCGGCGTCTCCACAATGGTGACCACGGCCTTGCCCTCCCGGGACACCGCTGCGACCTCCTTAGGCGGCTCGGCCACTTACCCCTCTCTGTCCGGACGAACGACATTCCGATCGCTCGGCTCCACTACCTCCTTCCCTTTATCCCCTCGGCCAACGGCTCGCTCCGAGGCGGGGGTCTCATCCGTGATCCTAACCATTTTTCTAAAAGAGAAGGGAAAGGGACTGACCTTGAAGTGATTGGTACGGTCGGAAAGTTCACCGGAAGCAAGGAACGCTACCGCGACAGCTAGCACCGCCACCAGAGAGCTGAAAACTTCGAAGGCAGAGTGAGAACTGAAGAGAGAGAGTAAAAGTGAAAAGTGAGACTTGATCTAAGGGGGGGGGGGGGTGAAGATTTATAGTAAAATGGAACGTCCCTTGGACTTCCAAACGAAAGTTCGCGACCTTTGGGCTGCTCTCGAAACGTTGCGAAGGCCCAACACAACTGTCTTCTTCACCAAGTCAACTAACTCGGCGCCAGGGGATCTGAATCCGAACCATACGCGATCCGAACCGGCCTACAACAGAGTCCGGTCGGTTTCCGAGCAAGTGCCTTCCCGAGCCTGCAAATGGGGAAAACTCACTTTCTCCTCAGCTTTCGCGCTTGATCTCGATCAGACGGCCCAGATCTCGCCGAGAACACTAGACGACAAGATAGTATTTTCTGGAGAAATGTGCCCGTCTTGAGATGCGCGCCATCATCCAACAGCTCGGTTTGCACCACGTCGCTCGGACGGCTGGACCCTCAGACGTCCCACCTATGTCTAGAGGAACCAGGAAAAATTTTGATTCAAAGTTTTAAGGCGCCGCCTTCGATGAGCGCCCCCCAGGTCCCGTGTCTCGGTCGGTATTCCGCCGACCCACGGGCCCCGGTCGAAAGCAGATCAACACTCAGAGATCAGAAGAAGCAAACCATTCCGAGCCAGTTGATTGCAACCGCAAAGGTTCGGCCTGCTCTGGCAACAGAACCTTCACAGTTGCAAACAATTTGCCCGGGACGCCCTTCATTTCTTCCGGAAGAACGACCGCTCGTTCTTCCGACAAACTCACCCCTCGGGTTCGGACATGGATGTCCACCTCTCCCACCATGATCTCTGCCAACCCTGACACCCGCTGCGGAGCAAACAGAGTAGGCAGAAGATCTTGGTGGGAGAACGACCACCCGTCCTTCCGAAGTAGCTCACACCCCGGGTCCGGACTATGGTCGTCACCACTACTGCCTCGTTCCCCCCCCCCCCCCGCTCCTGACATCCACTTTGGGACCGTCAGGAACGAGAGAAGAAGAAGACAGTAGAGTGACCACCCCTCCGAACCGATCGAGGTCAAGACCCCACAAGACTGGCGTCCGCCAGAGGCAGACACCACCGAGGTCTAAAACTCAACATTGCTGCGACTGAAAATGACAAGGGGAATGGAGTACTTATAGCTCTCCTGCAAGATCCAGCCATTATGACCCTCGGAAGTTGAAACGCCACGCATTAATTGAAGGAACCATACTTAATGGCCTAGGGAAAGCGGAACGCCGCACAAACCCCAAGGCACCATTAATGCCCTCGGAAACAGGATCACCTCGGAACAGATTGTGCCACGTTGCTCGACCCGCCGAGACCCCATGCCTTCGATCGGCGACCGAGCAAGTGCCTTTCCGAGCTCGCAAATGGGGAAAATTCACTTTCTCCTCAATAATCGCTCCTGATCTCGATCAGACGGCCCATATCTCGCCGAGGACACTAAACGACAAGATAGTGTTTTCTTGAGAAGTGTGCCCATCTTGAGAAGTGTGCCCGTCTTGAGATGCGCGCCGTCATCCAATGGCTCCGACTGCGCCACGTCGTTCGTCCTGCCGAGACTCCCTGTCTCCGGTCGGATTCCGAGCAAGTGCCTTTCCGAGCTCGCAAACGGAGAAAACGCACTTTCTCCTCAACTTTCGCGCATGATCTCAATCAGATGGCCCAGATCTTGCCGAGGACACTAAACGACAAGATAGTGTTTTCTTGGGAAATTTGCCCGTCTCGAGATGCGCATCGTCATCCAACGGCTCAGATTGCGCCACGTCACTCGGAACGCCGAACCTCCTAGTCTCCGGTCGGCAGCCGAGCAAGTGCCATTCCGAGCTCGTAAACGGAGAAAAAAGACACCGAGCTACTACGACCGTTGGATCTCTCAGAAATTCATGCTTCTAATGATGAACGGTCCAGATTGCGCCACGTGCACTAAAAGACAAGATAGCATTTTCTTGGGAATCGCGCCACCATCCGATGGCTCAGCTTGCACCACGTTGCTCGGAACGCCGAACCCCCTAGTCTCCGGTCGGCAGCCGAGCAAGTGCCATTCCGAGCTCGTAAACGGAGAAAAAGGACGCCGAGCTATGAAGACCGTCAGATCTCTCAGATAATCACGCTCGACTGTGATCAGAGATCCAGATTGTGCCACGCCATAAATCAGTATTAAAAATTATTTTTTATTTATTTAAATCGCTTTATTTATTTAAAAATTGCGAGAAAATTGCTAAAAATTCGGGAAAATTAACTAAAAATTCTAGAAAATAATTGAAAATTCGGGGGTATATTTTTGGGCCCCTAAACGCACAATTATTGCCCAGAATGCACTGTTAAGGCCCCCCGAATGATTAGTAAACACATCGCAAAATTAAATAAACAATCCGAAGAAAATAGATGAAAGACGCCAAATACTCGATATGGTTAGGAAACAGCTTATGGCATCAAAAAGTTACCTCACTACCCCCTTCAAAATCCTAAGTCCTCCACCTGGACTCCGATACAACTCCGCTAGCCACCAAAACGGTCAAACTACTCCTCAAAGGCTGATCACTCTCAGTCTTTAGGAGTGGGGGGCTCGTGATATGGCTAAAAATGGGGTTAAATCGGAACCGTCCAGATTGGGCACGAATCTTGAAGCTCGGGGGTAAAAAGGTAATTTCACATACAAGCGGATCCGAAGTGGGTACTGAATCTCCTTCTCGCAGATCCGATAACCCGCGAATGGATCCGCTCCTATTGTGTACGGGTTCCGACCCGAGACGAACCCAAACCAACAAGAGACAAATCAGGATCCATGATTTGGCCAGGTCAATGGCCCTGATTTACTCTCACCGGGAATCAAGGAAAGATTTCCTAAAACAGACTGAGGATTTTACTCCCTGCTGTTACACAGGAAATCAGGCCCTTAAACAACTCCCCTGGCGACTATAAATACAACCCCTCTACCTCCATGACCAGGTTAATCACTCTTTCACCACTTTAAGCTCTTTCTTAATCTCTTCTGATTACTGACAAGAGCGTCGGAGGGTGCGTCGCCGGAATCAATCCCGGTGTTTCGCACTTCCTTGCAGGTTGCGGCAGGAGCAAGAAGGCTGAGTCAACTGTTCAGGTTTTTCTCGGACTCACAAATTCTATATGTTTACCCCCACACCGAAATCAGCGGTAACAGGGTACACCGGAGAATCCATGATGTGTATAACCAACTGGCTTGAGTCAGTCTAAGGAATGCTTCAAGCTGTTGAAAGTGTTCATGAAAAGGATGTTTACTGAGTTACCGTTGTCCACTAGGATGCGGCATAGCTTATGATTTATCATACAAAGGTTTATGACAAATGTATCGCAATGAGATATTCAGACACCTTCTAAGTCCTTGTCGGAGAAAGATATCGGAACCTCAGTGCTTTTTGCAGTGGACTGTTAAGCACTGAGTTGACTTCCCTAACGAAGGCTTTGCGGGAAGAGTTGGAATCTCCCACATCTGACCTCTATAAATAGAGTGGAGAATGGCTATGTGTTCTGAGTATTACAGTTCGGAGGGCCTCACTCGGCCTTATTAGCCACCCATGTCGAAGGGATTTTGGCATTGTTGTTTTATTAGGCAATTTGAGAGAGATAGCCCTAGCGAATTAAGCCTTCAAGTTCTTCTTTGAGGGCTCGATAGTTGTCAGTGGTGTGCCCATGGTTTATTTGAAACATGCACCAATTGTTTCTGTCTCTTCTCTTGCTAGCTATAGACATCTTGGGGGGAGGGCGGATTATTCCGTCCTTCTCAACTTTTGTGTGAATGGTTGATACGCTTGCATTGAGAGGAGTGAACTTGTCGAAGCGTGGTGCTGGAGGAGGACGACATTGAGCTGCACCATCTTTCTAAAACTTCCTGGGTCCTTCATCGCTTTCATTCTTTCATTTTTTCCCGAAAACTGAAACGTTATTGCCTTGAGGATAAAGAGCTCCCTTGAACTTTGATATATTTGTCATTCCTTTCTAGGAGTTCAATGATATCTTTAGAAGGCTTCTTTACAAGGGAGGCTTTCAGGTCTTTGTTAGTGACGTTGTAGCGGAAAGCGGTAATCGCCACTGATGAGTCCAGGGAGAAAGACCTTGCTTCGGCTGTAAAGCGCTTGACAAAGTCTTTCAGCAGTTTTTCGTTCTTTTATTTTAATTCCAACAGGAAAGCACTTGTATTTTTAGCCTTGCAATTGACGAAGTGTACTATGAAGAGCTCCTCGAGCTGGTCAAAGGAGAATATTTACTCTGAAGTGAGGTGTGAGTACCATTCCCTTACTGATCCTTTCAGAGTTTCTACGAACGTTAGGCACATGAGCGCATTGGTGGCATTGCAGACCATCATGAGGATTTTAAAACATTCAATATGGTCAGCTGGATCAGATTCACCATCGTATGACTCGGATTAGGGAGCTTTGAAGTTCTTAGGAATGGGTGCATCAAGGATGGATTTGCTGAAAGGTGGTTGACTGGGGCGGTAAGCCTTACTTGAGCGGTTCCCTTCATTCTTTATTTATTCTAGGCGATCTTCTACTTCTTGAAAGCGGCGAAGGACTTGGTCGTCATTCTCCATGGATCTAATTGAGTCGCTGGATTCTTCTTCTCTAGAAGGAATAGAGTGGCGGCTCCATGAATGTCAACTTTGACCTTGAATGCCTCGGATAGCTTAGAGGATGCCATGCTTGAAGTTCTTTAGTTCATCCCAAGTGACCAAGGATTCTTTCTCTTTGTTTCTCTCAAGATACTTTTGACTCTCTTGAGTCGGGCTTCTTCCTGTAGTGTGCCCCTTGTGAGAGGAGAAGTATCTTGATCCCGACCTTCGGAGAGAGTTCTTCTCCGGTTCACTTGACGTTCTGAGTGGGAGGCCTCGATTCGGGCGCCTCTTATCCAAACAGATACGTAGATTAGTTCCTCGTTTCCTGGTGCTGATGATTTGGCAGAGATCTCTCAACTGTAACACCCCACAAAAATGAGTTATGACAATTTTGCCCCTCGGGTATTACGCACAAGTATTTTGTGCTGTTACGGATAATATCCGTAACGTATTTCAATATAAACATCCTACGTATTTTTGTATTTCGATTAATTATATATTTTCCATCATTTCAAAATTCAATTTTATCCTAATTTGAGCCAACTCAAATATTAATCTTAATCTTTGTATTTTTACGTACATTGCACGTGCTTTCAATGCACGTGTCGATTACGTATATTTTAATATTACGTGAAATATCTGTAACGATATAAATATTTTACATATGTTATATTTCTATTGTTTATGAACATTTCTCCGTCGCTCAAATCTATTTTGTATTTGAATACTTATTGATATGTGCAACGCACGTGTTTGCAGTGCACGTGTTGGTTGTATCCTTTTTCAAAATAAAACTTTATAAAGTGTGTATGTTTATGTTTATTTTTATTATTTTAAAATATTTTTATGCGAAATACTTCTTTTTAAATATTTTTTTTCCACACATACTTTTTCTTTAATACTCGTGCAAATTACGTTATTTTTATTACAAAAGTTGTGCAATAAACATAATTTAAGAAAATTTTACTAAATTTTTGTTAAGAAAAATAATATAATTATTTATTAAAGAAGTGGTTTTAAAATAGAATAAAATGATAATATGAGAGTAAAGTGGAAAACGTACAAAAGCACGTGCACACGTGCACACATGCATTGCACACCATACTCAAATGTAGTTGCACTTGCGCTTGCTTGACCGGGATTGAGAGAATGAGGAGAGATTGGGTGTGTGAGTTGGATTAGTAGAGAGCTTATTTAGGAGTGTAGGAGAGAGTGGGTGTGTGAGTTGGATTAGTGGAGAGCTTATTTAGGAGTGTGGGTAGTTTCTTAACTATACATGAACACACACACTCAACTATACATGAACAACATTTAAAAGAGAAACAAAATTGTGCTTTGCTTTTGGTGAAATTTTGGGAAGGTAAAGGAAGGATTCTTGGAGCTTTAGCTAGGTGTTTCAACTACTATGAGTTCTCTTTTAAGGTGGGTGCTTCTTTTGCTTTCTAATGATTTTTAGAATTCATGATTAGGTGTATGTGCACGGAATGATAATTAGATACTGAGTGGATGTTTCTTTTATTCCTAAATATTTTGTAGAATACATGATTAGATCTGAATGCATTTGAATGATAATGTGTGGGTGTTTTCATAATCTTCTAGTGTGTATAAATTGTGTTGGTTTAAACTAGAAATGTATAGATAAAGATGAATTAATATGTGTATGTGAAATAGTTCTCTAGAAATTTTATTTGTGCATACTTAATTACAATTGTACAGTAGATGTTGAAATTAATGTGTAGGGGTTTTATAGAAATTGTTATCTAATAGAAATTTCACACAATAAACTCATGGGATTAAATTATTGTATGCATTCTAGTAATGTAAATACTCCCTAAAAACTCTAGTTGGGTAGAGAAAAGTTTGTTCATTTAATTTAAGTATAGGATTTTGAGTAATTCATACAATTTAAATGAAAATTTTTATGTTCTTCAAGAATACAATCGACATATATCTTATTTGTACAGATGCACTAAGTTTTAGAGGAATTTATTTCTGAAATTGGTAAGAAAATACACAACAATCAAGTTATTGAAATTTTCGAATTAATATACATACTGTAGTTCGGGTATTCAGGGGCATTTAAATTTAAAAACCTTTTTATTATTACTCCCATTAGCTAAATTTGCATGAATTAGATTAAGAATGAATTCAAATCATACTAGAATATTAATGGAGTATTTTGAGATAATTTTATACAAAGTTAGAATTTTATTTGGGGGGTAAAATCAGATTACATATTGATACATCAAGATGATTATTTGAAATTCCTAAAGTATTTTTTTGAATGAGCGAACTTTGGATTAATTGAGATAATCAAATATAAATTTGGGGGACTCACTTGGTTGGAAATTATAGTGTACATTATTTTAATTAAGGAGTAAATTTAGTAATATTTTATTTTGTGATGGAAAATTAAAATGTGAAAATCTATCCTAGAATGTGTGTACCATGTGAAAAATGAATTTGATCCTAGAATTTGTGAGAATGATTTATGTGAAAAATTAAGAAAAAACAACGACTATATTTTGGAAAAGAAACATACGAAATTGTAAGGGTTTTATCAAGTCAAATTTATTTGAGATGTGATTGAAATGGATAATTTAAAGAGAATGAACAAGAGATTTAAATGATTTGTAATGAATGAGAAATTGTTATGAAGAGGTTAAGATTAACCTAGAGGATTTCTGTTGAGATGGATGGGTCGTAGGAGCTTAGCGAGGGCAGTAATATTGTTGATGAATGAAATTTTATGAAATGATCAATATAGACATGAAATGTTGTCGAGTGAATTTAAGTCCGGCAGGGTAAAGTAGTTTTAAACCATGACAAACTAAAATTTAATTAAGGAAAGGCACTAGAAAATATGATGTAGTAAAACCTGGGCAACCATAAGTGGTGCGTTTCTATATAGTCAGGAGGTGGATTCCGGGACTAGACCCAGTCGGGCGATGGATTTCGACACTGTGGTTGCTTGCAGAGCGAAACGAGCCTTAATTAAATCCGAGATTATGATTGATCGAGCGGTGGATTCCGATATCATGAATGGTCGAGCAGATAGGAGGTAGATCTCCAACATATTCCTGGGCTACAACGACACTTGTAGGATGTTCGCACGACGAGAATTCTGTATAGTCGGGTGGTGGATTCCGGGATTGGAATATGTACTCGTGGAATGTCTAAACCTTGCTTTTGTTACCATAGTAGGATTTTCATGATAAGGGATTGAACCTATAATGAGGAGTACGTTAAGGGTTTGCCCTCGAACCTATGTAGTATGAGATGCATAGAATCCGAACAAGTATGCATTAGTGCATCGTATGTGTGAATGTGTGCATTAGGCATTAGGTCATATAATACACCGACATGTTTAGGATAGTCACCTTTCATATTTTGTTTCTACACTCAAGTCTGTGATTGCTAAAGTAGAAGAATCGTTGTATTATAGCATTGCGACAGTTGTATGCAACTGACATGCCCACAGTTTTCTAGTTGAAGAATTGGTTTTGGCATGGATTTGAAGTCACTATGAGAGATGCCACAAGATTGAAGAGCTTTCATTACCATATATTCTATTGTACTTATTTATTTCCGCTGTGCTATTGTAAAGAACGATGTTGTAAATGAAAAGTTTTTGCATTCCTTATATTTTTGTACGAATTTGAAGTAAAAAATCTTGTTTGTACTATGAATTACATATGTTTGGAATATCGGGCGTTACAGAGTGGTATCAGAGCCGACTTCAATGAGTAGTACAAAATTATTAGGGAAACAAAATTAGGGTGGACTTTAGAGTGTGAGTGTCAGTTTGGAGTCATGAATGTTATATAGTTATAGAACTTGCATTCATGATACTCTCCTCGTATACATTGATGTGATATTGTATGGGAGTATTTTTTCTTTTGTATCACGAATGCTATGGTTGGTTTAAACCTAACGTTTATGATACCTTATACATAGACTAATTTTTCTCTTTTACTTTTTCTTCGTATATTTTTCCTGTAGTACTTTTCATATTTAGGTCGTAATACTACTAATATAATATTTCTTTCGCTTAATATTTTTCAAAGATTTCTTTTCGTTTACTATTAATTCAATTCGATATTTATTATTTTATTTACATTCCTTAGTTTTAATCTTTTAATTTTTTCTTACATATTTTCATTCTTAAACTTTTGTCCATATTTTATGTGCCTTAATGTATACTCATTTATTTTGCGATTATTTTTACATATTTTATTTGTTTTAATTACTACTTATTAAATTATTATCAAGACTATCATTTTCCTTTATTATTATTTCCATTAGATCTTAAATTTTGATTTTTTATGTTTACATTCATTTTACATATACTTAGATTTTACGATGCTATATTTTCCCATTATTTTAACTCCCCCATTGCCTGTCCTTAAGCCAGGAATCCGGCCACAAGCCGGGTAAGGAGGAGGGTTGCGTTAGGCAGTTGACAGCCAGCATAAAATTTTGTAAAATCTTATGAGTATGAATCCTAATAATATACGTGCAAATGTCAGGGCATTTTCTGGAAGCAATGTGTTGTGCCTGCCTCCGAGTGCTTCGAAAAAAGTGCAAGGGGCGTCGCACCGGCGCATGGGTGCGGTGAAAAATGGGCGAGGGTTCCGGCACCAATCTATACGTGTTCAGGTAAACAAGCTAGTCCAGAAAAATAGGCTTAGGTTAGCGACTTGGAATATAGGAACATTGACAGGAAAATGCTAAGAACTAGTAGATACCATGATTAGAAAGAATATTAATATAGCTTGTTTACAAGAAACAAAGTCGGTAGGGGAGAAAGCTAAAATGAGATAGATAGTTTTAAATTATATTATACCGGTAAAATTAGAAATAGAAATGGAGTATGAAGTTTAGTAGATAAGAAATTCAAAAAAATTGTAGGTGTTAATAGGAAAGGAGATAGAATAATACAAATTAAGGTTGTATTAAGGGAAAATATAATTAATATCATTAGTACTTATGCACCCCAAGTATGATTAGATGCACAAGATAAAATTAAATTTTGGAAAGATATGGATGAGATAATTCATGGAGTACCCTTAGGTGATAAACTATTTATAGGAGGAGATTTCAATGGACATGTAGGAGAAGATAACATGAGATATGAGATGGTGCATGGAGGACGTAGTTTTGGAAATAAGAACAATGGTGGAAAGGCTCTATTAGATTTTGCAGCTTCGTATGATCTTATACTAGCAAATACATATTTTAGGAAGAGGAAGGAACATTTGATAATCTTTAAAAGTGCAAAAAATAGGAGTCAGATTGATATTTTCATCACTGAAAAGGTAGATCGCTTGACATGTAAAGATTGTAAAGTAATACCGGGAGAGTATTTAACCTCACAACATAGATTAATGGTATTGAATTTTAAGATTGGGAAACATATATGTGCAAGAAAAGAGACTAGGAACCCAAAAATTAGGTGATGCAACGTGAAGGGAGATAAACTAGAGATTTTTAGAGATAAAGTTCTTAAAGGAGCATCATGAAATTGGAAAGGGGAGACAAATATGATGGGACTAAATTGGCTACATACATAAGAGAAATTTCAAAGGAGGTACTTGGAGAATTTCTAAATAAAGAAATATGGTGGTGGCGAGAAGAACTCCAAAATATTATGAGAGAAAATATCAACCTTCAAAATATGGAAAAAGAATAGAAATGAAGAAGATTTAGAAAGATATAAGACCGTTAGAAAAAATTTAAGAAAGCGGTAAGAGATGCAAAAAAAAACTTATGATGATTTGTACACAAAATTAGAAACAAAAGAAGAAGAAGAATATATATATAAGCAAAATGTAAGGAAATTACGTGTATTAAGAGTGAGGATTCAAGAGTCTTAGTAAAAGATGAGGAAATTAAGGGAACATGGCGAAATTACTTTGAGAAGTTATTAATTGAAAAGGCTGTAAGAAACTTAAATATAAAGGACTCGAGAGAGAGTCAAGAGCATATGTTTTTCCATATAACTAGGACCTCAGAGGTTCGAAATGCTCTAGGAAGGATGAAAATAGGAAAAGCTTTAGGACCGAATGATATACCCATTGAAGTTTGGAAGTGCCTTGGGGATGTCGGAGTGGGTTGGCTAACAAAATTATTTAATGCAATTTTAAGGACTAAGAAGATGCCCGATAAATGGAGAAAGAGTATTTTAATACCAATATATAAAAATAAATGAGATATACAAAGTTGTTCAAACTACTGAGAAATTAAGTTAATGAGCCATACAATGAAATTTGGGAGAGAGTGATCGAACATAGACTCAGACTAGAAACTACAGTGTCTGACAATCAGTTTGGGATTATGCCTGGGAGGTCAACAATAGAAACAATTTATATACTGAGGAGACTTATGGAAAAATATAGAAGGAATAAGAAATATCTACATATGGTTTTTATAGATCTAGAAAAAGCATATGATAAAGTCCCTGGAGACATAGTATGGTGGGTGTTAAATAATAAAAGAATAACTATTCAGTATATTGAGGTAATTAAGGATATATATGAAGGGGCAACAACCACAATGAGAACAACCACAGTAGACACCAGCGATTTTTCTATTACAGTAGGTTTACACCAAGGTTTGGCTTTAAGCCCCTACCTCTTTACTTTGGTTACGGATGAATTGACGCGAGGAATACAAGATGAGGTGCCTTGGTGTATGCATTTTGTCGATGACATCATCTTAGTAGACGAGACTAGAGCAGGAGTCAATGTTAAATTAGAATTGTGGAGAGAAACTTTGGAAGATAGAGGTTTTAGGATAAGCATAACTAAAATAGGGTGTATGGAGTGTAATTTTAGTGATATTCAAAACACAACTGAGGAAGTAGTGAAGCTTGATGGCCAAGAGATATCTAAGATATTCGTATATGTATACGTATTGTATCGATTTACCACATTTGTACAAATCATGTAGTATGTGTTTTGGACAAAAATATCTTTATTTTTGTCATAATTGATCAAAGATGAGTGGCTAGGATTTATTTGGAGGGATAGACATAGAGTTTATAATTGATGGAAATACAAATGAGGATTAATAGGTGTAGTTCTTCTAGAATAACCCTCTATCTCACCCATATTTGGCCGGCCAACAAATATCCCAAGAGGTTTGAGTGCCAAACCCTAGTTCACACCCTCACTCTCTCATTTCCTCCTATAAATACCCCCCCCCTTCACCCCTTGCCACATTTGCCAAGAGAAAAAAAATGATGAGCAAAAGAAAGAAAGAAAAATACTAACTTGAGAGTTCTCATTTGTAGGATCAATAGGAGCTAGGAGGAAGGAGAAGGAGGCTAGTCTAGTTCTTCCTACCTAGTAATCAAGGTGGAGGTTTCTCTACTTTTATGTTGTATTGATTGTTTGTTGTTTTTTTTATTGTTGTATGTTGTTCTAAATAACTAGGACTAATTTCATGTGCATATGAATGGTTGTGAATCAAAAGTGATCACATGAAAGAAAGTGAATGGTAGAACATAATAAAACACATAAAGATGGAGTCTTTAACATTGTTATGGTTATTGTTTTTATTGTTGTTATTTTTCTAACAAAAAACTAAATAACTTGGACTAATTCATGTACATATGAATGGTTGTGGATCAAAAGTGATCACATGAAAGAAAGTGAATGGTAGAACTTAATAAAACACATAAAGATGGAGTCTTTAACATTGCTATGGTTATTGTTGTTATTGTTGTTATTTTGCTAACAAATAACTAAACAACTTGGACTATTTTATTTGCATATAAAAATTGGTGGATTGAGAATGTTACATACCAAGTTTGAGGTTGTAGAACTCAACAAATATAATAAAAGATAGGTCTTGTTGTAATAGGTTGTATGTTGTTTCCTAATTTGTTAAAAATCAAACCTTTTCATGTTGTGGAACCTTAAGTTGTATGTAGAACTTCTAGTAGTTCATAAAAGACCCATGTTTAAATTATTGTATGAAGAACTTCTAATTCAAAAAGAAGTAGACTTTTGTTATATGTAGGACTTGTAATTTATAAGAAAGTAGATTTTTGTTGTATGTAGAACTTGTAATTTATAAAAAGTAGATTTTAGTAATATGTAGAAATTTTTAGTTCATAAAAAGTAGATTTTTGTAATATTTAGAGACTTGTAGTTCATAAAAAGTAGATTTTTGTAATATGTAGAGACTTGTAGTTCATAAAAAGTAGATTTTTGTAATATGTAGAACCTTGTAATTCATAAAAGAAGTAGTTTTTGTAATATGTAGAACTTCTAATTCCTAAAAGAATGGTCTTTTATAATATGTAGAATTTCTAGATAAAGTCTTTAGTAGTTGTTATAAGTTTACTTTCATGCTTGTGAAGAATCAAATTTTGGTAATTACAGTTCATAAAAGATCAACTTGTAGTAGCATGCTCTACTTGCTTCTAGGTTGCTAGAAGACTTCCATGATTATTCCAGTTAGATTTTAATTAAAAACACATGAAATTTAGTTGTATGTGTTCTAGTTAAAATTAATAAAGAACCCATGTTGTATGTTGCACTAGTTAGAATTTAAAAAGAACCCATGAATTTTTATGTTGTATGTTGCATGTTGTTCTAGTTAAAGACTGAACCCATGAATTTTATGTTGTGTGTTGTTCTAGTTAGATTTTAATTAAGAAACCATGAAATTTAGTTATATGTACATTCTAGTTTAAATTTTAGAAAGAACCCTTGAAATTTACATTGCATGTTGTTCTAGTTAAATATTAAAAAAAAACCCATGAATTGTATGTTGTATGTTGTTCTAGTTAATTTTTATAAAGAACCCATGATTCTAGTTTCCATGTTGTTCTAGTACAAATTTTATAAAGAACCCATGGTTCTAGTTTCCATGTTGTTCTAGTTCAAATTTTATAAAGAACCCATGATTCTAGTTTCCATATTGTTCTAGTTCAAATTTGAGAAAGAACCCATGAATTCTAGTTTGCATGTTGTTCTAGTTAAATTTGAGAAAGAACTCAGGATTCTAGTTTGCATGTTGACAAAGAACCCATGAATCTAGTTGCATGTTGTTCTAGTTTAAATTTGAGAAAGAACCCATGAATTCTAGTTTGTATGTCATTCTAGTTAAAATTGGACCATATCATGTGAATGACCTTCATCTTCAATATATGGATGATAATAAGGTGTTAGTATGCTTAACACGAGATACTAGTTCTTATAAGCGGCTTATGCCGTGAAATGTTAGTGGCAAAATCATGCACTCGATTACAGGTAATAGTGGTTGGAAAAGTCATTATTGTTGTTAGCTTGATAAATGCTCATCTAGGGTATTATAGTTACCCTAGGGGTCATCGACCATCAAGACTCGTATCATACCACCTTGGAAACTGTGGATAAATCACACCTCGTGCGCCGGCGGATCTTAACTGGTGTGGGTTGATTGCAGGCTGAGAATGTTGACGAGATCCGAGTTAGGGGTAGTCACGAGTGAAGGAGATCACGTCACCGATGTCTTGCATCGATAGGCCATGAGTTGGACCATGATAATCTTAAGAAAGTCTAGGTTGAAAACCCCGTAAGATTGCTTAGGAATAGTGACATCATTAGGGTAGTAACTCGTAACGATTATTACTTAATCATTTTCGCCAAAAGGGAAGAGTTGGTATTAGGGGTGATACCTTATGATCCAACTCGTCCTATAGGCCAACAATAGGTGGTGTTATTGGGTTGTACCTTCCCGTCAAACGGATACGTACGGTGCATTCTCACGCGTTGGGAGCACGGGTTGCGTATCTCACTCTGTTAATTCCTAAAATACCATGATAAGAATGGGAGGTTCTCCTGTCGGAACTAGGGGATGGACCTCGGAATTCCGTCACGTTCTATGTCGGGGAAGCGAACGAGCCATAGACTACTATCCTATGAGTTATGGGTAGGCTTCGTGCTATCCTGTGCTACAGATTCCCTCGTTCGTCTGGCTTTTGAGTGAGGTCCGGTATGCCGGGTAGTAGTGATAAAAATATACACCATGAGTGTACTGCATTGGTGGGACTCGACCACATCTGCAACCTCATCAGTCACGTTGTATCTGTCAGGAACAGGTTGTGTACAAAAGTAGAATTCATAACACTGGTTTAAATCCCTAAATATGGAGAACGGTGTGATATTGACATATGTAGTTATGGGATGCATACGATTCCAGATTCTCGCTTGCATTAGAATAAGTGCATCCTAACCTTAGTTGACATTACATTATGATTATAAGTTATAACACCCACGAACACTTAAACTACACCTGCACATTTTACCATGCTTAAATTATGTTTGGTTAAATTGAGATTCGCTGCTAGTCATCATCCCTTAAGCGTCAGTATATGTACTGACGTCCCCACTCAATTAGGTTGTGGATGCAGGATCACGAAACTGAGAGAACTCTAGGAAAGGCATAGCTTCCAAGTAAAGAGTCCATTCATTTGTTTCTTTCATGGATACTCTGATGTAATTTGTTGAAACAATGGTAACACTCGGCTTGTAATATATTATGTTGAGTAAAAAGTTTTAAATTTTCCTGTTTTTCTGTGTATTGTGGGTAATTGAATGTAAAGGTCTTGGCTCGTGTCTCGAACTCTCCATATAGGAAGTTCGGGGCGTTACACATTTCTCCTTCGCTCAAATCTATTTTTGTATTTGAATGCTTATTGATACGTGCGATCACGTGTTTGCAGTGCACGTGTTGGTTGTATCATTTTTCAAAATAAAACTTTATGAAGTGTGTATGTTTATTATTTTATTATTATATTAAACTAGTTTTACGTGAAAGACTTCTTTTAAATATTTTTTACACATGCTTTTTCTTCTACACACGTGCGGTTATTTTTATTACAAAAGTTGTGTAATAAAATTAATTTAAGCAAACTTTACTAAATTTTTGTTACAAAAAAATAATATAATTATTTATTAAAGAAGATGGTTTAAAATGGAATACAATGATAATATGAGAGTAAAGTGAAAAATGTACAAAAACACGTGCACATGTTCATTGCACACCATACTCAAATGTAGGTTGCACTTGCACTTGCTTGGCCGGGATTAAGAGAATGTGGAGAGAGTGGGTCTATGAGTTGGATTAGTGAAGAGTTTAGTTAGGAGTGTGGGTAGTTTCCTTAACCACACATTATTCATCCTATAAATACCCCACCCCCCCCCCCCCCCCCCCCCCCTCACAACACACACACACTCAACTATACATGAACAACATTTAAAAGAGAAACATAATTGCGCTTTTCTTTTGGTGAAATTTTGCGAAGGAAAAGGGAGGATTCTTGGAGCTTTTGCTAGGTGTTTCAACAACTGTGAGTTCATTTTTAAGATGGATGCTTCTTTTACTTTCTAATGATTTGTAGAATTCATGATTAGGTGTATAACTATTTTACGTATGTTATATTTCAATTGTTTATAAACATTTCTCTGCCGCTCAATCTATTTTTGTATTTGAATGCTTATTGATACGTGCGACGCACGTGTTTGCAGTGCACGTGTTGGTTGTATCATTTTTCAAAATAAAAGTTTATGAAGTGTGTATGTTTATTTATATTTTTATTATTTTAAACTAGTTTTAAGTGAAATACTTCTTTTTAAATATATTTTTTACACGTGTTTTTTCTTCTATATAGGTGCAAATTACGTTATTTTTATTACAAAAGTTATGCAATAAAAATAATTTAACCAAATTTTACTAATTTTTTGTTACGAAAAATAATATAATTATTTATTAAAGAAAAGGGTTTAAAATGGAATAAAATGATAATATGAGAGTAACGTGAAAAATGTACAAAAGCACGTGCACACGTGCATTGCTCACCATACTCAAATGTAGGTTGCACTTGCACTTGCTTGGCCGGGATTGAGAGAATGAGGAGAGAGTGGGTTTGTGAGTTGGATTAGTGAAGGGTTTATTTAGGAGTGTGGGTAGTTTCTTTAACCACTCAATATTTATCCTAAAAATACCCCCCCCCCCCCCCCGACACACACACAACTATACATGAACAACATTTAAAAGAGAAACAAAATTGTGCTTTCCTTTTGGTGAAATTTTAGGAAGGAAAAGGGAGGATTCATGGAGCTTTTGCTAGGTGTTTCAAATACTATGAGTTCTCTTTTAAGGTGGGTGCTTTTTTTGCTTTCTAATGATTTGTAGAATTCATGATTTGGTGTATGTGCATAGAATGATAATTAGATATTGTGTGGATGTTTCTTTTATTCCTAAATATTTTGTAGAATATATGATTAGATGTGAATGCATTTGAATGATAATGTGCGTGTGTGTTTTCATAATCTTCTAGTGTGTATAAATTGTGTTGGTTTAAACTAAAATTGTGTAGATACAGATGATTTAATATGTGTATGTGAAATAGTTCTCTAGAAATTTTATTTGTGCATACTTAATTACAATTGTATAGTAGATGTTGAAATTAATGTGTACGGGTTTTATAGAAATCGTTATGTAATGAAAATTTCGCTTAATAAACTCATGGGATTAAATTCTTGTATGCATTCTAGTAATGTAAATACTCCCTAAGAACTCTAGTTGGGTAGAGAAAATTTTGTTCATTTAATTTAAGTATAGGATTATGAGTAATTCATGCAATTTAATTAACTGAAAACTTTTATGTTATTCAAGAATAAAATCGACATATATCTTATTTGTACATATACACTAAGTTTTAGAGGAATTTATTTCTGAAATTGGTAAGGAAATACATAGAATTCAAGTTCTTGAAATTTTCGAATTAATATAAATAATGTAATTCGGGTATTTAAACAATAAGCGCCCTCTTCTCATACAAATAGTGAGATGGCTCACTGGTTGTGGGTTGTGGTTGGGTTGTGGCTGGTCTTGGGTTCGACGCTGGGCAGGGGCATTTAATTTTAAAAACCTTTTTATTATTACTCCAATTAGCTAAATTTGCATGAACTTGATTAAGAATGAATTTAAATCATACTAGAATGTTAATGAAGTATTTTGAGATAATTTTTTACGAAGTTAGAATTTTATTTGGGGGTAAAATCACTTTACATATTGAATAGTACATCAAGATGACTATTTGAAATTCCAAAAGTACTTTTTTTGAATGAGCTAACTTTGAATTAATTGAGATAATCAAATATAAATTTGAGGGACTCACTTGGGTAGAAATTATAGTGTACATGATTCTAATTAAGGAGGAAATTTAGTAATATTTTATTTTGTGATGGAATATTAAAATGTGAAATCTATCCTAGAATGTGTACCATATGAAAAATGAATTTCATCCTAGAATTTGTGAGAATAATTTATGTGACAAATTAAGAAATAAACAAAAACTGTATTTTGGAAAATAAACATACGATATTGTAAGTGTTTTATTAAGGCAAATTGATTTGAAATGTGATTAAAATGGACAATTTAAAGAGAATGAATGAAATATTTAAATGATTTCTAATGAATGAGAAAGTTTTATGAAGAAGTTAAGATAACCTAGAGGATTTCTATGTTGAGATGGATGGGTTCCCGGGGTTAAGCGAGGCCCGTAATGTCCGGAAATTTTGATGAATGAAATTTTAAGAAATTGTTAATATGGACCTGAAATGTTATTGAGTGAATTTAAGTCCAGCCGGGTAAGCTAGTTCTAGAAAATGAAAAACTAAAATTTAATTAAAGACAGGCAATAGAAAAGAAGATGTGATAAAACCTGGGCAAACGTAAGTGAAGCGTTTCTATATAGTCAGGCGGTGGATTCCGGGGTTATAGATCCAGTCGAACAGTGGATTCCGGGACTATGGTTGTTTGCGAAGCGAGACGAACCTTAATTAAATCTGAGATTATGATTGATCGGGCGGTGGATTCCGGAATCTTGAATGGTCGGGCGGATAGGAGGTAGATCTCCAACATATTCTGGGGCTAGAGCGGCTCTTGTGGGATGTTCGCACGACGAGCATTGTGTATAGTCTGGCGGTGGATTTCGGGACTGGAATCCGTACTCGTGGAATGTCTAAACCTATATATTGTTACCGTAGTAGGATTTTCATGACGAGGGACTGAACCCTATAATGAGGATACGTTAAGGACTTGCCCTCGGACCTATGTAGTATGGGATGCATAGAATCCGAACACGTGTGCATTAGTGCATCGTAAGTGTGAATGTATGCATTAGATATTAGGTCATATCATACACTGACATGTTTAGGATAGTCACCTTTCATATTTTGTTTCTACACTCAAGTTTGTGATTGCTAAAGTATAAGAATCGCTGTATTATACCATTGCTTCAGTTGTATGCAACTGACGTACCCACAGTTTCCTAGTTGCAAGTGTAGTTTTGGCATAGATTTGAAGTCACTATGAGAGATGCCACAAGATTGAAGAGCTTTCATTATCATATGTTGTATTGTACTTATTTATTTCTGCTGTGCTATTGCAAAGAACAATGTTGTAAATAAAAAGTTTAAAATTCCTTATATTTTTGTACGAATTTGAAGTAAAAGATCTTGTTTATGCTAAGAATTACATATGTTTGGAATTCGGGCCCCTCGTACCTCATGAGGCTATTGAATCACAGGATTATGGACTGAGATATGGTCATGCAGATGGTGTTGTTCATGACGACTTTGACGGGAGCCCCATAGTGCCTCTTCGTTGGGGCTGATCTGGCTGATGAAGCGGAACTGATTTCTCCATGGGAAGAGCTGGTTGACGAAGAGAATTGGTACGACCGCTCTGCCTTTTACTCTTGGTGACATGGCGGTAAGTCTGATCTCTGTAATTTCTCACAGACGGCACCAACTTTTTGCTACTTATATCGGTGTGGAAGAAAACACATAGTGAGTTTATATTTGAAGGGAACTACTAAATATGTAACCTTTGATCGTCGCTGTAAAAAATAGTTAGAGCTCCCGAGAGTAGATCTACCTCGTTGATTGAACATTGTGATCTGAATCCGACGGTTGCTGACACGGCCGATGGACCTGCAAAAAGCCTGAAATACCGACGGTGACCCCAACGGTAGACCCTCCGGTGCTCAAGTCAGAATTAGAGAGAGAGAAATAGAGTTTGAGAGAGAAATTGCAGATTTATTGATTACCTTCTAATTGAGGAGGGGGGAGTGCATTTATAAGCCTGAGAAACTGTTTAGGAGAATGATATGAGTCCCTTATCTCCTATTGATTCTCCCCCTTAAGAGATAAGACTCTCTTGTCAGGGGATAAGAGATTTGACTTACAGTCTTCATGGGCTGGATGTTTTTCCAAGTGGGCCTAGTCACTTTTAATGGGCTTGGAAGTGACCCATGTCTTGTAGATGAGCCTTAAGAATGCAAGGACCTATCAAAGAGATGTGTTATGGTTAATTAGCTTGTAGAAGCTTTAGGATATGTGCTGGAATCATACAGCCCTGATTTGCTGTGATTTTTACCATTATCAGCCGTTATATACAAGGGAATCTAGGATTACCCTCTGGATTACCTTGTTTTATAAGATAAAAGTGTAGTTTTTGAAGGATTTTTAAACTCCCATGGGAATCACTATCCTTTGTTGGGAATAATATACATTCCTCTTTAAAAGTGTGGGATTTATGGATTCCTCCACATAAAAAATAACTAAGATTATCATGTCACCAAATCATCCTCCAGATTTTTGTTAATCTTACTGTTTTATCATATTGGTGCTCTATGTTCTCTCAAACAAATTTGTTACTATGCCTTATTCGGGTGGGTTTTGTGCATATTTATATATGAAATGAACTTCCAATTAGTGACTGAACAGAATTAAATAAGTATGATATATATTTCAATATAATGTATCAATTTTAACAATAGTACCCACCATTATTAATAAAAAACTAAAGGGAAAACCCTCTGTCTACTACGAAGTGTGGCTGAATTTGTGTCGAGGTGTGAGATTTGTCAGCAAGTCAAAGCCGAGAATCAGAAACCCGGAGGTCTATTGCAACTGTTACCTATTCCGGAATGGAAGTGGGATAACATCAGTATGGATTTCATCACGGGTTTGCCTAAGAGTCCAAAAGGCAATGATGCGATTTGGGTCATAGTCGATCGACTAACTAAGTCCGCTCACTTTTTGGCGATGAAACACACTACTTCGATGAACAAGTTGGCTGAGATGTATGTTGGTGAGATCGTCAGGCTTCATGGTGTTCCGTTGACCATTGTGTCTGATCGAGATGCACGATTTACTTCTCATTTCTATAGTAGTCTTCAGACGGCTTTGGGTACCAAGACAGATTTCAGCACTGCTTTTCATTCACAAACCGATAGGCAGATCGAGATAGTCAACCGTATTCTTGAGGACATGCTTCGGTGCTGTGTACTAGACTTTGGAGGCAGTTGGGAAAGGCATTTAGCTTTGGTGGAGTTTGCCTAGAACAACAGTTTTCAGACTAGCATTGGGATGGCACCCTACGAAGTTTTGTATGGCAGGAAGTGCAGGACACCTGTCTGTTGGCTCGAAGTTGGGGAGCGTCAGATGTTTGGGCTTGAGATTGTGCAGCAGACCTCTGAAAAGATTGATCTGATCAGGAAGAGGTTGGTGGATGCTCAGAGTAGGCAGAAGAGCTATGCAGACAACCGGAGGAGGGACCTTGAGTTTGAGGTTGGTGACTTTGTCTTTCTGAGGGTATTGCCCAGCAAAGGCGTGATCTGATTTGGCAATGGTGGAAAGTTAGCCCCGAAGTTCATAGGCCCGTATAAGATATTGAAAAGGATCAGGAAAACTGCGTACCGGCTTGAGTTACCGGAAGAGTTGTCTCAGGTGCACCATGTCTTTTATGTATCTATGCTGAGAGGTTACATTCCAGATCTAAGTCATCATTTGCCCAAAGTGCCACAGGGTTTGCAGTTGGATCTGAGTTACATTGAGCTTCCAGTTGAGATTGTTGATCGTCGGGAGAAAGTCTTGAGGAATAAGACGATACCGATGGTCAAGGTAGTCTGGAGAAACCAGTTGGTTGACGAGGCTATTTGGGAATCTGAGAAGAGAATGATGAAGGATCATCCCGAGCTCTTTGTTTGATTTGTATTTTCTTTCCTTCTTCTTGTGTTTTGTTTTCTCACTCTTTAATTGTAGTTCCGGGGACGGAACTATTCTAAAGTGGGAGTGTTGTAATACCCTAAATTTTTATTTTAATGAGAAATGTTGATTTTCAAGTGTTGTGCACGTGCAAAATTTTGTATGCATATTTTTCTATAAAATTATCTTTTATAACATGGACAATTATTTCTTACTTTCTCTTTATCTTCTAAAAAGCCTATTTTATAAAGCCTAAACATGTTTTCCTATTATAAGCCCCTCTAATAAGTAAATATTTTATTAAATAGCCTATGAAGCTAAAGCCCACTATTTTGAAGCCCACTATTTTGAAGCCCACAAACTTAATTAATCTTTTAAATTATCACAACTTGTCATGTAGACACAATTAGTGGACCATTGATTAATTAAATTTGTACAACTTTAAATAGAGGGGGTACTAAAAGGGGCACGTGCATGCACTTGTGTGTGCTTTGCACACTTTTGGGAGGCCGGTTGTGGCCAAGAGAGAGAGGGAGAGTGGAGTTGAGTTGAGGGGTAGTTATTGAGTTCATGGAAGTTGCTACAACTTCCCAACTCATCTTAGTCCATGATTTCTAACTCCTAGATTAATCCTATCCATTCAATCTCATCCTAAAAGTGTATAAATACCCCTAGTTTCTTCTCATTTATGCAAAACAAACTGCTAAGAAAAGAAAAGGGCTAGTGAGAAAAAGATTGAGGAGATTAGTGAGTAAAAGATTGAGTGTGCATTATTGTGTGTGTGTTCATTTGCAGAGGAGGCCGGCTACCCCATCATCACCATCAAGCAAGGCTCGGGTTGCACCAAGGAGCAAGGAAGAGAAGCAACTTGCAATACATTGTAGGAGGAGAAGGCCACCTTTCTTGCACTCTAGGAGCTTTCATTTTTGTTTCTCCAAATAGGTGGGTGTTTTTCATACTTCTAGAACTAGATACCATGCTAGGGATGATTTAATGAAATTATTATGAATCAATTAGTTGAAATTGGAACCATGCTTGTTTAATTAAAAATGGAGTGATAACTTAGAGAATGTTTGATAGATTGATTGCTAATGAATGAATTGTGAATTAAAGTGCTAGAAATCACCATATTGTTGTGCTACATGAATGGTATGATAAAATTTGTGCTTATGAGACAACTAGTTGAATTAAATGCCTTTTGTGTAATTGATTGCTTAAAATAAATTTTCTTTGGGGTAGAAAGATGATAAATTGTCTCTAAATTATTGTAGGTGGTTAATGAATAAAAGAACAATGAAATATAGTAGTGGTGGAAATTTAACTCTAAGTTATAAAGAAATATGATGTTTGTTCTCAATGTCGAAATTATGGACATAGAACACAAAGTAGGGCCAAAATACATGGTTTATAAAGTAAATAATGGTTATAAAAATACTGGTTTACTGTAAATTCATGTTTGGTAAAATCTGGAGTTTTTTGTTTTCAAAAGAGAAGAAAAAGAAACAAAATCGCTTTGAGTTTTTATAAAATTTAGAAATAAACAGAGAACTGGGTTATAAACAACCCAACACTATTTGAGACAATCTGGTCCCTTAGAACAAGTGGCTAGTAGTGCGGTGGCTTTTACTGTAGTCGTGGTCAAACCTGAGGTCTCGGGTTCGAAACCCAAGCCCTGAATTTTTATTTCGTTTTTTTGAGTAAAAACCCAAAATCCAAGAGCAAACTTATCCTACTAAACCCCCTTTCATATTGCATCGGCGCCTTAGCCCAATTGGTTTGCGATGGCGGTTGACTTGGTCCAGGTCGCAGGTTCGAATCTGGCTATCGGCAAACTTGACATTTTTTTGATTTTTTTTGAGTTTAAAATCGAATTTTTGACTTTTTAGAATCCCAAAAAAATACTACAATTATTCTAAAAATATGTAGATCTTGTGAAAAATATTTGAACACTATTTAGACAAAGTAAAAATGAGTTAGAGGTGAAAATTGGGTAGAATTCCATAGAAAATTGTATTTTCGTTAACTATAAAAGTAATCAAATTTTCGAGAAATTATGCTAAGTGATAAAAGAAAATTTTTGGAAGAAAGAAGATTCAAGTGTGTTAGCTATGGACTCTCATTGTTAAATTAAGTATTGTTTATGAATGAAAATACGACTTTATGCCTTTGAATTAGATAAATGAAACGAACATTAGTAGGAGAATTAAATAAAGGTTAGTGTTAATTAAAATAAGATTAAGGGAGTTTTGTGAAAAAAATAAACTATTTGAGTTTGACTTATTGTACTTATTTATTTACGCATGATGTGCACATGAAATGGAAATTGTTGTTAACCATGAAAAAGAGAACCTATGAGTTTGAAAAACTCAATGTTCTAATTATGAGTTGAAATTAAGAACTAGGGTATAGCTAAGCCTTATACCGACAATAAAAGAAAGGTTGAAATGATATTTGAAATGAAAAGACCAAGATTTGGGTCAGGTGAAATGAATGAATAAGACCGGTATAGTAGGAGTGCTAACCCTAAGGGATTGATTTTGTTCATGATTCAATTAAACTAAGGATTAGATACATAGTCAAGATGTGATGAAAGTAAGAGAAAAATATTGAGTATGAGGGCCATTGGATTGGCAGCGTGAGAGTATTCACAGGATGTCCCATGATGCGTCATGAGTAGGACGTGGATAATTCTCCAGAGTACCGTCCTGGTGGCGATGCTCGTGGGGAGTTTGGTGACTGTGGGTGGTGTCATGTTTATGGTATGAGCTGAATTACCACAGGATGCCTACATGATGAGTCATGTGACACTGCGTTGGGATTCCCTCCAGGGCGCCTAGACATGAGTTCATAGGTCATAGTGAAGATGTGATGAAAGTAAGAGAAAAACATTGAGTATGAGGGCCATTGGATTGGCAGCGTGAAAGTATTCACAGGATGTCCCACGATGCGTCATGAGTAGGACGTGGATAATTCTCCAGAGTACCATCCTGGTGGCGACGCTCATGGGGTATTGGGTGACTACGGGTGGTGTCATGTCTATGGTATGAGCTGAATTACCACAGGATGGCTACATAATGAGTCATGTGACACTGCGTTGGGATCCCTCTAGGGCGCCTAGACATGAGTTCGTAGGTCATAGAACATCTAGGATACTTACCGTAGTTACAGTAGTAGATTAAGTCATGGCGAGGGATTGAACCCTACAAGTTGAAGAACGGTTAAGGGCTTGCCCTCGAACCTATATAGTATGGGCTGCATAGACTCTGAACAAGTGCACATTAACGTCATATAATAGAAATAATTGCATTAAGAACTAAGTGCACATTCACAACACGACATCAATAGGATACTCCCTTTAGCTTCGTTTGTGAACAAGTTTGTGGTTTGTTAAGTATTGAGAATCGTTATACTGTTTTTGGCATAGAAAGGATGGCCATGTATAATATTTCTTCAGTTGAATGAACTGACGTGCCCACAATTTCTATGTAGGGTAGAGCACCTGAAAAAGACTAAAGAAGACCTGATGTTTAAAGATTATTCAACTGTTGTTGTATTTTCGTTCATTGATGTAAAATTTGCTTCCGCTATACAAATGTTAATGTAAATGTAACTCTGATGTAAAGTAGTTTTATTTTCCTTGTAAAATTGTACGAAGAGAAGTGAAAAGATCATGTGGAACTCGAATTCAGTTGTATTTGAAATTCGGGGTGTTACACATGTCTCGCTTGTTTGGTTTGAAGAGGGACACGTACGATGCGTTTTCATGACGAGTTGGAAGCACAGTGGCATGTCTTGCTTGTTTGGTTAGGGTTAGTGACATCTTTAGGGTAGTAACAGTTACTTAACCATTTTTATCTATAAATTGCCGAAAGGTGAGAGTTGGTGTTAGGGGTGATAACCTATAATCCGACTTCTCCTATAGGCTGATAGTAGGAGGTGTTATTTGGATGAATCCCCCTATCAAGGGAATACGGTCGATGCTTTTTCATGATGAGTTGGGAGCACGGGATCCGTATCTCGCCTGTTAATTCCTAAATGTGCCATGATAAGAACGGGATGTTTTACTAGGAAAATAGACCCTACGATTCCGTATCTCGTCATTAGGTTCTATGCCTTCTCATGACGAATTGAGGGCATGGATGAAGGTTGACGAGTATCTTGTGGTTCGTGTAGGTTTTTTAGCGAGGTCCGGTTCGCCGGGCAATAGTGGAAAACAATGACACCACTATTGTACTGCAGTAGCGAAACGAGACTGTACCTGCAACCTCATTAGTCGTGTAGTATTGTGTCAGGAACAGGATGGGTACAAAGTAGAATTCATGACGTGGGTTCATATCCCTATATATGGAGAAACGGCTTGATATGGGGCGTATGTAGTATGGGCAACATACTGCTCCAGAATCTTGTTTGCATCAGAATAAGTGCATCATTGTATTAGTTAATCCTGCATTAGATTCTAAGTCATAGTATACACTGACACATCAATTATATATACACGTTTCTCTTTTCATCAATCTGTTTGTTAAAAGTTGAGAATCGCTGCTAGTCATCGGCCTTAAAGCATCAGTATATGTACTGACGTCCCCACTTCAATAGGTATTAGATTGCAGAAATACAGGTACAGGATTGAGGAGGACTCAAGGCAAGAGAAGCAAGAGTCGATTTTACTTTTTGCTGTAATATATGTTGGTTACTATTGTTTCATTTGTAGCAATTGTTGTAATTTTTTTATATTGGGAAGCATCCAAGTGAAATACCAAGTGTTGTTCTTTATTCATTGTACTCTGATGTAAATTTGTTGAAAGTTGTAACACTTGGGATTGTAAATGTATTATTGTAACACCGATGTAATGTATTGTAGTTTTATAAAATTCAGACTTGTAATACATTTGTGTTAAATAAAAAGTTTTAAATTTTCCTGTTTTTCAGTATATTGTGGCTAATTGAAGGAAAGATCAGGAAGATATCAGGAAGATTGGCCATGTTCGGCCAGACTGCCCCCAGCTTCGGCGGGGCAATGGTAGGTCAACTCCTAAAGCAAACAGCAAAGGGAAGGGGGTTGCCCGCCAAGGGCGAGTATTAGCGCTCACGGAGGAAGGCGCTGATGAGGACGACGGAGTCATCTCCGGTAGGTGAAGATATTATGGCTAAGTTTATTAAAGTATTTTGATGTACACACTGTTCTAAACAGGATGGATTAATATAAATGTGTAATACCCTAAAATTTCATTTTAATAAAAACATTATTTTTCACGTGTTGTGCACGTGCAAACTTTATATGCATATTTTTATTTATTTTATATGAAATCTCATTTTTGTATGAACAATTATTTTCCTTTATTTTTCTAAAAGCCTATTTCTAAAAGCCTAAAACACTAATTAATTGTTTTAGCCCACTTTAATTAATTATTAATTTGTTGTCTTGGCCCACAAGCTTAAGCCCACTATTTGTGAAGCCCACCAATTTAATTAATTAATTAAATGGCCACACTTGTCATGTAGTGACAAAATGTGAACAATTTAATTAATTAAAATTGTACAACTTCTACATAGGGGACTAGGTGGCACGTGCGAAGCACGTAGTGTGCAATGCACACTCTCTTTTGGGCCGGGTTGTGCTTGGAGAAATGGAGAGTGTGGGCATGTGTTCATGGGTAGTTATTTGTGTGTGGGTGGTTGCTATAACTTCTACTCCTAGCCTAGCCTTCCATTCTATAACCATCCATTGAATCCTAGCCCTCCAATCTACTTCAAAAATTAGTATAAATACCCCCCTTTTTCCTACTTGTACTCTACGCTTAAGCAAAACATTAAAGGAGATATATATACATATTAGTGTGAGTTGCGTGTTGTGTTCCCCATTGGAGGCCGGCCATCCATCACTTGGTGCTCTCGGTTTGTGGCAAGGAGCAAGGAGGAGAAGTTCGTGCATTGCAATCTAGGAGGAGAAGGCACTCGCTTGCAATCTAGGAGGCTCTAAGGGACTTTCCTAATTGGTTTTTCTTCATAAGGTGGGTATTTCTCATGACTTCGAGAGTAGCAATCATGCTAGGGAATGAAATTTGATATTGTTATTATGAGTTACTAGTTGAAATGAAATGCATGCATGCCTAATTAGAAAAGAATTGCTAAATGTGTGTTGATTGATTAAAAATGCTAGTGTGTAAAGTTAAATCGATTGAAATGATTGTTAATAGATGTAATGAAATTTTCCATGCTTTATACATCATGTGAAAACTGGAATAAATGAAAAAAAAAATGTTCCCTTGCATACAAGTGTATCGGTTGTAGCGTAATTAATAAAAATAGAAGTTTTGCTCACTTGTAAAGTTGATCTTTGTGCTCTAAAAATATCTTAGTCATCACTGTGTAAACCAACATCATTGTGGTGAATTATGTGAGAGAAACCATCCTTGGTTATGAACAATTATGTATTGGTTTTTCAAAGGTCGAAATGGTATCATAAAATACAAACTATGGCTAATTACATGTTTTAAAAGAGTGAAAAACACTTTTAAAAATATTGGTTACGGGGGGAATTGAATGTAGTTTTTAATCTGGAAAGTTATGTTTCAAAAAGGGAAAAAAAAGGAACTGAAAACACTTTTTGAGAATTGAAAACCTGTAGTACAGTCGACCTATCACATTGAAATAGTCGACTGGTCAGAGAAAAAGAAAATATAGTTCGAATTTTGTACGGAACAATCGACCGACTATTGTAACAGTCGACTGCCCCGAACGTTTTTATTTTGAATTTAAAAATCATGGCGGAACAGCCGACTGCCCATATGAGACAGTCGACTTCTCTGATTATTCTCGAGCTTTAGAAACTCGCAGAATAGCCGACTGGTCGGGATTATCAGTCGACTGTCCTGAAGTTTCAAATAATATCTGTATTTTGAGAGGGAAAAATCTCTATAACCTGAGGCTTCGTATGAGTGAGACTGTTTTTACAAAAGGGATTCTTTTATTCATTAACTTAAATTGTTTCTTTAAGAATTTTCAATGGATTGTTTAAGAAGCTTACAATTTGAGATTTTGGGTAATGAGAAATTTGAAAGGTGTGAATTGTGAAACCTATTGAAAATGTGAACTGTGGAATGGATTGAAATAGAATTATGTGAGCTTATAAATTAGTGAATGTGACATGTTTGAAGAATTTCGGTTTTCATGTATATATGCATTGAATTATTGATTGTGATGAGTTATGAAAAATGTGAATACATGAATACTATGCTTTTGAAACATGAATGGTGATTAATCATAAAAAGATCTTACGAATGTGACATTGTTATTATGAGTTGAAATTGAGAATTAGGGTATAGCCAAGCCTTATACCGGCATTGAAAGAATTGTGAAATGATATTTTGAAATGGGAAGACCAAGGTTGGGTCATGTGAAATTGAATGAATAAGACCTGTATAGTGGGAGTGCTACATTCTAAGAGATTGATTTTTATTCATGATTCAATTAAAACTAAGGATTAGATTCATAGTGAAGATGTGATGTAAGTAAGAGAAAAATATTGAGTATGAGGGCCATTAGATTGGCGGCGTGAGAGTATTCACAAGATGTCCTATGATGAGTGATAGGGCGTGGATACTGCTCCAGAGTACCGTCCCGATGGCGACGCTCGTGGGGTGTTTGACGACTGCGGGTGGTGTCATGTCTATGGTAGGAGCTGAATTACCACAGGATGCCTGCATGATGAGTCATGTGTCAGTGAGTTGGGATTCCCTCCAGGGCGCCTAGACATGAGTTCGTAGGTCAGAAAACATCTAGGATATTTACCGTAGTTACAGTAGTAGATTAAGTCATAACGAGGGATTGAACCCTACAAGATGAAGAACGATTATGGGCTTACCCTCGGACCTATGTAGTATGAGCTGCATAGACTCTGAACAAGCGTGCATTAGTGTCATATAATATAAATAATTGCATTAAGGATTAAGTGCACATTCACAACACGACATCAATAGGATAGTCCCTTTAGCTTTGTTTGTGAACAAGTTTGTGGTGTGTTAAGAAATGAGAATCGTTATACTATTTCCGGCATAGAGAGGATGGCCGAGTATAATATTTCGTCATTTGAATGAACTGACGCGTCCACAGTTTTATATGCAGGATAAGAATGCTTGACAATTGAAGTATACATGCTGCACAGGATTGATTTAAATATTGCTTCATGTAATTTATTGTAATATTGCTTCCACTGTGATAATGTACAAGTGTAAATGTAACTCTGATGAAAGAAAAGTTTTTATTTCCTTATAAAATTGTACGAAAGAAGTGTAAAGATCCTGTGGAACTCGAATTCAGTTGTGTTTTGGAAATTCGGGGTGTTACAGAGTGGTATCAGAGCACGCTTCTAAGTATAACAAATTTATAAAGAACGACACCCTAGAAGTGGACATTAGAGTGTGTGTGGAGTCTAGAGATTTAAATGTAACTCACTTACATTTGTGTTGCTCTATGACGTATGCTTCTTCCTCTTTATCCTTAAGATGGCGGACCACTTCGACCCAGCTGGAGATGACCATTGGCATATTATTGAGGAAGATTAGATTACTACCACGGGCAAGCTGATTCAGATGAGGAAGATCCCGAAGAAGTGGAAGAGGAATGGCCTGAGTCCCAAGAGATCACCCCACCTCCGGATTCATCTGATGATTCTTCTGACGAAGAGGAACCAGTTCCTAGTAGTCTTATTGTGTAACGCCCCGAATCCCAAATACACTGAATTCGAGATGTTCTACAGGATCTTTTCACTTCCTTTAGTACAATTTTACAAGGATATTTGAACTTTTCACTTTACATCAGAGTTTACATCAATATTACACTTTACATTGCATAGCGGAAGTAAAATTTTACAACAATGAAAATAAATATACAACAACATGGAGTAATCTTTAAGCATTTGTTCCTCTTTAATCTTTATCAAGCAATTTACCTGCATATAAGACTGTGGGTACGTCAGTTTATTCAACCGACGATCATTATACACGGCCATCCTCTCTATGCCGGAAATAGTATAACTTATTTTCCATATTTAGCAAACACAAACTTGTCACATTTCAAACTAAAGGGACTACCCTATTGATGTCGTGTTGTGATTGTGCACTTAGTTCTTAATGCAATTATTTATATTAGATGACATTAATGCGCACTTGTTCGGATTCTATGCATCCCATACTACATAGGTCCGAGGGCAAGCCTCTTATTCGTTCTTCATCTTTATAGGGTTCAATCCCTCGCCATGCCTTAATCTACTACTGTAACTACGGTAGGTATCTTAGATGATCTATGAGTACAAGCTCGTGTACAGAAAATTCTGGAGGGGAATCCTACGTCATGTCACAACGCATCGTGAAGACAGCCTGTGGTAACTCAGCCTCACTTCATGGCACACGATCCTCTTGCAGTCACCAAACACCCCACAAGCGTTGCCACCGGGACGATAATTCTGGAGTAGCGCCCACGCCATGTCTTGACGCATCAAGCAGGCAGCCTGTGGATCACTCTCACACCGCCAATCCGATGGCCCTCATACTCGTGTTTTTCTCCTACTTTCATCACGTCTCCACTATGTACTAATCCTTAGTTTTTATTAGAATCATGAACAAAAATCAAAGCTCTAGAGTTAGCCTCTCCACTAAACCGGACTTATTCATTCATTCAAACACGACCAACCTTGGTCTTTCATTTTCATTCATTTCATTTCTTTCCAATTGCCGGGGGAGACTTAGCTACTCTTTTGTTTCAATTCAAATTCACAATTTCCAACATTGAGCGTTACTAGCTCATAAGTTCACTTTTCATAATCATACTAGATTTTCTTTTTCATGTTCATAGCTTTCACATTCATACAACTTTCACAAATTCTAATAAATGATTCACTTCATGTAAATTCACACAAAGACAAATAGAATTTACTGTCATAACCAATAATCAACATGAGATTCATAACCTTTATTATAAACAAATCATAGAATTTCTGATATACCAAAAGTACTCTGAACAGTCGACTTGTTCAGTCAAATAAAGTGCTTCAATAATCGCTCGGAAGAGTCGACTGCTGCACATGGCCAGTCGGCTATTCCGCAGTTTTCCACATCTAAAAATGTCATCCGCTTAACAGTCGACTGTCATTCCAATCAGTCGTCTGTACTGGGTGATTCAACTATACACTATCCATGCTCAGTATAGTCGACTGCTACAAGCATTCGATCGACTGAACAGGTTAAATTCCAAATTAAGGAACCATCTTTCCTTCCGTTCTTCAATTCACATATTACATTATATTCGTGCCAACATAATATGTAATTTCTTATCTGTTTACTAACATCACAACGTGGTTTCAATTAAATGTAAATTTCACATAACTAGTGTTTCTTTTCTCAAAAGAAATGCTAAGCCTGCACTTTCATTTACTCATCATTTACTTGCAGAGATGAATACTAATCTCAATTTAACACACTAGAACATCACATTAAAATACAACGTTTCATGGAACTCTGGACTGTACACACTTCATTTCAATAAGCCAGTCGACTGTTCACATTACCAGTTCTCTAATCATCACTAGTTCTTTTTCATCCATTCATATTTTCTAAATTATATACTGCATGGAGGATATTGATTCAGCAATCGTTCTAGCACTTCAGTTTGCATACACATACACAACTAAATCTTTAGTCTTAATAAGGATTATAATTTAGAAATCATGAGAAAACACCTGCCTCGTACCAGTCGACTTGTCCACCTGACGGTCGACTGTACAGGCCATTTGCAGTCTTTTTACAATGTCATTACAAATAGAACCACATACAATTGCACATCCATATATCAATCAATCAATAGGTCATTTTCCAATTAAATGTGTACTCTTATCAATCATTTTTATGCTTCGTTCATTCAATTCAATCTAGCATGCATTCCTAATTAGAAACATGAAAAATTTACCCACCTTGTATGGAGAGAAAAACACAATTAGCAATAAAAAATCCTTTGCAACACGAGTGCACCTCCTCCTAGACGCGCGCACACGAACCTCCAAGCACAAACCCAAAACCGAAAGCTCCCTCCTTGAATAGCCGGCCTCTCCTTCTTCTTGGTGTTGCAAGAACAAGCCCACACTCACTCAATCTTTTAACTCACAAAAATACTACTAGATAATGCAATTTAGACTATAGGTTGTAGAGAATAGTTTGGCACAAGAAGAACTAGCCATAGGTGTAACGACCCGAAAAATAGCATATGGCTATTTTGCATCGAAATGTGTGCGCGATTGAGAATTTCGCGTGATCATGGATTTTCTGATAAAAATTATCCTAATTGAGAAATATAAGATATATTGTCTATTTTATATTATCATTATTTTCAAGATTAAATTATTTTTATACAGATTATCTACAAAGTTGTTTTAATGTATTTTGTATTGTTTGGAATTATTAGAATAGAGAGTTAGACTTTATTTGAAATATAGTAAAGTTAGAAGGCTTATATGAAACATTCCCTAGATATTTTCCTATCTATTATTTTCTATTTCCTTTTTTACAAAAAACCCCTCCTCTCTCTCTCTTCTTCTCCTTCTTCTTCCCTTCTTCTCCTTCACGTTCGTCCGATCCCAACCCATGGAAACCCCCCCCCCCGGCCTCCTCTCCCGACCTCCCCCTCCCGTTCGCACGCCGGCCAAGAGAACCCCCACCATCTTCCTCCTTCTTCTCCTTCGTTCTTCTTCTTCATCCCGACGCTCAAACCCAAAGAAAACCCCAGCCCTCCTCCCTTCCTCCTCCCGTCCACGTCGCCGATCGAAACGAACCCCGACCCCCGTTCCATTCTTCTTCTTCTTCTTCTCCTTCCCCTCCGATCTCCATCCCGATGCCCAAAAAACGAACCCATCGGCCTTCCCTCTCCCCACCTCAAATCCCATCCGATCCTTCGTCAAATCCAAATTAAAATTAGGGGTAGGCTAATGGAGGGATTCTCTACATGGTGGTGTTGTCGGATTTTCGATTGGATTTCGGAAGGTATAAACCCTAACTATTTTATTGTATAGGATTTAGTAGGGTTAATTTTTATTGAGTAGGAATGTTAGGGTAGAGAGATTTTGAGATGTTGGAAATTATAAATGTGAGAAATTAGTAGGTTATTAGAGAGATTGTGAGTTGTTAGTAAATTGGGGATTTGAGTTTGTAAAAGAGAATTACATGAATATGGATTAATTCTCGGATAGTAGTAGAAATCCTAGTTGAGCTGCTAGAATATTATAGAGGCGATTTGGTAATTATTTGGGGATGAAAATACCATGAGCATTAGATCATCACGTGCATCGCACGTGTATATCCCAAGTGTTCAGTAAGCACTTGTGTGATATTCGGGGATAGTGTTATTAGCTTTTATGATTGGTTTGAATTATTTGAGTTTAATTGCTTGAAATTGATGATAGGATATATTCGCGACTTCGGATGCGGGATGGCATGGCACTTCGGATCTTCGCGGAATATGTGAGTTATGTATATATTATATATTTTCATGGTTTAAAGATATGTGTGAGTATAGTTTATATATATATATATATATATATATTTTCATGATTATAGTAATATGTGAGCTAGTATGTTTATATATGTTGTGGTTTGATGAATATGTGAGTTATATTATTTATATATTTCCGTGGTTCAAAGATATATGTGAGTGTAATCTATTTACGTATTGATGTTAAAAGATGCTTGAATAACATATACGTGTATATGGGAGCGAGTTATATTCATATGATAGTACCAAAGTATGGTGGGTATGGTTCTATATACGTAATTGATATTTTAAAGGAGTTGGATGAACTGAAGAGGTGACATGATTTATGGATGAGGCGTATGGGGAAATTTACTATTCTTGAGTATATAAAACTTATATAATGGATGAGTTATGTATGTGAGGATTCTCTATTTCTAAGTTAGTCGCTTGCTTTCCTTATCCACTTATGTATGTGTAGAAAGAACCATCTTTAGGGTACTGCTTGTGTAGGTGAAGAAAAGAACCCATTTGAGGGTTTAGAAAATCGTGGATGTTAAAAGAACCCATCTTTTTGGTATGAATTGTTAGAGGTTGAGAAGGAACTCATTTTGAGAGTTGAGTAAATTGTGGATGCTAAAAGAACCCAACTTGGTGATTATGTTAGTTGTAGTATGATAAAGAAACAATCTTTGGATGTTGTCAGTGGTAGGGGGTTAAAAGATCACACCTTTTGAGGATTACGTGTTGTAGGTTGAGGAAGAACCCATTCCTAGGGCTATATTAATTGTGTATGCCAAAGAGAACCCATTAAGTTGTTAGTAGTGGCAAGCAAAAGAACCCACCATATGGATTTAGATTGTTGTAGAGAAAGAACCCACCCTTGTGGTATAGTAAGAATTCATGCTTGAATTGTTATAGAAGATAAAGTTTGCTAGTAAGCACAGTTGGTTGCTTTTAGGTGAGATTACCTGTATGGTTGTTTGTATGTGGATTTGCTCGTACGTGGCTCGACTGGCCCGTATGTAGCTGTGGGTCTCATACGCAGCTTATTTGGCTCGTATGTATGTTGTTGTCTCGTACGCGGCTCGACTGGCCCGTATGTAGCTGTGGGTCTCATACGCAGCTTATTTGGCTCGTATGTATGTTGTTGTCTCGTACGCGGTTCGACTGGCCCGTATGTAGCTGTGGGTCTCATACGCAGCTTATTTGGCTCGTATGTATGTTGTTGTCTCGTACGTGGCTCGACTGGCCCGTATGTAGCTGTGGGTCTCATACGCAGCTTATTTGGCTCGTATGTATGTTGTTGTCTCGTACGCGGTTCGACTGGCCCGTATGTAGCTGTGGGTCTCATACGCAGCTTATTTGGCTCGTATGTATGTTGTTGTCTCGTACGCGGTTCGACTGGCCCGTATGTAGCTGTTGGTCTCATACGGAGCTTATTTGGCTCGTATGTATGTTGTTGTCTCATACGCGGCTCGACTGGCCCGTATGTAGCTGTTGGTCTCATACGGAGCTTATTTGGCTCGTATGTATGTTGTTGTCTCATACGCGGCTCGACTGGCCCGTATGTAGCTGTTGGTCTTATACGGAGCTTATTTGGCTCGTATGTGTGTTGTTGTCTCATGCGCGGCTCGACTGGCCCGCATGTAGCTGTTGGTCCTATACGTAGCTGTTTAGCTCGTATGTGTTTTTGGTTACTCGTATGTAGCTTGTTAGCTAATACGCAGTTTGTTGTGCTCATCTAGGGTGATGTTATTACCCTAAGGGTCATCGACCATCAAGACCACATCCTACCCCCTTAGAGTGAAATGGATAAATCTCACCTCGGGCGTCGACGGATCTTAACCAATGTAGGTTGACCGTGGGCCGAGAGTGTTGGTAGAATCCGAGTTAGGGGTAGGGATGAGTGAGAGAGATATTATTACCAGAGTCTTGGATCGAGGGACCATGAGTTGGACCATGATTGGAAACTATGCAAGATTGCATAGGGATAATAACCTCATTAGGATAGTGATTTATAAAATCATTACATAGACCCTTGCCGGAAGAGAGGAGTTGGTTGTAGGGGGCACCTTATGACTAACTCGTCCCTGGAGGCAGACTAGGAGGTGTTATTGGGTTGCGCCTTCCTGTCAAAGGGATACGTACGGTGCCGTCTCACAGGTTGAGGACACGGGTTGCGTATCTCGCGCTGTTAATTCCTGAAGTACCGTGGCTAGGGGTGCCACAGGATGCATTGGGCAGTCCTGCGCTTGCGATACCCCAGAGAGTGCCACAGGGTAGGCTTCGTGCTACCCTGCGCTTGCGAAACTCTATGGTTTGGTTTTTGTGATGACACCCGATACGTCGGGATCGTCTAATTTGAGTGAGGTCCGGTTAGCCGGGTCGCGGTGGCGAACATAGACACCACGGGCGAAATGCAACAGTGGCACATGACCACATCTGCAGCCTCGCAAGTCACGTGTAGGGTGTCAGGAACAGGTTGTGTGCAAATTAGAATTCATAACACGGGTTCAAATCCCTATATATGGAGAAACGGCTTGAGATGGAGTCGCATGTATTTATGGGCTGCATGTTACTTTCGGAGACTTGCTGGCATTAGAATAAGAGCATCATTGTATTAGTAATCTTGCATTAGAATATTGGTACTCCAGTTTAGTTGACATGACATTAGAATATGAGTATCCTAGCCTAGTTGACAGTGCATTAGTATTCTAGTTTGGATGAGTTGCTAGTGTGATATGTTATTGCCAAACTATGTTGGCAATGCGGAGTCTATTGTGATTGAATGCATATAAATGGTAATGTGCAATAATATGTCAGGTTGAACATGAATGAATGTGGTAGTATGCGAATGAATGCATGAGTCTAGGATGTGATACGTGATACAATGCAATGAGATCGATATTGGTATTATGAGAGGGGTTATTCAAATGATTACTAAAGATAAGTATGTTGTGAGTGGATATGGATATACATACAGGTGATGACTCAGAGAGTATTGGATGTGAATTCCCATTTATGAATTACATGTTCAGATGTCAAGTAAGATTTGTTGATCTTGATATTATGAGTTCGTTATGTTTTTACTTGTAAAGTTTAATTTAATTGCTTATTTTAATAAATTATACTCACACCAGAAATGGCTAACCCCTTAGTATTTGGGGGTTAGGGAGTCCATGGACTACCCTAGGTCCCTACTGTTACAGGTCCAGCAGTGCAGAGGTGAGGTGTAGGTACAGGTTTCCGTGGAGTGAAGCTCTAGTTATAAATTGTTGTTATGATTTAATTGTAAATAGTAAAGATTTATGCTTTAAATTGTATTTTTGATGTATAAGTATGTGGATGATGACGAAGAGTATAGTGTGAGGCGACATGATATGGTTTTGATCCGTAACCATTTCGTTGTGGAGTGCCGGGCGTCGTGGTAAGTTTTTACAGGTTAGTTTCTAAAAACTTACTACGTTTTCTAAAGGATTTATGCTTTTTAATTGATATTTGTTAAACCGTTATGAGTTTGGCCCCCAGAGCATATATATATATTGCCTGTGTGATGATGCTCATTTTGGCCTGGGGAGCCCGTATTATTATTGCCTGTGATGTAAGCTACGGAATTTAGAGCAAAATTCCGTAAGCTTTTCTGTGTTTTGGGCAAAAAATACAAAGGAGACTCTGCCCAATTTTTCTTTGAAACATAACCATTTTAGTTTATGGTTAAAGTGATATAGAAATTGGAAGAATTGAGTTTGGAGTCAAAAAGGAAAAAGGGCAGGCGCTACAGTTGGTATTACAAACTGATAGTTGTAATTACTGCGTGGTAACTCTGTATTGAATAAAAAGTTTTAAATTTCCAGCATTTTTGTGTATCGTGACTAATTGAAGGAAAGATCTTGGTATGTGTCACGGTTTCCCATGTATATGGAAATCGGGGCGCTACAATAGGGGGGGGGTATTTATACTAAAAGTCAAGGGGAATGGAGGGCTAGGATCAATTGGTTGGTTGTAAGATGGAGGGTCAAGATGAAAGTAGGAGTTGCAATAACTACCCACATCCAAATAACCACCACACCATGATCACCATTACAAATTTGATTTCCCTCCAAAAAGATCACAACCGGCCCATGCATTTGTGCACTTTGCACGTGTACGTGCAATGTACGTGCATGCCACTAGGCCCAAAAATTGTGCATTAAATTTTTGTATAAAAATAATATAGTCTTTAAATTGTATTCTACATGACAAGTTGTATAAAAATAGTCCATGGGCTTTAGTTTATGGGCCAAAATAGTTATTTTAAAATAAAATAAATGAATTACATTTTGGGCTTTTAAAAGAAAAAGGCTTTTCATCCAATTAAAATAAGGCTTTTGTATAAAATAATTAAAAGCACATATTAAAATATTTTTACTCATCTTGATGAAAATATTAACCAAAATATTGCACGTGCACACTACGTGCAAAATAAATAATTTTTCATTAAATAAAAAATCAGTGTATTACAACACTCCCTCCTTAGAATAGTTCCGTCCCCGGAACTACAGTCAAGAGTGAGAAACAAAAAATACAACAAGAACAACAAGAACAAAAAGATACAAAGATACAATCAAGCAAAAAGCTCAGGATAGTCTTTCAACTTCCTCTCCTCAGACTCCCAAGTAGCCTCTTCAACCAAATGGTTCCTCCAGACTACCTTGACCATCGGTATCGTCTTATTTCTCAAGACATTTTCTCGACGATCAACAATCTCGACAGGAGACTCGATGTAGTTCAGATCCAACTGCAAACCTTCCGGCACTTCAGGCAAATGATGACTCGGATCTGGAATATAACCTCTCAGCATAGACACATGAAAGACATTGTGCACCTGAGACAACTCTTCCGGTAATTCAAGCCGGTAAGCAGTTTTCTCGATCCTTTTCAATATCTTGTACGGGCCTATAAACCTCGGTGCTAACTTCCCGCCTTTCCCAAATCGGACCACACCTTTACTGGGTGATACCTTCAGAAAGACGAAGTCACCAACCTCAAACTCAAGGTCCCTTCTCCGGTTGTCTGCATAGCTTTTCTGCCTGCTCTGAGCTTCTACCAACCTTTTCCTGATCAGAACAATCTTCTCAGAGGTTTCCTGCACAAGCTCAGGACCAAACAACTGACGCTCCCCAACTTCATACCAACAAACAGGTGTCCTGCACTTCCTGCTATACAGAGCTTCGTACGGCGTCATCCCGATGCTAGCCTGAAAACTGTTGTTGTAGGCAAACTCTACCAAAGGTAAATGCCTTTCCCAACTGCCTCCAAAGTCTAGTATACAACATCGAAGCATATCCTCAAGAATATGGTTGACTCTCTCGGTCGGCCCATCGGTTTGCGGATGAAAAGCAGTGCTGAAGTCTGTCTTGGTACCCAAAGCTGTCTGAAAACTCCTCCAGAAATGCGAAGTAAACCGCGTATCTTGATCAGACACAATAGTTGACGGAACACCATGAAGCCGGACGATCTCGCCAACATACAACTCAGCTAATTTGTCCATCGAAGCAGTGAGTTTCATCGCCAGAAAGTGAGCGGACTTGGTTAGTCGATCGACTATAACCCAAATCGCATCATTGCCTTTAGGACTCTTAGGCAATCCCGTAATAAAATCCATACAGATGTTATCCCACTTCCATTCCGGAATAGGTAACGGCTGTAATAGACCTCCGGGTCTCTGATTTTCGGCTTTGACTTGCTGACAAACCTCACACTTCGCCACAAATTCAGCCACATCCCGCTTCAAACCTGACCACCAGAAATGCTGTTTGATGACTTTGTACATCTTAGTACTCCCAGGATGTACTGACAAAAGAGTAGCATGCGCCTCCTGAAGAATACTCTCTTTTAGGTCCGCCTGATTTGGAACACACAGTCTATCTCCAAACCACAACACTCCATCCCTGATTTGAAATCCGGGCAACCTGCCAGCACCAACCTGCTCCTTCATCTCCAAGATATCAGCATCAACCTCCTGACTTGCAATGATCCTTTCATTCAAAGTAGGCTGAAGCCTCAACTGAGCCAAAGATGCTCCCAATCCTTGCAAGACAACCTCAATACCTGCTCGATCCAATTCCTCAATCAGGTGCTTCTGAGTTGTAATCAAACTGGCTAAACTGCTCTTGCGGCTAAGTGCATCAGCAACAACATTAGCCTTCCCAGGATGATACTTGATCTCAGGTCGCATGTCTTCAAGCACTTCCAACCATCTTCGCTGCCTCAAATTCAGATCCCTCTGCTGATATATATACTTCAGACTCTTGTGGTCCGTGTACATGTTCAATTTCTCACCGTACACGTAGTGCTTCCATTGCTTCAGGGTAAAGATAATCGCAGCCAACTCCAGATTATGAGTCGAGTAAATCTTCTCATGCGGTCGTAGTTGCCTAGACCCATAAGCGATTACTCTTCCTTCTTGTATTAAGACACAACCAAGCCCACGATGTGAAGCATCGCTATAAACATCGTACTCAACACCTGCTCTAGGCAAAGCCAAAATAGGTGCAGTAGTCAGCTTCTCTTTCAACTCCTGAAAGCTTGCCTCACATTGCTCAGTCCACTTGAAGCTTACATTCTTCTTGGTCAGTCCAGTAAGCGGCACGGCTATCTGAGCATAACCTTGAATGAATCTCCTGTAGTATCCAGTAATTCCAAGAAAACTTTTGACTTGCTTTACTGTAGTAAGCCTAGCCCAATCTCTCACTGCCTCTATCTTCTGAGGGTCAGTTGCCACTCCCTCCTTAGAAAGGATGTGACCTAGGAATGCCACTTCAGATTTCCAGAAATCACACTTGGATAACTTGGCATACAACTTCTGCTCTTCCAGCTTCTTCAAAACTGCTTCCAGATGCTCGGTGTGCTCCTCCTTTGACTTGGAGTACACGAGAATATCGTCGATAAAAACAACGACGAAAGAATCAATGAACGGCCTCAGAACTCTGTTCATCAAATCCATGAAGATTGCGGGTGCATTCGTCACTCCAAATGGCATAACTAAGAATTCGTAATGCCCATGTCGAGTTCTAAATGCAGTTTTGTGCACCTCTTCAGCTTTCACTCGAATTTTGTGATATCCTGATCAAATATCTATTTTGGAGAATACAGCTGCTCCTTGTAGACGATCGAACAAATCATCAATTCGAGGAATAGGATACTTATTCTGAACAGTGACCTTATTCAGCTCCCGGTAATCAATACACATTCTCATCGATCCATCCTTCTTCTTTACCAAAAACACTGGTGCTCCCCAAGGTGACGCACTAGGTTGAATAAAGTCTTTCTCCAACAGTTCTGCAATCTGCCGTTTCACCTCATCCGGTTCCACTGGAACCATCCTATACGGTGCCTTAGAAATGGGTGCACTTCCCGATTGAACAGTGATGCTGAACTCGACATCACAATGTGGGGGTAACCCAGAAAAATCATCCAAGAACACAGTCGGATAGTCCCGAACCACAGGAATCCCTTGCACTTCCACAGGAGTCTCTTCCTCACGGATAGCTGCCACCAGCCTAGAACACTTCTGCTTCCCTTGGAAAGTGACTTCAGGTCCACCTGGAGCCTTCACTGTTACCGTCTTGGTCTTACACTCGATGCTTGCACTGTACACCGACATCCAATCAATGCCAATGATAACATCGACTCCCAAGATAGTCAGCTCGATCAGATCAATCCCAAAGATTCGATCTCCAATCACAATCTCGCAATCAGCATAATACCGATCAGTGGTTAAAGTTTCCCCTGATGGAGTAGCTACTGCTAAGATCTTGCCTGGAAAAATCTTCGGTTCAACTCCCAACACTTTAGAAAATTTAGGAGACACAAAAGTATGAGAGGATCCAGTATCGAACAACACAAGAGCTTTCATTCCATTAAGATAAAGTTCGCCTGTTACATAATACACACTCATTACGTAACAGTTTCACTAAACAGCGGGAAAAGAAATGACAAAAACCTCTAAACATCAGCCCTCGTACCAGTGATGACATGATCAACCTCATCAGCATCAGCTTCCGTCAAGGCAAATACTCGCCCTGGTTGGTACGGTCTCTTCCCAGTCTGCTGCGTTGGTACATTGCGATCACCATTCTGTGGTTTGGGACATTGAGATCGGTAATGTCCTGTCTCACCACAGTTGTAGCAAGTTACCACAGGAGGTCTCACCACATTGTTCCCACGTCCTCCAGCCACACTAATAGCGTTCGTCCCTGTTGGTTTGAACCTTTATGCAGATGGTTGTCCCTTGAAACTCCCAAAATTGGCGGGCCTCTTCCCAGACTGCCAGTTGTTCCTCCTATTCTGAACAACAAGAAACTGCTTCATATCTGCTTCCGTCGCTACTGCTCTCTTAACCAACCTGTCAAATCTCCTGATACCAAGAGGTATCATCCGGGACCTCAAGCTTGGCCTCAATCCATGCTCGAACTTACGAGCCTTCTTAGCCTCATCTATCACTAGTTCAGGCGCATACCTAGAGAGCTGAGTAAACTTAGTCTCGTACTCTCTCACTGACATGCTACCTTACTGTAGCGATAGAAACTCCGTAGCCTTCTTCTCTTGAACATCGGAGGGGAAATAGTGACTGCGGAATTCTTCCAGAAATTCCACCCAGCTAAGCACTATACCTCCTATGGTCCTCTTCATCGACTGCCACCACACAGCCGCGTCCTTCTCAAATTGCAGAGTCGCCAACTTGACCTTACTGCCTTCAGGGGTCTCCAACACTTCAAAGATTGTCTTCACTTGACGAATCCAGTTGTCAGCCGCATCAGGGTCTGACTTCCCTTCGAATACAGGTGGTTTCATTCGTTTGAACGATTCCACTAGTTTAATCGCTTCGGGCACCGGATTCGCAGGTCCCCTTCCTTGGTTCATAGCCACGGCATTGAGCATCTGATAGACCCTCGCAAGTTCCGTTTCCAGATCCAGACCTTCACCATTTCTAGCTCCTCTTCTCGACATATTCTGATGCAAAAGATCCATTAAATTCGAAGTATAAGACAAGAATTTTAAATCAACTTGCATTTCATTGAATTCAAAACTTTATACATTCGAATTGAAAAACAGTTCTTGACATCAGAATGAAAGATAGTAGAAGCTACAACAGTCTAACTCCTACGGTTCCTCTTCGCTTCTCGAAGTTCTCCCCGTAGTTCATCAACTTCATCCTTCAGCACATCTGTCAAATTCCTCCTCTTCTCGAGTTCCCATATCCGATGACTGAGAACTGAAAAGTCGTCCTTGCACTTTGCCAGCTGAGCCTCCAATAATCCGACTCTCTCTCGCAGTGTCTCTACCTGCCTCTGAAGAGAAATCACAAGACTATTCGGAACTGGTTCTTCTTCTTCGTCAGAAGAAGAGTCATCCGATGAATCTGGAGGTGGAGTGATCTCTCGGGATTCAGGCCATTCTTCTCCATCAGAATCTGCTTTCCGTGGATAGTATTCGTCCTCGGAATCTGCCTGTCCAGGATGGTACTCTTCCTCAATGATATGCCAGTCGTCGTCTCCAACATGGTCGAAGTGGTCGGCCATCTTAGAAATAGAGAGGAAGAAGCATAAGTCATAGAGCAACACAAATATAAGTCACTTACATTTAAATCTCTAGACTCAAACACACACTCTAATGTCCACTTCTAGGGTATCGTTCCTTATAAATTTGTACAAGTGTGGAAGCGTAGAAGCGTGGCTCTGATACCACTCTGTAACGCCCCGAATCCCAAATACACTGAATTCGAGATGTTCTACAGGATCTTTTCACTTCCTTTAGTACAATTTTACAAGGAAATTTGAACATTTTACTTTACATCAGAGTTTACATCAATATAACACTTTACATTGCACAGCGGAAGTAAAATTTTACAATAATCAAAATAAATATACAACAACATGGAGTAATCTTTAAGCATTTGTTCCTCTTTAATCTTTATCAAGCAATTTACCTGCATATAAGACTGTGGGTACGTCAGTTTATTCAACCGACGATCATTATACACGGCCATCCTCTCTATGCCGGAAATAGTATAACTTATTTACCATATTTAGCAAACACAAACTTGTCACATTTCAAACTAAAGGGACTACCCTATTGATGTCGTGTTGTGATTGTGCACTTAGTTCTTAATGCAATTATTTATATTAGATGACACTAATGCGCACTTGTTCGGATTCTATACATCCCATACTACATACGTCTGAGGACAAGCCTCTTATTCGTTCTTCATCTTTGTAGGGTTCAATCCCTCGCCATGCCTTAATCTACTACTGTAACTACGGTAGGTAGCTTAGATGATCTATGAGTACAAGCTCGTGTACAGAAAATTCTGGAAGGGAATCCCACGTCATGTCACGACGCATCGTGAAGACAGCATGTGGTAACTCAGCCTCACTTCATGGCACACGATCTTCTTGCAGTCATCAAACACCCCACAAGCGTTGTCACCGGGACGATAATTCTGGAGTAGTGCCCACGCCATGTCTTGACGCATCAAGCAGGCAGCCTGTGGATCACTCTCACACCGCCAAGCCGATGACCCTCATACTCGTGTTTTTCTCCTACTTTCATCACGTCTCCACTATGTACTAATCCTTAGTTTTTATTAGAATCATGAACAAAAATCAAAGCTCTAGAGTTAGCCTCTCCACTAAACCGGACTTATTCATTCATTCAAACACGACCAACCTTGGACTTTCATTTCCATTCATTTCATTTCTTTCCAATTGCCGGGGGAGACTTAGCTACTCTTTTGTTTCACTTCAAATTCACAATTTCCAACATTGAGCGTTACTAGCTCATAAGTTCACTTTTCATAATCATACTAGATTTTCTTTTTCATGTTCATAGCTTTCACATTCATACAACTTTCACAAATTCTAATAAATGATTCGCTTCATGTAAATTCACACAAAGACAAATAGAATTTACTGTCATAACCAATAATCAACATGAGATTCATACCTTTATTATAAACAAATCATAGAATTTCTGATATACCAAAAGTACTCTAAACAGTCGACTTGGAGCTCATCCAGTCGACTTGTTCAGTCAAATAAAGTGCTTCAATAATCGCTCGGAAGAGTCGACTGCTGCACATGGCCAGTCGGCTGTTCCGCAGTTTTCCACAACTAAAAATGTCATCCGCTTAACAGTCGACTGTCATTCCAATCAGTCGTCTGTACTGGGTGATTCAACTATACACTATCCATGCTCAGTACAGTCGACTGCTACAAGCATTCGATCGACTGAACAGGTTAAATTCCAAATTAAGGAACCATCTTTCCTTCTGTTCTTCAATTCACATATTACATTATATTCGTGCCAACATAACATGTAATTTCTTATCTGTTTACTAACATCACAACGTGGTTTCAATTAAATGTAAATTTCACATAACTAGTGTTTCTTTTCTCAAAAGAAATGCTAAGCATGCACTTTCATTTACTCATCATTTACTTGCAGAGATGAATACTAATCTCAATTTAACACACTAGAACATCACATTAAAATACAACGTTTCATGGAACTCTGGACTGTACACACTTCATTTCAATAAGCCAGTCGACTGTTCACATTACCAGTTCTCTAATCATCACTAGTTCTTTTTCATCCATTCATATTTTCTAAATTATATACTGCATGGAGGATATTGATTCAGCAATCGTTCTAGCACTTCAGTTTGCATACACATACACAACTAAATCTTTAGTCTTAACAAGGATTATAATTTAGAAATCATGAGAAAACACCCGCCTCGTACCAGTCAACTTGTCCACCTGACGGTCGACTGTACAGGCCATTTGCAGTCTTTTTACAATGTCATTACTAATAGAACCACATACAATTGCACATCCATATATCAATCAATCAATAGGTCATTTTCCAATTAAATGTGTACTCTTATCAATCATTTTCATGCTTCGTTCATTCAATTCAATCAAACATGCATTCCTAATTAGAAACATGAAAAATTTACCCACCTTGTATGGAGAGAAAAACACAATTAGCAACAAAAAATCCTTTGCAACACGAGTGCACCTCCTCCTAGACGCGCGCACACGGACCTCCAAGCACACACCCAAAACCGAAAGCTCCCTCCTTGAATAGCCGACCTCTCCTTCTTCTTGGTGTTGCAAGAACAAGCCCACACACACTCAATCTTTTAACTCACAAAAATACTACTAGATAATCCAATTTAGACTATATTTTGTAGAGAATAGTTTGGCACAAGAAGAACTAGCCATGGGGGGGGGGGGTATTTATACTAAAAGTCAAGGGGAATGGAGGGCTAAGATCAATTGGTTGGTTGTAAGATGGAGGGTCAAGATGAAAGTAGGAGTTGCAATAACTACCCACATCCAAATAACCACCACACCATGATCACCATTACAAATTTGATTTCCCTCCAAAAAGATCACAACCGGCCCATGCATTTGTGCACTTTGCACGTGTACGTGCAATGTACGTGCATGCCCCTAGGCCCAAAAATTGTGCATTAAATTTTTATATAAAAATAATATAGTCTTTAAATTGTATTCTACATGACAAGTTGTATAAAAATAGTCCATGGGCTTTAGTTTATGGGCCAAAATAGTTATTTTAAAATAAAATAAATGAATTACATTTTGGGCTTTTAAAAGAAAAAGGCTTTTCATCCAATTAAAATAAGGCTTTTGTATAAAATAATTAAAAGCACATATTAAAATATCTTTACTCATCTTGATGAAAATATTAACCAAAATATTGCACGCGCACACTACGTGCAAAATAAATAATTTTTCATTAAATGAAAAATCAGGGTATTACAACACTCCCTCCTTAGAATAGTTCCGTCCCCTGAACTACAGTCAAGAGTGAGAAACAAAAAATACAACAAGAACAACAAGAACAAAAAGATACAAAGATACAATCAAGCAAAAAGCTCAGGATAGTCTTTCAACTTCCTCTCCTCAGACTCCCAAGTAGCCTCTTCAACCAAATGGTTCCTCCAGACTACCTTGACCATCGGTATCGTCTTATTTCTCAAGACTTTTTCTCGACGATCAACAATCTCGACAGGAGACTCGATGTAGTTCAGATCCAACTGCAAACCTTCCGGCACTTCAGGCAAATGATGACTCGGATCTGGAATATAACCTCTCAGCATAGACACATGAAAGACATTGTGCACCTGAGACAACTCTTCCGGTAATTCAAGCCGGTAAGCAGTTTTCCCAATCCTTTTCAATATCTTGTACGGCCTATAAACCTCGGTGCTAACTTCCCGCCTTTCCCAAATCGGACCACACCTTTACTGGGTGATACCTTCAGAAAGACGAAGTCACCAACCTCAAACTCAAGGTCCCTTCTCCGGTTGTCTGCATAGCTTTTCTGCCTGCTCTGAGCTTCTACCAACCTTTTCCTGATCAGAACAATCTTCTCAGAGGTTTGCTGCACAAGCTCAGGACCAAACAACTGACGCTCCCCAACTTTATACCAACAAACAGGTATCCTGCACTTCCTGCCATACAGAGCTTCGTACGGCGTCATCCCGATGCTAGCCTGAAAACTGTTGTTGTAGGCAAACTCTACCAAAGGTAAATGCCTTTCCCAACTGCCTCCAAAGTCTAGTATACAACATCGAAGCATATCCTCAAGAATATAGTTGACTCTCTCGGTCGGCCCATCGGTTTGCGGATGAAAAGCAGTGCTGAAGTCTGTCTTGGTACCCAAAGCTGTCTGAAGACTCCTCCAGAAATGCGAAGTAAACCGCGCATCTTGATCAGACACAATAGTTGACGGAACACCATGAAGCCGGACGATCTCGCCAACATACAACTCAGCTAATTTGTCCATCGAAGCAGTGAGTTTCATCGCCAGAAAGTGAGCGGACTTGGTTAGTCGATCGACTATAACCCAAATCGCATCATTGCCTTTAGGACTCTTAGGCAATCCCGTAATAAAATCCATACTGATGTTATCCCACTTCCATTCCGGAATAGGTAACGGCTGTAATAGACCTCCGGATCTCTGATTTTCGGCTTTGACTTGCTGACAAACCTCACACTTCACCACAAATTCAGCCACATCCCGCTTCAAACCTGACCACCAGAAATGCTGTTTGATGACTTTGTACATCTTAGTAATCCCAGGATGTACCGACAAAAGAGTAGCATGCGCCTCCTGAAGAATACTCTCTTTCAGGTCCGCCTGATTTGGAACACACAGTCTATCTCCGAACCACAGCACTCCATCCCTGATTTGAAATCCGGGCAACCTGCCAGCACCAACCTGCTCCTTCATCTCCAAGATATCAGCATCAACCTCCTGACTTGCAATGATCCTTTCATTCAAAGTAGGCTGAAGCCTCAACTGAGCCAAAGATGCTCCCAATCCTTGCAAGACAACCTCAATACCTGCTCGATCCAATTCCTCAATCAGGTGCTTCTGAGTTGTAATCAAACTGGCTAAACTGCTCTTGCGGCTAAGTGCATCAGCAACAACATTAGCCTTCCTAGGAAGATACTTGATCTCAGGTCGCATGTCTTCAAGCACTTCCAACCATCTTCGCTGCCTCAAATTCAGATCCCTCTGCTGATATATATACTTCAGACTCTTGTGGTCCGTGTACATGTTCAATTTCTCACCGTACACGTAGTGCCTCCATTGCTTCAGGGCAAAGATAATCGCAGCCAACTCCAGATTATGAGTCGGGTAAATCTTCTCATGCAGTCGTAGTTGCCTAGACCCATAAGCGATTACTCTTCCTTCTTGTATTAAGACACAACCAAGCCCACGATGTGAAGCATCGCTATAAACATCGTACTCAACACCTGCTCTAGGCAAAGCCAAAATAGGTGCAGTAGTCAGCCTCACATTGCTCAGTCCACTTGAAGCTCACATTCTTCTTGGTCAGTCCAGTAAGCGGCACGACTATCTGAGCATAACCTTGAATTAATATCCTGTAGTATCCAGTCATTCCATGGAAACTGACGACTTCCTTTACTGTAGTAGGCCTAGCCCAATCTCTCACTGCCTCTATCTTCTGAGGGTCAGTTGCCACTCCCTCCTTAGAAAGGATGTGACCTAGGAATGCCACTTCAGATTTTCAGAAATCACACTTGGATAACTTGGCATACAACTTCTGCTCTTCCAGCTTCTTCAAAACTGTTGCCAGATGCTCGGTGTGCTCCTCCTTTGACTTGGAGTACACAAGAATATCGTCGATAAATACCACGACGAAAGAATCAATGAACGGCCTCAGAACTCTGTTCATCAAATCCATGAAGATTGCGGGTGCATTCGTCACTCCAAATGGCATAACTAAGAATTCGTAATGCCCATGTCGAGTTCTAAATGCAGTTTTGTGCACCTCTTCAGCTTTCACTCGAATTTGGTGATATCCTGATCGAAGATCTATTTTGGAGAATACAGCTGTGTAGCGCCCCGATTTCCAACACTGGGAAACCGTGACACGAGCCAAGATCTTTTCTTCAATTCGTCACAATACACAGAAAAACAGGAGAATTTAAAACTTTTTATTCAATACCCAATGTATTACAAGTCTGAAAATTACACAACTGCAATACATTACAATAGAGTTACAATAATACCTTTACAATCTCAAGTATTACAACCTTCAACATCTTACATCAAAGCACAAGAAATGAAGAACAACACTTGGTAACTCTCACTTGAGTACTTCTCGACTGATACATAATTAATACATGAACTGCAGCGGAACTAAACTTAATATTGACTCCTTGCTTTCCCTGCCTTGAGTCCTCCTGAATCTCGCACCTGTACTTCTGCTATCCAGTACCTATTGAAGTGGGGACGTCAGTATTCACTGACGCTTAAAGGCTGATCATATAGCAGCGAATCTTCCAAACAATATACACAATATAGCAATGGTGTTGGTGTAGTTTAAGTGTACGTGAGTGCTATGACTAGACTCTAGTGCGATACTTAAAATAGGACTAATTATACACAACCCGTTCCTGACAATACTCCATGACTCTGTGAGGTTGCAGAAGGGGTCAAGTCCCCCTATGCAGTCTGCTTATGGTGTCTCCGTTTTCCACTACTACCCGGCAAGCCGGACCTCACTCAAACAAGATTGCAGGTGCGGTCTAGTTCCGCCACTGCAGTCATATAGTGGTGTCCATGTTTGCCACTATTGCCCAGTGTATCGGGCCTTAATCCAAATCCAAATCATAGGGTTTCGCAAGCGCAGGGCAGCGCGAAGCCTACCCTGTGGCACCCTCTGGGGTATCGCAAGCGCAGGACTGCACAATGCATCCTGTGGCACCCCAGCCACGGTATTTCAGGAATTAACAGAGCGAGATACGTAACCCGTGTCCTCAACCTGTGAGATGGCACCGTACGTATCCCTTTGACGGGACGCTTCCTATTCTAATGTCAGCAAGTCTCCGAAAGCAACATGCAGCCCATACTACATGCGACTCCATCTCAAGCCGTTTCTCCATATATAGGGATTGAACCCACGTTACGAATTCTAATTGTACACGACTTGTTCCTGACAATACTCCATGACTCTGTGAGGTTGCAGAAGGGGTCAAGTGCCCCCCATGCAGTCTGCTTATGGTGTCTCCGTTTTCCACTACTACCCGGCAAGCCGGACCTCACTCGATCCCAATATATCGGGCATCGTTCCAAAATTAAACCATAGAGTTTCGCAAGCGCAGGGCAGCGCGAAGCCTACCCTGTGGCACTCTCTGGGGTATAGCAAGTGCAGGACTGCACCATGCATCCTGTGGCACCCCAGCCACGGTATTTCAGGAATTAACAGAGCGAGATACGCAATCCGTGTCCTCAACTTGTGAGACAGCACCGTACGTATCCCTTTGACGGGAAGGTACAACCCAGTACACCACCTAAGGCCTCCCTCAAGGGACAAGTTGGTCGTAAGGTGCTCCCTACAACCAACTCCTCTCTCTTCGGCAAGGGTCCGAGCAAAATGACCTTTATAAATCACTACCCTAATGATGTCCCTGACCCGACGATCCTAGGGACGATAATATTATAACATAACATGCTAGGCCTTAAATTAGGCTTCGCAAGACAACTCTACTAGGCTGCTCAACCTAGACTTACCAGAACCCCTCAGGATCCGGTTCGTGGCTCATCGATCCAAGACCTCGGTCGTGCGAATATACATGCATGCCGCTATGTCTTGATGGTCGATAGCCCACAACGAACTGTGTACTAGCTAACAGCTGTACACGAGTAACAACCACATACGAGCTAATAAGCTACGTATGAAACGATAACTACCCACGAGCCAGGCGGGCCTCGTAGGAGATAACCACGTACATACCAGCCAAATAAGCCGTGTATGAGACCAACAGCTACGCACGGGCCGGTCGGGCCGCGTACGAGACAACCACTTACATACGAGCCGACTAAGCTACGTATGAGACCCACAGCTACATACGGGCCAGTTGAGCCACGTACGAGCACAACCGTGTGCAAACAACCATACAGGTAATCAATCCTAGAAGCAACCAAACGTGCTAACTAACAAACTTGGTCATCTATTATTAGAAGCAACAGAAGAGTCTACTAATATTCTATGGTCGGTATTCCACTAAGGAAGAATCCGAAGGCGACCTAACGGCCTTAATCGGGCCAACTATCACTAGTGGTCTTCCCAATCCTTATTACCTCAACTTATAGCGCCTTAAGTACGGCACACACTTGCACGCATATTCCTACGACAATCTAATCATATAACACAACCACCATGATACTCCTATGTATGAATGTGATTAATGCTTGTACTCATATCGAGCTTAAGCATAACGATCACTACGACCTAGACATGAAGTCCACTATAGTCAAGCGTAGGTTACGAATGAGCATGAAAGCCTACTACTTATCATCACCAATCACCACAAACCAAGCACGGATAGATACTAATATAACATACAACATTCCAAGGCATAGTAGGTATTCTAACATTACTCCTACAACGTCCTAAGCATATACTTGAACTTTAGCATGGTATATCACATACCTATAATTAACTAGCATGGTATATTACATACCTACAATTGAACTAACATGGTATGCCACTTACCTATAATTAAGCTAACATGGTAAGTCATTTTATCATTGATCCTACAACGTCTTAGGCATAATTAATTAATCCAAGCATGGTAGGAAACTCTTAGATTGATTCCTACAACATTCTAAGCATAATTAATTAATCCAAGCATGGTAGGAAACTCTTAGAATTTGTCATACATCATTCTAACATCATTAAGCATGCTAGATATTTTTAGAATAAATCCTACCATTAACTAAGCATGAAACATGATAGGATATTTTTAGAATACATCCTACAACATTTTAAGTATAAAAGCATGGTAGGATATTTTTATAAACAATCCTACAACATGTTAAACATCAAGCATGATAGCCTATTTTTTTAGAAGTAGCCCTACAATTAATCAAGCATGAGAACATGGCTTCTAAGCATTTTTAGAAGTAATCCTACAACATTAGTTGTATAAAAATGGCTTCTAAACATTTTTAGAAGTAATCCTACAATATTAGTAGTATGGAAATGGCTCCTAAACATTTTTAGAAATGATCCTACAACATGTGAAGCATGAATAAGGCTTCTAATCATTTTAGAAATGATCCTACAACATAAGTAGCATGAATATGGTTTCTAATTATTTTTAGAAGCAAAGCTACAACTAACTAAGCATGGTAAACATGGTAGGATATTTTTAAAAGCAATCCTACAACTAATTAAGCATAGATATGGCTTCTAATTATTTTTGGAAGAAATCCTACAACACTTGAAGCATAGATATGGCTTCTAATTATTTTTAGAAGAAATCCTACAACACTTGAAGCATAGATATGGCTTCTAATTATTTTTGGAAGAAATCCTACAACACTATTAGCATGAATATGGCTTCTAAATATTTTTAGAAGCAATCCTACAATATTATTAGCATGAATATGGCTTCTAAATATTTTTAGAGGCACTCCTACAACATTATACTACTACTACTCCTATTTTAATCAAAACATAACTATCTACTACTACTACTACAACATACAACTTTACTACTATCACAACATACAACTTGTACTATTACTACTACTTCATTCTCATAAAAAGAATCACAACATACAACTTACTACTATTACTACTACTTTATCAATCAACATACATGCTACTACTACTTTGTTTTATTACATACTACTACTTATTATTATAGCTTACTACTACTTAGTTGCTTACTAATCTTATTTATTACTAGTGATAAAGAAAAGATTATTTTTATTAAGTTACCACTAGTGATTAGAAATAAAAGAAGATCTTTTTGATTATTAACTACAACTAGTGATAAAAATAAAAGAAGATCATTTTACTTATTAGCTACAACTAGTGACTAAAGAATAAAAGAAGATCTTTTTATTTATTAGTTACAACTAGTGTTTAGGAAGAAAAAGAAGATCTTTTTATTTATTAGCTACAACTAGTGATTAAGAATAAAAAGAAGATCTTTTTAATTAATAGCTACAACTAGTGATTAAAAATAAAAAGAAGATCTTTTTATTTAATAGCTACAACTAGTGTTTAAGAATAAAAAGAAGATCTTTTTATTTATTAGCTACAACTAGTGATTAAAAATAAAAAGAAGATCTTTTTAATTAATAGCTACAACTAGTGATTAAAAATAAAAAGAAGATCTTTTTATTTAATAGCTACAACTAGTGTTTAAGAATAAAAAGAAGATCTTTTTAATTAATAGCTACAACTAGTGATTAAAAATAAAAAGAAGATCTTTTTATTTAATAGCTACAACTAGTGTTTAAGAATAAAAAGAAGATCTTTTTATTTATTAGCTACAACTAGTGATTAAAAATAAAAAGAAGATCTTTTTAATTAATAGCTACAACTAGTGATTAAAAATAAAAAGAAGATCTTTTTATTTAATAGCTACAACTAGTGTTTAAGAAGAAAAAGAAGATCTTTTTATTTATTAGCTACAACTAGTGATTAAGAATAAAAAGAAGATCTTTTTAATTAATAGCTACAACTAGTGATTAAAAATAAAAAGAAGATCTTTTTATTTAATAGCTACAACTAGTGTTTAAGAATAAAAAGAAGATCTTTTTATTTATTAGCTACAACTAGTGATTAAAAATAAAAAGAAGATCTTTTTAATTAATAGCTACAACTAGTGATTAAAAATAAAAAGAAGATCTTTTTATTTAATAGCTACAACTAGTGTTTAAGAATAAAAAGAAGATCTTTTTATTTATTAGCTACAACTAGTGATTAAAACAAAAGAAGATCTTTTTAATTATTTCTACCACTAGTGTTTAGTAAAGAAAGGAAAGATCTTTTTGATTATTACATTAGTTCAATCAAGTCCTACAACCAACAATGGTTGTATTGTTCAACAATATGCAATATGTAAGTTTCTTTAGTCCAATAACATACAAACAACAACTACAATAATAAAGCTATGATCTTTATGTATTAGTAGCTACTACTACTACTTCTTCTTACTTTTTCTCATCATTCCCAACCATAGAAACACACCCATCAAACAAAAGAAAAACAAAACAAGAAGGTAAGGAGAAGAAGTCAAACAACAACAACAAACAAACAACAAACAACAAACAAAGAACATGAAGAAACCCCCACCTTTGCTCTTTGTAGGAAGGACTTGCCTATGCTAACCTTCTCCTTCCCCTAGCTTTTTAGAACTCCTAGGGAAGACCTAAAAGAAAAACTCTCATGTTAGTGTGATGTTCTCTCTTTCTTTTCCTTTCCTTTCTTTCTTTCTTTCTTTCTTTCTTTTGTTTTCTAAAATGAGAGAAGGAGGAGAAGGAAGGGTTATTTATAGGTGGAGAGAAGGGTGGAAAGTGTAAATGCACACACACTATTTCACAAAAACCCCTCCTTCTTTTCTTTTTTTGGGGCCGGCCACACCTAGGAGAAGGGGGAGAAGTGGGGGAGGTGTTATGTGGGGGAAGGTTTGATGTGGGGGAGAAATTTTTCTAGAAGGATTCTTAACCCTCTTTTGTCTTGTAACCCTAGGTTTAGCTACCAAAAATCCCTAATCAAACCCTAACCATCCAACTAGGTTATAGGAAAATAAGTGTTGTCCAAAATATACAACACATAATTCGTATAATGCACTAATCGACATACTACTCGTATGTGCGTGTATATGTCCGTATACCGGAAAATCTTCGCATAATCCACATAAAATAATTAAATCTCGGAAATAATAATAAAATAAATTTTATTATTAGTTCGGAAGATCACTGTATCAATTTGATACAATACGGATATATACTGGCCGATATCTGGATACAGATAATATCTAGGAGCAAACCGGTTAAAAATCACCAAAATATTCTAATTTTGGAATTAAAACAGAATATTAATAAAATAATAATAAAATAATAATTTATATACGGTAATATCCGTCCGGGATATTACAATACTCCCTCCTTAGAATAGTTCTGTCCTCAGAACTACGTTAAGTTAGGAAAACAGGTAAAACATCCATACCCTAATAACTCGGGGAAAGGAAGCTTATGCTGCTTTCCGGCTCCCAAGTGGCTCATCCATGAACTGGTTCTCCAAAGAACCCGACCTTTGCAATTTGGTAGCTACTCCCTCCTTAGAATAGGACGTGTCCTATGAACATCACTTCCAACTTTCAGGATTCTCTCCTGAAATTTTGACGCTTCATGTGGTGTAATTAACCGAACTGATTCTTGAGTTGCCTCCCGCACATACTTCAACTATTGGAAAAATAATTTAGACAGAAGATTATGATGAACCAAGTTGAAACAAAACAGTTGCCTAGATTTTATATATATAAATCCGACGGGTTTCAAAAAGCGTTACATCATATATAACTTCTTCCGTCCAAAACAAGTTTCAAAAGATGCAACCTTTAGACTTAGTTGCAGTTTCATATGCACATATGGTTACTGGCTCCTTCAGCTTGCCCTTAGTACGTGCGAATTCTCACCCTTGGTGAACGGGATCCTTTCCCTTAGCGTTCATCCTTGGAGATGACCCGTCGTCATTTTTATGAAGCTGGGGACAGTTTGACCTAATATGACCAATCTCCCTACAGTTGTAACATGTACGGGTTTCCACTTGAGAGTTCTTCGTCGGACATTGTTTCCTGAAATGACCTCGCTCGCCACATAAGAAACAACTTCCCAGGTTGGCGCCTCTAATTCTGCCCCCTGTTTTCTGAGTCTTCTGTTTCTGACTTTGGTTCTCAAATCCGGATGCAGGTGTAGGTCTTTTTCCTCGTCGTCGTGGACAGACTGATTGCTTGTGCCCATCTTCCTCACAGAAATGGCATACTAAAACCTTGGCGGTCTCTAGAACTTGCTCCCACTCACGTCGTAGTTGTGCTAATCTGGCGTTGAAATATTCCCGCTCCTCCGCCAAGCATGCTAATGTAGCTATACAAGCATCTCCCAGTTGCTTAGCTTGACGATCTATCCTAGCTACGTACTTCATGAGCTTTCTCATTTCTCGATATATGCTGGCTGCCACCGCCCTGCGTTGATCCATACTTGGCCCTCGCGGTGGCGAAGGCGAGTTCATCTTGAGGTTAACTTGTGGTGAAATCTCCTTCGGCTCCTCATTCGAGATTATCGGATCCTCCATTGCATTCGGCTCAATCTCTTCCATCAATACATCCTCGGTTAGGATATCTTCGAATGCCATCCTAAAATACATATACTGGAATTAGTTCAGATATAGGAAAATCATAAAACATAAGTTGAAAGGAACAACAATATGAATTACAACTGCCAATAACTAACTAAGACCCGACTCCTAAAGGGCATCCAAGTTTAATTTTCCTGCTGTGTTGGACTGTAAATTGAAGTTAGCTCTGATACCACTCTGTAGCGCCCCGATTTCCAACACTGGGAAACCGTGACACGAGCCAAGATCTTTTCTTCAATTCGTCACAATACACAGAAAAACAGGAGAATTTAAAACTTTTTATTCAATACCCAATGTATTACAAGTCTGAAAATTACACAACTGCAATACATTACAATAGAGTTACAATAATACCTTTACAATCCCAAGTATTACAACCTTCAACATCTTACATCAAAGCACAAGAAATGAAGAACAACACTTGGTAACTCTCACTTGAGTACTTCTCGACTGATACATAATTAATACATGAACTGCAGCGGAACTAAACTTAATATTGACTCCTTGCTTTCCCTGCCTTGAGTCCTCCTGAATCTCGCACCTGTACTTCTGCTATCCAGTACCTATTGAAGTGGGGACGTCAGTATTCACTGACGCTTAAAGGCTGATCATATAGCAGCGAATCTTCCAAACAATATACACAATATAGCAATGGTGTTGGTGTAGTTTAAGTGTACGTGAGTGCTATGACTAGACTCTAGTGCGATACTTAAAATAGGACTAATTATACACAACCCGTTCCTGACAATACTCCATGACTCTGTGAGGTTGCAGAAGGGGTCAAGTCCCCCTATGCAGTCTGCTTATGGTGTCTCCGTTTTCCACTACTACCCGGCAAGCCGGACCTCACTCAAACAAGATTGCAGGTGCGGTCTAGTTCCGCCACTGCAGTCATATAGTGGTGTCCATGTTTGCCACTATTGCCCAGTGTATCGGGCCTTAATCCAAATCCAAATCATAGGGTTTCGCAAGCGCAGGGCAGCGCGAAGCCTACCCTGTGGCACCCTCTGGGGTATCGCAAGCGCAGGACTGCACAATGCATCCTGTGGCACCCCAGCCACGGTATTTCAGGAATTAACAGAGCGAGATACGTAACCCGTGTCCTCAACCTGTGAGATGGCACCGTACGTATCCCTTTGACGGGACGCTTCCTATTCTAATGTCAGCAAGTCTCCGAAAGCAACATGCAGCCCATACTACATGCGACTCCATCTCAAGCCGTTTCTCCATATATAGGGATTGAACCCACGTTACGAATTCTAATTGTACACGACCTGTTCCTGACAATACTCCATGACTCTGTGAGGTTGCAGAAGGGGTCAAGTGCCCCCCATGCAGTCTGCTTATGGTGTCTCCGTTTTCCACTACTACCCGGCAAGCCGGACCTCACTCGATCCCAATATATCGGGCATCGTTCCAAAATTAAACCATAGAGTTTCGCAAGCGCAGGGCAGCGCGAAGCCTACCCTGTGGCACTCTCTGGGGTATAGCAAGTGCAGGACTGCACCATGCATCCTGTGGCACCCCAGCCACGGTATTTCAGGAATTAACAGAGCGAGATACGCAATCCGTGTCCTCAACTTGTGAGACAGCACCGTACGTATCCCTTTGACGGGAAGGTACAACCCAGTACACCACCTAAGGCCTCCCTCAAGGGACAAGTTGGTCGTAAGGTGCTCCCTACAACCAACTCCTCTCTCTTCGGCAAGGGTCCGAGCAAAATGACCTTTATAAATCACTACCCTAATGATGTCCCTGACCCGACGATCCTAGGGACGATAATATTATAACATAACATGCTAGGCCTTAAATTAGGCTTCGCAAGACAACTCTACTAGGCTGCTCAACCTAGACTTACCAGAACCCCTCAGGATCCGGTTCGTGGCTCATCGATCCAAGACCTCGGTCGTGCGAATATACATGCATGCCGCTATGTCTTGATGGTCGATAGCCCACAACGAACTGTGTACTAGCTAACAGCTGTACACGAGTAACAACCACATACGAGCTAATAAGCTACGTATGAAACGATAACTACCCACGAGCCAGGCGGGCCTCGTAGGAGATAACCACGTACATACCAGCCAAATAAGCCGTGTATGAGACCAACAGCTACGCACGGGCCGGTCGGGCCGCGTACGAGACAACCACTTACATACGAGCCGACTAAGCTACGTATGAGACCCACAGCTACAAACGGGCCAGTTGAGCCACGTACGAGCACAACCGTGTGCAAACAACCATACAGGTAATCAATCCTAGAAGCAACCAAACGTGCTAACTAACAAACTTGGTCATCTATTATTAGAAGCAACAGAAGAGTCTACTAATATTCTATGGTCGGTATTCCACTAAGGAAGAATCCGAAGGCGACCTAACGGCCTTAATCGGGCCAACTATCACTAGTGGTCTTCCCAATCCTTATTACCTCAACTTATAGCGCCTTAAGTACGGCACACACTTGCACGCATATTCCTACGACAATCTAATCATATAACACAACCACCATGATACTCCTATGTATGAATGTGATTAATGCTTGTACTCATATCGAGCTTAAGCATAACGATCACTACGACCTAGACATGAAGTCCACTATAGTCAAGCGTAGGTTACGAATGAGCATGAAAGCCTACTACTTATCATCACCAATCACCTCAAACCAAGCACGGATAGATACTAATATAACATACAACATTCCAAGGCATAGTAGGTATTCTAACATTACTCCTACAACGTCCTAAGCATATACTTGAACTTTAGCATGGTATATCACATACCTATAATTAACTAGCATGGTATATTACATACCTACAATTGAACTAACATGGTATGCCACTTACCTATAATTAAGCTAACATGGTAAGTCATTTTATCATTGATCCTACAACGTCTTAGGCATAATTAATTAATCCAAGCATGGTAGGAAACTCTTAGATTGATTCCTACAACATTCTAAGCATAATTAATTAATCCAAGCATGGTAGGAAACTCTTAGAATTTGTCATACATCATTCTAACATCATTAAGCATGCTAGATATTTTTAGAATAAATCCTACCATTAACTAAGCATGAAACATGATAGGATATTTTTAGAATACATCCTACAACATTTTAAGTATAAAAGCATGGTAGGATATTTTTATAAACAATCCTACAACATGTTAAACATCAAGCATGATAGCCTATTTTTTTAGAAGTAGCCCTACAATTAATCAAGCATGAGAACATGGCTTCTAAGCATTTTTAGAAGTAATCCTACAACATTAGTTGTATAAAAATGGCTTCTAAACATTTTTAGAAGTAATCCTACAATATTAGTAGTATGGAAATGGCTCCTAAACATTTTTAGAAATGATCCTACAACATGTGAAGCATGAATAAGGCTTCTAATCATTTTAGAAATGATCCTACAACATAAGTAGCATGAATATGGTTTCTAATTATTTTTAGAAGCAAAGCTACAACTAACTAAGCATGGTAAACATGGTAGGATATTTTTAAAAGCAATCCTACAACTAATTAAGCATAGATATGGCTTCTAATTATTTTTGGAAGAAATCCTACAACACTTGAAGCATAGATATGGCTTCTAATTATTTTTAGAAGAAATCCTACAACACTTGAAGCATAGATATGGCTTCTAATTATTTTTGGAAGAAATCCTACAACACTATTAGCATGAATATGGCTTCTAAATATTTTTAGAAGCACTCCTACAACATTATACTACTACTACTCCTCCTATTTTAATCAAAACATAACTATCTACTACTACTACTACAACATACAACTTTACTACTATCACAACATACAACTTGCTACTATTACTACTACTTCATTCTCATAAAAAGAATCACAACATACAACTTACTACTATTACTACTACTTTATCAATCAACATACATGCTACTACTACTTTGTTTTATTACATACTACTACTTATTATTATAGCTTACTACTACTTAGTTGCTTACTAATCTTATTTATTACTAGTGATAAAGAAAAGATTATTTTTATTAAGTTACCACTAGTGATTAGAAATAAAAGAAGATCTTTTTGATTATTAACTACAACTAGTGATAAAAATAAAAGAAGATCATTTTACTTATTAGCTACAACTAGTGACTAAAGAATAAAAGAAGATCTTTTTATTTATTAGTTACAACTAGTGTTTAGGAAGAAAAAGAAGATCTTTTTATTTATTAGCTACAACTAGTGATTAAGAATAAAAAGAAGATCTTTTTAATTAATAGCTACAACTAGTGATTAAAAATAAAAAGAAGATCTTTTTATTTAATAGCTACAACTAGTGTTTAAGAATAAAAAGAAGATCTTTTTATTTATTAGCTACAACTAGTGATTAAAAATAAAAAGAAGATCTTTTTAATTAATAGCTACAACTAGTGATTAAAAATAAAAAGAAGATCTTTTTATTTAATAGCTACAACTAGTGTTTAAGAATAAAAAGAAGATCTTTTTAATTAATAGCTACAACTAGTGATTAAAAATAAAAAGAAGATCTTTTTATTTAATAGCTACAACTAGTGTTTAAGAATAAAAAGAAGATCTTTTTATTTATTAGCTACAACTAGTGATTAAAAATAAAAAGAAGATCTTTTTAATTAATTGCTACAACTAGTGATTAAAAATAAAAAGAAGATCTTTTTATTTAATAGCTACAACTAGTGTTTAAGAAGAAAAAGAAGATCTTTTTATTTATTAGCTACAACTAGTGATTAAGAATAAAAAGAAGATTTTTTTAATTAATAGCTACAACTAGTGATTAAAAATAAAAAGAAGATCTTTTTATTTAATAGCTACAACTAGTGTTTAAGAATAAAAAGAAGATCTTTTTATTTATTAGCTACAACTAGTGATTAAAAATAAAAAGAAGATCTTTTTAATTAATAGCTACAACTAGTGATTAAAAATAAAAAGAAGATCTTTTTATTTAATAGCTACAACTAGTGTTTAAGAATAAAAAGAAGATCTTTTTATTTATTAGCTACAACTAGTGATTAAAACAAAAGAAGATCTTTTTAATTATTTCTACCACTAGTGTTTAGTAAAGAAAGGAAAGATCTTTTTGATTATTACATTAGTTCAATCAAGTCCTACAACCAACAATGGTTGTATTGTTCAACAATATGCAATATGTAAGTTTCTTTAGTCCAATAACATACAAACAACAACTACAATAATAAAGCTATGATCTTTATGTATTAGTAGCTACTACTACTACTTCTTCTTACTTTTTCTCATCATTCCCAACCATAGAAACACACCCATCAAACAAAAGAAAAACAAAACAAGAAGGTAAGGAGAAGAAGTCAAACAACAACAACAAACAAACAACAAACAACAAACAAAGAACATGAAGAAACCCCCACCTTTGCTCTTTGTAGGAAGGACTTGCCTATGCTAACCTTCTCCTTCCCCTAGCTTTTTAGAACTCCTAGGGAAGACCTAAAAGAAAAACTCTCATGTTAGTGTGATGTTCTCTCTTTCTTTTCCTTTCCTTTCTTTCTTTCTTTCTTTCTTTCTTTTGTTTTCTAAAATGAGAGAAGGAGGAGAAGGAAGGGTTATTTATAGGTGGAGAGAAGGGTGGAAAGTGTAAATGCACACACACTATTTCACAAAAACCCCTCCTTCTTTTCTTTTTTTGGGGCCGGCCACACCTAGGAGAAGGGGGAGAAGTGGGGGAGGTGTTATGTGGGGGAAGGTTTGATGTGGGGGAGAAATTTTTCTAGAAGGATTCTTAACCCTCTTTTGTCTTGTAACCCTAGGTTTAGCTACCAAAAATCCCTAATCAAACCCTAACCATCCAACTAGGTTATAGGAAAATAAGTGTTGTCCAAAATATACAACACATAATTCGTATAATGCACTAATCGACATACTACTCGTATGTGCGCGTATATGTCCGTATACCGGAAAATCTTCGCATAATCCACATAAAATAATTAAATCTTGGAAATAATAATAAAATAAATTTTATTATTAGTTCGGAAGATCACGGTATCAATTTGATACAATACGGATATATACTGGCCGATATCTGGATACAGATAATATCTAGGAGCAAACCGGTTAAAAATCACCAAAATATTCTAATTTTGGAATTAAAACAGAATATTAATAAAATAATAATAAAATAATAATTTATATACGGTAATATCCGTCCGGGATATTACAAGCTGCTCCTTGTAGACGATCGAACAAATCATCTATTGAAGGAATAGGATACTTATTCTGAACAGTGACCTTATTTAGCTCCCGGTAATCGATACACATTCTCATCGATCCATCCTTCTTCTTTACCAAAAGCACTGGTGCTCCCCAAGGTGACGCACTAGGTTGAATAAAGCCTTTCTCCTACAGTTCCTCAATCTGCCGTTTCACCTCATCCTGTTCCACTAGAGTCGTCCTATACGGTGCCTTAGAAATGGGTGCATTTCCCGGTTGAACAGTGATGCTGAACTCGACATCACGATGTGGGGGTAACCCGGGAAAATCATCCAAGAACACAGTCGGATAGTCCCGAACCACAGGAATCCCTTGCACTTCCACAGGAGTCTCTTCCTCGCGGATAGCTGCCACCAGCCTAGAACACTTCTGCTTCCCTTGGAAAGTGACTTCAGGTCCACCTAGAGCCTTCACTGTTACCGTCTTGGTCTTACACTCGATGCTTTCACTGTACACCAACATCCAATCAATGCCAATGATAACATCGACTCCTAAGATAGTCAGTTCGATCATATCAATCCCAAAGATTCGATCTCCAATCACAATCTCGCAATCAGCATAATACCGATCAGTGGTTAAAGTTTCCCCTGATGGAGTAGCTACTGCTAAGATCTTGCCTGGAAAAATCTTCGGTTCAACTCCCAACACTTTAGCAAATTTAGGAGACACAAAAGTATGAGAGGATCCAGTATCGAACAACACAAGAGCTTTCATTCCATTAAGATAAAGTTCGCCTGTTACATAATACACACTCATTACATAACAGTTTCACTAAACAACGGGAAAAGAAATGACAAAAACCTCTAAACATCAGCCCTCGTACCAGTGATGACATGATCAACCTCATCAGCATCAGCTTCCGTCAAGGCAAATACTCGCCCTGGTTGGTACGGTCTCTTCTCAGTCTGCTGCGTTGGTACATTGCGATCACCATTCCGTGGTTTGGGACATTGAGATCGGTAATGTCCTGTCTCACCACAGTTGTAGCAAGTTACCGCAGGAGGTCTCACCACATTGTTCCCAGGTCCTCCAGCCACAGTAATAGCGTTCGCCCCTGTCGGTTTGAACCTTTGTGCAGATGGTTGTCCCTTGAAACTCCCAAAATTGGCGGGCCTCTTCTCAGACTACCAGTTGTTCCTCCGGTTCTGAACAACATGAAACTACTTCATATCTGCTTCCGTCGCTGCTGCTCTCTTGACCAACTTGTCAAATCTCCTGATACCAAGAGGTATCATCCGGGACCTCAAGCTTGGCCTCAATCCATGCTCGAACTTACGAGCCTTCTTAGCCTCATCTATCACTAGTTCAGGCGCATACCTGGAGAGCTGAGTAAACTTAGTCTCGTACTCTCTCACTGATATGCTACCTTGCTGTAGCGATAGAAACTCCATAGCCTTCTTCTCTTGAACATCGAAGGGGAAATAGTGACTGCGAAATTCTTCCAAAAATTCCTCCCAGCCAAGCACTATACCTCCTATGGTCCTCTTCATCGACTGCCACCACACAGCCGCGTCATTCTCAAATTGCAGAGTCGCCAACTTGACCTTACTACCTACAGGTGTCTCCATCACTTCAAAGATTGTCTCCACTTGACGAGTCCAGTTGTCAGCCGCATCAGGGTCCGACTTCCCTTCGAATACAGGTAGTTTCATTCGTTTGAACGATTCCACTAGTTTAATCGCTTCGGGCACCGGATTCGCAGGTCCCCTTCCTTGGTTCATAGCCATGGCATTGAGCGTCTGATAGACCCTCGCAAGTTCCGTTTTCAGATCCAGACCTTCACTATTTCTAGCTCCGCTTCTCGACATATTCTGATGCAAAAGATCCATTAAATTCGAAGTATAAGACAAGAATTTTAAATCAACTTGCATTTCATTGAATTCAAAACTTTATACATTCGAATTGAAAAACATTTCTTGACATCAGAATGAAAGATAGTAGAAGCTACAACAGTCTAACTCCTACGGTTCCTCTTCGCTTCTCAAAGTTCTCCCCGTAGTTCATCAACTTCATCCTTCAGCACATCTGTCCAATTCGTCCTCTTCACGAGTTCCCATATCCGATGACTGAGAACTGAAAAGTGGTCCTTGCGCTTTGCCAGCTGAGCCTCCAATAATCCGACTCTCTCTCGCAGTGTCTCTACCTGCCTCTGAAGAGAAGTCACAAGACTATTCGGAACTGGTTCTTCTTCTTCGTCAGAAGAAGAGTCATCAGATGAATACGGAGGTGGAGTGATCTCTCGGGATTCAGGCCATTCTTCTCCATCAGAATCTGCTTGCCCTGGATAGTATTCGTCCTCGGAAGCTGCCTATCCAGGATGGTACTCTTCCTCAATGATATGCCAGTCGTCGTCTCCAGCATGGTCGAAGTGGTCGGCCATCTTAGAAATAGAGAGGAAGAAGCATAAGTCATAGAGCAACACAAATGTAAGTCACTTACATTTAAATCTCTAGACTCAAACACACACTCTAATGTCCACTTCTAGGGTGTCGTTCCTTATAAATTTGTACAAGTGTGGAAGCGTAGAAGCGTGGCTCTGATACCACTCTGTAACACCCCGAATCCCAAATACACTGAATTCGAGATGTTCTACCGGATCTTTTCACTTCCTTTAGTACAATTTTACAAGGAAATTTGAACTTTTCACTTTACATCAGAGTTTACATCAATATTACACTTTACATTGCACAGCGGAAGTAATATTTTACAACAATGAAAATAAATATATAACAACATGGAGTAATCTTTAAGCATTTGTTCCTCTTTAATCTTGATCAAGCAATTTATCTGCATATAAGACTGTGGGTAAGTCAGTTTATTCAACCGACGATCATTATACACGGCCATCCTCTCTATGCCGGAAATAGTATAACTTATTTTCCATATTTAGCAAACACAAACTTGTCACATTTCAAACTAAAGGGATTATCCTATTGATGTCGTGTTGTGATTGTGCACTTAGTTCTTAATGCAATTATTTATATTAGATGACACTAATGCGCACTTGTTCGGATTCTATGCATCCCATACTACATAGGTCCGAGGGCAAGCCTCTTATTCGTTCTTCATCTTTGTAGTGTTCAATCCCTCGCCATGCCTTAATCTACTACTGTAACTACGGTAGGTATCTTAGATGATCTATGAGTACAAGCTCGTGTACAGAAAATTTTGGAGGGGAATCCCATGTCATGTCACGACGCATCGTGAAGACAGCATGTGGTAACTCAGCCTCACTTCATGGCACACGATCCTCTTGCAGTCACCAAACACCCTACGAGCGTTGCCACCGGGACGATAATTCTGGAGTAGTGCCCATGCCATTTCTTGATGCATCAAGCAGGCAGCCTGTGGATCACTCTCACACCGCCAAGCCGATTGCCCTCATACTCGTGTTTTTCTCCTACTTTCATCACGTCTCCACTATGTACTAATCCTTAGTTTTTATTAGAATCATGAACAAAAATCAAAGCTCTAGAGTTAGCCTCTCCACTAAACCGGACTTATTCATTCATTCAAACACGACCAATCTTGGTCTTTCATTTCCATTTATTTCATTTCTTTCCAATTGCCGGGGGAGACTTGGCTACTCTTTTGTTTCACTTCAAATTCACAATTTCCAACATTGAGCGTTACTAGCTCATAAGTTCACTTTTCATAATCATACTAGATTTTCTTTTTCATGTTCATAGCTTTCACATTCATACAACTTTCACAAATTCTAATAAATGATTCGCTTCATGTAAATTCACACAAAGACAAATAGAATTTACTGTCATAACCAATAATCAACATGAGATTCATACCTTTATTATAAACAAATCATAGAATTTCTGATATACCAAAAGTACTCTAAACAGTCGACTTGGAGCTCATCCAGTCGACTTGTTCAGTCAAATAAAGTGCTTCAATAATCGCTCGGAAGAGTCGACTGCTGCACATGGCCAGTCGGCTGTTCCGCAGTTTTCCACATCTAAAAATGTCATCCGCTTAACAGTCGACCGTCATTCCAATCAGTCGTCTGTACTGGGTGATTCAACTATACACTATCCATGCTCAGTACAGTCGACTGCTACAAGCATTCGATCGACTGAACAGGTTAAATTCCAAATTAAGGAACCATCTTTCCTTCCGTTCTTCAATTCACATATTACATTATATTCGTGCCAACATAACATGTAATTTCTTATCTGTTAACTAACATCACAACGTGGTTTCAATTAAATGTAAATTTCACATAACTAGTGTTTCTTTTCTCGAAAGAAATGCTAAGCATGCACTTTCATTTACTCATCATTTACTTGCAGAGATGAATACTAATCTCAATTTAACACACTAGAACATCACATTAAAATACAACGTTTCATGGAACTCTGGACTGTACACACTTCATTTCAATAAGCCAGTCGACTGTTCACATTACCAGTTCTCTAATCATCACTAGTTCTTTTTCATCCATTCATATTTTCTAAATTATATACTGCATGGAGGATATTGATTCAGCAATCGTTCTAGCACTTCAGTTTGCATACACATACACAACTAAATCTTTAGTCTTAATAAGGATTATAATTTAGAAATCATGAGAAAACACCCGCCTCGTACCAGTCAACTTGTCCACCTGACGGTCGACTGTACAGGCCATTTGCAGTCTTTTTACAATGTCATTACTAATAGAACCACATACAATTGCACATCCATATATCAATCAATCAATAGGTCATTTTCCAATTAAATGTGTACTCTTATCAATCATTTTCATGCTTCGTTCATTCAATTCAATCAAACATGCATTCCTAATTAGAAACATGAAAAATTTACCCACCTTGTATGGAGAGAAAAACACAATTAGCAACAAAAAATCCTTTGCAACACGAGTGCACCTCCTCCTAGACGCGCGCACACGGACCTCCAAGCACACACCCAAAACCGAAAGCTCCCTCCTTGAATAGCCGACCTCTCCTTCTTCTTGGTGTTGCAAGAACAAGCCCACACACACTCAATCTTTTAACTCACAAAAATACTACTAGATAATCCAATTTAGACAATATTTTGTAGAGAATAGTTTGGCACAAGAAGAACTAGCCATGGGGGGGGGGGGGGGTATTTATACTAAAAGTCAAGGGGAATGGAGGGCTAGGATCAATTGGTTGGTTGTAAGATGGAGGGTCAAGATGAAAGTAGGAGTTGCAATAACTACCCACATCCAAATAACCACCACACCATGATCACCATTACAAATTTGATTTCCCTCCAAAAAGATCACAACCGGCCCATGCATTTGTGCACTTTGCACGTGTACGTGCAATGTACGTGCATGCCCCTAGGCCCAAAAATTGTGTATTAAATTTTTATATAAAAATAATATAGTCTTTAAATTGTATTCTACATGACAAGTTGTATAAAAATAGTCCATGGGCTTTAGTTTATGGGCCAAAATAGTTATTTTAAAATAAAATAAATGAATTACATTTTGGGCTTTTAAAAGAAAAAGGCTTTTCATCCAATTAAAATAAGGCTTTTGTATAAAATAATTAAAAGCACATATTAAAATATCTTTACTCATCTTGATGAAAATATTAACCAAAATATTGCACGTGCACACTACGTGCAAAATAAATAATTTTTCATTAAATGAAAAATCAGGGTATTACATGTTGTGTCTCTTCAGAGGCAGATTGAGACTCTGCGGGAGATAGTCGGACTACTGGAGGCTCAATTGGCGAAACACAAGGATGATCTTACAGTTCTCAGTCATCGTGTATGGGAACTCGAGAAGATGAAAAACATGACCGATGTACTGAAGGAAGAAGTCGCAGAGCTATGGGGAGAACTTCGTGAAGTCAAGAGGAACCGTAGGAATTAAACCGTTGTATCATCTACTATTTTCATTTTGATGTCAGAAATGTTTTAAATTTGAATGTATAAAGTTTGAAATTCAATGAAATGAAAAGTTGATTTAAAATTCATGTTTTATACTTCGAATTTAATGGATCTTTTGCATCAGAATATGGCTAGAAGACGAGCTCGTAATGGTGAAGGTCTGGACTTGGAAACGGAGCTAGCAAGGGTCTATCAGACACTCAATGTCGTTGCCATGAATCAGAACCAAGGAAAGGGGCCTGCGAATCCGGTGCCCGAAGCAATCAAACTCGTGGAATCATTCAAGAGGATGAAACCACCGGTGTTTGAGGGGAAGTCGGACCCTGACGCGGCTGACAATTGGATCCGTCAGGTAGAGACTATCTTCGAAGTCTTGGAGACCCCAGAAGGCAGCAAGTTGAAGTTGGCGACTCTGCAACTTGAAAAGGATGCGGCTGTGTGGTGGCAGTCAATGAAGCGGACGATGGGAGGCTTGGTTCTTGGCTGGAAGGAAATTTTGGAGGAATTCTGTAGTCATTATTTTCCCTCAGATGTCCAGGAGAAGAAGACCATGGAGTTTCTGTCGCTGCAACAGGGTGGCATGTCGGTCAGGGAGTATGAGACGAGATTCACCCAGCTCTTAAGGTATGCTCTCGAATTGGTGACAGATGAGGCGAAGAAGGCTTGAAAGTTCGAGCATGGGTTGAGACCGAGCTTGAGGTCCAAGATGATACCCTTCGGTATCAGGAGGTTTGACAAGCTAGTCAAACGAGCAGCAGCCACGGAGGCAGACATGGAGCTGTTCCACGGTGTTTAGAATCAGAGGAACAACTGGAATGCGGGAAAGAGGCCCGCAGTTGCTGACAATGTCAGGGGACAGCCACCGGCTCAAAGGTTCAAGCCTACGGGTGCGAACGCTGTTCAAGTGGCAGGAAGACCCGGGAATACTTAGGTGAGACCTCCAGTGACTTGTTTCAACTGTGGAGAGACAGGCCACTACAAGTCTCATTGCCCCAAACTGCAGGATGTCATCCGTAAGGGACCAACTCAGCAGACCGGGAAGAAGTCGTACCAGCAGGGGCGAGTATTTGTCTTGACTGAAGCTGACGCTGATGAGGTGGATCACGTCATCACTGGTACGAGAAAGAATGTTTAGGGTATTTTCTGTTGTCACTTTTCCCGTTAATTAGTGAACTATTATGTAACGAATATATGTTGTGTAACAGGAGAACTTATTTTGAATGGAAAGAAAGCTGTTGTTTTGTTCGATATTGGGTCCTCCCATACTTTTGTATCACCTAGATTTGCTAAAGTTCTGGGAGTCGAACCGAAAATCTTTCCAGGTAAGGTTTTAGTGGTAGCTACTCCGTCAGGGGAGACTCTAACCACTGATCGGTACTATGCTGACTGCGAGATCATGATTGGAGATCGAATTTTCGTGATCGATCTGATCGAGCTGAATGTTTTGGGAGTCGATGTTATCATTGGCATTGATTGGATGTCGGTGTACAGTGCAAGCATCGAGTGCAAGACCAAGACAGTAACAGTGAAGACTCCAGGTGGACCTGAGGTCACTTTCCAAGGGAAGAGAAGATGTTCGGATTTGGTTGCTGCTATCAGCCAGAAGAGAGGGATTCCTGCAGAGGTGCAGTAGATTCCTGTGGTTCGAGATTATTGACGGTATTCTTGGAAGATTTGCATGGGTTACCCCGCATCGTGATGTAGAGTTCAGCATCCCTATTCAGCCAGGGAGTGCACCCATTTCTAAGGCACCGTATAGGATGGTGCCTGTGGAGCAGGATGAGATCAAACGGCAGATTGAGAAACTGTTGGAGAAAGGCTTTATTCAATCGAGTGCGTCACCTTGGGAAGCACCGGTGCTTTTGGTAAAGAAGAAGGATGGTTCCATGAGGATGTGCATCGATTACCGAGAACTGAATAAGGTCACTGTTTGGAATAAATATCCGATTCCAAGAATTGATGACTTGTTCGATCGTCTACAAGGAGCAGCTCTTTTTTCCAAAATAGATCTTCGATCAGGATATCATCAAGTTCGAGTGAAAGCTGAAGATGTGCTTAAGACTGCGTTTAGAACTCGACACGGGCATTACAAATTCTTAGTTATGCCGTTTGGAGTGACGAATGCACCTGCAATCTTCATGGACATGATGAACAGAGTTCTGAGGCCGTTCATTGATTCTTTCGTCTTAGTGTTTATCGACGATATTCTCGTGTACTCCAAGTCAAAGAAGGAGCACATGGAGCATCTGGCAACAGTTTTGAGGAAGCTTCAAGAGCATGAATTGTATGCCAAGTTGTCCAAGTGTGATTTCTAAAAATCTGAAGTGCCATTCCTAGGTCACATTCTTTCTAAGGAGGGAGTGGCAACTGATCCTCAGAAGATAGAGGCAGTGAGAGATTGGGCAAGGCCTACTACAGTAAAGGAAATCAGGAGTTTTCTTGGGCTTGGATATTACAGGAGATTTATCTAGGGCTATGCTCAGATAGCCGTGCCGCTCACTGGTCTGACCAAGAAGAATGTGAACTTCAAGTGGACCGAACAGTGCGAGGCAAGCTTTCAGGAGTTGAAAGAGAGGCTGACTACTGGACCCATTTTGGCTTTGCCTAAAGCAGGTGTTGAATATGATGTCTACAGCGATGCTTCACATCGTGGGCTTGGTTGTGTCTTAATGCAAGAAGGAAAAGTGATCGCTTATGAATCTAGGCAACTAAGACCGCATGAGAAGAATTATCCAACTCATGATCTAGAGTTGGCTGTGATTATCTTTGCCTTAAAGAAATGGATACATTATGTGTATGGTGAGAAGCTGAACATGTACACAGACCACAAAAGCTTGAAGTACATCTATCAGCAGAAGGATCTGAACCTGAGGCAAAGGAGATGGCTGGAGGTGTAACGACCCGGAAAATAGCATATGGCTATTTTGCATCGAAATGTGTGCGCGATTGAGAATTTCGGGCGATCATGGATTTTTGATAAAAATTATCTTAATTAAGAAATATAAGATATACTGTCTATTTTATATTATTATTATTTTCAAGATTAAATTATTTTATACGGATTATCTACAAAGTAGTTTTAATGTATTTTGTATTGTTTGAAATTATTAGAATAGAGAGTTGAGCTTTATTTGAAATGTATTGAAGTTAGAGGGCTTATATGAAACATTCCCTTAGATATTTATCACCTATTATTAATTATTCCATCTTTTACAAAAAAACCCTTCTCTCTCTCTCTCCTTCTTCTCCTTCTTCTTCCCTTCTTCTTCTCCTTCCCGTTCATTCCCAAACCGAACCCATGAAACCCCACACACCCCATCGTCCTCCTCCTCCCTCTCCTTCTTCTCCGTTCGCACCCAGCCAAAAGAACCCCCACCCGACCTCCCTCTCCCTTCCTCCCTTCCCCGTTCGTTCGCACCCAGCCGATCGAAGAAACCCCGACCTTCCTTCCTCCTCCCCGTCCACGCCGGCGATCGAACGAAACCCCCGACCCCCCGTTCCCTCTTCCTTCTTCTTCTCCTTCCTTCTCCCTTCTTGTTCGATGTCGACGCAAGAAAACCCCCGACCTCCCTCCCTTCCTCCCTCTTCCGTCCACGCCCAGCCAAAGCAAAAAGAACCCCAACCCTCACCTTCCCTCTTCCTCCTTCGTTCTTCTTCTTCATCCCGATCAAAACAAACCCAAACGAACCCATCGACGGTTCTTCCCCACCTCAAAATCCACCTCCATTCCTTCGTCAATTTCGAATTAAGTTGAGGGTTGGATTAATGGAGGGATTCTCTACATGGTGGTGTTGTCGGATTTTCGATTGGATTTCGGAAGGTATAAACCCTAACTATTTTATTGTATAGAATTTAGTTGGGTTAAATTTTATTGAGTAAGAATGTTGTGGTAGAGAGATTTTGAGACGTTGGAAATTGTAGATGGGAGAAATTAGTAGGTTATTAGAAAAATTGTGAGTTGTTAGTAAATTAGGGATTTGAGTTTGTAAAAGAAAATTGTAGGGATATGAATTAATTCTTGTATAGAAATAGAAATTTGTAGTTGGACTATTAGATTATTTGGGAGCGATTTTAGTAATTAATTGAGGATGAAAATACCGTTGGTATTAGATCATCACGTGCATCACGCGTGTATATCCCAAGTATTCAGTAAGCACTTGTGGGATATTTGGGATAGCGATTATTTACTCTTGTGATTAGTTGAATTATTTGAGTTTTAATTGCTTGAAATTTGGTGATAGGATATATTGCGACCATTGGATGCGAGGCGGCACGGCGCTTTGGATCTTCGCGGAATGGTGAGTAGGATTTATTATACGTATTTTGTGATTATAAAGAAAACATATGTGAGTATGACTTATTATGTGTTTTTGTGTGCTAAGAAAGATGTGAGTTAATTTATCTACGTATTTTGTGGTTAAGAAATATGTGAGTTGGTTTATTATATAATTGTGTGGTTTGAAAGATATATGTGAGTTAGTATATTAATATATTTTGTGGGTTAAAAGAATATGTGAGTATTGATTTATTATGTACTTTTGAGAAATAGATGAGTATTAATTTATCTATGTAAATTGTGATTTAAGAAATATGTGTGAGTTAGTTTGTTTATATATTTGTGTATATGGGAATGAGTTATTTTTATATGATGATATCAAATGTGGTGAGTTATATTATTTATATATTTTCATGGTTTAAAGATATATGTGAGTTGGTTTATTATATGTTTTGTGGTTTAAAGAAAAAGTGAGTTAGTTTGTTTATATATTCGTGTATTTTATGGTTTAAAGGAATATGTGAGTTATATTATTTATATATTTTTGTGGTTTAAAAATATATGTGAGTTAGTATATTAATATATTTTGTGGGTTAAAGAATATGTGGGTATTGATTTTGGAGTCAAAAAAAGAAAAGAAAAAGGGGCAGGCAGTACAGTTTGGTATTACAAACTGATATTTGTGATTACTGCGTAGTAACTCTGTGTTGAAGAAAAGTTTTTAAATTTTCCAGTTTTTCTGTGTCTCGAGACTAATTGAAGGAAAGATCTTGGCATGTGTCTCGGTTTCCCAGCAACGGGGAGATCGGGGCGCTACAGATGGTATCAGAGCCGACTTCAATTTATAGTCCAACACAGTAGGAAAATTAAACTTGGAATGCCTTTAGGAGTCGGGTTTTAGCTAGTTGTAGATAGTTATAATTCATATTGTTGTCTCTTTCAACTTATGTTTTATAATTTTTCTATATCTAGACCAGTATATGTGTTACCATCCTTTAAGCACATGAAGGATGTTCGAGGATGTCCTAACCAAGGAGGTGTTGATGGAAGAGAGTGAACCGACATCGATGGATGATCCGATAACCTTGAGCGAGGAGCCAAGGAGACTTCACCACCACAAGGACTACAACATGAATGGGAGCAAATTCCAAGGACCCCCAAGGTTGTAGTATGCAACCTTGTGAGAGAGTCAGGCACAAGAAATCAGTCTGTCCACGACTACAAGGGACAAGATCTGCACCAGCATCAGGGTTCAAGGACCAAGGTCAGAAGCAGAAGACTCAGAAAACGGAGGGCAACCTTGGAGGCACCAGGACAGGAAGTTATTTTTTTATGTGGTGAGCATGGTCATCTCAAGAACCAGTGTTCGAGGAAGGACACTTAGATAGATACCCGTACATATTACAAATGTGGAAGGATTGGTCGTATCCGACCAGATATTCCCCAGCTTCACCGGAGGAACGACAGATCAACCTCGAAGATGAACAATAAAGGAAAGGAGCCTGTTCACCAAGGATAGAGTTCGCACTTACTACCAGTAAGCCGTAGAAGGCAGGAGTGCTAGCACTGGTATGTGCATATAGAACTGCAACTAAGTTTAAAAGTTGTATTTTTGGAAGTTATTTTGGACTAAGAAGTAACGTATGATGAAACACTTTCGTAACCAGTTGGATTTATATATATATGGAATCCATACAACTGTTTGTTCAATTGTGGTTCATCATATTCTTTTGTCCGAACTATTTTTCAAGTGTTGAGATGTGTGCGGGAGGCAACTCTAGATTGGTTTGTTTGAATACACCATCTGGAGCATCAGTTTTGAGCAAATTACAAGAGAGAATCCTGGAAGTTTGAAGTAATGATCATAGGCCATGCCCTACTCTAAGGAGGGAGTGGCTACTGAACTGCAAAAGATCGAGATAAGTGGAGAATTGACCTCAGCCAAAGACTGTGAAAGAAGCAAGAAGATAGATGATGAGATCAAGTAAGCCAGTATCAGAATGATTACTCAAGTTTAGAGCTCAATTTTGGCACGAGGGGAGTAGCAACCGAGTCCAAGTGAGCAAGTCAGAAGGCTTAGGCAGGAAATGTAGGGATTGAAGCACTGAAGCAGCGGGGTTTTCCAAGATCAGCTTATGATTAAGCAGCCACTAGGAGCACGCCCAGGAGGAGATATGGCTCAGACAGAGGGCAATCGTGTTAGCAATTCAACCAGGTCACCAAGAGGAGTGACTCAGGGGCTGAAGCGACAATGTGTGACTTCGTCCTTTCTAAGGAGGGAGTGGTCACCAATCAACAGGAGTCGTAACCAAGGAGTAAATCAACAACACTTGTAGACAAGGATAGAGCAAGGTGATGCAGCCATTGTCTACTCTAGAGCAGGAGCAGAAGAATGTCACCATCAAATTCATGGTGGGCTTGTCCAAGAGGCGGAAGGACAACAGTTCAACTTGGTAGAAGACCAGTTTTCGAGAATATCACTCGAGGAACTAAAGATGGTTCGGGAAAATGTCTCGTGAACCATTGATGTTTGTGGTTGTCTTCCTCTCCACTAGCAGCGTTCTGAGGACAGAACGATTCTAAGGAGGGAGTGATGTAACGACCCGGAAAATAGCATATGGCTATTTTGCATCGAAATGTGTGCGCGATTGAGAATTTCGGGCGATCATGGATTTTTGATAAAAATTATCTTAATTAAGAAATATAAGATATACTGTCTATTTTATATTATTATTATTTTCAAGATTAAATTATTTTATATGGATTATCTACAAAGTAGTTTTAATGTATTTTGTATTGTTTGAAATTATTAGAATAGAGAGTTGAGCTTTATTTGAAATGTATTGAAGTTAGAGGGCTTATATGAAACATTCCCTTAGATATTTATCACCTATTATTAATTATTCCATCTTTTACAAAAAAACCCTTCTCTCTCTCTCTCCTTCTTCTCCTTCTTCTTCCCTTCTTCTTCTCCTTCCCGTTCATTCCCAAACCGAACCCATGAAACCCCACACACCCCATCGTCCTCCTCCTCCCTCTCCTTCTTCTCCGTTCGCACCCAGCCAAAAGAACCCCCACCCGACCTCCCTCTCCCTTCCTCCCTTCCCCGTTCGTTCGCACCCAGCCGATCGAAGAAACCCCGACCTTCCTTCCTCCTCCCCGTCCACGCCGGCGATCGAACGAAACCCCCGACCCCCCGTTCCCTCTTCCTTCTTCTTCTCCTTCCTTCTCCCTTCTTGTTCGTGTGCGACGCAAGAAAACCCCCGACCTCCCTCCCTTCCTCCCTCTTCCGTCCACGCCCAGCCAAAGCAAAAAGAACCCCAACCCTCACCTTCCCTCTTCCTCCTTCGTTCTTCTTCTTCATCCCGATCAAAACAAACCCAAACGAACCCATCGACGGTTCTTCCCCACCTCAAAATCCACCTCCATTCCTTCGTCAATTTCGAATTAAGTTGAGGGTTGGATTAATGGAGGGATTCTCTACATGGTGGTGTTGTCGGATTTTCGATTGGATTTCGGAAGGTATAAACCCTAACTATTTTATTGTATAGAATTTAGTTGGGTTAAATTTTATTGAGTAAGAATGTTGAGGTAGAGAGATTTTGAGACGTTGGAAATTGTAGATGGGAGAAATTAGTAGGTTATTAGAGAAATTGTGAGTTGTTAGTAAATTAGGGATTTGAGTTTGTAAAAGAAAATTGTAGGGATATGAATTAATTCTTGTATAGAAATAGAAATTTGTAGTTGGACTATTAGATTATTTGGGAGCGATTTTAGTAATTAATTGAGGATGAAAATACCGTTGGTATTAGATCATCACGTGCATCACGCGTGTATATCCCAAGTGTTCAGTAAGCACTTGTGGGATATTTGGGATAGCGATTATTTACTCTTGTGATTAGTTGAATTATTTGAGTTTTAATTGCTTGAAATTTGGTGATAGGATATATTGCGACCATTGGATGCGAGGCGGCACGGCGCTTTGGATCTTCGCGGAATGGTGAGTAGGATTTATTATACGTATTTTGTGATTATAAAGAAAACATATGTGAGTATGACTTATTATGTGTTTTTGTGTGCTAAGAAAGATGTGAGTTAATTTATCTACGTATTTTGTGGTTAAGAAATATGTGAGTTGGTTTATTATATAATTGTGTGGTTTGAAAGATATATGTGAGTTAGTATATTAATATATTTTGTGGGTTAAAAGAATATGTGAGTATTGATTTATTATGTACTTTTGAGAAATAGATGAGTATTAATTTATCTATGTAAATTGTGATTTAAGAAATATGTGTGAGTTAGTTTGTTTATATATTTGTGTATATGGGAATGAGTTATTTTTATATGATGATATCAAATGTGGTGAGTTATATTATTTATATATTTTCATGGTTTAAAGATATATGTGAGTTGGTTTATTATATGTTTTGTGGTTTAAAGAAAAAGTGAGTTAGTTTGTTTATATATTCGTGTATTTTATGGTTTAAAGGAATATGTGAGTTATATTATTTATATATTTTTGTGGTTTAAAAATATATGTGAGTTAGTATATTAATATATTTTGTGGGTTAAAGAATATGTGAGTATTGATTTATTTTACATATTTTTGTGATTGTAAAAATATGGTGAATTTTAACTATTCATGAGTATATAAAAACCTATATAATGGATGAGTTATTTTTAGATGATGATATCAAAATATGGGTGTATGGTTTATATACGTATTTTGATGTTTTGAAGAAGTTCGAATAAACTAAAGTATTATTATAAGAATTTATGGATCAAAGGGATCCTATAAAAAGTATGAATGGTAGAACTTGAGAAAATAGCATAAAGATGAGTGTTGTCTATGTCAAAAAAAAAAGGAACCCATTCATGCTATGTGACATTCTAGTTGACTTATCATGTTTGAGTTAGTAAGTAGGACTACCATGCTTGAGTTGTATTAGATCCATGCTTGAATTGTTGTAGAAAGAAACCCATGGTTAAGTTGTAGTAGAATATCATGTTTGGGTCGATTTTAGAAAGAAACTCATGTTTGAGTCGATTATAGTAGGTATGCCATGATGAGTTGATTTTAGAAGAAATCCATGCTAAGTTGATTATAGTAGATTCTTTTGTTGCTTCTAATTATAGAAGATCAAGTTTGCTAGTAAGCACAGTTGGTTGTTTCTAGGTTTGATTACCTGTATGATTGTTTGTATGTGGTTTTGCGCGTACGTGGCTCGACTGGCCCGTATGTAGCTGTGGGTCTCATACGCAGCTTATTCGGCTCGTATGTGTGTTGTTGTCTCATACGCGGCTCGACTGGCCCGTATGTAAATGTTGGTCTCATACGGAGCTTATTTGGCTCGTATGCATGTTGTTGTCTCATACGCGGCTCGACTGGCCCGTATGTAGCTGTTGGTCCCATACGTAGCTGTTTAGCTCGTATGTGTTTTTGGTTACTCGTATGTAGCTTCTTGGCTAATACGCAGTTTGTTGTGCTCATCTAGGGTGATATCATTGCCCTAGGGCTATCGACCATTAAGACGTGTGTTTAGCTTACTCCTAAGGAACTGTGGACGAGTCACTTCGCGGGTGCCGTCAGATCTTAACCGTTGGTTGATTGCGGACCGAAGTGTGACGAAATCCAAGTTCAGGATAGTAGCATGGAATACGTTCGTATTGCCGGGGTCTTGGATCGATAGGCCATGAACCAGATCCTGAGGGATTCTGGTGAGTTTAGGCTGAGCAGCTTAATAGAGTTATCTTGCGAAGTCTAATTTAAGACCTAGCATGTTGTGTAATGTTGTCATTCCTAGGATTGTTCAGGGTTAGGAACATCATTAAGGTAGTGACTTATAAAGATCATTTTACTTCGACCCTTTGCCGAAAAGAGAGGAGTTGGTTATAGGTAGCGCCTTACGACCAACTTGTCCCTCGAAGCAGGCCTTAGGTGGTGATATTGGGTTGTATCTTCCTGTCAAAGGGATACGTACGGTGCCTTCTCACGAGTTGGGAGCATGGGATGCGTATCGCACACTGTTAATTCCTGAAGTGCCATGATAAGGCGGCGGAGCTAGGGGAATGGACCCCGGAACTTCGTCGGGTCCTTGGCCAGGAGAGAGCGAACAGGCCATAGATCACGGTCTATGAGTTAGGGGCGACACAGGATAGGCTTTGTATGCTATACTGCGCTCGGAGAGACCCCGTGTTCGTCTGGTTTTTGAGTGAGGTCCGGTGTACCGGGTAGTAGTGGCAAACATAGACACCATGAGCGTACTGCATTGGTGGGACTTGACCACATTTGCAACCTCATCAGTCATGTAGTATCTGTCAGGAACAGGTTGTGTACAATTAGAAATTCATAACGCGGGTTCAAATCCCTATATATGGAGAAACGGCTTGAGATGGGGCGCATGTATTTATGGGCTGCATGTTGCTTCGGAGACTTGCTGGCATTAGAATAAGAGCATCATCGCACTAGTAAATCTGGCATTAGAATAAGAGCATCATCGCATTAGTAATCTTGCATTAGAATAAGAGTATCATTGTATTGGTAATTTGCATTAGAGTTAAGTCATAACATACACTGGCACAAATTATATGTACACGTGTCCTTTCCATTCAAGTTGAATTGCGAGTGTGATAGTTGGAGTAGATTAATAACCAAGCTATGGGCTTGGGATGTGATTGTGTTATTACCAAACTATGTTGGGATATGGGGTGTATTGTGATAAAATGCAAGTAAATGGTAAGGTGAAATGAGATGTGAGGTTGGACATGAATGAATGTGGTAGTATGAGGACGAAGGCATATGTTTATGATGGGATACATGAGATATGGAAACAAAATCAATATTGTATTATGAGTGGTTATTCAAATGGTTACTAAATATAAGTATGTTATGAGCGGGTATAGATATACATACAGGTGATGACTCAGAGAGTATTTGATGTAAAATCTCATTTATGATGTTTACATGTTCAAATGTCAAGTAAGATTTGTTATCTTGGAAATTGTGAGTTCGTTATGTTTTTACTTGTAAGTTTAATTTATTTACTTATTTAATAAATTATACTCACACCAGAAATGGCTAACCCCTTAGTGTTTGGGGGTTAGGGAGTCCCTTGGCTACCCTAGGTCCCTACTGTTACAGGTTCTCAGCAGTGCAGATGTGAGGTGTAGGTACAGGTTCCGTGGAGTGGAGCTCCAGTTATAATTTGTTGTTATGTTTAAATTGTAAATAGTAAAGATTTATGCTTTAAATTGTATTTTTGATGTATAAGTATGAGCATGATGATGAAAAGTATAGTGTGAGGCAGCAGGATATGGTTTTGACCCGTAACCATTTCGTGTGGAGTGCCAGGCGTCGTGGTAGGTTTTTACAGGTAAAATTCTAAAAACTTACTACGTTTTCATAAGGAATTTATGGTTTTTATTTGATAATTGTTATACCGTTATGAGTTTGGCCCCCAGAGCATATATATATATTGCCTGTGTGATGATGCTCATTTTGGCCTGGGGAGCCCGTATTTTTATTGCCTGTGATGTAAGCTACGGAATTTAGAGCAAAATTCCGTAAGCTTTTCTGTGTTTTGGGCAAAAAATACAAAGGAGACTCTGCCCAATTTTTCTTTGAAACATAACCATTTTAGTTTATGTTTAAAGTGATATAGAAATTGGAAGAATTGATTTTGGAGTCAAAAAAAGAAAAGAAAAAGGGGCAGGCAGTACAGTTTGGTATTACAAACTGATATTTGTGATTACTGCGTAGTAACTCTGTGTTGAAGAAAAGTTTTTAAATTTTCCAGTTTTTCTGTGTCTCGAGACTAATTGAAGGAAAGATCTTGGCATGTGTCTCGGTTTCCCAGCAACGGGGAGATCGGGGCGTTACAGGAGGTACTTGAGGACATTTGTCCAGAGATTAAGTATCATCCTTGAAAGGCTAATGTTGTTGCTGATGCACTTAGCCGCAAGAGCAGTCTGGCTAGTTTGATTACAACTCAGAGGCAGTTGGCAGAGGAATTGGATCGGGCTGGTATTGAAGTCGTTCTGCAAGGCTTGAGATCATCTTTAGCTCAGTTGAGGCTTCAACTGATGCTAAATGGAAGGATTATTGCAAGTCATAGGGAAGATGCAGAGATTTAGAAGACGAAGGAGCAGGTTGGAGCTGGCAAGTTGCCCGGATTTCAAATCAGGGATGACGTGTTGTGGTTTGGAGAGAGGCTGTGTGTTCCGGATCAGTCAGACTTGAAAGAAAGTATTCTTTAGGAGGTACATGCTACTCTTTTGTCTGTACATCTTGGGAGTACTAAGATGTACAAAGACATCAAACAGCATTTCTGGTGGTCAGGTTTGAAGCGGGACGTGGGTGAATTTGTGTCGAGATGTGAGATTTATCAACAAGTCAAAGCCGAGAATCAGAAACCTGGACGTCTATTGCAATCATTACCTATTCCGGAATGGAAGTGGGATAACATCAGTATGGATTTCATCACAGGCTTGCCTAAGAGTCCTAAAGGCAATGATGCGATTTGGGTCATAGTCAATCAACTAACCAAGTCTGCTCACTTCTTGGCAATAAAAATCACTGCTTCGATGGGCAAGTTGGCTGAGATGTATGTCGGTGAGATGTCAGGCTTCATGGTGTTCTGTTGACCATTGTGTCTGATCGGGATGCGCGATTTACTTCGCATTTCTGGAGGAGTCTTTAGACAGCTTTGGGTACCAAGACAGATTTTAGCACTGCTTTTCATCCCTAGACCGATGGACAGACCGAGAGAGTCAACCGTATTCTTGAGGACATGCTTCGGTGTTGTGTACTAGACTTTGGAGGCAGTTGGGAAAGGCATTTACCGTTGGTGGAATTTGCCTGCAACAACAGTTTTCAGACTAGCATTGGGATGGCTCCGTACGAAGCTCTGTATGGCAGGAAGTGTAGGACGCCTGTCTGTTGGTTTGAAGTTGGGGAGCATCAGATGTTTGGGCCTGAGATTGTGTAGTAGACCTCTGAAAAGATTGATCTGATTAGGAAGAGGTTGGTGGAAGCTCAGAGTAGGCAGAAGAGCTATGCAGACAACCGGAGAAGGGACCTTGAGTTTGAGGTTGGTGACTTTGTCTTTCTGAAGGTATCGCGAAGCAAAGGCATGATCTGATTTGGGAAAGGTGGAAAGTTAGCTCCAAGGTTCATAGGCCCGTATAATATATTGAAAAGGATCGGAAAAACTATTTACCGGCTTGAGTTACCGGAAGAGTTGTCTCAGGTGCACAATGTCTTTCATGTGTCTATGCTGAGAGGTTACATTCCAGATCCAAGTCATCATTTGCCCGAAGTGCCAGAGGGTTTGTAGTTAGATCTGAGTTACATTGAATTCCCAGTTGAGATTGTTGGTCGTCGGGAGAAAGTCTTGAGCAATAAGACGATACCAATGGTCAAGGTAGTCTGGAGAAACCACTTGGTTGAAGAGGCTACTTAGGAATCTGAGGAGAGGATGATGAAGGATCATCCTGAGCTTTATGTTTGATTGTATTTTCTTATTGTGTTTGGTTTCTCACACTTTAATTGTAGTTCCGGGGACGGAACTATTCTAAGGAGGGAGTGTTGTAATACCCTAAAATATCATTTTAATAAAAACATTATTTTTCACGTGTTGTGCACGTGCAAACTTCATGTGTATATTTTTATTTATTTTATTTGAAATCTCATTTTTGTATGAACAATTATTTTCCTTTATTTTTCTAAAAGCCTAAAACACTAATTAATTGTTTTAGCCCACTTTAATTAATTATTAATTTGTTGTCTTGGCCCACAAGCCTAAGCCCACTATTTGTGAAGCCCACCAATTTAATTAATTAATTAAATGGCCACACTTGTCATGTAGAGACAAAATGTGAACAATTTGATTAATTAAAATTGTACAAATTCTACATAGGGGACTAGGTGGCACGTGCGAAGCACGTAGTGTGCAATGCACACTCTCTTTTGGGGTGGGTTGTGTTTGGAGAAATGGAGAGTGTGGGCATGTGTTCATGGGTAGTTATTTGTGTGTGTGTAGTTACTACTCCTATCCTAGCCTTCCATATTATAACCATTCATTAAATCCTAGCCCTCCAATCTACTCAAAGATTAGTATAAATACCCCCCCTTTTCCTACTTGTACTCAACACTTAAGCAAAACATTAAAGGAGATATATATACATATTAGTGTGAGTTGTGTGTTGTGTTCCCCATTGGAGGCCGACCATCCATCACTTGGTGCTCTCGGTTTGTGGCAAGGAGCAAGGAGAAAAAGTTAGTGCATTGCAATCTAGGAGGAGAATGCACTTGCCTGCAATCTAGGAGGCTCTAGGGGACTTTCCTAATTGGTTTTCTTCAAAAGGTGGGTGTTTCTCATAACTTCTAGAGTTGCAATCATGCTAGGGAATGAAATTTGATATTGTTATTATGAGTTACTAGTTGAAATGAAATGCATGCGTGCCTAATTAGAAAAGAATTGCTAAATGTGTGTTGATTGATTAAAAATGCTAGTGTGTAAAGTTAAACCGATTGAAATGATTGTTAATAGATGTAATGAAATTTTCCATGCTTTATACATCATGTGAAAACTGGAATAAATGAAAAAAAATGTTCCCTTGCATACAAGTGTATCGTGTGTAGCGTAATTAATAAAAATAGAAGTTTTGCTCACTTGTAAAGTTGATCTTTGTGTTCTAAAAATATCTTAGTCATCACTGTGTAAACCAACATCATTGTGGTGAATTATGTGTGAGAAACCATCCTTGGTTATGAACAATTATGTATTGGTTTTTCAAAGGTCGAAATAGTATTCATAAAATACAAACTATGGCTAATTACATGTTTTAAAAGAGTGAAAAACACTTTTAAAAATATTGGTTACGGGGGGAATTGAATGTAGTTTTTAATCTGGAAAGTTATGTTTCAAAAAGGGAAGAAAACGGAACTGAAAACACTTTTTGAGAATTGAAAACCTGTACTACAGTCGACCTATCCCATTGAAACAGTCGATTGGTCAGAGAAAAGGAAAATATAGTTCGAATTTTGTACGGAACAGTCGACCGACTATTGTAACAGTCGACTGCCCTGAACATTTTTATTTTGAATTTAAAAATCATGGCGGAACAGCCGACTGCCATATGAGACAGTCGACTTCTCTGATTATTCTCGAGCTTTAGAAACTCGCAGAACAGCCGACTGGTCGGGAATATCAGTCGACTGTCCTGAAGTTTCAAATAATATCTGTATTTTGAGAGGGAAAAATCTCTATAACCTGAGGCTTCGTATGAGTGAGACTGTTTTTACAAAAGGGATTCTTTTATTCATTAACTTAAATTGTTTCTTTAAGAATTTTCAAGGGATTGTTTAAGAAGCTTAAAATTTGAGATTTTGGGTAATGAGAAATTTGAAAGGTGTGAATTGTGAAACCTATTGAAAATGTGAACTATGGAATGGATTGAAATAGAATTATGTGAGCTTATAAATTAGTGAATGTGACATGTTTGAAGAATTTCAGTTTTCATGTATATATGCATTGAATTATTGATTGTGATGAGTTATGAAAAATGTGAATACATGAATACTATGCTTTTGAAACATGAATGGTGATTAATCATGAAAAGATCTTACGAATGTGACATTGTTATTATGAGTTGAAATTGAGAATTAGGGTATAGCCAAGCCTTATACCGGCATTGAAAGAATTGTGAAATGATATTTTGAAATGGGAAGACCAAGGTTGGGTCATGTGAAATTGAATGAATAAGACCTGTATAGTGGGAGTGCTACATTCTAAGAGATTGATTTTTATTCATGATTCAATTAAAACTAAGGATTAGATTCATAGTGAAGATGTGATGAAAGTAAGAGAAAAACATTGAGTATGAGGGCCATTGGATTGGCGGCGTGAGAGTATTCACAGGATGTCCTATGATGAGTCATGATAGGGCGTGGATACTGCTCCAGAGTACCGTCTCGGTGGCGACGCTCGTGGGGTGTTTGACGACTGCAGGTGGTGTCATGTCTATGGTAGGAGCTGAATTACCACAGGATGCCTGCATGATGAGTCATGTGTCAGTGCGTTGGGATTCCCTCCAGGGCGCCTAGACATGAGTTTGTAGGTCAGAAAACATCTAGGATATTTACCGTAGTTACAGTAGTAGATTAAGTCATAACGAGGGATTGAACCCTACAAGATGAAGAACGATTATGGGCTTGCCTTCAGACCTATGTAGTATGGGCTGCATAGACTCTGAACAAGCACGCATTAGTGTCATATAATATAAATAATTGCATTAAGGATTAAGTGCACATTCACAACACGACATCAATAGGATAGTCCATTTAGCTTTGTTTGTGAACAAATTTGTGGTGTGTTAAGAAATGAGAATCGTTATACTATTTCCGGCATAGAGAGGATGGCCGAGTATAATATTTTGTCAGTTGAATGAACTGACGCGTCCACAGTTTTATATGCAGGATAAGAATGCTTGACAATTGAAGTATACATGCTGCGCAGGATTGATTTAAATATTGCTTCATGTAATTTATTGTAATATTGTTTTCGTTGTGATAATGTACAAGTGTAAATGTAACTCTGATGATAGAAAAGTTTTTATTTCCTTGTAAAATTGTACGAAAGAAGTGTAAAGATCCTGTGGAACTCGAATTCAGTTGTGTTTGGGGAATTCGGGGTGTTACAAAAGGAAATCCAGGTAACTATTTTATTTGATTGTGGGTCATCGCATTCTTTTGTGTCTGAAGTTTTTTCAAGGAAGTTGAAATACACCCAAGAGGCAACTCGGGACTCGGTTTTGTTGGTCGCTACCCCATCTGGAGCAACTCTCCCTACAAATTTGTGCTATAAGGGATGCAATCTCCTGATTGACGGAGAGACTCTGAGTATAGATTTGCTAGAGCTAGGCTTTGCAGGCTCCAAAAAGATAAAAACACATAGGAATCAATGGGATGGACACTGAGCCAAAAATAGCATAACTTAAGCCAAAATAGTATGGAACGATCAAAAGGGAATAAAAGAACCCAAGAAAGCAAAAATTTACATAAAAAAAAGAATTCAGATACAATATTCAAAAAAAGGAAATAAAAATACAATAAATCCAAAATAGGAAAATAGGGGTTACAAGTGATGAAGAGGTTGCAGTCGTATGGTTCTCTCCCATTGCTACAGTCAGTAGTGGTGTTTGTACACCGGCACCCCATGTAGCTTTACAATGCCTTCAATGTAGACTTCCGCTAACTTCTCCACTGACCAAGTCGTCTTTACTCGAAGAAAATGTGCAGACTTAGTTAAATGGTCCACTATAACCCAAATTGAGTCATTCCCTTTCTAACTTCTGGGCAGTCCCGTGATGAAATCCATGCTGATGTTCTCCTATTTCCACTCTGGAATGGGCAATGGTTGCAGTGGACCTCCTGGTTTCTTGTTTTTCGCCTTAACTTTCTGACATGTAAGGCATTTAGCCACATCCTGCTTCATTTCAGCCCACCAGAAATGTTGTTTTACATTTTTATACATCTTTGTGCTTCCTGGGTGAACTGTGAGTAAGGTGTAGTGTACTTCTTTCATGATATCTTCCTGCAATTCATCAACTTTTGGCACACACAACCTGCTTCCAAACCAAAACAACCCTTCCTTCACACTGAACTCTGAGGCTTTTCCTTCATTGACTAGCCGCTTTTGTGCTTCAATCTCTGCATTACCCATTTGAGCCTTCTTGACTCGGTCATTCAAAATCGGTTGTAATTCCAGACGTGCCAAAACCGTGCTCAAATCTTGAACAATTATTTCAATACCGGCTTGTCTGATCTCGTCGTCTAGCTCTCTATTAATTGCAATGATCATGGCTACACTCCTTTTCCTGCAGAGCGCATCTGCCACGACATTGGCTTTTCCCTGATGATATAAAATTTCTTGTCTGATGTCTTCCAGAACCTCCAACCATCGCCTCTGCCTGAGATTCAAATCCTTTTGCTGGTAGATATACTTCAGACTTTTATGGTCGGTAAACATCTCTACCTTTGTCCCATAGACATAGTGCCACCCCAATTCCAGAGCAAAGATTATCGCGGCAAATTCCAAGTCGGGTGTCGGGTAATTCTTCTCATGCGGTCGAAGTTGCCTCGATCCATATGCTATGACCTTCCCTTCTTGCATCAGGACACACCCGAATCCCAAAAAGGAAGCATCACTGTAGATTACATACCCCTTATCTGGTTGAGGCAGAACCAAAATCGGTGCAGAAATCAGTTTGTTCTTCAACTCTTGGAAGCTCCCTTCGCATTTCTCAGTACAATCAAAACTTATGTTTTTCTTGGTCAGTGTTGTAAGTGGTACAGCAATTCTGGCATAGTTCTGGATGAACTTCGTGTAGTATCCTATCGTGCCTAAAAAGCTTCTGACCTCCTTCACAGTTCTCAGCTGAGGCCAACTCTTTACTGCCTCGATCTTCTGTGGGTCTATAGCCACTCCCTCCTTAGAAAGGACATGGCCCAAGAACGCCACTTCTAATTTCTAGAATTCACACTTTGACAGTTTGGCATAGAGCTGATGCTCCCGTAGATTGATCAATACTGCAGTCAGATGCTCAACATGCTCCTATTCTATTTTTGAATATACCAAGATGTCGTCTAAGAAGACAACCACAAATGAATCGATAAATGGCCGAAAGATGCGGTTCATCATGTCCATAAAGATCGCTGGAGCATTGGGCACCCCGAATGGCATCACCAAAAACTCGTAATAACCGTGCTGGGTGCGGAATGCCGTCTTCGGTACATCTTCTTCTTTGACCCGAACTTGATGATAGCCTGAACACAAATCAATCTTTGAGAATACAGCCGCTCCCTGGAGCTGATCAAACAAGTCATCGATCCTAGGAATTGGGTACTGGTTCCGAACAGTAACCTTGTTCAACTCCTGGTAATCGATGCACATTCTCGCGGTTCCATCCTTCTTCTTCACAAGTAGCACGGGTGCTCCTCAGGGTGAAGCACTTAGCCTGATGAATCCCTTCTGTAGCAGATCTTCAATTTGCTCCTTCACTTCTTTTTGCTCCACTGGCACCATCCGATATGGTGTTTTAGACACTGGTGCACTGCCTGGCTTGATAGTAATGCTGAACTCAACATCCCTGTGTGGTGGGAGTCCAGGTTATTCTTCCAAAATACGTGGGGAAATTTACGTACAATTGGTAACACCTTGACTTCACCTGGCACACGTACTCCAGTTGCAGCTGCAAGAATTTCTTCACTCTGCTTTTTCATTCCTTGGAACACAAGTTCTGGTCCTCCGGATGGGGTAATGGCTACCCTCTTCTCCCTGCAATTGATGCTAGCCTTATGCCTGGACATCCAATCCATCCCAATAATCACGCCCGTCCCTGCAAAGCCCAGCTCTAGCAAATCTAAACTCAGGATCTCTCCATCAAACTGGAGTTTGCATCCCTTATAGCACAAATTTGTGGGGAGAGTCGCTCCAGATGGGGTAGCAACCAACAAAACCAATTCTGGAGTTGCCTCCTGGGTGCATTTCAACTTCTTTGAAAATACTTCAGACACAAAAGAATGCGATAACCCACTATCAAATGAAACAGTTGCCTGGATTTCATTTACATTAATCCATCATGTTACAAAAGTTTTTACATCATTCATTTCCTTATGTCAAAATATTCAAAATACTACATTAAACCAAGCCATAATTTCCTTCACCTACCGGTGATGACTCCTTCGCCTTCGTCGGCATCTTCCTTTGCGAGTGCAAATACTCACCCTTGGCGGGCAATCCCCTTCCCTTTGCTGTTTGTCTTAGGAGCTGGCCTATTATTGCCCCTTCGAAGCTGGGGACAGTCTGGCCGAACATGGCCAATCTTCCCGCAATTGTAACATGTGTGGGTATCATTCTGAAAGTTCTTCTTTGGGCACTGGTTCTTGAAGTGTCCTTGCTCACCACATAGAAAACATCTCCCTATCTTGGCACCTCCGGTGTTGCCAATAGTCTTCAGAAATTTATGATTTTGACCCTGGTTCCTGAATCCCGATGCTGGTGCAGGCCTCTTTTCCTTGTTCCATCCTCTAGTATTAACTTGCGGTTCGGGTCCTTTGCTCATATCCAACTCCGTTGTAGCTGCACGACGGACCAATTTCTCGAACCTCCGGATGCAAAAGGGTACCATTTTGGTTCTCAATATGGGCCTAAGCCCCTGCTCGAACCTCTTGGTCTTCTTGGCCTCGTCCTGTACCATTTCTGGAGCATAACGGGACAGCTGTGTGAACTTGGTTTCGTATTCACGAACCGTCATGCTACCCTGTTTCAGGTTGAAGAATTCCATGGCCTTTTCCTCTTACACATCCAAGGGATAGTAATGCTGCCTGAACTCCCCTAAGAAGTGTTCCAACCCAATGGGTCCTTCGCCCATGCCCCTCTTCATCGACTGCCACCAGACCCCGGTGTCGTTCTCTAGTAGAATGCTAGCCAAACCTAACCTTGCTATCCTTCGGTGTCAGCATCACCTCAAACACTGTCTCGACTTGACGAATCCAGTCGTCAGAAACCGTTGGGTCTGCCTGGCCCTCAAAAACAGGCGGCCTCATCCTACGGAAGGATTTGACCATCTTAACCGAGTAGGCAGCTGCAACTCTCTGGTTACCTGTGGGTGCTCCCTGTTGCTGCACATTGTTTCGGCTTGCCTCTGCTAGGTCTCCGAATGCCTAGTACATACGAACAAATTTTGCCCCTATATCCAGACCTGCGCCATTGCCTCCACTACCTTTGCCCTCAATCGGGTCAATTCTACCGCTTCTTGTACAGCGAGACATCTGATAGAGAAAAAATATAATGGAATATACAAAAGCATCATATTGTAATATTCTAAAAATAACATCCATCTAATCTCAACATGCACATAAGACATGTAGAAAATGCAAGGCTAAACTTCATTTCATTATAATCCTTATCTTACATATGCATTTTTCCTTACATTATTATATCATACATGTAGGTAGCAAAATAACAAAACAATAAAATAACCTATAGGCACCTAACCGCCTAATCGGTACTTTAGTGTCTCTGCAGGGCTCCTTGCAGCTGGTGGCGGTCCTAGTAGTGTCTGCAACTGAGTGATCTGCGCCTGAAGCTCCGCGCACTTGGCTCTAGATGCACAAACTGCACACAGTGAGTGTGCTTCATGATCACTGTCCTGCGGTCGGCCCTTGCCTTGGCCCTCCTCAACTCTGCCACTTCCCTCTCAATATTGATGGTCACGAACTCGGAAGAGTCCATCCTGTTCTCGAGACAGGCGTGGCACCAACCCCACGTTGCGAAATCGCAGAATGCCTGCTCAAAGGCCTGTTCCACTGCAGTAAGCTGGGGTGGTGGCGGGGGTGGTGGTACTGGAATTTGGCCATTCGCAGGGGCACCCCCTACTGTGGCAGCTGCTATGGCCCCATTGGCCAACCCAGCTCCAACTGGTGACTCGTCACCATCAGTGATGGGCTCTAGATCCGAGTCCACCTCGACCGTGATCCCATGCGCCCACCCATTCCCAAGGCGAATCACTCCGTCAGCCATCCTGCAATGAGTGGACACAAGTTTTAGCCAAGATATAGAAATATCATAAAACATAAGATAAAGGAAACAACAGTATGAATTATAATTATCTACAACAAGCTAAAAACCTAACTCCTACAAGGCATCTAAGTCTATTTTCCGACTGTGTTGAACTATAAATCGAAGTCGGCTCTGATACCACTTTATAACACCCCAAACTTTCTATATGGAGAATTCGAGGCACGAGTCAGGACCGTTATATTCAATTAGCCACAATACATAGAAAAAATAGGGAAATTTAAACCTTTTTACTTAATACAATTATTACAAGCCGAGTGTTTCCATTGTTTCAATAGATTACATCAGAGTATACATGAACAAAACAATAAACATTGGGCTCTTCACTTGGAAGCCATGCCTTGACTGGAGTTCTCCTGAATTGGTGATCCTGTATCCACAACCTATTTGAGTGGGGACGTCAGTACATATACTGACGCTTAAAGGCTGATGACTAGCAGCGAATCTCAAAAACAAACATATACTAAGCATGGTAAATAAATGTGTCGGTGTAGTTTAAATGTTCGTGGGTGCTATGACTTAGAATCTAATGCAATGTCAACTAAAGCTAGGATGCACATATTCTAATGCAAGCGAGAATCTGGAGGTGATGCATCCCATAACTACATACGTCCATATAACGCCGTTCTCCATATTTAGGGATTTGAACCCACGTTATGAATTCTACTTTTGTACACAACCTGTTCCTGACAGATACAACGTGACTGATGAGGTTGCAGACGTGATCAAGTCCCACCAATGCAGTACGCTCATGGTGTCTATGTTTGTCACTACTACCCGGCGCACCGGGCCTCATTCAAAAGCCAGACGAACGCAGGGAATCCGCAGCACAGGATAGCACGAAGCCTACCCTGCGGCACGCATAACTCATAGACCGTGGTCTAAGACCCATTCGCTTCCCCGGCATAGAACGTGACGGAATTCCGGGATCCATCCCCTAGTTCCGAAAGGAGAACCTCCCCTTCTTATCATGGTACTTCAGAAATTAACAGAGTGAGATACGCAACTCGTGCTCCCAACTTGTGAGAAGGCACCGTACATATCTCTTTGACGGGAAGGTACAACCTAATAACACCACCTAGTGTCAGCCTATAGGACGAGTTGGATCATAGGGTATCACCTTAAATACCAATTCTTCCCTTCTTGCAAATTTGGTTAAGTAAAGATCTTTATAAGTTACTACCCTAATGATGTCACTAAACCTAAACAATCTTACGGAGTTTTTAATTTAGACTTTCTTAAGATTATCATGGTCCAACTCATGGCCTATCGATCCAAGACACCGGTGACAGTATCTCCCTCACTCATCACTACCCCTAACTCGGATCTCGTCAACATTCTCAGTCCGCGATCAACCCACACCGGTTAAGATCCGTTAGCGCATGAGGTGTGATTTATCCATAGTTTCCAAGGTGGTAAGATAGGAGTCTTGATGGTTGATGACCCCTAGGGTAAATATAAGACCCTAGACGAGCTTATATCAAGTTAACAATAATAGTGACTTTTCCAACCATTATCACCCATACATTGAAGATGAAGAATGTTCACAAGGTATGGTCCAACTTTAATTAGAACCACCTACAACTAGCATTCGTGGGTTCTCTTTCCCAAATTGAACTAGAAAAACATGCAACTAGGTTCATGGGTTCATTCCCAAATTGAACTAGAACAACATGCAACTAGGTTCATGGGTTCTTTCCCAAATTTAAGCAAGAACACATGCCACTTGGTTCATGGGTTCTTTCTCAAATTTAAGCTAGAATCACCTAGAAACTAAATGCATGGGTTCTTCATCGAATTTAGTTAGAACTACCAAGGAACTAATCTCATGGGTTTCTTTTAGAATTTGAACCAGAACAATCTTGGAACTCTAACATTCATGGGTTCTTTTTAATGGTTTAACTAGATTAGCATGCATGGGTTCTTTACTAGAACAACTACAACTCAAGCATGCATGGGTTCTTTACTAGAACAACTACAACTCAAGCATGATGGGTTTACAACTCAAGCATGATGGATTCCTTACTAGAACAACTACAACTCAAGCATGATAGATTCCTTACTATAACAACTACAACTCAAGCATGATGGTTTCTTTACTAGAACAACTACAACTCAAGCATGATGGGTTTGTTAATAGAAAAACTACAGCTCAAGCATGATGGGTTTCTTACTAGAACAACTACAACTCAAGCATGATGGGTTCTTTACCTACATATTACAAAGACTACTTTCTTAGGAATTTCTACATATTACATAGACTACTTTCTTATGAATTACAAGTCTTACATATTACAAAATCTAGTCTTATTGAATTTACAAGTCCTACATACAACCAAGTCCACTTTTTTAGATTAGAAGTCCTACACATTTGCAAAGATCACTTCTTTTGGGAACTAGAAGTCCTTCCTACAACAAAACCCCCTTTTTTTGTGAACTAAAGTTCTACAAGCATGAAAAGATTACTCCTTTATTAATTATAAGTTCTACATACACAAAAAGATTCCTCTTTTTTAAAACTAGAAGTTACTTTTACACTAGAACTACTCTTTTAGTGTTCTATTTAAGTTTTCCATTTTAAATGTTCTTAATTGATCTATTCTTATATGCACACATAAAATAGTCCAAGTTTGTTATAGTTTTTGTTAGTAAAATAACAACAATAACAACAATAACCATAACAATGTTAAAGACTCCATCCTTATGTGTTTTTAGTAAGTTCCACCATTCACTTTCTTCTATGTGACCACTTTTGATTCTCAACCATTTATATGCACAAGATCTTAGTCCAAGTTGTTAGTTTTTATTTAGCAAAATAACCACAATAACAACAATAACCCTAACAATGTTTAAAGACTCAACCTTTTTGTTATTTTGTTTTGAGTTCTACCATTCAACTTTTCATGTGATCATTTTTTATCCCTACTACCATTTATATGCACAAGATCTTACTACCATTTATATGCACAAGAACATACAACAAACCACATACAACAAAAAAAAGAACAAAAACAATATAAAATAAGAAATAGAGAAATCCCCACCTTGATTTCTTTGTAGGAATAACTAGACAAGATCCTTCTCCTTCCTCCTAGCTCCTAAAGAAAAACCCACAATTGAAGAAATCTCTAGTTAGGGTTACTTTCCTCTTTCTTTTCCTCTATATTTTTTTCTTTTGGCAAATGAGGCAAGAGGTGAGGGGGGGGGGGGGGATTTATAGGAGAAATGATAGGGTGAGGGTGCAAATATACCATGGGGTTTTGCAAAAAATCCCTTGATCCAAAGGGTGGCCAGCCAATGCTATGAGGTGGAGGAGTGAGGTGGAGGAGAGTTCTAGTATAAATACACCTATTAAACCTCTTATGTATTTCCATTAATCCTAAACCCTAGGTTTAACCCTCCAAACAAATCCTAGCCATCCAATTTTGATTAATCATGACAAAAAATAAGATATTTTTGTCCAAAACACATACTACACGATTTATACAAATGTATAAAATCGATACAATATGCATACGTATATATTAATATATATACCGTTAATTTTTGTTTGTTAAACTGCACAAACCATGTAAAAATAAATTAATTCCGAAAATAATAATAAAAATAAATTTTATTATCGGCTGGGAAGATTCCAGTTCCAAAACGATATAACGCATATACATATGGACTGATATTTATACAGATGGTGATTATTAATTAAACTAACTAATATCCACCAAAAATATTTCAATTCTGAAAAATAAAATAAAATAATAAAATAATAAAATAATAAAAATATTATTAACAACTGATTGGGATATTACAACGGCACTCCACGGTACCCCCCGTTCACCAAAGACATTAGTGTTTTATTCACTTCTCTAAGTTTCCTGCCCGCATTAAGCAACATAGAACTTGGCGGACTCTTAGGGTTTCCCCTATTCTCCGCTTTACTCGTCCTTACTCTAGACCAGAACTTACAGTCAAGATGACGCCGCCACTCCGGTCCTGATCAAAAGTTGTTACGGACATAAAGGCGCTCCATGGTACCCCCGTTCGCCGAAGATATTAGAGTTTTACTCATCGAGTCTTCTCTAAGTCTCCTACCCGCATTATACAAACTTACGCGACTTAGGCCGGCGTAACGATCCCTTGTGTCCTCCTAACAGGTGTGCACACATCCACTAATGCATGTCCTTAGCACACAAACAAAGACTCGATCTAATCCTAGAGTACTACCATGCATAGAACACTTGTCAAATTAAAATTAGGGCAATAGATAACGAATGTAACAACCCCTATATATATATATATATATATATATATATATATATATATATATATATATATATATTAAAGCACAAAAACTATATATTTTATTTTTGAGTGAAACTAAGAATGAAACCATTCTTGAAACATATGTATATACTAGCTTTGCCCGTAGGCATGTGCCTACGGCACGTCTTCGGAACGATACAAAACACAAAAAGCCCTATAAACAGTAAAACAACAATTATGTAGCTCAAGTTTGAATAGCATGACAATAATTAGTTGTAAATAAAAGTCCATGTTTCCATTAGGATATGTTGAAAAATAATTATAAATGGGAGTGTAAAATCTAACTTCGTAGAACTTTAGGTGTGGAAAATGATGAAATTTAACTGTTGAAAAGATATTTCCTATTGTCAATATAACATGTGCATTAAAAAAAACATAAAAATTTTGAAAATTTACAAACCTAAAATCTTAAAATCTAAATTTCTAAGTAAATAAAGAAAGAATAAGAGAGAGAAAGAGGGAAATATGAAAAAGTGAAGAGAGTAGAAAGAGATAGTAATAAAGTAATGAGCTTTTTAGTTTTGGGAGGGAAAGTTTGGTTTTCGGGTTTGAAATTTTGGGAGGGAAAATGTGTTTTGTGAGGTTAGATCTGGGTCTTTGATTTTGGGGGGATTGAAGGTAAGCCAGTTGATAGCTTTCTTTGCATTTTATTATATCGATTTACATTTCTGAGTTGGGCTTGAGAATCTCAATGACTGTGAACCAAAACAAAAACAACAAAAATTGAAATGGTCCATGCATATTGGCCGGCTATGTATGAAAATGGAGGGGGAAATTAGGGTTTGGGGGTTTGTTTGAATTCAATATTCTTCATGATGGATTGTGGAACCCCAAGAGGCAAACCCACTCCTACACTCCACCTCCCTTCTCCCCCAATCGATACCTCCCACTTCCTACCTCCCCCCTTGCATCAATTCCCGGCCAACTACATCCCTCCCCCTCTATTTAATCACCCTCATCTCATCCTATCTCCATTTCTCATCTTTCCTACAACTTAAGCTATCTATTACACCCTCGAACTACTTTCTTGAAGCACTTAGCTACTGATTTGGAGTAAGGAGGAGCAAAAGGAACCAAGGAGCCAAGAAAGCTAGGAGCTTGAAGCAAGAAGGGCAAAGGGCAAGGGTCAAAGCTAGGAGCTTGGAGATTTCAATTTTCGTCTACAATACCAAGGTGGGTATTTCTAAATCTCTTGATATGTTCATAAATTGTTTGTGGAGTATTTCTTAAATTCCTAGAATGATTTGTGTGACTATGACATTTTATAAAAATTGTTTGGATTCAAGTTTGTGTTAGTAAATATAGTAACAGATCTGAAAATGTTGACTCTGAAAAATGCTAGTTAGTCTGGAAAACATAAGTCAAAAAATAATGTGAATTCTTGCATGAAACTTTTATGGCAGGATATCGTATGGGTTGGGAACACTCCCACCAAATTTCATAATTTTTAGAATTTATTTGATATTTTAAATAATTACGAACTTGGTTGCTGGCTGTGTAGTAAACAGACTTGTCCTATATACTGTTTTGATTTTCAAAGATTAATAAATCTCTGGCCACTTGAGAAATATGGATGAAATTTTAGTATGTATTTATAGCATGTGTCTAGATCATAAATATAAAATTTCATTGAATTTGGACATCATTTGCTATGCCAATAAAATTCGTGAAGGCTGATTAGTTAATACGTAAAACAGAACATGCCCATGTGACTGGCTTGAACATAAGCTTACTTCAAACTGTCATAACTTGAAAATTACATGTTAGAATCACTTTAAATTTGGATATGTTATAATCCCATGTGTTAGGAGCTAGATTCTGGAATTTCATGAATTTTTGAAACCATATGCTATTTTTAAATTGATTTTATCTCAAGACAGTGTTAATGTGATGTTCCGTTCTGGAAATTTGTATGCATGTTAAAGAACGACTTAATTGACCACTTAAACAGCATAATCTAAAGAAACTTGTAACTAGGATGTTCTAGTAGACACGTAGAGATTTCTGGAATGTCTAAGAACTTAAGATTCTAAGCTATACCCAATTTATGATGGATTTTACAATATACAGCAAATGCATGTTGATCCTGTAAGTTAAAGTTTTGGATGCCATGTTCATGAACATGCTTTAGAACATACCGTTGAGCTTGGAATTGCTTTTTGTGACTAAGAGAGCATGTTATGGATATGGTAAGGGAGTATGGTTTCAATTTACTAAGTTTTATGATGTGTGTAGTTCATATGTGCTAGTAGGACCACAATCTAGACATATATGTTCACTGTTTTGAAGTAGATGTTGTGTTATGCGATTATGAGTTGATGTAGACCATTTTGGGATCTGATTCATGCCCAATTGGTACTTGTGTTTGCTGTCTACATTGAGTATAGGCTTGGAGAGCACACGATTGCGTTTCTTCAATGAAACGGGACCGGGAACGACTCAGTTTTGGCATGAATGCAAATAGCATGCTTGCAGTTTGGAAATGTCAATTGTCATTTATGGAGCTTTCTAGCACCCATTTTAGGGTATTCACGGTGTATGATTCATCCTTAGGGTAGTGTTCCTTGTTGGACTACACTGGTTGAGCTTTGAGACTCTATGTTTAAGTCATGTTGGTATATCTAGACTGGTAGAATAAAAACCCGTTTCGCATCGAACACTTTGGAGGAGACGACTCATGTGCCAACATGCTTGCCATTCATGGAAGGATTCCATCGTTGTGTTTTGAGGCCACCACTTGTCAAGGACCGTGGAGCGTGAGGAGTGGCAGGAGCGACGTATTTGTTCGGGCCGAGGTTGTGATCTAACTCCAAGTGTTGATAGCGGTTGCGGCGATCGACGGAGTCAGTTCATCGTTGGGATTGGGCCAAGTATGGGTTGAGGCGGGCCAACTCTTAGGCCGGATTTGAAGGTTAGTTTAGTCCTATTGTGGGATGGGTAAGTCCTAATAATGAAAAAGGTAATTAACTAGAGGATAGTTTACAAGTAGAACTTAACTAGTTGTTTATAATAAACAACGTTGTTTGCTAAGTTAGGGATTGGAAATACTTGATAGACCGCCTAACTAAAGGAATTGGTTAAAAATGAAATAGACCTAGACTCGCCTAGTAATTCATCCATCTAATGAGATAATGAAAAAGGATTAGAGATTGGTCAGAGTCTTGGATTTCAGATAATCAGATGACAAGATAAAAAGCTAGTAATCATATAATTAATCTTATTCTTAATCTTAGAGTGAGTTGGCTCTAGTACTTGGGTTTGTAGTGTTGTAAGATTAGTTCAAGCCACTGTTGTTGCATTTTCCTGTTAGGGGGACACGTGGCATCTTCACACCTGGTCGAATCCTAGGTTCGTTTAATGCAGACATGGGACCTCGAGTGGCCCTGTGAGTGAACTCTGTGGGGGCTCCACTCTCCTCGGCGTGGGTGCCTTTAAGTCTGTAACAACCTTTGAGGAAGTTTGGAGTGGTGACGTCGTCTCGACTGCAAGTTTTGGTCTAGTGTAAGGACGAGGGTAGAGGAGTTGAGGAAACCCTAATATCCGTCAGGTCTTATGTTGATCAATGCAGGCAGGGGACTTAGAGACTACTCTGTGAGGGAACCTTGTAGGGGCACTAAAATAATGTCCTCGCCGGTGAGCCCTAGTGTCTGTACATCAGCAATTGGTGAGGTCCAGAAGACGGAGTTACCACATCTTTATTTATTTGGGCAGCGACGGGAGTGAACCGAACGACTGCGATTCCGGGCGCAGTGGGTAAAACACGAGGTAATGGACACCACTACTATGGTAGCAACGGGAGTGAACTAGACGACTGCAGCCTCATCACCACTAGAGTATCAGAGATAGGAGAGAGCACAAGAATAGGATGCATAGCGGGGGATCAAACCCCAACAATTAAAGAACATCGTTTGGTTGGGGAATGTGTAGTATGTGATGCATATCTCTCCAATCAGGCGTGCATTAGAATAAGAGCATCATATGCATTTTGTTGTGTTGTTGTATTGTGACTCATTTGAAGAAAGATCCTGGAGTGTGTCACAAGTTCCTATGTTAGGAATTTGGGGCACTACAACGACTATGGTTAGATTATGCACCTACTATGTCAATATTATTATTTGGTTTACCCGATTCTAATGGCTCTAATCAAGCTCCAAAACTCTTATATTAATTTATTATTGAATTACAAGTACATCATTAGGCGATCTAGGTCTATTTGATTAATCAACTAGTTAGGCGATCTATCTATTAGTTTCACAACCTAAATTAATAGACATAAAATTGATTTATTATGAACAACTAGCTATGTTCTACTTGTAGGTTTCTTTTTATTTAACTTATCATTTTAGAACTTAACTCAATCCCACAATAGGGCTCAACTTGGCCCTCAATCCGGCCCACGAGTTGGCCCGCCCCTGCCCACACTTAGCCCAACCATACGACGAACCAACTCTGTCGCTCGCTGCCACCGCCATCTACGCTTGGAGTTCGACCGCAACCTTAGCCCAACCCATGCACGCTCCCGCTAACCTTCATGCTCCACAGTCATCAACAAGTGGTAGCACCAAACAAAACTATGGAATCCTTCCATGGGCGGCGAGCACGTCGGCGCACGAGTGGTCTCCTCCAACGCATTCGATGTCACATGGGTTCTTATTCTACCCATCTACTTATACCATCAAACTTAATCATAGAGTCTCAAAACTCAACCAAAGTGGCCCAACAAGAGCACACTACACTAGGAATAAACTCTACACCATGGTCATGCAAAAACAAGTGTTTAGAAGCCCTAAAAGATGAAATAGAAATTCCAAACAGCAAGTACACAATTGGCCATTATGTCGAAATAGGGTCTTTACCGGTCTCGTTTCATTGAAGAAACGTTATCAGGCAAACCCCAAGCTTCTACTCAATATAGACAGCAAGCCCACACAATTTGGGCATGAATCTCATCCCCAAAGCAATACACAACAACACATAATCACTTATCACAACCTCTACTTCATAACAGTGAACAAGTATGTCTATTTTGTAGTTCTACAAAGTATATATAAGCTACTCACAACAGGAAACTTAGATAATTTAAGTCTTAATTCATTCCCACATCCACAACATGATTTATAACCCATAAAAAGCAACTTAAAACTCAAATCTAAAAGTTCTAACTCAATTTCATAAACAAAGTACCAAACAGTGAGCTTTAAAAATCTTTGTGTTTATGTTGTCACTAGAAAAAATCATTATAATTTGTGTACTAATCAAAATCTTGAGTTCTAAGAATTTACAGAAAGGTATAAGTGTCTACTACAACTTTCTAGTTTCAAGTTTCTTCAGATTATGTCGTTCAACCCAAAGGAGTCATTGTTTAACATGCATGCGATAATTTTCAGAACAGAGCAACAACTAACTATTGCTAACATAAAAATACTTTTAAAATATCAAATGATATCTCAAATTCATGAAATTTGGAAAAATAAGCCCTTATACATGTTAATAGCACATATTTAAATTTTAAGTGGTTCTACATAGTATCTTCAAGTTACGACTTTCTGAAAAGTAGCTAAAAACAGATTAATTCACATTCGACTCTATCTTCTCTTTTTAGAACAGTCAAAGGTTTTGGATTTATTAATAATAGAAAACGATCTCCAAAAATTATGAAATTTGACATTCATGTACTAAACACACCCTAGAAACACATATTAAAATTTCATCAATAGATAAAGTGGTTAAACAGTTATAAGCTTTTGAATATTATAATCAGATCATATGTAAAATCTGTTTTCTGCACAGCCAGTAGTCAAGTTCGTATTTAATTAAAAAAGCAAATAAATTCCAAAAATTATGAAATTTGGTGGAAGAATGCCTAACATGCATATACTGCTTCCATAAAAATGTTAATGCAAGATTCATCATATTTACGAAGTTATGCATTCCAAACCTAAGGTTAAGTTTCATGAGAGCAACTCGAAAAGCAGTTCTAGGTTCTACTAGCATAATCTCATACCAAAAATTACTACCATGTGACACCATCATTCAAGCACTTCATATCAAACATGCAAACATTCAACAAGAATTTTTCAACAATTCAAAAGATTCTAGAGACCCACCTTATTTTGTTGATGAAAATAGTGTTCTCCAAGCTTTGATGAAAATAGTGTTCTCCAAGCTTTGGCCACCTTGCTCTTGCTCCTACTTGCTAGCTCTTCCTGCTCCAATTCTTCCACTCCTTGGCTCCTCTTGTTCTCCCTCCTTGCTCCAAATTCCATTAGTAAAAGCCTTAGAAAGGGTAGTAGAAATATAGAAGAAGTTTGTTTGAAGTTAGGGAGAAGGAAAAATGAGATGAACTTGGAGTGAGGGTGACTAAATAAAGTGAGAGGAGAGAGAGTGGGCCGGGATTACTAGTGCTGGATTGGGAAAGTGAGAGGTGGGGGTTGAGTGCAAGAGTGGGTAAGGGTGCTTAGGAACTCTCACACACTCAAGTGCTATCATACAGTCTTCCCAAAACCCTATATTCCAACTCAAAAACCTACCCTCTTCCCTCCAAATCTTGGCCAGCCAACATGCATGCATATTCATTTTTTTTTTGTTCATGTGTCATGACACATACAAGTGTGCACATGACACACTAGGTTCAAGTTATGGTTTTGGTCCTTAGTGAGTTCACTTGTGGACTCAACCAACAATTGAATTAGTCTTAATTTATTAATTGAGCACACCATCGCATACAAGAATTTTATTTATATCATTTTAATGTTTTACAAAAAAAAGTTATTGCTAGTGGATTTTAGGGTTGTTACATTACTTCCTTCTTAGAATAGTTCTGTCATCAGAACTACGCTTAATGGGGAGGTACCAAAGTTATACAAACAACTCGGGGAATGCTTTCCGGCTCTCTGGCTCCCACGTCGCTTCCTCAACGAACTGATTTCTCCAAAGAACCTTGACCATCGGAATTATTATGCTTCTCAGTACTTTTTCTTGACGATCTAGTACCTTCACCTGTCGTTCCTCGTAGGAGAGATCCACCTGCAAGTCTTCTAGAATCTTGGGTAGTTGATGACTCAGGTCTGGCACGTATTTCCTTAGCATGGAGACGTGGAAAACATCATGCACCTGGGCTAACTCAGTGGATAGTTCCAACCTGTATGCTGTCTTAGCGATCCTTCTCAAAGTTCTATAAGGTCCAATGTATCTCAGGGCCAGCTTTCTACCCTTTCCAAATCTGACTACGCATTTGGACGGAGAGACTTTCAAGAATACTGAGTCCGTATCTCGGACTCTCTACGACGAGGGTCGGCATAGCTTTTTTGTATGCTCTGCGCAGTCTGTAGCCTTTTTCTGATCAATTCTATCTTCTCTGAGGTCTGCTGTACAATCTCTGCTCCGAACATTTGCCTTTTGCCCACTTCATACCAGCATACGAGTGTCCTACACTTCCTCCCATATAGTGCTTCTAATGGAGTCATCCCGATACTAGCTTGGTAGCTATTGTTGTAGGCGAACTCAACCAGCGCTAGATTCTTCCCAGCTCAAGTCCAAGATGCATGCTCGCAACATATCCTCCAAAATTATGTTAACTCTTTCAGTCTGTCCATCAGTTTACGAGTGAAAAGCTGCGCTAAAATCTGTCCTTGTCCCCAATGTTGCCTGTAGACTCTTCCAGAATCGTAAGGAGAATCTTGCGTCTCTGTCGAAAACTATAGAAATCGGTACACCATGTAGCTTTATAATATCCTGGATGTAGAACTCTGCCAACTTCTCCAAAGACCAGGTTGTTCTTACCGGTAGAAAATGTGCTGATTTTGTCATTCTATCCACAATGTCCCAAACTGAATCATTCCCTCTGGGACTCTTGGGTAAACCTATGAAGATATCCATACTAATGTTCTCCTACTTCCGTTTTGGAATGGGCAACGACTGTAGCAATCCCCCAGGCTTCTGATTCTCTGCCTTTACCTTCTGACAAGTGAGACATCTGGCCACAAACTCTGTTATATCTCGCTTCATTCCGGCCTACCAATAGAACTGTTTCACATCTCTATACATCTTCTGCTTCCTGGGTGAACTGTGAGTAAGGTGGTGTGTCCTTCCTTCATGATTTCCTCTCTTAGATCATCCACCTTTGGCACACACAACCGATATCCAAACCACAGCACTCCTTCCTTAACATTGAACTCAGGAAGTTTTCCTTCGTTCACTTGTTCCATGTGTGCTTGGATCTCTGTATCACCTTCCTGGCTTTTCTTTACTCAGTCCTTCAAACTTGGTTGAAGCTCTATTTAGGCTAACATAGCACCCAATCCTTGTGAAATTACTTCGATACCAACTCTCTTTATTTCCTCATCTAGCTCCTGCCTGGTCACTATCAACATAGCAACACTCATCTTCCTGCTGAAAGCATCTGCCACCACATTAGCCTTACCTGGATGGTACAATATCTCCGGTCTGATACCTTCCAACACTTTCAACCATCGTCTCTGGCTCAAATTTAAGTCCTTCTGCAGATAGATATACTTTAAGCTCTCGTGGTCTGTGTACATCTCCACCTTTGCTCCGTAGATATAATGTCTTCATATTTTCAAGGCGAAAATTATAGCAGCTAACTCCAAATCATGTGTGGGATAGTTCTTCTCATGTGGTTGGAGTTGTCTTAAACCATAGGCAATAACTCTCCCTTCTTGCATCAACACGCACCCAAAACCCAAGTATGAAGCATCAATGTAAATCTTGTACCCTTTATCTAGCTGTGGTAAGACCAAAATCGGTGTTGATATCAATCGGTTCTTCAACTCTGTTGTCGCTAAATTTGGTGTGGGGGCAAACAGATGAATTTGTGGATTCTTAGGGAAACTGAATAGTAAAACCTGTATACCTGTTCCGTCGGGCTTCGGTCGTTGATCCCGCCGTAGACCTGCAAAAAGTGCGAGACACCGGGGTTGTTCCCGGCGACGCACCCTCCGACGCTCAAGTCAGTAATCTAGGGAGACTATGAATGGGCGTAAAAACTGGTGAAAGATTGATTACCTCTTAATGGAGATGGATGGGGGGTATTTATAGGCATCTCAGGGAACAGATTGGGAATGTAATCCCCATGATTTGATATGGAATATTCCCCATAATTAGATGAGGAATGTAATCTGATGAGGTATATTCCCCGTAATCAGATAAGGAATTTTATCCCCAAATCCCGGTGAAAAGATAGATGTATATCTGGGCCGTTGATCAAGATTAATCAGGGACCCTGATTTTATCTTGTTGGATTGGGTGTGCAGCGGGTTAAAACCCGCACCCTCATGTTGGTGGGTCCGTTTGTGGGTCCTTGGGGAGAAGACCCAATACCCATTTCGGACCCTCTTGTAGGCGAAATTACCATTTTACCCCCAAATCTCAAGATTCGTGCCCAATTTGGACGGTTCCGGTTTAACCCCATTTTTAGCCATATCATGAGCCCCCCACTCCTAAAGACTGAGTTTGATCAGCCTTTGAGGAGTAGTTTTGACTGTTTTAATGGCTGGTGGAGTTATATCGGAGTTCAAATGGAGGGTTGTGAATCTTGAAGGGGCAGTGAGGTGATTTGCCCAGTGGGTTGAGCTCCGAGTTGCTCATGAGCTCTGATGGTCATGTGGTATTCTTGCAGGGATATCCTCTTTACCCTCGCAAAGCGACAATTCGTCGTTCGGGGGTCTCATACGTTTGTATCGCGCCTTAGACTCCCCCCAGGGCTTGCTGACTAGGAGGCCGAGGTCCATATGTAGTTCGGCAAGCTTTTCCGGAGAGAAAAGCGAGTTCGGCATAGCTGCGAGCACTACGAGTGAGTCCGGCGATCTGCCGAACTTGTTTTTTGCCCTATAACAAGGTCGGTGTCACGAACGCTCGGCAGTGAGCGCCAAACCTGTTTTTTACCCTGTAACACGGTCGGTGTCACGAACGCTCGGCAGTGAGTGCCGAACCTGTTTTTACCCTGTAACAAGGTCGGTGTCACGAACGCTCGGCAGTGAGTGCCGAACCTGACTTTACCCTGTAACAGGGTCGGTGTCACGAACGCTCGGCAGTGAGTGCCGAACTCGATTTTTATCCTGTAACAAGGTCGGTGCCACGAACGCTCGGCAGTGAGTGCCGAACCTGTTTTTACCCTGTAACACGGTTGGTGTCACGAACGCTCGGCAGTGAGTGCCGAACCTGTTTTTATCCTGTAACAGGGTCGGTGTCACGAACGCTCGGCAGTGAGCGCCAAACCTGTTTTTACCCTGTAACAGGGTCGGAGTCACGAACGCTCGGCAGTGAGTGCCGAACCTGATTTTACCCTGTAACAGGGTCGGTGTCACGAACGCTCGACAGTGAGTGCCGAACCTGTTTTTATCCTATAACAGGGTCGGTGTCATGAACGCTCGGCAGTGAGCGCCGAACCTGTTTTTACCCTGTAACAGGGTCGGAGTCACGAATGCTCGGCAGTGAGTGCCGAACCTGATTTTACCCTGTAACAGGGTCGGTGTCACGAACGCTCGGCAGTGAGGCACTTGCTCAGTCGCCGATCGAAGGGGTGAGGTCTCTGCGGGTCGAGCGACGTGGCACAATCTGTCCCGAGGTGGTCCTGTTTTCGAGGGCATTAATGGTGCCTTGGGGTTTGTGCGGCGTTCTGCCTTTCCCTAGGGCATTAAATGTGGTTCCTTCAATTAATGCGTGGCGTTTCACCTTTCGAGGGTCATAATGGCAAGATTTTGGAGGAGGACTATAAGTACCCCATTCCCCTTGTCATTTCGATCGCACCAAATGTAGAGTTTCAAACCTTGGGGGCATTGGCCTTGGGTAACTTGTATTTCGAGGTCCGGGGGTTGTCGCTCTTTTGCCTTTTTCTTCTCCCGTTCCTGACGGCCCCAAAGTGGATGTCAGGAGCGGGGGGGCAACGAGGCAGTAGTGGTAACGACCGTAGTCCGGACCCGAGGGATGAGTTAGTCCGGAAGGACGGGTGGTCGTTCTTCCACCAAGGTCTTCTGCCTTCCCTGTTCGCTCCGCAGCGGGTGTCAGGGTCGGCAGAGACCATGGTGGGAGAGGTGATCACCCAAGTCCGAATCCAAGGGGTGAGCTCGTTCGGTGGGACGACCGGTCGTTCCTCCATCACGATTTTTCCGGATCATCTGAGCTCGTTGTTAGCAACTGTGAAGGCGCGGTTGCCAGAGTCCTCTGCCAGGCCGAGCCTTCCAGTTGCAAACAACTAGCTCGGAATGGTGCGCTTCTCTAGATCTCTGAGTGTTGATGGGCCCCCTCCCATCTCTGTCTTCCTTCCGGGCTGATGCCTTCTGATGGATGTCAACCCGGGGGAGTCAGAGATGGGGGGAGTGCCGATCTGTTTTTGACCGGGGCCCGTGGGTCGGTCGGATATCGACCGAACGCTGGACCTGGGGGGTGCTCGCCGATGGCGGTGCCTTAAAACTTTGAATCGAAATTTTTCCTGGTGCTTCTAGGCATAGGTCCACATGCTATTTGGCAGGCTCTTTTTTTTTTTTTTTTTTTTTGGAGAGGCGAGTGAACTCGGCATGGCTGCGAGCACTGGGAGTGAGTCTGGCAATCTGCCGAACTTGATTTTCGCCGTGTAACAAGGTCGGTGCCACGAACTCTCGGCAGCGAGTGCCGAACTTGTTTTTTGCCCTGTAACACGGTCGGTGTCACGAACGCTCGGCAGTCAGTGCCGAACTTGTTTTTTGCCCTGTAACACGGTCGGTGTCCCGAACGGTCGGCAGTGAGTGCCGAACCTGTTTTTTACCCTGTAACACGGTCGGTGTCACGAACGCTCGGCAGTGAGTGCCGAACCTGTTTTTTACCCTGTAACAGGGTCGGTGTCACGAACGCTCGGCAGTGAGTGCCGAACTTGTTTTTTGCTCTGTAACAGGGTCGGTGTCACGAACGCTCGGCAGTGAGTGCCGAACTTTTTTTTTGCCCTGTAAAAGGGTCGGTGTCACGAATGCTCGGCAGTGAGTGCCGAACTTGCAGACTTGTCGTTTTTGGGGGTTTGTTTTTTCTGTGCGCCATTTGAACCTCTGACAGCTCTGACAGCTCTGATAGCTCGGACAGCCCTGACAGATGGGACATTCATTAATTGCAGTGACCTCTGGGCTTCTATCAGACGTGATGCGCATTGAATTCAACTCATGATTCGTTGCGGTTAGCGAGGTGACGATTGGGATCGCTCCGCCGCTTGGTTTAGAAGGGCCGGTCGTACGGGCCCATTAGCCTCGTTGGGAGTGCCCCCCTTCTATAAATCCTCACCCCCCTCTCTCATTTCTCATTTCTCCTCTCATTTGCTCAGGCGTTTTCTTGTGCTTCAGGCGAGTTTTTCCGGTGGTCGGCGTTTGACTCAGGCGAAGTTTTTCGGCAGCTCTCTCCCTTAAGGTAATTTATAAATTATGTCTGTAGCTTCTGTCTCAGACGAAGTCTCTTGGTCCGAGCCCTCCCTTGAGGACGTTGAGGACTCGACTCCGGCCCCGACCAAAGGCAAGGTGTTCGGCAAGGATTCAATTGTCGAGGATCCGAAGAGGATGGGGGAGTTCGGACAGCTGCCAGGTCCGTTGACGGGGCTACACCGAGTCAGGCAGCTCCCGGAGGATCAGGCCGAGCGAATTGTCCATGGGAGGGAGAGGTCCTTCGAGGAGAACGAAGCGAGGGAGACGACGGAGGCGGACGATGCGGCGTCGATCCTGCGCGAGGAGGAATTGGCTGCGATCCGGGACTCTTTTTTCATCCCGGAGGAGTACGAAATCATGCTGCCGGGCCCCGGAGTTAGGGCCAATTCGCCGCTGCCAGTGACCATGTGTTGCTGGCCGGTTGATGCCTTTATCGCCGGTGCTCGGCTACCTCTCCACGTGTTCGCTATTACCATGGTGAGCTGGTACGGGGTCAGCCCCATTCAGCTCATGCCGAACGCGTGGCGAGTGATTAATGGTTTCGTTCTCCACTGCCAGGCCGCAGGGATCGAGCCGCGGCTGAACGTGCTTCGGACGATATACCGGCTCCACCAAGGGAACAAGTCGGAGTACCGGTATTATTTGACTCCGAGGCACGGCGGTAGGCTCGTCGTCTGCCCCGACTCTATTAAGCACTGGCGAGAGAAGTGGTTCGTCGTGCGGAGTCGAGAGGCCTGGCCGATCCCTACTAATTGGGCAGAAGGGGTGCCAAAGAGGGCGACGGCGTTGCCGAGGCTTACAGTGGAAGAAGGAGAGGCGGTCCGGACCCTCCTTGACCGGCCGAAGTATGATTGGAAGGAGTTGACGGAGGACGTTCTCTACAGGGGAGGGCTCTGCCGCGTAGATCCTAGTACGCGGCTCTCGTCAAGTTCTTTTTTCCGCACTTGCTGCCTTGTTGTTTTTTGTGCTAATCAACTTTTCTCTTTTGACGCAGAATCCATGGACTATGACGCGGTATTGGCACTGAGGGCAGGGCTTGCGAGTAAGGTGCCGAAGAAGCGCAAGAGGGTCGCGTCGAAGCTGCCCTCGACCTCGAAGACGCCGAGGATTGCTGCCCCTGACGAGGGGGTGGAGATCCTCGATGCCCCGGTCGTCACCGTGGCGGGGACTTCTGCTCCCCCCCTGTGGGGGAGTTTCCCATTGCTGCCGCCCTCGCCATGCCGACACCGCCGCTGACCGTGGCAGGCGAGGAGCTCCTGACAGAGGAGCACAAGCGGATCCATATCCCGGACTGGCAAGTCCGGAAGCACGATGGGTTCCTCGGGAACTCGTTGGCGAGCATGCAGGCTGTCAAGCATCTCGCCACCCCGAAGGACCGAGCCGCCATGGAGGCGGGGAGGCAGGGCAACGATGTGATCGAGATCGCTCGTTCGGCGGTATCGGTAAGCTTCTCCACGTCTGTTGTATTTCTTGAACCGAAAATTTTTTCTAACTCTTTTAGTTCTTCTTTGCTGCAGATCATTGTCCACTTCGGCCATCTCACCGAGAGGCTAACAGCTCTGGAGAAAGAGCTGAAGCAGGAGTCCGACCAAGCTCGGAATGATAAAGCTCGGATGGCGAACGAGCTCGACAAGCTCCGAGTTGAGCACGAGGGTCGGTCGGCGAGGATCAAGCATCTCGAGGCCGAGGTGAAGAGGCTGGAGGGCGAGCTCCTTCGGGAGAAGGAGGGGTCGGCCAAGCAGCTGGCCGAGGCGGAGGAGAAGCAGGCGGCAGCCGTGAAGGCGGCGGAGGGCGCGACCATGGAGAAGGCCCAGGGGTTCCTCGCGCAGAACATGGCGAAGGCCTTTGCTGCCGCCCTCACGCGGGTGTCGGAGGCATACCCCTCGGTGGATGTCTCGGGATGGTGTCTCTTCCCCGGACACGTTGAGGGCTTCGACCCCGAGTCCGAAGGGGAAGAAGAGGAGGAGGGCGACGCCGATGCCGACGCCGGGGCTACTGGCGAGGTCCCCAGCACCACGATCACTCCGCTGGCGGCGGCGTCTCCTTCGGCGAAGTCCACCCCTACTCCACCTCGTCGCCCGGGGAAAGAGGTCGGGCCTTGACTCCGCTCCTCGTCTTCTTCTTTGCTCATGTGTTCGTTGTTTTTTTTTTTGTTTTTCTTTTCAATCGTTGTAACGCCTAATAGCGGACTGGCCACCGCTACTTTTTGAAATGAATGAAAAGAAAATTTTTTGCAAGTATTGGTGTTCGACAGTCTTTGCCTTTTGCTCCCTTTTTTCGCCGAACATTCCCTTCTTGTCCTTAGCTTAGATTTTTCCAAGTGTGGTGCTTCGGCAGTTTTCGACATTTTTGCTGATCGCTTCGATCTCTTTTGCAGCTTATGTTGATTGCCCAAGACGTCGAACCTTTGGGCTCGGATGAAGGAGGTCGAGCCGAGGTCGGCCTAGGGGCGACGAGGCTATGTCTGGCGAGGTGCCGAGAGCGGCTCTACGAGGTCGAGCTCGGATTGCGCCGAGCTGAAAGCGAGAGGAAGCATCTCCAGCTTGTCCTCGGCCGGCGAGACATCGAGATTCGCCGATTGGAAAGCAGGATCGCGGAGCTCATCCCCGAAGGTGAATACTCGCCAACTGATTTCAGTAATGAGATTCGGGTTCAGTGCATCCGTCATAACTTGTCCAAAATAACAACGGAGAGGGACGACTTGCTTTCCGAGATACAGCATCTGCGGTCCATGGAGGCGACGCTTCGGAGTGAGGGCGAGGGGCTGACGGCCGAAGTGGCCAAGTTGACGACCGAACGGGTGCAGTTGACTGCCGAAGTTGATGCGCTCAAGAGGGCGACGGTGGATAAAAGCATCGAGGTCACCCACCTCCGACGCCTCATCGCCAGCCGATCAGGAGTTCCGGACTCCACGATACCCCCACGGTTCGAAGTCAATGTCAAAGACGACTCGCTGCGGGATCGGATCTCGGAGTTGGAGGCAGAAGTGGCCCGTCTTAAGCCGCATTCGGGACCAATCAACGTTCGAAGCACGTCGTGCACTCGTGCTGAGAGCGAGCGGGACATTACCTTCTACGAGATGGCGACCCGTCAGCGGATCGGCCAACCTAGTCCGGGGGACGCGCAGAGCTCGGTGGCAATTTCGTCGAGCGGGGCGTCCGTCGGAGTAGCTACTAGGAGTGGCGCCGAGGATACGTCTCAATTTGCCGGCTTGGGATCGCGTTCTGGAGACAAGCGTCGCCACTCTCGAGTGTCCTTGAAGCGGAACGCTCCGGCTCCGAAGAAGCGCTAAAGTCGCCGGCTCCGCGAGTCTTTGTGTTTTTCTTGTTTTTTGCTGAATGTAATAAGTCGGCATTGTAACTTTTTCTTCGATGAGTTGTAACCCTGTGATGTTTGCCTTTGTACCGCATTTGTTTCATCAATAAAAGTGTTGTTTGCCGAACTTGTGTGTTTTACTTTCGTGACTGTTGTCTGCTTGTGCCGAAGCTTTTAAAGTGTTGGACTTCGAGTTATTCAACGGCTTTTGGGAGCAGTTCCGAATGGCGAGCTACTTCTAGCTCGCTTGGGAGCGAACTTGCGAAGTAGAATCGAACCAAGTGTTGGACTCCGGAACCATTGTTAGTTTAAGGGTGTGGGAGCAATTCCGAATGGCGAACTACCCCTAGCTCGCTTAGGAGCGAACTTGCGGAGTAGAGTCGAACCAAGTGTTGGACTCCGAACCATTCAACGGCTTTGGGAGCAGTTCCGAATGGCGAGCTACTTCTAGATCGCTTGGGAGCGAACTTGCGAAGTAGAATCGAACCAAGTGTTGGACTCCGGAGCCATCGTAAGATTAAGGGCGTGGGAGCAATTCCGAATGGCGAACTACCCCTAGCTCGCTTAGGAGCGAACTTGCGGAGTAGAGTCGAACCAAGTGTTGGACTCCGTACCATTCAACGGCTTTGGGAGCAGTTCCGAATGGCGAGCTACTTCTAGATCGCTTGGGAGCGAACTTGCGAAGTAGAATCGAACCAAGTGTTGGACTCCGGAGCCATCGTAAGATTAAGGGCGTGGGAGCAATTCCGAATGGCGAACTACCCCTAGCTCGCTTAGAAGCAAACTTGCGGAGTAGAGTCGAACCAAGTGTTGGACTCCGAACCATTCAACGGCTTTGGGAGCAGTTCCGAATGGCGAGCTACTTCTAGATCGCTTGGGAGCGAACTTGCGAAGTAGAATCGAACCAAGTGTTGGACTCCGGAGCCATCGTAAGATTAAGGGCGTGGGAGCAATTCCGAATGGCGAACTACCCCTAGCTCGCTTAGGAGCGAACTTGCGGAGTAGAGTCGAACCAAGTGTTGGACTCCGTACCATTCAACGGCTTTGGGAGCAGTTTCGAATGGCGAGCTACTTCTAGATCGCTTGGGAGCGAACTTGCGAAGTAGAATCGAACCAAGTGTTGGACTCCGGAGCCATCGTAAGATTAAGGGCGTGGGAGCAATTCCGAATGGCGAACTACCCCTAGCTCGCTTAGGAGCGAACTTGCGGAGTAGAGTCGAACCAAGTGTTGGACTCCGAACCATTCAACGGCTTTGGGAGCAGTTCCGAATGGCGAGCTACTTATAGATCGCTTGGGAGCAAACTTGCGAAGTAGAATCGAACCAAGTGTTGGACTCCGGAGCCATCGTAAGATTAAGGGCGTGGGAGCAATTCCGAATGGCGAACTACCCCTAGCTCGCTTAGGAGCGAACTTGCGGAGTAGAGTCGTACCAAGTGTTGGACTCCATACCATTCAACGGCTTTGGGAGCAGTTCCGAATGGCGAGCTACTTCTAGATCGCTTGGGAGCGAACTTGCGAAGTAGAATCGAACCAAGTGTTGGACTCCGGAGCCATCGTAAGATTAAGGAATTTAAAAGCAGAGAGATGTAGTAGCAGTGAAAATACGAAAAAACTTTATTTATTAATATCTAATGATTGGCTGCTTCTAAAGTTGTTGGCCGTTATTACAATGAAAAAATAAAAGGAAAAATCACTACTAGTAAAGGGAAGGGAATGGTTCGACATCTTGAGTTACTTAGAGAGGCGTGGTTGCCTTCTCTTGGTGTTTCAAAAGATGGTCGGCATTCCAAGTCCTGGGAATTTCTCTGCCTTCGAGATCTTCTAGCTTGTACGCACCTGGGCGGATCACTTTTGAGATTTTGTACGGTCCCTCCCAATTCGGGGCCAGTTTGCTTTTCTGTCCGGGGAACGAGATGGCCAATTTTCGAAGGACTAGGTCCCCTTCTTTGAGGTCCGTTGGTCGGACCCTTTTGTTGTATGCTAGCTCGATCCTCCTTCGGTAAGCTTGCTGGCGTATGGCAGCCCTCTCTCGGATTTCATCTATCAGATCTAAGCTTGCTCTGAGTTCTCTAGCGTTCTGCTCTTCTTCGTAAGCTATCAAACGAGGAGAGGGTATCCCGACTTCTAGGGGGATGATGGCCTCGGCCCCATAGGTGAGATTAAATGGGCTCTCGCCTGTTGGGGTCCGCTTAGTGGTGCGGTGATTCCAGAGTACGTTCGGCAGCTGATCGACCCACAGTCCTTTGGAACACTTGTCTAATCTCTTCTTGATGCCCGAGAGAATCTGACGGTTGGCATTCTCTGCTTGGCCATTCGACTGAGGATGGGAGACGGAGGAGAATCGGTGTTGTATGGAGAGGTCCTCACATAAGGCTCGGAAGGCGGCCCCAGTGAACTGTGTTCCATTATCCGTGACTATGACTCGGGGAACGCCGAACCGGCAAATCACGTTCTTCCAGAAGAATTGAACGACTCTATGTTCGGTGATTGTGGCCAGGGGTTCGGCTTCTATCCATTTAGAGAAATAGTCGACTGCCACGACTAGGAACTTTAGCTGTCCGGGAGCTGGTGGAAACGGTCCCAGTAAATCCATCCCCCACATAGCGAAGGGGATCAGACTTGATAGGGAGGTGAGTGGTGCTTGTGGAAGGCGTCGGACGTCTGCATACTTTTGACAGGAGCTGCATTGCCGAACGTGTCGCTCGGCGTCCCGTAGGAGAGTGGGCCAGTAATATCCGTAGTTCAACACTTTACGTGCTAGAGCCCTGGACCCGGAATGAGCTCTGCCAATGCCCTCGTGGAGCTCTTGCAGGGCGTATTCGGCTTGCCTGGGGGAAAGGCACCTTAGGTAAGGCCGACCGTCCACCTGGGTGAAGGAGCGTTTATATAAGATGCCTTCGATTAAAGTAAAACGTTCGGCTCGGGTCCTGATTCTTCTTGCTTCCCTCGGATCTTCAGGGAGGAGTCCGTCCCTCAGGAATTCGACAACGGGTTTCATCCAGTTGTCTTCGAGGAGGACAGGCAATGTTTCAACGGAGTCTGGGGTTTCGTCCTCTATGCTTGGCTTTAAGAGGACTTCTATCAATACGGTCTGCTCAAGACCTTGAAGGGAAGAGGAGGCTAATTTGGATAGGGCGTCGGCCTGAGCGTTTTCTTCTCGGGGGATCCTGTGGATGAGAGCCTCGTCAAACAGCGCCTTGAGGCTCTTGACTTTAGCCAAGTATCTAACCATTCTATCATCGCGGGCTTCATACTCGCCGAGGACCTGGTTGACAACCAACTGAGAGTCGCTGAAGATCTGTAGCCGCTGTGCCCCTGCATTTCGGGCCATTCTTAGACCGGCTATTAGCGCCTCGTATTCGGCCTCGTTGTTCGAAGCTTTGAAATTTATACGGAGGGAGTATTGGAGGATGAAGTCGTCTGGGCCTGCCAGGATGACTCCTGTCCCGCTTCCCTCATTGCAAGAAGATCCGTCAACATAAATTGACCAAATCGGCGGCCCCTTTACTGTTTGGCAGGGCTCGTGTATTGTACTCTCAACTATGAATTCGGCCAGTGCTTGAGCCTTGATTGCGGTCCGGGGCTGATAAGTTATATCATGTTGGCTCAGCTCGATCGACCACTTCATGAGGCGACCGGAAGTCTCAGGCTTGTGAAGGACCTGTTTCAGCGGCTGGTCGGTAAGGACGACCACCGAATGGGACTGAAAGTAGGGCCGAAGCTTTCTCGCGACCATCACCAGGGCATAGGCCATTTTCTCAATCTTCGGGTACCGGAGCTCGGCATCTCGAAGCACCTTGCTGACGTAATAAATGGGCTTCTGAGCCCTCTCTTCTTCTCTGACTAAGACCGCACTAAGCGTCTGTTCGGAGGCTGCCAAGTAGAGGTAGAGCGGCTCGCCAGGTATCGGTTTGCTGAGAAGTGGTGGATTGATGAGGTAGGCTTTAAGCTGGTCGAAGGAGTCCTGCTGCTGCTGCCCCCACTCGAATCCTTTAGCCCCCCTGAGGGCTTTGAAGAACGGGAGGCACTTCTCCCCAGACTTCGACAGAAAGCGCCCAATGGCGGCTAGGCGTCCAGTCAACCTTTGGACTTCCTTGACATTTCTAGGAGGGGCCATGTCCAATATGGCCTTGATCTTTTCCGGATTTGCTTCTATTCCTCGTTGGCTAACCATGAAGCCGAGGAACTTTCCTGATGAGACGCCGAACGCACACTTGTTCGGGTTGAGTCTCATATTGTGCTTTCTTAGGACGTTAAAGGCTTCCTGAAGGTCGGCCACATGATTAACACCTCGGATGCTCTTTACAAGCATATCATCGACGTACACTTCCATGTTCCGGCCGATCTGGGCCTGGAAAACCTTGTTGACGAGGCGCTGGTATGTCGCCCCTGCGTTCTTTAGGCCGAACGGCATGACTCTGTAGCAATAAAGGCCTTGGTCGGTAACAAACGATGTCTTCGGGATGTTAGGAGGGAACATTCTTATCTGATTGTAACCTGAGAAGGCATCCATGAAGCTGAGGAGCTCATGTCCCGAGGTTGCGTCAATCAGAGTGTCGATGCTCGGCAGAGGGAAAGGATCTTTGGGGCAGGCCTTGTTGAGGTCGGTGAAATCAATGCAAATTCTCCACGTCCCGTTGGACTTCTTCACCATTACCACATTCGATAGCCATTCAGGATAGTTCACCTCCTGGATGAACCGGGCCTTCAACAACTTGTCTACCTCCTCTTTGATAGCGAGCTGTCGCTCGGGGGCAAACTTACGCCTCTTCTGCTGAACCGGTTTGGACCCCGGATCGACGCTCAGGCGGTGGACCAAGAGTTCTTCGGAGATACCGGGCATGTCTGCTGCGGACCATGCGAAGAGGTCTCGATTGGTTCGGATGCATTTCACAATATCTGAGTATAGGGCGGTCGGGAGGGTCTTGCTTACGAAGAACTTGCGGGTCGGCTCTTGTTCAGAGAAGAGCACCTCTTCCAGTTCGTCCACCGGTTCGGAGGTCGGTTTTGCAGAGTCTTGGGGAATCTCCAGAGTCTCTAAGGAGAGGATGGGTCCGAGGCTTGAAGTCATGTAGCATTTCCGGGCCTGCTCCTGATTTCCCCTTACTTCCCCGACCCCGGACCGGGTGGGAAATTTCATCTTAAGATGGTATGCTGAGGGGACAGCTTCCAGTGCTGCGAGGCCAGGCCGACCCAAAATGACGTTGTAGGCGGCGGGAACATCCACCACCATGAAGTCCATTGACTCTGTTCGGGTGGTAGGAGTTTGACCGGCAGTTACATCGAGGGTAATCACCCCTTCAATAGTTACCGGAACCCCCGTGAACCCATGGAGAGTGTAGCCGACGGGCTTGAGTCTGTCTCTGGAGAGCTTTAGGCCTTTAAAAGCGGAGAGGAAGAGGATGTTGACGGAGCTGCCGTTGTCTACTAAAATCCTCTCCACTTTGAAATTCGCCATATGGAGGCTAATGACGAGTGCGTCACAATGTGGGGTACGAACTCCCTCAAGATCTTCGTCGGAGAATGTGACTGGCACTCCGAGGCCTTTGGGAGGAGGGGTGGCTCGGACCGAGTTGACTTCTCTTATAAAGGCTTTCCGAGAGGAGTTCGAGGAGCCCCATTGGGCCCCCGTGAATGAGGTGGAGGACTCGTTCTTCCTCGAAATCTGGCGTCTCTTCTCTTTCCGGACGCTTGTTAGCCCCCCGAGGCGGAGGAGGAAGTTCTGCTCGGTCTTTTTTTACAAACCTAGTCAGCTGCCCTCTCTGGATAAGGGCTTCGATCTCGTTCTTCAGGGCGCGGCAATCGTTGGTATCATGCCCATGGTCCCGGTGATAGCGGCACCATTTCTCTTTATCTCTTCTCTTGGCCGGGGTGTTCATCCTCGGAGCAGGGGGTAAGACTCCTTCTTTTTCAACTTCCATGAAGATGGTGGAGATGTTAGTGTTGAGGGGAGTGAATTTTTCAAACCTAGGAGGAGGTCGGCGCTGGCCGGCATTATCTTTCTGGAGCTTCTTGGCTCCTTCTTCTTCCGTCCCCTTCCTCTTAAACCCGGAGGTAGACCCCTCCCGGTTGGGTTGTTGCTCGGCCTCTTCGGCCCGAATGTACTTTTCAGTGCGAAGGAGGAGGTCGGAAAAGTCGTGTGGTGGTTTCTTGGCGAGGGAGGAGCGGAGGTTGGAATTGAGGACATTGGATTGAAATGCTACCGTAGCGACCGACTGGTCGAGAGATGCTATGGTCCTAGCTTCAGCTGTGAACCTCTTCACATAATCTCTCAGTTTTTCCCCCTTCTTCTGGTGAAGGTGCAAGAGGGAGATGCTGGTCTTCTCTGCCCTTCGGCTGCTTACGAAGTGCGTGACAAAGAGGGTTTCGAACTGTTCGAAAGAGAATATCGAGGAGGGGGTGAGACGAGAATACCACTCTAGGGCCGGCCCTTTGAGAGTTGCGGGGAAGGTTTTGCAGAGGAGGGCATCGGAAGCTTGGTGAAGGAGCATTAGAGTTTTAAAACTCTCGATGTGATCAACCGGGTCAGTCTCTCCGGTATAAATCTCGAATTGGGGAGGTTTGAAGCCGAACGGGACAGGTGCATCCACTATGGTTCGGGAGAAAGGGGGTCGGCTAGGATGCAGGGTTCTCCCCCTGAGCTCTTCTTCTCGTTTTATCTGACCCAGACGTCTCTCTACTTCATGAAGACGGCAGTTCTTGGTGTCATCTCTCCGACGGTAATCTGCCGAGCCACGAGACTCGTCTTCGTATGAGGGAGATCGAGGGCTGCGGCGATGGTAACTTCTGGAGCAGCGAGGACTTGGGGTATGCGGGGGGTTGGTAGGAGCGGGTCGAGGAGAGGGAGACCGTCGGCGAAGGCTTCGGACCGGAGGAGGGGACGGGAGCTTCGGCTCAATAAGATTCTGACGGAGGTTGAGAGCCTGCAGGACGGTCGCTTGGAACTGCTGGAACTCGGCACGGGTGATTGGTGCCTCATTGTTCCTGGGCTGTTGCCGACCTACGGGAGAGTGCCTTCTTCGGTAATGATCGGGGGACTCCTTTCTCCCTCTTCGGATGGGGGACCTCCTGTACTCTCGGCGACGAGGAGATCGCTCATGCTGGCGGGAGGCTTCCTCTCGAGCCCGCTTTTCATCCAGGTGACGACGGAGGTCATCATCTTTCTGGCATTTGGTGGCTGCGTTGTGGCGACCAGAGGCTCGGGGATGATGGGAGGCCATAGAGTCAGTGGAGGCGTTGTGGATAGAGAGGTTCTCTTGGTGAAGAGGCTATTTCTGAGGGTTCGGACCCTTTGGATCAGGAGGGGGAAGGTTCTGTTGGAGCGGCTCTTCCGCGGTAGGGGGAAGTTGTCCTTGTTGCTGTGCGGGATCAGGAAGGACTTCTTGCTGGTCAGGGTTGGGTACTCGGTTAGACCCCCTTGACCTGACTTTGCGAGGCGGCATGGCTGGAGAAGACCTGTTCTCGGGGAAGAGGAGAGGTTTCTATTCGTTAGTTTCCCACAGACGGCGCCAATCTGTTGCCGCTAAATTTGGTGTGGGGGCAAACAGATGAATTTGTGGATTCTTAGGGAAACTGAATAGTAAAACCTGTATACCTGTTCCATCGGGCTTCGGTCGTTGATCCCGCCGTAGACCTGCAAAAAGTGCGAGACACCGGGATTGTTTCCGGCGACGCACCCTCCGACGCTCAAGTCAGTAATCTAGGGAGACTATGAATGGGCGTAAAAACTGGTGAAAGATTGATTACCTCTTAATGGAGATGGATGGGGGGTATTTATAGGCGTCTCAGGGAACATATTGGGAATGTAATCCCCGTGATTTGATAAGGAATATTCCCCATAATCAGATGAGGAATGTAATCTGATGAGGTATATTCCCCGTAATCAGATAAGGAATTTTATCCCCAAATCCCGGTGAAAAGATAGATGTATATCTGGGCCGTTGATCAAGATTAATCAGGGACCCTGATTTTATCTTGTTGGATTAGGTGTGCAGCGGGTTAAAACCCGCACCCTCGTGTTGGTGGGTCCGTTTGTGGGTCCTTGGGGAGAAGACCCAATACCCATTTCGGACCCTCTTGTAGGCGAAATTACCATTTTACCCCCAAATCTCAAGATTCGTGCCCAATTTGGACGGTTCCGGTTTAACCCCATTTTTAGCCATATCAAACTCCTAGAAGCTCCTTTCACACTTCGTAGTCCACTTGAAGTTCTCGTTCTTCGTGGTCAAATATATAAGTGGCACTGCTATCTTAGCATAATCCTGAATGAACTTCTTGTACTACTTAGTAATACTCAAAAAGCTCCTTACTTCCTTCACTGTCCTCGGTTGAGGCCAACCCTTCACTGCCTCAATCTTCTGTGGGTCAGTGGTCCCTCTCTCCTTAGAAATGTCATGGCCAAGGAATGCTACTTTAGTCTTCCAGAATTCACACTTGGACAGCTTCGCCTAGATTGCCAAATGATGTATTAGTAATTCATTAATAAATTAATATAAGAGTTTTGGAGCATGACTAGAGCCATTAGAATCGGGTAAACCAGATAATAATATTAATCTATTAGGTGCATAACCTAACCATACTCGTTAGCTATTGCCCTAGTTTTAATTTGACTAGTGTTCTATGCATGGTAGTACTCTCGGATTAGATCGAGTTTTTGTTTGTATGCTAAGGACTGGCATTAGTGGGTGTGTGCTCACCTGTCAGGGGAACACAAGGCATCTTTACGCTGGCCCAAGTCCTAAGTTCGTTTAATGCGGGCAGGAGACTTAGAGAAGACTTGATGAGTAAAACTCTAATATCTTCGGCAAACGGGGGTACCGTGGAGCACCATTATGTCCGTAATTCCTTTTGATAAGAACCAGAGTGGTGGCGTCGTCTCGACTGGAAGTCTATTCTAGTGTAAGGACGAGTAAAGCGAAGATTAGGGAAAACCCTAAGAATCGGTCAATATCTATGTTGCTCAATGCGGACAGGGGACTTAGAGAAGGCTCGATGAGTAAAACTCTAATGTCTTCGGTGAAAGGGGGTACCGTGGAGTGCCTTTTATGTCCGTACAGCAGCTTTTTGATGAGGTCTGGGAAGACAAAATTACTGCAACACCATTGTTTGACTACAGTGACGGAAGTATGCCGTCTGACTGCAATGTCGGGCATAGTGGAAAATGAACGGGGTACAGAAACCACTACTGACTGCAGCAACAGGAGTGAACCATACGACTGCAACCTCTTCATCACTAGAACGTCATAAATAGGAGAGAGCACATGAGTAGGATGCATGGTGGGAGATCGAACTCTATCATCTGAAGAATGACAGTTGGTTAGGGAATGTGTAGTATGGGATGCATATCTCTCCAATCAGGCATGCATTAGAATAAGAGCATCGTGTGCATTTTGAGTGTGCAATAGATTTAGGCCATGGCATACACCAACACTTTCCTTGACATCACATTTTTCTTCGTATCAATATCTTGGTTGTTGAAGTTTTGGAGTCGCTGGTTTTATCAGCATTGCGTCAGTTGCATTCAACATACGTGCCAACAGTTTGTTAGGTGCAGGATCGTTATTCGTGGATCGAGGGACTCGAGCCGTGGGAAGCATCCAAGTGGAAGTTTACTGTCCAACTTTATTGTACATTCATGATGTAATAATTGTAGTAATTTCAGACATTGTAATAACATTTGATATAATACAAGTTTTAATTTTCTGTGACTATCTGTGTTTCGATTCATTTGAAGTAAGATTCTGGATTGTGTCGCAAGTTTCCAGTATAAAAACTCGGGGCGAGACAGAGTATTCTTCAAGTTATGACTTTTTGAAAAGTAGCAAAAAATAAAACAGTTCACATTCAACTCTATCTTCTCTTTTTAAAATTGCCAAAAGTTTCGGATTTATTAAAAATAGCAAACGATGTCCAAAAATATACTAAACACACCTTAGAAACACATATTAAAATTTCAGCAACAGATATCAAGTGGTTAAAGAGTTATAAGCTTTTGAATATCATAATCAGATCTTATGTGAAATCTGTTTTCTACATAGCCAGTAGTTAAGTTCGTACTTGATTAAAATAGCAAATAAATTCCAAAAGTGTGAAATTTGGTGGAAGGATGCCTAACATGCATATATTGCTTACATAAAAATTTTAATGCAAGGTTCATCATATTTACGAAGTTATGCAGTCCAGACCCAAGGTTAAGTTTCATGACAGCAACTCGAAAAGCAGTTCTATGTTCTACTAGAATAATCTCATACCAAAAATTACTACCATGTGACACCATCATTCCAACTCTTCATCAATCATGCAAACATTTAACAAGCTTTTTTCAACAATTGAAAAGATTCTAGAGACACCCACCTTGTTTTGTTGATAAAAGTAGTGTTCTCCAAGCTTTGGCCTCCTTGCTCTTGCTCATACTCGCTAGCCCTTCTAGAGACAAGGAAGGACTACTCCGTGCTCCCCCTAGAATGAATACTCCTGGCAAGAAGAGGAACAAGGATAAGTGGTGCCGCTTTCACAGGGACCACGGCCACGACACGGATGATTGTCGGGCTCTTAAGGAGGAGATCGAAGAACTCATACAGCAGGGGCACCTGACCAAGTTCGTCCAAAAAGATGGGGCCAAGCTTCCCCCCTGAGGAGCCTACAAACGAACAGAAAGGCCCGCCGAGCTTCAAGACTCAGAACCTCCCAGCTCCTCCCAAGAGGTCTTCACTTTGTCATAGAAGTAGGATCTTAATTTTCAATAAGGCCGATGCTTGTAACCCGGCCAATAGCATGTAATAATGGCTCACCCTGTTGAAGCGGCCACTTAGTTTATCTCAATAAAACTTTACATTTTTTCATTGAAAATTTTTGCTCTTGCTTCATCTCTATCTCTCCGAGTCACGACTCGCTAAATGGTGAGTTCAGAGTCCAGCTTATTCTACATGGCTGCTCCCGCAACTTACTAAGCTCAAAAAACGAGTTTGGAGTCCAACACTTGGCTCGATTCCGCTTCAAATTAATCGCTCATAAACGGGTAATAAGTGATTCGCCATTCAGAATTGCTCCTACACCTCGAGTTCGGAGTCCTACACTTGGCTCGATTCCGCTTCAAATTACTCGCTCATAAGCGGGTAAGAAGTGGTTCGCAATTCGGAACTGCTCCCACAACCGTTGATACACTCTTAAACAACGAGTTCGGAGTCCAACACTTGGCTCGATTCCGCTTCAAATAACTTGCTCTTAGGTGAGTTAGAAGTGGTTCGCCATTCGGAACTGCTCCCACAACCGTTGATTCCCTCACTTAAACAGTGAGTTCGAAGCTAAAGCTCTCCCTTAGAGTTGCTCCTCAAACTCGTCTCACAAATAGCTCTCTCTTTGAGCCATGCTCTTCGCTCTGCTCACCTCCAAGGCGGACCTCTTCTCAACGAGTTCGGAGCTCACAACTCTCGCCTAGAGTTGCTCCTCAAACTCGTCTCCCAAATGGCTCTCTCCTAGAGCCAAGCTCTTCACTTCGCTCGCCTCCAAAGCGGACCTCTTCTTAACAAGTTCGAAGCTCACAACTCTCTCCTAGAGTTGCTCCTCAAACTTGTCTCCCAAGTGGCTCTCTCCTTGAGCCATGCTCTTTGCTCCGCTCACCTCCAAGGCGGACCTCTTCTCAACGAGTTCGGAGCTCACAACTCTTTCCTAAGTTGCTCCTCAAACTCATCTCCCAAATGGCTCTCTCCTAGAGCCAAGCTCTTCGCTCCGCTCACCTCCAAAGCGGACCTCTTCTCAACGAGCTCGGAGCTCACAACTCTCTCTAAGAGTTGCTCCTCAAACTCGTCTCCCAAATGGCTCTCACCTACAGCCAAGTTCTTCACTCCGCTCACCTCCAAAGCGGACCTCTTCTCAACGAGTTCGAAACAGAACTCTCCCCTAAAGTTCCTCCTCACACTCACCTTCCAAGTGGCTCTCTCCTAGAGTTAAGCTCTTCGCTCCGCTTGCCTCCAAAGCGGACCTCTTCTCAACGAGTTCGGAGCTCCCAACTCTCTCCTAGAGTTCCTCCTCACACTCGTCTCACAAATGGCTCTCTCCTAGAGCCTTGTGATGTTCTTCACTCCGTTCGCCTCACGAGTGCCCTTCCTCTCAATGGGATCCGAGCTAGAACTTTCCCCAAGAGCTACTCCTTACACTCACCCCCCAAGAATGAGTCTTCCGATGGCTCTTACGAGGATCTTCCTAAAACATCTTCTCCACCCCTAGGAGTGGAGCTCCTCTTCAAAAATCCCCAAGACCAAAATACTCCTCAACTTCATCAAGACAAGGATGTTGCAGAGCTATTTCGACTATGAGGAAGGGTGAATCTTCATCCCACTCCTAAAGAGAAGTCGTAGACCTTCAAGTTAGCTTTGAAACGAGGGGTCACATGCCCCGATCGGACCTCCGTAGCACTGGAAAAGTGGATCACCGAACAGCTTAGCCAAGCTACCGAGCTAATATGGGCAGAGGACGAGCTATCGAGTCACCGGGCCGAAGTGATGAGGTACTGACCCTCACATTTGAAGAAAAATGATGCCGAACTACCTCAACCGTTGGATCATGTCAAAAAACATGCTAGAACATGATGAACGACTTAGATCATGCCACATCTCCACAAAACGACAAGATAACGTTTTCTCGAAATCTGAGCCTCCTGTCTCGTGATTCGCGCCATGATCGTGATCAACCGTCCAGATTGAGCCACGTAGCTCAGATCTGAAATCCGAGCTACCGATCTACCGAACTGCAAAGTGGCAAAAAATGTGCCTCAAAATCCGTGCTCGGATTCGCTGAACAAACAAAACAAGAACGTGAAGAGAAAGTAGAGGTGGGCTAACGGGTCGGGTCCAAACCCGTTTGGACCTAATAACCCGATCACCTGTCTCCATCCCCTTCCTCTTCTTCAACCAGTTTGGCGCCAAAACCCAACTTCTTCAAAACCCCTAAACCCAAAGCTTCGATGTCGACCCCTCCACCTCCTTCGTCGAAGCCGTCTCCGAGTTCCATCATATCCTTCACCACAACGAGCAGGACGAGGCAACGTACCCCACTATCGAGCTCGCCAAACCATCGCGAGCTCCCCTCGCCGAGCTCGACCGCTCCGTCTCCATCGTCAACTCAGCGAGCTCACCATCACCGACACCAAGCTTCGAGCTCCCTTCCATCGCGTCTTCTCCGTGCCGACCCCTCACGGCAGCCGAGCTCGAGCTCCGACGTCCACTTCAACGAGCTCCGAAGCATCGAGCTCTTCAATATGCCGACCCACTTCGCCGAAGCTCCATTCCCGTCGAGCTCCTTCGCCAAGCTCGAACCCACCTCCATGGCCGAGCTCGTCTCCCTCAACCGAGCTCCACTCACTTCGCCGAAGAGCCCCATCAACCTCCGTCTCCCTCTTCCTCAACACTGCTCATCCAACCCAACCGCAGTTGAGCTCTCCTCGCTAGACGACCACCACCGAGCTCCACCTCCGACGAGCTCCACTCCACTCGTCGAGCTCGTTCGCCGAAGCTCCTTGCCATGCCGAGCTCCACCTCCGACGAGCTCCACTCCACTCGTCGAGCTCGTTCGTCGAAGCTCCTCGCCATGCCTCTTCCTCGTCGAAGCCTCGACGAGCTTCGACTCCGACGCGCCGAGCACCTTCCTCGACGAACCCACGGGAGAGCTCCACTCCCCCATCATCGAGCTTCGACCTCCTGTATGAGCTCCTCGACCGAGCTCTACTCTCCAACAACGTTCGGAAAGATGCGAAGGAGATAGTCGAAAGAAAGAAGCGAAGGCGGTAAAGACGAAGGAGAAGAAAGAACAGCGGCGGGAAGAAGAAAATAATAATAATAATAATAATAATTTAAGGACATGCCACGTGGCGGTCAACGTCCCCGTTGACCGCGCCACGTGGCGTCTTCAGAGTGGTTGGTGCCGGTTGCCGAGGTGCCGACCCACCGACCTTGAAATTGGAGAAAAAACCTGCAAACCTATACAATCCGTCCGATCTTCTCAAAATTCACGTCACGACACGATCGACGTCTAGAAATGCGCCACGTATCCAGAACGTGATTTACTTTGCGATGCGCACACATATGATCATGATCGACGTTCAGAAACGTGCCACGTGTCTAGGTAATATTAAATTTAGTTATTTATTTATTCATTTGTTTTAATTATTTAAAAAATCCGAAAAAATATTTAAAATTCGAAAAAAATAATTAAAAATTCTAAAAATAATTATTAATTCAGGAAAATAATTTTAAAATTCTGAAAAATATAATTATTTAATTAGAATAATTAATTAAAACTTTTGATAATTAATTATTTAATTCGGAAAATGAATAAAAAATTTTAAAATTTGAGGAAAAATTCAAAAAAAATCTGAAAAAATCACCAAAAATCCATAAAATTCCGAGGATATTTTTAGGCATTTTACAAGCCCAGAACAACACCGTTACACCTCGAGCAAGATCTGAACTCCCTTAAGAACACCGATAAAATCCCGTACGCCATTAGAACAATAAACTACTCCTCGAAGACTGTAGAACTCAGTCTCCAGGAGTGGGGGGCTCGTGATATAGCTAAAAATGGGATTAAATCGGGACCGTTCAAATCGGACACGAATCTTAAAGCTCAGGGGTAAAACGATAATTTCACCTACAAACGGGTCTGAAATGGAAACTGGGTCTTTATTCAAAGCCCAATAACCCATAAACGGATCTGTCTTACTGGGTACGGGTCCCAACCCGTTGCAAACCAGTTCAGAAGGATAAAGAAGAATTCAGATTCATAATTATCCCTAAGAAGTGATCTTAACCGCTTCTATCCATTCACACCGGGAAGTAGAGATATGTTCATATCTTGAAATGGATCCCTAAGGCGACTATAAATACCCCTCTCCCCCCACTTTTACCAGGTAATCAATACTTTTCCAATTAAAGCTCTTTCTTAATCATTCAGATTACTGACAAGAGCGTCGGAGGGTGCGTCGCTGGGATCCATCCTGGTGTCTCGCACTTTTTGCAGGTTCGCAGCAGCGGAAAGAGACCAAGTCAACACATTGGTGAAGGTCAACAGGTCAACAGGTTTGCCTTATTCGTTTTCTCAAGAATCCACAAATTCTATCTTTTTTCTCCCACACCAAAATCAGGAGCAACAAACCCAAACCCAAATAATACACGAAAAAAAAAAAATACACCCAAAATATAGAAAACGGAAAATAAGGGTTACAGTATTTTTATGAACATTAGGGGGGTTTGTATGCAACGGCCTCCCTAATATTATTTACAGCCCTCCCCTAATAAGTTTGGGTGTTGCAGATTTGTTTTTTCGGAAAGTGGGTCATTCTAGGGACTTAACATTTTCCGCCTCGAAAGATATAAAACCTCTGTTTTGAAGGGCCAAACGACTTCAAATCAAGATTCTTAGGCGACAGTGTGCCAGGAAACAGCTTACGGATAAGCCATTCCCCCCTGGTGCATTTCTGTCACGCTCATTTTAATACCTCACGACTGTAAAATGGACAACCGAGTCAAAAGTTATGGTCGTTTGAAGTTGGAGCTCATCATAACACTCCATTTAAATGTCGATGGATGCCCCATATGGGCCCAATGCCAAAGTCTCCAACTCCCCCAAATGCTAACCCTTCAAAATTCCAATCAATTTCTCCCCAAATCTAACGCCAATCCCAAAATCTCCTAACCTAATTCTAAATCCCAAAATGATTCCTGCTACCTCCATCTCTGACTGACAACTCCGTCTCCATATCTCCAACTCCATCTCTGGCAGCCATCTCCGACTCCCATCTTCGACTACCATTTCCATCTCCGAACCCTGAGCTCCAAAGTCCTAAACCCTAATTCTAAATTCCAAATCGATTCCTACAATCCTACTGCCTCCATCCTCGAACCCCAATCGCCTCCATCTCCATCTCCAACTTTTTGTCTCCTTACACCCATTGTTGTTGACAGTTGGTCTGTTGTTGGCTTGTAGTCGCTTGCTCAGTTGCTTGTTGTTTTCTGTTAACAAATTTGTAGTTATTTCTTTCCTTATTTTACTTTCCATGTTGACTGATTGTTTCATTGTTGGTTTCGAGTTGATTGATTGTTTCATTATTTTATTGTTGTGAGTCTCAAGCTAGGGTTTCGAATTAATGTTTATATCATTATTAGTGTTTTCATGTAGTATCGGGGCTTCATGATTAGTGTTTTCATATTTTAGAGTTTAATTTATGCTATTTGCAAGAATTACAATTTTTCAGTTTGATGATATGATGAATGCAAAAATGGAAACAAACTACACCCTCCATTCTCATTTTTTTATAAAAAAAGTGTTGGGTCAATCATCAAGTTCCCAACTTCCCAAGTTCCAATTTTGGATGATGTTCCAACATGGGATCACAGTCCAACATCAAATCAAGTTCCAAGTCCCATTCAACAATAACCATCCATAGATGTGGATCTGAATTCTCTTGAGCATGACCCGGCATTGTGCTGTCCAATATGGTCTTATCCAATCAATCAACAAGACGATATTCGAAAATCATATATAAATATGGGAGCATGTCAACCGAAATTAGTTGAATATCCATGCTCATTGGATGAGAAACAATAGCGGCGATTTTAATATCATTTGTTCACCCAATTTTCTTGGCTTGAGTATTCTGAACCAGAAGAGAAAGCATTTTTCTTTCAATGTTATCTTTTTTACACAAATCCTTCAAAATTTTTGGTATATGCCATTGAAGAATTCCAAAATTAAAAGAGGGTTAATAATGGAGATAAATGTAGATTTATGCATCATGTAGCGGGCCTTCTTCTGCACACAATTTTTCTATGCGTAAGTGGGGTAATTTGAAGGCTCCAACTGAATATATAGATAAAGTCTTGAATGCTCTGTCTTTTGAACAAGTTAGGCAAAACCAGTTGAGGCTCAAGACTACAAAATAAAGAGCGTTATGTGACTTGCATTGCAAGTATGGCCCTTTCAGATGCCATGATGAAACTGCTGTGTCTTCAAATTGTGAGAATTTTATTGCAATGGTGAAGGCTTTCGGCAAGGTGGAAGAAGATATTGGCAAAGTAGTGTTAGGGAATGCTCCTGGAAATACGAAATACATAGCACCAAACATCCAAAATGACATCTTACACATTATAGTCAACATTGTGAAGAGGAAGATACGAGAAGAAGCAGGGGATGACAAATTTTGTATTATTGTCAATGAAGCTGTTGATGAATCTGGGATGCAAAAAATGAATGTTGTTTTAAGGTTTATTAATTCTGCCAGATTTATTCGAGAAATGTTTTTTTGAGGTTGCCAGTGTTTGTGATACTTCGGCAACAACACTCAAAACAACTATTTGCAATGTTTGTGTTCATTATAATCTTAAAATTGAAAATCTACGTGGTCAATGATACGATAGTGCTAGCAATATGCATGGAGTGTGGAATAGACTACAAGCATTGTTTCTTAAAGAATGCCTATATGCCTATTACGCACATTGTTTTGCTTATAGGTTTCAACTAGCACTACTTGCAGGGGCTCAGCAAATACATGATATTATGTTATTTTTCTCAACCTTAGGTGCAATTGTAAACTTCGTTAGTGTTTCTGCTAAGCGTCATATGAAATTAAAATATGTTCGAAAATATGAGATTGTAGATAAACTAGCATCTGGAGAACTTGGTTATGGAAGAGGTGCTAATCAGATATGCACTTTACAACGGCCTGGAACAACCTGTTGGGGCTCCCACTTCTCTTCAGTAAGCATCTTGATCGATCTGTTTGATGCAACTTCTACAGTTCTTGGTAACATTGTTCATAATGGAAGCGGTTATAAAATTGAAGACGAAGCTAAAGGCCTATTTAAGGCGCTAAGGTTATTTGAATTTTGTTTTATCTTGCATTTGATATTTAAAGTGATAGGTATCACCAACAAACTTTGTTTAGAATTGCAGCAAATCTTTAGACATCCTAAACGCTATGGATTTAGTATCATCAACAAAAGCAGTTCTTCAGAAGTTGAGAGAAAATGGTTAGGTGACTTTTATTCGGGATCTGGTTCATTTTGTCAGAAACATGATATTTTAATACCTGATATGAATGCTTCTTCCATGGATGGTATTGGTCGCTCTTGTCACATTTCAACATTATTATCGCATTGATTTCTTTAATGCGATAATAGATGTTCAGATTGTCGCTCTTGTCACATTTCAACACTTGAACTACTTATTCTTAGTTCATCTTTGGATCCTGTTGACGAGTTTAAATCATTCAAGATAAATGATATTTGTAATCTTGTAGATAAATTCTATCGTGAAAATTTCATCACAGTAGAGTCGTATGCTTTGAGAGTAGAGTTACAACATTATGAGGTCGATGTGTTTCGTCATCCTTTGTTTCAGAACATGTCTTCTCTTTTTGAATTATGTCGAAAGTTTGTCGAAACAAAATAGTCAGAGATCTATTTTTTGCTTGATAAACTCATTCGCTTGGTGTTGACTATTCCTGCTTCAACGGCAACAACAGACCGTGCATTCTCCGCTACGAAACTTGTTAAAATGCCAATTCGGAGCAAGATGGAAGATGATTTTTTTACAAATTGTTTGACAATCTTTATTGAGAGATTTTATTGAAGACATTGATTTTGATATAATGGTTCATGAATTTTACTTCATGAAACATTGCGGTGTGCAACTAAAATGGCTTTAAGGCTCTGTTTGGTTCAAAGGAGGGGAGGGAAGGGGAGGGATTTTAATGGAGGGGAGGGGAGGGGAGGGAAAGGGAGGGGAGGGATTTAATGAAGACTCTGTTTGGTTCAAAGGAGGGGAGGGGAGGGAAAATAATTATCTTCTTGTTTGGTTCACAAGGGGAGGGAATGAATTTTATAATAAAATTATTTTTATACCCTTCACAAGGAGGTCGATATGTCCAATCGAAGTAATCTTTGGGACAAGTTACTGAGACAATTAATCTTTGGAATAATTATTTTTCAACATATACTAAGGCTCTGTTTGGTCCAATCGAACTACTTCGTCATCCTGCACAAAGCAGAATTATAAGAAAATGTGTCTTTGTTCGTGTATAGAGAGAGAGAGAGAGAGAGACCGAGCAAACCATTGTCTGAATATGAGCACATAAGACCTACTTCTCTAATCTATTCAAGAGTACGATGAAGTAGGTATGTGTTTTTGGTTTGAAGGAGGACCATACCTTGTATGCATAGAAATTAGAAATCATGGAAGATGGCCTTTTAATGTGGTTTTGTTTCCTACTTGATTCTGTTCTTGTCTGCATCACTTCAAAATAATCATTGTCTACGTTATAGGCGATGAATTTGATTAAGCGAAGCTTAATTAAAAACCAATGAGCTCACTATTAGATTGTGATTCATATGCATAATGTGACTGTAATGTGAGGACATTCTGAAGTCTACATCCACCGAGCCGTCTTGGGTATGAAATACTATTTTTAGCTGCTTTAACCGCCATGAATTACTAGGAACATGATCAAAAATAGTCTTAGTTGCTAAATTAACTGAACTATATCACTTTCGGTATCATATCTTCAGCCGCCAAATACAGCAGCTCCAGGGATCATGGGCAAGTTATCTGCCTAGTTCGTCATGGCTGAAGCAGTTTATTAGCCAGCTAGGAACCCTAAAAAAGTGTGATATTATTCATTTTTCTTTTCATTTTTGTTTTAAATCCTTTACAACCTGGTTTGATAATATTCCAAAGCTTGATGGAGCGTACTATGATGTTACATTGGTATAATCCAAAAGGTGATAGCATATACTCAATACAGTGTTTAGATTTTAGCTAATACTCAATACATGATTGGTTATAGCTAGAGACGATGATCTCTTGGTTTGCATTCCATCAACCGCTATTAGCATCAGGTCACATAGCTTTCACAGGAGAATTATTTAGATTACTTCTGATTTTCAAGTGTTTAATTACATACTAAAAGGGAAGAGATTGAAGAGGGAAAATATCAGAGAGAACTAACTAAAAGGGTAATTTAGTCCATTCACATTAAATTTTTTTACATAATTTCTCTCCCCTCCAAATCCCTCCAATATTGGAGGGGAGCCAAAATTAGCTCAGGAGGGGTGTTGCCCCCCCCATTTCCCTCCCCTCCCCTCCCCTCCTAAAAAATGAACCAAACATGAAAAGTTTTAAAAAAACCCTTCCCTCCCCTCCCCTCCCCTCCATTCCCCTCCAACCAAACACTCCCTAAAATGTATATTTTAAGAGATGAAGAATTTAGCATATCCCTTCTGTATCTATAACAACTTATATATTTTGAATATTATTTTGTGTGAATTTATTTTTCCAGCTCCCCTCACTTTTCAATCTTAAATCCACCCATGAATTGCACTACATCTGACGTCAGTTGAACATAAGCCTGACTATTTACTTTCAAACTTCAAACAAACTTCAAAGATGAACGATTGAAGAAAACTAATCCAACTATTAGTTCGACTGAAGACAAAGATCCATAGCCGTATAAGCTTTTCAAAGAAACAAAAAGAAATTGTGAGTGTCAAAAAACGGAAGATCATAGATTCTTACAAAATAAATAATCCAGATAATCCAAACTCATGTGAATCATAAATTATAATCTACTCAATAAAATATCATTCATTACTTAGCGATTATTGTCAGTATTCAAACAAATATGACAATTAGGTCTGCTTCCAAACTCTCCAGCTAAACACTCCTATCTACTCAAGTGCATGAACCAGGCCTTGCTGAAGCATGTTCCCTATTCCCTGCTAGCATACTAGATTTTTAATCACCTCCAACAAAAGATACAAAAACCGGACAAATAATTCTAAGTGCCTCATTTCATAGAATTTCCTGTGCCCTTGAATGAAGTGGGGGGTGCATTAAGACGAGCATAACACAATTTTCGTGGAGATGAAGCAGCGCACTTCAAGATGAGCACCGACTTGCATTCACGGGTGCATATACCAGTGCTGACAGCTAATCCAATACACCTGAGTCCACGAGAACTTTTCCTGGAAACTAATGACGACTTCTATTTTCTATTCTTGCTTTCACCTTTCTCTCTCTGTTGCTTATTGTAGAGTTTCTCCAGGACACGCTTTCCCTCGCATGAGGGGAAATTGCTGAGATCATAGTAGTGAGCAGCTACATCAATCAACCTGCATAAAGTGAAACAATACATAAATAAACTTCAAACCGAGAAAAAATGGAATAGCCACCAAATGTTTTAGCTCATACAAGACATGCAACAAATGCCAGAACTAGAACTGAAAAACTCTGACCATTTTCCTCGTTCTTGCTAAAGCAAAACAACCCAAAAACACAAACTAGATATGCTTATGTACATATGTTATTTCATATGAATTATACAGACATGCTAAAAGACTCAAATCCCGTTTAATAATACTAGTAATCTGCACATACGATGCACGTTCTAATAAAAAAAAATTGAAGTAAATACTAAGACGTAATCTGGCCTCGAACCTGAGATCTCCCTTTACTCATCACATAACTCTTTAGAAATTACCCATAGTGGCACCAACTTTTATTTTATGAGTAACACGTCTGTAAATAATTATGTCAAATAAATTTGAACTTTGAGAGTATTATGGTAACTAACAACAGTTGAGTAAATGATTGGTTAATATAACTCCCACTTAAAAATGAATGATTGAGATTAGACAGTTGATTGTCTACAAATGACAACCCCAACTCTCCCATTATAATATTAGAGAAGTCATCTTACTTAATATAATCTTTATCTACTTCCAAGTTTTCGCATCCTCACACAGTTTCCTTGTCAAACCAAACCAAATGTTTTTTGTATGTCTTCCGATACAGTTATACAAATCCTTTTATCATTGTTGAACAATAAAATATTATTGAACTTCTTCATATTCAAAGATACATAATGAAAAACATAGAGACCCATCAATAGGCTTTAAATATTGAGCAAAAAATAAAGTACTCTCATCCCACATGGATAATATCAACCGACATATAAAATCTTATCTAACCACACACGAAATATTAACTAAATCTAAAATATCTTCTCGCATATTCCAATACTCCCCTCAAGTCGGAGGTAAACGAAGTTGAAGTCAAACTTGAACGGCGCCGAGATATAGACTGAGCAAAGAAAGGTAAGGAATTCAACTATATGAGTTGACACTCTCATCAAACTTCGTACAGGAATCGAGCACCTTGTGGATGAAACCGGATAGCACAAAGGAAAATAGCACGGGGGTAATCTCGCGTTGCCGATGAAAACGGATAGCACGAAGGAAATCTAGCGCGTTGCAAGTGAAACTAGATACCGCAAAGAAATCTGAATTTAGATGAGATCGAATATGGCTCTGAATATGGAAGAAGATCGGGTCTAAAATTTCGAATATGTAAGAGGATCGAATCTAAAAATCCGCATGAGGACCGGATCTAGAATTCTGCATCTAAAAGAGGACTCGTCTAAAAATATGAATACGGAGGAAAAGAGAATTTTTGAAGAGAGATGACTCTTCTTGCTGCGAGTGAGACTAGATACCGCCAAGAAAATCTGAATTTAGATGAGATCGAATATGGCTTCGAATATGGAAGATCGGAACTAAAATTTCGAATATGTAGGAGGATCGAATCTAAAAATTCGCATCTTAAGGAGGGCTGGATCTAGAATTCTGCATCTTGAAAAGGACTGGTCTATAAATATGAATACGGAGGAAAAGAGAATTTTTTAAGAAAGATGACTCTTCTTGCTACTCAAGAAAAGAGTATTTAAGGATGATAAAAAACGCTCTGATACCATGTTAAATAATAAAATATTATTGAACTTCTTGATATTCAAAGATACAACAACAACAAAGTCTTTTTCCCAACTAGTTGGAGTCGGCTACATGAATCCTAGTTTTCCATTCTGCTCGGTTTAGCGCAATATCTTCTGTAAGGTCACAAGTTATTATATTTTTTTACCGTTTCCACCAACCAAGTTAGTTTAGGTCTTCCTTTACCCCTAACTCTACCCTCAATACTTATCAAATCACTCTTTCTAACAGAGCACTACTAGGTCTACGTGTGACATGTCAAACCACCTGGGGTGATTCTCTCTTAACTTATCTTGGATTTGAGTTACCCTTAGCATATCTCGTATATACTCGTTTCCAATTCTATCCTTCCTTGTTTTACCACATCCATCTTAGCATCCTCATTTCCGCTACACTCATTTTTTGGACATGTTTCTTTGTTGCCCAACACTCTGCTCCATACATTATTACTGGTCTAACAGCAGTCCTATAAAATTTTTCCTTCAACTTCAAAGGTATACGTTTGTCACACAAAACATCACTGACACTTCTCCACTTAAGCCACCCTACTTGGATCCTATGTATAACATCATCACAAATCTCCCTATCTCTATGTATAATCGAGCCTAAATATCGGAAACGATCTCTCTTAGGTATCTCTTGGCCATCAAGCTTCACTACTTCCTCAGTTGTGTTTCGAATATCACTAAAATTACACTCTATATGCTCTGTTTTAGTTCTGCTTATCCTAAAGCCTCTAGCTTCCAAAGTTTCTCTCCACAATTCTAATTTAGCATTGACTCCTGCTCTAGTCTTGTCCACTAAGATGATGTCATCGGCAAAAAACATACACCAAGGCACCTCATCTTGTATTCCTCACGTCAATTCATCCATAACCGAAGTAAAAAGGTAGGGACTTAAAGTCGAATCTTAGTGTAAACCTACTGTAATAGGAAAATCGCTGGTCTCCCATGTGGTTGCTCTAATTGTGGTTGTTGCCCCTTCATACATATCCTTAAATACAATATACCGAAATGTTACTCTTTTATTATTTAACACCCACCATACTGTCTCTAGAGACTATCAAATGCCTTTTCTAGATCTATAAAACCATATGTAGATCTTTCTTATTCTCCATATATTTTTCCACAAGTCTCCTCAGTACATAAATTGCTTCTATGTTGACCTCCCAGACATAAACCCAAACTGAACCTCAAGACACTATAATTTCTAATCTCAGACTTATCTTCGATCACTCTCCCAAATTTTCATCATATGACTCATTAATTTAATTCCTCGATAGTTTGAGAAACTTTGTATATCTCCTTTATTTTTATATATAGGTACTAGAATAATTTTTCTCCATTCATCGGGCATTTTTTTAGTCCTCAAAATTTCATTAAATAATTTTGTTAGCCAACCCACTCCTACATCCCTAAGACACTTTCAAACTTCAATGGGTATATCATCCGATCCTAAAACTTTTCCTATTTTGATCCTTTCTAGAGTATTTCAAACCTCAGAGGTCCTAATTCTACGGAAAAACATATGCTCTCGACTCTACTTCGAGTCCTCTATATTTAAGTTGCCCACAACCTTTTCATTTAATAACTTCTCAAAGTAATTTAGCCATCTTTCCTTAATTTCCTCATCTTTTACTGAGACTCTTGAATCTTCGCTCTTATTACACCTAATTGTATCTAGATCTTTTATTTTTCTATCCCTTTTTTAGCAATCTTATAAATGTTATTTTCTCCTTTTGTTTCTAATTTTGTGTATAAATCATCATAAGCTTTTTCTTTTGCATCTCTTACCGCTTCCTTAATTTCTTTTCTAACGGTTTTATCTTTCCAAATCTCTTCATTTATATTCTTTTGCCATATTTTGAAGATTGATCTTTTTTCTCACAATATTTTGGAGTTCTTCTTGCCACCACCATGTTTCTTAATTTAGCAACCTTCTACCTTTGGATTCTTCAAGTACCTTCTTTGAAATTTCTCTTATGTACGAAGTCATTTTAGTCCACATCATATTTGTCTCCCCTTCCCAATTCCATGATGCTCCTTCAAGGACTGTCTAAAAACTTCTAGTTTATCTCTCTTCAAGTTCCACCACCTAATTCTTGGGTTCCTAATCTCCTTCCTTGCACATGTGTTTCCCAATCTTAACATCTAAACTATTAATCTATGTTGTGTGGTTAAACACTCTCCCAGTATAACTTTACAATCTTTACATGTCAAGCGATCATACGAAGCAGCAAAATCTAAAAGAGCTTCTCCACCATCGTTCTTACATGCACCATCTCATACCAAATATTATCTTCTCCTACATATTCATTGAAATCTCCTCCTATAAATAGTTTTTCACCTAAGGGTACTCCTTGAATTATCTCATCCATATCTTCCCAAAATTTATTTTTAGTTTGTGCATCTAATCCTACTTGGGGTGCATAAGCATTGATGATATTAATTATGTTTTCCCCTAAAACAAGCTTAATTTGTATTATTCTATTTCCTTTCCTATTAACACCTACTACATCTCTTTTGAATTTCTTATCTACTAAAATTTCTACTCCATTTCTATTTCTAATTTTACCGGTATAATATAATTTAAAGCCATCTATCTCTTTAGTTTTCTCCCCTACCCACTTTGTTTCTTATAAACAAGCTATATTAATATTGAGCATAAGGAAAAACATAATGAAAAATATAGTCCGATAAATAGACTACAAATCTTGAGCATAAGGAAAGGTCCTTTATCCTCCCACATATGGATAATATCAACTAACATAAAATCTTATCTAACCACACGAAATATTAACTAAATCTAAAATATCTTCTCATAGATTCCAATAGCCATACCTTTTTCAGAAATTTGTGCCTCTGTTCACTGCAAATTATTTTGGTTACCAAAACCTATTTATTGTATGAATTGAAGTTGTCAATAAAACCACATCTATATAATAAAACACAAAGAATGCTATCAAGTGGCTCCCCCTCAATCCCCTCAAAATCAAAGGCCCGGATCCAACCTCACAAAACACATTTTATTATATAGATTTTCTCTCTTCTATTCAAAAAATTAAGAAAATTAAAATTAAAAAAAAATTAAAAAACTAAAAAAATTAAAATTTTAAAAACTTTAAAAATAATTCAAAAAAACCAAAAAAGTCAAAAACTTATAAAAAATTATAAAAAAATAAAAAAGATACATATTTTTTAATATTTTAAATTTTAAACAAATTTTTAAAAATCAAAATTTTTAAAATTTTTAAAATTTTTAAAATTTTTAAAATTTTTAAAATTTTTAAAATTTTTAAAATTTTTAAAATTTTTAAAATTTTTAAAATTTTAGAAATTTTAAAAATATGTATGTTTAGATATATAAGATTGGGATGACTGGAGTTTATCAGTGAAGGGTGCAAACTCTCCACTCAAGAAAGACAGCTGAAGTAAATTTGTTATTTATCCATTTTGATTTTTTTTATAAAGGTGCAATGGGGAGACAATAGATATAAAAGAAATGATTAGCTTGGATTAGAGTTTTCAGAACTTCATGTATTTCATTTTGGTTGAAATAATAATAAGAGGTATTTCAATTGCAAACTGAGTCTCAGACAAACAAATGTTTAGATTATTGGTATTGTAGATTCCTTCACACATGCACTTGCGTTACCATTGTATTTAGACATGCTCATAGTGGTTATGGGATTAGAGTAAGCTCTATAAAACCTATATGATAATGTCCTTGCATAACTATTACAAGTATCTAAAAATGATGCTGAAGTTTAAAAAAAATTCTATGCAGTGTTTCTAACTAACTATATGCATTCCAGGTAAGTTCAAGCTAATGATCAAGAAGGTGATGGTTGAGCTTAAAGAAAGATATACTCCTTTCTCATATAATATGTTTGCTACTTCAATTAATTTGTTGGACTTCCAAAACTATTTTATATAATCAAACCAAGTACATCATTCCAAAGACGTGCCGTAGGCACGTGTCAACGGGTAAACCTAGTTTGTTAAAAATCATTATATTAAAAACATAAATATAACCAACAATTCCTTTAGAAAGAATATATTGATCAGGAATGTAGCCCATTAACTATGACCAACTGTAAACAGGTATGAAAAAGTGCTGTGTCATGCTGTTCAGATTTATCAGTTTATATTTGAAGAAAATTCCCGAAGGACCTTATAGATTTCTTTTGTTATCAAATGGTATTTTGAAAATGTGAAAATAGGATGTGAAGAGTAGGCACCATTTGTGGAAAAAAATAAAAATAGTTAATCTTTAAGTGAATGAACAAGAAAAATTACAGGCTTCAAAGATCAACTCACCAGTCTCCACGAACATCTGTAACAGTACGAATGAAATTTCTACTGGTCAAGACATATTCATTGTAAATTACCCACTCTGGCTTGTGATCTAAGCAGTTTGAAGGGTGAAGATGAACCACCTATTAAGAAAAGAATCCCTAAATTATTCAAATTTGAGTATAGAATAACAAGTCAATAACCATTGAGAAGTAGGGCCCACCTGGTTATCCTTCACTGTCAAGTAGTGACCAGTGCGCTCAAGATGAGCTACTTGCATAAAGTATCCTGACAACATAGCCTTTCTAATATTGATGTAATAATCGCGACTGTTGAAATCGGAGCTGCATAGTTTGAGGTTGAATCTGGCCATAATACGCACGAGTTGTTGCCTCACATTGTCAGCTGACTTTAATGTCCTTTGGTTGACAAAATTCTCATAACACCAAGAGGTATCCTCACCTAATACAACAATGAAAAGAGGTCTTTAGGCACTTGAACAGAACAGTTTTTTAACAAATTGGAGAAGGCCTAAAACAGTTTGTACTTACTATTTTGTTTGTATGCGTGATAAACATTCAACAATGTAAGGTGATCCCCATCAATGTGTCCAAATCGAGCTTTCGCTTCATCTGCAGCTTTTTGCGCATCCCTCGGCCGGAGAAAGCAATTGGGTACTAAAGAAAGAAATTGTTATCACAGAAGAGGTCCACGGGAGGTCAGCCCTAAGAAACTGAAGAAAGAATAACTGAGAAAGTGTAACTACCATCATCAGCCCTAAACAACCAAAGAAATTCTTCCATTATGGAACCTATGGCTGAGGATGTTGGGATGACATAACTGCTGATGACCATCTTAAAGGTGTTTGGTTTCTTTGCAGTTGCGATTCCAACCACAAGTTAGTTGCATGTAAGTCAACGCAACCAATATCCACTATAAGTGAATAGTTCCTACTAAATGGTTGCAAAACTTCTATCCTGCAACCCCCCTTTTAAACATTGCAACTGGGGACACTTGCAGGATTCTAATTACAAACTAGCACAATTCCCATGCAACTAAAGACCTTTTAAATAGGGAGACCCAAAAAAAAACATATTTTTGAATACTTTTATACATGCTAAATAATAAGCAGAAACGTGTCGAGTACTAAAAAGGTTCAACTGGTGTAATTGGAAAAAATGTATGACATGACACGTTAAGTTGAGCACATTACTATGCCACAAGCATGACAGACTCGAGAAATGCAAAGATAAAGATGACTAGGAGATCAAAGCACAACACAGAGAGAATTTAGTTACCTGAAAGCATAGCAGATATAGACAGGATCTCATTGGAACAATTAAAGTCAGGACTGACAACAAGCATCTTTGACATCTGAGGGTCAAGGGGAAACTCGCTCATGATTTCCCCTAGCTTGGTTAAGTTCCCCTCATCATCCAAGGCACCCAAGTAGTTTAGCACCTCCAATGCACGCATCAGTGTCTCTGGGGCAGGCGGGTCCATAAAGTCAAAATGGACAAGATCGTCAATGCCAAGTTTCTTCAAAGTGAGAACTGTGTTTGCTAGGTTAGATCGGAGAATTTCAGGGTATGTTTGTGGTTGTAAATCATTACTAAAACTCTTTTCAGTATAAAGTCGGAAGCACTTTCCAGGTTGTGTTCTCCCAGCTCGACCTGATCTTTGATGAGCACTTGCCTTTGATATTGGGGAAACAAGCAAAGATTCCACACGAATCCGGGGATTATAAACCTTTTGTTTCGAAAAACCAGGATCTATAACATAAACTATGCCATCAATAGTCAATGATGTCTCTGCTATGTTGGTGGATACTACAATCTTTCTTCCAGGAGGGCCACCTTCCGTTAATGGTGGAGGAGCAGCATCAAATATTTTCTGCTGCATAGCTGGAGGTAGTGTTGAATACAAAGGCACTACCTTCACAGGACCAACTTGGTCGCCCATATTACTGATTTCTTTATTTATTTTTTTGCACGCATCTTCTATCTCCTCTTCACCAGTAAGGAAGACAAGTATATCACCTGCTGGTTCACACGTGTGTATCTGCACAACTGTTCGAATGGCAGCTTCCAAATAATCCCTCTCAGGGTCCTGAGTGTAGAAAATTTCCACTGGATGTAACCTCCCAGGTACCTTCATTAGTGGTGCACCACTAAAGTAACCCTGGAATTTCTCGGCCTCAAGGGTTGCACTCATGACAACTAATTTAAGATCAGGTCTGTTTCTTAAAACTTCTTTAAGAAGGCCAAATAGAACATCAGTTGCTAAGGTTCGCTCATGTGCTTCATCAAGGATTATAACCTTGTATCTTTCTAGAAGTGGGTCGGCCATTGCTTCTCTTAATAGCATACCATCAGTTAAATACCTGATAAAATTGGAGGAAAGATAAGCAAAGCAACAGACAAAAACAAACAAGAATGCGGCAAAAGAAACACTAATTTTTAGTCAGTGGGTGAATATGGGGGGAGTATGTGACGGGAGACTCCCAAAAAGAAAGTCTATAAGCATTTCCAGATAAAATCTCAAAAGATGGCATTATCTTACTTGAGGACAGTTTTATGGCTGCTGCAATCTTCAAAACGAATGCTGTAACCAACTTCTTCTCCGATAGTGACATCCATCTCCTCTGCAACTCTACGCGAAACAGACATTGCAGCAACTCTACGAGGTTGTGTGCAAGCAACCATTGTGCGTTTTCCCAAGTTATCATATTCCAGAACAAACTGGGGAATCTATTGACCAAAGAAATGAAGGTCCCAATTTATTAAACTGAGGAATTCGATTATATGCGATTATATGCACACACAAAAAAAGAAATTCTAACTTGCTTCCACACAGCTCATTAATTAATTTCAAAAACATACACTAGCTTCTACAAATATAATAATATTAGTACCATACCTACATATTAGAAGAAAATGAATTTCTGATAACTATATAAATGCCCCAGTGCTTGACAGCACATTGGTAATCAAATAATATGTCTTTTAACTGTGAACAGTTCATGAGCATTTCAGGGACACTTCTAATATACTTATCATTATCGGGCACACCATCATTGAACACCTCATATTCACTTGAATTAAGTACTCTCATGAGAATGACCATATATATATATATACTAGGTTTGCCCGTTGACACGTGCCTATGGCACGTCTTCAGAACGGTGCACCTTATTTGACGGTATAATAAATTTTGGAAGTCGAGCAAATTAATTGAAGTAGCAAAAATATCATATGAGAAACTTTTGGGGGTTTAGCAGAAAACATATTATATGATTTTTTTAATTTTTTTGAACTTTTTTTAAAGTTTTAAAATTTGTAATTTTTTTAGTTTTTAAATTTTTTGAATAGAAGAGGGAGGGAGAGTGAGAGAGAGAGAAAAAAATAATTAAATAAATATAGGAGTTGTTTTGGGTGGGGGATTTGAATTTGAGTTTTGGAGGGAAACTTTTGGAGGGAAAATATGTTTTGTAAGGTTAGATCTGGACCTTTGATTTTTGGAGGGATTGAAGGAGAACCACTTGATAGCTTTCTTTGTGTTTTATTATATAGATATATATAAAGAGAGAGAGAGAGAGAGGAGTGATCCAATGAGAAACAATTTAAAATGAGAAAATGAGAAACAACAATTTATACCGTTGGATATGAGGGGATTGAAATGAATGGCCCTCATTCATTTGGCTTAGTTAATTGAGAACCTGGTTTTTTTCTAGATCTATCAAAAAAACCAAACCAACTCATGTCAATCTCTTACTCTTTAATTTTTTCTAGTTTCCCCATAAACCCACGTCAATCTCTTCCCTTTGAATTGGACATGAAATCAAAGGTATCTGACGCTAATTTATGAAATATTTGTTTTTTTCCTTCATGAGAATCTCTATACTCCAGTCACCTCACGAACATTTGATCTATTCTATCCTAGGAATCATGGATACAGGTAATCGACATGGCTAATTTTTAACATGTTGGATAAGGGGACACAGCATTATTTTGTACAATGCAATACTATTTACTGTTATTAGTTTAATTCAAATGGCTTTGGATTGTACAGTTTTGAGCTGCATAATCAATGGAATGTTCTGGACCTGCGAAAGGACCTCTAAATGCGATGACCTTGGCTGGAAAGTTCCCAATTAGGTCAGTAGCTGGCAGAGTAGCTGATCAAATAAAATATCTAGTCATTCCAGAAGTGCCTAGTACGTCTATGTGTAGAAAATTACAAAATTGGAAAACTACATTGTGCATACAAAAGAAGAGTTATCTAGTATAAGAACTGAGAATAAGCAGGTGCAAATTATTGATTGTGTACTAAAAATTCTTTTACAAGTGTCTATAAAGTCTGTAAACAAATTAGATACATCATAAAATGTAGGGGACACGTGTGTGAAATGTCTGACAAGCGTCCATGAATTATCATTTGTCCAACATGTTCTCGACTTGGATTCATCTCATCTTTTGACTGAGGTACATAGCTTCCAATGAAAATCAGATTTGAGAATTTGAGAGGCCAGCAGTCTAAAGCTAGATTACTATCGCCCATTCGCGGCGATACTAGAAAAAATCAAAGAGAAGAGATTGACCTGGGTTTATGGAGAAACTAGAAAAAGTTAAAGAGAAGAGATTGACATGAGTTGGTTTGGTTTTTTTTTAATAGATCTAGAAAAAAACCAGGTTCTCAATTAACTAAGCCAAATGAATGAGAGCAAGCCAAATGAATGAGAGCCATTCATTTCAATTCCCTCATATCGAACGGTATAAATTGTTGTTTCTCATTTTCTCATTTTAAATTGTTTCTCATTGGATCACTCCTCTATATATATATATATATATATATATATATATATATATATATATATATATATATATATAACTTCTTCATTGCCTATCCCAAACCAGGAATCCTGCCACAAACTGGGTAAGAAAAAGGGTTGCGTAGGTAATTGGCAGCCAACATAAAACTTTGTCAAATCCTATGAACATGAATCCTAAAAATATATGCACATATGTCAGGGTATCCCCTGAAAGCGATGCGTTGTGCATGTCTTCAGATGCTTCGAAAAATGAGCAAGGGCGTCGCACCAGCGCCCGAGTGCAGTGAAAAATGGGCAATGTTTTCCTGCACAAATATAAATGTATGCTGGTAAAGAAACTAGTCCAGGAAAATACGCTTATAGTTTAGAGACTTGTAACATAGGAACTTTGACAGAAAAATGCATAAAACTAGTAGATACCATGATTAGAAGGAATATTAATATAGTTTGTTTACAAAAACCAAAGTGGATAGGGGCGAAAGCTAAAGAGAGAGATGGTTTTAAATTATATTAGACGGGTAAAATTAGAAATAGAAATAGAGTAAGAATTTCAGTAGATAAGAAATTCAAAGGAGATGTAGTAAGTGTTAATAGGAAAGGATATAGAATAATACAAATTAAATTTGTATAAGGGGAAAACATAATTAATATCATTAGTGCTTTTGGAACCCAAGTAGGATTAGATGCATAAGCTGAAAATAAATTTTGGAAAGATATAAACGAAATACTTCGAAGAGTACCCTTAGGTAAGGAATTATTTATAGAAGAAAATTTCAATGAACATGTAGGAGAAGATAACATGGGATATGAGAGGGTGCATGGAGGATGTAGATTTGAAAATAAGAATGATGGTGTAGAGGCTCTATTAGATTTTGCGGCTTCATATGATCTTTATACTAGTAAATACTTATTTTAGGAAGAGAGCAACATTTGATAACCTTCAAAAGTAGGGTAAATAAGAGCCAGATTAATTTTTTTCATTACTAGAAAGGTGGATCACTTGACATATAAAGATTGTAAAGTTATACCAGGAGACTGTTTAACCACAAAACATAGATTAATGGTGTTTGAAGTTAAGATTGGGAAACACACATGCGTGAGGAATGAGACTAGAAACCCAAGAATTAAGTGGTGGAACATGAAGGGAGAGACTAGAGATTTTTAAACAGTGATGTTGAAGGCGCGCCTCAGGCGTCGATATCCCAGGGTGCACCTCAAGCCTCAGTTGAAGCGCACCCCTTGTTCGAAGCGCTGGTGAGGCGTGCGCCTCAGCACACGCCTCGACGAAAGGCGCGCCTCAACATTGTTGTTTCCTTGTTTTTCCCCTTCTTTATTATTTAAGTATTCTTTCTTTTTTAGTTTTGAGTCTTTTGACAGGTTTTATATTTATATTCTTTTTTATTATTTAAATTATTCTTTTTATTTTATTTTATTTTTTTAATAGTATTCTTGCTTTTTAGTTATGCAATGCTTTTGCTTAACTGCTTTATTAGGCTGCTTTTGCTTTACTGCTTTATTAGGCTATTTGGATGAAACTTACTGTAATAATTAATTGATGAACACTTGAATATACTTAATATTTAATTGTAATATTGTACTACTCTGTAATAGTGTAATACTAATACTGCACTGTGATATTCTTTTAAAAAAAAATTAATTGTTGAATGTACAAAAGTTATAACTTACACTGTTACAACTTACAAATTACACTTACACTGTTACACGGTTACACTTCCAAGTTACATTTACAAAGTACGTCTTCCATACCTTACTTTTTAAGTATATGTTCATTATATGATATATTTTATTGCTATGATGTTATTTTGTTTATATAATCTAATTTATAAATTTTAAAAATTCCAAAAAGTAATAGTGCGCCTCGGTTAACTGAGGCTTGCGCCTCGATTAACTGAGACTTGCACCTCAGGCTTTTTACGAGGAATTGAAATTACTTGCGCCTTACGCCTTCGACTACACTGTTTTTAAAGTAAAGTACTTAAAAGAGCGACACAGAATTGGGAAGGAGAGACAAATATGATATGGGCTAAAATGGCTACGTGCACAGTGTAGTCGAAGGAGAAAGGCGCAAAGCAACTTCACGACCCTGTAAGCAGCTTGAGGCACAAGATGCACTTAACCAAGGCGCACTATTACTTTTTATGGTTTTTTAAATTTATAAATAAGATTATATATCATGATAACATGGATCGCTCATTAGGTGGCCAATTGATAATAATCAATCTAAATTAGAGAATTTTCTCATATATTATAAGGTCATTTTTCCATTAATTATAATATTATGTGCAGTAATTAGATCTTTTCTTTAATCATTGGAAGAATGCTCCTACCAAAAGTTGTTGGAACAACTTGAACCCATGATCTCTCACATTCTCAAGACTGAGGCTCGTGCCCCAGTGCGCCTTGCAAGAACGATACGCAAATAGTCTAGGCGCATGCGCCTTGTGCCTCAGGCTATACCTCAGGTGCGCCTTCAACTACACTGTACGTGCATAAGAGAAATCGCAAAGGAGGTACTTGGAGAATCTACAGGTACAGGGTTGCCAACTAAAGAAATATGGTAGTAGCAAGAAATAGTTCAAAATATTGTGAGAAAAGATCAACCTTTAAAATATGACAAAATAGTAGAAATGAAGAGAATTTTGAGAGATATAAGACTGTTAGAAAAGAAGTTCAGAAAGCGATAAGAGATGCAAAAAGAAAAGCTTCTGCTGATTTATACACAAAATTAGAAACAAAAGAAGGAAAAAATAACATCTATAAGCTTGCTAAACAAAGGGATAGGAAAACAAAAGATTTGGGTACAATTAGATATATTAAGAGCGAAGATTCAATAGTCTTAGTAAATGATGAGGAAATTAAGGAAAGATGGCGAAATTACTTTGAAAAGTTATTGAATGAAAAGGTTGTGGGCAACTTAAATATAAAGGACCCGAGGCAGGGCCGAGAGCATATGTTTTTCCGTAGAATTAGGACCTCAGAGGTTCGAAATGCTCCAGGAATGATGGAAATAGGAAAAGCTTTAGGACCGGATTATATACTCGTTAAAGTTTGGAAGTGTTATGGGGATGTAGTAGTGGGTTGGTTAACAAAATTATTTAATGGAACTTTGGAAACTAAGGAGATGCCCGATGAATAGAGAGAGTATTTTAGTACATATATATATAAATAAAGGAGATATACAAAGTTGCTCCAACTACTGAGGAATTAAATTAATGAGTCATACGATGAAAATTTGGGAGAGTGATAGAACACAAACTGAGACTAGAAACTACAGTGTCTGAGAATCAGTTTGAAGTTATGCTTGGGAGGTCAACAAAGGAAACAATTTATGTACTGAGGAGACTTGCGGAAAAATATAGGGAGAATAAGAAAGATATACATATGGTGTTTATAGATCTAGAAATATCATATTATAAAGTCCTTAGAGACATAGTATGGTGGGCGTTAAATAATAAAAGAGTACCTATTCGGTATATTGAGATAATTAAGGATATATATGAAGGAGTTAGACCCACAATTAGAACAACCACAGAAGATACCAGTGCTTTTCTGTTACAGTAGTTTTAAACAAAGGTTCGGCTTTAAGTCTCTTTACTTTGGTTATGGATGAATTGACACGAGGAATACAAGATGAGGTGCCTTGGTGTATGCATTTTGCCAATGACGTTTCGTGGACGAGATTAGAGCAGGAATCAATGCTAAACTAGAATTGTGGAGAGAAACTTTGAAAGCTAGAGGCTTTAGAATAAGCAGAACTGAAACAGAGTAATATGAAGTGTAATTTTAATAATATTCGGAACACAAATGAGAAAGTAGTGAAGCTTGATGGTCAAGAGATACCTAAGAGAGACCGTTTCCGATATTTAGGCTCGATTATACAAAGAGATTGAGAGATTTGTGAAGATGTTATAAATAGGATCCAAGCAGGGTGGCTTAAGTGGAGAAGTGACAATGTTGTTTTGTGTGACAAACAAAACGTATGCTTTTGAAGTTGAAGGGAAAATTTTATAGGACGGCTGTTAGACCATCAATGATGTATGGAGTAGAGTATTGGGCAACAAAGAAACATGTCCAAAAAAATGAGTATAGCGAAGATGAGAATGCTAAGATGGATGTGGTAAAACCAGGAATGATAGAATTAGAAATGAGCACATACGAGACATGGTAAAGGTAGCTCATATCCAAGATAAATTAAGAAAGAATCGTCTCAGGTGGTTTGGACACGTCACACGTAGACATAGTAGTGCCCCTTTAAAATGAGATTTGATAAGTATTGAGAGTAGAGTTAGGGGTAGGAAAAGACTTAAACTTACTTGGGTGGAAACAGTGAGAAAATATATGATAACTTGTGACCTTACAGAGATACTACGTTAAACCGAGCAGAATGAAAAACCAGGATTCATGTAGCCGACCCAAACTAGTTGGGAAAAAGGCTTTGTTATTGTCAAGATTGTAAACGGCGTTAGACGGTGGTGGTTCGGTCATGGGGTGCCTAGCGCCTAGGATGCCTGGGCGGCGCCTAGGCAGCACCTAGGCGGTTGAATTTATTTTGCCGATTTAGTTAATTTCAGCCATATTCTTCAATCGTAAGTATAATTATGCAATCCAATTGCAAATATTCATCATGTTCTTGTGTAATGTGTAATTAAAGGGTGTTATGCATAAAAAAAACTTTCTCGTGCAATTAATGTGTAATATGTGCAATTAAAAAAAATAATTGCCCAATTGTAATGTGCAATATGCCGATAGATGTAATATGTGTAATATGTGCTATTTTAATATGTGTAATAGGTGTAATATGTACAATCCATCACCAATAATACTAAAAAAAGTAAAAACAATTCCACTACTATTTAAGATCTGTACGTAGTATATAACAGATTAATAATAGTTCTCTTTTTTTGTGTTATTTTATAGTATTTAAAATTTTAAAAAATAAAAAACGCCTGGGCGTAGGACATCAGGCGGACGCCTGATCGGCGCCACGGACGCATACTCAACAAGACGGCCGCCAATCACCTCTAACCGCCTAGACCACCGCCTAATGCAAAGGCGATTCGTTCTCCTCCATCTGAGCGCCTAGGCGTCTGAGACGGACACCATTTAGAACACTAGTTATTGTGTGTGTGTGTGTATACCCTTTAAAAAATAATAGTATATAATAATAACCTTTTAAATTAACCCTAGCTGTCTACATCTCCGACCGTGAAATTGTATACCTATCCCTACCTCTCATTATCTATCTGAAATCCTAATCCTATTACCTAATGCTTTACATATCTGAAGGCACCAAGAAAATTTTAGCTTCGAACACCTAAAAAGAGAAGATGGTCAAGGAATGTATATTTATTCATATATATCTTATATTTTCTCCTCTATGATAAACGCATATCTCTTGGCCATCACCATCATTACAAGTATTCAATCCTTTGAAATAACTATTCCAAGAGAACTCTTGTATGCTCCTGCTCTAAGGGGGAATGCCCCCAAAACCAGTATGTTGTCACTTCCATAGTAGTTTCATCGAGAGTACATGGTTTCTATTTCAAGTGTGAGAAAAATGAACCTCATAGTCATCTAAATTGAGTAAGTACTCTCATTTGAATTTCCTTTCCTTTTAACAAAATATATTTACCCTTAATAATAATAATGATAAAAAGACAATCTTTAAATTAACCCTGGCCATGCACATCTTCAAACTCGAACTTTTATACCTATCCCTACCTCATCATTATCTATCTCAGATCGACACCTCCAGTTTTGCATACCTAATGGAACTAGCAAAATTTCAGCTTTGAACACATAAGTAGAGAAGACGGTCAAGGAATAGTCAGTAATTTATATTTTATACATATACTTTATTTTCTCCACCATGCTAACTTAAACACACCCCACTTTGGCCATCTCCATTATTGAAGCATTCAAAATTTTGAACCAACTAATCAAGAATTCAAGTTTGTTCTGGCTCTACAAGAGAACTCCCTCCAAAACCAGCACGTCATTGCATCAAGAGTAATTTCGTTGAGAGTATGCGGTGTCTACTCTAAGTGTGAGCAAAACTGAACTTTCTCCCCACATAATAATGATCATGTAAACAACAATGGGCAGATGAACTTCTGCTAGGGAGAAAACGATCCTACATAGCATATATGGCAAATCTATACCTAGAGAACACTCAAACAACCAAACTGGTGCATTCATAATCAATTACCAAGTAATTACAATATTCAAGCATCAATATCTACAACAAAACAAGCATGTAGTCAAGATAATTTCATCACCAAAAATGTATCAAAATAAATTAACCCCAAGAGAAGGTATTGACTATTGAGGCATCAGCATCTCATAATTGCATAAACATATTCAGTCTGTTTTCTAATTCCTCAACACAGTTAAAATATCCATAGGTAATTTTTACGGCCTTGTTTCAAAAGGAAAGTTAGCAAAGGTACGTGGAAGTATCTAGAAATTTTTGGTTATCTTATTTTCCCTATGATCCGTTTGGAAACCCTTTCGGAGGTGAAATGCCTACAATTATCTTAACTTTTTCGGTCCTAAAGGTTAGATACATATAGATGTCTCAACTCCCAAAAAATCAAAGTCATTATCTACCTATTTTAGGCCCTGTTTGGAAAGGAAGAGATTACCAGAGGTATGTAGAGGAATCTAGGATACCTACGATTATCCTATCCTTGAGTCTATTTGAACAGTGTTTGAGAATAGAGGTGTACTAAAGTTTATTTTTAAGTGGAGGTAAGGTTTGCAAACTTTAGTTATAACACCTCTACCTCCACACAACAATGTTATATTTACCTTCACTTCATTTTGGGTGTTTGGCAAATAACTAAAGTTAGCTAGACTTCATAATTTTGGGGCATTGGACAAACTTCATAAAAAAAGAGGTCCAAGTGGAGTTGTGATAAGTAGAGTTATATCAACTTTTGGGCTAAAAAAATTGAGATAACATTACACCAAGTTGGCTCCCAAACATCTCAAAGTTGATAAAACTCTATTTTAGGAGATATCTATCGAAAAAGTTTTCTTAACTTACGGGAAAAAGAAAAAAAAAAAAAACCGCACCCACCCACCCACACCCACACCCACATAAGGGAAAAAAAATTTGGCAAAAATCTAAACGCTGATTCCTAGGAATGCAGTGTATTAAACCAAACACGATAATACAAGACTCCCCATAATCCTTTCCTGGGAATCCTCTATTACGCGTGCCAAATACATCAAATTAAACTACAACGTAAGTCACTACTACAATCAAAAAAATCCACCACAAACTTAATCCATGATTACCATCCACTAATCCAACCCAGATCAAAATAAACCAAAAACAACAACAAAATCGATCCTTTATTCTCGATACCTGAGTAGTCTTCCCACTTCCAGTTTCTCCAACCAATATCAGCGTCTGATTCGCCCTAATCGTCCGCAAGAACTCGTCCTTCTGCTGCCAAACGGGCAGAGTCTTCCTCTTTTCAAGGATGTCGAAGTATCGCTGGGTATAGGCGCGGGTGTTCCATGGATTTATGGAGGGAAGGGCGGAAGACGAACCGTTGGTAGTGGAATTGGAGAGTCTGGATTGGGAGATGGAGGCCTCGTCGACGACGTCGAACAGGCTGATCTTGCGCTTCCTCGCAGTCGACATGGATGATGGTATTTGATTTTGATTTGGGGGAAAATAGTGAGGGGAGATTGAGATATCTCGCGCTCGTTCGAGATGACGAGCGCGAAATCTAGGGTTTTGTGGGAGGGGACGGGAGGGGAGTTCTCAAGATGTCTGTCACTTTGCCCAATATAAAAGGTTTTGTAATCGAGAAGATTGACAGTTGATGAACCAACTAATATGTTTGATAGCAAAAATTTCCGTCAAAGCGTTTATTGTTCAACGGTTAGGATAATTGCCTTTCAAACAATAGACCCGGATTCAACTCCTAGCAAATGCATTTATTTTTTTGAATTACCCAATTTTAAACATGTCATTTAGCTTTTGTTTTTTTTCCCCTTTTATTGCTCATCAAATAATAATACAGCACGCTAACTATATCTCCAGGCAAACCTCATCTTCCTTCGAAGGACTCGACCCTACAGTTGTATCTTATAATTGCATATTGTATTGTCGCATTGATAAATACTCGGATGATGACCCGTGTTATTATTGATATCGTCATTGTGTAAGAAATTGAACATTGGCCCGTGTTATTATTGATATCGTCATTGTGTAAGAAATTGCACATTGGCCCGTGTTATATGTTATCGTCATCATACCCAGTACATGAACTATAGAGTCTACCACTATAGTCTAAACGAAATTGATTGTATGCATCGAACCTGTGGTACGGAACACATGAGACACAGTAGTACGTGCATTAGTTATGAGTTAAAATGATTAATAAACATAAGGATTATACATCGACATTGCATATTGCTCATCATTGTTCCTATTGATGTCGAATATTGGCTAATTGTTATTGTTATTGATCATTGATTACTGTTACCGAATATTGAATCATTGTTTATAGCCATTGTATCGATTATCATGATTATTGTCCTATGTTATTGATTCCTATTGATCTATTGATTCATTGTTATACTGTTATTCCATTGTTCCCTATTTTCTCTACTTGCTGTCCATGACTTGCTCTAAGGACAATTTTTCTCCTCTTTTTAGATGAAGTGTATACAGGTAATGAAGGAGAATTGTCTGCTGGAATTGAAGAACAAACATTCTGAAGACTACTGCTTTTAAATTGCTTATTGCTTTAATAAACTTAATATATTGAGACTTGTTATTATTTTTTGATTGGATTATTATTGTTTTGGGCTTATGTCCCAGATTTTATTATTATTTCCAGACGTTGGATTATTATTATTGTATTTGGATATTTTTATTGCTTCATTCCAAGTATTATTGTTCATGAGATCATTATTATTACCTGCACAATTGTTCTGTATTGTTTATATTGTTGAGTTAATCGGATAAACAGCTTATGGGTATCGTTAGTCATTCGCTGGACTTTTGTCATGTACTCGTATTCAGTATTTTTGGGAAGCGAGGCGTGACAAGGTTTTTATAAGATGCAATATGCAACTGTAAGGGTCGAGTCCTACGAAGGAAGATGAGGTTTGCCTGCAGAGGGTGTCTGCTTATTCATTTTCCTTGCGGGGGATGCTAGTGACTGGGACCACTTGGAATGTAGCTAAAAGCTTCTTCATACAAGCTATGTACTTGACCATGCGGTCATCCCTAGCCTCATAGTCTCCTTGGATCTGATTGACTACCAACTGGGAGTCGTTGAACACCTCGACTTTTCGTGTCCCTACTATCTGAGCTAGGAGGAGGTTGGCGACCAATGCCTCGTATTCGGCCTCGTTGTTGGAGGCAATGAAATTGAGATGAAGGGAGTATTGGAGGGTTTACTCATCTGGACTAAGCAGGATGACTCCGGCTCCACTTCCTTCGATGCAAGAGGATGACCAGATGATTTTCTTCTTCCTCGGGATTTGGTCGGGGATGGTTCTCTCCACAATATATTTGGCTAAGGCTTGGGATTTAATAGTCATCCTGGGACTTGGGATTGACATGGAGCTAAGGTCAGTTTGGGGCACCTGCTTAATAGAGGAAAACTTTTGCCAGGAGGCGCAGCGGCGAACATACTCTTGGGCGTCATCAATGAGTGAGAGGCAATAGAAACCATGATTAAGAATTTTGAGTGCAAAGGACCCCGCTCCTATGTGGTCACTACCAATTTCTTCATCTACTTTTTGAGACCATACTTGGCATCTTCAGGGGAAAGGCACAATAAGTAAGGTATGTTATCTGCGGAAATGTAGGAGCGCTTGTACAAGACTTCTTCGACGGGTGTGTACTTTTCTGCTTTTACCCCGAAGCTTTCTCGCTCCTCTCAAATCTGCAAGGAGGATCCCTTTGTGAAGGAAGTCGACTGAGAATTTCATCCAATTGTTCCCGGGTGTCTAAAGAGTAATGACCATGAACCTTAAAGCATCCTCTTCAATGCTTGGATTGAGTAAGACCTCAATAAGCACTGTATGGTTGAGTCCTTCGAAGGAAGATGAGGCTATCCTGGAGAGGGTGCCTGCTTACTCGTTTTTCTCGTTGAGGCTGCATGTGACTACGGCCACTTGGAATAACTAAGAGCTTCTTCGCACAAGCTAAGTACTTAACCATGTTGTCATTCTTGGCCTCTAGTCTCCTCGGATCTAATTCACTACCAACTGGGAGTCGTTGAACACCACGACTTTTCATGCCTATAACACCCCGAATTTCATTTACATGTAATTTGTAGTACATCAGGATCTTTCACTTCATTTCGTACAATTTTACAAGGAAATTAAAAACTTTTTATTATACACATTGTTTATTACAAAGTATACATCGGAAGTTAAATAAAATACAACATGAAATACAACTCTAACATTAGCAGGTTTAATCATGAATATAATTTTTATCATCAATCGCCTATAAGTCCTTGCCAATCCGAGTCCTGCATTGTAGTACCCTGTATTTTTAAAAATTGTTTTGAGAATATTAAATGAGTTAAAATAGTTTTTGGTGATTTAATAAATATTTAACTAAAAATTTATCTTCTTACACGTGCAAAACACGTGCAAATATTTCTCAGGAAGTTCAAAAGCCAAAATTATTTTGGGGAAACTCATTGTTTATTATTTGAGATTATTTGTGATTTTTCTAAATTTTTCTGAGAATGGTTGGACCAATTTGCAAATATTTCAAAAAGAAGGATTTTTGTGCAAAATTTACCAAATGGGGGTGAAACTCCAGATTTTCAAATTTTTGGGCTGGAAATAATGCCTAGTCAATTCAGGAGTAAAAAGTTTACATTTTGTTTCAACACATTTGATATATTTTACAAGTTTTGATAAAAGAAGATCTTTTTGCAAAATTGTTATTTGAAGGGATGAAATTTCAAATTTGTTTTCCTGGTTTTCCCTACAGTGGTGCCTGATGCTAGTGAGGGATCTTTTTGATTTTTGATCCCAATTAAATTGGTTTTAACTAATCCCCTAGTATGGGGATCTATTTATGTAAAGGTATATTTGAAAGGGAGTATTTTGCAAATGTACTCAAAAACCCTAGAATCTTTAATCTCGGCCTATTTAGGGTGTAGTGCAGCCGCCATCTTGCTGCACAACACAGGGGATTTCTTAATTCTTATTATTTTGGAGTTCTAAAGAGAAAATCTTGGATTTCTTGCTAAGGCGGTGCTTTTCTTACTTTCTGTTCGTCTTCGTTCGATTCTTTCAACAAGGTGAGTGATATAATTGTTTTCTTTTGTTCTTTGAATGTTGTATGTGGTGTTTCATATATTAGAAAGCATGCTAGGGTTTGGTATGAATATATATATGATGGATTGGATGAATTGATAAATTAAAATTGGATCATTTATGAAACCCTAAGTTATTTATGAGTAGAATTTACATGTGGATGATTTGAGATTGTTAAATATAACCTAATATAAATCATGAGTAAGCTATTTCTTTTGGGTTAATGCTGATTTGATTGAGTATGGGGAATGTTACGCCTAAATTGATTAAAGAAGAGATTTTGATTATTTATGAGGTTGGATGAGTGCATCTTGATTATAGTAATGTTAAATTTGTTTATGTTCATGAGTTAAAGATGGTGATTTGAGTTGAGGAAATTTTGAGAATGACTAATGAATTAAGAGACCATGTCTTAAGAATTAAAATTGTAATAATTGAATTGGGTTTGATGCCATATGATAATTTTGGGGATTTGTGATTTTGTGAAAGATTTTACTTGAACTTGGATTTCTCAAATACTAAGATTAAATCTGAATATTTTGTCATTTCTAATTGATGGATTTGTGAAGTTTCTTTGGTGTACGAACATGCACGAACATTTTACATGAATATTGTAATCCATTACTTTTGAAGAAATTGAGTCTTTGTGTGTTTTCGGAGGATTTGACCACATCTCAACTTATTTCTGTATTGATATGGTTTGGAACATAATATGAAGTTAATTTGAAGTATGATCGATTCTTAAAAACTTTATTTTTGGATATGTGCACAAATTCGTGTTCAAATTAGAGTAAATCAACAAATTGTGATTTTTATTAATTCAAAGTGGTTTTGATTGTTTTTATGGGCTCTTATATACCCTACAAGTCATATTTGATTATACCATAAATATGCTTTTCGCAGAATTCCTTTTTATAAAGTAAAACTCTGTATCGGTTGAAATGTGCACAACTAAAAACTGCAGTCTTCAAGTCGACAGTCGACCGGTAAATTTATACAGTCGACCGTTGTAACCTGGCTGCTGTATTTTCTTGAAGTTTTAAGATTTCACGCGGAACTGTCGACTGGCCCATTTTTACAGTCGACTGACTCTGCTCTGTTTTGACGTTTTCTCAAAGTTTTGGATTTTTCTCTGGACAGTCGACCGATGACTTTTACAGTCGACTATCATTACTTAGAATTATTTTTCTTAAAAATATTGGATTTTTGCTTTGGACAGTCGACCGATGATTTTTACAGTCGATTGCCATTACTTAGAATTATTTTCTTGAAGTGCTGGTTTTTCGCTCTGGACAGTCGACCGAATCCGGTTTACAGTCGACTATTACTAATGTTCCTTGAGTTATTCTGCTGTTCTTTAAACGATTGATTCTTTAAATGTTTTTGGGATCTATAACATACTATTCTAAATATTATCTTTCTACCGAACATATGTTTTCAAGATGTTTTATTGTTGGGTTTGATAGTTGAGTGTGAGTCTCTAGAGGTTGCATGGGACCCTAGTATGCCGGCAGTTGAGTTATTGTGTTTTGGGCCTGTTGAGGCAGATTATTGATCAGTTTTTGAGTTAAGTCTGGTAGGGTACACCATCTCTTGGAGGTTCGTAATTAAATTAATTAACTTAAAAAGACAAGGACATGCACTAGTGGCGATATGATGAATGAGAACATGGGTTATGGACTTCAGTTTGGCTTGCGGTGTGAGATAATCCCCGAAATTATCCTGGTGTGAGTGAAATAGTCTCCAGAATTACCTATGGTGTGGGATTGATCTCCGAAATTATTGGGTTCGATGCGACAATCATGTGGTATTCGTCTGATGAGGTGCCATAGCTTGCGATGTGGGGTACTCTCGAAGATTCCCAGGTGTGAGTGAACTAGTCTCTGAAATTATCTGTGGATAGAGTTTGACCTCCGGAATTATCGGAGCATGGATACTCACAGTTTACCTATATCTCATAGTAGTCATCGTGGTAGGATTAGTTGCATGGCGGGGGACTAAACCCTATAAAGTGGAGACGTTAAGGGGTTGCACCGGACCTATGTAGAGCGGGATGCATAGAATCCGACAAGTACGCATTAGAGAGTCAGCATATAGTATTGTGTTTTCTTGATTTGGTTTATGCATGTGTTTTCCTGTTTTCTACACTTGACACTTAGTCTAGCTACACTTGATGTTTTTCATGTTTCATTGTTAGTTCTTAATTCATTTATTCTTGTCTTTACTACATGTTGTTTATGATTCCATGTTTTATGTTCTACTTATGTTGCTTTTGTTTTTATGTCACTCACACCATTATGGCTGACCCCTGTAGTTTTGGGGGTTAGGGTTATCTCTAGCCTCATATTTTTACAGGCAGTTGCTTGTAGCTTTGGATTTGGATGCTTGGGTTAGAATGAAGTTATGGCTTATGTAAAATTGTAAAGAAGGTGTTGTAATGAAAAGACTGTAATTCAAGGTGTTTGTTTTTCCGCTGTGTCTTGTAATGAACTAATGTAATGAAGGTTGAAAGAAAAATTTATCTGTATTTTTGGCTATGTTTACTATTATAATTGAAGTTGATTGTGAGAATTGTGCTACGTATTTCTAAGATATCATATTAGAAATTAGGGGCGCTACAGAGATTGGTATCAGAGCATGATTCAATAATAATGATAAACATGGTATAAAAATAAACCTAGGTGTGGACACTAGTGCGTGAGTACCTAGGTGTGGACATTAGAGTGTGAGTAACGTATAGAGTTAAAATATGATGTTTTGTTTTGGGGTATGGTTATGGTTTTGCCATGGGGTATTAATGTGAATATGAATTGTGTTATGATGCTCTAACTTTACCCTCGTTTTGCAGTATTCAGAGAAATGGCAGGACCCAGGACCAGAAATGGTGCTAATTGTGATGGGGCTGGACTTGATCTTGAGATTGAGATCGCCAAGGTGTATCAGACCTTGAACGCATTCATGGCAGCTAATATGGCACAGAATCAGAACCAGAATCAGAATCATAAGGTTGGACCAGTGTTTGTTAATGTTGATCCTGTCATGCAGGTTGAGTCCTTCTAGCGGATGAAGCCGCCAGTGTTTGAGGGGCAGTCTGATCCGAATGAGGCTGATGACTGGATTAGACAGATGGAGATGGTCTTCGAAGTCTTGGAGACCCCAGAAGTCAATAAGGTGAAATTGGCTGCTATGCAATTAGAGAAGGATGCTGGCGTCTGGTGGCAGTCAGTGAAGAGAACCTTTGGAGATCAGCAAGTGACTTGGGAAGCTTTTATGGATGAGTTCAGAGATCGTTTCTTCCCTCTGGATATTCAGGAGAAGAAGGCAACGGAATTCTTGAATCTGTAGCAGGGCGTGCGTGAATATGAGACTAAGTTCACTCAGCTTTCAAGGTATGCACCAGAGCTGATTGTTGATAAAGCGAAGAAGGCCAAGAAATTCGAGCAGGGCTTGAGGCCGAATTTGAGGTCGATGATGATTCCTTTGGGCATAAGGAGGTTTGATAAGCTGGTCAGGAGAGCAGCTATGACAAAAGAGAATATGGATCAGTTCCAGAAGAAGCAAGAGACCTGGAACAGGAATAAGAGGCTAGCAACTAGTCAGAACGGGAAGAAATTCCCAGTGAAGCAGAGCAAGTTCAATAAGCCAGAACAGAGGGCACCTGCATCTCTGGAGGTGACTTGTTACTACTGCAAGGGGGCGGGTCACTACAGGTCAATGTGTCCCAAGTAGGCGAAGCACACTTGTTTTCAGCGTGGGCAAGCGGGGCATTCTAAGTCTTACTGTCTGTAATACCCCAGGTTTTCAACGAACAGTCGACTGGTGGTTTGAGCAGTCGACTAGTCTGCGCATTTCGGAATTTGAGAGATTTGAGATGGATTTGAGAGAAAGATTGAGAAATATAGTCCCACATGGGAAGTATACAAAAACTAATTTGAGTATAAATATAATTAGCCAATGATCAAGAGTCACCAATTCGGTTAACCACCTTTTGGGAGGCAACCTGTGGTGGGCAGTTGTACTACATAGTATCTAATTTGTCTTATAAAAATATTAAAAAAAATTGTCTGAGTATTGGGGCGGGGCGTTACACTGTCCACAGTTGAGGAAGGGTGGTTCAAGCAGAGGCAGATTTCAGAGGCAAGGGAGAGTGTTCGCATTAACTGAGGAGGATGTGGGAAACTCAGAAGATGTGATTCAGGGTATGCAAGAATTTTAAATTTTTATTCAATGTATTAAGTAAAATTTTGTTTGAGAATAAATTGGAGATTTGAGTATCATTCTTCATGTAACAGGATTTGTTTTGGTTAATAGAATTAAAGCAAAGTTTTATTTGATACTGGTTCTTCACATACTTTTGTGTCGCCTAATTTTGCAAAGGTCTAGGTGTGGAGCCTAAGTTATTTCCGGGTAGGGTCTTGTCAGTGGCAACGCCGTCAGGTGAAGAATTGATTGCTGATCGATATTACGAGGGCTGTGATAGCGAGATTGGCAGGAGATTATTCGGCATTGATATTATTGAGCTTCAAGTATTAGGTGTGGATGTGATCGTGGGCATTGATTGAATGGCAATATATGATGCCACAATTGAATGCAAGCAGAAAGAGGTGTTAGTCAAAGTACCAGGTGGTCCCGCAGTGACTTTTCAAGGGAAGAAGAAGGTTTCGAAAGTGGCTGTAGTGGTATTCAAGTTGATGACTCCAGATGAAGTCAGAGGCATTCCAGTTGTGAGGGATTTTCCCACAGTGTTCTTGGAGGATTTGTCAGGATTGCCGCCGCAGCGAAATGTGGAGTTTTGTATTAATGTTCAGCTGGGGAGTGCTCTGATTTCTAAAGCTCCGTACAGGATGGCATCTGTAGAGCACGATGAAGTGAATAAGCAGATCGAGGAATTGCTGAGTAAGGGTTTTATCAGGGAGAGTTCTTCACCGTGGGGTACACCAGTGTTGTTGGTCAAGAAGAAGGATGGGTCAATGAGGATGTGCATTGACTATCGGGAGTTGAATAGGGTGATTATTCAGAACAAGTATCCGCTTCTACGGATTGATGATCTGTTCGACAGGCTTCGAGGAGTAGCTGTGTTTTCGAAGATTGATTTGAGATCAGGATATCATCAGGTTCAAGTCAAGGAGGAAGATGTGAGTAAGACAGCTTTCAGGACTCATCATGGACTCAATGAGTTTTTGGTGATGCCATTCGGGTTGACGAATGCACCGACAGTATTCATGGATATGATGAATCAGATTTTGAGGCCATTATTGACTCCTTCGTGGTTGTTTTCATTGATGATATTTTGGTGTATTCGAAGTCGGAGGAGGATCATTCTATGCACTTAACAGAGGTATTACAAAAATTGCAGGAACATAACTTGTATGCCAAGTTGTCGAAGTGTGAGTTTTGAAAGTTTGGGGTAGCTTTTCTTGGTCATATCCTTTCTAAGGAGGGAGTGACCACTGATCCTCAGAAGGTTGAAGCAGTGAAGGATTGGCCCAGGCCAACGACTGTGAAGGAAGTCAGGAGTTTCTTGGGTTTGGTTGGGTACTACAAGAGATTCATTCAGGGCTATTCCCCAGTTCCTTTGACAGGTTTGACCCGGAAGAATGTGGCATTTACATGGACTGATAAGTGTGAGGCGAGTTTCCTTGAGCTAAAAGAGAGGTTGACGACTGCACCTATCTTGGCTTTGCCACAAGCTGGGAAGGATTATGATATCTACAGTGATGCGTCTCTCAGAGATTTGGGGTGTGTCTTGATGCAAGAAGGCAAGGTTATTGCCTATGGTTCGAGGCAGTTGCGTCCGCATGAGAAGAATTATCCGACGCATGATCTGAAGCTAGCAGCTATTATCTTTGCCTTGAAGCAGTGGAGACATTATGTATATAGTGAGAAGGTCAACATGTACATTGACCACAAGAGCCTGAAGTATATTTATCAACAGAAGGATCTAAATCATTGACAGAGAAGATGGTAGGAAGTGTTGGAAGACATTCATCCCGAGATTAAGTATCACCCAGGCAAGGCGAATGTGGTGGCCGATGGGCTTAGTCGGAAGAGTATTTTATCGAGTTTGATCATTACTCGGAATGAGTTGGCAGCATAGAGTGATCAGGCAGGTTTTGAAGTGGTACTGCAGAGTTTAGGGGCATCTTTGGCTCGGTTGAGGCTGCAGCCTACTTTGAGAGAGCAGATTGTGGAAGGTCAGAAATCAGATGCAGATATCCAGAGGATGTTGCAACAGGTTTTCGATGACAAGTTGTCAGAGTTTCGTATCCAAGATAGAGTGCTATGGATGGGTGAGAGGTTGTGTGTCCCGGAGAATGCAGACTTGAGAGAGTGTATCTTGCAGGAGGCACACAATACGTTGCTGTCAGTACATCCTAGAGGCACAAAGATGTACAAGGACTTCAAACAACACTTTTGGTGGTCCGGTATGAAGAGGGATGTGGCAGATTTTGTGGTGAGGTGTCTGATTTGTCAGCAGATCAAAGTAGAAAATCAGAGACCTGGAGGTTTGTTGCAGCCGTTGCCCATTCCGGAGTGAAAATGGGAGAATATCAGTATGGGTTTCATCACGGGTTTGCCGTGGAGTTCGAAGGGCAATGACTCGATTTGGGTTACTGTGGACCGTTTGACCAAGTCAGCTCACTTTTTTTGCCATGAAGATTATTTGGTCGTTGGAAAAGTTGGCAGAACTGTATATAGGTGAGATTGTAAGACTTCATGGAGTTCCTATGTCAATTGTGTCCGACAGGAATGCGAGGTTCACTTCGAGGTTTTGGAAGAATCTGCAAGAGGCTTTGGGTACCAGAACTGATTTCAGTACCGCTTTTCATCTGCAGACTGATGGTCAAACTGAAAGGGTGAATCGGGTATTGGAGGATATGCTGAGGGCTTGTGTTATGGATTTCGGTGGTAGTTGGGAGAGGTACTTAGCATTGGTTGAGTTTGCTTATAACAACAGTTACCATGCGAGTATCGGGATGGCTCCGTATGAGGCACTATACGGAAGGAAGTGCAGGACGCCTGTTTCTTGGTATGAGGTTGGCGAGAGGCAGATGTTTGGGCCCGAGATTGGGCAGCAAATACTGGAGAAGATTGAGTTGATTTCACAAGAGGTTGGTTGAAGTTCAGAGTCGGCAGAAGAGTTATGTAGACACTCGAAGAACGGACTTAGATTTTGAGGTTGGGGATGCAGTATTCCTCAAGGTGTCTCCGACCAAGGGAGTGATCATGTTTGGTAAGGAAGGCAAGTTGGCGCCAAGGTATATTGGGCCATACAGAATTTTGGGGCGGATTGGTAAGACGGCATATAGGCTGGAGCTTCCAGAGGAGTTGGCGCAAATGCACAATGTGTTCCATGTGTCGCTGTTGAGGAAGTATGTACCAGATTAGAGTCATCAGCTGGTAGAGCTTCCGGAAGGTCTACAGGTGAACTTGAATTACAAGGAACAACGTCTAGAGATTGTTGATCGTAGGGAGAAGGTTCTAAGGAGCAAGGTGATACCTATGGTCAAGGTGTTGTGGAGGAATCAGCAGTTCGAGGAGGCTACTTGGGAGCCGAAGGATCGCATGCAGAAGGATTTCCCTAAGCTTTTTGTATGATTGTATTCCTTTTTTATGTTTGTACTTTCGAGTGAGTTATATTTCTTTTATTTGATTACATTCTCAAGTACAACTGTATTCTTTGAAAGAGGTTTCCATTTATGAGATTTGCATTCCTTTCATACGTATATTTGTTTGGACCCTATTAGTGGTAGTTCTGAGGACAAAACTCTTCTACGGAGGGAGTGTTGTAGTACCCCGTATTTTTAAAATATTGTTTTGAGAATATTAAATGAGTTAAAATGGTTTTTGGTGATTTAATAAATATTTACCTAAAAATTTATCTTCTTACACATGCAAAACACGTGCAAATGTTTCTCGGGAAGTTCAAAAGCCAAAATTATTTTGGGGAAACTCATTATTTATTATTTGAGATTATTTGTGATTTTTCTAAATTTTTTGGAGAATGGTTGGACCAATTTTTAAATATTTCAAAAAGAAGGACTTTTGTGCAAAATTTACCAAATGTGGGTGAAACTCTAGATTTTTGGATTTTTGAGCTGGAAATAATGCCTAGTCAATTCAGGAGTAAGAAGTTTACATTTCGTTTCAACACATTTGATATATTTTACAAGTTTTGATAAAAGATGATCTTTTTGCAAAATTGCTATTTGAAGGGAAGAAATTGGAAAATTGTTTTCTGGGTTTTCCCTACAGTGCCGACTGATTCTAGTGGGGGATCTTTTTTATTTTTGATCCCAATTAAATTGGTTTTAACTAATTCCCTAGTATGGGGATCTATTTATGTAAAGGTATATTTGAAAGGGAGTATTTTGCAAATGTACTCAAAAACCCTAGAATCTTTAATCTCGGCCTATTTAGGGTGTAGTGCAGCCATCATCTTGCAGCACAAATAGGGGATTTCATAATTCTTATTATTTTGGAGTTCTAAAGAGTAGATCTTGGATTTCTTGCTAAGGAGGGGCTTTTCTTACTTTCTATTCGTCTTCGTTCGATTCTTTCAACAAGGTGAGTGATATAATTGTTTTCTTTTGTTCTTTGAATGTTGTATGTGGTGTTTCATCTATTAGAAAGCATTCAAGGGTTTGGTATGAATATATATATATGATGGATTGGATGAATTGATAAATTAAAATTGGATCTTTTATGGAAACCCTAAGTTATTTATGAGTAGAATTTGTATGTGGATGATTTGAGATTGTTAAATATAACCTAATATAAATTGTGAGTAAGCTATTTCTTTTGGGTTAATGCTGATTTGATTGAGTATGGGGAATGTTATGCCTAAATTGATTAAAGAAGATATTTTGACTATTTATGAGGTTGGATGAGTGCATCTTGATTATGGTAATGTTAAATTTGTTTATGTTCATGAGTTAAAGATGGTGATTTGAGTTGAGGAAATTTTGAGAATGACTAATGAATTAAGAGGCCATGTCTTGAGAATTAAAATTGTAATAATTGAATTGGATTTGATGCCATATGATAAATTTGGAGATTTGTGATTTTGTGAAAAATTTTACTTGAACTTGGATTTCTCAAATACTAAGATTAAATCTGAATATTTTGTCATTTCTAATTGATGGATTTGTGAAGTTTCTTTGGTGTACGAACATGCACGAACATTTTACATGCATAATGTAATCCATTGCTTTTGAAGAAATTGAGTCTTTGTGTGTTTTCGGAGGATTTGACTATATCTCAACTTATTTTTGTATTGATGTGGTTTGGAACATAATATGAACTTAATTTGAAGTATGATCGATTCTTAAAAACTGTATTTTTAGATATGTGCACAAATTCGTGTTCAAATTAGAGGAAATCAACAAATTGTGATTTTTATTAATTCAAAGTGGTTTTATTTGTTTTTATGGGCTCTTATATACCTTACAAGTCGTATTTGATCATATCAAAAATATGCTTGTCGCAGAATTCATTTTTATAAAGTAAAACTCCGTATCGGTTGAAATGTGCACAACTAAAAACTGCAGTCTGCAGGTCGACAGTCGACCGGTAAATTTATACAGTCGACCGTTGCTATCTGGCTGCTGTATTTTCTTGAAGTTTGAAGATTTCATGCGGAACAGTTGACTGACCCATTTTTACAGTCGACTGACTCTACTCTATTTTGACGTTTTCTCGAAGTTTTGGATTTTCCCTCTGGACAGTCGACCGATAACTTTTACAATCGACCGTCATTACTTAGCATTATTTTTCTTTAAAATGTTGGATTTTCGATCTGGACAGTCGACCGATGACTTTTATAATCGACTGCCATTACTTAGAATTATTTTCTTGAAGTGCTAGTTTTTCGCTCTGGACAGTCCACTGACTCTGGTTTACAGTCGACTGTTACTGATGTTTCTTGAGTTATTCTGATGTTCTTTAAACGATTGATTCTTTAAATGTTTTTGGGATCTATAACTTACTATTCTAAATATTATCTTTCTACAGAATATATGTTTTCAAGATGTTTTATTGTTGGGTTTGGATAGTTGAGTGTGAGTCTCTAGAGGTTGCATGGGACCCTAGTATGCCGGCAGTTGAGTTATTGTGTTTTGGACCTGTTGAGGCAGATTATTGATCAGTTTTTGAGTTAAGTCTGGTAGGGTACACCATCTCTTGGAGGTTCGTAATTAAATTAATTAACTTAAAAAGACAATGACATGCACTAGTGGCGATATGATGAATGAGAACATGGGTTATGGACTTCAGTTTGGCTTGCGGTGTGAGATAATCCCCGAAATTATCCTGGTGTGAGTGAAATAGTCTCCAGAATTACCTATGGTGTGGGATTGATCTCCGAAATTATTGGGTTCGATGCGACAATCATGTGGTATTCGTGTGATGAGGTGCCATAGCTTGCGATGTGGGGTACTCTCGAAGATTCCCAGGTGTGAGTGAACTAGTCTCTGAAATTATCTGTGGATAGAGTTTGACCTCTGGAATTATCGGGGCATGGGCTAATACTCACAGTTTACCTATATCTCATAGTAGTCATCGTGGTAGGATTAGTTGCATGGCGGGGGACTAAACCCTATAAAGTGGAGACGTTAAGGGGTTGCACCGGACCTATGTAGAGCGGGATGCATAGAATCCGACAAGTACGCATTAGAGAGTCAGCATATAGTATTGTGTTTTCTTGATTTGGTTTATGCATGTGTTTTCCTGTTTTCTACACTTGACACTTAGTCTAGCTACACTTGATGTTTTTCATGTTTCATTGTTAGTTCTTAATTCATTTATTATTGTCTTTACTACATGTTGTTTATGATTCCATGTTTTATGTTCTACTTATGTTGCTTTTGTTTTTATGTCACTCACACCATTATGGCTGACCCCTGTAGTTTTGGGGGTTAGGGTTATCTCTAGCCTCATGTTTTTACAGGCAGTTACTTATAGCTTTGGATTTGGATGCTTGGGTTAGAATGAAGTTATGGCTTATGTAAAATTGTAAAGAAGGTGTTGTAATGAAAAGACTGCAATTCAAGGTGTTTGTTTTTCCGCTGTGTCTTGTAATGAACTAATGTAATGAAGGTTGAAAGAAAAATTTATCTGTATTTTTGGCTATGTTTACTATTATAATTGAAGTTGATTGTAAGAATTGTGCTACGTATTTCTAAGATATCATATTAGAAATTAGGGGCGCTACAGAGATTGGTATCAGAGCATGATTCAATAATAATGATAAACATGGTATAAAAATAAACCTAGGTGTGGACACTAGTGCGTGAGTACCTAGGTGTGGACGTTAGAGTGTGAGTAACGTATAGAGTTAAAATATGATGTTTTGTTTTGGGGTATGGTTATGGTTTTGCCATGGGGTATTAATGTGAATATGAATTGTGTTATGATGCTCTAACTTTACCCTCGTTTTGCAGTATTCAGAGAAATGGCAGGACCCAGGACCAGAAATGGTGCTAATTGTGATGGGGCTGGACTTGATCTTGAGACTGAGATCGCCAGGGTGTATCAGACCTTGAACGCATTCATGGCAGCTAATATGGCAAAGAATCAAAACCAGAATCAGAATTATAAGGTCGGACCAGTGTTTGTTAATGCTGATCCTATCAAGCAGGTTGAGTCCTTCAAGCGGATGAAGCTGCTAGTGTTTGAGGGGCAGTCTGATCCGAATGAGGCTGATGACTGGATTAGACAGATGGAGATGGTCTTCGAAGTCTTGGAGACCCCAGAAGTCAATAAGCTGAAATTGGCTGCTATGCAATTAGAGAAGGATGCTGGCGTCTGGTGGCAGTCAGTGAAGAGAACCTTTGGAGATCAGCAAGTGACTTGGGAAGCTTTTATGGATGAGTTCAGGGATCATTTCTTCCCTTTGGATATTCAGGAGAAAAAGGCAACAGAATTCTTGAATCTGCAGCAGGGCAACATGACAGTGCATGAATATGAGACTAAGTTCGCTCAGCTGTCAAGGTATGCACCGGAGCTGGTTGTTGATGAAGCGAAGAAGTCCAAGAAATTCGAGCAGGGTTTGAGGCTGAATTTGAGGTTGAGGATGATTACTTTTGGCATAAGGAGATTTGATAAGCTGGCCAGGAGAGCAGCTATGACAGAAGAGGATATGGATCTGTTCCAGAAGAAGCAAGAGACCTGGAACAGGAACAAGAGGCAAGCACCTACGTACTCCACATCATAGTGTTTAAACCCTCGCCATGAAAAACTACTCGGTAACAAAATCAAGGTTTAGACACTCCACGAGTACGAATTCCAGCCCTGGAGTCCACCGTCAAGCTCATACGGATCTACTGGTCGTGCGAACATCCCGCAAGTGCCGCTCTAGCCCCAAAATATATTGGAGATCTGCCTCCTACCTGCCCGATTAATTATGATCCCGGAATCCACCACCCGATCAATCATAATCCCGGATTTAATTGAGGCTCGTCTCGCTCTGCAAGCAACCACAGTCCCGGAATCCATCGCCCGACTATATAGACGTGCCCCACTTACGTTTGCCCAATTTTTTTTACATCTCCCCTTAGTGCATATTCTTAAGTTTAAACATGAATAAATTATACCACCTAGAGTTAGCTTAACCTCATACCGGTCTTACACAAAAATATTGAGAACGACAGCCCATATTGGCCACTTCTCAATTCAATTATTCATTTTCAACACTTGCTAGTATCTGGGTCTCACTAAGCCTCTAGAATCGACATCTTTTCATGTTTAACATTATGGGGTACGCATACCCTTATTCTTCATATTCTCAATTTATTCATATTTCATTCAAAATCTTCAATTATTCTTATTTATTCATCAAAGTAAAATCGCAAGCTATTCATTTTCACAATGCTCTTTTCATAATTATCTAAACTTTCGCAATACAAAGTTAATTAAGATTAAAACACAATCTCTATGAGATTTATCATTAGAAATTTATTTCACCAATTCTTAACATCTTTAATCATATATATATTTTTCTTGAGTTCAAATCTCCTCTAATACATGAATATGATCTTTATTTATCCCAAAAATATAACTTAAAATAGTGAGAAAATACTCCTAATTAATCTCTTAATATTTTAAAGCTTTTATATGGTTTTTCTCAATTTTAAAGACTTGAAAAGTCTCAAAATAAAAATAAAAACATAAAAGAAGACACACAGATTCAAACCCGAGATCTCTGGCAAGCAACTACCGGATTCGTCGATTACAACCAATATCTTGTTCTTGAATAAGAAAACAAATTACATTAACTCATTACATCTTATTACAAAATATTTACCAACTCCTCTTGTAAAGCTATCAGTTGTCTTTCGGAATGGCAGTCAATTGATCACCGCCGAAACTCCGCTGAGTGGTCAATCTACTTCCCTGGGACTTGCTCCTCGGCTTGAGTCTTCTGTTGTGCGACTCTGATAATTCTGCACCTGCTCGAAAGGTAGGACCGGTACCTAAAAGGTAGGAACGTTAGTAATTCCACTGACGCAATGCTGATAAGAAACAACGATCTTTAAACTGGCAACCACAAACCATCTTGAATGGAAAATGAAACATGCATCTTAATTCCCTAGTGTTCGTGTATGCCATGATCAACTAAATGCACCAGTCACATGCCTTATTCTAATGCAACAAGACTTTGGGATTCTGGATACGCATGCATCCCATACCACATACGTTCCAGATCAAAGCATGACATTGCCTAATCTAATGCAAAAAACAAAGAATGTATACGATGCACCTACTCTAATGCAATTCATTTGGGAACGTATGCATTCCGTACTACATACTTCCCCAAAATCAACTCCAATGGAAACGTATGCATCACATACTACATACTTTCCAAAGAGTTCGCCTCTCCTGATTGTAGGGTTCAATCCCTCGCCATGCATCATACTCTTGTACTCATCCTGTTCCTAATAGATTTCTGAGTCTGAAGAGGTTGCAGTCATTCGGTCTAGTCCCCTTCTGCAGTCCCTAAAGTGGTGGTCGCATTTTCCACTTTGTACCTGCGCACGGACCTCACTAAAAAGGCCGTGAAAAACCTTCCGGTATAAAACCATGTACCCATGAAGTCAAGATAATAAACAACACCCACGCGCATAGGAACAGGACGGTCTCGAGGGTCAATTCCCTTTATCCGACAGGAGTTACTCTCCCGTTCCTTATCCCGGCTCTTTGGGAATTAACAGATCGAGATACGGGATCCGTGAACTCAAAACCTGAGAACCAAATCCGTATCCCTACGACGGGAAAAGTACAACACCCGACTATGGTCTGCTAGTACTAATGCAATTTTACATACCCCTAATACATCACTCTATTCCAGACTCACTCTAATCCTTTAGGTAAATAAAATTGCTTCTAAAAACTCTGCCCATCGACCACTGGCCCCGGCGACACAAGTCCTGCTCACCACTTCCCCTAGCTTGGAATTCGTCCATCACCACAACCCGCATTCATCCTTAACCGGCATGAATTCAATTCGATGGCACCAATTCGGATGTCCAACGCCTCGGCAGAAGTTCAAATCTTAGGGTCGATAGTCGCAGGGTATCACCCTACCCTTGTGACTAACTCGAGTCACAACATCCTCAACAGGAGTCAAACACCAACAAGACCAGTAAAATAACACCAATCATCCCAAATAACAAGTTATCAACTCTTATTTGCAAGAGGGGAAAGGTTCTCCCAACACTTAGTCAAAAACCATGACTAAACCAAACTATGGTGTTTCTGTCTGAAACTTAAAAAGGTCATAACTCCCATAATACAATTCAGATTTGGGTGTTCTCACCTAATCTGGAAAGCTAAAGACCTAGGCTACAACTCTCTAGTTGATCATCACTTTAGATTTAGTCATTTAATTCCTCAAAATAGCCTCACAAACCTCAGCCTGTGTACTTCCTGTACACTGGCTGCACCTTACCGATAGCATAAAACTCTACCTGCTCATTGGAATGATACAAATCCAAGTTTTGTGGAAAGGTGTGAATGTCCTCTACAACTTTCTAGTTGATCAGCAATCCCAATTGTTTTATTTGATTACCCTAAAACAGTCATTTTCCTCAGGTATACAGAACCACACACAAAGCATATTACCCAAATAGAGCCTATAGCTCAAAATCTGGTTTCTGCCCCAACTTGCAAAAATCATATCTATTGTTCTAGTTAGATTAATTTCTTGAAATCGGGCTTTTTGGAAATCTTATGATGTCTACTACAATTTCCTAGTTGTACACTTTCTCAAATTCTGCTCTTACAGAGCCATACGGATACCATCTTATCAGAGTGTCAATCCTGACTAGGTTCTGTACAGTATATGCTAAAATATTCATAATAAATCACATGCATAACCTATTCTCATCAAATTTGCATTTCCAAAAACTAGACAACATCATGAATAGTATACACAAAGGATCACATCCTGATTCCAAATATTCAAGGAGTTCTACCTATTACAATCAGGTATAAAGTTCTACTATTCTTCAGTCACTATCTTGACTACTCTTGATTAATTAATTTTGAATATGCATCAAATTTCGTCCAAATAATTTCATTATTTTTCTGTAGAGTCCAGATGCATGTAAGATAATATGGAAAGAATTCCCACAAGTTCAGTTGTTACAATAGACAGACCCAGTCTCTGCCTTACGACTCAGTCCTAAAAATTGATTTTATTAAAATATCAAATAACATCAGAAAAATCCTAAATATATCATGTAGCTTCTAGACATACATGAGATCATTATGTGAAAAAATCATGATTAAATTCCATTTATTTTCTTCTCTGGAAATTCGGGAACTTAGCATGCAGATCATGTTTTCTGTTTCCATTTTCAGATTCTAACAATCTACTCCTAATCAATCATTCTCATAGCTATTACTACTTGATTCATGTAAGAAAACCAAACAAGGGAAACAAGACTAAAGTTCAGAGAACTCCCCACCCTTGTTTGTGGCTTGAGAAGATGAGATTGGTTTTGGTTTCCTCCTCCAATTTCCTTCTCCAAGAGCTTTAGAGCACTTCCTTTACTTGACTTCTTTCACTCTCTCCTTCTCTTTTTTTTCTCTGAAATTTCAGAACTGAAATGAGAGTGAGAGGGAGGGTTTTTTAAGAAGTGATTAGGAGTGAGGGTGTGAGGGGGGCAGGCCGGCCATAGTGGTGGGATGGGTGATGTGGCATAGTGGTTTTCTTCAAAACAATCTCCTAATAGCTCATGGTTTTGAAGATATTTGAATGGCTGAAATTTTTAGCTCTTGATCAACTTTTAGATGAGAGATGAAAGGTTAGATTTGAGTGCATGCAAAGAATATCCATTGTGGTACCATACAATTGCATATTTGCGTATGCATCACACTCAAAACTAGTGTATGTGCTAGTATCGGTCCTTCTCATTCTCGCACACTACCATGAACGCAACCATCCACGCGAACAATCCAGCAAATTTAATCACACTTCAACATTCATAAATATATATATACTAAATTAGCCTGTAGACACGTGCCTAAGGCACGTCTTTGGAACGATACAGCATATGAAAGTCTTGTAAATAGTAAAACAACAATTATGTAGCTCAAGTTTGAATAGTAAAACAATAATTAGTTGTAAATAAAAGTCCATGCTTCCATTAGTATATGTTGAAAAATAATTATAAATGGGGGTGTAAAATCCAACTTCTTAGAACTTTGAGTGTGAAAAATGATGAAATTTAACTATTTATGAGATATTTGCTATTTTGAATGTAACATGAGCAGTAAAAAAATGCATAAAAATCTGAAAATTTACAACCTGAAATCTAAAAATATAAATTTCAGAGTAAATAGAGAGAGAGAGAGAAATAAATAAATAAATAAATAAATAAATAAATAAATAAATAAATAAATAAATAAAGGAGTTATTTTTGGGATTTGAATTTGAGTTTGAGGGGGGGGGGGGGGACTTTTGGGCGGGAAAATATGTTTTGTGAGGTTAGATCTGGACCGTTGATTTCAACCCTATTGAATGAGAGCCACTTGATAGCTTTCTTTGTATTTTATTATATAGATATACAGACATTATATATACAAAAGTATTATATTATCCGAGGTATTACAACAGCAAATATGGGATTTCCGTTGCTATGGATATGCAAATCTGGATCCATTAGAAAATCTAGAAAGTAGACTCCCGGCCGAATCTAGCAAATATATATAAGTCATATGGTATTTCACAAAAACATGACTCAAAACAGAATTGTATCCAGAAAACATGTTCAGCCAGAAATCAGAAGTTTTTATTCATAAATTGTAAAATAGCATAAAAACTTACTGATTAAATCCAAGAAATATATGGGGTATTTCCTAGTATGTCTAGTATCAGCAAATAAAGTTTCATAATTTTTCAACAAAGATCGAGTAGTCAAGAAAAATCAGAAAGCAGAAAGATATAGAAAATTTGTAAATCTGAAATCATAAACATAGCAGTAGTAAAACAGCAATAGATTACAAAATATTAACCAAAATCCAGATTCTTCAAAAGGGTGATAAAATAGATACAGTAGGCTACAATTCATATTCACAAAATTTTTATAAACAACAAATAGAATCAAGTCGAAATTAAGGTTCTTTACTGAACAACATGAAAATTTTGCAAGTATAGTAGTTGTTTGTAAGTATAGAATAGTGTATAAAAGTTATCAATTAAATCCACAAAAATTAGCGTTTAATTCCAATCAAGTCTAGTTGTACTCAACAAAATATTAAGTCAAAATATTATCTTTAACATCAGTAGAAAAATAAATAGTTATACAAAATTCATATAGAACAGAATCTGGAATTTTAAACACATCTGTAGTAAAACAGCAATAACTTGCAACTCATAAATCGAAACTGAGATCTGTCGAAAATTCTGGAAAGAAGACAGAATTCTCTATAATTCATATTCACAAATAACTTTCATATACTGACCTTAATAGGATCTAAAATACTAAACAAAAATAAGGTAACAACCCGGACATAATTATTCTTCATGCATAAAGTCAACATAGATCATATGAAACACATCCAAATCATAACAAACATGAAATATGGTGTACTAGATGTCCAAGCAACATGGTATAGGGTGTTTAACACGTCTAAAAAAAGTTATACTACTACCAACACATCAAGCATACAAGATCATACAACACTTCATAAATCACGAACAATATGCACGTATACATCAAGAACCTATTATATCTAAGTTATTTCATGTTGTGTGTGTGATGTGACAACTACGGGCAGATTAACACATAGAGACAAGATCAACAAGGGATTTCATGGGATAGATCTTGAAGCAACTACACTATAGGCGGTATTTAGTGCTTGTATTATACAACAGAAAGAATACAAGTTACTTGCCTTATAGTCGACGATGGAATGAAGCAAAGAGCGCGAATAACGGAAACGGATTCCTGGGCATGAACTCAATGAACGAACGAATAACGACTACAAGCACACGAACACAAACTCGACTCAACACACGCACACAAAGGCCAAGCAACGGCAGTGGGTGCACTGCGTCGAGAGAGAGACGGCAGATGGTGGGCGGAGTAACTGCTACTTGCTGCAGCGTCGCGACAGGAGCACGGGGGGAGCGGCGCTGGGTTGCTACGTCGCTGCGATCGGGAGGGAGAAACACACAGGGGGGTAGGCGCCGCGGTCTGGTGTTGCTGTTGAGGTGTAGTCGCAACTAGGAGAAGGAGCACAGGGAGGTCGCTGTGTCGCTCTACAGTTGCTGGCTGGCGTTGTAGTCGGGAGGAGCACAAGGGAGAGGTGCATCGGCTTTAGGGGCTGAGAGGGAAGTCGCTGTGGAGGTGCGATCTGTAGCGGGAAGGTAGGGGCGATGGGGAGACGGGATGAAGGGATGAAGAGGAGGTAGGCGGCTGGTGAAGGTTATAATAGGGTAAACAATAATATATATAGGGTGATTATATTAGGGTTTAGAGAAGCTGACGGGTTGGGGATATAATGGGTATTGGGTTTCGAGTCCAAGGGACCGGAGTTTTAATGGGTAGTGGATCCAAGATCCAATAGGGATTTAATAGAATAGGGTTATAGGGTTTAATAGATCCACCAAGAAAATAGAATAAGAACAAAAATGAATAAATAAAATAGGGCATGAACAATTCATTAGGACTGAACAATTAGATAATGAGAATAAAAAATAATAGCCCGACCGACTAGAGATGAGTTGATAGACAGACCAACGAATCAGGAAGATAAATTAAAAGATGAAAAAATCCAATAGATGAATATAGATAATGAAGATCTAGTACACGGTCCAAAAAGAAATACAAGCCGAATAAGTACCCAAAAGAAAAATACACCCAAAAATACAGAAAATGGAAAACAGGGGTTACAATAGACAATATAAAATAATTCTGTATAACAAGTTAATATTGTAAAATAATTTGTAAAGTAAATACAATAATTATATATACGATTTAAAAATAAACAAAAGCGGGGGTTATTTAAAGTAGAAAATTCCATTTTTGTTGTGGGTTCGTCTCGTTGGTGTCCTATTGCAGGCTTGTCAAGTTGCAGAATCGCCTCTACGACATCTGATTGCAGTTTGCCTTCTGAACATTCGGTTGCAGACTTTGCTTCCCCGACATCCATTTACAGTTTACCTCCATTGATGTCTAGTTGCAAATTTACCATCTCGACATCAGGTTGCACCAACACGGGAGATGGGAAGATGTAATCTTCCATAAAGTATGATGTTACGTTTTTGAATTTAGTGATATGAAAATAGAAGTAAAAGTTGAGATAGTAAGAGTAGAAAATTACCATGATAAAATATTCAAATAAAAGAATAGATTTTAAATATCGAATATAAGCTATATCACAAAAATAGTAGGAAGATGATTTATAATGTGTAGAAATATGCCACATCTATACAAGTAAAACATTAAAAAAAATACGAAAATGAATAAGACGAGGTAAAATAATGGAAAAATATAGTATCGTGAAATCAAAGTATTTGTAAAGTGAATGTAAACATACAAAAATCAAAATTCAAAATCTAATAGAAATAATAAAAAAGAAAAATGATAGTCTAAAAAATAACTAAATAAGCAGTAGTTCAAAACTTAATAGAATACGTCAGAGTAATAGCAAAAATAATTAGGTAACATAAAAGTGTATAAAAGAAACATCAAGAAAGAAAACGAGCAAGTCAAACTTAAAATATTAAGATTAAGGGTTGTAAATACCAAAGTGAATCAATAGTATAAGAAAATAATCTTTTGAAATTCATTTTTTTTTGGAAATGAAAAAAATATTACAATGAAAATCCACGAAGAAAAATTAAAGAGGGAAGTGTGTCCACCTGTAAGGCATCATGAATGTAGGTTCAAACCCACCACGCTTTCACTGCGTCACTCTGATATACATGGAAAACATGCTCGCATACGATCTCACATCACTGTATACAAGGAGAGCATCATGAATGCAAGTTCCATAACTTCATCACTTATGACTTCAGTCATCCAATAGGGAAAGGGAGGAGAAGACATCAGTGTATAAAGTAACACAAATGTAAATCAACTTACATTTAAATCTCTATAAACTGAACTCACACTTCTAATGTCCACCCTAAAGTGTTGTCCTTGTAATTTTGTACTACTTATTGAAGTTTGCTCTGATACCACTCTGTAACACCCTGAATTCTATTTACATATTATTCGTAGTACATCAGGATCTTTTACTTCATTTTGTACAATTTTACAAGGAAATTAAATTTTTTTTATTATACACATTTTTTTATTACATAGTACACAACGAAGTTAAATAAAACACAACATGAAATACAACTCTAACATCAGCAGATTTAATCATGAATATAATCTTTATCATCAATCGTCTTTAAGTCCTTGCAAATTCGAGTCTTGCACTCAAAAATCGGTGGGCACGTCAGTTGCTTACAATCGACACAATATTATAAGCAGTGATCCTCTCTATGCCGTAATATAACGAAAACTCTTACTTTAGCAACCACAAACTTGAATGCATAAATAAAGCGTAAAAGAGTGACTATTTTAAACATGTCAGTGTATGATATGACATAATACCTAATGCAGATGTTATACTACAATGACACTAATGCATACTTGTTCGGATTCTATGCATCCCACACTACACAGGTCCGAGGGCAAGTGTAACCCCTGTTTTCCCAAAAACGTATTTTTTGTATTTAAATTTTTCGTAAATTATTTTTCCATTTTTCAAAATTTTTTTTGTCAAATTGTATTATTAGATTTCCTATTAAAATATGTTTTCGATCAATAATTTTATTTGCAAATATTTTCTATGATTTTTATATTGTAATACAGTTCTTATTTTTTTTGTTATTATTACTCTTATTATTATTATTGTTATTGTTATTAGTATTATGGTTATTATTGATATTTTGACTGGTTATTAAAATTCCATTTTTATCTACTAACTGCATTTGTAGTATTTTGAATAAACTCTATTTTTGAAATGCAAATTAAATTTTTATTATAAACAATATTTTATTGGTTATTTTTTTTACTCTGGAATTTTTAAAACCCTATTTTATTTAAATCTTAATACCCATTACCTTATACCCTATTACCCAAACCAATACCCATTTATAAATTCCCCAGTTACTTATACCCAATCAAACCCATTACCATCTGTTTTAACCCATACCCTAATCCATTATTTAAACCCACACCCGTTAAGCCATTAAACCCACACCCGCATCTACCCCAAACCCAAAACCTCTACCAGCCTAACCCTATATATATTAAATTTGTGTTTACCCAATTCTTCAGCCGCCTACTTCCTTCCCCTCCTTCACCCCTTCGTCTCCCACAGCCTGTTCATCTTCCATGCCCCATCACCCCTCCCGCCCTCTTCTCCCTTTCCCGTCCATCGCCATGGGTCTCCCGTCCTCTCCCGCTGCGGTAGCACAGCCCCGTCCCCCCTGCAGCTCCTCAACGACATCGCGCGCCACCTCGGCAGCCCCTCGGCTAATTGCGACGACTGCAGCGACCGCGACTACACCTCGATAGCAACCCCGACGCCCCTGTGCTGCCACCTGCATCTCCACCGCACGAAGGCACTGCAGTAACACCAGTCACCAGTCCCCACCCTCTGGCACCCCGATGTTGTGCCGTAAGCCCCGCCTGCAGTGCCTTGTCTCCCCTCCGCCGCAGCCACCTGCGGCAGCACCCTCCACCAGTCCTGCCGGCAATTCCCCCTGTGTGCCTTCCCCTCGCCGGCGCTGCCCCTGGCTGCCGGCGCCAGCCACCTAGTCGCAGAGTAGCCCCCCATGCTCTATTTTGCTGTGGGTTGATCACCTTTGGTTGTGAGCCGTCGGATTCTTTCTTGATCATCATCTTCATCGTGGTTCCATGATTGCTTTGATCCTAGCCATTCGTGTGATTCCGATCTTGATCGTTATGGAGTTCTTTGATCACTTTGATTGGTGGTCATCCGATCGTCGATCTGATTCGATCATCATCATCATCATCAAGATACTGATCACATCTTGATCTTGATCTTGATCTTCGTTTAGAGTCGTCCAATTTGATCCGATCATCTTGATCTCTGATCTCTTGATCTCAGCCATCCGATATTATTCGCGATCGGTTGTTCCTTGTGTTCGTGATCCGTTGGTATTGTGTTTGTGTCGGGAATCCGTTCCTGTTTCTCTCTTTTGCTCCGTTTTTGTCGTCAGATTTCAGGCAAGTAACTTGTATTAAATTTCTTTGCATATACAAGTACTAAATACCGCTTGTAGTGTAGTTGGGTTCTAGAGACAATTATGTATGAAACCCCATGTTGATATTGTCTCTATAGTGTTTGGACCATAGTTGACTCACGACCATAAGACATGAATTAACTTAGGTTTTGCCCATCCTTGATTTGATCATGTATGTGGGATTTTTTGTGAGAGTATTTTGTCGAGATCCATGTGATAGACTTGTTTTAGATGTGTTAATTACCCTATTCATGATGCTTGGACACTTAGTATACTCGATTTCAAGTTTGGGTGTGTTTGGATCAAGTTTCGTTGAATCTATGTTGATCTTGGTTTTTGAGGAAATTCTATGTTTTGCCGATATTCTGTCTTGAACAGTAATCTAGAACATATTAAAGTCAGAATCTAAATTTCAATATAAACCATGAATTTTAGAGAAATTCGTCTTCTTTCCAACCCCTCTGACCTTGCTTGATTTCGTTTTCGTATGTGTGAGTTATGACTGTTTTACTACAGAGGTGTAGATCAATTCCAGATTTCGTTTCTTGATGATTTTGACGACTAAATTATTTTGATACTTGTGCTACACATATTATTTTAATCTGAAACTTTGTTCACTACTTCTATATCTATTTAGAGATTACCCAGAATTTGGGTAGATTTTATTGATGAGTTTTATACGCCGTTTCATGCTTATTTATGAAAGTTATACTTGCTGGATTTTACTCGCTGTTCTGTAAAGAATTGTATTTTCACCCTATTTTTTTCTACTATATGAAAAATATTTATGAAATATGAAAGTTAGATTATTTTTTCTATTTTCATCTCCCTTTGGCAGATTTGGTTTTTGTTTCACGTCTTGCGAGATATTTCAGTTTTCGTACAGCAGTGTTGGAAATTCCATATTTGTTAAACTATCGTTTCTTGATATTTTCTTATTTTTGATGACTGAACTAATTTTACTGGAATATTATGAAACTTTATATTCTGATTCTAGACATATAGGGGAATACCCCAGATTTTTCTTGGATTTAGTTGAGGTGTTTTGATGCTATTTTTCTGACTGAGAATTCGTTTTACTGATTTCTGGCTGAACGTATTTTCTGATTTGAGTCAGTTTTGAGCTATGATTTTGTTAAATACTATATGGCTTATTTATAATCGCTGTATTCGAGTGGAAGTCTATTTTCCAGATTCTTCAACGGATTCAGATTTGGATTTCTGTAGTAACAGGAATCGCTGTTTTAGTATTGTACTGTCATGCTGTCCTGAATATGAACATACACTGTTTTGCTCATTTATGTGACCGTATATCATCTATTATTATTTATTTGTTTCCTGAACCTCATGCTGATTATACCATATTAGTTTGACACTATTTCATACACTATCATGTCTGTTGATAACCATAATAAAAGTAATCAAGTCGGGGTTTATGGAAAATATCTAGTAGTAAAAAAGCATAGAAATGTTTACTTAGAAGGGACCCGTGTTTCCCATATGATTATCTATTATCTGACCCTATCTACATTACTTCCTATAGGAAGGTGTAGGGAAGAAGAGAACCACTAGGTTCTATCTGTCTTTCTAGATCTGTTATCTGACCATGTCTACATTACTCCTATATAAGGTGTAGAGAAGAAGATAACCACTAGGTTCTATCTGTCTGATCTGTTATCTGATATCTGTCTGAACCCTGAGTACACGGCCCTATATGGTCCTCTACAAAATCTACAAACGTAACTGTTCTGAATGTAGAAACCATGTGATAAAAGGATGGCACATGAAGTGCTACCTACTTAGTAATTAATACAAGACTTATAAAAATCTGAATCTGACATCCGTATCTGAATCTGAATCTGTTATCTGTATCTGGCTACCTGATTATCTGATTATCTATTATCTGTCCGACATTATCACTTGACATCATTATTGGACACTATCTGTATATCTGTCTGTATGCTATTTGACTTTGACACTTGACACATGTTTTTATACCATGCTAGTTGATTCTGTTATGCATATACCATGCGATATCTTTTTCTGTTATTTTTTAGTTTTGTTTAGTTTCCATTGTACTTGTATCCTGCATTACAAGTGGCCCGTAACTTGCAATTTACGGGTACCTTGTTTTCTCTTTTCCTCTTTCCTGTAATTTGTCAAATTGCAGATTTTGGTGATCAGCTGCCCGATGGAGTATGTGATCTAAAGTTCTAGTTAGCTAGAGCTTTTGCTATCTTCATTTATTTCCTGTTGCTTATTTTGAACAATGTATCTGTTACTTGGATTCATGTATTTAGGCAGTATGACCCAGTATTTTGACTTGTTCAGATCTGATTTATTTGAGATTGATACATTTTGTTTCAAGTAAATTTTTGTTGATTTATTTGATTCAATTGTGCATGATTGGTTGATTCTTTTGCTTCCAACTCTGATTAATTCCGTGAGATGTTGTAAAGATTCTTGAACAGCTTATGGATGATGAAAATCATTTGCTGGACCAACGTCACGTGCTCGCATTCCGTATTTTTGGGAAGCGAGGCGTGACAGGATTTTTAGTGGTATCAAAGCACCAGGTTTGGTTAATGTATTAGTTGCCTAATATATTAGACAAGCTTGACTCGAACTGGGATCGGCTCAATATTTCACCAACCATGCATGCATGAATGAATTATAATCAACATTGATCTGCATACTAGTCTTATTCCTTTCATTTTAATCCCTTCTTATTCAATCCATTGATTTCTTGTTTCTTCCATCTCTTTTAGTCGTTCTCATTTGTTGATTCTTTATTGGGTATAGTTTCGTTCTTTTCGTACCCATATTCCTTTGATTCTTTCATTCATCTTGCATTATTCTTTCATATTATCTTTCTACATTGTGTTTTGCTCATCCTTGATCATCAATTTTTTTTTTCCTCTTGCTTTTGATTCTATCTTAGGTATTGTCCTTGTTTATTTTTTCCTGCTCATGTTCTCTTTGATTCTGGTGCAAGCAATCTCTTATTTTTATTTGCCTCGTTGATTCCCTCTTATTTCAGCTTGTGTACCATTCATTGCTTTTTGTGCCTTGCATTCACTATCATTTATTGATTCATTTTGCCCTATCCTCTTCAAATTCCGCTTGTGTCCCCTCGTTCCTCTTCCTTCATATTCAATTCCTTGATTTCTTATTTTTTTCGTCCCTTGCAATCATCTTTATTTTTTGACTCTTTATTGAGTATAAAATTCATTCCTCTCCTGCCTATAATTTCTTTATATATATATATTTTTTTCGAGTATTTTGTGTATTTCGACTTATTATTTTTTATATTTTGGATCTTCTATAAAATTGTTTTGTAAAACGAAAATTTTGTTATTTCGAATAATTGTGTATTTTAATATTCAAAAATTTCAAAACGTAACTACGTACTTAAATTGAGCAATCAATATCTAAGTACGTGTGGAAGATTGCATCGTCTCGTTCATTGTTTTGTTGCAACTAGATGTCGAGATGGCAAACATGCAACTAGACGTCAATGGAGGCAAATTACAACTGGATATCGGGGAGGCAAAATGTGCAACCGAATATCTAGATGGTAACCTGCAACCTGATATCGTGGAGGCAAACCTGCAACTTGATGTCGTGAAGGCAAATCTACAGATGGATATAAATGAGGCGAACCCACATCAAAGAATTTTTACTATTATTATTATTGTATTTCTTCTACTATTTTATTATTGTTGTTAATATTGAATTAATTTTACAAAAATGATGAACCCCAAATTATATTTTGTCGTGCACTATTATTCTTACCGGTATTGTTATTATTATTATTATTATTATTATTATTATTATTATTATTATTATTATTATTATTATTATTATTATTATTATTATTTTTACCAGTATGGTTGTGATGATTGTTATTGTTATTATTATTTTTATTATTTTTGTTTATTATTTTTTTATTATTAATATGTGTTGATTTTTGTATTATTAATATTATTTTTGTTAACGCCCATTAGTTTTGACCTAATTATTTAAATTATAGCCCTCATTTAAAGCCCAGTTTTATTTTTCTTTGATTGAAGTATTTATTAATATCTAACTCGAGCCCAACCCATATTCTCCTACCTATATTCTCTTTGATTTTGGTGTCTCATCTTTTCTTCCTGCTTGGATCGTCGCTTGGTGTCACGTGGTCTACAACGATGTCTGCAGCTTGGAACGTCACCATCAGAGTGGCGCAGCGGAAGTTTGGTGGGCCCATAACCCACAGGTCCCCAGGATCCTATTGTTGCTTCTCCTTCCTTGCATTGTTTGCTTTTTCCCTATCTCTTGCATTTGTTCTCATCTGTTGACTCATTGCTTGATTCATCTTTTCCTTGTCCATCCCTTCTTCGATTCCAGCTCTATCTTTTTCTTCATCTCTTTGCTTTGTTATCTTGCAAGTCTTGTGGTGTTTCTTCTTCATTTTGATACCGGTTACTTCCTTCTTGCATTCCATTTTGCCATCCTGCACCCATTCATTATTTGATTCAATTCTTCACTGTCTTTTCTCTCCTTGATTTTAGTTCTGCCTACTCCTTTATCATATTTGTTATCTTGTGTTATTTTGTTCCTATTGATACTGTTTATTCTCTTTCCTGCCTTCCCTTTGACCCCATTGTTATCCCCTTCCTTCTTTCCTGGTGTTGCCACTGCTTTGTTCCTTTCCTTTTAACCCTCTGCTTTGTTATCCTTCCCCAGTTTGCTTTTGCCTTGTCCTATGTACTGTCTAAACAAATTTCGAGGACGAAATTTTGTTGTATGGTGGGTATGATTTATAACCCCTGTTTTTCCAAAAACGTATTTTTTGTATTTAAATTTTTCGCAAATTATTTTTTCATTTTTCAAAGTTTTTTTGTCAAATTGTATTATTAGACTTCCTATTAAAATCTGTTTTTGATCAATAATTTTTTTTTGCAAATATTTTCTATGATTTTTATATTGTAATACAATTCTTATTTTTTTTGTTATTATTACTCTTATTATTATTATTGTTATTGGTATTATGGATATTATTGATATTTTGACTGGTTATTAAAATTCCATTTTTATTTACTAACTGTATTTATAGTATTTTGAATAAATTCTATTTTCGAAATGCAAATTACATTTTTATTATAAACAATATTTTTATTGGTTAATTTATTTTTTTTCTCTGGAATTTTTAAAACCTTATTTTATTTAAATCTTAATACCCATTACCTTATACCCTATTACCCAAACCAATACCCATTTATAAATTCCCCAGTTACTTATAGCCAGTTAAACCCATTACCATCTGTTTTAACCCATACCCTAATCCATTATTTAAACCCACACCCGCATCTACCCCAAACCCGAAAACTCTACCAGCCTAACCCTATATATATTAAGTTTGTGTTTACCTTATTCTTCAGAGCCCAATTCTTCAGCTGCCTACTTCCTACCCCTCCTTCACCCCTTCGTCTCCCACAGCCTGTTCATCTTCCATGCCCCATCACCCCTCCCGCTCTCTTCTCCCTCTCCCGTCCATCCCCATGGGTCTCTCTTCCTTTCCCGCTTCGGTAGCACAGCCCTGCCCCCCCTGCAGCTCCTCGACGACGTCGTGCGCCACCTCGACAACCCCTCGGCCAATCGCGACGACTGCAGCGGCCGTGACTACACCTCGATAGCAACCCCGACGCCCCTATGTTGCCACCTGCATCTCCGCCGTGCGAAGGCAGTGCAGTAACGCCAGTCGCCAGTCGCCACCCTCCGGCACCCCGACGTTGTGCAGTCAGCCCTGCCTGCAGTGCCTTGTCTCCCCTCCACCGTAGCCACCTACGGTAGCACCCTCCACCAGTCCTGCCGGCGATTCCACCTGTGTGCCGTCCCCTCGCCGGCGTTGCCCCTGCCCACCGTCGCCAGCCACCTAGTTGCAGAGCAGCCCTGCCCATGCTTTGTTTTGCTTAGGGTTGATCACCTTTGGTTGTGAGCCATCGGATTCTTTCTTGATCATCATGTTCATCGTGGTTCCTTTATTGCTTTGATCCTAGTCGTCCGTGTGATTCCGATCTTGATCGTCATGGAGTTCTTTGATCACTTTGATTGGTGGCCGTCCAATCGTCGTTCTGATTCGATCATCATCATCATCATCAAAATACTGATCACATCTTGATCTTGATCTTGATCTTCGATTAGAGTCATCCGAACTGATCCGATCATCTTGATCTCTGATCTTTTGATCTCAGCTGTCCGATCGTGTTCGCGATCTGTTGTTCCTTGTGTTCGTGATCCGTTGGTATTGTGTTCATGCCGGGAATCCATTCCCGTTATTCTCTTTTTTGCTCCATTTCCGTGTCAGATTTCAGGCAAGTAACTTGTATTAAATTCCTTTGTATATACAAGTACTAAATACCGCTTGTAGTGTAGTTGGGTTCTAGAGACAATTGTGTATGAAACCCTTTGTTGATATTGTCTCTATAGTGTTTGGACCATAGTTGACTCACGACACATATGACATGAATTAACTTAGGTTTTGCCCATCCTTGATTTGATCATATATGTGGGATTTTTTGTGAGAAATTGAGTATTTGTCGAGATCCATGTGATAGACTTGTTTTAGATGTGTTAATTACCCTATTCATGATGCTTGGACACTTAGTATACTCGATTTCAAGTTGTGTGTTTGGATCAAGTTTCGTTGAATCTATGTTGATCTTGGTTTTTGAGGAAAAAAATGTTTTGCGGATATTCTGTCTTGATCAATAATCTAGAACATATTAAAGTCAGAATCTAAATTTTAGTATAAAACATGAGTTTTAGAGAAATTCGTCTTCTTTCTAACCCCTCTGACCTTGCTTGATTTCGTTTTCGTATGTGTGAGTTATGACTGTTTTACTACAGAGGTGTAGATCAATTCCAGATTTCGTTTCATGATGATTTTGACGACTAAATTATTTTGATATTTGTGCTACACATATTATTTTGATCTGAAACTTTGTTCACTACTTCTATATCTATTTAGAGATTACCCAGAATTTGGGTAGATTTTATTGATGAGTTTTATACGCCGTTTCATGCTTGTTTATGAAAGTTATACTTGCTGGATTTTACTCGTTGTTCTGTATAGAATTGTATTTTCACCCCCTATTTTCTTCTACTGTATAAAAAATATTTATGAAATATGAAAGTTAGATTATTTTTTCTATTTTCATCTCCCTTTGGCGGATTTGGTTTTCGTTTCACGGCTTGCGAGATATTTCAGTTTTCGTACAGCAGTGTTGGGTTCCATATTTGCCAAACTATCGTTTCTTGATGTTTTCTTATTTTTGATGACTGAACTAATTTTACTGGAATATTATGAAACTTTATATTCTGATTCTAGACATATAGGGAAATACCCTAGATTTTTCCTGGATTTAGTTGAGTTGTTTTGATACTGTTTTTCTGACTGAGAATTCGTTTTACTGATTTATGGCTGAACGTATTTTCTGGATTCGAGTCAGTTTTGAGTTATGATTTTGTGAAATACTATATGGCTTATTTATAATCTCTGGATTCGAGTGGAAGTCTATTTTTCAGATTCTTCGACGGATTCATATTTGGATTTATGTAGTAACAGGAATCACTGTTTTAGTACTGTACTGTCATGCTGTCCTGAATATGAACATACACTGTCTTGCTCGTTTATGTGACCGTATATCATCTATGATTATTTATTTGTTTCCTGAACCTGATGCTGATTATATCATGTTAGTTTGACACTATTTCATGCACTATCATGTCTGTTGATAACCATAATAAAAGTAATCAAGCCGGGGTTTATGGGAAAGATCTAGTAGTGGGAAAGCATAGAAATGTGTACTTGGATCAATCATAATCCCGGATTTAATTGAGGCTCGTCTCGCTCCGCGAGCAACCACAGTCCTGAAATTCTTAACATCTTTAATCATATATATATTTTTCTTGAGTTCAGATCTCCTCTAATACATGAATATGATCTTTATTTATCCCAAAATTATAACTTAAAAATAGTGAGAAAATACTCTCAATTAATCTCTTAATTTTTTAAAACTTTTATATGATTTTTCTCAATTTTAAAGACTTGAAAAGTCTCAAAAAAATAATAAAAACTTTAAAGAAGACACACGGATTCAAACCCGAGATCTCTGGCAAGCAACTAGCAAGCCCAAGCACTAGGCCTAGGGATGGCGAACGAGTCGAGTGGGCCGGGCCGGGCCCAACCTGTACGGGTTGGCACGTATAGTGGGCGGGCTCGGGCCGGTTTGCCCACTTATCCCAGCCGAGCCGGGCCGGGCTCAAACTTGGTTTGGGTGGCCCGCCCAACCCGTGAACCCTTTAGGGTTCAACCCCGGTTGGGCCGGATCGACCCGCGGGTTGGCCCGTTTATATAGGGTTAGATTTTTTTTTTTTTTTTTGTAGCTTAAAATAATAATAATAATAATAATAATACTAAGTAAGTAATAATACTAATAAACATTAAAAATCGTAATAATAATAATAAGATTGAAAGAGTGAAATTGGCAACAAATTTTGAAATATTATTCATATGAATTTAAGTTATACAATTTTCACAATTTCTAATGAAATGTCAAAATGAAGATTTCAATTCACAAATAAGTTTTATACAATAACATATTTCTTATATACAATTTTAATTGACTACAATTTTTATAATTTAACATAACAAGCAAAGCTATTGTTGTTGTTGTTGTTGTTGTTGTTCTTCCGGCGAGTTGCTCCCACTTGTGGACGTTGATAGTGCTTTCCCTTGTGTCCTATCTTCAGCCTTCAGCCAGCCTTCTGTGCAAATGAGCATCTCTAATGTGTCGGGCTTCATGCGATTCCTATAATCAGTTAGAACCCTGCCACTTGAAGAAACTGCACTCTCAGAAGCAACTGTAGAGATAGGAGGACTTAGTAAATCTTTAGCCATAATTGACAGAATACTAAAAGTGTGTTCATGGTCTTTCCACCATTGTAAAATATCTAGTGGAGAAGTAGAAGGCTCAGAATCTTGTTGGTTATACCAATTTAATTCATTTGGTTGATTAGTCCTAGGTTATTTTGATTGAATTTGTTCAAGTAAATTAAATGTTCTATTACCAATTCTACTTTTATCCTTACCTTTAGAACTACCAGAAGAAGAACTAACTACAGAAGTTGTACTACTAGAAGCAAAACGTCTATCATAATAATCATACAAGTTATTTAACGTAGATTCAAACTGAACTAAAAATGTCGCGCAATCAATTACTAATTCTACATGTTCCTCAAGTAATGCAAAAAACATTTCTATCAAACTCTTCGTACCTTCTAATTTGATACGAGGATCCATAACCATAGCAACACAAATCAACATAGGAAGAGGAAAATAATACTTTAAAAATTTTTGAAATGCAGGTTTTACAATCTCACCAACATTGATATCATTTAACATTTCGTTAAATGTTTGCATAATGCTAACTAATTCAATAAAAATGCTACTAGAAGTAGATTCATATATTTTTGAAAATTTTAAAGTTGCAGTTTTAAAAGGTTCTAAAAATTTCAACAAAGATTCGGCAAAAAACCAATCGGGGGGAGTCATTTCAAAATTGTGCATATTTTTTGTGATACAAAAATTATTTACAACTGCTTTATATTCGGTAACAACATTTAGTAAATCAAAAATAGAATTCCATCGGTGTCTAACATCCTATGGAAATCTTCTAAAAGGAACATTTCTAACCCTACACCAAGCTTTCCATTCTTGTAAAATGCTTGGACTTAATGCAATGAAATGTACACAATTTCTAATTTTAACTATATATGGATCGGCTATTTTTAATGTATCTTGAACACATAAATTTATAATATGACATGCACATCTAACATGAAAAATATTATCAGATGGAGGATTTAATACGGATTTTAAAGTAGTAATTGCTACATTGTTGTTAGATGCATTATCAAAACTAATACACATAATTTTATCGCGAATATGGAAAACATCACAAATTTCTATAATACGATTTGCTATTTCAGTGCCACTATGGGGATACGGCAACGCCGCAAGTGATATGATTCTTTTTTGAAGAATCCAATCATTGTCGATCCAATGATAGGTTATTCCCATCGTTGGAATATTGTTGACACCCGTCCAACAATCCGAAGTTAAACTAACTCTACAAGTTAAACTCCATAAAATTGCAATCAAAGCGTCCTTCATTTCGATGTATATTTTAAAACAATCCGATTTGCAAGTATTTCTCGGAATTCTTTTAAAATGAGGGTTTAAGGCCGTTTGATTAAAATTTTTCAAGTCCCTACTCTCGGGAAAGGAAAATGTTAACTCTTCCTTAATGACTAATCGGGCCATTTCCCGACGAACAAGATCGGGATCATAAGGGTGGCTATCAACTAGACCGATCCTAGGGTTGATTTTTTGTTGGCCTTGTAGTTGTTCAAGAAGTTCTTTATGGTTATGTTGGATGTGCCTACTAATTGTACCGGTGCCGTCACCCCTCTTGAATTTGTATGTTTTACCACATGTTTTACAAACTTTCAAACCTATACCTGGAGTATGTTCGTCCGGGATATAATCATAAAACTTATGCCAATCGCTAGTTTCTTCTCTACTTTTCCTACTACTACGGGGTTGTGTGGTTTCGGTTGGTTGTTGTTGTTGTTCTTCTTCTTCTAATTGTATGTCACCTACAACTACGTCGTGTGTACCTCATTGTTCCATAGGAGGATCATGGTATTCTTGGGCAGGCTCACTAGTTGGGACAATTGGTGGCCTACGGGAAGAAGAAGAGGAATCTTGCCTGCTACGACCGCTACCGCGTGATCTAGACATAATGTAGTAATGTGCTAAAGTATGTAAAAAAAAATATACAATGTAGGAACGGTGAATTATACAAAAAAAATCTAAAAAACAAGAGGGTTGAGATAGAGAAGTTCAAAAAACGAACAATAATTTTAACTACAACGCAAAAAAACATATAACGAAAGAGGTATGAAATTTTGATACCGTTCACCGTGGAATACGCGTATGTAAAAAAAACCGTGAAAGTAAGAATAGAATAGAACTAGAAAGAAGCGCTTTTGCCGATTCCGCAATTGAAGAGTTGTAGAGAGCTTGAAGTAAATTTGACGAGGGTTGAAGAGAGTTGAAGACGTTGAAGACGTTCAATTTTGATTCCGATACGACCGAAATTTGATCGTGTATATGCCTCGTTGTAGACTTGTTTGATGAATACTACAATTGATGAAAAATTCTTTACAAATGATGTATAATAGTAGAGAGAGTAAGAGAGGAAGGTGTGATTTTTTATGAGATTTTTGGGGGTATTTATAGGCTCAAAATATGGGAAAAAAAAGCCAAAAAAACGGCTAAAGAGCCGTTCGGAACGGCTTTGGAGAGAGAGCTGCCGTTTTCGACCGTTCGACCCGCGGGTCAACGGTCGACCCGTAACGGGTCGAATGTTCGACCCGTACGGGTCCAACGGGTCGGAACCCGCGGGTCGACCTGCGGGTTGGCGGGTTGAATTCGCGTACTTAACGGGTTCGTGGGCCGGGTTTCGCGGGTTCAATTCGCATTATTTGCGACCCGGGTCGACCCGGTACTATTCACCGGGTTCGACCCGAACCCGCCTAGTTGTTAAACGGGCCGGGTTAGCGGGCCAGGTCGCAGGTCGGTCGCCGGTTGACCCGGCCCAGTTGCCATCCCTAACTAGGCCAACTCTCGTTTGTGCATGTAAATTCTTGGTGTTTGTTAAATACCTAAATACATCCGACTTTATTTTTAAAAATAAAAAAAATAAAAAAAACATAGCCAACTCGCTAGCTCGAACCCACGACCAGAGAGGACCCCTTGGTCGCCTACGCTAGCCACCAAGCCCAAGCTTCTCAACTGATATAATATGTGTTAAATTCTTTATATTCCCGCTCTTTGTTTAATCTCGATTTTCACACTTTCAACAAATTTTGATTTCCAATACTTTTCTCCCAAATTAATATTTCAAAAATACATTTTAAACTTCATGAAATATTTCTTTACTGATTTTACCCACATTAGCATAAAATTATTCCCAAATTAACTCACATAATTACTTTTAGTAATCTAGTATTTTGTATGTTGCAATTTAAAGAATTTTAACCACCATCCCAAATACATATGTACTTTCTCTTATCTCATCCCTAATCAGTTTTATTATTTTCCCCTTATACTTTCACAATTTCTTGTACACAAATTACAACTTTATTTACTCATATGCGCACTTCATATAGTCTAATCATGAATTATTTTTATGTGTCAAATAACCTTTCAACATGCTTTTAAATCAAAAATCTCAATTCAACAACATACAATATTGTAATGAAAATTTAGCATGCATTTAATTTCACATTTCATTATTTCTAAAATTTCTAGATAATAATCACGACATGCATCACACAAAATTTAAAAAGTTGAAGAAATCACATACCTTATTTGAAGAACAAGTGGAATAAGACTCCTAGAAAGTGGCTCCTAGCTCCAACGCACAAGCTCTTCCTTCTCCTCCTAGCAAAGCCGAGCTCCCCTTCCTCCTGAAAGAAAACAAACACTCCTTCTCTCTTTCTTTCTTTCTCTCTTTCCTTTCTTCTCTTTCTTTTGTTTCTCTTTTGATTCTTGTAAATTGTTCATGAAATAAGAGGGGCTATTCATAGGGTCATTTAGGTAGATGAAAAAACCCCCACTACACTACATAAATACCCACTCACAACTTAATTGCCCACTCGCCATTACAACAAAAACTCCCAACTCTTCTACTTCTCCATTGAATTGGCTAGCCACCCTTTGGCTCTTGGGTTGCACCACGTGCACGTGCATCCTACGTGCACACACTTATCATTTCTTTAATTAATTTGATTTGTTTATTATTAGACTAGTTGTTTGTTACTAACGTGCATCCCACGTGCACACACTTCTCATTTCTTTAATTAATTTGATTTGTTTATTATTAGACTAGTTGTTTGTTACTAACAGCTGTGGTGATAAATTTAAAAGTGTATTTAATATAGAATTTTATCATGGCTTTTATTTTGCAATTAGTTTCTTTTAGGCTTTTAAAATAGGTTAGGGCCTATGGATCAAAATAAATAACTTAGATAAAATGAGAAAAATAAGCATAATTCTTAGAAAATTCTTTATGGATTAAATTGCTTGAAATTTACACGTGCAATGTGCGTATAAAATAGAATGTTAAATATTTGAGTAAAAAATTAAATTCAAATACATAATCGATTCGAGAGAATCAAAATACAAAATACGTAGAAAACATTTATTTAAAATATGTTACGGATACTTCACATAATGAAAAATATACGTAATCGACACGTGTATTGAAAACACGTGCAATATACGTAAAACATAAATATTTGAGTTGGCTCGAAACAGGATAAAAATGAGTTTTGAGAAAATGAAAAACATATAAATAATCAGAATATAAGATACATATGACATTTATATAAAAATATGTTACGAATATTACTCGTAACGGTACAAATATACGTGCATAATACACGAGTACAAAATTGTCATTAATCAAATTTGTGGGGTGTTACAATGCCCCTACTTTCTGAGTTATGCGGAGGCTGTTGATCAATGCCTCATATTCGGCCTCGTTGTTGGAGGCACGAAATTTGAGATGAAGGGAGAACTGAAGGGTGAAGTCGTGTGGACCAAGCATGACCTCAATAATCACTGTAGGGTCGAGTCATTCGAAGGAAGATGAGGTTAGCCTGGAGAGGGTGTCTGCTTACTCATTTTCCACGCGGGGGATGCTAGTGACTGCGACCACTTGGAATGTAGCTAAGAGCTTCTTCATACAAGCTATGTACTTGACCATGCGGTCATCCCTAGCCTCATAGTCTCCTTGGATCTGATTCACTATGGGAGTCATTGCACACCCCGACTTTTCGTGTCCCTAACTTTCTGAGCTAGGAGGAGGCTGGCGTTCAATGCCTCATATTCGGCCTCATTGTTACATTCATTGAAATTGAGATGAAAAGAGTATTGGAGGGTTTACTCATCTGGACTAAGCTGGATGACTCCGGCTCCACTTCCTTCGATGCAAGAGGATGACCAGATGATTTTCGTCTTCCTCAGATTTTGGTCGGGGATGGTTCTCTCCACAATATATTTGGCTAAGGCTAGGGATTTGATAGCCATCTTGGGATATGGGATTGACATGGAGCTAAGGTTAATTTGGGGCACCCGCTTAATGGAGGAAAACTTTTGGTAGGAGGCGCAACGCCGAACATACTCTTGGGTGTCATCAATGAGTGAAATTTTTTTACCAAAATGGCCCACTTTTTTAAAGTATTTACCAAACTAACTCACTTTCGAAAGTATTTACCAAAATGAACCACTCGCTAACTCTGTTAGCGACTCTCGTGCAAATAGGGTCGCTAACTGAGATAGCGAGTGTATACTTGGCATTTTTCTTCAGGACCACTTGGGGAAAAACCTGAAGAAAAAAAGCCAAGTATGCACTCGCTATCTCAGTTAGCGACCCTGTTTTCACTAGGGTCGCTAACTGTGTTAGCGAGTGTCGATTGAAAATTCACTTAATACCACACTCACATCTCAGTTTCTTCTTCCCCTATCTCCACACTCCTTCTCCCACTCCGAAACCCTAGTGGCCCAAATCTCATCCTTGTTCTAAGTAACACCCCGAATTCCAAATAAGACCGAATTCGAAGTTCCACAGGATCTTTACACTTCATTTCGTATAATTTTACAAGAAATTTAAAACTTTTATTTTAACAATAATTACATTAGAGTCTTTTACATCAACAAGTAGCGGAATAAATAAAATACAATAATAACAATTGTACAACTGTAACAACTTTAACATTTAAATGATCATCAGCATCAAAATCATCTTTATATCCTCTTGTAAACTCCAAGTCCTGCATATAAAACTGTGGGCACGTCAGTTGCTTACAACCGATGAAATATTATACACGGCCATCCTCGCTATGCCGAAACAGTATAACGATTCTTAAATACTTTAACAAATCACAAACTTGATCACAAACGAAGCTACAAAGGGACTATCCTATTGATGTCGTATTGTGCTGTGCACTTAGTCCTTAATGCAGTTGTTATGTTATATGACACTAATGCGCACTTGTTCGGATTCTATGCATCCCATACTACATAGGTCCGAGGACAATCCCTTAATCGTACTTCATCTTATAGGGTTCAATCCCTCGCCATGACTTAAACTACTACGGTAACTACGGTAAGTATCCTAGATGTTCTATGATCTACTAGCCCATGTCTAGGCAGTCTGAAGGGGAATCCCACTCACTGATATGACGCATCAAGCAGGTAGACTATGGACAATTCAGCCTCCGCCATGGAACAATGGTACCACCCGTAGTAACCAAACACCCTACAAGCGTCGCCACCGGAACGATAATTCCGGAGTAGTGCTCACGCCATGTCATGATGCATCAAGCAGGCAGTCTGTGAATCACTCTCACACCGTCAATCCGATGGCCCTCATACTCGTGTTTTTCTCTTACTTTCATCACATCTTCACTATGTATCTAATCCTTACAATGTTTGGTTTAAAAGAAAATCATCATGACCTAGAGCTAGCTTACCCTACCAGACTTAAATCAAAACAAAAGAGACAGTCAACCTACCTGGCTACTTCTCAAGAGACGCTCAACTCTTAACGGTTAGCTCTCAAAATCATAAATAAAACTACCGGCCACTAGGGTCTTGCCTAGCCTCTAAATTTCAACAACTATCTCTTTCTAGAGATCAACAATATGTCATAATCAATCTTAAATAATATTTCTATTTCTTTATTCATATATCTTTCTCAAAAATATTTCTTTTATAATCTCATAACACAACATAAGTCAATTCAACCTCTTAACCAATTTAATTACTTATAACGTTGTATGCATTTCAAATAATCTCAATCAAGTATTAATAACCATAAAATCTCATATTTAATCTTACTCAACTTTCACATGTCAAAAATCAAATCCGAACTCAAGAAAATGCATCAGCCAAGACAGTAGCAGTCGACTGTTAAAAGTAGCCAGTCGGTTGTTTTGCGAGACTTCAAAACTCAAGAACCAAAAGCCAGTTCAGTCGATTGTGAAAAATGTCCAGTCGACCGTCCTGCGAAACTTTGAAACTCAAAAACAACACAGTCAGTTCAGTAGACTATTGGCAAAGGGTTAGTCGACAGTCCTGCGAAACTTTGAAACTCAAAAACTAATAATCAAGACAGTAACAGTCGACTGTGAAAAAGTAGATAGTCGACTGTCATGCTGACAAAAATCCAAAATTTAATACTTGACAGTCGACTATCGACTCTAGTTCGGTCGACTGTCGATTGCACCAGGTTAATTGCAGTTAAAGTGGATCATAAATATATTTTCGATATTGAAAAGCAACGATGATTTCTTCACAATTTGACAACACACTTCCACAAAAAGGGTGTTTTATTAAAACTCGATCTTTCAATTGATTTGTACTTCTTCAAAAATATTACTAATTTTCCCAGAATGTGTTTCTTTGAAAAAAAAAACAATATCGTACATGTTCTCAAATTCATAAGTTTCTCATTTTGCAATAAAATAAGATCTTTCTTCAAAATGCATAAAAATACATATAATCATTTTTCCAAATAAAATGTTGTATTTCACCAAAACTTTTCTAAAAAAATATCTTATACTCATAAAATAAACTAATAAGACAAGATCCGCCTTTCTTTATCATATTAGCATTAAAAGTCATTTTGTTCATACATATTGCATTATTTTGTACTACTATTTTAGCATGCATCAAAATCATACACCCAATTTTCTAAATGATACCATCATTTAATTTAACACAAATTCTAATTGCTTATGCGAATCACACCATTAATTCACACCCCATGACATAAAATAATTAAGATTAAGCAATCTACGAATTAGCATATCAATCAATTTTAACAAATCAAATTTCTACATTAATTAGCATGCAAATCTACTCCTATATTAGAAAGGATTTAAGAAACACCCACCCAAAAATGTTGATTTCTTGCAATTGTACTCCGAGAATTAGGAGCTCCTATAAACTCCGCTTCGCCTCGAATTCCGCGCATAAGCAAATGCTCCCCAATATTCCTTTCGGCAAGCAACAAACAGCAAGAGCATCCCTCGGCCAAACAGAGAAGACCCTCATTCATGTGCATACTATATATATATATATATATATATATATCTACATATATACATAGATATTCCTATATATACACCTATATATAATGAATAATGTATGTACACAGTTGGATAGGTGAGTAGGTGGAGGAAAAAGCAACAGTGGGTGCATGATTTGGGGCTCGGATTAGATAGGAAGAAGGAAAAAGGAGGACAATGTGAGGGGGGGTGTGAAGATACAAGTACAACATATATACATATGTATGTATTAGGTGAGTGGAGAAATCAAAAGTATGTTTGCTGATGGGACATGGGACTTGCGTTCGACAGGAAGAAGAAAGAGGAAAGAAGGAATAGGGAGTGGTTAATTGTATCCATATATATACATATATATATGCACACATTGAATTGTATGGTGGATTAAAACAAAAGGTAAGAGATCTTAGCTGGATGATTTTGGTTGCTTTGATGGCTTTCGGAATTGAAAACAGAGAAGGAGAAGATGAATGATGGAGAATGAAGGAGTAGGGGGTATTTTTATAAGGAGATTAATAGGGTAGTTATTAAAACCACCTCCCACATGAACACCACTAACTCCACACTCTAAAATTCAAAACTTACTTTCCCTCCTACTCTCAAAAATCTAAATTATGTTTTCCCTCCTCATGAAACAGCCCGGCTCCCAAATTAATGTGTGCACATCGCACGTGTGCACGTGCACGTGGTTTGTGTATACCCATAAATAAATTATTTATTTAATTCCTTTAAAACAATTATTTATATATGTAACAAACATATAAAATTAACTTAAAAATTATACTTTTCATGCACGATAAAAATAGATAGACACTCTTCATGAAATTTATTTTGAAAAAGGATACACCCAAAAATGCGCACCGAAACACATGCGTTGCACGTACAATATATGAAATTGACTTTATCGACCAAAAAATTATTTACAAATAATCGGAATACAATATAAGAAAAGTATATTTAATATATGCATCCAATAATATAATTAATACGTACATTGAAAACATGTGCACTATTCGTATAAAAGTATTTCAATCAAAACAGACGAAAAGTGAATTCCTGTTTGTAAAACAAATTTAAACATGTCATAAAAATAAATAATTGAAACCCATCGAAAACATTGAACGTAACGGTAGAATATCCGAAATCGACACGTGCATCGATAATATGTAAAAAACACGTAAAAACACAGAGTGAAATTTAGCATTTGAGTTGACTCAAATGGAATTTTAAGAATATGAAAAATGAATAAATAGTCAAAATTCAAAATACATATCGAAGTGCGTTATGGATATCACCAATAACGATACAAAATGCACGTGCATAACACCCGAGGGCAAAATTGTCATTTCCAATTTTGCGGGGTGTTACATTATACTCAGTATTCGTATGGTATTTGTTCATAACTCTTGCTATTTGTTCTTTGGTGAATTTTGATGTAGGGTTAGATTTCAAATTGTGAGTTAATTTGAGATGTGTTCAACAATAAATTGAGTGTTTTGGTTATACGAATTATGCCTACATTGTAATAAGTGTGGATGATTTGTATTAAATTTATTTGTGTAATTAACCTAAAATAACCTATATTGTACTAAGTTAGTTAATGTTATTCGTGTGTTTGTACCACACTTTGGAGAAAAAAGTAAAGAAAAATACTAAGTTTAGCCTTACCATCTCAATTAGCGAGTGTGTTTGCACCATACCCGCTAACTGAAATAGCGAGTGTATTGGCTTGAATTAAAAAAAATCATTGGATTTACACTCACTATCTCAGTTAGCGAGTGTGTTTGTGTGTTTGTACCACACTCACTAACTGAGATAGCGAGTGTATTGACTTGAAGAAAAATATATTTTGGTTTAGACTCACTATCTCAGTTAGCGAGCGTGTTTGTACCACACTCGCTAACTGAGATAATGAGCCTAAACCCAATTATATTTTTCTTCAAGCCAATACACTCGCTATCTCAATTAGTGAGTGTGGTACAAACATACTTGCTAACTGAGATAGCGAGTCTAAACTTGGTAATTTTATTCATTTTTTCTATACAACCATACACTCGCTATCTGAGATAAATTCCTAAGACTTCTATACAACCATACACTCGCCATATGAGTCCATAGACTTCTTTTAAGGATTCCGATCTAGAAAAAGAATTGATAGCTTGTACTTCTGTCATATCAATTATCATTTCGACGATTAACTTATACTACCTAATATCGTCATGATATCAGCCAATTTCATTCTTTAAACTAGTTGAGGGATAATCTGCAAATTGATGAAATCGGGCGGACGAATTTTCCATCTCCAGGGGAAAACACTACTATCTCCTATCAAATAAATTCCTAATTCTCCTTTTGGGGCTTCTACTCTCGCATAAAGTTCTTGTTTCGACAATTCAAAATTGGGTGAAAGTTTTTTAGTAATAAATCTATATTCAAAATTATTCCATTCAGAATTTTTTGCTTTATCAAAGCGTCGAACTTCTAAATTTTCATAGGGTCCCCCAGGAATCCCTTCTAGAGCCTGTTGAATAATTTTTATGGATTCTTTCATTTCACCGATTCGTACTAAATAACGAGCTAGGAAATCTCCCTCTTTTTGCCATTGAACTTCCCATTCGAATTTATTGTAACACTCATAACGATCACCTTTACGAAGATCCCATTGTATTCCAGAAGCGCGTAACATCGGTCCTGATAAACCCCAGTTTATTGCTTCCTCTCCACCAATAATCCCTACGCTTTCAACTCGTTCAAAAAAATTAGGATTCTGCGAAATAAGTTTTTGATATTCTAAAATTTCTGTTAAAGAATAATCGCAGAAATCCAAACATTTATTTATCCAACCATAAGGTAGATCAGCAGCGACTCCCCCGATACGGAAATAATTATGCATCATTCGCATACCTGTGGCGGCTTCGAATAGATCATATAACAATTCCCTTTCTCTAAAAATATAGAAAAATGGAGTCTGTGCTCCAATATCAAGCCATAACAGATGAGAAGTTATACGACTCAGTTCCAGCATAATGACTCTAATGTGACTGGCTCTTTTAGGTACTTGAACACTTTCCAATCGTTCTAGTGCATTTACTGTTATTGCTTCTGTGAACATAGTGGCTAAATAATCCCACCGTGTTACATAAGGCAAATATTGTATAATTGTTCGATTTTCCGCTATAGACTTCTTTTAAGGATAGCACTATACTTGATCTGAGATAGCGAGTGTGTTACAAACACAATCGCTATCTGCGATAGCGAGTCTATACTTGATCTTTTTCTTGACACTGATATTTTACGAATAACACTAACTAACTTTGTACAATATAGGTTATTTTAGGTTAATTACACAAATAAATTTAGTACAAATAATCAACACTTAGTACAATGTAGGTATAATTCGTATAACCAAAACACTCAATTTATTGTTGAACACATCTCATATTAACTCACAATTCTAAATCTAACCATACATCAAATTTAGCCATAAATCAAATAACAAGAGTTATGAACAAATACCACACGAATACTGGGTAGAACGAGGATGAGATTTGGGCCACTAGGGTTTCGGAGTGGGAGAAGGAGTGTGGAGAGAGATAGGGGAAGAAGAAACTGAGATAGCGAGTGTAGAATTAAGTGAATTCCTAATCGACACTCGCCAACTCAGTTAGCGACCCTAGTGAAACCTGAGATACGGAGTGTATACTTGGCTTTTTCCTACAGGTTTTTTCCCAAGTGGTGAAACCTGAAGAAAAAAGCCAAGTATACACTCGCTATCTCAGTTAGCGACCCTGTTTTCACTAGGGTCACTAACTGAGTTAGCGAGTGGGTCGTTTTGTTAAATACTTTCGAAAGTGGGTTAGTTTGGTAAATACTTTCAAAAAGAGGGTCATTTTGGTAAAAATTCAAATGAGTGAGGGGCAATAAAAACGAAAATTAATTTGTGCAAAGGACCTCACTCCCATGTGGTCACTGCCAATTCCTTCATGTACTTCTCTGAGACCATACTTGGCATCTTCAGGGGAGAGGCACAGCAAGTAAGGTATGTTATCTGCGGAAGTGTAGGAGTGCTTGTACAAGACTTCTTTGACAGGTGTGTACTTTTCTGCTTTTACCCAGAGCTTTCTTGCTTCTCTCAGATCTACAGGGAGGATCCCTTTGTCAGAGTCGACCGAGGGTTTCATCCAATTGTTCCCAGGTGTTTGAGGAGTAATGACCATGAACCTTAAAGCATCCTCTTCAATGTTTGGATTGAGTAAGACCTCAATAAGAACTGTATGGTTGAGTCCTTCAAAGGAAGATGAGGCTAGCCTGGAGAGGGTGTCTGCTTACTCGTTTTTCTCGTTGAGGATGCATGTGACTACGACCACTTGGAATGTAGCTAAGAGCTTCTTCGTACAAGCTAAGTACTTAACCATGCTGTCATTCTTGGCCTCATAGTCTCCTCGGATCTAATTCACTACCAACTTGGAGTCGTTGAACACCACGACTTTTCATGCCCATGCTTTCCGAGTTATGAGGAGGCTGTTGATCAATGCCTCATATTTGGCCTTGTTGTTGGACGCACAAAAATTGAGGTGAAGGGAGAACTGAAGGGCGAACTCGTCTGGACCAAGAAGGATAACTTCATTCGGTGCAAGAGGATCCATCGACATAGACACTCCAGACAAGAGGATTTTCATCCTACTTGGGGGGGGGGGGGGAATGAGGGGATGGTGCTTTCCACAATGAATTCAGTTAAGGCTTGGGTTTTGATAGTCGTCCGTGGCCGATAGCTGATATCGTACTCACTTAACTCGATGGAGCACATCATGAGTCGCCCAGAGTGCTATGGCTTGTGTATCACTTATTTGAGGAGTTGGTGAGTGTTGCTGCTAATTTCGGTGTGGGTGCAAACAGATGATTTATGGATTCTTTTAGAAACAATAAAAACAAACCTGTTGACTTCTTGCTGGTGTTAACCGTTTCTTAACGCTGCCGCTGACCTGCAAAAATTTTGAAACACCAGGATTGTTCCCGGCGACAAACTTTCCGATGCTTAAGTCAGTAATCAAGAAGATTATGAAAGAGCTTTTTGTGGAAAAATATTGGTTACCTTTTTTATGGTGGGGGTAGAGGGGTATTAATAGTCGCCTTTGGAAACAGTTTCGAGATAATTATTTATCTCTACTTCCCGGTGTTTTTAGACAAGCAAGAGAGTTTAAATCGTTTCATGATAAGAGTTTTGGTTTAAACCGTCTCTTAGAGATAATTATGAATTTGAATTACTCTTTAAATGTCCAGGATTTGTTCATAATGGGCTATCACCCTGACCCAGTAAGACAGACCCATTTTTAGGTTATCGGGCTTGGAAAAGGCCCAGTTCCCATTTTCGGACCCATTTATAGGCAAAATTACCGTTTTACCCCTGAGCATTAAGATTCGTGCCCGATTTGAATGATCCCAATTTAATTCTATTTTTAACCATATCACAAGCCCCCCACTCCTGATGATTGAGTTTCACAGTCATTATGGAGTAGTTTGCCCGTTTTTAATGGCTCATAGAATTTATCAGCATTCTCGTGGACGTTGAGAGCTTGCTTGGGGCATAACGATGTTTTCCTGAGATCATAAAATACTAAGAATTGTTTTTAGAATTTTTTGGTTTTTTTGTGAATTTTTTCCAATTTTTTAATGTTTTTCTTTTGAACTTTTATTCAATTTCTGCATGTTAATAATTAAAATTTGAAAATCTTTAATTAATTATTCTATGTTAATTATTTTTTGCGAAAATATTTTTTTTCCCGAATTAATAACTATTTTTAGAATTTTTAAATATTTTTTTTGATTTTTAAATTATTTTATTGGAATTTTTAAATAAAAAATTCAATTTAATAATTAAATAAAGGATTTATTAAATTACCTGTCGACGTGGCATAATCACGGTCGGCTCGGATATCTGGAAGATCGAACGGTCAGGAAAGACGAGAACAACACGTGTCCTTTGATTGTTGACCGTTGACTGTTGACCATTTTTGTACAATTTCGTGTTTGGGGATGCGTTCGGAGTACGCCACCGAAGAGCTATGGTGGCTCGGCAGCGTGACACGTGTCCTTTGACCATTGACCATTTTTTGCGCAATTTTGCGTTCGGGGACACGTTTGCTCGGAGTACGCCACCGAAGAGCTATCATGGCTCGGCAGCGTGACACGTGCCCTTTGACCGTTGACCATTGACCGTTGACCATTGACCGTTGACCATTGACCATTTTTGTGTAATTTCGCGTTCGGTATGCATTTGTTCGAAGCACGCCACCGAAGAGCTACGGTGGCTTGGCAACGTGACACGTGTTACCTTTGACGGTTGACCGTTGACCAATCAATGACTTTTGTGTCATTTCATGTTCGGGGATGCGTTTACTCGGAGCACGCCGCCGAAGCACTATGGTGGCTCGGCAGCGTGACACATGTCTCCTTTGACCGTTGACCAGTCAACGGCTTTTGCGTTCGGGGATGTGTTTACACGTGTCCCCTTTGACCTTGGTCGTTGACCAGTCAACGGCCTTTGCGTGATTTCACGTTTGGGGACGCATTTGCTCGGAGCATGCCGCCGAAGAGCTATGGTGGCTCGACAACGTAACACGTGTCACCTTTGAACGTTGACCAGTCATGTCATGCCCCGCTTCCCAAAATACGAGAATACGAGTCCGTAATGAAGGCCCAACGAATGATATTAACATCATCCATAAGCTGTACCAGTCTTAACTCAACAACATGAAAAAGAATAACCACAACCACACAGAAAAATATAATCACATAAACAGATTCTAGATAAAATAGGTAGTAGTCCAACATAATAATCAACAACTGGAAATAAACAACAAATACGGGGTCAACAAAGCTTGGGATACAAAGTTCAACAAAAGTAACAATGCGATATGAAAAATAACATGGAAGAAACAATCTATTGTGAAGCAAGCTCCTGCTCCAATCCTAGAAGAACTGCTCACCAATGCCTTTTGGCAATTCTCCATGTGCACCTATAGTTGGATCAACTAAAGTGGAAAAGAAAATGTCCTTAGAACAAGTACGGATAGCAAGTAGTGAAAAGCAAAGAGTAATGGAATATGGTACATCAAGAAATATGAAGCAAGATCAAAATCCAAAAGCAATAACAGGGATTAATGAAAGTCTAGATTTAACAATGCAATTTTCAATAACAATAATCAATAAACAATGTTAATGTCAATAGTCATGATTCAATGATGCAAGTGTCAATCTAGTATATTACTATTTAGCCTAACTAATGCACGTACTACTGCATCCCACACCACAGGTTCGGTGCATGCAAAACAATGTTCGTTTTAGACTTCGTGGTGGGATTTACAGAGCGTGTACTCGGCATCAATAACAACAATTTATAATTAACAATTAACAATCAATAATTTATAATCGATACTTCTCCTTCCATGACAATACAATATAACAATGAGGCCTTACCGAGTACATTTTTTGAGATTATCCACTACTAAGTCAACCCTTATTACCCCGACTTATTAATATTTTATTAAATCATTCATGATCATGCAATGTGTATAAGAGTGTCAAGGTAATGATAAGATGCAACAAAATGATGCGATGCATGATAAAATACAAGTAATTGTGAATCTAAAAAGAGTAGACACAACGGTACTAAAACAGTAGTAATTCACAAACTAAAACTCGGAATTCGTTTCCGTTAAAAAGGTAGAAAACTAGACATCTGGGGCTACAATTCATATTTAGTAGGTTTCAATTGATTCTGACTGTAACTAGGTCGATTACTCCAATCTTTACAGCTTAAGAGTTCTGGTAGCAGCTTATAGTCAAAACTTTATGGGTGAAAACTAGGTGTAAAATCAATGTAAAAATCCACAAAAATTAGAAAATGAATCCTAAGTATGTCTACTAAGTTTCTGGAGAGTTTCATATCATTACACTACTATTATCATGGTGTTTTAACTGAAAGTTGTGTCGGTGTTTCACTAAACTGCAAATCTGGAAAAACAGACCAGCAGTGACTAAAACTGCGATATCTCACAGCTCACAGATCGGAATCTATATCCGTAAAGTGTTCTGAAAACTAGATTCATTAGGCTACAATTCCCTTTTATATAGTTTTGGTTGATTCTTAATGTAATAGGGTCGAAACCTCAGTACAAAACAGGACAAGAAGCAAGAAGTAATAAAAGTCATCATATATATTCATCAAAATGAACAATCTACTTATTCTTGGATCATGAAATGCATTAACATCATATACAACAAGTTAAGATGAATCTTTACAGTGTACAAGCCAAGCTATCATGTCACGATTCAATTCACGAGATCTCAATAAATCCACATGTATTCAATCACTATACATTTCTATACACAAGTTTCTAGTCAATTTGTTCATGTCGTGTGGGCATGCAAGCTTGGGTTTGAATCAATGGTTGTTGGCACGAAGTCAAGGATAGTTCAGTTAGCTCGCGTAAATCATCGATATCCCTAACGAAAGGTATACAAAGCAATATTACGATAATCGAAAGAGAACTACTTGCGGAGGAGATCAATAATCTTGAACTAGAAAAATTAAACGAGTTCAAGTGGACTTGCCTTTTGTGAGAGAGATTCGAATATGCAAAAAATAATGGGATCGGAATCCCGGGTGACAAACCACGAACACGGGAATACGCAAGCACGAGCGCTCCACGTGTAAAAAAGCAAACAGAGCACACAACCCACAGCAACTCAAGATCAACCCAAACACCAAACACCAATCATGATCCCCTACTGCACAACAGCAAACACCAATGGATCCCCCTTCTACCACTGAACAACAAACAACAAAACAATCCCCCCTTCTCCAAAACACCAAACAACCAAAAATACCCAATCCCGTTCTTCTTCCCCAACACGACAGAGGGAGAGAGGATGGAGAGTCTGAGTATAGGGAGAGAGAGAGAGTGGGTGTTTAAGGGGATATAATTGGGTTAATTAATGTGATTAGAAATTAGTGGGAGAGATTATAGGGATAGTGGAGAGATATGAGGATAAGTGGGGATTTGAACGTGAAGGAGAGTTGATCTGGTCAAACCAGGTAGGAGGAATTTGGGTTATTGGGTTTGATTTGGATTTGGGTTGGGATCCAATAGATATGGGTTTGGTTTAGAATCCAATAGGAGATGGGCTTGGGTTGGGCTCAGATTATATATAAATAAATAATGCAGAAATAAATATAAAATTTGGGTTTTAGATGATGGGCTTCAATTTAAATAGTTAAATAATACATCGATGGGCTTTAAATAATAATAATAATAATAATATAAATAACATAATAATAATACTGATAAGAATAATAATACAAGACAAAATATGATTTCTGTTCAACATTTTCGTGAAAGTAATTCAATAATAACAATAATAATAAAAATAATGAAAACAATAATAATAATAGCAATATTAATAACAATGACAATAATAATAATGAAAACAATAGCAATAATAATAATAATAATAATAGTAATAATAACATTATACAGCAAAATAAGAATTTGGCTTATCAACTTTATATTAAAATAATCCTGACCGAAATATATATAGTCGATCAATTATAATTAGACAATACATCATTATTCAAAGTAAATATATTGTCAATTATAAAACACTTAGTAAAAGATTCAAAACCAGTTCAGTACAAAATAAAATTATAAATAATCAAAATACCAAAAATATTCAGGAAATACGTATTTACGGGAACGGGGGTTACAAGTCAACAGCTTTTGCATGATTTCACGTTCGGGGACGCATTTTCTCGGAGTACGCCACTGAAGAGCTATGGTTGCTCGACTGCGTGACATGTGTCACCTTTGACCATTAACTGTTGACCAGTCAATGGCTGTTGCGTGATTTCACGTTTGAGGTCGCGTTTGCTCGGAGTACGCCACCGAAGAGCTATGGTGGCTCGGCAGCGTGACACGTGTTTCCTTTGACCGTTCACCATTGACCAGTCAACGGCTTTTGGCGCTGCATGACATTCCTGCCTTTTCAAGTTTTGTTGCTTAGTATTCACGACGGTTTGGGCTTTTCAAGGGTTTTGGGGGTCCAAAGGTCTCAAAAGCCCAAACGACTTCCCCTTCTTTATAAGACTTCACCCCTCTCCATTTTCTCATTCTCTTCTTTGATTCTTGAAAATTTTACTTTCTCTCCTGGGTGGTTTTGCTAGTGGTCGCGGCCAGACGTTTGACTTTCCGGTGAATAATTCCGACCGTAGCAGTCACATCAAGGTAAATATATATATTTTTGCCTATATATTTTATCACGAGATGTCTATTACTCGGGGGATGAGACCTCCACTTCGGACCACGAAGGGGATCGGCAGTTGATCCTTCCCCCGATAGTGGATAAGGGGAAGAGGGTGGTAGGGTCGGTTATTGCCGAGATATTAGTGGAGAAGGTGAGGGAAGCGGGGGAGTTAGGTAGGCTTCTGTGCCCCTTGACGAGCCTCGGTGGAGTTTGAGATTACTCAGATGATCTTTGTCCAGGGTAGTATGGAATGTTGGCTTCGTACGAGGAAAATAGGCCACGGGAGAACTCCGAAGTCGACGACATCCCATCCATACTTTTAGAGAGGGACTTGGTACGTGTCTGAAAGAGCTTTATGATACCGAGGGAGTTCGGGCATCTCTTCCCAGGTTTGGGTGTTAGAGCCTGTTCACCGACCTATCATGACATGTGCTTTATCCCATTTGACGCGTTCCACACCGGCCTTCGTTTGCCCCTTCCGCCGTTTGTGACCAAGGTACTGAAGTGGTACTTTTTTGAGTCCGGTCCAGTACATGCCAAACATGTGGAGACATGTCAATGGCTTTATTCTTCAATGTCAGGCAACGGGGGTCGAGCCTCAGCTTAGTGTTCTCTGGAGACTCTACATAATCCATCGAAAGAGCATGACGGAGTTTAGGTATTATCTGTCGCCACGTCGGGGGGTGAAGCTGATTGATAACCTTGACTCCATCATGTTTTGGATGGAGAAGTACTTTCTGATTCGAAGTAATGCATCGTGGGAGATTCCCATGAGGTGGAGAGAGGAGGTGCCGAAGTGGGCGAAACTCGAATCGGTGTTGAGTCCAGAGGAGGATGAGGTTCTTTTAAAACATCTGATTCGTCCTCCTCTGTATTGGAAAGATATAAACGAGGAGGTCCTCTTCGATGGGAGTCTCATTCCGATCGACCCTAGTATACATCTTATATTTCTCATTTTTTTTGTAGACTTATATATCTCCATATGCTAATTCCTTCGTGCCTCACTTTCCAGAAGCAGCAAACATGGACTTCAAATTGATGTTGTCCGATCGAGGGGGTCTAAGTAGCAAGGCTCTCGATGGGAAGAAGAGGAAGAGGACGACCACGGGGCCCTCATCTGCCAAAGCTGCACTGGGCTCGGCACCGATGACTCCGTTGGTCAACTTGGAGTCTCCCCCCTCTGCTTCTCCTACCCCGTCCGCCGGGGAGTTCACTCTCAGTGCCGCACTAGCTCTGGAAGCTTTGCCTCTTACTACAACGACGGAGGTGATTCTCACTGAAGAGCACAAAAAGCTCTTCATCCCCGACTGGCTCGTGGTGAAACACGACGGTTTCCTCGGGGATTTTGCCATCTGTATGTAGGTGGTGCAGCACTTGGCGACTCCGAAGGACCAAGTCACCATGAAGGCAGGGTCGGTAGGCGACGACGTCATAAAGATAGCCAGGGCGAACATGTCGTTAAGTTCTGTCTTGAACTTCATAACTTAGAATTTTTCCTTGTGCCTTTCTAACTTAGAATTTTTTACTTATTTTTATAGATTACTTGCCACTTTAGCTACTTACTGGAGCAGTTCACCGAGTAAGAGAAAGAGCTCAAGGCGGCAAGCGACAAGGACCGGTCGGAGCGAGCAAAGACCGCAATGGCGTATGAGGAGGCAAAGCGCTTATCGGAGACTCGAGCGATTCAGATAAATTTGCTTGAGTCCACACTGGCAAAGACGAATGAGCAAATCGCTTTGGAGAATGAAAGGGTGGACAAAGAGAGAGTTCGCCACGAAGGCGATAGAGGCTGCGAGTAAGGAGAAGGAGGTGGCTGTGGAGGAGGTCGTGGAGGCGACAAAGGCCGAGGTGAAGGGCACCTTCTCTCGAATATGGAGCAATCGTACATGAGGTCTCTCAAGCACGTAGAAGCGCGCGTCCCCAGGTTCGGTTTCTCAGGTATTGTCTGTACGACCCCGTCGACGGCAAAGAGAAGGAGGTGGGCAAGGAGGAAGAAGAGGTGGAGACCATTGTAGCGGACCCCCAGTCGGCTATAGTGACGGTGCTGGAAGTGACTGAGGGGAGCGGTCGCGAGCCCACACCCCCTGTAGATCAGTCTGCCGAGGTGGACCCTTGACTTCTTTTGTAGCTACACCACTTTTGTTTGTTGTTTTTGTTTTTGTTTTTTGTTTTTGTTTTTTTTAATGCTTTTGTATCGATGCCTACTAGCGGATTGGCCACCGCTTTTGTATCTTTACTTTAGCAATGAAAAACCTCTTTTGGGTGTCTTCATTATGTATGGCACTGAAGCGTTCTGCTCTCTTTTTTATATATAAAAAACTTAGAGCTATCTCGTAGCTTTCACGCTTCAACTTAGAGCAATCTTGTAGCTCTCACACTTAAGTTAGAGTTATCTTGTAGCTCTCACACTTTAACTTAGAGCTATCTTGTAGCTTCACACTTTAAGTTATAGCTATCTCGTAGCTTTCACACTTGACTTAGTGCTATCTTGTAGCTCACACACTTCAACTTAGAGCTATCTTGTAGCTCTCACACTTTAAGTTAAAGCTATCTTGTAGTTCTAAGTTAGAGCTATCTTGTAGCTTTTACATCTTAATTTAGAGTGATTTATGCTTCTTTCTTTGGTTGACAGGTCTTTGCACTCCCCGTACGTGTTTCTCAGGACAGCGGGACGTCATAGCTTCGTACCAAGCTCTGTATTACTGAGTTGGGACTTGCTAAGTCTCGGGAAAGGCTTTCGAAGACCGAAACAGAGCTCGACCACTTGAGAAGAGTGTTATCCCGTCGAGAGATAGCAACGCGGCGCAGCGACGAGGCTTTGCAGGAAGTACCCCTTGTTGGGGTAGAAGATAATCCTTCGGGGGAGGCAACTACTCGAGAGCCTTCAAGGGTTAAACTTCTTCGTCACTCCCTACTTTCGGCTACAACTGAACGAGATGGGTTAAAAAACGTGGTGCTCGAGAGGAGTATGGAGGTCGCCCATTTTAAGAGAACAATTCTCGAGTTTTCCGTGGGAAGTGTGCCTCGTTTGAAGCTGAAGGTGAAGGACGATTCTCTCAAAGAGAGAAGAGTTAAGCTAGAGATGGAGGTTCACCAAATGAAGAGGCTTCTTGATGGTGGCAACGTCAGGAGCACGTCGTGCTTGCGAGAGGAGCATGCCCAAGGAAGGTCATTTCATGAGTTTTCTCTCTATTTTCCTGAAGTCCCGCGACCCAGAGGACGCTCAGAGCGGAGTAGCTGGTTCGTCCAGCGGAGCATCAATTGGAGGGGCCGCTAGAACCATGGGTCCTGATGGTACGACTCATCGCGTGAGTCTAGAGATCTCTTCAGAGGGGTCGAGAGAACGACATAGTGCTCGTCGGCCATGCGTATCCCTCATCAGAAGCGTCCCTCTTCCCAGGAAGAGTTAGGGTGATTCTTGGAGTTTTGTAGGAGCTTTTGTCCCAATAAAACTTTTAACCCCAATTTGTAACACCCTAGAATTTTAAATAAATATTTTTGGAATTTATAAATGAATTAAAGTGAATTTTGGTGATTTAATAAACATTTTTCAGAATTTTACCTTTTGCACGTGCAAAACACGTGCAAATATTTTTTTTTTGGAAACACACTGTCAAAATTTTATTTGGAAGACCTAATATTTATTAGTAAATAATAATTGCTAATTTTCTGGATTTTTATAAGCTACAAATTGTATTTTTCGCAAATAGTGCTAAATGAAGGGGTCTTTTTGCAAAAGTTGCACTTGGAGGCAAACAGTTTCAAAAGTCGGTTTTGTAGGTTTCAACATGAGGCCGGCCAGATTTAAAAAGGATTTGCAAGATTTAATCTCAACTAAATTGGTTAATTTAATTACTTAATATAATGGATATATATATATATGTAAAGGTATTTTTCTTAAAGGGAAATTTGATAAAATCTCTCAAAAAACCCTAAAAAGTGTATCTCGGCCTATTAATAGTACAGCCGTCACCCACCTCCTGTTGTGCAATCAAAACTTTATTTTTCTTCAATATTTTGTGAATTGGAAGATTGGATCTTGAAGCTTTACAAAAGGAGGAGAAGGCTTTTTGGTTTCTTTGGTTTTCTTCAAGAATTTATCTCTTTTAAAGGTGAGTGATATTTTGTTTTGTTCTATGATGACTGAGTATGATGGTTTGTATAATAGGGTGCATGCTAGGAGATTGTATGCTTAAGGCAGCGAATGAATTTGATATGTATATGATGATCCCTTGGATGTTATTTAACCAATGTCGAATTAAATATATGATATGAAATAAGGTAATCATTTGAATAGATGGCATGTTGAGTTTTTACTAGATTACAAATTGATGAATTTAAGTGAATGAATAATCAAAATAACATAATTATGAATGTATTAGAAACCAATGTGAACCCTATTGTACTTTGGCCGAAAGTTCATCTTTTTTGCAAAGATCCGATTTTATACCATGCTTGTTTGTTCAAGTGTGAATTTATGTAGAATGTGTATGAAACTCGAATATTTAACATCCAGTTGATAAAGATCAATTTTTGTTCCTATGGAAGTTGTTTGCCTTAGTTGTCAATTTTTTCGTGTACGGCTTATATGCAATACCATGATAATTCCTATATGCATATGGATGAAAGATGAACTATTAGTTGCTGTTTTCCCTTTTTATTCACTGTTTTGATTTGGGATGAGGAGATGGATTTTTTATTTGAGTTGGATCTAATGAGAAAATATGAGAACTTGAATTTTGGTTGAGTTGGGATTAGAATTATTAATCGACAAATGAATATTTTTGAATAGATCTCAGTTTTGATATATATTTGTGTTCATGTTTTGGTAAAAGAAGGAATCGTGACTGCGTTTACTGATGTTCAAGAGATTTCATGAACGCGTGTTCTTTAAAGTCTTTAAATAGATATTTTGATTTCTGAAAGTGGGATTTTGTGAAATTTTGAAGGGTTTTGATCAAATAGAAACTGCGATAGTTTGGCCAAGATTGTGCCTATTATATAGTAGATTTTATCATGAGAAACCAAGAAATTATTCCTATTTATACGCATATTAGTTTTGAAACAATTGTAAATTGGCTGATTGCAGACCGCATGTCGGTCGACTGCTGCACATTTAACGTGCAGTTACGGTCGACTGTCATGTCGGCTGATGTCGTTTCTCGATAGGCGGTCGACCGTCACATTTTCTATAGTGACTGTCGGTCGACTGTCACTTTTCTTGGGGTTAAATTTTGTAGGCGATGTCAGTAGACCGTGGTGATTTTGTACTATGACCGTTGGTTGACCGACATAATTTAAATTCCCACAGCATTGTGTGCTGTAGTTTTCAATTGTTTATTCAACTTTTATAAGTGTTAAATCTTTGTTTTCCAGAACGTTTGGAATCCAGATTATTTGTTATTCCAGAGAGTATGTGCTCTAAATTTTATTAAGTATTAAACTCTACTTTGGTGGCTTTACAAGAGAACATGTTTTGAATTCAAAGAGTATTTTATTACGAATTATCTTCCACTATTTGTTTCAGTTTTTGATTGAGTTTAGTTTCAGTTTTCTTGACCGATTATAGTGGCTTTGAATGTACACAAAGAATTTGGATTGATATTTCGGTGAGGAAATTCTTATTATGAGCTAGTTGACTATAATTCATATGATCGAGATAAAGGGTTGAGATGAGATTTTGTGTTGTGAGTCTTTAGAGGTTGAGGGGACCCTTGTGTACCAGCAGTTGAGATTTTGTGGGAGTTGATCAGTTGGGGTCTTCGTTCCTGGTTTAATTATGATAAGTCCGGTTGGGTACATCAAATGTAGGGAAGATTGTAAAGTAATTAATAATAACAAACCTAAGGATAAGCACTAGTTGGAGGTGTGACGAAATGTGAGCAAACATGGGTAAGGGGACTCATGTGCTCAGCGATGGGAGACAGTTTCACTGATTATCGGGATGTGATCACTTTCGATGTGGCCGGTCTTCCTGATTATCAGGATCAAGGCGACATCCATGGGATGTTTGCGTGATGAGGTACCATGTGCTTTACGGCGTGAGTTTCATTACCTGACCTTCGGGGTGCGAGCTCTTGCATTGGGGGATTGATTCCACTGATTACCGGGTCATTAACTAGATAGTCATGGGATGTCTAAATCATAAAGTAATCACTGTAGTAAGTTAGTTGATAACGTGGGATCAAATCCTATAAAGTGGAGAACAATAAGGGCTTAAACCGGATCTATGTAGAGTGGGGAGCATAGATTCGGCAAGTGTGCATTAGTTTTCATCATATGCATTGTGATTTCTTTGACTTGATTTACGCTCGTTTTCTGTTTTCTACACTTGATACTTAGCCTAGTTCACTTGATGATTTACGTTCCTTTTATTGTTACTTCATGTTTTCATTGTAATTACCTGTAACCACTGTTTTCCCTTTTCTTGTATTTTGGATGTATTTATCTTTTCTGAATATTTTATTCACATTGCTCTTCTGCTCCTTCTGAACAATGTAATTGCCCTTCGTTCTCAATAAATCTATCTGCCTTGCCTTTGATTCTATTTTTGTAGCCATGAATATTTTCTTGATTTAAAATTTTTTTTTCTGTCAAATTATTGTCTCCGGTTGAATTGTTTAGTTCTAATTATTATTGTTCATGGCCTATTTAATTGTTATTCAATCCTATACCCTATTATCCTACATCTTTTTGGATCTCCCTAATATCCAATTACTACTAATACCCATCAGACCATATTCTACTTCTTATTGGGTTATAATAACCCAATTACCCACCAACCCGTTTCACCCCTAAACCCTAATATCTCTTATATATATACTCATACTATTATATTTACCCTATTCATCAAAAAAAAGAAAACCCTAGTCGCTCTCTCCCATTTCCCCTACCTCCTGCACACCCTAACTCCCGATCTCATCTCTCTCTCATCCCCTGTGTACACCCTCCCCCCCCCCCCCCGTCCTCTCTCCCGACCAACCTACGACACCCCCTATGCTGCGCCCTGCCTCGGCGACCGCCTGTGCCGTGCCTCCTCCCGAGCGCCGCACCACTGCAGCGACAACAGCCCAGCCCCCTCCTTCCCTGCCTTCTCCCGAAACTAGCAGCGACAGCAGCGCCAGCCAGCTGCCAGCACCACCGCCCTATTCGCCTACTACCTTCGTCCCCTCCTCGCAGTGCATAACTCCTCCCCGACTGCCATTGTGTCTTAGGGTGCTTGCGGTTGATCTCTCGAGTATTGGGTATGAGTGCACGTGGGCGATACGTGCATTGTATTCATGGTTTGTTCGTGATCCGTTGTGTTGTGTTCGTGCCCGGGAATCTATTCTCGTTGTTCTCTCTTTCCCGTCAGTTCCGTCGTCATTTTCAAGGCAAGTAACTAGTATTAAATTTTGTTGAATATACAAGTACTAAATACCGCCTATAGTGCCACTTTTGATTCTAGATTCATCCTCATGAAAATCCTTGTTAGATCTTGTCTCTATTTGTTGATCCATCCGTAGTCGTCTTTGTTACACACACGATATGAAAATAATTTAGAATAATCTAGATACTTGATGCATGTATGTATGATGTTCGTGATTCATGATGTGTTGTACCCTTGTCGCATGCTTTATGTGTAGTTGTCGTATCTTGTGGTAGTCTTGTTAAACATCCATACCATATTGTTTTGGACATCTATTATACCATGCTTTGTGTTTCATTTTAATTCGGATTTGTTGCATATGAACTATTTGAATTAATACATAAAAAGATTTCTGTTTTTACTGCTGCCCCGTTTTTGTTCAGTATTTTAAACCTTGTTGAGGTCAGTGAATCAAATTAATTTGTGAATATAAATCGTAGATCTCGTTGTCTATTTTTTAGAATTTTTTACAGATCTCAGTTTTGATTTGTAAGTTATGAGTTATTGCTGTTTTGCTATAGATGTATTAGAAATTCCAGATTCGGTTTTATGTTAATTCTGTAGAGTTATTTTTTTAATACTGGTGTTAAAGATAAGATTTGGATCTGATATTTTGCTGGCTATGACTAGACTTGACTGGATTGACCCCAATTTTTGGTAGAATTATTTGATGACATTTATAAACTATTCTATACTTGTGAACAAATTACTGTATTTACAGATTTGCATGCCGTTCAGTAAATAACCATGTTTTCAACCTGATTCTAGTTGCTGTTGGTAAAAAATTTGTAAATATAAAATGTAGCCTTCTGTATCTATTTTACTACCCTTTTTACGGATTTGGATTTCGAGCTATACTTTGTAATCTATCACTGTTTTAGTACTGCTATGTCAAGCATTTTAGATTCACAAAATTGCTGTATCTTGCTATTTCCCGAATTTCTTTGACTATGCTATATAAGTTGGAATGTTATGAAAATATATTTACTGATACTAGACATACTGGAGAATACTTCAGATTTTTATTGGATTTAATCGGTAAGTTTTTATGCCATTTTGATGCTCGTGAATATAACCTTGTGATTTGCTGAACATGATTTCTGTATATAATTCTGTTTTGAGCCATGTTTCTGTGATTATTATGTGACTTGTATATATGTGTTGGATTCGGCCGAGAGTCTATTTTCTAGATTTTCTGATGGATCCAGATTTGCATGTTTGTGGTAACGGAAATCTCAGATTTGGTACAATCGTGTCTTGCTGTCCAGAACTAGAAGTTTCGTTGTTCTAGCCCTTGATGAGTCGTTTGTCATCCGTTCTTGTCCTTTCTTCAACTTTATTTGTCCTCTTATTGTCTTACCATATTTCTTGACTTGTTTGTGCATGTCCATGCTTGCTTTAAGTAATAATAATAAGAAACCAAGCCAGGGGTTAAAGAGAAAGATCTAATAGTGAAAAATGCAGAAACATGTACTCGGAAGGGGATTCATAGATCCTACGTGATACTTGATACTTGATACTTGACACGTGATTACTTGACACTTGCACACTTGACACATGATACTTGATACTTGTCCCTGAGTACACTTCCTCCTATGATCCACTATGAAATCTAAAACGTAATTTGCATGAATGTAGCAACCATGTGGTAAAAATCTGGAACGCATGAAGTGCTACCTAGATAGGACTAGATTCAAGACTTGAAAACAACATGACTACTTGACACTTGCTACTTGCTACTTGTATATGATACTTGACACTTGTTACTCGTTACTCGTTTACATGCCACTTGATACTTGTTACATGCCACTTGCACCCGTTTATCTTGCCATGCTACTTGTTCTGTTCTGGACTTAGAGTTAGTTGCTCTATTTTGCTGTTATATCTTTTCATGCTATACTTGCTTCCTCTGTTACTCTATTCTTGTCTATTTATTTTCCTGTACTTGTTGCCTGCAATACAAGTGGCCCGTAACTTGCATTTACGGGCGTTTATTTTCTCTTTCCTTTTTCCTGCAAATTGTCACTTGCAGACTTTGGTGACCAGCTGCCCGATGAAGTAGGTGATCAAAGATTCTAGTTAGCTGGATTCTTGCTACATTTATTTATTCTTGTTGCCTTTCTTGAATAATTGTATCTTGTTACATGGATATTTGTATTGGGTATTTTGTCCCAGACTTGTGTTTTGTTCCAGACTTGATAATTTGAAATTTTGTATTCTTGTTTCTTATTTCCAGTAATCCTGTTGACTATATTAATTCAGTTATGCATGCGTGGTTGGCTATTCCTCTTGTATATCTCTTGTTTATTCTTGTATACGTTGTAAAGATCCTGACAGCTTATGAATGGTGAAAGCCATTCGCTGGACTTGTGTCGCATACTCGTATTTCGTATTCCTTTTTGGGAAGCGGGGCGTGACATTACCATGTTAATATGTTGACTATGATTCGTTCTTTATGTTTCGTTCAAGTTGTATTTCTTTTTGAATATCACTCGCACCGTTATGGCTGACCCCCCTGTGGTTTTAGGGGTTAGGGTTATCTCTAGCCTCATGTTTCTCATGTAGGTATTGTTAGCATGGAGTTGGGAGCTTGTGGTAGAATGCTTTTTGTTATCATACATGTTGTAAAAAGATTAAGAGTAAATGTGGAACTGTGTTGTAAGTTAAAATATAATTCGAGGTATTAATTTTCGCTGTGCTGTGTAAAAGAAATGATGTAATAAAACTTTTAAATTTCCTGTATTTGTACTGTGTTTATAATTACAATTGAGGTGGACGCTAGGAATTTTGCCAAGTATTTCTAAGTTCATTTATTAGAAATTCGGGGCGCTACACAATTTTTGTTATGAAATAAGATATTCTCAACACTCAAGCAATATTTTTGTTGGTTGTGCCTTTATGATCTTGTAATTGGTTTCTTTTTGGAATAAAAATCCGTCAAGTATTTAGGTGCTATTTTCTCTTTGTTGGATAACTGGAATGTCGTGAGTTTCGTTTAGGAGTTTTCAGTAGTTGTGGAAGCAATTTCAAATGGTGAGCTACTTCGCACTTTCTTATTTGCAAGTGGCAAAAGTGGCATCGAACCAAATGTTGAACTCCGAACTTGTCGTTCAAGAGTTTTCGACAGTTCTGGGAGAAATTCCGAATGGCGAGCTACTTCGCACTTTTTCGTTTGCAAGTGGCTAAATTGGCATCGAACCAAGTGTTGGACTTCGAACTTGTCGTTTAAGAGTTTTCAACAGTTATGGGAGCAATTTCGAATGGCGAGCTACTTCGCACTTGCTCGTTTGTAAGTGGCAAAAGTAGCATCGAACTAAGTGGGGACTCCGAACTTGTCGTTGAAAAGTGGTCGTGCTTACGGTGTACGCTTCAAGGTAAAACAATCAGTTTTTGACAATAGATTTTCGGAAAAATAAACTGTGTTTTTATAACGGAGAAAACTAAGTGGCTGGTTCTAAGTTGCGAGGCTTTATTACATGGTGATGAATAAAAAACAACAGAAGTAAAGAAAAAACAAAGGTAACTAGTTCGCTTGGAATTTCATCAAATGCTCTCCATTCCAAGTTCTTGTCACTCTCTCCCCCATGGTCTTCAAGTTGATACGCGCCAGGGCAGACAACTCTAGAGATCCTGTACGGCCCCTCCCAATTTGGAGATAGTTTTCCTTTCTTGCTCGGGAAAGAGATCGATAAATTTCTAAGGACCATGCCTCCTTTGAGATTTGTGGGGCGAACTTTCTTGTTGTAGGACTGCTTGACCCTGCATTGATATATCTGTTGGCGAATGGATGATCTTTCTCGAATCTTGTCGATGAGGTCAAGATTGCCATGGAGGTGGTTGGAATTTTGTTCTTCACTGAAGGCTAACAAGTGGGGAGAGGGTATGCCAACTTCAAGTGGGATGATGGCTTCTCAGCCGTATGTCAAGTTAAACGGAGATTCTTCTGTCGAGGTCTATTTAGTGGTGCGGTAGCTCCAATGCACATTGAGAAGTTGTTCAACCCATAAACCCTTTGCAGATTTGTTGAGTCTCTTCCAGAGAGAATTTGTTGGTTGGCGTTCTCTACTTGACCGTTGAATTGTGGGTGGGATATTGAGGAGAATCGCTGCTGGATGCCGAGATCCGCACAGAAGTTGTGGAAGGCCCCCCTGTGAATTGGGTCCCGTTGTCAGTCACCAGGATCCGAGGGATGCCGAATCAGCAGATAATGTTCTTCCAGAAGAACTGTTGGACCTTGTTCTCCGTAATTGTTGCTAAGGCTTGGCTTCAATCCATTTCGAGAAGTAATCGATTGCAACAACAAGGAACTTCTTCTGACCATGCGTCAGAGGGAAAGGTCCGAGCAAGTCCATTCCCCACATGGCAAAGAGGATCGGACTGGATAAGGAAGATATCTCTACTTGAGGTGTACGCCGAATGGATGAGAACCTCTCACAGGGGGTGCACTAGCGAACATGCTGTTCGGCATCACTAAGGAGCATTGGCCAGAAGTAGATTTTATAGTGGATCATAGAGGGAAGTGTACTCAGGAACAAGCCTCAAGAAATTAAGTAACAAGTATCAAGCCTCAAGTATGAAATATCAAGCCTCAAGTGTGAAAAACCAAGCCTCAAGAGTGAAGTATCAAGCCTCAAGTGTGAAATATCAAGCCTCAAGTATCATGTATCAAGCCAAGTATCACGTAGGATCCATAGATCCCCTTCCGAGTACACGTTTCTGAATTTTTCACTATTAGATCTTTCTCTTTAAACCCTAGCTTGGTTATTTATTATTATTATCAAACAAGCAAGTATGAGTCACAAATAGGGCAAGTATAACATGGTATAAACAAGTAACAAGTTCAGGTTGAAAGATAAACATGCATAGGTGGAAGACAACACATAAAAGATTGGGACAACGAGAATTCTAGTTCAGGACAACAAGACAACACTGCACTAAAACTGGGATTTTCGTTGCTACAAGCATGCAAAGCTGGATCGGTCAAAAGTTCTAGAAAATAGACTCTCGTCCGAATCTAGTAAATATATATAAGTCATATGGTGTTTCACAAAAACATAACTCGAAACAGATTTGAATCCAGAAAACGTGTTCAGCCAGAAATCAGAAGTTCGTATTCAAGAACAGGAAAACAGCATGAAAACTTAATAATTAAATCCATGAAAAATATGGGGTACTCCTTAGTATGTTTAGTAACAGAAAATAAAGTTTCATAATTTTACAACAAAGATAGAATAGTCAAGTAAAATCAGAAAGTAACAAGGTGCATCAGTTTTGTAAATCTGGAATCACAAACACTGCAATACCAAAACAACAATATCTCACCAAATATAAATCGAAATCTAGATCCATCAAAAGGGTGATAAAATATATACAGTAGACTATAATTCATATTCACAAAGTTTTTATGGACAGCAAATAGAATCAAGTCAAAATTATGTATCTTTACTAAACAGCAAGAAAATTCTGCAAGTATAGAATAACTTGTAAAAGTCATCAACTAAATCCAAAAAAATTAGGGGTTAATCCCAATCGAGTCTTGTTGTAACCAGCAAAATATTGGATCAAAATATTATCTTTAGCAACAGTAGAAAAATAAATAATCATTCAGAATTCATAGAAAACAGAATCTGAATTTTTAAACACATTTGTAGTAAAATAGCCATAACTCGAAACTCATAAATCAAAACTGAGTTCTGTCAGAAAAATCTGGAAAGTATACAGAATTCTCTATAATTCATGTTCACAAAATATTTCCATATACTAACCTTAATAGGGTCTAAAATACTGACCAAAATGAAAAAAATCGACAAAACAGAAAATATCCTTCATGCACAAAATGAACTAGTTCATACGAAACTCATTCAAAATACAACCAAACATCAAATAGGGTATACTTGATGTCCTAGAAACATGGTATAGGGTATTTAGCAAGTCTACAACAAGTTATACTACGAATAACACATCAAGTATACGAGATCATACAACAAGTCATGAACAACATACATGTATACAACAAGAAGTGGTCATCCCAAAGTTATTTCATGTCATGTGTGTAATGAGGCAACTACGGGCTGGTCAACAAAATAGAGACAAGATCAACAAGGGGTTTCACACAAGAATTGTTTCTAGAACACAACTACACTACAGGCGATATTTAGTACTTATGTTACACAAAGAAAAGAATACAAGTTAGTTGCCTTATAACCGACGACGAGAACGATAAAGCAAGAACTAGAATAATGGGAACGGATTCCCGGGTACTAACACAATGATCGCACAACCCACGAACCAAGAACAAGAGCACGACGAAACCAAACACGAATACAACCCACGAACACAATAACGAACTCCGAACACGAACCACGAACAACGAGCAAAACTCGGAACAACACGCACACACACCGAATCTGAGAGCACGATGAGAGGAAGAGAGAGGACGGCAGACGGGAGCGGGGTCGGTGCTATCGACGGCAAGGGTGAGAAGCAACGCAGAGACGAGGCGACACCGGTGTGGCACTGCACCGCAGGGACATCGGGAGAGCTCGGGGAGCGGCTAGGAGGTCGACGAGGGGGTCTGGGTGCAGATGGCGTGTCGTTGGCAGACGGAAGGAGAAGGACAGGGGGATCAGAGGGAGCCAAGGGGGCCTGGTGCTAGGTGCTGCGGCGGTGGGGCGGAGCACAGAGCGAAGGGAAAATGAGAGGAAGGGAGGAGAGGTCGGGGACCCACAGATAAATAAGGCGGCTACATGGGTTAAGGGTATATACATAAATATCAGGGTAGAGTTTAAGGTTTAGGAAGATGGGTAGCGGCAGATAGGTGAAGAGGTTACGGGTTTAGGGGGGTGTAGCAAACAGGTATGGGTTTAATGCACTGGATTTGGGTAGTTAGGGGGATGATAACAAGTAGAGTATTAATATGATAGTGGAGTTAGGGAGTAATTGGGTATTAAAACAGGGTAAATGGGTTTTATCAAAAGATGATATAGGATTTAAAATGAATGAATAAAATAGGGCATGAACCATCTAAAGGAAGTGGATCAAAATAAGAGCTTGATCAACCGAGACGACACCAAAAAGAGACAATAGGATCAAGGAGATCAAATAAAGGACGACAAAATAGATAAATGAATATATTGAAAGAAAAAAAATCCAATATACGGTCCAAAAAGAGATACAATGAGAGAAAGGCACAAAAAGAAAAATACACCAAAAATACATAAAATGGAAAACAGGGGTTACAATAACCCTAATTAAATCTCTCTCTCTCCCCGCCGCTTTCTCTCTCCCCCTATCCTGCTCTCCCCTGTTTCGTCTTCGACCCACTGAACCCAACCGCCCCTTAGCTTTCGCTCCTCCCTTCCACCACCTCGACCGTCCCAATCACCATCCCCATTGTCGCCTTAGTCCTCTGCTCTCGCTTAGTCCTCTACTCTCACCCCTATCCCGTCTTTGTCTTCATCCCATTTCATTCCTTCTGCTCGATCCAATTAATCCTTCGATGCTATCCTCATCCACCGCCTCGTCGCCATCGTCTTCGTCTCTCCGTTCACCCCACATCCACCGCAGACCCCCTCGCCATTTCGTTGTCATCATCCAAGCCCCGAAAGCTCCGTCGTTCATCCTCTATTTGCAGAGTGAAACAGAGCTTCACCGTGTCGCCGTCGCCTTGCCGCTGTGTCGCTTCCCGACCGTAGCGCTGCCGTCGTCAGTCGTCACCGCCCTTGCCGTGGTTGCCGCTGTTGTTGCTTCTCGACCATAGTCGCCGTCGTGGTCGCCGTCCCCTCTCCTGCCAATGTAACACCCCAAATTTTTTTTTGAAAACTAAACCTCTAAATAAAATTCTTTCAATTTCTATATCACTTTAAATATAAACTAAGATAGGTATATTTCAAATAAAATTTTGGCAGAGTCTCCCCTGAAATTTCTGCCCCGAAACACAAAATGCTTACGGAATTCTGCTCTAAATTCCGTAGCTCACAACACAGGCAATATAATCATGGGCTCCCCAGGCCAAAATGAGCAGAATAACACAGGCAACATAAATATCATGCTCTGGGGGCCAAGTTCATAACAGAATATCAAATATTAAATAAAAACCATAAATTCCTTTGAAAACAAGGTAAGAATTTTAGAAAAACCTTTGTAAAACCGACCACAGGGCCCGGTACACCACAACAAGATGGGTACGGGTCAAGAACATACCATACTACCCCACACTACAGTCATCATCGTCAACCTGGTACTCTTACATTCAAATTACAATTTAAACTACAATTTTCACTATTCACCTAACTAATTTTATACAAAGATTTTTAAAATAAAAACTCCACCCTATACATCTACGCCTCACCTCTGCGCTGCTGAGGACCTGTAACAGTAGGGGATCTAGGGTAGTCCAGGGACTCCCTAACCCCCAAACACTAAGTGGTCAGCCATTTCTGGTGTGAGTATAGTTATTAATCTAATAATTCATTAAATAGTATAAAGATAATAAATTAAACTTACAAACATTCAGATAAGAAGATGCAACCTAAATTCTGAACATAACAACATCACCAATACGATGTTATATCAAATACTTTTCCAACCTGCATTCAACTATATAATTATCCATAACTTCACACATTTCATTATATGCTTCACATCAACCTCGTATATACATCCTTATCTTACATTCGCATATTACGAATATTCATCTTTTCACAATTAGCGTCATATCAGCATTTCACTATTTATATGAATATAACTACATGATGTTATTACATAATTTCTCCAACTCTATTTAGCCATGCGCTTCATTTACTTATATTATATCATCAACACACACATTCATCCTGGAAGTTGTGCCAAGGCAGGTAGTTCCCACCATTCCCACGGAAATAGCGGGCGAGTAGTTCCCCGACACACTTCCAAGGTACACAAACTCAATATCACAATAACCATTTTCATAACCAATCTCATAATACATGTATTTATTTTATTGTATTATATCAAGTATCACATCATACACATGTGCATCTATTCTTATAATATCACATTCATTCATATCTTATGACACAAATATAACATCTCATTACAAGTATTTATTTTATTGAATAACATCACATTTATCTGTTTTTATAGCATCATAAACATATGCATTCCTTCTCAGAATATCGCATTCAGTTATGTCGTATAACACAAACATCACATCTCATTTCACTTTGCAAGGTACTTGTATTTCATCACGTCATTAACATATCATTAATTAGAATGCTTATTCTCATTGCATCCAAAGCATGTTTTATAGCTCATTCTCATCTCATTATATCACTTAGTTACTACTCAATCTTATTGAGAATTAAACTTACTTTCATTTTCACTTATATCTCAAGTTACCATTAATTTCACTTTCATTCTTATCAATTTATACTCTATATCCCAAACATAGTTTGGGCAATAATATATCACACCCCAAAGCCGATAGCTTGGGTAATAATCACCGCACCCCAAACACATAGTCTGGGTAATATCACATCACATCTCAAGCCGATAACTTGGTTATTAATTCACTTCATTTACTTTTCATTTTCACTTTACTTAATTCTTCATTTCCATTAATCATTACCACTATCATGCCAACTCACCCTGCGAATTATGCCAAGGCAGGTAGTTCCCACCATTTCCACAGAAATAGCGGGCAAGTAGTTCCTTGACACAATTCCAAGGTGTAACAACTCATATCATACTGCACTTTACTTTAATAATCATTTATATAATATAATTACTTCATACTGTTCATAATAACACACGCCTCTTTTACTTTTTCATTTTAAATTAACCACATGCTGCATTTATCATCTCTTTTCATACACAAACTCATAACTCGTATTCCTTCATATTCATTTCATTCACAACCACTTTCTTTCACTTTCTTTACTCTTACATTTATTTACACTTAGTTATTTTATTAGTTTGTCGACCAGTGAGCCACAATATCCCAATATACTGAAAGCCGACAGCCCAGTAAAACACGCGGACCGATGCTCACACAGAGTCTTACTCGTCCGAGGCTACGTCTTCCTCCTAGCCTATGCCAGCGAGGGAACTCTGCACCACAGAAAAACTGGGTACTTCCTCCCAGCCGAAGCCAGCGAGGGAAAACAAAAAGAGAAAAACTTTGCACCCCAGGTAAACTGGGTACTTCCTCGCAGCCTATGCCAGCGAGGGAAAACAAAAAGAGAAAAACTCCGCACCCCAGGTAAACTGGGTACTTCCTCCCAGCCGAAGCCAACGAGGGAAAACAAAAAGAGAAAAACTCCGCACCCCAGGTAAACTGGGTAATTCCTCGCAGCCTATGCTAGCGAGGGAAAACAAAAAGAGAAAAACTCCTGCACCCTAGGTAAACTGGGTACTTCCTCGTGACAACTGTCATCGAGGGTATAACTGGGCCTCAAGCCGATAGTTTGGGCGATAAAACTCCGCACCCCAAACATTATTTAGGTAATAAACTCCGCACCCCAAGCCGGTCCTTGGGTATTAGGAGGTCTAGCCCAAACCCCCAGGATTGCTGTAGGTACTGGTCAACAAAATCATCTGTTATTAGCATTAATCATTTCATCTTTTCAGCTTACTTTATCAACACGCGCATTTCACTTTTGAATTCAATAATTGCCACAACCTTGACTTTAATCACGTGAATTAGTAACACATTTAATTAGCACATACCATCTTATCTTTTATCTTACCATTTGAGACATACCCGATGCTCACGACATTAATCATCGTATCATTATACCACATTATGCATACAACCTGTCACTCCACAAGTAAAACCATCATATCATATTATTGCATAATATTAATGTGCCAAGATATTTATTTTGTTATAACATCCCATATTAAGAACACCATATTATTCATTACCTCATTATACCATATATAGGCATACGCCTAGTTATAACATTAATAAAAGACTACATTCTATTATTCCATATCGTAAAAGTATCAAAATGTATACTTCATCACATTATAATAGCATACTATTACTCATTAATTCACTTCGAACATAATTATAATGCAAACATATACCCACTTACTAATCTCATCAATTATCACATCCCGAGTCAATATCATGATATATATATAACACAAATATACACCACACATGTGGGTTTCCAAGAAAAAGGGGCCAAAATCACTTATTTCTTCTAATTAAACTCCATAACAACCAATCATGGCATGCAAGCGCATACACAATGCTCTATGTAACTAAAATCACCTATAAGGGCCTATATGCCCCAAAATATGTACAAAACATGCACTATTTATACACAGGTTTCCAAAACATGGCCACCATCACTAATCTCGTCTAATTACATCTTATAACATCCATCCATAACATGCTAGCCCATACACAAGGCTCCACACATACCAAATCACCTATATAGGCTTATTCTCACAAAAACATGCACGAAACATGCACGGGGTATATATATGCATAAACCGTTTAATATATTTAGCTTTTATACTTCAACACATCACATTAACCCATAACATAGATTTTATATACTTAAAATAGTTAATTTCATCAAATATTTCAAAAACCTATTTTCGGACCCTTAAAAATCCGTATTTTCATTGAAAATCAATTTTTGGCATAACTTCTACAAAATATATCAAAAAGCCACAAAATTCGGCCACAATATAAAATATACATAAAAAAAACATACTCACCTGACAGATTAAGCAAACGATGTCCCACATCCGCCTGGTAGCGAGTTGAAGTTCAACTTTTTCCACCTAATTGGAAAATTATAGAACCGATTAGCTTCAAACTCAAAACTCAACCTACGGACCTCCAAATTTGAATCCGTCTTCACCCACGCGTCACAAATGACATATGTAGGTGAGCTACATCAATAGATTTCGAATTCGGATCCCAATACAAAAACTCATTTATTGATCGGAGGCTTCCTATTATGAAAATTCTCTATCTCCTAATTTCTTTAATCTCTTTTTCCTAATATCTCAAATTAGGGTTAATAATAATAATAGAACTCAATTAAACCTCTGAACCCAACAAATTCTCACCTAAATCTCGCTCGGGCATTTCACCGAATACCCGGTGTGCACTTTTCACCTATAGTCCATTTCACTCAATTAAATTGAGCTTAAAGCCTATAAAAATTACTAAAATTTCTCACTAAACCTCTTATAACATTTTTCACCCTCCAATAATTTTTCTACCATCAATGGAACCAATTTTCCTTTCCAAATTCACAAACCCTAATTTATCAAAAACTTATAAAATCTCCAAGAACTTACTAATTTCTTGCCTCTACTATTCCCAACCTCTTCTAATCTCCCCACCATAATATTCCTACTCAATAGAAATTAACCACACTTAATTTTATACAAATAAATAAAATAGGGTATACATTTCCGGAGTTATTTCTCCAAATCAATGCTACCATGGTGTAGAGGACCCTTAAGTTAGTCATCCCCCCAAATTAATTGAAAAATCATGGAGAAACGGGGTGGATTTGGGCGGGAGAGAGAGAGGCCGGATGGGTTGCGGTTTTGATCGGGAGAAAGGAACGGGAAGGGAGAAGAAAGAAGGAAAGAAGGAAATGGGGGGGGGGAAATTAAAAATATAATATATATAATAATAATAATAAGGTATATTTACATATAAGCCCTCCTAATCCAAAATATTACAAATAAACCCTAACTCTTTTCTATAATAATACGAACAATACCAAATACATTAAAATTAACTTATAATAATCCCCCAAAATTATAAAATAAAATGAACAATATTTATTCACATAAAATTTTAACTCATGGCCCCTATATATCAATAATACCAATCTACCACAAATATCCATACCAATATCAATATTAAAAATAAATAAAATAAGATATCTCTTAAAAATAATTCTCACCCCTACAAAATATAAAAACGAATATTTTTGGTATTTTAAAATCCTAGGTGTTACAGCCAATTCTCTCTCTCTCTCTATCGAAGTCGAGGAAGAGAACAGTGGACTTGGTGTGTTGCTATTGTATGAAGGGAGATCTGCTATTGGTGTTTGGTGTTTTGCTTTGAGATCTGACTTGGTGTTGCTGTTTTGTTGTTTTGGTTTTACACGTAGCTCGCACGTGTTTCGGTTCGTCGCCCGGAATTCTTATCATGTTATTCTAAATATTCGAATCTACTAAATAAAAGGAAAGTCTCTTCTTGAACTAGTTGTTTGTTTTGTTCAAGATTTCTTTGATCTCTGCAAGTAGATCCAGTCCTTTCCTTTATCGTACTGCTATTTGAATTCTGTTAAGTTTATTAAGGGTTTACACAAGCTAACACGATATACTCTTAACATCGTGCTTACCTCTTTGATCTAAAACCTAGTTCCTATTGTTTCTTACATATGCACATTCACATGAAAAATAACTAGATCCATATGTTATAGAATTGTTTGGCAGATTAGATATGTTAGATTGATTTGATTTGATAAATGGATTACCATGCCTGTAAAATTGCATCTAAGAAACTTAAATCATGCATGTTAAATATCAATTGGCACTTTGACTATTAATTAGCATGAATTGTATGATTGTATGATTAAATTGTTACCTATTCATTCAAAATAAATTCTAGGATGCCGTTTGTATCTTTTTGAATCAGAGTTTCGACCATGTTGCTATTATATTTTGAAATAACTTTCTGAACATGAAATTTAACCCCAAATGTTTAGTTTACTACCCTTTTTATGGATTTGAATTCTGATGTGTAATTTGTTAATCATTTTAGTATAGCTGTGTCAGAATTTTTAGATTCATAAATGCATGCGTATTTTGTTGTTCCATAACTTTTTTGAGCATGTTAACAGTAAAATAAAAATCTAAAATAAATCTAGCTGAGACTAGACATTTTTAGGAATGACCCTAAATTTTTATAGATTTAATTGATGAGTTTTCTGACCTGAAATAAATAGGTGAACACAATTTAAAACTTGCTGTCTGAACATAAAATCTGAAAAGAATAAGATTTTCACCCTAGTTCCTGTAGATTTCATATGTCGTATATATATTCGCTGGAACCGGAAGAGAGTCTACTTCCTAGAATTTCTGATGGGTCTAGATTTGCTTTTCTGTAGTAGCGGTAATCTGTATTTTATTATAGCAACGTCATGTTGTCCAAATTATGTGATGTTTGTTTAAATGACTTGTTCGCTTCTGCTTTGTCTATAACGAGTAGAATTAGTCACACTTAGTATCATAAAATATTGACACATTCTTGCATGCTCACATAGGATGAAAATAAACTAATAACAAGCCAGGTATTATGGGTAGACTTGGTAGTTAACAATCGGAAAATATACTCGGTAAAGTCCTTCCTGCTCACTTGAACACTTGACATGGAAAGAGGAGAAATATTGATTGGAAGGAGAATTGATTGTAAATGATTGATTGTTAATTATTGATTGTAAATTAATTTTATCAATACCGAGTACATGATCCGTGAATTCACCATCAATTACTGTGTGCTTGCATCGAACCTGTGGAGTGGGACGCAGTAGTACATGCACTAGATCGATTAATAAAATAATTAATAACCTTCATTTATCATCTCATGCTTGATCCTGTATTGAACTTGACTTGGCATCACTCATTACATGTGTGATTAATTGTAGAACTTTAATATTATTGTCTGTCTTTGCTTTGTTCTTTGTCTTTGATCCCGTTCCTTTTCCTTTGACATTCATGCTTCCTATTATTTTCTGCTTTGCTTTACTTGCTAACCACGACTTGCTATAAGGACATTATTTTCTTTCTTTTAGATCAAGAATTCACAGGTACCGAAGGATCTCTACTAACAGGAATTGGTAAGCAACGATTCTAGAAGATGGAGTCCAAGATTGCGTTGCTTGATTTACTTTATTGCTAGATTATTTCTTTTGAACAATGTTATGACATTATACTTTTTTTTAGGCTTACGTTCCCGGAAGTTAGTTCTTATCCCAGATGTTAGATATTATTATTGTTGCATTATTTCATTTATTATTGAAGTTATCTTTGATTCATGTGGTTATATCTTTCTTGTGTGGCAGTATTTATTCTTTCATATTAGTCTGGTACAGCTTATTGATGGTGTTTACATCACTCGCTGGGCTTACGTTACGTACTCATATTCCGTATTTTGAGAAGCGGGACGTGACAGGTAGTAAAAATCTCTTTGTTGCAGTAGGAGTGTAGGAGAATTGTATCCAGTTGAGTTTCAAATCAGGCATACGCGAAAAACTCTCTTACCCTTTGCCTTCTTGTACAAGATCAGAATCAATCACAACTTTCCTTATGTACAACTCAATTGATTTTGAGCCATGACTGATTCAAGCATATGAGTAGTACCTTCATCATCCAACATCTTAACAGTAGTAAAAATTATGTGATAATTGATAGGACCGAGTTTTATTACATCACAAAATTTTTTAATTAAATTTTGGTAAGTGGTTTACTTTCTAATTTCCATGGGTTTGGGCATCCCACCAACATATTTAGGCCTGTTGTAGTCATCAAGAATGAGTTCTCCACCATACATTTCTGCACCATACCAACACAGTAGAGTAATTTTGGTATTCAACATTGTGCCTATAGATCCAATTTTGGAGACAAAAATAGAATAAATGTTAGATTAGTTATAGTATGGGAAATGAAATAAATAACAAGAAATGAAGCATTACTAGATAGTTATTATGATGGCCTGATATAAATATTTGCCTTGCTTTTCATTGATATGATAACCATGTATATATACAACAACCTTGGCTACAAAATCATATTCTATAATTGTGTAATTGTGTTGCCATGATTTCTACTGATTGATTCCTCTAATTGTGTTGCCATAATTGTGACTGATTGATTCCAAAAATTGTGTTGCCATAATTCCTAAATTAATGTATACTAAATATAAAAGATATTGACATATTCTAATACATCCCCGTAGTCGAAATAGGAGGTTGACGAATGTTGAGACTATGTAGAAAATCATCAAAGAGTTGCAGCGAAAGTCCCTTCGTGAAGGTGTCGGCAATTTGGTAATGCGAAGGAACATGTAACACCCATACTTGACCACGGGCAACCTTTTCACGCACAAAGTGTATATCCATCTCAATGTGTTTAGTGCGTTGGTGTTGAATAGGATTGCTGGAAAGATATACCGCGCTAACATTATCACAATAGACTAATGTAGCCTTCATGACAGGATAGTGAAGTTCCAAGAGTAAGTTTCTAAGCCAACAGGATTCGGAAACTACATTAGCAACTCCACGGTACTCGGCTTCAGCACTGGATCGTGACAAGGTAGGTTGTCATTTTGCAGACCAAGAGATTAAATTATCCCCAAGATATACGCAATATCCAGATGTAGACCTTCTGGTGTCTGGACATTCACCCTAGTCTGCATCGTTATATGTAGTAAGTTTATCAACTGAGGAGGGTGAAATATGTAGACCGAAAGTAAGAGAATCCTTAATATAACAAAGGATTCGCTTCAAAGCAGTCATACATTGGGTCCTCGGGTCATGCATAAATAAACACACTTGTTGAACGGCATAAGAGATATCTGGTCTTGTAAATGTCAAATATTGTAAAGCACCGGTAAGACTGCGATATTCGGTTGGATCATGATATGAGTTTCCTGAAGATCCACTGAGTTTTGCTTTTGTGTCTACTGGTGTAGAAGATGGTTTGAAGGAGGACATGCCTACTCGCTCAATAATTTCTTCGGCATATTTATTTTGTGAAAGAAAAAGACCTCCTGAATGTCTTGTAACAGATATACCCAGAAAATAACTTAGGGGACCAAAATCCTTCATGGCAAATTCAGAGCCAAGTTTAGACATGATGGATTGACGGAGAGTATTTGAAGATGCAGTAAGAATAATGTCGTCCACATAGAGAAGGATATAAGCTATTTCATTGCCTCGGTGATAAATGAATAAAGAATGATCTGAGACGCTGTGAGAGAAACTCAACGTGGCTACAAAATCAGTGAATCGCTGGTACCAAGCCCGAGGGGCTTGTTTAAGGCCATAAAGAGACTTCTTTAGTAGGCAGAAATAGTCAGGATGTTGGGGATTGCAAAAACCAGGAGGTTGGTGCATGTACACAGTTTCATCAAGATTTCCATGTAAAAAGGCATTTTTGACATCTAATTGATGAAGGCACCATGATTTAGATAAAGCAACGCTGAGTACCGTCCGAATAGTAGCCGGTTTGACTACTGAACTGAAGGTCTCACCACAATCTATACCAGTTTGTTGACCTGCACCATCTCCTACTAGACGAGCATTATAACTTTCAAAGGATCCATCGGATTTCTTCTTATGCCTGAAAATCCATAAACTGCGAATAATGTTAGCATTAGCCGGATGGGGCACTAAGTCCCACGTCTTATTTTCAATAAGAGCATCATATTCGTCTTTCATGGCCATTTTCCAATTATGATCATTTAATGTATTAAAGGGATTAGTAGGCAAAGGAGAAATGGAATGTTGGGCAGAGGTATGGAGATTAAAAAGTTGGCGAGGCTTGTAAATGCCGTGTTGTGCTCGGGTGGTCATTTGAGGAGAGTGTGGTGGACTGGCTAAAGAAGTGGGTTGTTCTAAGGGAGTTGAAGATGTGGATTCTGGAGAAGATGTTGGCTCATGTTGGGCTTGGAGGGGATTTGTGTTTTGGGCCGGTGTGGTGGTATGTTTAGTGGGGAAGGAGGTGCCCTGCGGAGTAGTATGGTGTGATGAGGAGGTTGGGGCCGGTGTAGTTCGGTGCTGGGTGGGGGAGGATTGTGCCAGATTGTTAGCGGCTAGAGGTGGAGAGGTTTGGACATCATGAGAGGTGAAAAAGGGTTGGTTGGGTGAGTCAAGGAAATGTGCAGTGCTTGTATCCAAAAAATCATAGCTGGAGCATGAAGGAGCAATTGAATTAGAAAAGGAAAACATATTTTCATCAAAAACAACATGCCTTGAAATCACTATTTTACGACTGGACAACTCATAACATTTATAACCTCTATGGTTCGATGGATATCCCAAAAAAATACAAGGTGTTGATCGAGCTTGCAATTTATTTCTAGATGTGGAAGGAATGAGAGGGTAACAGAGGCATCCAAAAACTCGAAGATGAGAATATGACGGATCTTTTTGGTAGAGAATTTTGGTGGGCATTTGGAGGGCAAGTTTTTTTGTTGGGAGAATATTGAAAAGGTAAGTGGCCATTTGTAAGGCATGGTGCCAAAACGAAGGTGGGAGGGAGGCATGAGCAAGAAGAGTTCGGATGATCTTATTTATGGTACGAATCTTTCTTCCGGCTTTTCCATTTTGAGGAGATGTATGAGGACAAGAAAATCTAAAAGCCATTTCATTGAGTTCACAGAACTTATGAAAAAGTGCATTGTCGTACTCTTTTCCGTTGTCACAATGAAAACATTTAATTTCTCTTTCAAATTGTGTTTTAATGTGAGTACGAAAGTGGAGAAAAATGGAATGGACTTGAGATATATTTGCAAGAGGAAAAGTCCATAAAAAATTCATGAAATCATCACGAAATAAAGCATAATAGCGATGTCCATCTGAACTAAGAGTAGGTGATGTCCAAAGATTACTATGCACAATATCAAAAGGCATTAAAGTGGATGACAAAGACTCATAAAAAGGTAATTTTATTTGCTTCCCAAGGGGACAAGAATGACAAAGGAAATTATTTCGAAACTTATTACAGATAATAAAGTTGTTTCAATGAAGAGAATTTAAAACATGAGCTCCCGGATGTCCTAAATGATTGTGCCATAATTCATTGGATAAAGCGGCAAAGGTGGATGGTGTTGTAGTGGATGGTCTTGTGGTAATAGGATAAAGTTCACCCAAGCTGTTGCATCTCATTAAATGCATTCCGATCTAAAAATCCCTCACAGAAAAATCGAAGGGATCAAATTCAACAGAAACATCATTGTCAATGGTAAATTTTCTCACAGAGACAAGACTTTTAATTAATTTGGGTGCATGCAAGACATTATGTAAGGTTAAAGGATGATGTGGGTTAGGTAATAATGCATTTTCACAACCAATAACTGGAATATGATGACCACTATCAACAGTAATATTATTACTCATATTGGAATAAGACGTAAGATTACCTCCATTTGCAGTCATGTGAGAGGTGGCCCTTGTGTCCATATACCATTGATCGTCAGGAGGAGAGATAGATAGAGTATGCATTGCAGCATGAATATCGGTTGGTGCATATGACGACCGTGCATGTTGAGCGGCAGCTACTATATGGGTCTGCTGAGGCTTAGGCCCAAGAATTCCTGGCTGGCGGGCCTGCTGAGATGTGAGTTGTTTCTGCCAATTTCCTGCTGTAGGATATGGACAAGGTGGTGTGGCCCATGGTCGGTCCTGCCCATGGAGGATACGCCCACTGCTATGTTTGCGTTGGAGGCGGCTGCCATGACGTAGGCCGGTGGTATTGCGATCGGCTGCCACGACCACCTCCTCTGTCTCTACCACAGCCACTGCGATTGCTTCCTGCACCGCCACGACCACCGCGGCTACTGCTGCCATTGTTGTTGTGGTTTTGATGGTGATGCAGATTTCCAGCAGAGTTGTCATGTTGAGATACTAGGAAAGCAGAGCTATCTGTGGTGTTTGCCGCCCTTTTTTCCCGTGCCGTTTCCTCCAAAACTAGCATAGAACGGGTTTTGTAAAACGGAGGAAGTGATTCTCTATGACGAATTTGGGAACCCACAGTGGCATAAGCATCTGTTAAGCCGGAAACGAGCTGAAGCACCAACCATTCGTTTGAAACGGGAGCACCAACATTAGATAGTTGATCCGAGAGCGATTTAAGGTATTGATAGTAAGATGAAGCATCAAGAAACTACTCCATGGTGACACTCGAAAATTCTTGTTCTAGGTAGAGAGCCCTAGAGTTTTTGTTGTCGAAGAAGATATCAAATAGTCGGTTCCAAGCAAGTTCAGCAGTTGAATCACGTTCAATAATTGTGTTGAGAAGATCATTAGAGATGGTGCCATAAACCCATTGTAAGACAACAGCGTCAAGGCGCGACCAAAGAGTAGGTTCGGTTTGTTTGAGAGAGAGAGTGGACGGCGTATCATTTGGAGATGGGGCAATGATATGATCAATGACTTGATAGGATCTGGCATTGATTTTGAAGAGTTAAGACCACGTATTATATTGGCCTTTTTCAGTATCGAGCGTGACTTTGATGAAGTTGGTGATGTTAGGGATGGTGAGAGCAGGATGAAAGGTGGAGGTAGTAGGTTTTGGAGGATTCAAAGAAGGTGGTATTGGAGAGGAAGGGTGATCTTCGGCCATGAGGGAGGATGAGTGGCAAGGAGTCTCTGGGCTGCTGTTAATGTCGACGATAGAGGAGGGGGATAGCACCGAGGGGGGGGGTCATTGCGGCACTGCAGGGGTGAGCACCGGCGGCCAGGGGACAGGCGGACAGCGATGATGGTCGTCGCTCAGGTTGCTGGTCGACGCAGGGAAGCTGCTATATGGGCCTTCTGGGGAGAGGAGCAGAGCAAGGGGAGAGGCAGGGGTTCGGTGGTGGCGGCACGCATCAGAGGGAGAGGAGCAGAGCAAGGGGAGAGGCAGGGGTTTGGTGGTGGCGACGCGCGTTAGAGGGACGCGACGGAGGACGGTGACGGCCTGCGGGGAATCGGCCTTTGGGCTTTCGTGTAATGTAACATCCTAGAAATTTTTAATATGTTTTTGGAATTAATAAAAGATTTAAAATGAATTTTTGTGATTTAATAAATATTTTTCTGAAATTTATCATTTTGCATGTGCAAAACACGTCCAAATATTTTCTTAGAAAATGCAAAGTCAAAAAAATGTGCTTGGAAAATATAATATTTATTAGTATATAATAATTATAAATTTTCTGAATTTTAATGAATAAATTATGACATGTTTGTAAATATTTCAAAATGAAGGGCTTTTGTGTAAAATTGCCACTTGGGGGTAAAATTTCAAAATTTTGAATTTTTGGGGCTGCACCCAGGGCCAGCCAGATTGGGGAGTTAGTAAGAAAATATATTTTTGATTGAAATTGATTTAACTAATTGATTTTTGAAAGATCTATATATGTAAAGATATTATTTTAAGGAATATTTTGTGAAAATATTGTAAAAAGCCTAATAATCAAATCCCGGCCTGTATTATCATCACAGCAACCAATTTCCCTGTTATGAACCAAAAACATTAATTCTTCATTATTTTCTTGAAGTGGAGGCTTGGATCTTGAATTTTTGCAAGGAGAAGGAAGGGGTTTTCTTAATTACTACTATTGTTCTTCAAGTTGATCTTCTTTGAGGTGGATATATTTTGCATGATTATAAAACCTGATGATGATTGATCAACCGTGGATATATGCTTGTATAATATGATAATGATGGATCAAATATGATATATCTTGCATGATTATAAAACATGATGTGAATTTAGGGGGGGGGGGTAAACCTCTATGAATAGTAGCCGAATAACTTCTTCATGAATAAAAATCCTAATTAGTGAATGATTCTTTGACTCTTTTGATATGTTCTTGGATCATGATTGAGTAGATGTCATGCTAGAAATTCCAATGTAGACCTTTGATTGATTTAAATGCATATATCAATGATTCTACCATGAATTGATTGTTGTGATAGAGCTGGTTCCATGAAATAAAAATCAAAATTTTGATATGTGGTGATCATGATTAGTTTGTTTTGAGGATGGATTTGATTGATGAACTGAGGTAGATTGGATAAATTGCACATGCTATATCATAGATTTCATCATACATGCGTATATATCAGTGTGAAAGGGGTTCATTTAGCTGTTCTGATGTCGCAAACTACATGTTGGTCGACCCTACGGTTGACCGCAGTTTCATGTGTTCTGTAGCCGATCGACTGTCGAAATTTAATTTTTGCCACTCTCTATTCTAGTGAATCTTTTTTCTTGAATGAATATATCTCCAAATCTGCAAACAATGATTATTGGTTTTTCCAAAGTGGCTAGATTTCAGTATTGACACATATATATGTACCTATATCTCTGTATGTGAAAGAATCTTGACTGTATTATAGTATTCAAAATCTTCATACGAAAAGTTTACTTTTAAATATTTTTATTCAATGTTATGAGTTTGGAAATTGGGAATTTTTTGGAGTTTATGAAAAGATTTTGGTTGATGTATATACTGAGATGGTTTGACCAAGAAACACTTATTTTTGTTACAGATTTTTATCATATGAAATCAATATAAACATATATCAGTATGAGAAATCACTGAGATTTAAATGGCTGTTGCAGACTGCATGTCGGTCGACCGTATAGTCGATTGTAGTTTGCTTGCCAGTCGACTGCAGTTCTTTTGAACTTGTTGCACGGTCGACTATGATGACTAGGATGTTGCCATCATTTTTACTGGTGGTCGACTGCAGATTTTTTCGCTGTGCCTGCTAGTCGACTACCAAGATTTTGAGTTGTGTTCCTCTTTGAATGCTATCGGTCGATTGCAACTTCTTTACTGTTGAATGTCAGTTGACTGTCATGTCTTGATTTTTGCACTCTGTTTTGCTGTAGTTTTTCATTCTTCGAATGATTGTTTCTTCGTATTTGCATACGATGAATCTCAATTTTTACAAATCAATTGGGTCAAGATTTTACTACTTTCAGAGAGTGTATCTTCAAATTTTAATAGAATTTAACTCAGATTTTTGTGGTTTTGGATCTCGAAATTCAAGAATAGTACATTTCAGATTTTTCTACTGTTCGAGGACATAAAATCTCATTTTATTGATGATTGTTTCAGTTTTGACAAATTATGTGAATATAGTTGTTCATGGAGGTACTTGGTTTGGACTTTTGGAACTGAGGGAAATCCTTGTTGTAAACTAGATGATTTTGGATTTATGTGACATAAAGAAATATTTGAGTTGTTATTTGAGTTATGAGACTCTAGAGGTTGGGTGGGACCCTAGCATGCCGGCAAGTGGGATTTTGTTGGAATTTGGCCAGTGGGGCTTGTTTTCATTGAGTAAAGTTAAGTCCGGTAGGGTACACCAACTCTAGGGAGTTTATGATTCTAATTAAATCTAATAAACATAAGAACATGCACTAATTGGAGTTGTGATGACATGGGAGCAAACGTGAGTATGAGGGCCTTAGGATGATCTACGGTGTAAGATAGTTCCCAAAATTACCGAGGTGTGAGTGAAATAGTCTCCGGAATTAAAAGTTAAGTCCGGTAGGGTACACCAACTCTAGAGAGTTTGTGATTCTAATTAAACATAATAAACATAAGGACATGCACTAATTGGAGTTGTGATGACATGAGAGCAAACGTGAGTATGAGGGCCTCCGGATGATCTACGGGGTAAGATAGTCCCCAAATAGTCTCCGGAATTACCTGCGGTGTGAGACTGATCTTCGAAATTATCGGATAGAGGCAACGCTCATGGTACGTCTGTGTGTGGTGAGGCGCCATAGTTTGCGGTATGAGCTATTTTCAAAAATTCCCATGTGTGAGTGAAATAGTCTCCGGAATTATCTATGAATAGAGTTTAACCTCCGAAATTATCGGGGCATAGGCTAGGCATGCACAGAATGTCCGAATCTCGTAGTAGTCACTGTAGTAGGAAAGTTGCATAACGTGGAATTGAACCTAATAAAGTGAAGAACGATAAGGGTTTGCACAGGACCTATGTAGTATGGGATGCATAGAATCCGACAAATATGCATTAGAAATCATCATATGCATTTGTGTTTCTTGACTTATTTTATGCATGCTTGTTTTCTGTTTTCATCTCATACACTTGACACTTAGCCTAGCTTCACTTGTTATTCTACGTTTCATTCATTGTTGTTTCATGTTCCATCTGTTGTTACTGTGTTAGTATGTTTCACTTGTTGTTCTATTTTTTATTGTTATGCATCATTCAATACTGTTATATTAATATGCATCAAGTTGTGATTGTGAGATCTAGAAGAATCACTATTATTTTAGTTGACCTCAGTTGCCTTCAACTGACATGCTCACTCTTTAGTTTGTTTCGCAGGACTTGCAAGTGAATTGCCCGAGTAAAGTATAAGGTTGGATTTAAGATGATTAAAGTTTAAGTGTTGGACTGTGTTGTAATAAATTTATTAATTCTGCTGAGTAAATGTGAAAGAACAGTTGTAATAAAAAGTTCTTATTTTCCCTGTATTTGATACTGTGTTTATGATTACATTGAAGTTGATTCTGAAATTTGTGCCTCTTATTTTAATTTTATTTGTTGGAAATTCGAGGTGCTAAATTTCGTATCGATGATCCGAACCGTTGACATTGATCTACACATATAAATTAGTGTAAGTATAGGGTCGACCCCCACCTTGAGGCTGGTAGGCGGCAGCCTCAGGCCCCTAAATTTTTTGCAATTTTAGGAGCCCCCAAATTTGTATTCTACTTGTAAATATAGGCACGTAATTTGCTCGTAAAAAAATTATATTGTAATTAGGGGCCCCAAAAATAATTATTTGGGCCTTTCGCCTTGGGCCCCTGGGAAATCAGGCCCGACCATGTGTAAGTATATAAAATCAAGTCAATTAAAATTCATTTGTCCATCCACAAAGAAAAGCTATCGAGTGGCACCCCTTCAATTGAAACCAAATCAACGACTCGGATTCGCCCTCCCAAAACATATCTTCCCTCCAAAAAGTTTCCCCCCCAAATTCAATTTTTTCCCCCCAAAACTAAAAAAACTCATTACTTTATTGCTCTCTCTCTTCTCTCTTCACCTTTTCATATTTCTCTCTTTCTCTCCTCCTCGCTCTCTCTCTCTCTCATTCCCTCCCTATTTACTTAGAAATTTAGATTTTCAGATTTCAGGCTTGTAAAATTTCAGATTTTTTATTCTTTTTTATTGGAAAATAGCAAATATCTACTCAACAATTAAATTTCATTATTTCCACCCTCAAAGTTCTAAGAAGTTTGATTTTACACCCCTGTTTATAATTATTTTTCAATGTATACTAATGGAAACATTGACACTTATTTACAACTAATTTTTGTCGTACTATTCAGATTTGAGCTACATAATTGTTGTTTTATTGTTTACAAGACTTTTCGTATGTTGTATCGTTCCGAAGACATGCCGTAGATACGTGCCCACGGGCAAATCTAGTATATATATATGTTACTACATTTTCATGAAAAGCATTTCGAGATAGAACCTAAATTTTTTGTAAGCAAATAGATCACCGTGATAGCTTAGCTGATCACATAAAGAAAGAATTGCCGAGTAGTTTGATGATCATTGTCAGTGCATACCATCACCATGCGCGTGGAAACCTTCAGAAGTATATTAGGACTGTAAAGAAAAAGAAAGGCAAAAAACCAAACCTAGATTTCTGAAAATGAAGAAAAAAATGGAAGTATGTGCGTCACATTGTGTCTGGAACCTAGATATTATTTATTATTAAGTAGCAATTTGCAAACATCATTGTTTCAAAATTATGCGTCTTAACTCTTATTGTCTTCTCTTTCTCAATTAAGAGTTGAAAGACATGTTCAATTTACTATATTGGAATCTTCTTAGAACAAAATTGTTAGAGTTTTCTGTATGTAATTCTGTATATTGCTAACTGCATCAGCAAGATTATTCAAACAACTAACGTATCTTCTAAAAATAATGGAGGCCCTCGCTATGTTTTATTGGGTTTATATGTCTTGCATACACATGCACGATGAAGAAGTCAATGAAGCACTGAGATGGATTGAAGCGAGGCATTGAAGAAGAATAAAAACAGTCAGCAAAAGCAAACAGGTGGAGTTGCGGTCGACCGCACTAGAGGTCGGTTGACTGCCCCGACTGTACAGGGTTTTGTTAGATTTCGAAGGCAATCACAGATTAAATACACAGCAGAAAATTTTTAAAATTATCGAAACATAGTCATGGATCCATGCGAAAACCATAAATTGTGTTTAGGAGTTATACCTTGAAGATGGATCTGTTGTCTCCACAGTATGTCGATCACAGCACTACAATATTGCGGTGTCTCTACGGTATCCACACGACGGAACGGAAAACGGCTCTCCCTCCGACCGCAGTGCTAGATGCGGAAAGGGGATGTTCCTCCTCACAATCTCTCTCTCTCTCACTTTCTATGACGGCTAAGATTTTTCACGTATCACATTTCCACATATACATATCATATATATAGATGCAGAAAATCAACCCTAAGAGAGTCAAGAGGTTGTTAGGGTCACAATCTGACCTGGGTCAGATTTGTGTGGGCATTTAAACTTTAGTCGGCCCATTTAATATAATTAAATGTCTAACCAATGTTAAGAGCCCAAGTCTAACTTGGAACCCTAATTAAATTCATCTTATGAATTAAAATCCAAATTTCGATCCATTCTAAGTGTGTGACTCTGTAGGTTCCCATTACGCATAGAGCGTGTCACCCTTGTATAGTTCAATCTTTGGTTTCTAGATGTTCGAGTAGACTTATTAAAACAAATGAGATCAATATCTCATATTAACTCATTTGAGCATGACCATGCATTTTACAGTCTCACTCAATCAAGGGGCCGACAGATATCGCTAATGTTATGTAAGAGGGACAAATGCTATCTAAGTCACTCACATCCCACCGGATGATTTGTAATATATCCAATACTCGATTTTATAATAATTTTATTACATGCAACGTTTGACGGTATTAAAACATATAAATTCTCATGCAGGAAAACATAGTGACTTCAAGTCAAAGGACTACGTACACCATGGTCACTGTGAGAACCGCTTATGACACTCACGTAACGATCCATGCACCGTTCTCATGGTGGGTCGGTCCAGTACATTATTACTATAATATGCACCCATGTGAAGACTTGATATCTCATATCCAGAACCTGTGAGAATGGTCATCAGTCTACGCACACACTAGTCTCTATATATTATCATTGTCCTAATTCACAATAATTCTTGATTAGGGACATTTAAGAACAGTGTTCTGATTTCAGCCAATAGAATCTCACAATCAAGTCATGCACCTGATATTCCATGACATTGAACTTACTATTTTAAGGACTTTATTATGTTCATTTAAGTCACAATAAATAACACAATAAATGAAATGCCTAAATATGAAATAAATGTCATGATACAACGTAAACTAGTAATGTTAATACACAACTGGCCATTAGGGCATACACCAACACCCGAGAGGGGAACAGTCGACCATCTGTTATGTACTTGAGGGATCTCAACCCATCCCACACTAGGACTCAACTAGCCCTCAAGTCCGGCCCAAGGGTTGACCCGCCTCGGCCCACACTTGACACGAACCAACTACGAATCGACCCCGTTGATTGCCGCAACCACCATCTACGCTTGAAGTTCAATCACAACCTCGGCCCGACCAACAAGTAGCTTCCGCTTAACTTAACGCTCTAAGGTCCTCGACAAGTGGTAGCTCCAAAACACATCCATGGAATCCATCCATGCACGATGAGTGCATCGACGTACGAGTCATCTCCTCCAACGCGTTCGATGCGACACGAGTCATATTCTACCCGTCTAGGTTTGTCAACAAGACTTAGTCCTAGAGTCTCAATACTCAACCGATGTATCCCAACAAGGTACACTACACTAGGAGTAAGCCCTAACCCATGAATACCCAAAAAGGGGTTCCAAGAGCCCTAAAATTGATAATTTATAAATCCAAACAGCAAGCACACATTTTGCGTTTATGCCAAAACAGAGTCACTCCCGGTCCCATTTCTTTGAAAAATCGCGATCGGGCGCTCCCATGCTTCTACTCAAGGTAGAAAGCAAGTATAAGCACACTTTGGACATGGGTTTCATCCCAAAATGGTCAACATTAACACCCCGACATCCAATACAATTTCCACATCAAAATAGTGAACAATGCTGTTTATATTGAGGTCTACACGCAACTATGAGCTACCCAGAGCAAGGAATTTTAGATAATTTAAGTCATAACTCATATCCACATCTATAACATAATTTGTGACCTCAAACAGCAACTCTAAGCTAATAAAGTATAAGTTCAAACTCATTTCCATAAACATGGTGCGAAACAGTGAGCTGTATGATTCACTGTGTTTCTGTCGTCACTTGCAAAAATCATATAAAATCATACGCTTTTCCAAATCATGATTTCTCAGTCATTCTAGAAAGTTTTATGTGTCTACTAAAACTTCCTAGTTTCAAGTTTCTTCAGAATATGTCGTTTACAAGCTCTTATGGTCTCATCTTTAACAAGTATACAGATTCTCAGAACAGCACATCCAATTAATACAGTCTTGGTATATCATGAGAACTTATGCTGGTACAGATTTTCTAATGGTGAGAGAGGTATACAAAATCTTCAACAAGTATACAGATTTTATGATAGATGAAACTTCTTGAACTTTAATAATTGGTGACATCTCACTAATTTTCTAATGTACATTCTAGAAGATTAACGATACCCAGGTACCAGCATAATTAAATTTGGATTTTGAACCGAATAATATACAAGAAACTTGTGAGAATGAGTTTTGGATGAATGCCATACAAGATGAATTAAACCAATTTATAAGAAATGATGTATGGGATTTATTTCCACGAACTCCTTACCATACTATAATTGGTACCAAATGGGTATTCAAGAATAAGTTAGATGAATCAGGACAAGTCGTTAGGAACAAGTCTAGGTTAGTTGCTCAAGGATATAATCAAGAAGAAGGAATTGATTTTGATGAAACATATGCTCCTGTTGCTAGACTAGAATCAATTAGGATCTTATTATCTTTTGCATATTTTATGAATTTTACACTCTTCCAAATGGATGTCAAGAGTGCTTTTCTTAATGATTTTATTAAGGAAGATGTTTATGTTAAGAAACCACTCGGTTTTGAACATGAACAATTCCCAAACTACGTTATTAAATTGAAAAATATTTTATATGGTCTTAAACAAGCACCTCGTGCTTGGTATGATCGGTTAAAGACTTTTATCTTAGAAACTGGTTTTGAGATAGGTAAAGTAGATACTACCTTGTTTATTAGGAGAACAGAGACAGATATCCTAATCATACAAATATATGTAGATGCCATAATTTTTTGCTCTACTAATAGTAATCTCTGTCAAGAGTTTGCTAATACCATGAAAAATGAGTTTGAGATGAGTCACATGGGTGAACTCAATTATTTCCTTGGACTACAAATAAGGCAGTCTCCAAATGGCATATTCATTAATCAAGAAAAATATGCTAAGGAATTACTCAAACGGTTTCGCATGGATAGCACTAGTAGTAAGACCACACCTATGGCTACTACTACTACACGTGACAAAGATGAATTAGGTAAGAGTGTCGATCAAAAACTCTATCGAGGTATGATTAGCTCACTCTTATATATGACTGCTAGTAAACCAGACATTATGTTTAGTGTATGCTTGTGTGCTAGATATCAGTCAAGTCCAAAAGAGTCTCACTTAAAAGCTGTGAAATGTATTTTAAGATACATTAAAGACACATCTGACTATGGTTTATTTTGTCCACACACCGATAATTTTCAACTTTTGTCATATAGTGACGCTGATTTTGCTGGTAGTAAAACTGATCGTAAAAGTACTAGTGGAACTTGTCACTTTTTGGGACATTCACTAGTATCTTGGTGCAGTAAAAAGCAAAATTCGGTATCCCTATCTACTGCAGAAGCTGAATATATTGTTGCAAGTTTGTCTTGTGCCCAAATTTTATGGATGAAACAAACTTTATTAGATTATGGTATTTCATTTTCAAAACCTGCTGTAATGTGTGATAATACCAGTGCTATTAATCTATCTAAAAATTCAGTTCAACATTCACGTACGAAATATATTGATATTAGACATCATTTTCTACTTGATCATGTTTTAAACGGAGCTATATCTTTGGACTTTATTTCTACTAATAAACAAATAGCAGATATATTTACCAAACCACTTAAGGAAGACACTTTTATCAACTTTAGAAGAGAACTAGGGATTTGTTGTTTTCATGATGTTTCTTGAACATTTATCTTGTGTAAGTCGACTGACAAAGTATTTTTTTCGTTTTCTATCTTTAGACTGAATTTTATGTTCTGGGCAGTCGACTGTGTATTGTACCACGTCGGCTGACAGAAGTATTAATTGATGTATTTTCTATTTTTTTCATCTTGTATTTGTTTTCCCTTATGTTTTATGTTTTTATCTTCTATGCAAACTTTGCGACCACGTACTTCATTTCCTATGTATAAATTTGTTATGGTTATGCAATGCTTTTACATTATGTTTTGTTTCTTCCCTCCTATTTTTTGTTGATGACAAAGGGGGATAAAAAAAAAGGTTATATTTTGTCTTGTGCATGTTTTTGTGTATGTTATTACTTGTGTGTATGTTGTACATTAGTTAGGGGGAGCATTTCATCACATGTTTACATCTTCACATTACTTCATGATATGTAATTATTATTATTGTAAGTTATTGTGTTGTCATCATCAAAAGAAGGAGAATGTTGATTCTTGGTTTTGATGACTACAACACAATACAAAGTTGTTTTATTAGATATATCTTGCAGGGTGTATCAAAGTCAATACCATGGTCAAATACACAAAGGCAAAATAATCTAATGAAGCTTTCAAGAAGAATTGATCAAGCAAGCTTTAAGACATAAAGACAAAGGCTCAAGCTCAAGTCAAAGACTCAAGTTCAAGACAAGATTCAAGTGCTTCAAATGTTTTGTAAAAAGTATCTTGTAATATTGTATTTTTTATTCTTTGAGTCTTAGAAACTTGTAATAGTCCTTGTCACACACACACTCACACATATCATTTAATAACTGAGTGTTTTATAAAATTAAAAGATCGAAACATGGTTGAATAAGTTCAGCTGTTGAGTACCAGTCAACTGTTCCTTGGAACCAAGCGATTGTCATAGTACGAAACTGTCTGAACTCATATAAGTTTTGGCCAGTCGACTCATTATGGCAACGCAGTCGACTGTTCAAGTCGTTTCGATAGTTTTCTGAATTTAAAACTTGTTTTTCAAATTCAAATCCTTTTCTATCTGTTTTAATACAGTTTAGGGAACTGTTTTACAACGTCCCTCTGATCCTTACTCTATAAATAGAGTATAGGAATCACTTTACAAAAGTTCCAAGCATTTTCTTTAAGTTTCAAGCTTTTTGTTTTTGAGAAGAACAAGCATTTCAAAAGCATACAAATTCTCTAAGTCTCGGTTATCTGAAATTCAGTTTATTATAACATCGAATTCGTTTTAGACTGATTTCAGAAGTTAACCTAATAGCCACTATACAAAATCACAAATCACAAAAAAGTCTATAGGTTATTGTAAACTCTTTTTGTTGTTGTTTTTCACTCTCAGGTTGTGAGAGTGGTCCTCTCGGTTGGAGAGTAGGGCTCTTGGTTGTAGAGTCAGTTTTTCACTTTTGGGTGTAGAGTGGGTTTGCTCTCTCTAGTGGTGAAAGAGGTCTACGGGTTTGACATAGTTGTTGTCAAAATGCCGTAGAGTATTCTTGTACATTTTCAAGAATAGTGGAAAATCTCAAGTGGGTTGCTTGGGACTGGATGTAGGTCGGGAAGACCGAACCAGGATACATCGCTGTGTAACTCTATGTGGTGGTTTTATTTTCTCAACTTGCATTTCTATTTTTCTGTGTTTTATTCGTAAACTTGTCTGGTAAGTCGATTAAATTTCCTCTATAAGTCAACTGATCAGACTTGTATAAAATACTCTTCTTTTCTGATGCTACAGTCGACTGTACTTCATTTTCAGTCAACTGGACAGTATGAAAAGTTCAAGTTCTTAATTATTTTTTATACAAACTATTCACCCCCCGGTAGTGTTTATTTGCCTTGCCTACAGGATCCTACAATATTTTCATGTAGTTAACCATGTATGATTTTAAAAGAGGTTAAAAGAGAGAGAGAGAGAGAAAGAGAGAGAGAGAGAGAGAGAGAGAGAGCTTGTTGTAATGTACATGCGAAGACCTTTTGTTAAATGTGATCAAGTACAATTACATCTCCATATTAATATATCTAGTATCCATATACTGGAGAGCCTACTGCAAATTTGATCTGAAACATGCTTGTTGGCCCCAGTTTTTGATATATTTCAGTGTATGAGAAATTTTACATTCTTGGGCTTATGTGTTTTGTGAGAGAGATGATGTAAGTTATAGATATAAAAAATACATGCAGTTAAAATTAATAATAGAAACAACAACATTAGCCCCAACTATCCAAAATAATTATAGAGTGATTCACACAAAACACATAAGCCCAACTATCAGTCAATTCAAACATTATGAGAACATGATGATTGCAGATGGATTGATGACTAAACCCACCAAAAATCACGATCAAGGATGAAAATCATTATAATGAAAAAGTAATCAATCAAATCAAAACCAATTGTCATTTCTATTCTAGAATACAAATAGGAATTTTAGTAAAAGTTTTGACAGAGTCTCCCCTAAAATATCAGCCCTTTTACAGCAATTTCTTACGAAATTCTGCTAAAAATTAAAAATATAACATCACGGTCAGTTAATATCAATCCTTCCCAGGCCAATCCAAGCAACATCACACAGGCATCATATATATAAGGCTATGGGGACAAAAATCTTCATATGATGCAAGATACAAAATAAAAGCCAAGATTTCGTCTGAAAACGAATGGATTTTTTGAAAAACCTTTGAAAAACCACCCACAGAACCCAATACTCTAGAACTTTGCGGGTACGGGTTTTAACATCACTATATTATATCATCATCCTATACAGATACTTACACCATCTCCCAAAATACTAACTATTATACAGATTTACATAATTCCTCATTCTACATCCACCAACCCTACTACAAAAATAAATCATACATGGTTATACAAATATGCAACTAATACATCATCCACCAACCCTACTACCAAAAAAAAATATTACAGGGTTGTTACAATAGGGATAAAAAACACAATGCATCATGTCTTCAATATGGATAGTTTCATAACGGAAAAGTGCGCCTAAACAAACAATAAGAGTTTTTCAAGAATCAATCAACACCAATGATAATTGAAAAAACAAATAGTAAGAATTAAAAAAATATCAATAATGAGCATCTAATATAATAAATGGTTAAGCTTACCTAGCGAAGGGATATCAGATTAAGCTCACGTTCATCTCGAATGGTAACCCCTACATTTTTTTTGTCGAAGGAATTGCACCTGTAATGGGAAAATAACAATTTAAAATGTAATTGGACAATTAATTAATTTCATAAAAAGACAATGAAAAACTTCACTAACTATTTTTTTCAGGACAATGAAAAGCTTCACTTACCACAAACATGCAGGATTCAAAAGAGTATTATTCCTACGTTGGCTCGGAGCATAATGTATAATTTCTTCAGTGAAGCTTTTATCTCCAATATGGGTTTAGCTAACAATCTACGAAATCTCAAGGAAATATGCACAAAACTTGATAGTAGTGTGAGTACCTCTACAACTAACCCTGCCAAAAGGGACGAGTACTTATCACAGATATTAAATCATGTTTTAATGGAACTTAATGGAGCTGAGTTTATGTCCACATTTGAGTTTATTGAGAGTGGATTATTCAGTCTATTTCTCCAGCATGATTAATTTATTCTCACTATTTGTGATATTAAAGAGTTCCTCCTGCAAAACCCTTAAACATGACTTCCCATCAAATAACCATCAAGGAAAAATATCCAGAGATTTATCCACACATCAATAAATTCAATTTTAAAGAACCTCATCCTATAGATATTGTTGCTAAAAACCCCGCTAACGCTTTCATTAAATCATTCTAGAGCACTAAAGCCTATGCCTTGCCTGTCACTGTCTATTTCAATGTCAACACAATTATACTAAATACCCACTCAATTCCTCAACCCAACAAAACTAATCAACTTCTATATTCAACTTCTATGTAATAAATCTAACTCATCACATCTAACTCATCACATGTAGAAGACTTTGACTTTGAGAGTAAGGAATACATTTCAAACCGTGGACCCACCCATAACTCATCATAAGTATCAGGACTTGATCCACACCTCACTCTAGCCGTTTGTAGATTTTGACCTTAAGGGGTGCCTTTGCCTTCCGCACAATCGACGATCAAGGGGGTCTACACTTGCTGAAATTAATGCATGAGTAAATTGAGGGAACTGAGAAGGATCCCTTTGGTTCCAGTTCCTATGTTCTCTATCAGAACTTGATCCACACCTCACTCTAGCCTAGTTATGTGTAGATGCAACTCCTCTAACCGCAGTTATAGCATTTGCATTAAACTTTCTTTGAACCTAGGACTCCTTTCCCCTCGCCGCCACGTTTTCCCTAAGCAGGTTAGCCCCACAACATCTATCCCACCATAACATAGTTGTAGTAATGTTCCGGTGATATAATGTGGGTCCCTTGCTGAGTTCAAAATCCGACAACAGTAGCTAAGTAAATCACGATGTTCTTTACATATTTCATGTTCAGGCAGAATTTCGATATCATGTTGTTATATTTTAGAATTAGCAAAAAATCAATAATAAATTCATTAAAAATATTTTCTACACTCCTAAACATGATTACTAACAATCTGGAAATTATCAGAAGAAAATTTTATTATTTGATCAGCCTTTTTACTTTTTAAACATGGAAGAAACAAGAATCTGAAAATCTGGATGTAAAAACACAGTTGTAGTAAAATGGGGATAACTTTTGCTACACAACTCGGAATTCAAAAATTCAATAAGTTCTGGAAACTAGAAAGATAAGGCCACAATTCTCATTCAGAAAGTAATTTATTTTAAGATCGTTTACTAGTTCAAAAAAAGCAGTCAACATACAGGCCAGCAAGCAATATACAAGTTTTATGGTATATTCATAAATTAATTTAATTAAACAGGATGGGTATCAATTACATTAGTCAATAAGTTATACAATCAGCATGATGAGTGTCAAAACATGATGAATAAAATTAAGAACACATACATACACTAATTTATCATCAATCAACCATTAATCGATCAAACACCTACAACCTAGCAATTCTCTCTATAGTAATCAAATTTTGTGATATTTATATGAACAACCCTGTTATCAAATCTATATGCGCACATAGAAGATTCTACATTTGGAGTCAAAAGTGGCACGATGTCAAGAATATTGAGGTTAGCTCATGTAAACCCTCAATAGACCCAACGAAGAGATGAACAAAGTATAATACGATAAACAAGGGATCTACATGCAAAAATTTCCACAAAACTCGAATTTGATACAATTAACAATTCAAGAGGATGGTGACTTTCCTTATAAACGGTGAAAACGAATACCAAGAATAACGGGATAAGGATCCCGAAGCAACGAACCCACGAACTAGCACAACTTTAGCACGTGCAATATACGTGCAAAAAACCAAAGCAATAACAGCACAAAAGGGACAACAACATCAACAGGGAAGGGGGCAAGGTAGCAACTGAGGGATTCGATCAGGCTGACGGTGGGGCTGACTCTAAGTGTGGGCAGCGATGACGGCGGCGACGCAGGGTAACGTCGGGGCGGTTTCAATTCTTGTTCGACGGGAAAGGGAGGCACGATGGGGGTTCTACTGTTCGAGGTCGAGGCCAAAGGAGGAGGTTGCTGGGGGTATCGGTGTGGTGGCGGCGCTTGAGCTGGGCGATGGGAGAGGCGATGAGGGGGGGTCGGCGGAGGTAGGGTGGACAAAGGGGGCCGTAGGTGGGGTTGACGAAGGGGGGGCAGATATTGGGTCAGGGAAGATGGTCGGAAAATTTGGGCGGGATAGTTTGGAGGTCGGGAGAGAGAGAATATGGGAAGAGAGAGAAAGAGGAGAGAGGAAACAAAAATTGTGACGACTAGGAATTTTATTGTTGGGGTTTTTTAGGGTTTGTATTAGGGTTGTAATTATAGTATACAAGTAGATTGTTGGGCTAATAGGTTAGTATCGAATAATAGTGGGTTTGGGTTGAGGACAAACTGCAATTGAGTTTTGGGTTCAACAAGAGATGTGTTGAAGACAATAGGGTTCAATTAAAAACATCCACAATCCAATAAAATAAAAATCTACAAGATATATAGCCCAACAAAAGATAAAATAGTTCATGAATGAAAATTTTAATCCAATTAGATAAATAAATAATACAAATGAAAAGAATATCAATTGGCTTGAAAATAAATTAGAATTCGCCAAGAAAATTAGATCAAGTATAAAATAATTTGATAAATGAACTTTAGTTAAATAATCGAGGATAACAATTAATAATTATGATCATAATAAAATAAAATTATATAACAAATTAATATTTATGTTCAACAATTTATTAAAATAATCCAATAATAATAATAAATTTGTTTTCGGGCTCAAATATAAATATCCGATCCATAAGATGTAGAAAGTAAGATTAAAACACACCGTTATTCAAAATGAATAAATTTTTGATTAAAAAAATACTTTAATAAAAATCCGAAATGAATTTGGCACATAATAACTTTATAAAAATCAAACTATCGCAAATACACAGATAATACTTATTGTCGGGAATGGGGGTTACAATCCTACCAACCTTACAACAAAATTTCATCCTCGAAATTTGCTCATGCGGTATATAGGACAAAGCAAAAGCAAATTTGTGGATAACAAAATAGGGGATTCAAAGGGAAAGATAAAATAGTGGCAACACCAGAAGGAGAAAGAACATGGATAAGAATGAAGTGATCAAGAATGATGTGGATAAGGATTCAATGGATGATGGCAATGCAGATGGATGAATAAGGAAGTAAACAATGCAAAGAGAGAGAAGCAACAAGAGAATCCTGGCACCTGTGGGTTATGGGCCCACCATGCTTCCGCTGCGCTACTCTGATGGTGAAGCTCCAAGCCGTAGACATAGCGCTGTAGATCAAGTGATGCTGATCGGCGGACCAAGCAAGAACAAGAAGAATGGATGACATTGTAACTAAACGAATATGGGTATGAAAGGAATGAAATCATACCAAATAAGAAATCAATAAATAAGGACAACTGCAAGGGACGAAGGAAAGCAAGGAATCAAAGAATGGGAGGGACAAAAGACATTAAGAAATGAAGGAACTGTGATGTGATCAAAGAGGAATGAAATAAGACTAGTTTTTAGATTGTAAGTTGAATATCAATTGTTCATGTGATCTCTGTATTGCACATACTGTTGAGTCAAACAGGTTAAACCCAAATCTGATTAATATATCAATCAAAGCCAAACTTCCTTTCGTTAGTCACGTTTGACTGATATATTATCCAAACCAGGGTTCTGATACCACTAAAAATCTTATCACGCCCCGCTTCCCAAAAATACGGAATACGAGCAGATGACATTGGCCCAGCGAATGACTAACGTCACCCATACGTTATTTATCCGATCAACTCAATAATATAATCAATACAGAAAATAATTGCACAGACAATAATAATAATCTCAAGAATAATAATACTTGAAATGAAGCAATATATAATATCCAAGTACAACAATCCAACGTCTGGAAACAAATAAATGCAATATTCATGTCAAAAGCCCACAATACAATGAAATAACGATAATTCAATAATTAAGTCTTCATGATAAAACAGTAATTTATTAAGCAGCGATGCTATCAATTCCTTCACCAATGTTGTTCTCCCAATCCATCAGGAAATTCTCCATCAACACATGTAAACACTTCATCTAAAAAGAGAAGAAAAATTGTCCTTAGAGCAAGTCATGAATAGCAAGTAGAGAAAGCAGGGAATAATGGAATAACGGTATAACAATGAATTCAATGGATCAGTAAGAATCAATAACATGGGACAATAACATTAATCAATATCATGATAGTCGATACAATGGCTATAAACAATGATTCAATATTCGGTAACAATAATTAATGATCAATAACAGTAACACTTAGCCAATATTCGATATCAATAGAAACAATGAGGAATAATATGCAGTGTCGATGTCTATCAATTCTTCAGTCTATTATCATTTTAATCCTAACTAATGCATGTACTACTGCATACCATTCTACAGGTTCGGTGAATATAATCAGTTTCGTTTAGACTTAAGTGGAAGATTCTATAGATCAAGTACACGGCACGATAACGGCACTTACAGAATTGGTGAACACTGGTTTGCTCAATAACAATAAATAATACACGATCAATTGGGATACTGTGTTAGTAATCTAATAATAAATAGATAACGATAACAATAGCCAACACACAATATTTTATGAAACAAGGCCCACACTTCAAGTATAGTCACTATATCATCAACTACTCCAGTCAATCCATTAAACCCGGTTTATTAAATTATTTTGTTAATGCAACAATACAATATGCAATTTGAGATATTAGATGGACGATAATAACAATAGGGAAACAATAGGACTGTAAACAATGACAATAACTCATTAGGATCATGCAATACAACATACACATTTCTATTCATGCAATACAATGATATAGGATTAATTAATCTATTAAAATCTGGAATAGTGAAATTCTAGACAGCAAGAGTAGTCTGTACAGAAATGCAGTTTTCTGTTGTTTCAAAAATCAAAAACTGAAACCGTCAGAAATCTAGAAACTAGACTTCCACACGGTTCCAACGCATATCTAAAGTTCAAAATCTGACAACAGTAGCTAGGTCAATCACAATGTTCCTTACAAATTTTATGTTCAGGCAGAATTTCGATATCATGTTGTTATATTTTAGAATCAGCAAAAACTCAATAATAAATTCATTAAAAATATTTTCTAGACTTCTAAACATGATTACTAATAATCTGGAAATTATCAGAAGAAAATTTTATTATTTGATCAGCCTTTTTACTGTTTAAACATGGAAGATACAAGAATCTGAAAATCTAAAAGTAAAAATATAGCTGTTGTAAAACTGGGATAACTTTTGCAACACAACTTGGAATTCAAAAATTCAACATATTCTGGAAAGTAGAAAGGTAAGGCTACAAATCCCATTCAGAAAGTAATTCATTTTAAGATCGTTTAAGGGTTCAAAAAAAAAAAAACAGTCAACATACAGGCCAGCAAGTAAATACAGGTTTTAGGTTATTATCCATAAAATAATTTAATTAAATATGATGGGTATCCATTCCATTAGTCAATAAATTATACAATCAGCATGATGGGTGTCGAAATATGATCGATAAAATTAAGAACACATACATACACTAATTTATCATCAATCAACCATTAATCGATCAAACACGTACAACCTAGCAATTTTCTCTATAATAATCAATTTTTGTGGTAATTATATGAACAACCCTTTTATCAATTCTATATGCACACATGGAAGATTCAATCTTTGGAGTCAAAAGTGGCACAATGTTAAGAATATTGAGGTTAGCTCGTGTAAACCCTCAATAGACCCAATGAAGAGATGAACAAAGTGTAATACGATAAATAAGGGATCTACTTGCAAAAATTTCAACAAAACATGAATTTGATACAATTAACAATTCAAGAGGACAGTGACTTGCCTTATAAAGAGTGAAAATGAATACCAAGAATAACAGGATAAGGATTCCGAAGTAACGAATCCACGAACTAGCACAACTTTAGCATGTGCAATATACATGCACGAAACCAAAGCAATAACAACACAAAAGAGACATCAACATCAGCAGGGAAGGGGGCAAGGCAGGAACTGTGGGCTTCGGTCTGGCTGACGGAGAGCAGGGGCGGGTCGACGGCGGCGACGCAGGGCAGCATTGGGGCAGTTTTAATTCATGGTCGATAGGAAAGGGAGGCACAGCGAGCTATTCGATGTCGAGGCTGGAGGAGGAGGTCGCTGGGATTTCGGTGTGGTGGCGGCATTTGAGCTGGGCGACAGGAGGGGCGACGAGGGGGTCGCCGGAGGTGGGGTGGACGAAGGGGCCGGAGATTTGGTCGGGAAAGATGGTCGGAAAATTTGGGCCGGATAGTTTGGAGGTCGGGGAGAGAGAATGAGGGAGGAGAGAGGAGAGAGAATTTGTGACAACTAGGAATTGTATTTTTGATATTTTTAGGATTTGTATTAAGGTTGTATTTATAGAATACAAGTGGATTGTTGGGTTAATGGGTTAGGATCCAATAATAGTTGGTTTGAGTTGAGAACAAACTGCAATTAGGTTTTGGGTTCAACAAGAGATGTGTTGAAGACAATAGGGTTCAATTAAAACCATCCATAATCTAATAAAATAAAAATCCACAAGATATATAGCCCAACAAAAGATAAAATAGTTCATGAATGAAAATTTAATTCCAATTGATAAATAAATAATACAAATGAAAAAAATATCAGTTGGTTTGAAAATAGATTGGAATTCACCAAGAAAATTAGATCAAGTATAAAATAATTCGATAAATGAACTTTAATTAAATAATCGAGGAATAGCAGTTAATAATTATGACCGTAATAAAATAAAATTATATAACAAATTAATATTCGGGTTTAACAATTTTTTAAATAATCCAATAATAATAATAAATTTATTTTCGGGCTCAAATATAAATATCCAATCCATAAGATGTAGAATGTAAGATTAAAACACACCGTTATTCAAAATGAATAAATTTTCGATGAAAAAAAATACTTCAATAAAAATCCGAAATGAATTTGGCACAAAATAACTTTATAAAAATCAAACTATGGCAAATAAACGGAAAATACTTATTTTCGGGAATTGGGGTTACATGAACTTTATAAATGAGAGTTGTAGCCCCTTGAATATAATTTTGGGAATTTCTGATGGATCTGGAATCCGATGTGTAGAGTCCAACATATACTGCTTTTAGTATCGATATATTTTTAATTCCAGATTACTATTTTGAGGCTTATATTCTCGATTATCAACTTAAAATATCATGTTAACAGTAGCAGAAAGTCTTGAAATTTATCAGGATGGTACTATTGATGGAACTGCGATGATTCCCAGGACCACGGATTGGTGTGCGTATCGATCATAAAAGCTTAACAGATTTAATACGTGATCTAACCCTTTATAGCGGAATCTAGGGTTCACGAATTATACCTGCGATGAGAAGAAGACGATAGTTTCTAGCAACCTCGAGCCGTCAGCGACCCCAAGATCTTCTGCACGTATTCCTTCCTCGGGTTGGACGTCGTGTGGGCGACGGTCTACCAACCTTTCTTCTCCTTGGCTGACCTTTCTTTCTCTCCTTACGTGAATCACGAATTTAGAGAAAACTTCTTATCTCTGATAATGATATGACGGCCAGAGAATAGAGGATATATATATAAGGCTACGACAGGGACCATGAAGAGAAATTAGGGTTAGGTCTCCTAACGAATTTGGGTATCTCGTGTTCAGCCCGAACACACAACCCAGGCACATTAACAACAGCTCGGTCCACTAAAGAGCTATTGTTGCACTACCTTCCTAATTCCAAATTATATTTATGGGCTTCTTTTATTATATGCTCGTTCAGCTCCCCATGTTAAGATATCGAATGTCCGTCGATCAAATTAAGTTACTGACAACTATATTGATCAACATCTTTTATCCTTAAGTAGTATCACTCAACTTTATTTGTCATGTCGGATGTAATCCACCTGCAGGGTTTACATGACAATCCTTATGAGCTCCTTAAGGGGACATCATCAACCCGACATATCGGGACATGGATTCCTTTTACAATCAACAGCCCATCATACATACAATGCTATTACCCAATTCATAGAGGTTGTTGATCCATAATGAATCTCACTCTTTTATGAGTTAAAGTAATGCACACTGCATATACATGTCTATTATTATATCTGGATTAAGAGCATACGCATCCATAATAACAGAGGTGTTTGTTCTCTTTTGTAGTCAGTACAAAGAGAACAACCTCAAGTGGTCCTGTTCAATACACACAAAGTGTACTAGTGTAAACCTATAGTCAAGATAGACTAATACCAGATTATACTACAACCTTTCCAATGGATTGTCCAAGTCCGTCTAGGTTGTGAACTATTTATATATTCCATAGAGAACTGATAATATGATCTTCTGTGTGTCTCCTCACACCATATTATCAATCTTATAGAATATCAGATACTTGCATTAATATTATAATAAACACAATATGCAAACATATGCCCATATGATTCGCATTCAAAAAAAAAAAAGGAAATAAAGTTAATACAAAAGTGATGCTTTCAGTATATAACCCTAACAACTAGACATGATTTGAGGTGCTCTATCACAAGGAGGTGTTTGTTCGCATGAAGAAAGTCGAGAAGGTATACAAAAATTTATAATTTTATTTTTGGTAATATGCTTTTGGTTTCTTTTCATATAAATTGATGTATGGTGATGGGTACAACATATAGAATATGCTAGAAGTGAGAATTTGTGGACAACATGGAAGAAATAAGGATTTGAAGGTTGGACATAAAGCCAAAAATTAGGGTTGTGAGAATTGATATGGAAATTTAATTCTAATGGTTAAAGAATATGTGTTGAAGGGTGTAGAACATTACTAGATGATTAATGTGAATTTAGAATGATTTTTGTAGACTTAATTCTCTAGGTAAAATGGTTGAGATTATGTGTAGGATAAGTACGCATGTCGGGTGTTCGATGAAATTCCAGAGCGAGATTGAGGTTAGCATTTGATAGGTTCGAAGGTATAATTAAGTTTTATTGTTATTGTTTAATCCTAATTTGAGATATTAGGAGTTTGGGAATAAAGAATTTAGGAAATCTGAGATTTTCCGTAGGAATCCTCTGATCGGTAAGTGAAATTGTGCTTTGGGATCCGAATTCGAAATCCGTCATTGTAGCCTAGCTACATATGTCATTAGTGATGTGTTGGAAATAGATAGCTTGTGTTTTGAGCGTATGGCTAAAAGGTTCTATAATTTTCAATTTAGGTAGAAAAAGTTGAACTTTGATTGGCTGTCGGGCGGACACGAGACTTCGGTTGCTCGATTCGTCAGGTGACTATGACTGTACTAAGTACATATTATGTTGTGACAAAATTTATGCGGATTCGATGTGAATTTTGTGAGTTATAGCTAAATGAATATTTAACCAAAAATACGGAATTTGTATATGTTGAAATTGTGTTGTATGGAGAATTTGTGTGATTTGAATACTTAGTGTTATGGGTGATAATGAGTTATGATAGCATAATCGATGAAATTAATTAGTGAGTATATGTATAAAATAGTGATATTTAAAGTGAAACTAATGGGTGGTAATATGGTGTAATTATCTACTTAATTTGGCATGTTCATAAGATATTATAATGTGAGCGAATAATTACTTTGGTGCGTTTATGATACGGAATAATATGAAGTAATAATCTTATAAATGAAATAAATAGGTGTATGGGAATATGTGATATAATGAGATAATAAATTGCATGGTTAAAGCCAAAGATATGGCAAATTATTGAAATAAAAGACGAGATGCTGTGTGGTGATGAAAAGATGAAATGCAAAGGATAATACCATTTAAATTTTGTTGACCAGTATCAACAGAAATCCTAGGGGTTTGGGATAAACCTCCTAACACCCGAGGACCAGCTTGGGGTGATGTGTTTTTTACCTAAACTATATTTGGGGTGCGGTGTTTTTATTACCCAATCTATCGGTTTGAGGCCCAGTTATTACCCAGCTCAGCCGGGGTGCGATGATATTCCCTCGATGATAGATCTCGAGAGGAAGTTCCCTAGTGAAACTAGGGGTACAGTGTTTTCTTTTCCCTCGTTGGTTTTTCCATGAGGAAGTACCCAAAATATGTTTGGGGTGTGGTGTTTCCCTCGCTGGCTTCGGCTGTGAGGAAGTACCCAAGTTCTACTTGGGGTGCGGTGTTTCCCTCACTGGCATAGGCTGGGTGGAATACGTAGCCTCGGACGCATAAGACCCCTTGGGAGGGGCAAAGGTCCGCATGTTTACTGGGCTGTCGGTGTTCAGTATATTGGGATACTGAGGCTCACTGGTCGACAAATTAATAAAACTAAACAAATGTGGAATGAAAATGAGAATGAGAAAGTAGAGAAAGCATATGATGTGAAAGTCAACTGTGAATGAGAATGTAAAGAAAGCATTTGATGTGAAATGAAATGAGAATGAGAATGTAGAGAAAGCATATGATATGATATGAGAATGAGAAAGAAAAGAAAGTATTTGGTGTAAAGTAGAAATTAGAAAGTGAAGTAAGTATCTGAGCAGAAATGAATAAGTAGAGTGAAAGAAAATGTTTATCTATGAAGATGAGTAGGAAAGAATATGATTCATGAGTATTCAAATGAACTTAATGGTAAAAGAAGTATGTGGTTAAATAACTGTAAAAACGAGGTAATTGCATTATGTAATTATACGTGAAAATATAGAAATGGTGATATGCAGATAATTATGAAAAAAATGAACATTTGTGTTATGGGACTAAATATAAAAAGTGAAAGAATTAAACATGTGAATTAGTTTGATGTTATGTATTTGAATATTAAAAATGAAGGAATTATATATATGAATTAATATGATGTGAGAAACATGAGTATAACAATGAAGGATTATGTATGTAAAATTAATGTGAATAACTTGAAGAAATTGTTGAACGGAAAATAGTAAAAGAAGTAAAGTTATATGGGATATTAGTATGATGCATAAAGTGATAAGTGTTAAGTGTTGGATATGGGAATTATTTCAAAACTAACGATAAGTGTGATATGAGTTGATGCCTTGGAATTGTGTCAAGGAACTACTTGCCTGCTATTTTCATGGGAATAGTGGGAACTACCTACCTTGGCACAACTCCCAAGGTGAATTGTTGGGTTTTTGATATGATAGTTGTATTGCGAGATGGAAATGAAAGTAAAGTAAATTATATGATGAAAATGAAAATAAAGTAAAGTAATATTCCAAGCTATCGGCTTGAGATGTGATGTTATATTACCCAAGTTCTACTTGGGGTGCGGTGATTATTATCCAAGCTATCGACTCTGGGGTGTGGTGTAGTATTACCAAAACTATGTTTGGGGTGCGGAGTATAATGTGATAAGAGTGGATGTTAAAGTGAAGTGTAATATGAGGTGTACATGAAAATGAAAGAAAGATATATTATTAATAAGAATGAAAAGTAATTTGAGTTGTATGATGAGATAAAAATGAATTATAAAGCCAAGTATATGACAAATCGAAAATGAACATTAAATAAGTTGTATGATGAAATAAGAATGAGAATGAAGGTTCATGTATGACGAAATGTTATGAGATGTGTTATTAGACATGGATAAGTGTGATATTATAAGAACGAATGAGCGTAATATTATAAGATTGAGTGGATATGGACTTGTAGATTGGTTGAAGATGCAAATGATTACTTTTGTGGAAAATCACTTTGACTATGTTTATATGTTCAAATTCGGGTTACATTTAATTACCCTTATGTATGTAAGTTCTTTCAATTTCTGTCTTATCATTTATTTTATTTACTAATTCAGTAGATTATACTCACACCACTTTGGCTGATCCCTGTAGTTTTGGAGGTCAGGGATTATCTCTGACTTCCATGTTTTGCAGGTAGATTTCATTAGCAAGGGAGTGGGGAGCATTTTTGGTAAAATTTATCGATTATGTATTTGAAACTTTATGTTCAGACAAATATGTATATGTGTATAATGTATAAGGAAAGGTTATAAAAATAATTTTGATATGGCTAAAAATGGAGTTAAATCGAAACTGTTCAAATTGGGCACGAATCTTAAAGTTACAGGGGCAAAGCGGTAATTTCACTTACAAACTGGTTCGAATAGGGAACCGGGTCTCTCTTGGACCCGCTAACCCATGAACGGATCTGTTCAGCTGAGAACGGGTCTTAACCCATTAAGGACCAGTTCAACATGATATGAGGAAATCCTGGCTCGTCCTTATCCACTGGAGTTGGTTTCAACCACTTCTATCCAGTCACACCGGAAAGTAGGAATTCGTTCTTATCCCGAAGCAGATCCCCACGGCGGCTATAAGTACCCCTACCTCCTACCGTTACAAGGTGATCACTCTTTGTCTACCTAAGCTATTTTCCTTTTCTTTTCTGAGTATTGACAAGAGCGTCGGAGGGTTCGTCGCCAGAATCCACCCTAGTGTTTCGAACGTTTGTGCAGGTCTACGGGAGAACCAAGAAGTCAGCCTATCAACTAGTGAAGAAGTCGGATTTGGCCCATTCAAGCTCCTACGAATCCATAAATTCTATCTATTGCCCCCACACCAGATTAAGCGGCAACAGATTGGCACCGTTTGTGGGAAACACTCGAATAGAAATCCAACCTTCCACCTTCAACCAAAGCTACTCCTAGCAGTGCCTCCCAAGAGGAAGTCCGCAAACTCCAACCGAAGAACTACCTCCACTATCCCTCCTCCTCCTCCTCCTCCACCAGAGGATCTCCCTCTGCCCGTCCAGATGACCCTGCAGCTCGAACATCCTCAATCCATTCAGCAGGCCCTAGGGCCTGAAGCCATTATTGGGGAGCCCTCTCGGTGGAGTCGCCAGAAGCATCCTCTCCACCAAGTTCAAGTCTCAATCCACAATGCCTCCACAGATTCCATGGCCTCCCATAGCCCTCCAACACAAAGGATCTGCGGGATGTGCTCGACAATCGGCAGAACGAGCCCGAGCCGGATCTTCGGATACGCCTAGATGAGAGGCAGACCTCCGATGCGAACCCCCACCGAGAGCAACAGAGGGACCGGTCACCTCGCCGGACAGACCGTAGGGGGTACAACTCTCCCAGAGAGTGGAAAGAGTTGCCCCAACATCGCCAAAGAAGAAGCCGCTCCCCAGCTGGCCGCCCTGCAAATCGAGCCCCACGAGAGCAGGAGGCCCCCGTCATGAGGGCGGAATTCCAACAATTTCAGGAGGAGGTCCTTCGGGTGCTCAACGCCGCCCCCATCAATGCCCAGCGGACTCCCAGTCCTCACCCAGCTCCCAGTCATCGCCGTCCCTCTCTTCGCCATCATTGCCGCTCTCGCAGTCCTCGGTCGGCCCCGACTCATCACCGCCGTTTCCTAAGTCCTAGGCCGACTCCGAGACATCGCCGCCGCTTTCGAAGTCTGCAGCCCACTCCGAGTCACCCCCGTTGTTCTATCAGTCCACCACCTACTCAAAGCTACCGCTGTAGCCCCAGCCCTCTTCGACACGAAGACGAGTCTCGGGGTTCAGCAAGGCAGGACCGAATGGAGGACTCGGTCTACTGCTGTCTCCACGAGATAGAGAAGTGCCTCGGCCAGCTCAACCGAGACGAAGAGCGACGGGCGAGGAACCTCCGCCCGAGCAGGCCCCCATTCTCCTGCACCATCATGGAGACCCCTGTCCCAGGAAACTTCAAGCCTCCACACTTCATGACTTACACCGGGGAGTCAGACCCCGCAGATCATATTGAGAGTTTCAAAACTCTCATGATGATCCATCATGCATCCGGCACCCTCTTCTGCAAGACCTTCCCGGCCACACTCAAGGGGCAGGCTCTGTAGTGGTATTCTTAACTTGCACCAGCATCTATCTTCTCCTTTGACCTGTTCGAAGGCCTCTTCCTCACGCATTTCATGAGCAGTTGCCGCTCCGAGAAGACGAGCACCTCGCTGCTCTTCCTCAGCCAAAAGAAGGAAGAACGGCTGAGGGATTATGTCAAGCGGTTCACTGCAGAAGCCAGGTCTATTACCTCTCTTGATCAGTCGGTAGCTTCGGCTGCCTTCCAACCCAATATCATCAATCCCGACCTCAGGGCTTCCTTGGCCAAAAATCCTCCTCGGAACTTCTCTGAGCTACTTCTTAGGAGCAAGAAGTACATCCGAGCTGAAGATGCTCTCAATTGCCCCACTCTGGAGGAGTCATCTTCCGGGAACAAACGGAAGACTGCAGAGGAAGAAGGAGCTAAGAAGCTCCAAAAGGATAACGGAGGTCAGCGGTGCCCTCTCCCTCGCTTCGAAAAGTTCACTCTACTTAATGCGAGTGTCTCCGCCATCCTGATGGAGATTGGGAATGAAGGTCTCCTGCCATCACCTCCGAAGATGAACACCCCCGGGATGAAGAGAAACTGGGACAAGTGGTGCCGCTTCCACCGGGACCATGGGTACGACACTGATGATTGTCGAGCCCTGAAGGACGAGATCGAGGCCCTCATCCAGAGGGGGCAGCTCGCTCGATTCGTAAGAAAAGACAGAGCCGATCTGCCTCCACCACCCAGGGGGCTAATAGGCGGACAGAACAGTGCGTGGAGGCCTCGGATGTCGAAGTAGAGGCCATCTTACTCCTTATACACTGAGGCCCAATAGAGGGAGATTCTAACTCCTCCTGAAAAGTCTTCGTTAGGGAAGTCAACTCCGTGCAGAGCCATCCTCCCCTCAAGGGCCTCGGAGTCCCTGTCACGATCTCCGATAGAGACTTGGAAGGCGTCCGCACGGCTCACTGCGATGCCCTCGTCATTAACCTTCGGATGGCCAACTTCGACGTATGTCGAGTTTTGGTGGGTAATGGCAGCTTGGTCAACATCCTCTTCTTGGAGGCATTCACGGGCCAGTTATTAAGGGACCGGCTCAAGCCAACTGGCTTCACCCTTCATGGGTTCACCGGGGTGTCGGTGACGATCAAGGGAGTTATAACTCTCGATGTCACCACTGGAAAAACCCCGATTACCCGCACAGAGCCAATGGACTTCATGGTGGTGGATGTGAAAGCCGCCTACAATGTGATCCTGGGTTGACCAGGCCTTGCCGCATTCCAAGCCATCCCTTCGGCTTATCACATGAAGATGAAGTTCCCCACTCCCGTAAGGGTAAGAGAAGTAAGAGGGAGTCAGGAGGCAGCTCGCAAGTGCTACATGACCTCAATGGGAGGCCCGGTCCTCTCCCTAGAAGCCCTCGAGTTCCCACCGGAAAGTAGCCAGACCATCTCCGAACCAGTGGACGAACGTGAGGAAGTGGCCTTCTCAGAGGAAGACGCCACGAAGACGTTCCGGGTCAGCAAGGCACTTTCTCCCTCCATCAAAGAAGACATTTCCCAGTGCATAAGGGAGAACCGTGATCTTTTTACCTGGACCGCTGACTGATATGCCTGGGATCTCCGAGGTGCTCCTAATGCACCACCTCAGCGTTGCCCTGGGTGTCAAGCCCGTTTAGCAGAAGCGATGCAAGTTCGCTCCCGAGCATCAACAGGCGATCAAAGAAGAAGTCGAAAAGCTCCTCAACGTCTGATTCATCCAGGAGGTGAACTATCCTGAGTGGCTATCCAATGTGGTGATGGTCAAGAAAGCCAACGGGAGCTGGAGGATATGCATAGATTTCACCGGCCCTTTCCCCATTCCCAGCATTGATGCCCTGATCGATGCAACCTCCGGCACGAGCTCCACAGTTTTATGGATGCTTTCTCGGCGTACAACCAGATTCGGATGTTCCCTCCCGACATCCCGAAGATCTTGTTTGTGATGGACCAGGGCCTGTATTGCTACCGGATTATGCCGTTTGGCTTGAAGAACGCGGGAGCTACTTATCAGCGTATCGTGAACATGATCGCCCGAGACCAGCTTGGCCGAAACATGGAAGTCTATGTAGACGACATGTTGGTCAAGAGCACCCGAGGGCAGGAGCATGTTCTCGACCTCCAAGAAGCCTTCGGGGTGCACAGGAGGCACAATATGAGGTTGAACCCGAACAAGTGTGTGTTGGGGGTCTCATCCGCAAGTTCTTGGGGTTCATGGTCAACCAGAGGGCCATAGAGGCCAACCTCGAGAAGATCCAGGCCATTCTCAAAATCGCTCCCCTCTCCAGTGTTAAAGATGTACAGAGGCTCACTGGGCGCCTCGCGGCGGTCGGGCGATTTCTCTCCAAGTCCGGGGAGAAGTACCTCCCCTTCTTCAAGGCCCTCAGGGTGGCTAAAGGCTTCAAATGGGGGCAACAGCAACAAGAGTCCCCGCTCTTGAGCAAGCCAGCGCCTAGAGAGGTCCTCTACCTATATCTCACTGCTTCGGAGCAGACCCTCAGCACGGTCCTTGTAAGAGAAGAGGTTAGAACTCACCGGCCCATCTATTATGTGAGTAAGATCCTCCGGGATACTGAACTCCGTTACCTGAAGCTGGAGAAGATGGCTCTTGCCTTGGTTATGGCTGTGAGGAAACTCTGCTCGTACTTTCAATCTCATTCGGTGGTCGTCCTTACTGACCAACCGCTGAAGCAGGTGCTCCACAAGGCAGAAATGTCGGGCTGCTTGATGAAGTGGTCCATCGAGCTAAGCCAATGTGACATCAGCTACCAGCCAAAAACAGCAATCAAGGCCCAAGCTCTGGCAGAATTCATTGTGGAGAGCACCATCCCCGACTCTTGCGAGTCATCTACTGACCCCCTGGTCTGGACCATTTGTGTGGATGAATCTTCTTGCACCTATGGAAATGGGGCCGGTGTCATCTTGACCGGCCCAGACGCTTTCGTCCTCCAATACTCCCTCTGCCTAAACTTCCGGCATCAACAACAAAGCAGAGTATGAGTCCCTCATAGCGGGGCTCTGTATGGCTCGCAAAGCAGGAGCCCAGCTCGTCAGAGTCTTCAGTGATTCGCAGTTGGTCGTCAACCAGGTTTCAGGAGAATACGAGGCAAGGGACGAGCGTATGGCCAAGTACTTGGTGAAGGTTAAGGAGCTACTAGCCATATTCGAAGACGTTCAACTCCAGCAGGTTCCTCGTGAGGAAAATGCACAGGCGGACGCTCTCTCAAAGCTCGCCTCCTCGTCCCTCCAAGGTCTAGAACGGACCATCTTGATAGAGTTCCTCCTCAGGCCAAGTATTGATGAAGATAGCCCGGAGCCAATGGAAGCCGACCTCCTAACACTTGGGGAGAACTGGATGAAGCATCTCCTTGAGTACCTCAGAGACGGAGTCCTTCCCGAAGACCCGAAAGAGGCGAGGAGGATCAGGACACGTGCCGAGCGGTACACACTCCGTGACGGAGTCATGTACAAATGCTATTACACTCAAATTGACGGCTGACCCTATCTGAGGTGCCTCTCCCCGAAGGAAGCGCTCTGTGCCCTAAAGGAGGCCCATGACGGTCTGTGTGGAGCAAGATCCCTTGCCCATAAACTCTTAAATTACGGCTACTTCTGGCCCACACTACAGAGTGACTCCGAGGAGTACGTCCACTAGTGTGACTCCTGCCAGAAATTTGCCCCGATCCGTTGTCTACCTCAAGCACAACTCACCTCCTTGGCAAGTCCAATACCCTTCATAATGTGCGGGATGGAATTGCTCGGATCCTTTCCTCCAGTACCGTGCCAGCTGAAGTTCTTAGTCGTGGCGATAGACTACTTCTCAAAATGGATCGAGGTTGAACCACTTTCGACAATTACCTAGCACAAGGTCCAGAAGTTCTTTTGGAAGAACATCGTTTGTCGGTTCGGGGTACCCGCATTGTAGCGCCCCGATTTCCAATACTGAGAAACCGTGACACGAGCCAAGACCTTTTCTTCAATTAGTCACAATACACAGAAAAACAAGAGAATTTAAAACTTTTATTTCAACACCCAATGTATTACAAGTCTGAATATTGTACAACTGCAATACCTTACACTAGAGTTACAATATTGCCTTTACATTTCCAAGTATTACAACCTTCAATATCTTACATCAGAGTACAAGGAATGAAGAACAACACTTGGTGACTCTCACTTGAGTACTCCTCAACTAATAGATAATCAATACATACACTGCAGCGGAACTAAACATAACACTGACTCCTTGCTTTCCTCGCCTTGAGTCCTTCTGAATCTCGCCATTGTACTTCGGCGATCCAGTACCTATGGAAGTGGGGATGTCAGTATTCACTGACGCTCAAAGGCTGATCATATAGCAGCGAATCTCCCAAACAACATACAAAAATATAGCAATGGTGTTGGTGTAGTTTAAGTGTTGGTGAGTGCTATGACTAGACTCTAATGCGATATTTAAATAGAACTAGGATGCTTCCTATTCTAATGTCAGCAAGTCTCTGAAAGCAACATGCAGCCCATACTACATGCGACCCCATCTCAAGCCGTTTCTCCATATATAGGGATTTGAACCCGCGTTATGAATTTCTAATTGTACACAACCTGTTCCTGACACCTACACGTGACTGATGAGGTTGCAGACGTGGTCATGTCCCACTGATACAGTACGCCCGTGGTGTCTATGTTCGCCACTGCTACCCGGCTCACCGGACCTCACACAACAAACAGACGATCGTCATTCCAAAATCCAAATCATAGGGTTTCGCCAATGCAGGGTAGCGCGAAGCCTACCCTGTGGCACCCTCTGGGGTCTCGCAAGCGCAGGGCAGCGCGAAGCCTACCCTGTGGCACCCTCAGCCACGGTACTCCAGGAATTAACAGCGCGAGATACGCAACCCGTGTCCTCAACTTGTGAGACGGCACCGTACGTATCCCTTTGACAGGAAGGTACAACCCGTTATCACCACCTAAGGCCTGCCTCAAGGGACAAGTTGGTCGTAAGGCGCCCCCTACAACCAACTCCTCTCTCTTCGGCTAGGGTCTGAGCAAAATGACCTTTTTAAGTCACTACCTTAATGATGTCCCTGACTCGACAATCCTAGGGACGATAATATTATAAACACAACATGCTAGGCCTTAAATTAGACCTCACAAGACAACTCTACTAGGCTTCTCAACCTAGACTTACCAGAATCCCTCAGGATCCGGTTCATGGCAATACGAACGCATTCATATGCTACTACCTGAACTTGGATTTCGTCACACTCCGGTCCGCAATCAACTAACGGTTAAGATCTGATGGCACCCGCGAAGTGACTCGTCCACAGTCCCCTAGGAGTAAGCTAAACACACGTCTTGATGGTCGATAGCCCTAGGGCAATGATATCACCCTAGATGAACACAACAACTACGTATTAGCTAAGACGCTACATACGAGTAACAACCACATACGAGCCAATAAGCTACGTATGAAACCATAACTACCTACGAGCCAGGCGGGCCTCGTAGGAGATAAAAACGTACATACCAGCCAAATAAGCCGCGTATGAGACCAACAGCTACTCACGGACCGGTCGAGCCGCGTACGAGACAACAACCTACATACGAGCCAAATAAGCTACGCATGAGACCCACAGCTACGTACGGGCCAGTCGAGCCACGTACGAGCATAACTATATGCAAACAACCATACAGGTAATCAATCTTAAAAGCAACCGAACGTGCTTATTAGCAAACTTGATCTTCTATTATTAGAAGCAACAGAAGAATCTACTAATAGTCTATGATCGGTATTCTACTAATGAAAACCGAAGGCGACATAACAACCATTATCAACTGACTACTACTAGTGGTCTTCCCAATCCTCATTACTTCAACCTATAGCGCCTTAAGCATGGCATACAATTGCAAGCATCTTCTTACGACAATCTAACTATATAACATAACCACTCACCGCAATACTCCTAAGTACGAATATGATTAAGCATGTGCTTATATCAATCTTAGCATGAAAATCACTACGATCTAGACATGAAGTCCATTACGGTCAAGCATAGGTTATAACTTGAGCGTGAATGCTTACTACTTATCATGACTAATCACCACAACCCAAGCATGGATATATAACTAGTATGAATATGCAACATTTCAAGGCGTGGTAGGTATTCTAACATTAATCCTACAACATTCTAAGCATGTATTTAAACTTTAGCATGGTATGCCTCATTCCTAGACATGGTATGCTACTTTAACACTAACATATGGCGTGGTGTACATTTTAGTAACATTCTAGTCATGTATACTAGTTAGGTATCAACCTAAGACATAGCATGAGTTTCTACAACAATTCTAGCATGGATAGAACATAACATAAAAGTCACTACAATAACCATGGATAGTTACTCTAATCTAAGCATGGATATCATTAGTATGGATACCATTAACTTAACACAACCAATAATTAGCATGACACCTACTAACTTATCATGAATAATGATTAAGCATGATCATCTACTAACATAGCATGAACATATACTTATCTAAGCATGGGTATCATGTAAGCATGAATATTTATTTAATCTAGCATGGTATACAACTTTCCTATAGAATGTAAGCGTGGATAAATTTATATATCATGATATCCACTTTCCTACAACTATCTAGGCATAGATAAATGAAACTAGCATGGTATACTACTTTCTTATAATCATCCAAGCACGAATCTTTATTAAACATGAATAACTACTAAACATGAATGTCTTACTAAGCATGGGTAACTACTAGTATGAACATACAACATTCCTAAGTATATATATATATATATACTTCTAAACATGGTAGATTAATTAGCATCAATCCTACAACAATGTGAGCATGGTATTTATTTAGTGATTAACCTACAACATTCTAAGCATGTAGAAAGATTTAGCATGGTACATATCATCCCTAAACATGGTAAGTAATTTTATCATGGATCCTACAACATTCTAAGCATGTATGTCACTCTTAAACATGATAGACAATTTTGGCATGAATCCTACAACATGTATATCATTCCTACACATGGTAGGCAATTTTAGAATTAATCCTACAATATTCCAAGCATAAATAACCTTCCTAAACATGATAGGAAATTTTAGAATGAATCCTACAACATTCTAAGTATCATTAAACATGCTAGGTATTTTTAGAATAAATCCTACAACATGTATATCATTTCTACATATGATAGATAATTTTAGAATGAATCCTACAACATTCTAAACATAAATAACACTCCTACACATGGTAGATAATTTTAGGATGAATCCTACAACATTCTAAGCATAATTAAACATGCTAGGTATTTTTAGAATAAATCGTACAACATGTATATCATTTCTACATATGATAGATAATTTTAGAATGAATCCTACAACATTCTAAACATAAATAACACTCCTACACATGGTAGATAATTTTAGGATGAATTCTACAACATTCTAAGTATAAATAACACTCCTACACATGATAGATAATTTTAGAATGAATCCTACAACATTCTAAACATAAATAAATTAATTCTAATCCAATCTTAGCATGGTATTTACTTCATGAACATAAAAATAAACATCTACAACTAGCATTTACAATCACTTCTTTTTATTATCTACTACTACTACCACTTTATGTTAACCATGAATATAACATAAGAATCTACAACTATCTACCATTACTACTACTTCATTTTAACATAATATAAAGCATCTACAATTACTTCTTTTTATCATCTACTACTACTACTACTTTATGTTAATCATGAACATAAGCATCTACAACTATCTACTATTACTACTACTTCATTTTAACCAAGAATATAACATACAACTATCTACAACTACTTCTTTTAACACTTACTACTACTTCTTTATTTTAACAACATACCACTACTATTTTAACAACATGCTACTACTACTTTATTGTCTACTATTCTTTATTGATTTATTATCACTAGTGATTATAAAAGAAAAGATCTTTTTATTCATTCTACAACTAGTGATTTAGGTTAATTTCTTTTTCATAAATTAGAGATAATATCTAATTTAGGTTCTTTTTAAGGTAACAACAATAATAAAAATAAGGTGAGAACCTTCATCCAACATATGCTTATTATTATTTAGTCCAAGTCCCATACAAGTCCTACAACCAAAATGGTTGTATAAAAATGTTCATATGCTTTGTCCATGAATTCTTATCAAGTCCTACAACCCCCAATCGGTTGTATGTGCAAGTTCATATGCCTTATGTCATTTTAGTCCAATAACAAACACAAACAACAACTACAACTATAAAGATTTAATCTTTATGTGTATTTAACACTACCATTTGTTTCTTTTCTTTTTATGTGGTTATTAATATCATTTACAAACATACATACAACAATCCTATTTCAACAAACCATTCCCAAAAGAACCAAAGAAAACAAAACAAGGAGGGTAAGAAGAAGAAGAAGAAGTCAAAACAACCATTTAAAGAAACAAACAAACAAACAAACAAACAACCAAACAAACAAAGGAGAACCCCCACCTTAATCTCTTTGTTTGGAAGGACTAGCCTATGCTCCTTCTCCTTCCCCTTAGCTTCTAAGAATTCCTAAGAAGACCTACAAAGAGAACTCTCAAGTTAGTATGGTGTTCTCTCTTTCTTTTCCTTTCTTTCTTTCTTTTTGATCTTTCTAAAATGAGACAAGGTGGAGAAGGAGGGGGTATTTATAGGAGGGGAAAAGGGTGGAGAGTGCAAATGTGAACACACAATTTTGCAAAAACCTCCCCCCATGAAATGGGGGCCGGCCATACCCCTAGGGTGGTAGGGATGAGGTGGAGGTATGGTGCCATGGTGCTATGTGGTGGAGGTGTTATGTGAGGGAGCTTCTTTCTCCTAATTCTCTTATGCATACATCTTAATCCTATATTTAATTCTCCTACAATCTTAACTATCTAATTAGGATTGTCATGACAAGGAGAACAATTTTATCCATAAAATACATACCACATATTTTGCACAATGTACTAATCGACATACTACACGTATGTGCGCATATATGTATGTACACCGAAAATCTTCGCATAATCCGTATAAAAATAATTTAATCTCGGAAATAATAATAAAATAAATTCTATTATTATTTCGGAAGGTCACGGTACCAATTTGATACAATACGGATGTATACTGACCGATATCTTGGTACAGATATTGCCTATGAACAAACCGGGCGAAAATCACCAAAATATTCCAATTTTTGAATTAAAACAAATAATAATAAAATAATAATAAAATAATAATTTACACACGGTAATATCCGTCCGGGATATTACACGCATCCTCGTAACCGACAACAAGACTTAATTCGAGGGATCAACCTTTCGCAACTTCTGCGTAGACCTCGACATCCAGCAGCAGTTCTCCTCGATAGCCCACCCTCAGTCCAATGGTCAAGCGGAGAACGCCAATCGATAGATACTCTTCGGTCTGAAGAAGAGGCTCAACATGTCCACAAAGGGGTTGTGGGTCGAGCAGCTCCCCAACGTGCTTGGGAACTATCGCACCACTAAGAGAGTTCCGACAGGGGAGTCCCCCTTCAACCTCACCTATGGTTCTGAAGCCCTAATCTCCTTAGATTACAAGATTATAGGAAGCTACTTCAGCCCCTCCTAGGGGCGGGGGTACTTCTGTTAAGAGACACGCATTGGCGACGAAGGCACTGCTATCGACGCCCTACTTCGACGGACCGTTCCTAGGCCGGTGAGCCGAGAAGCATCGTCCGCATCCAATCTAACGGTGGCCCTAACAGATGCTCCACTCGACGAAGCTGCCAACCCACTTTGCACATCTCCGGGGTCTCGATGTATAGGGGCGAGCAAAGCACGAGCATGCGGAACGTTATCCCCTATTATACTCCTCCCGTGTGCAAGAGGTAGTTCTGACCGTTCTTCCCTCAGATCGCCGTTGAAGACGAGCATTCTCCGCCTCAAGCTCGACAATTCGCTCCATAAGCGAGTCGTCCGTCACAGTTATCTTCAAACACGGCAGTCGCATTGAGCCTGCACCACGAGAGGCGTCGGTGATTGTCCGCCGAAGATGAGCAACCTCCATGCTCTTATCAAGAGTTACCTTCTTCTGTTCGTCCCTCTTCGCTTTCACCTTAGACAGAGAGCGACGAAGGCGATTAAGTCTCAAGCCAAGGTTAACAGCCATCGACGAACCCACCTCATCACCTTCGGGGGTCGTCTCGTTAATCTTCTCTTCTAATCGTCTCCTCTCTATGTCTCGACGAACTAAGACCAATCTCAGATGACCCAGCTCCCACTCCACTTCACGAAGCCGCTCTTGGCTCCTAGTGAGCCCCAACTTAACAACGTCGAGCTCTGCGCGAAGACGGGTGGTGCTGCTATCCTGAAGGAGGTGAACAAAAGAGGCAAATGTCTTAGGACCTAAAAGTAAGTCCACGAAGATAACCAAAACTATGAGGTGACTCAAAAACAAGACAAACATAGTTTTGAAACTTAACCAACAATTGGTCAAAATAATTTTTTCATTAAGAAATCAGAAATACAAGTGGTGGCCAGTCCGCGGTTCGGCTTCACTACATAGTCGAAAAATTAACAAAACACAAAATAAATCAAGGATCGACCTCTCGCAAGCGATCCACTGCTGAAGATGCTTCCTCAAGGGCCACGATGGCCAGGGGCATAGCCTCCGACGGAGCATCCCCCTCGGCCTCAACACCTCCTCCCTCGATCTCCTCGACCTCTTCTTCTTCTCCGCCCTCCTCGTCGCCCTTCGAGACGTTGTCAAACCTGGGGACGGGGTCCGGAAAGAGGTGCCATCCGACACAGTCCACTTCGGGGAATTTCTCCCTCACCTGATCGATGGCTCGAGTGTATGCGTTTGCCATGTTTACGTAGAGAAACCCTCGCGTTTTCTCCATGGCCTGCTCCTCGGCCTCCTTCGCTGCCTTTAGCCTCGCCACTACAACTGCGTCTGCCTTCTCTTTAGCCGCCAGCTCGGCAGCTTGAAGAAGCCGGGTGTTATCAGCCTCCAGCTTGGCCACCACAGCTTCGAGGTGCCCCAACCTCGAGTTCTCCGACTCGGCCTCGAGCCTTTTCTGCTCGAGGTCCTTGGCGATCTGGACCTTCTCTACTCGAGCCTTATCCACCTTGAACTTGAGCTCCTTTTCCTGCTCGACCATCTTCTCCATCAGATGACCGAAGTGGCAGTTGATCTGCGAAGAGTAGGACTTGGGTTGTTAGCAAAAAAGATTAAGTGCTAAGCCAAAAGAAAACTCAGTCTTCGACACGTACCGACACCGTCGAGCAGGCGACCTCGAGCTCGTCGTCCCCCACATTGCCCGCCTCCATGGTTGCCTTATCCTTCGGCGTTGCAAGGTGCCGAACTGCCTGCATACACGCCGATGAGTCGCCTAGGAACCCATCGAGCTTGCGGACCTGTCAGTACGGGACAAAAATCTTTTTGTGATCCTCAGTTAGGAACACCTCGGCTTCGGCAGTCAGTGGCGGAGCCTCTACCCTAAGGCTGCCGATATCGGAAAGACCCCCGTGTCAGTAGAAGCCGAAGCCACCGCTTGGGGCATAGGCTTCGGAGCCGAGGGGGGTCGCCTACCCAGCTGCTTCGTGACAGCACAATGAGCTTGTAACCCCCCGGGGGGGCCTTCGAGGCAACCTTCTTCCTCTTCTTTGGGTCCTTACTGCTCAGAACCCCATGCTGCGACAGCAACTTTTCGAAGTCCATTGATTCTGGAAAAAAAGAGTTAGAAGCATGGCCTACTAGGCTCGCAACACAAAAGAAGAAGCTATCGCCGACAACTACAAAAAAAAAAAAAACAAACAAAAAACAAAAAAAAACAAAACAAAACTGTACTCGGGTTTATCGGGCTAAGACCCCCCCGGAAGAGCACCTCCTCGGTCAAGTCCTTCTAATCGAACTTTGGGCAGTCGAGCAGCATCCGAACCATGTCTTCCTCCTCGGTGCTAAGAGTTGGGCTTTCCCTGACCTTCTTTGGGATCGACTCTACCCAAGCTGTGGGGATTCCCCATGGCCCTCGACTTCGGATGAGGAAGTACTTATCCCTCCAATTTTTTATCGAGTCCAGACAGCTAACCAGCTTCGTCCCGAACCTTAGAGCCAGATAGAACCGGTATGCATCCTTGTGCTGCTGGTGCATCCGGTACACTGTTCGGAGCACACTCAACCTCAGTGCAAGACCCGTCGCTTGACAGTGGAGGACGAATCCGTTTATCCGCCTCCATACGTTCAGCATTTATTGAACGGGGACGACGCGGAACCACCTCAACACTTCGGCAATGAAGAGGTGGAGAGGGAGCCGAACTCCCACCAAGAATGTGTCGACTGGCCAGAAGCACATCTCAACGGGCATTGGCGAGTTGGCTCTCACCCCCGACCCAGCGAGCATTAGGTCGAACTCCCTTAGGATTTGGAAGCACTCCCGAATCCTTACCAAGTCCACCTCAGTAAGCATAGAGATCGTCTCGTCTGCTTCCGACATCTCTCTGGCCTCGTTTTCATCAAAACTTCGACCCATCCCGTACATTATCCGCTCCACCTGGTCCACCGAAATGTCTCGAAACCTCTGTATCTGGTTAGAACCCCAGGAAACCTCCCGAACTCTTCCATTCTCGGCTCCTTTTCGATCCTCCCATTCACTGTTCGGTTAGAACCTTAGGCAAAGGCCTGGCCCATTTGGTGAAAAACGCAAGAAATTGCGTTGACTAGTCAAACGGCCTCGGGACCCACATGCCACGTGGCGCTCTCCTAGACCTCGGCAAGCTCTCCGAAGTCGCTTGACACCGACGTCAAAACTCACGAAATTGCGTTGACCGGTCAAAAGTCTGGGGCCTACAAGCCACGTGTCGCCCTCTCATTCGTCAGCAAGTTCTCCGAAGTCGCTTGACACCGACGTCAAAACGCAAGAAAGTGCGTTGACTGGTCAAACGGTTTTGGGGCCCACGAGCCACGTGTCGCCCTCTCATTCGTCGGCAAGTTCTCCGAAGTCACTTGACACCGACGTCAAAACACAAGAAATTGCGTTGACTGGTCAAACGATTTTGGAGCCCACGAGCCATGTATTGCCCTCTCATTCGTCGGCAAGTTCTCCGAAGTTGCTTGACACCGACGTCAAAACACAAGAAATTGTGTTGACTGGTCAAACGGCCTTGGTGCCCACGAGCCACGTGTCGCCCTCTCATTCTTTGGCAAGATCTCTGAAATCGCTAGCCACCGATGTCAAAACACAAGAAATTGCATTGACTAGTCAAACGATCTTGGGGCCCGTGAGCCACGTGTCGCCCTCTCATTCGTCGGCAATGTAGCGCCCCGATTTCCGATACTGGGAAACCGTGACACGAGCCAAGATCTTTTCTTCAATTAGTCACAATACACAGAAAAACAGGAGAATTTAAAACTTTTTATTCAATACATAATGTGTTACAAGTCTGAACATTGTACAACTGTAATACCTTACAATAGAGTTATAACATTACCTTTACATTTCTAAGTATTACAACCTTCACATCTTACATCAGAGTACTTCTCAACTAATACATAATCAATACATATACTGCAACGGAACTAAACATAACACTGACTCCTTGCTTTCCTTGCCTTGAGTCCTCCTGAATTTCGCCTTTGTACTTCGGCGATCCAGTACCTATGGAAGTGGGGACGTCAGTATTCACTGACGCTTAAAGGCTGATCATATAGCAGCGAATCTCCCAAACAATATACAACATATACAAACATAGCAATTGTGTTGGTGTAGTTTAAGTGTTCGTGAGTGCTATGAACTCCTTCTCGAACTGTCTCTCATATATAGGGATTTGAACCCGTATTATGAATTCTAATTGTACACAACCTGTTCCTGACATCTACACGTGGCTATGAGGTTGCAGATGTGGTCAAGTCCCACTAATGCAGTTCGCTAGTGGTGTCTATGTTCGCCACTGCGACCCGGTCAACCGGACCTCTCTCAGAACAGATGGACCCAATGTATCGGGCGTTATTCCAAAATCAAACTATAGGGTTTCACAAGCGCAGGGTAGCACGAAGCCTACCCTGTGGCACCCTCTGAGGTATCGCAAGCACAGGACTGCACAATGCATCCTGTGGCACCCCAGCCACGGTACTTCAGGAATTAACAGCGCGAGATACGCAACCCGTGTCCTCAACTTGTGAGACGGCACCGTATGTATCCCTTTGACGGGAAGGTAGAACTAGGACGCTTCCTACTCTAATGTCAGCAAGTCTCTGAAGTCAACATGCATCCTATACTACATGCGACCCCATCTCAAGCCGTTTCTCCATATATAGGGATTTGAACCCACGTTACGAATTCTAATTGTACACAACCTATTCCTGACAATACTCCATGACTCTGTGATGTTGCAGAAGGGGTCAAGTCCCCCCCTTATGCAGTCTGCTTATGGTGTCTCCGTTTTCCACTACTACCCGGCATGTCGGACCTCACTCGATCCCAATATATCGGGCATCGTTCCAAAATCAAACCATAGGGTTTCGCAAGCGCAGGGCAGCGCGAAGCCTACCCTGTGGCACCCTTTGGGGTCTAGCAAGCACAGGACTGCACCATGCATCCTGTGGCACCCCAGCCACGGTATTTCAGAAATTAACAGAGCGAGATACGCAACCCGTGCTCCCAACTTGTGGGACGCCACCATACGTATCCCTTTGACGGGAAGGTACAACCCAATGTCACTACCTAAGGCCTCCCTCAAGGGACAAGTTGGTCGTAAGATGCCCCCTACCACCAACTCCTCTCTCTTCGGCAAGGGTCTGAGCAAAATGACCTTTATAAGTCACTACCCTAATGATGTCCCTGACTCGACGATCCTAGGGACGATAATATTATATCATAACATGCTAGGCCTTAAATTAGGCTTCACAAGACAACTCTACTAGGCTGCTCAACCTAGACTTACCAGAACCCCTCAGGATCCGGTTCGTGGCTCATCGATCCAAGACTTCGGCCGTGCGAATATACATGCAAGTCGCTACCCTACATCTTGATGGTCGATAGCCTTTAGGGTGGTAATATCACCCTAGACGAGCACAACGAACTGTGTACTAGCTAACAAGCTATACACGAGTAACAACCACATACGAGCCCAATAAGCTACGTATGAACAATAACTACCTACGAGCCAGGCGGCCCCGTAGGAGATAACCGCGTACATACCAGCCAAATAAACCGCATATGAGACCAACAGATACGCACGGGCCAGTCGAGCCGCGTACGAGACAACACCCTACATACGAGCCAAATAAACTACGTATGAGACCAACAGCTACGCACGGGCCGATCGAGCCGCGTACGAGACAACACGCTACATACGAGCCAAATAAACTACGTATGAGACCAACAGCTACGCACGGGCCGGTCGAGCCGCGTACGAGACAACACCCTACATACGAGCCAAATAAACTATGTATGAGACCCACAGCTACATACAGGCCAGTCGAGCCACGTACGAGCACAACCGTGTGCAAACAACCATACAGGTAATCAATCCTAGAAGCAACCAAGCGTGCTTACTAGCAAACTCGATCTTCTATTATTAGAAGCAACAGAAGAATCTACTAATAGTCTATGGTCGGCATTCTACAAAGGAAGAATCCGAAGACGACATAATAGCCTTTATCGGACTAACTATCACTAGTGGTCTTGCCAGTCCTTATTACTTCAACCCATAGCGCCTTAAGTATGGCATACAATTACAAGCATCTTCCTATGACAATCTAATCATATAACACAACCACTCACCATGATACTCTTAAGTACGAATATGATTAAGCATGTGCTTATATCGAGCTTAAGCATGAAAATCACTACGACATAGACATGAAGTCCACTATAGTCAAACATAGGTTATAATTTGAGCATGAAAGCTTACTACTTATCATCACTAGTCATCATAACCCAAATATGGATAGATATAACATACAACATTCCAAGGCATAGTAGGTATTCTAACACTAACCCTACAACATTCTAAGCATGTATTGGAACGTTAGCATGGTATAGAACACAACATAACATCACTACAACTAGCCATGAGTAGTTTCTTTATTCTAAGCATGAATATCATAGTATGGCTATCATTAACTTAACATGATCAATCATTAGCATGATACCTACTTACTTAGCATGAATAATGATCAAGCATGATCATCTACTAACATAGCATGAACAATTACTTATCTAAGCATGGGTATCATGTAAACATGAGTATTCATCTAAACTAGCATGGCATACAACTTAATTACCATTAAGCTAGCATGACATACAACTTACTTGTAATGAAGCTAGCATGGCATAGATCTTACTTACAATTGAAACTAGCACGGTATATCACTTACCTACAATTAAACTAGCATGGTATATCACTTCCTACAATTAAACTAACATGGTAAGTAATTTTATCATTGATCCTACAACATCCTAAGCATAATAAAATTAATCCAAACGTGGTAGGAAACTCTTAGATTGAATTCTACAACATTCTAAGCATAAATGAGTTGATCTAACATGGTAGGAAACTCTTAGATTGAATCCTACAACATTCCAAGCATAAATCGACTAATCTAAACATGGTAGGAATTTTAGAATTAATCCTACAACTAACTAAGCATGAAAAAATGGTAGGATATTTTTTTAGAAGAAATCCTACAACTAACTAAGCATGAAAACATGGTAGGATATTTTTAGAAGTAATCCTACAATTAACTAAGTATGAAAACATGGTAGGATATTTTTAGAAGTAATCCTACAACTAACTAAGCATGAAACATGGTAGGATATTTTTAGAAAACATCCTACAACTAATTAAGCATAAAAACATGGTAGGATATTTTTATTAGGCATCCTACAACATTTGAAGCATGGGTATTGCTTCTAAACATTTTTAGAAGTGATCCTACAACATTTGAAGCACGGGTATTGCTTCTAAACATTTTTAGAAGTGATCCTACAACATTTGAAGCATGAATATTGCTTCTAAATATTTTTAGAAGTGATCCTACAACATTTTACTACTACTACTACTCCTATTTTAATCAAAACATAACACACAATTATCTACTACTACTACTACTACTACTACTTCATTCTTATCAAGAATACAACATACAACTTACCACTACTACTACTTTATGGACATAAAACATCTATACTACTTACTACCACTTATTCCTTTAATCAACATACTACTACTTTGTTTAGTCACCATACTACTACTATCTTATTAATCAACATACTATTACTACTTTATTTAATCAACATGCTACTACTACCTCATTTAATCACATACTACTACTTTATATTTTAGCATACTACTACTTAGTTGCTTACTAGTCTTTATTATTACTAGTGATAAAGAAAAGATCATTTTTATTTATTTTATTCTACAACTAGTAAATATGAAAGAAAAATATCTCTTTTTATTATTTCTACAACTAGTGATTAAAAGAGAAAGATCTTTTTAATATTTCTACAACTAGTGATTAAAAGAAAGATCTTTTTAATAGCTACAACTAGTGATCAATAAAAAGAAAAGATCTTTTTAATCTACAACTAGTGATTAATAAAGAAAGAAAGATCTTTTTAATCTACAACTAGTGATTAGTAAAAAGAAAAGATCTTTTTATTAGAACATATGCTTTTTATTATTAGTCCAATGTTCAATCAAGTCCTACAACCAACAATGGTTGTATGTTCAATGTTCATATGCCATATGTCTTTTTAGTCGACAATCATACATAGAACAACAACTACAATACAAAAGATGTGATCTTTATGTGTTCTTTTGTAGTTACTACTACTACCTTCTTTCTTTCTTTTATTTATCACAACATTCACACACACACCCATTCACAAGAACAAACTCAAAAAACAAAACAAAACAAGAAGGTAGAAGGAGAAGTCAAACAACAAAACAAACAAACAAACAACAAACAAACAATCAAACAAAGAATCATGAAGAAACCCCCACCTTATTTTTTCCTATTGGAAGGACTTGCTTGCTAATCCTTCTCCTTCCCCTAGCTTTTTAGAAATCTCCACTAAACCTACAAGAAGAACTCTCTTGTTAGTATGAGACTTTCTCTCTTTCTTTTTCTTTCCTTTCTTTCTTTCTTTCTTTCTTTCTTTTGTTTTTCTAAAATGAGAGAAGGAGGTGAATGAGGGGCTATTTATAGAAGGGATAGGAGGTGGTAAGTGCACCACATTGGCACAAAATAACCCCAAGGGGGGTGGCCGGCCATGCTTGTAGGGATTAGGGGTGAGGTGTAGGGTGGTGAGGTGGAGGGAGGTGTTATGTGGGGGAGGTGTTATGTGAGGGTTTCTAGAAGGGTTTTCTTAACCTTCTCATGTAAACTTAACCTAGGTTAAACCTCCTAATCAAATCCTTAACCATCCCTACTAGGTTATAGTAAAATAAGTGTTGTCCAAAATACACAACACACGATTCGTATAATGCACTAATCGACATACTACTCGTATGTGCGCATATATGTCCGTATACCGGAAAATCTTCGCATAATCCGCATAAAAATAATTAAATCTTGGAAATAATAATAAAATAAATTTTATTATTAGTTTAGAAGATCACGGTATCAATTTGATACAATACGGATATATACTGACCGATATCTGGATACAGATAATGTCTAGGAGCAAACCGGGTAAAAATCACCAAAATGTTCTAATTTTGGAATTAAAACAAAATAATAATAAAATAATAATAAAATAATAATTTATATATGGTAATATCCGTCCGGGATATTACAATACTCCCTCCTTAGAATAGTTCTGTCCTCAGAACTACGTTAAGATAGGAAAACAGGCAAACATCCATACCCTAATAACTCGGGGAAAGAAAGCTTATGCTGCTTTCCGGCCCCCAAGTGGCTCATTCACGAACTGGTTATCTAAGGAATCCAACCTTTGCAATTCGGTAGCTACTCCCTCCTTAGAATAGGACGAGTCCTATGAATATCACTTCCAACTTCCAGGATTCTCTCCTGTCATTTTGACGCTTCATGTGGCGTAATTAACCGAACTGATTCTTGAGTCGCCTCTTGCACACACCTCAACCATTGGAAAAATAGTTTAGACGGGAGATTATGATGAACCAAGTTTGAACAAAACGGTTGCCTGGATTTCATATATATATAAATCCGACGGGTTACAAAAAGTGTTACATCATATATAACTTCCTCCGTCCAAAATAAATTTCAAAAGATGCAACCCTTAGACTTAGTTGCAGTTCCATATGCACATATTGTTACTGGCTCCTTCAGCTTGCCCTTAGTACGTGCGAATTCTCACCCTTGGTGAACAGGATCCTTTCCCTTAGCGTTCATCCTCGGAGATGATCTGTCGTCATTTTTATGAAGCTGGGGACAGTTTGGCCTAATATGACCAATCTCCCTACAGTTGTAACATGTACGGGTTTCCACTTGAGAGTTCTTCATTGGACATTCTTTCCTGAAATGACCTCGCTCGCCACATAAGAAACAACTTCCCAGGTTGGCGCCTCTAATTCTGCCCCCTGTTTTCTGAGTCTTCTGTTTCTGACCTTGGTTCTCAAATCCGGATGCAGGTGTGGGTCTTTTTCCTTGTCGTCGTGGACAGACTGATTGCTCGTGCCCATCTTCCTCACAGAAATGGCATACTATAACCTTGGCGGTCTCTAGAATTTTCTCCCACTCACGTCGTAGTTGTGCTAATCTGGTGTTGAAATATTCTCGCTCCTCCGCCAAGCCTACTAATGTAGCTATGCAAGCATCGCCCAGTTGCTTAGCTTGACGATCTATCCTGGCTACGTACTTCATTAGCTTCCTCATTTCTCGGTATATGCTGGCCGCCGCCGCCCTGTGTTGATCCATACTCGGCCCTCGCGGTGGTGAAGGCGAGTTCATCTTGAGGTTAACATGTAGTGAAATCTCCTTCGGCTCCTCGCTCGTGATCATCGGATCATCCCTTGAAATTGGCTCACTCTCCTCCATCAATACATCCTCGGTTAGGATATCTTCGAATACCATCCTAAGATATACATACTGGAATTAGTCCGGATATAGGAAAATCATAAAACATAAGTTGAAAGGAACAACAATATGAATTACAATTGCCTACAACTAACTAAGACCCGACTCCAAAAAGGTACCCAAGTTTAATTTTCCTGCTGTGTTGGACTGTAAATTGAAGTTAGCTCTGATACCACTCTGTAGCGCCCCGATTTCCGATACTGGGAAACCGTGACACGAGCCAAGATCTTTTCTTCAATTAGTCACAATACACAGAAAAACAGGAGAATTTAAAACTTTTTATTCAATACATAATGTGTTACAAGTCTGAACATTGTACAACTGTAATACCTTACAATAGAGTTACAACATTACCTTTACATTTCTAAGTATTACAACCTTCACATCTTACATCAGAGTACTTCTCAACTAATACATAATCAATACATATACTGCAGCGGAACTAAACATAACACTGACTCCTTGCTTTCCTTGCCTTGAGTCCTCCTGAATTTCGCCTTTGTACTTCGGCGATCCAGTACCTATGAAAGTGGGGACGTCAGTATTCACTGACGCTTAAAGGCTGATCATATAGCAGCGAATCTCCCAAACAATATACAACATATACAAACATAGCAATTGTGTTGGTGTAGTTTAAGTGTTCGTGAGTGCTATGAACTCCTTCTCGAACTGTCTCTCATATATAGGGATTTGAACCCGTATTATGAATTCTAATTGTACACAACCTGTTCCTGACATCTACACGTGGCTATGAGGTTGCAGATGTGGTCAAGTCCCACTAATGCAGTTCGCTAGTGGTGTCTATGTTCGCCACTGCGACCCGGTCAACCGGACCTCTCTCAGAACAGATGGACCCAATGTATCGGGCGTTATTCCAAAATCAAACTATAGGGTTTCGCAAGTGCAGGGTAGCACGAAGCCTACCCTGTGGCACCCTCTGGGGTATCGCAAGCGCAGGACTGCACAATGCATCCTGTGGCACCCCAGCCACGGTACTTCAGGAATTAACAGCGCGAGATACGCAACCCGTGTCCTCAACTTGTGAGACGGCACCGTATGTATCCCTTTGACGGGAAGGTAGAACAAGGACGCTTCCTACTCTAATGTCAGCAAGTCTCCGAAGTCAACATGCATCCCATACTACATGTGACCCCATCTCAAACCGTTTCTCCATATATAGGGATTTGAACCCACGTTACGAATTCTAATTGTACACAACCTGTTCCTGACAATACTCCATGACTCTGTGAGGTTGCAGAAGGGGTCAAGTCCCCCCCTATGCAGTCTGCTTATGGTGTCCGTTTTCCACTACTACCCGACATGCCGGACCTCACTCGATCCCAATATATCGGGCATCGTTCCAAAATCAAACCATAGGGTTTCACAAGCGCAGGGAAGCGCGAAGCCTACCCTGTGGCACCCTTTGGGGTCTAGCAAGCACAGGATTTTCTTTGGGGTCTAACATGTATGATTTTCTTTAATAAAGTTAGAAGATTTATGGTTTTAATTTAATAATTTGTGATTGGATGATAATAATATATATGTGATCTCCAAGATGTGTTTGATGAATTGGCTTTGGGAGGTTTTTGATATATTACAAGTATTGAGATTTATTGAATTGATTACAAATTTCCATAAGCCGAAAAGCGTTACGGGTAGAATATTACAGGGGAGACTCTACCAAAATTTTTACTAAATTCTTAACTTATTTTTTGGGAATAATATAAGAGTTTTGGAAGTGCATGGAAGTAAAGGATAGCATAGAAATGCTGAACAGACTCTTCTAGGAGTTGTAAGTAAATAGAAGGAAATGAAAAAAAAAAGGGTGTGACAACGTTGTTTTTGAGAGATATGAGCCTCCTTGTGAGTCGCCTGTCGACCACCGCTTTTTCTTGACCGCCAGCATCTTTGACATAAAACGTCGATCCCATAGATTGAGATTGCTGGCCGGCACATGAGGCACATGACTCTCCAGCAACCAAAGTCAAACTCAACAAAGCCGACGCGCCACTCTGAGCGTCGCCAGGATGTCGAGAGGGCACCCGCGCTATTGGCGCCGCTCCCCCAATGATCGACCCGACTCCTCCATCTATTGCACACTCTTTCACATTAGTTGTGGTGCCTTCCTTTACTTCAACCATTGATTCATTTTTCGCACAGACGACGTGCGATATGCTTGTCGTTCGTAACCCACCAAGTCACGCTTGAAAGTGATACAACTCCAAGTCTTTCGCGACAACTGCTTCTCTGAGAAGAGCACATTCCCAAATACTGTTCTTAGTCACTTTTGGGGGGAGGGACAAGTTGGCAAGACGATTGGTATACAAGAGTGCTAACTCGCAATCCCTCTCGATAAGTGCCGACTTAAGGCGACAGACTCCAACCATTCATCCTCTGACTGAACACGCAAACGGTTGAATGCCAATTCCGTTATGCACAGTCACTTACGAAGGCGCTCTACCTCATCACTACAGGGGTTCTCACCGGATCCCGCGATAATCTGTCAACAGTTCCAAAAGCATGGTCAAACAAAAAGACAAAATACTGGGTGTCACGGGCAAGCGTCGCTTCAAAGCACATCAACGTAATATGACAAATGGCAACAAATTTAGAAGATAGTTTTTTCAAACACTAAAACAAAGATACAGGAATGAGGTGGCTAGTCCGCAATTAGGCATCACAGTAAGTAGCTACAAGTCCAAAACAAAGGCGAATAAAGAAAGCCTAAAAGAAAAAATGGAATGACTAGGTGAATCAAGCATCCACCTGCTTTGGCACCACCACGGATAAGGAACCCTTAGCTATTTCCTTCCCCTTGTCCTTCTTTCTAGAGCCGCTCCTCGCGCCACCCGCAGGAGTGCTGATCCCTCCATCATCCTTCCTACCCATATCAAGGGGCTCAACAAGTCGAAGAGTCACGTGGTAGCCTTTCCCATCAAAACCTGGAACACACTCTGCCACGTATGAAATCGCTATTGCATAAGACTTGAGCATCACCTCCTGCAGCTTGGACTTACACTCAGCATGAACCTTGGCCACCTCGACCTTCAGCTCTGAGGCCGCATCAGTGCGAGCCTTCTCAAACTCTAGAAGAAGGTCAGCGTTCCTCTTCTCCAACGCCTTCTCTCTCTCCTTTGACGCCTCCAACTCAAGGCGCATCTCCTCCTTAATCGTCGCCAATGCATCCAACTCAAGGCACGCCTCCTTTTCCTTCTTCTTCACCCCTTCCAACTCTACCGTAGACTCCTTGACGGCCTTTTTCTTGTCCTTCTCGGTGCGAGAGATACGGGCCCTCATGTTCTTCTTCTCGAAAACATAAAAGTTCACCAAATGCCCGAAGTGGCACATCGCCTGAAACATGGAGAAAGCGGTTAAAACATATCAGTGCAAGGGAGGAAAGCGTAAGCTAAGGAACAAAGTGAATTAAATCATACCTTCATGTGTGCCCTCGCAATCTCCAAGACCGATCTCTCAGGGGTCTCCATCTTCAACCTCTATCTGTCAGCAAGAGTAGGAATGTGATGGCAAGCCTCAAGGCAAGCAGCAAAGTTCCCCAAAAAGTTCTCTTGGCATTTCACGTTCCAATCGGGAGAATATACCATGTCCCCCTGATTAGCAAGCACCGCGGAAGCCGTAGGAGTCAGTTGGGCTAACGCGGCACTCGCCACGACCGCAGCTAAGGAAGAACCTGCCTTAATAGCGGGCAGTACCTTTGTAGGGGGCTCATTCCGTGTAATGGGAGTTAGGGGCGGTAAGTCCTGGGAAGAAGAATGATGCATCGCTGACCTCTTCCGCTTCTTTGGCTCATCTTCCCTTTTGGTACGCAGTACATCCAAATCCGCCAGAAGGTCTTCATAATCCATGTATGTTCTTCCTGCAAGGAGAAACACGAAGGAGTTAAAACTTGTAAGACCGAATGAAAACAACAAAGGCATGGATAAAACAACCAGAAAGCAACAAAATCATGGATAATATGGCATAAGGGTAACAACAGTAAAATTGTACTAGAAACAACCAGCCCAAGACCGCCTTCAAAGAGTATTTCGTTAGTGATGTCTTGCCACGCCAACACCTTCGGTCCAAGAAGGGCATCACTAATGCTCTTCTCTTCTAGGGTCATTATCGGCTCTGCTCTCAACGCCGAGGGAACCATTCCCTCCAAGTAGTGGGGATTCCCCACGGCTCAGCACTACGAAGAACAAAAAAATTCTCCTTCCAACATCTAATTGAACGAAGAGCATTGACTAACCCCCAAATCTTACGAGGGCTAACGTACCAATGCTCCTCTACTTTGTTGAGTTGGATGAGTTTGAAATTACATCTGAACGCCGCAAGACTCGGCTCGGCTCCGAGCTGGCGACACGACAAGACAAATTCGACAACGTGCCTCCACGTGTTCGGCATCAGCTGCACCAGACACAGCCGATACTAATTGAGCACCTCTTTAACAAAGGGGTGGAGGGGTAAGCGAAGCCCCACAAAGAAGGCATCACAAAGAAAGAAACAGTATTCCTTAGATATGGAGTAACACACCCTAACTCCAGGACCTAGCAGGAGTAAGTATTACTCGCAAGGAATGCCAAAGTCCGCTCTAATCACGGTAAGCTTATCCCGTGTAAGAATGGTGACGGCATAATTAGCCTCAGTAGTGTGGATGGGATCTAGTTCGTCATATTCCATGCTGCTCCTAAGAAACTGTTGATCTACTACCGGATACTCCCTAATCAAATCTGGGACAGGAAACAATAGGGTGTTAAGCGTACATCCCCTATCTCTCTCAGGTTCGATGATCGTTTCCACAACAGTAAAACGATCGGCTTCATCACGCACACTTCTCTCTCTGGTAAAATGGTTGAACACAACACCTTCTTCTCCATATAGGCCAACTGATCTAGTAGAAGCACAGATCGACGGAATTCTAGACATAATGAACAGCGATCGCAAGAATGTTACCTAGCCAAAGTGGTAGAAACTCCGAATCGACAGCTGAAACTAGCACCCTCGTCAAGCACTAGGCAAGCCACAAGCACCGCCGGTAAAACACCACAATTTATAAAGAGAATCTGTCAAAAATATTCTAGAGAGAGAAAGTGAAAGTGGTAAATGAAGGAGTGGAAGGTGGAATCAACCCCTATTTATAGAACCCCAGAGATCAAATCGCCACATGGCAGGATCTGAGCCCTCCACAAGATTCAACGGTCAGATCACACTACACCAGGTCCAATAAGAACAATAACTTATTAACAGGACAGTCGACCGGCAAAATGAGCGAACGTCATAACGCTCGGTCGATGGAAAAAGCAGTCTGATGAGGCAAACAATTTCACAAACACTTGGTGGACGCGATGGGGTAAACAATTTCACAAACACTTGGTAGACGTGTTGAGGCAAACAATTTCACAGACACTTGGTGGGCACCATGTTCACCACCCATAGAAGAAAACCCATCACTATTCAAGCTTCCTTGTGACAAAGCATACTAGCCCCGTGGAGTCCTCAAGCCTGTTCAACCTCTCTCGACCAAAATCAACTCAAACTTCAAAGAGATGATCAAATCCAAAAACCCAGCACTCCTACCTTGGTGTAAGAAAGAGAACTCCGCCGAAGATGACTCTCCAAACAAGGCAAGCACCTTGCGATATCAAGGCTTCAAAAATCTCCAAAGACTCCAAAGATTTGCAAAAATCGAAAATTTAAAAAAAAAAAAAGCTCATGTTCTAAAAAAGAACGGCAAGAGAAGGGGATAAGGCCAAAAATGGGTCAGGTCGCAAATTTCGGACCCACATGTTTCGAAACCTAAGAGCTTAATACTTAATAAGTCTGCGGGTACGGGTTTCGAACCCACTATCCAAACCCCCAACCTGCAACTCCAACACCTCTCTTCTTCATCAAAATTCTCCGTCTCTTCAAAATCCAAGCGTCAAAAAGTGAACCCCCGCAGCTCGACCACCAAAAGCCAATAGCTTGACAACCTCAAACTCGTAGCTCGACCAAGTAGCTATAGCTCGATGAGAAAACGAGCTCCATAGCTCGGTGGCCGTGAGAGCTCCATAGCTTGCCAATTACATAGCTCGGCTGAACTCGTAGCTAGATGGAGAGGCTCGACTCAGTAGCTCTGTAACACCCCGCAAAGTAGAATATAAATATTTTGCATTATAATCCGTGTACAGTTTAGAATTGCATGCGATTTTGTATTTTCTTAATAATAATTTCGTAAGCACATTTTTTAAATATAAATTCAATTTACCTTATTTTAACTATGTAAGTAAAATACATATATGTATACTTGATTTGATTGTATGAGATCGTATATGATATACAATCTATAATTGCTTTGAGTGTGACCTCGAGTCATCTGAGAATGATTCCAAGCCATTAAGGACCAGTTCAATAGAATATGAGGAAATCATGGCTCGTCCTTATCCACTGGAGGTGGTTTCCACCACTTCTATCTAGTCACACCAGGATGTAGGGATTCGTTCTTATCCCGAAGCAGATCCCCACAACGACTATAAGTGCCCCCTACCTATAGAACCGAGCCACCTTACAGCTTCTCGGACTATAGCGAGTCCGAGCCACCCCGAAGCTTTTCCAACAAGAAAGGGGACTCGACGCTCGGCAATGATCTCGAGCCATCCCAGAGCTTTTACAACAAGCTTGTGGCTCGACGGTCGGTAGCAATTCTGAGCCACCCCACAGCTTTTCCAACAGGAAGGGGGGCTCGACGCTCGGCAGTGACCTCGAGCCATCCCAGACCTCTTACATCAAGCTTGGGGCTCGACGGTCGGTAGCGAATCGGAGCCACCATACAACCAGGGGGCTTAACGCTCGGCAGTGACCTCGAGCCGTCCCAGAGCTTTTACAGCAAGCTTGGGGCTTGACGGTCGGTAGCGATTCCGATCCACCCCGGAGAGTTTCCAATAAGCAGGGGGTTCGAGGCTTGACAGTGACCTCGAGCCATCCCAGAGCTTTTGCGGCATGCTTGGGGCTCGTCGGTTGGTAGCGATTCCGAGCCACCCCACAACTTTTTCCAACAAGTATGGGGTTTGATGCTCGGCAGTGACCTCGAGCTATACCAGAGATTTTACAGTAAGCTTGTGGCTCGACGGTCGATAGCGATTCCGAGCAACCCCGCAGCTTTTTCCCACAAGCAGTGGGGCTCGACGCTCGGCAATGACCTCGAGCCATCCCAGAGCTTTTCTAGCAAGCTTGGGGCTCGATGGTCGGTAGCGATTCCGGGCCACCCCACAGCTTTTTAAATAAGCAGGGAGGCTCGACGCTCGGTAGTGACCTAGAGCCATCCAAGAGCTTTTTTAGCAAGCTTGGGGCTCGACGGTCGGTAGTGAGTCCGAGCCACCCCGAAGCTTTTCCAACAAGTAGGTGGACTCGACACTCGGCTGTGACCTCGAACCATCCCAGTGCTTTTACAACCAGCTTGGGGTGCGATGGTCGGCAACGATTCCGAACCACCCAAAGCTTTTCCAACAAGCAGGGGAGCTGACGCTCGGCAGTGACCTCGAGCCACCCCAGAGCTTTTTACAGCAAGCTTGGGGCTCGATGGTCGGTAGTGATTCCGAGCCACCCTGGAGATTTTTCGACAAGCAGGGGCTCGACGCTCGGCTCGAGCCCCCTGCTTGTTGGAAAAACTCTGGGGTGGCTCGGAGTCGCTACCGACCGACGAGCCCCAAGCTTGCTAAAAAATCTTTGGAATGGCTCGAGGTCACAATCGAGCATCGAGCCCCATAGCTTGTTGGAAAAGCTGTGAGGTGGCACGGAATTACTACCGACCATGGAGCCCCAAGCTTACTATAAAAAATCTGGGATGGCTCGAGGTCACAGCCGAGCATCGAGCCCCCTTACTTGTTGGAAAAGCTGTAGGGTGGTTTGGAATCGTTGCCGACCATCACACCCCAAGCTTGTTGTAAAAGCTTTGGGATGGTTCGTGGTCACTGTCGAGTGTCGCGTCCCCCTTCTTGTTGAAAAAGCTTTGCGGTGGCTCGGACTTTGCTATTGACCATCGAGCCCCAAGCTTCCTGAAAAAGCTCTGGGATGACTTGAGGTCACAGCCAAGCATCGAGCCCGCTGCTTGTTGGAAAAGCTCTGGGGTGGCTCGGAATCGCTACCGACCGTCGAGCCCCAAGCTTGCTGAAAAAGCTCTTGGATGGCTCGAGGTCACTGCCGAGCGTCGAGCCCCCCAGCTTGTATGAAAAGCTGTGGGGTGGCTCGTAATCGCTACCGACCGTCGAGCCCCAAGCTTGCCGTAAAAGCTCTAGGATGGCTCGAGGTCACTGCCGAGCGTCGAGCCCCCCTGCTTATCGGAAAATCTCCGAGGTGGATCGGAATCGCTACAGCCCGTCGAGCTCCAAGCTTGCTGTAAAAGCTCTGGGATGGCTCGAGGTCACTGCCGAGCGTTAAGCCCCCTGGTTGTTGGAAAAGCTGTATGGTGGCTCCGATTTGCTACCGACCGTTGAGCCCCAAGCTTGCTGTAACTACCAAGTGTCGAGCCCCCCATCTTGTTGGAAAAGCTCCTGGGTGGTTCGGAATCGCTACCGACTGTTGAGCCCCAAGCTTGCTGAAAAAGCTCAATGGTGGCTCTGAATCGCTACCGACCATCAAGCCCCAAGCTTGCTGTAAAAGCTCTGGGATGGCTCGAGGTCACTGCCGAGCGCCGAGTCCCCCCCGCTTGTTGGAAAAGCTGTGGAGTGGCTCGGAATCGTTGCCGACCGTCGAGCCCCAAGCTTGTTGTAAAAGCTCTGGGATGGCTCGAGGTCACCGCCGAGCGTCGAGTCCCCCTTCTTATTGAAAAAGCTTCTGGGTGGCTCAGACTTGCTACCTACCGTTGTGCCCCAAGCTTGCTGAAAAAGCACTGGGATGACTCGAGGTCACAGTCGAGCATCGAGCCCCCTGCTTGTTGGAAAAATTCTGGGGTGGCTCGGAATTGCTACCGACCGTCGAGCCCCAAGCTTGCTAAAAAAGCTCTGGAATGGCTCGAGGTCACAACTCAGCGTCGAGCCCCACAACTTGTTGGAAAAGCTGTGAGGTGGCACGGAATTGCTACCGACCGTGGAGCCCCAAGCTAGCTATAAAAGCTCTGGGATGGCTCGAGGTCACTGCCGAGCATCAAGCCCCTTGGTTGTTGGAAAAGATGAATGGTGGTTCGAATTTGCAACCGACCATCGAGCCCCAAGCTTGATGTAAGAGGTCAGGGATGGCTTGAGGTCACTGCCGAACGTCGGGCCCCCCTTCTTGTTGGAAAAGCTCCGGGGTGGCTCGGAATCGCTATCGACTGTCGAGCCCCAAGCTTGGTGAAAAAGCTCTATGTTGGCTCGGAATCGCTACCAACCGTCAAGCCCCAAGCTTGCTGTAAATGCTCTGGGATGGCTCGAGGTCACTGCCTAGCGTCGAGCCCCCCCTGCTTGTTGGAAAAGCTGTGGGGTGGCTCGGAATCATTGCCGACCGTCGATCTAATGCCCCGATTTTTATATACTGGGAAACCGTGACATAAGCTAGAATCTTTTCTTCAATTAGTCACAATACACAGAAAAACAGGAAAATTTAAAACTTTTTGTTCAACACAAATGTATTACAAGTCTGAATGTTATACAACTGCAATACATTACAACAGTATTACAATAATACCTTTACAATCCCAAGTGTTACAACTTTCAACAACTTATATCAGAGTACAAGGAATGAAGAACAACACTTGGTAATTCTCACTTGAGTACTTTTCAACAATAGATAATCAGCATAATCATTACAGCGGAACTTAAATGACATTGACTCCTCGCTATCCTTGCCTCGAGTCCTCCTGAATCTCGCACCTGTACTTCTGCGATCCAGTACCTATTGAAGTGGGGATGTCAGTATTCACTGACCCTTTAAGGCTGATAACTAGCAGCGAGTCTCCCAAAACAAACATACAATCGTGGCAAATGTGTCGGTGTAGTTTAAGTATTCATGAGTGCTTTGACTAGAATCTAATGCAATATTGACTAAAGCTAGGATGCTCTTATTCTAATGCCAGCAAGTCTCCGAAGCAACATGCAGCCCATACTACATACGCCCTATCTCAATCTGTCTCTTCATTTTAGGGATTTGAACCCGTGCTATGAGTTTTACTCTTGTACTCAACTTATTTCTGAAGATTAGAAATAACTGAGGAGGTGGCCCTACAACGGTCTAGTTCCGCCAGGCATACCAGACATTCCTCAAATATCTGACGAATGCTTGGAGTTTCCGCAAAATCAGGTTAGCTCGAAGCATTCCAGCCGCCCCCTAGCCAGACCGTAGTCTATGGCCCCTCGCCCTTAGATGCAAGCTAAAACGGAGTTCCGGCGGGGGGGGGGGGGGTCTATCTCCCTGGCTCCGACAGGAATCGCTCTCGCTTATCAAGGCACTTCAGAAATTAACAGACGAGATACGGATCCCGTGCTCCCAACTCGTGAGACGCCACAGACCGTATCCTTTTGACAAGAATGGTACAACCCAATAACACCGCCTAATGCATGCCTATAGGACAGGTTGGTTCATAAGGAATCACCCTTAACACCAACTCCTTCTCTACGGAGAAAGATGATAATAATAATGGCTAAGTAGTAAAAGTCATTGGTTACTACTTTATCAATGTCACTAACCCTAAACAACTGAGGGATGACAACAGAATTTACACAACATGCTGAGTCTTAAGTTAGACTTTGCAAGACAACTCTACTAGGCTGCTCATCCTAAACTTAACAGAATCCCTAAGGATCTGATTCGTAGCGTATCGATCCAAGACCCCGGCAATAAGAACGTACCTGCATGCCACTATCCTGAACTTGGATTCCGTCTATACTCCGGTCCGCGATCAACCTACACCGATTAAGATCCGACGGTACGCAAGGAGTGACTCGTCCACAGTTCCTTAGAAGTAAGAAAACATATGTCTTGATGGTCGATAGCCCTAGGGTAATAACATCACCATAGACGAGCATAACAAAATTGCGTACTAGCTAATAAGTTATATACGAGTAAACCAAACACATACGAGTCAATAAGTTACGTATGAAATCAACAACTACATACGAGCCAGGCGGGCTTCGTATGAGACAACAACATACATACCAACCAAATAAGCCGCGTATGAGACCAACAGCTACATACGGGCCAGTCGAGCCGCGTATGAGACAACATACATACGAACCAAATAAATCGCGTATGAGACCCACAGCTACATACGGGACAGTCGAGCCACGTACGAGTAACACCACATACAAAAACAACCATATAGATAATCAAACCTAGAACCAACCAAACGTGCTTACTAGCAAACTTGATCTTCTATAATTAGAAGCAACAGAAGAATCTACTAACGGTCTAAAACAGGCATTCTCCCAATGAGAAGCCTAAAGAGACATAACAAATTCTATCGAGCTAACAATTACTAGTGACCTTCCCAACCCTTATTACCCATAAGGATGAGGAATGGCCCCATGATATGGTCCAATTTCAATTAGAACATCACACAACTAGAATCCACGATTTCTTTTTCCCAAACGAACTAGAACTACGTGCAACTAGATTCTTGGGTTCTCTCTCAAGTTTGAGCTAGAATCACCTAGGAGCTAGATGCATGGGTTCATGGTTCCTTTTTAATCTTTCACTACCATATACAATTCAAGCATGGTTCTTTTAACTAGAATGCTACAATACCATATTCAAGCATGCTCGGCTCTAACTATGTAATCTCAAACATGGAATTCCTTCTAGGGATTAACTAGAACTACTTCACAACATAAGTACGACAACTACAACATGGTGGTTCTTTACTAACACCACAACTACAACATGGTGGTTCTTTACTAACACCACAACTACAACATGATAGTTTCTTACTAAACACTACAACTATAACATGAAGGTTCTTCATTAACACTACAACTACAACTACAATGTGATAGTTAATACTATAACTACAACATGAATAGTTTCTTTGCTAAACACTACAACTACAAGCATGGATACAACTTAAGTAGGAAGCTACTATAAGTTAAAGTATGAATAGCTACTAGATTTAAGCATGGTTAATTGCTACAACTTACCCATGAGTATTAACAATTTAACATGGTGTACAACAAAGCATGATTTTCTTTACTACTTTAACCTACAACAATTAGCATGGTATACAACCTTAAACATCATTCTACAACATTTTCAAGCATGGTCGGAAGCTACAATAATCTTAAGCATGACATACTACTTAGCATTCCTACAACAATCATAGGCATGGTAGGTAATTTAAACATCAATCATACACATTCCTAAGCATGGTATTCAGCTTCAATATTAATCTACAACAATCTAAGCATGGTAGGTAATTTAAAAATTAATCCTACAACAATCTTAGCATGGATATATACTTAGCATGAATCTACAACATTCCTAAGCATGGTATACTACTTAAGTATCAACCTAAGCATGGTATACATTCAAGTAAGAACCTACAACATTCTAAACATGGTATACTACTTAAGTATCAACCTAAGCATGGTATACATTTTAAGCATTAACCTACAACATTCCTAAGCATGGTATTTAACTCCAACATTAATCTACAACAAGCTAAGCATGGTAGGTAATTTAAACATTGATCCTACAACAATCTTAGCATGGATATATACTTAGCATGAATCTATAATATTCTTAAGCATGGTATTCAATTTCAACAATCTAGGCATGATATATCAATCAATCTAGGCATGGTATATAATACAAGCATCAACCTACAACCGTCTAGGCATGAATACAACTTAAGTATGAACATCTACTACTACACTCTAGCATGAATACTTATTTAAACATGGAAAATTGCTACAACTAAGCATGGATATCTTCTACTACTTAAGCATGCTTATTTTTCTACAACTACTTAAGCCCGGTAGAAAGCATGAGTATCGATCCTACAATAATCTAACATGGTATATAATTTTCCTACAACAATCTAAGCATGGGATAAAATTTTCCTACACCATCTAAACATGGATGCTTACTTCAAGCATGGAAAATTGCTACAACTTAAGCATGGATTATTAGTACACCTAAACATGGATATTTACTTCAACCTAAGCATGGTATATATCACAAGCATCAACCTACTACAATCTAGCATGGTATGTTGATCTAAAACAATCTAAGCATGAAAACAACTTAAGTAGAACACCTACTACTACAATCTAGCGTGAGGAGTTTCTTTACTATATCAAACCTACACAATCTAGCATGGATAGATCATAAGCATGGAAATTACTACAACTAAGCATGGATAATTACTTTAACTTAAGCATGAAAAAATTGCTACAATTAAACATGGATGCATACTTTAATTCCTACAACAAGTTAGCAAGGTATCTACTACAACTCAAGCATGAATATTCACTACTACCTTACTTACACTTAAGCATAAATATCTACTACTACCTTACTTACACTTAAGCATAAATATTTATTACTACTTAAGCATGATCTTTACTAGCTAAAACAAGACTTCTTATCTTTATGAATTGCAAGTCCTACAACATTACAAAAACCCAACTTTATGAACTAGAATACTACAAAAAGTCTACTATTTCTTGAGCATGGATCCTTACTACACTTAAGCATGAATGTCTACTATTATCTTAAGCATGGTCCTTTTATTACTTACTTAAGCATCAACCTACAACATAAACCATACAAATTAGTCAACCAAAAAAGTGTGATCTTTTTAACATTCTACAACTAATAATTTAAATTGTTTCTTTATCACTACAATAGAATTAGCATCCAAGTTGGGTTCTTTTTCTTACACCCATTTGATTAATAAAAAGGAACAAGCAACTAAAATAAAGAATCCCCAACTTGGGTTCAATCATTCATATGCATATTCTTAGTCCAAGTAGTTCAAGTTGTATGTTCCACAACCCAAAATGGGTATGTATTGTAACACCCCGTAAAATTGGAAGTTACAATTTTGCCCCTGGGTGTTACGCACGTATATTTTGTAATATGTTTCACTACATATTTTGGATTCATACTATTTATACATTTTCCGTATTGATTTCAGTTAACTAAAATATAATATTTCAATCTCTGGGATTTACGTGCTTTTTACGTGTTTTGATGCACGTGTTTCCACCACTACGTACAATATTTTCTATAGGTTTAAATTATTTATTTTTATTTTTTTAAATCTATTTTATAAAATGAAAATTTATTTTCCCCTTGTTTTGATTAAAATGCATTTTTTTGATTTTCTACACGTATAATGCACGTGTTTTCTATGTATGGTGATTTCATTAGGAAATATATATAAATTAGTAAATATAATTTTGCTTATATTTTTTTTGATTATATTTAATAAATTTTCATCAATAAAGTCGATTTTATTTTACGTGCAACGCACGTGTTTTTGGCGAACATATTTGAGTGTATTTATTTTCAAAATAAATTTTGGGGTGTGTAACACCCGTAGTTTAAAAGAAAAAAAAGTATTATATATATAGAATATATATAAGTATTAAAGTGGGCTGTTTGTGTATAAAGTTGAATGCATGGATGTATAATAGTAATATGTGAAGAAGTTGAATTGTGATAGGGGCCCACATTGGTTTAGTGTAGCAAAGCTTTGGCTTTGTAAATGGCTGCATGATTTTGGTCAACATGGGCTTGTGGTATTTGGAATAATGTGTTATAAAATGTGTAATAGAAATTGATTGATGGGGGCCCACTTGAGTGAAGCACCGCACAGCACAGCACAGCACACTTGTGTGCTGTATGATGAATATGTAGTGACCGGATTTTGATGGAGTGGGGAAGGAGAAAAGTTGTAGGTTATGGGAGTTACAAATGTGAAGAGGTGGACAAATGAAAAGATGGGAGTTTGAAAAGTTATGAAATGTGAAAGGTTAGAGATTAAATTTAGTAATTTATTAGGTGTAAAATTATGCAATTAGAACCCTAGCAAAGACCTATAAATAGCCCACCATTCTACTCTCTTCTCACACCAAAAAGTAATCAAGAAATAAGGGAAAGAAAAAGAAAAAGAGTAAGAGAAGTAGTGTTCTTGTGCTTGGAGTTGCTAGGAGAAGAGGAGCTAGAAGTGCTTGTGAAGTTAGGAGCAAGAAGGAACCCGTTCCTTGTAGTTTTTCAACCTTCAAACTAAGGTGGGTGATCATATGCTTTCTAATTGTAGGGATTGCATGCTTTATGAGTAGTATAAATTTGATATGATAATTAGAATTCATGCTTTTATGCCAAATTGTAGGAATATTACTATTGATTAAGAAACAAAGCATTGTCATGTTGCTTAGAAATGAGAACAAAAAGTAAGGAGAAACCTTCATTAGCTTGTTAATTTACAAATGTAGAAACTAGTAATTATGAAATTATTGGAAGAGATTTCATTATGGTTAAAAAGGAGTTTTGCATAGTAAAGTGGATGGGTTCTTACTTTCTAGATGTAGAAATACTATGCTAGAAATTATAAATTAGTTTTGTGAGATGATATTGATATGTAGGAAATTTTCATGTTAATAAACATACTATGAAAAAGTGGGCGTTCCTCTACTTTCTAATTTTTAGAATGTACATGCTAATAAAAGTGAATGAGTAGTTTTGATAAAATAGAATAACTATACTATGATTGTGGTGAGATTAATAGTGAATCATGCTATGTTGACAAATTGATTAACATTGTGTTAATTAGTGATCCTATACCTTCTAATTGTAGGGGTTGCATGCCTAAATAGTAGCATAATTTTGATATGAAAATTAGAAGATAAATTCATGTTTTCATGTATGTTAAGTGATAGAAATGTTAACATTTGTTTAAAGAGCAAAGTATTTGTCTTGTTGCTTGCAAATGAGAAGAGAAATTGTAGTTGCATGCTAATGTTCAAATATAAAAACTAGTAATTTTAGAAATGTTTTGAAGAGATTTTTCTTTTAAAAAGAGCTTGCATAGCTTATAAATAATTTGTTGCAAGAGAACACAAATCTTCTAGTTGATTAAAATGAATGATTGAAATTCTTGTAATCAAAGAGAAGAAATGAATTTGAAATTAGATCTATTATCAAATATGAAATTTTTATAATCCATAAGTTTCTGATGGTAATAAATCTCAGTTTAAAATAATCACTTGTAGACTAATGAAAGTTTTGATTAAAAGAAAAAAACTAAGTTTTATGAAAATTAATGAAATAATACGAAATTGGAACAAAACCTTTCGGGTTGCCTATTAGTCATGGGGCGCAGAAGGCCAAGTGGTGCGACTGTGCGCTGGCTTTCTTGTTGGCTCGGGTTCGAAACTTGAGAAGCCCAATTTTTTTTGTAAATTGTTTTAATGCATCCAGAGCCTGACATTGAATATAAGAAGAGTTTAGGTTAAGTAGTGGACAAAGAGTCCAATTGGACTCTCTGGTTTGCGGTGGGCCTTTGGTCGCTGCCTAGTCTGTTACGGGTTCAAAACCCGGTAGTGACTCTTAATTGTTTTTGGATTTTTTTTTTATTTTTGAGTTTCAATGCAAATTTCTAAAATTCTTATAGAATGAAATAGAGTTATTAAAATAGTTGTAAAATTTATTATTTTGAGAATAGAAACTTTCCTTGTGAAAAAGAATAAAATATTAGTCGCGACGTGATTTCTCTTGAAGAGTTTATACTCTTATTGTGTTAAGGAATAATTTGTAGCGAAGTGAGATATTGTAAGAGTTTGAAATTGTTAATAGTATTTCATTGTGTTCTTGAAGAAAAAAATTATCCGCTTCTAAGATTATGAATGAATAGATCATGAATAATGATGAGACTATGATTACTTGTGATTAAGTTGAAAGAAGAAATTATTTAAGTTTAATACATGATTATGAAAGGGTGTGAATACCCATGCTTCTTGTACATGAAAGTTTATGATTTAGAGTTAGTAAGACCTCAATACCGGCATTATTGAAAGAAATATTTGAGATATGATTTGGAGATATGGCCATGGGGCTATCTCGCATTTGTTGATTAAGTCCGGTAGGAGGTAAAACTAATTCTTTGAATGAAAATTATTCATGTCTTGAACTTAAGAAAATTTAGGCACATAAGTAAAGATGTAGTAAACTTAGGGAAACGTAAGTGGGGTGCTCTATATAGTCGGTGGTGGACTCCAAAACTATAGACCCAATTGGTGGACTGAGGTTGCCCTGTGGGAGACGGATTATTATTTTTTAATCCGGAACTATGAGGACGGGTCAGCGGTGGACTCCGGGATCTTGAGAAGTCGGACGAATGGGCTTTTGTGTTTACCGTCTCCAATGTATATATATATATATTTATACTGGGCTAGAGGGTCACATACGGGACGATTCGCACGATGTGGAATCTGTTATAACAGCCGGCGGTGGACTCCAAGGCTGGGATTCAAATTCGTGGAATTGTCTGAACTTTGTTTTGCTACCGGGTAGTTTTCATGGCGAGGGATCGAGCCCTGTATTGTGAAGAACGTAGGCGCTTGCCCTCGGACCTATGTAGTATGGGATGCATAGAATCCGAACAAGTGTGCATTAGTGTCATCCTAGTGTAGAATGGTATGCATTAGGCATTAAGACATGACATACACTTATGTTTAGAATAATAACTTTTGACACTTTACTTGTTCATTCAATCTTTTTGTGATTTGTTAAAGTATGAGATCGTTATACTATTCCCGGCATAGAGAGGATAGCCGTGTATAACATTTCGTCAGTTGTAAGTAACTGACGTGCCCACAGATTGACATGCAGGTAATGGACTATTCATGGAGTTATAAAGTGGATATGCTGTTGCTGTTTAGAAGTTAAAGATGTTGCAAATGATGTTAAAGTTATATAAGTTGTATTTCATTGTTGTAATCTTTTATTCTTCCGCTGTGTAAAAACCAAGTTGTAATCAAACTCTGATGTATTGTGAATAAAAAGTTTTAAAATTTTCTTGTAAAATTGTACGAAGTGAAGTAAGGATCCTGTGAAATCTCGAATTTATCCTTATTTGAAATTCGGGGTGTTACAGATGGTATCAGAGCCTGCTTCGCAAGTAGTACAAATTTATAAGGAACGACACCCTAGAGTGGACATTAGAGTGTGAGTTTTCAGTTTATAGAGATTTAAATGTAAGTGATTTACATTTGTGTTGCTCTATGCACTGATGTTTTCTCTTTCTTTTGAATGGCTGGAGTCGTGAATGAAGTTGTTATTGAACTTGCATTCAATTTCATTCATGATGTTCTCCTTGTATACATTAATATGAGAGTGTATGCTAGCACATTTTCTCCTGGGTATCAGAGTGGCGCAGTGAAAGCGTGGATGGCTTGGACCGTCATTCATGATACCTTACACACTTCCCTCTCAAATTATTTTGTAGATTTTTATCATGGTACTTTCTCCGTAGTCAATATTTTTCAAATAAATATTTTCTATGTTATTAAATCATTTGAATATTTATTATTTGTCTATCTTCCTTAGTCTTGATATTTTAAACTTGTTTTTCAAACTTAAAATTTCATCTTTCATGTATTTATGTCACTTTAAGATTACCCGTTTATATCTACTATTACTTTACAGATTTTGTCAAGGTTTAAATTGCCGCAACCACTATTTGCTTCATTTATTATTTTGGATTTTTCTTATGAAATTTTTTATGTGCACTCATTTTATATGATTCGATTTCTCTGATCTTATCCTATATATTTTTAACAAGTTTGAAATTTTCTACTTATATAAATGTGGCCTACTATTGTTTTATTTGTTTCAATTCGGTACTATTATTGCATATTTGTTTTGATAAATTTATTTTTCTATTAATCGCTATTCATTACTTTTATTGTTTTACACTTCTTTAATATAATGCATATACTCACTATTTATACATTATCTTTTCTCAAATTTTAACTGTCTTTACACTCTTAGTTATTACTTATATTTTTCCAATGATTTCTATATATATCATATATTTCAATATTATACATATCATTTTACCCTCATCTAATTACATTAATACTTTTGCATATACTTGTTTATGTCTATTGTCCTAATTTGCTATACTATATAATTATTGTTTTCAATTGTGTTTTCATCTCGTGTATGTGCTTTACACTATTTTGTCTTAATGTTATAAATTAATTTCATCACTACAAAATTTTGTATATTCAAAAGTATTTCGACGTATGCCTTCTTTTTTTTCAAATTGTGTGTATAATTGTTATAGTTACCTTACAAACTATTTTATTAATTGGTATACAAAGCCATTTTATGTTATCTATACTTTCAACCAAGTCTCATTCCCATTTATTTTTCCAAACTCTATTCAATGGTCTTGTTCGATTTCGTTATCCAGTTTGTGAATTTTCTACCGTTTATTACATTGATAAAATTTTTCTAAATTACATATCTTGACTTTGTTTTCTTCGCCACATTGTTTTCCGAACTATTTTGAAATTAACGGCTTAATTGACTTTTCCCTTTTTATCTAATGCTTACCTAGAAAAATTTTTAGAACTTCTTTCAATCCATCATATCTTTATGGTTATATTTATTTTTTTATGTGAGTTTTCTCGTTTCGTTTTAATAAAATTTTAATACTCATAGTTTTCTTATAAAGAGTTGTCTTGTTTGTTGCGTATACTACATTTATTTTTTTTTAAGTTGTAGTTTTCTAAATACAAATATTTTCTGTGACATGTACAAAATACAATCTTTATCTTAGCGAGTTCCGGGGACGGAACTACTCTAAGGGTGGGAGAGTGTAACACCCCGCAAAATTGGAAGTTACAATTTTGCCCTTAGGTGTTACGCACGTATATTTTGTAATATGTTTCACTACATATTTTGGATTCGTACTATTTATACATTTTCCGTATTGATTTCAGTTAACTAAAATATAATATTTCAATCTCTGGGATTTACGTGCTTTTTACGTGTTTTGATGCACGTGTTTCCACCACTACGTACAATATTTTCTATAGGTTTAAATTATTTATTTTCATGTGTTTAAATCTATTTTATAAAATGAAAATTTATTTTCCCCTTGTTTTGATTAAAATGCATTTTTTTGATTTTCTGCACGTATAATGCACGTGTTTTCTATGTATGGTGATTTCATTAGGAAATATATATATATATTAGTAAATATAATTTTGCTTATATTTTTTTCGATTATATTTTATAAATTTTTATCAATAAAGTCGATTTTCGCATTTTAATATTTTACGTGCAACACACGTGTTTTTGGCGAACATATTTGAGTGTATTTATTTTCGAAATAAATTTTGGGGTGTGTAACACCCGTAGTTTAAAAGAAAAAAAAATTTATATATATATAGAATATATATAAGTATTAAAGTGGGCTGTTTGTGTATAAAGTTGAATGCATGGATGTATAATAGTAATATGTGAAGAAGTTGAATTGTGATAGGGGCCCACATTGGTTTATTGTAGCAAAGCTTTGGCTTTGTAAATGGCTGCATGATTTTGGTCAACATGGGCTTGTGGTATTTGGAATAATGTGTTATAAAATGTGTAATAGAAATTGATTGATGGGGGCCCACTTGAGTGAAGCACCGCACAGCACAGCACAGCACACTTGTGTGCTGTGTGATGAATATGTAGTGACCGGATTTTGATGGAGTGGGGAAGGAGAAAAGTTGTAGGTTATGGGAGTTACAAATGTGAAGAGGTGGACAAATGAAAAGATGGGAGTTTGAGAAGTTATGAAATGTGAAAGGTTAGAGATTAAATTTAGTAATTTATTAAGTGTGAAATTATGCAATTAGAACCCTAGCAAAGACCTATAAATAGCCCACCATTCTACTCTCTTCTCACACCAAAAAGTAATCAAGAAATAAGGGAAAGAAAAAGAAAAAGAGTAAGAGAAGTAGTGTTCTCGTGCTTGGAGGCTATTGCTAGGAGAAGAGGAGCTAGAAGTGCTTGTGAAGTTAGGAGCAAGAAGGAACCCGTTCCTTGTAGTTTTTCAACCTTCAAACTAAGGTGGGTGATCATATGCTTTCTAATTGTAGGGATTGCATGCTTTATGAGTAGTATAAATTTGATATGATAATTAGAATTCATTCTTTTATGCCAAATTGTAGGAATATTACTATTGACTAAGAAACAAAGCATTGTCATGTTGCTTAGAAATGAGAACAAAAAGTAAGGAGAAACCTTCATTAGCTTGTTAATTTACAAATGTAGAAACTAGTAATTATGAAATTATTGGAAGAGATTTCATTATGGTTAAAAAGGAGTTTTGTATAGTAAAGTGGATGAGTTCTTACTTTCTAGATGTAGAAATACTATGCTAGAAATTATAAATTAGTTTTGTGAGATGATATTGATATGTAGGAAATTTTCATGTTAATAAACATACTATGAAAAAGTGGGCGTTCCTCTACTTTCTAATTTTTAGAATGTACATGCTAATAAAAGTGAATGAGTAATTTTGATAAAATAGAATAACTATACTATGATTGTGGTGAGATTAATAGTGAATCATTCTATGTTGACAAATAGATTAGCATTGTTTTAATTAGTGATCCTATACCATCTAATTGTAGGGGTTGCATGCCTAAATAGTAGTATAATTTTGATATGAAAATTAGAAGATAAATTCATGTTTTCATGTATGTTAAGTGATAGAAATGTTAACATTTGTTTAAAGAGCAAAGTATTTGTCTTGTTGCTTGCAAATGAGAAGAGAAATTGTATTTTAGAAATGTTTTGAAGAGATTTTTCTTTTAAAAAGAGCTTGCATAGCTTATAAATAATTTGTTGCAAGAGAACACAAATCTTTTAGTTGATTAAAATGAATGATTGAAATTCTTGTAATCAAAGAGAAGAAATGAATTTGAAATTAGATCTATTATCAAATATGAAATTTTTATAATCCATAAGTTTCTGTTGGTAATAAATCTCAGTTTAAAATAATCACTTGTAGACTAATGAAAGTTTTGATTAAAAGAAAAAAACTAAGTTTTATGAAAATTAATGAAATAACACGAAATTGGAACAAAACCTTTCGAGTTGCCTATTAGTCGTGGGGCGCAGATAGCCAAGTGGTGCGACTGTGCGCTGGCTTTCTTGTTGGCTCGGGTTCGAAACTTGAGAAGCCCAATTTTTTTTGTAAATTGTTTTAATGCATCCAGAGCCTGACATTGAATATAAGAAGAGTTTAGGTTAAGAAGTGGACAAAGAGTCCAGTTGGACTCTCTGGTTTGCGGTGGGCCTTTGGTCGCTGCCTAGTCTGTTACGGGTTCAAAACCCGGTAGTGACTTTTATTTGTTTTTGGATTTTTTTTTTAATTTTTGAGTTTCAATGCAAATTTCTAAAATTCTTATAGAATGAAATAGAGTTATTAAAATAGTTGTAAAATTTATTATTTTGAGAATAGAAACTTTCCTTGTTAAAAAGAATAAAATATTAGTCGCGGCGTGATTTCTCTTGAAGAGTTTATACTCTTATTGTGTTAAGGAATAATTTGTAGCGAAGTGAGATATTGTAAGAGTTTGAAATTGTTAATAATATTTCTTTGTGTTCTTGAAGAAAAAAATTATCCGCTTCCAAGATTATGAATGAATAGATCATGAATAATGATGAGACTATGATTACTTGTGATTAAGTTGAAAGAAGAAATTATTTAAGTTTAATACATGATTATGAAAGGGTGTGAATACCCATGCATCTTGTACATGAAAGTTTATGATTTAGAGTTAGTAAGACCTCGATACCGGCATTATTGAAAGAAATATTTGAGATATGATTTGGAGATATGGCCATGGGGCTATCTCGCATTTGTTGATTAAGTCCGGTAGGAGGTAAAACTAATTCTTTGAATGGAAATTATTCATGTCTTGAACTTAAGAAAATTTAGGCACATAAGTGAAGATGTAGTAAACTTAGGGAAACGTAAGTGGGGTGCTCTATATAGTCGGCGGTGGACTCCAAGACTATAGACCCAATTGGTGGACTGAGGTTGCCCTGTGGGAGACGGATTATTATATTTTAATTCGGAACTATGAGGACTGGTCAGCGGTGGACTCCGGGATCTTGAGTAGTCGGACGGATGGGCTTTTGTGTTTACCGTCTCCAATGTATATATATATATACTGGGCTAGAGGGTCACATACGGGACGATTCGCACGATATGGAATCTGTTATAACAGCCGGCGGTGGACTCCAAGGCTGGGATTCAAATTCGTGGAATAGTCTGAACTTTGTTTTGCTACCGGGTAGTTTTCATGGCGAGGGATCGAGCCCTGTATTGTGAAGAACGTAGGCGCTTGCCCTCGGACCTATGTAGTATGGGATGCATAGAATCCGAACAAGTGTGCATTAGTGTCATCCTAGTGTAGAATGGTATGCATTAGGCATTAAGACATGACATACACTTATGTTTAGAATAATAACTTTTGACACTTTACTTGTTCATTCAATCTTTTTGTGATTTGTTAAAGTATGAGATCGTTATACTATTCCCGGCATAGAGAGGATAGCCGTGTATAACATTTCTTCAGTTGTAAGTAACTGACGTGCCCACAGATTGACATGCAGGTAATGGACTATTCATGGAGTTATAAAGTGCATATGCTGTTGCTGTTTAGAAGTTAAAGATGTTGCAAATGATGTTAAAGTTATACAAGTTGTATTTCATTGTTGTAATCTTTTATTCTTCCGCTGTGTAAAAACCAAGTTGTAATCAAACTCTGATGTATTGTGAATAAAAAGTTTTAAAATTTCCTTGTAAAATTGTACGAAGTGAAGTAAGGATCCTGTGAAATCTCGAATTTATCCTTATTTGAAATTCGGGGTGTTACGTGTATACAAGTCCATATGCTTATGTATGAGTCCAATATCAAGTCCTATAACCCAAAGTGGGTGTATACACAACTCACCATATGTTTATGTTCATTTAGTCCAAATAATAACAAGAACAAAATTTCTACAATCATCAAAAGTTCAACCTTTATGTTCTTATTTAGTCCTACCATTCACTTTCATGTGGTCATTCGATTCATGCCACCATTCATAGTCCAAGTGGTTTCATTACCAACAACATACACAAAAAAAACCACAACACAACCAAAAACAACTCACCAAAGAAAACAAAAACCAAAGGAACAAATCAAAAAGAGAATAAGAACAACAAACTCAACATATAAGACAAAAATGGAGAAGCTCCCACCTTAGTTTTCCTTGAAGGAAGAACTAGCTAGCACATCTTCTCCTTCCCCTAAGCTCTTATGATCCCTAAGAAAACCTACAATGAAAAACTCTCCCATTAGTAGTTCTCTCTTTCTTTTCCTTTCTTTCTTTTCTTTTGTCTTTGTAAAAATGAGACATGAGTGAAGAAAGGGGGTATTTATAGGTGGAGGAGAAGGTGGAGAGTGCAAACTTGCACTCACCATTTTGCACAAAATCCCCTAGGGGTGGAGGCCGGCCATGCTCAAGGGAATGGGCAAAGGTGAGGTGGAGGTATGGTGTGAGGGTGAGGTGGAGGTATGGTGCAAGCTTCTAGAAGAATTTTCCATAATTCTTACATGCACACTTAACCCTAGGTTAAACCTCTAATCCCAAACTTAGCCATTTGTCATGCAAGAGAAGTATTTTGTCCAAAATACATAGCACACAATTTGTATAATGTACTAATTTGGTACAATATAAATGTACATATATGTATGTGTATGTATATATGTGTATACCGAAAATCTTCGCATAGCCCGTATAACATAATTTAATTTGAAAATTAAATAAATTTTATTATCAATTCGGAAGATCACGATTCCAAATTGATACATTTCGGACGTACACAGACTGGTATATGTGTGCAGATAATGTTTATGAACAAAACCGAGTGACAATCACCAAAATATTTCAAATTTGAAATTATAAAACAAAATAATAATAAAATAATAATATAATAATAATAAAATAATAATTTATACGATGTAATATCCGTCCGGGATATTACAGTCGAGCCCCAAGCTGGTTGTAAAAGCTCTGGGATGGCTCGAGGTCACCACCGAGCTTCGAGTCCCCATTCTTGTTGGAAAAGCTTCGGGGTGGCTCGGACTCGCTATTGACCATAGAGCCCCAAGCTTACTGAAAAAGCTCTGGGATGACTCGAGGTCACAGCCGAGCACCGAGCCCCCTGCTTGTTGGAAAAACTCCAGGGTGGCTCAGAATCGCTACCGGCCGTGCAGCCCCAAGCTTGCTGTAAAAGCTCTGGGATGGCTCGAGGTCACTGCCGAGCGTCGAGTCCCCCCAGCTTATTGGAAAAGCTGTGGAGTGGCTCGGAATCGTTGCCGACCGTCGAGCCCCAAGCTTGTTGTAAAAGCTCTGGGATGGCTCGAGGTCACCGCCGAGCGTCGAGTCCCCCTTCTTCTTGGAAAAGCTTCTGGGTGGCTCAGACTCGCTACCTACCATTGTGCCCCAAGCTTGCTGAAAAAGCACTGGGATGATTCGAGGTCACAACCGAGCATCGAGCCCCCTGCTTGTTGGAAAAATTCCGGGGTGGCTCTGAATTGCTACCGACCGTCGAGCCCCAAGCTTGCTAAAAAAACTCTGGAATGGCTCGAGGTCACAACTGAGCGTCGAGCCCCACAGCTTGTTGGAAAAGCTGTGAGGTGGCACGGAATTGCTACCGACCGTGGAGCCCCAAGCTTGCTATAAAAGCTCTGGGATGGCTCGAAGTCACTGCCGAGCGTCGAACCCCCCTGCTTGTTGGAAAAGCTCTGGGGTGGTTCGGAATCACAACTGACCGTCGAGCCCCAAGCTTGTTGTAAAAGCTCTTGGATGGATCGAGGTCATTACCGAGCATCGAGCCCCCCTACTTGTTTGGAAAGCTGTGGGCGGGTGGCTCGTAATCGCTGCTGACCGTCGAACCCCAAGCTTGCTAGAAAAGCCCCTAATGGCTCGAGGTCTCTGCTGAGCATCGAGCCCTCCTGCTTGTTGGAAAAAGTTGTGGGGTGGCTCGGAATCGCTACCGACCGTCGAGCCCCAAGCTTGTTGAAAAAGCTCTGGGATGGCTCGAGGTCACTGCCGAGGGTCGAGTCCCCCTGCTTGTTCGAAAAGCTGTGGGGTGGCTCAGAATCGCTACAGTTCGTCGAGCGCCATGCTTGGGATGGCTTGAGGTCACTGCCGAGCGTCGAGCGCCCCTGCTTATTGGAAAATCTCCTGGATGGATCGGAATTGCTACCGACCGTCCAGCCCCAAGCTCTGTGTAAATGCTCTGGGATGGCTCGAGGTCATTGCCGAGCGTCGAGCCCTGTGCTTGTTGGAAAAAGCTGTGGGGTGGCTTGGAATCGCTACCGACCGTCGAGCCGAAAGCTTGCTAAAAAAGAGCAGGGATGGCTCGAGGTCACTGCCGACCGTCGAGCCCGACTGCTAATTGGAAAATCTCCCGATTGGATCGGACTCGCTACCGTTCGTCGAGCCCAAAGCCAGCTGTAAAAGCTCTGGGATGGCTCGAGGTCACTGCTGAGCGTCAAGCCCCTTGGTTGTTGGAAAAGATGAATGGTGGCTCGAATTTGCAACTGACCGTCGAGCCCCAAGCTTGATGTAAGAGCTCTGGGATGGCTCGAGGTCACTGCCGAACGTTGAGCCCCCCTTCTTGTTGGAAAAGCTCCGGGGTGGATCGGAATCGCTACCGACTGTCGAGCCCCAAGCTTGGTGAAAAAGCTCTATGTTGGCTCGGAATCGCTACCGACCGTCGAGCCCCAAGCTTGCTGTAAATGCTCTGGGATGGCTCGAGGTCAATGCCTAGCGTCGAGCCCCCCTGCTTGTTGGAAAAGCTGTGGGGTGGCTCGGAATCGTTGCCGACCGTCGATGTAATGCCACGATTTCCATATACTGGGAAATCGTGACATAAGCCAGAATCTTTTCTTCAATTAGTCACAATACACAGAAAAACAGGAAAATTTAAAACTTTTTATTCAACACAAATGTATTACAAGTCTGAATGTTATACAACTGCAATACATTACAACATTATTACAATAATACCTTTACAATCCCAAGTGTTAAAACTTTCAACAACTTACATCAGAGTACAAGGAATGAAGAACAACACTTGGTAATTCTCACTTGAGTACTTTTCAACAATAGATAATCAACATAATCATTACAGCGGAACTTAAATGACATCGACTCCTCGCTATCCTTGCCTTGAGTCCTCCTGAATCTCGCACCTGTACTTCTGCGATCCAGTACCTATTGAAGTGGGGACGTCAATATTCACTGACGCTTTAAGGCTGATAACTAGTAGTGAGTCTCCCAAAACAAACATACAATCGTGGCAAATGTGTCGGTGTAGTTTAAGTATTCGTGAGTGCTATGACTAGAATCTAATGCAATATTGACTAAAGCTAGGATACTCTTATTCTAATGCTAGCAAGTCTCCGAAGCAACATGCAGCCCATACTACATACGCCCATCTCAAGCCGTCTCTTCATTTTAGGGATTTGAACCCGTACTATGAGTTCTACTCTTGTACTCAATTTATTTCTGAAGATTAGCCATGACAGAGGAGGTGGCCCTACAATGGTCTAGTTACGCCATGCATACCAGACATTTCTCAAATATCTGATGAATCCTTGGAGTTTCTGCAAAATCAGGTTAGCTCGAAACATCCCAGCCGCCCCAACCCAGACCGTAGTCTATGGCCCCTCGCCCTTAGATACAAGCTAAGACGGAGTTCCGGCCGGGGGGGGGGGGGGGGGGGTTCTATCCCCCTGGCTCCGACAGGAATCGCTCCCGTTTATCAAGGCACTTCAGAAATTAACAGACGAGATACGGATCCCGTGCTCCCAACTCGTGAGAAGCCACAGACCGCATCCCTATGACAAGAAGGGTACAACCCAATAACACCGCCTAATGCAGGCCTATAGGACAGGTTGGTTCATAAGGAATCACCCTTAACACCAACTCCTTCTCTTCGGAGAAAGATGATAATAATAATGGCTAAGTAGTAAAAGTCATTGGTTACTACTTTATCAATGTCACTAACCTTAAACAACTGAGGGATGACAACAGAACTTACACAACATGCTGAGTCTTAAGTTAGACTTCGCAAGACAACTCTACTAGGCTGCTCATCCTAGACTTAACAGAATCCCTAAGGATCTGATTCGTGGCCTATCGATCCAAGAACCCGGCAATACGAACGTACCTAAATGCCACTACCCTGAACTTGGATTCCGTCTATACTCCGGTCCGCGATCAACCTACACCAATTAAGATCCGACGGTACACAAGGATTGACTCGTCCACAGTCCCTTAGGAGTAAGAAAATATATGTCTTGATGGTCGATAGTCCTAGAGTAATAACATCACCATAGACGAGCATAACAAAATTGCGTACTAGCTAATAAGCTATATACGAGTAAACCAAACACATACGAGTCAATAAGCTACGTATGAAATCAACAACTACATATGAGCCAGGCAGGCTTCGTATGAGACAACAACATACATACCAACCAAATAAGCCGCGTATGAGACCAACAGCTACATACGGGTCAGTCGAGCCGCGTATGAAACAACATACATACGAGCCAAATAAATCGTGTATGAGACCCACAGCTACATACGGGCCAGTCGAGCCACGTACGAGTAACACCACATACAAAAACAACCATACAGGTAATCAAACCTAGAACCAACTAAACGTGCTTACTAGCAAACTTGATCTTCTATAATTAGAACCAACAGAAGAATCTACTAACGGTCTGAAATAGGCATTCTACCAATGAGAAGCCTAAAGCGACATAACAAATTTTATCGAGCTAACAATTACTAGTGACCTTCCCAACCCTTATTACCCATAAGGATGAGGAATGGCCCCATGATATGGTCCAATTTCAATTAGAACATCACACAACTAGAATCCACGATTTCTTTTCCCCAAACGAACTAGAACTACATGCAACTAGATTCTTGGGTTCTCTCTCAAGATTGAGCTAGAATCACCTAGGAGCTAGATGCATGGGTTCATGGTTCCTTTTTAATTTTTCACTACCATATACAATTCAAGCATGGTTCTTTTAACTAGAATGCTACAATACCCTATTCAAGCATGCTGGGCTCTAACTATGTAATCTCAAACATGGGATTCCTTTAAGGGATTAACTAGAACTACTTCACAACATAAGTACGACAACTACAACATGGTGGTTCTTTACTAACACCACAACTACAACATGGTGGTTTTTTACTAACACCACAACTACAACATGATAGTTTCTTACTAAACACTACAACTATAACATGAAGGTTCTGTATTAACACTACAACTACAACTTGAAAGTTTCTTTGCTAACACTAAAACTACAATGTGATAGTTAATACTATAACTACAACATGAATAGTTTCTTTGCTAAACACTACAACTACAAGCATGGATACAACTTAAGTAGGAAGCTACTATAAGTTAAAGTATGAATAGCTACTAGATTTAAGCATGGTTAATTGCTATAACTTATCCATAAGTATTGACAATTTAACATGGTATACAACAAAGCATGATTTTCTTTACTACTTTAACCTACAACAATTAGCATGGTATACAACCTTAAACATCATTCTACAACATTTTCAAGCATGGTCGGAAGCTACAACAATCTTAAGCATGACATACTACTTAGCATTCCTACAACATTCTTAAACATGGTAGGTAATTTAAACATCAATCATACACATTCCTAAGCATGGTATTCAGCTTCAATATTAATCTACAACAATCTAAGCATGGTATGTAATTTAAACATTAATCCTACAACAATCTTAGCATGGATATATACTTAGCATGAATCTACAACATTCCTAACCAAGGTATACTACTTAAGTATCAACCTAAGCATGGTATACATTCAAGTAAGAACCTACAACATTTTAAACATGGTATACTACTTAAGTATCAACCTAAGCATGGTATACATTTTAAGCATGAACCTACAACATTCCTAAGCATGGTATTCAACTCCAACATTAATCTACAACAAGCTAAGCATGGTAGGTAATTTAAACATTGATCCTACAACAATCTTTGCATGGATATATACTTAGCATGAATCTATAATATTCTTAAGCATGGTATTCAATTTCAACAATCTAGGCATGATATATCAATCAATCTAGGCATGGTATATAATACAAGCATCAACCTACAACCATCTAGGCATGAATACAACTTAAGTATGAACATCTACTACTACAGTCTAGCATGAATACTTATTTAAACATGGAAAATTGCTACAACTAAGCATGGATATCTTCTACTACTTAAGCATGTATATTTTTCTACAACAACTTAAGCATGGTAGAAAGCATGAGTATCGATCCTACGATAATCTAACATGGTATATAATTTTCCTACAACAATCTAAGCATGGGATAAAATTTTCCTACACCATCTAAACATGGATGCTTACTTCAAGCATGGAAAATTGCTACAACTTAAGCATGGATTATTAGTACACCTAAACATGGATATTTACTTCAACCTAAGCATGGTATATATCACAAGCATCAACCTACTACAATCTAGCATGCTATGTTGATTTACAACAATCTAAGCATGAAAACAACTTAAGTAGAACACATAATACTACAATCTAGCGTGAGGAGTTTCTTTACTATATCAAACCTACACAATCTAGCATGGATAGATCATAAGCATGGAAATTGCTACAACTAAGCATGGATAATTACTTTAACTTAAGCATAGAAAAATTGCTACAATTAAACATGGATGCTTACTTTAATTCCTACAACAAGTTAGCAAGGTATCTACTACAACTCAAGCATGAATATTCACTGCTACCTTACTTACACTTAAGCATAAACATCTACTACTACCTTATTTACACTTAAGCATAAATATTTATTACTACTTAAGCATGATCTTTACTAGCTAAAACAAGACTTCTTATCTTTATGAATTGCAAGTCCTACAACATTATAAAAACTCAACTTTATGAACTAGAATACTACAAAAAGTCTACTATTTCTTGAACATGGATCCTTACTACACTTAAGCATGAATGTCTACTACTATCTTAAGCATGGTCCTTTTATTACTTACTTAAGCATCAACCTACAACATAAACCATATAAATTAGTCAACCTAAAAAGTGTGATCTTTTTAACATTCTACAACTAATAATTTTAATTGTTTCTTTATCACTACAATAGAATTAGCATCCCAGTTGGGTTCTTTTTCTTACACCCATTTGATTAATAAAAAGGAACAAGCAACTAAAATAAAGAATCCCCAACTTGGGTTCAATCATTCATATGCATATTCTTAGTCCAAGTAGTTCAAGTTGTATGTTCCACAACCCAAAATGTGTATGTATACAAGTCCATATGCTTATGTATGAGTCCAATATCAAGTCCTACAACCCAAAGTGGGTGTATACACAACTCACCATATGCTTATGTTCATTTTGTCCAAATAATAACAGCAAGAACAAAATTTCTACAATCATCAAAAGTTCAACCTTTATGTTCTTATTTAGTCCTACCATTCACTTTCATGTGGTCATTCGATTCATGCCACCATTCATAGTCCAAGTGGTTTCATTACCAACAACATACACAACAAAAACCACAACACAACCAAAAACAACTCACCAAAGAAAACAAAAACCAAAGGAACAAATGAAAAAGAGAATAAGAACAACAAACACAACAAATAAGACAAAAATGGAGAAGCCCCCACCTTAGTTTTCCTTGAAGGAAGAACTAGCTAGCACATCTTCTCCTTCCCCTAAGCTCTTATGATCCCTAAGAAAACCTACAATGAAAAACTCTCCCATTAGTAGTTCTCTCTTTCTTTTCCTTTCTTTCTTTTCTTTTATCTTTGTAAAAATGAGACATGAGTGAAGAGATGGGGTATTTATAGGTGGAGGAGAAGGTGGAGAGTGCAAACTTGCACTCACCATTTTGCACAAAGCCCCCTAGGGGTGGAGGCCGGCCATGCTCAAGGGAATGGGCAAAGGTGAGGTGGAGGTATGGTGTGAGGGTGAGGTGGAGGTATGGTGCAAGCTTCTAGAAGAATTTTCCATAATTCTTACATGCACACTTAACCCTAGGTTAATCTTCTAATCCCAAACTTAGCCATTTGTCATGCAAGAGAAGTATTTTGTCCAAAATACATTGCACACAATTTGTATAATGTACTAATTTGGTACAATATAAATGTACATATATGTATGTGTATGTATATATGTGTATACCGAAAATCTTCGCATAGCCCGTATAAAATAATTTAATTTGAAAATAAAATAAATTTTATTATCAATTCGGAAGATCACGATTCCAAATTGATACATTACGGATGTACACAGAATGGTATATGTGTGCAGATAATGTTAATGAACAAAACCGAGTGACAATCACCAAAATATTTCAATTTTGGAATTATAAAACAAAATAATAATAAAATAATAATTTATACGATGTAATATCCGTCCGGGATATTATAGTCGAGCCCCATGCTTGTTGTAAAAGCTCTGGAATGGCTCGAGGTCACCGCCGAGCGTTGAGTCCCCATTCTTGTTGGAAAAGCTTCGGGGTGGCTCGGACTCGCTATTGACCGTCGAGCCCCAAGCTTACTGAAAAAGCTCTGGGATGACTCGAGGTCACAGCCGAGCGCCGAGCCCCCTGCTTGTTAGAAAAGCTCTAGGGTGGCTCGGAATCGCTACCGGCCGTGGAGCCCCAAGCTTGCTAAAAAAGCTGTTGGATGGCTCGAGGTCACTACCGAGCTTCGAGCCCCCCTGCTTGTTTGAAAAGCTGTGGGGTGGCTCAGAATCGCTACCGACTGTCGAGCCCCAAGCCTGCTAGAAAAACTCTGGAATTGCTCGAGGTCACTGCCAAGCGTCGAGCACCACTGCTGGTTGAAAAAAGCTTTGGGGTTGCTCAGAACCGCTCCCGACCGTCGAGCCCCAAGCATGGTGAAAAAGCTCTGGGATGGCTCGAGGTCACTACCGAGGGTCGAGCCCCCTTGCTTGTTCGAAAAGCTGTGGGGTGGCTCGGAATCGCTACTGACTATCGAGCCCCAAGCTTGCCGTAAAAGCTCTGGGATGGCTCGAGGTGTAGCACCCCGATTACCATATACTGGGAAACCGAGACACGAGCCAGGACCTTTTCTTCAATTAGTCACAATACACAGAAAAAACAGGAGAATTTAAAACTTTTTATTCAACACCCAATGTATTACAAGTCTGAATATCATACAACTGCAATACATTACAATAGTGTTACAATAACACCTTTACATTCCCAAGTATTACAACTTCCAACAACTTACATCAGAGTACAAGGAATGAAGAATAACACTTGGTAACTCTCACTTGAGTACTTCTCAACTAATAGATAATCAACACACATATTACAGCGGAACTAAACATGACACTGACTCCTCACTTTCCTTGCCTTGAGTCCTCCTAAATCTCGCACCTGTACTTCTGTGATCCAGTACCTATTGAAGTGGGGACGTCAGTATTTACTGACACTTTAAGGCTGATAACATAGCAGCGAATCTCCCAAACAACATACAAAAACATGGCAATTTGTGTCGTTGTAGTTTAAGTGTTCGTGAGTGCTATGACTAGAATCTAATGTAATATTAAAAAAAGCTAGGATGCTCTTATTCTAATGTCAGCAAGTCTCCGAAGCAACATGCAGCCCATACTACATGCGCCCCATCTCAAGCCGTTTCTCCATATATAGGAATTTGAACCCACGTTATGAATTCTAATTGTACACAACCTGTTCCTGACAGATACAACGTGACTGATGAGGTTACAGATGTAGTCAAGTCCTACTAAGACAGTACGCTCATGGTGTCTATGTCCCACTAATGCAGTCTGCTCGTGGTGTCTATGTTTGCCACTCCTACCCGGCTAACCAGACCTCACTCAAAAACCAGACGAACCCTCAGGGTTACCGCCAACAGGAGAGACCCCTGCCGCCCCCTAAACAGATCGTAGTCCATGGCCTGTTCGTATCCCCGGCATAGGACCCGACGGAGTTCTGGGATCCATCCCTAGCTCCGCCCGCCTTATCATGGCACTTCAGGAATTAACAGTGTGAGATACGCAACCCGTGCTCCCAACTCGTGAGACACCACTGTACGTATCCCTTTGACGGGAAGGTACAGCCCAATAACACCACCTAAGGTCTGCCCCAAGGGACGAGTTAGTCGTAAGGGGCCCCCTACAACCCACTCCTCCCTTTCCGGCAAATGGTCTAAGTAAATGATCTTTATAAGTCACTACCCTAATGATGTCCCTAACCCTGAACACTCCTAGGGATGACAATATTATAAACACAACTTGCTATCTCTTAAACTAGACTTCGCAAGATAACTCTACTAGGCTGCTCAACCTAGACTTACCAGAATCCCCCAGGATCCGGTTCCTGGCCTATCGATCCAAGACCCTGGCCATGCGAACATACATGCATGCCACTACCCTGAACTTGGATTCCGTCTATACTCCGGTCCTCGATCAACCTACACCGGTTAAGATCCGACGGTACACAAGAAGTGACTCCTCCACAGTTCCTTAGGAGTAAGAGATCATATGTCTTGATGGTCGATAGCCCCTAGGGTAATAATATCACCCTAGACGAGCACAACAAACTGTGTACTAGCTAATAAGCTATATACAGGTACACTAACCACATACGAGCCAACAAGCTACGTATGAACCAACCACTCCCTACGAGCTAGGCGGGCCTCGTATGAGATGACAACGTACATACCAGCCAAATAAGCCGCGTATGAGACCAACAGCTACGCACGGGCCGGTCGAGCCACGTACGAGCACAACCATATGCAAACAAGCATACAGGTAATCAAACCTAGAAGCAACCAAACGAGCTTACTAGCAACTTGATCTTCTATTACTAGAAGCAACAGAAGAATCTACTAATAGTCTATGATAGGCATTCCACCAATGAGAAGCCCGAAGCGACATAATAACCTTCATTGGACTAACTATTACTAATGACCTTTCTAATCCTTATTACCCCTACGGGTGAGGAATGTCCCCCTGATATGGTCCAATTTCGATTAGGACTTCACACAACTAGAGTCCATGGGTTCTTTTCGAAGTTGACTAGAACAACCTAGAACACACGTCCGCTTTCTTGTTTAACTAGGATGCCACCCTATACCCTTCAAGCATGTATGGGCTCCTTACTAACATTAACTACAACAAGGTGGTTATTACTACAATTACAACATGATTCCTTCCTATTACTTAACCTATAGAAATTTAAGCATGGTATACAATTGTAAGCATCAACCTACAACAACTACTCATGGTATATAACATAACCATCAACTCACAACACTCTTAAGTATGAATACGATTTAAGCATGCACTTATAACAATCTTAAGCATGAATAGTTACTACAATCTAAACATGAAGCTTTACTACAATTTAGCATGAACTCCTTACAACATGTACACAACATAAGCATGGTTCCTACAACAATTTAAGCATGGTAATATTACTTAGCATTCTAAGCATGGTATGTATTCCAAGTAGAGACATACAACGTTCTAAGCATGGTAATACTACTTGGTATTAATCTAAGCATGGTATACAATTTTCTTACTACAATCTAAGCATGGATGCTTATGGAAAATTGCTATGACTAAGCATGAATGCTTACCTTAATTCCTACAACAAGTTAAGCATAGTATAAGCATGGTATAACATAGCAACAACCTATAATAATTCTAGCATGAATATATGCTTAGCCTCAATCTACAATATTCCTAAGCATGGTAGATAACTCAATATCAATCCTACAACAATCTAATCATAGTATGATAATTCCTACAATGTATGTACAACCTAAGCATGGTTCTTTTCTACATTAACCTACAACATGGTATACACATCATAAACTTTGTTATAATTCCTACAACATGGTATCTACTTCAAGAATGAGTTTCCTACAACATGGTATCTACTTCAAACATGATACACATCATAAACTTGTTATAATTCCTACAACATGGTATCTACTTCAAGAATGAGTTTCCTACAACATGGTATCTACTTCAAGAATGAGTTTTCTACAACATGATACACATCATAAACTTGTTATAATTCCTACAACATGGTATCTACTTCAAGAATGAGTTTTCTACAACATGATACACATCATAAACTTGTTATAATTCCCACCATAGTCTAAACATGGTATTTATTTTTTTCTACAATGAACTAAGCATGGTATAAGACTTCCTTACTTTATCTCACAACAAATAGCATGGATGTGCTAATTATAGTTAAGGCAAGAAGGTCCATTACTATTTCAACATAAACTTACTTAGGCATGAACGTCATTAAGTATGAACACCTACTAACTTAGCATGAATAATAGTTAAGCATGATACTTACTAACTTAGCGTGAACAATAATTATGCATGATACTTACTAACTTAGCATGAACAATAATTAAGCATGATACTTACTAACTTAGCATGAACAATAATTAAGCATGATACTTACTAACTTACCTACAACCATCTACTACTACTTTAACAATTTTCCTACAACCATCTACTACTACTTTATTTAGACATAAGCATCTACTACTAAACATCCACTAAAATCTTTATTTGAACACCTACTTCCTACCTATTTAAGCATAACTTTTATTACTACTAGTTAAACATAAAAGGATCTTTTTTTATCATTCTACAACTAGTGATTTAGATTAGTTTCTTTTTCATACTTAGAATTAACATCTACAATGGGTTCTTTCTTACTTAAGATTATAAAAGAAAATAAACAATAATAAAATAAGTAAGAACCCTCCATTTTGGTTCAACCAAACATATACTTTCTTTTTAGTCCAAAGTTCAATGTATGTCCTACAACCAAAATGGTTCGTATACAAAGTCCATATGCTTTATGTATGAGTTCACATTCAAGTCCTACAACCCCAAATGGTTGTATGTACAAAGTCCACATGCATATGTCATTTTAGTCCAATTAATAAACACAAAAACAACCACTACTACTACAAAGATTCCATCTTTATGTTTATTACTACTACTAATCACATTTCTTTTTCATGTGGTTATTACTTTTAACCATCCACAACATACAACAACACTATCACAAATAAACACCCCAAAAGAACAAAAGAAAACAAAATAAGGAAGGTAAGAAGAAGAAGAAACCAAAACAACAATTCAAACAAACAAAAGAAGGTGGAGAACCCCCACCTCAATTTTTTTTTTTTTGATGGAAGAACTAGACTAGCTCCTTCTCCTTCCCCTTAGCTCCTAGGAACTCCTAATAAACCTACAAAGAAAAACACTCAAGTTAGGAGTTCACTCTTTTTTTTCCTTTCTTTCTTTTTGTCTTTCTAAAATGAGACCAAGGTGGAGGGAGGTGGTATTTATAGGTGGAGAAAAGGGTGGAGAGTGCAAATTTGCACACACAAATTTGCACAAAAACCCTCCCACAAAAAGGGGCCGGTTTTACTAGGGAAGATGGTGGTGTGGTGGAGGTGTGGTGTGGGTATGGTGCTTTGTGAGGTGGAGGAGTGAGGGTTTCTAGAAGGGTTTCCTTAATCTCTTCATGCACACTTAACCTAGGATTAACCACTTAAAAACCTTAATAATCTAATAGGTTTTGTCATAACAAAGACAAGTATTTTGTCCAAAATACACAACACATAATTTGTATAATGTACTAATCGACATACAACATACACGTGTGTATATATATATGTATACCGAAAATCTTTGCATAATCCATATAAAAATGATTTAATTTCAGAAATAATAATAAAATAAATTTTATTATTAGTTCGGATGGTCACGGTACCAATTCGATACAATACGGATGTATACTGACCGGTATCTGTCTATGAACAAACCGGGTGAAAATCACCAAATATTTCAATTTTGGAATTAAAACAAAATAATAATTGATGGACTCAAAAATATTCACTTTTAGGAGCAATAATCTTAATGCAATTGGACATTTAAATGCCTTATATGTGGTATTTTACTCTTATTTTCTCTTTTCCATAGGGAACAGCCTGAAAGCAGCAAACGAAGCAGATTCCAGACTAATACAGACTAAGAGGATGATACACAGAAACTACAGGGCAACAGTCGACTGATTCTTCCAACAGTCGACCGGACAGAAAGGTTGAAGCTGCTCGGCACAGTCGACTGCTTCCCAAGCCAGTCGACTGGTCTTCGGCGGAGTCAGAAGATAAGAACAGATGAAGATGCATCCTCATCCAAACCCAGGTCGTCTGCATGTAACAACTCGTCATTAAATAAGAAGGTGGACTCAGTCTTATGCGTTAAAAGATAAGAAACCAGGAACTCTGCAGAAAAGGAAGGAAAGAAGAAAAGAGAAAGAAATAAAATGCAGATCAAATAAGGGAGGAATTAAATAAAAAGAAGAGGACCTTTCTATAAAAGAAAAGTGCAAACCCTAATTCTCTAGCCGTGTTCTATAAATATCAACCGAGAGGCATTAAGAGAAGGAGGCTGGACCGATCAAGAAAAGCCATCGTCCAGCAAGCATCAAGAAGGAGAACAAGTCGACTGCTGATTGGGCTCAATTTCAACATCATACAAATCAGTGTTCTTCTGTTCTTCCTTTTACTTTTATTTGTATTGTAGAGTCATGAATTCTATTTTATTAATCAATAAAGGTTGTATTATGTGCAACTAAATTCATAGTTGGGTAGATTAAAGCCGTAGTCATGTAATGCTTATATTCTTCTGAATGCTACTCTATTACTTATTGATTAAACCTGATTGAATTGGTATAGATTTATAATAATCAAACTTGTTCAGAAGTTCTAAGAGCAGTCGACTGAGAGTGACAGCAAGTCGACTGCCATACAGAACCTGAGTTTATCAAGTTTGCGTATTATAAATCTGAATCTGTTATATGAGTATAGAGACGATCTGTATCTCATGCCCATAACTTGTAACACAGGAATCTTTAGGGGTTCTTGGTTTAATCAACTTAAAGGATCTAGATCTGATACCAATTTCTAGAACTTTGAGTGTTTGTTCGTTTCTATTGTTCTTATGTTTTCTTTAAGTACAACTTAGTAGATACCATGCTAAATACTTAAGAAAGAAACGAATTAGAGTAGATATCATGCCTAATTCTTGGCTTAGGGAAACATTGACTTTAAGGAGTAGATATCATGCCCTTAAGGGAACAAATATGAGTAATTGAAGTAGTATACGACTTAGCATTATTGACTATAGGTGGAAATCAATGCCCAACTACTTAATAGATATTTTTGATTCAGAACCACTTGATCTAGATTTTTATCTTTTCATTTCCTTTCAATCAGACTTTTAGAACAACCTTCATGATTTGCATTTTTTCTTTGATTTATTGATTAGTAAGTTAAGTACTACAATCTCTGTGGAATCGACCCTTGCTCTTCACTACGCTTCTATAAACGATTCGTACACTTGCGAGGTTTTTAATTTGTGTCTAGTTTATCTATATATTTAGATCATCTAGATTGCACAACAAGTTTTTGACGCCGCTGCCGGGGATTGTTTAGTATTTTAACTTACAAATCAATACAAATCTTTTTCTTTTTATTATTTTCTTCTTTTCTTACATTTTCTTTCAGGTTACACTCTGCACAGACAGACCAGTCGATTGTCTCCAAGGACCAGTCGACTGTACAGCAAAATTTTCCAAAAGTAACAATGGGGGAGAAAATACCAAATCGAGTACCAATGCAAGACAAATTCATTCCAAAGAATATTGAGCAACCGTCTTGCATAGCATTTCAACCTAAGGTCACAGGGAATATGCATCTATCACCTCAATTACTCAGCATGGTTCCCCACTTCAGTGGCAGAATAGACGAGGATCCGCATCTACATTTGCAAGATTTCTTTGATCTTTGTAGAACACAAAGCGTCCAAGGGCTTACCCCTGAACAAATCAGGTTAATTTTGTTTCCATTTTCATTAAAACTTAATGCTAAATTGTGGTATAATTCCTTGGAACCAGGATCAATTCAATCATGGGAGCAATTGGCAACAAAGTTCTTGAAGGAATTCTTTCCAGCTCAGAAGACCAAACAACTAAAAAGGGAAATTCTACTCTTCCAACAAAAAGATGGCGATTTATTCTTCGAAGCATGGAAAGACTTCAAGAACAAGCTTCTCAAGTGTCCTATGCACAACATCCCTAAGGATGATCAGGTACAAGCATTTTATGAGGGTTTAAATGACACCAACAGAGCAATTGTAGATTCAGCTTGCAATGGAATCTTGATGAGAAAAAGTGGTGAGGAGGCCATCGAGCTATTTGAAGAACTCAGCGAGAACTCACAACAATTCTCAACAAGAAGAGGCATTTCGAAAAAACAGGGAGTCTACGAAATTTCTAGCAATGATAGCATGCAATTAGAAATGGAAATTATGAACAAAAAGATTGATATGCTTGTTAATACAATTTCAACGTTGGGTGGCATAAAAAACCAACCAAAAGAAATTTGTGCAATTTGTTCTCATTCTGATCATACAACTGATACATGTCCCATGTCTTTTTTCACAGATCAGGAGCACGCTAACTACGTAGGACAGGGAATGTACCCACCTCAGAACAACACTTTTTCAAACACGTACAACCCAGGGTGGCAAAACCATCAAAATTTCTCATGGAGCAATAATCAAAACCATCAAGGCACTCAATTCGCACAAGGGCATGCACAGCAATTCCAGATTGGGAATGAGTTTGATCAGCCAGTACAAGAACAGAAGCAGTTGGATTTCGAATCCACCATCCTTCAATTGCTCCAACAGCAACAGCAAACAAGCAACCAACAAGGACAGGCCATTCATAAGTTGGAAACTCAAATTGGTCAAATTGCTAAGGAGATAAATGAAAGAAAGGCAGGAGAACTCCCACCACAAAACATACCAAACCCTAGAGGACAAGAACAGCTCCAATCGGTGACAACACTAGAGGACGATATTGAGTTTAAAATGTTTGATGCACCAAAATTACCACACGATGATCATGACTGTTATAATGTTAATGTGGTTCAGGAAATTTGCGACCAAACATTTCATGAACATGGTGTTGATCCATTACAAGTAACAATTACACACCCTCTAACATTATCTCATGTTGAACAGGAATACTATGACTGGAGGATTGCAGAGACAGTACATTACTTTGAAACTCCAAAATCATATTCAGGTAAGCTTGCACCTGCATTTAAAAATTTTGTGTCTGATAACACTTGTGTTTTCTCAGACCAGTCGACTGGTGAACGGAACAAGTCGACTGCTACCAGGACACCAGACGTGGAACTGAAGCCACTATCTGAACACTTGAAGTATGAATATTTGGGAGAAAATCAGACATTACCTGTGACAGTTGCTGCAAACTTAAGGATGCATGAAGAAGAAAAGCTGCAGGGAGTCTTGTAAGAACACAAGGGTGCATTAAGGTGGACCACTGCAGATAGGCTTATGTCAAGATGGTATGGTCCGTACATTGTTGCAAAGGTTTCCCAACATGGAACGTTGGAGAAAAATCAAATGTTCAAAGGTGAATGGGCATAGTGGGAAACCTTATAATAAGATGAGTTGTGAGCCGCGATCCATTCAATACATTGCATAAACTCATCAAGTCTAGCTGAAGACAAGAAACACAGCGCTTATTGGGAGGCAACCCAATTTTTCAGGGGAGTACTTACACTCTCTATTTATTTATTTCTTTAATCATTTCTTTATTTCTTTATTTTATTTTCTTTCCTTCAAAATGGGTGGTAACACATTCCTATACTTTAAGTTTTGTGTGAACATTGAGGACAATGTTCCATCTAAGTTTGGGGGTAGTTATTTACATTTGGAGTCTTGTGATTTTTTTGGGATAAACAATTTTTTATAAAGTAAGAGTAAGTATACTTATTTACTTCAGGATTGTTGAGTTTCATAATTCCTTACAAAATTGTATGAGTCATGCGATTATACATAAAAAACAAATGTGATGCTTTTTCTGGTGATTATTCCCTTTGATCTAGTCCTAAACAGAGTTTAAGTAAATAGAGTATCATAAAAAAAAAAAAAATATTGAATAAAGTCAATCTACTCCAATGTTTTGAGTTGCTTAGTAACTAGGGGTATTCATCACCAATGTTTACCTTTACGTCAAACGGCAACTTGAAATATGAGTATGCAAAGCACTTAAAGTTTGTGACTTGTTGAGTAACCGGGTGGATTCATCACAAATGTTTTGCACTCACGTCAAAAGGCAAGTGACAACTTAGAGAAGAGGCAGAACTAAAAAAAAAAAAAAAAAAAAAAAAAACTCTAGTTTGCTACTCGGTTTGTAGTAGAGAAAAGGGATAATCACAGATGGAGTTGTTACATACTACAATTAAAATTAATTGCATGACAAATATGATTGGGTTTGGAGCTATGGATAAATAATTGCACTGGAGAAAGTGGGTATACTTGTTTTTACTTTATTTGCAATTGTTTATATTTTGTTTATTAAAATTATACTTTTAATTGAAATTTTGATGCTTGCATAATGAGAATTCTTGGTGTGATGGGTTGAGTCTACTATTATTTTCCCATTGTTCATAATTTTACTTTTTGCTTGAGGACAAGCAAAAGCTAAGTTTGGGGGTATTTGATGGACTCAATAATATTCACTTTTAGGAGCAATAATCTTGATGCAATTGGACATTTAAATGCCTTATATGTGGTATTTTACTCTTATTTTCTCTTTTCCATAGGGAACAGCCTGAAAGCAGCAAACGAAGCAGATTCCAGACTAATACAGACTCAGAGGATGATACACAGAAACTACAGGGCAACAGTCGACTGATTCTTCCAACAGTCGACTGGACAGAAAGGTTGAAGCTGCTCGGTACAGTCGACTGCTTCCCAAGCCAGTCGACTGGTCTTCGGCAGAGTCAGAAGATAAGAACAGATGAAGATGCATCCTCATCCAAACCCAGGTCGTCTGCATGTAACAACTCGTCATTAATTAAGAAGGTGGACTCAGTCTTATGCGTTAAAAGATAAGAAATCAGGAACTCTACAGAAAAGGAAGGAAAGAAGAAAAGAGAAAGAAATAAAATGCAGATCAAATAAGGGAGGAATTAAATAAAAAGAAGAGGACCTTTCTATAAAAGAAAAGTGCAAACCCTAATTCTCTAGCCGTGTTCTATAAATATCAACCGAGAGGCATTAAGAGAAGGAGGCTGGACCGATCAAGAAAAGCCATCGTCCAGCAAGCATCAAGAAGGAGAACAAGTCGACTGCTGATTGGGCTCAATTTCAACATCATACAAATCAGTGTTCTTCTGTTCTTCCTTTTACTTTTATTTGTATTGTAGAGTCATGAATTCTATTTCATTAATCAATAAAGGTTGTATTATGTGCAACTAAATTCATAGTTGGGTAGATTAAAGCCGTAGTCATGTAATGCTTATATTCTTCTGAATGCTACTCTATTACTTATTGATTAAACCTGAATGAATTGATATAGATTTATAATAATCAAACTTGTTCAGAAGTTCTAAGAGCAGTCGACTGAGAGTGACAGTAGGTCGACTGCCATACAGAACCTGAGTTTATCAAGTTTGCGTATTATAAATCTGAATATGTTATATGAGTATAGAGACGATCCGTATCTCGTGCCCATAACTTGTAACACAGGAATCTTTGGGGGTTCTTGGTTTAATCAACTTAAAGGATCTAGATCTGATATTAATTTCTAGAACTTTGAGTGTTTGTTCGTTTCCATTGTTCTTATGTTTTCTTTAAGTGCAACTTAGTAGATACCATGCTAAATACTTAAGGAAAGAAACGAATTAGAGTAGATACCATGCCTAATTCTTGGCTTAGAGAAACATGGACTTTAAGGAGTAGATACCATGCGCTTAAGGGAACAAACATGAGTAATTGAAGTAGTATATGACTTAGCATTATAGACTATAGGTGGAAATCAATGCCCAACTACTTAATAGATATTTGTGATTCAGAACCACTTGATCTAGATTTTTATCTTTTCATTTCCTTTCATTCAGACTTTTAGAACAACCTTCATGATTTGCATTTTTTCTTTGATTTATTGATTAGTAAGTTAAGTACTACAATCTCTGTGGGATCGACCCTTGCTCTTCACTACGCTTCTATAAACGATTCGTACACTTGCGAGATTTTTAATTTGTGTCTAGTTTATCTATATATTTAGATCATCTAGATTGCACAACAATAATAAAATAATAATAAAATAATAATTTATACAAAGTAATATTCGTCCGGGATATTACACAAGGTCACTGCCGAGCGTTGATCCCCCTGCTTGTTGGAAAATCTCCAGGGTGGCTCGGAATCGCTATCGACCATCAAGCCACAAGCTTGCTATAAATGCTCTGGAATGGCTCGAGGTCAATGCCGAGCGTTGAGCCCCCTACTTGTTGGAAAAGCAGTATGGTGACTAGAAATTGCTACCGACTGTCAAGCCCCAAACATTCTGTAAAAGCTCTGGGATGGCTCGAGGTCACTGCCGAGCGTCGAGCCCCCCTGCTTGATGGAAAAGCTGTGGGGTGGCTCGAAATCGTTGCCGACCGTCGGGCCCCAAGCTTACTGTAAAAGCTCTGGGATGGATTGAGGTCACTGCCGAGTGTCGAGCCCCCTTCTTGTTGGAAATACTCCGGGGCAGCTCGGAATCGCTATCGACCATCGAGCCCCAAGCTTGCTAAAAAAGTTCTATGGTGGCTTGAAATCGCTACTGACCGTCAAGCCCCAAACTTTCTGTAAAAGCTCTGGGATGGCTCGAGGTCACTGCCGAGCATCGAGCCCCCCTGCTTGTTGGAAAAGTTGTGGGGTGGCTCAGAATCATTGCCGACCGTCGATCCTCGAGATTGTTGTAAAATCTCTGGGATGGCTCGAGGTCACTGCCGAGCGTCGAGTCGCCATTCTTGTTGAAAAAGCTTCGGGGTGGCTCGGACTCGCTACCGACCGTCAACCCCAAGCTTGCTGATAGAGCTCTGGGATTGCTCGAGGTACCAGCCGAGCGTCGAGCCCCCTTACTTGTTGGAAAAGCTGTGGGGTGGCTGGGAATCGCTACCGACCATCGAGCCCTAAGCTTGCTAAAAAAGCTCTGGGATGGCTCAAGGTCAATACCGAGTGTCGAACTCCCCTGCTTGTTCGAAAAGCTCCGGGGTGGCTCGGAATTGCTACCGACCGTCGAGCCCCAAACTTTTTGTAAAAGCTCTTGGATGGCTCGAGGTCACAGCCGAGCTTTGAGCCCCCCTTGCTTGCTTGAAAAGCTGTGGGGTGGCTCGGAATCACTACCAACCGTCGAGCCACATGCTTGCTAGAAAAGCTCTAGGATGGCTCGAGGTCAGAGCCAAGCATCGAACCCCACTGCTTGTTGTAAAAAGTTGTGGGGTTGTTTGGAATTGCTACCGACCGTCGAGCCCCAAGCTTGCTAAAAAAACTCTGGGATGGCTTGAGGTCACTACCGAGAGTCGAGCCTCCTTGCTTGTTCGAAAAGCTATGGGGTGACTCGGAATCGCTACCGACTGTCGAGCCCCAAGCTTGCCGTAAAAGCTCTGGAATGGCTCGAGGTCACTACCGAACATCGAGCCCCTTACTTATTGAAAAATCTCCCGGGTGGTTCGGAATCGCTACTGACAGTCGAGCCCCAAGCTTGCTGTAAAAGCTCTGGGTTGGCTCGAGGTCACTGCCGAGTCTCGAGCCCCTTGCTTGTTGGAAAAGCTGCTTGGTGGCTCAGAATTAATACCAACCGTCGAGCCCCAAGCTTGCTGTAAAAGCTCTGGGATGGCTCGAGGTCACTGCCGAGCATCGAGCCCCCCTGCTTGATGGAAAAGCTGTGGGGTGGCTCAAAATCGTTACCGACCGTCGAGCCCCAAACTTACTGTAAAAGCTCTGGGATGGCTCGAGGACACTGCCGAGCGTCGAGCCCCCCTTCTTGTTGGAATACTCCGGGGTGGCTTGGAATCGCTACCAGCCATCGAGCCCCAAGCTTGCTAAAAAAGCTCTATGGTGGCTCGAAATCGCTACCGGCCGTCGAGCCCCAAGCTTCTGTAAAAGCTCTGGGATGGCTCGAGTTCACTGCCGAGCATCGAGCCCCCCCTGCTTGTCTGAAAAAGCTGTGGGGTGGCTCGAAATCGTTGCCGACTGTCGAGCCCTGAGCTTGTTGTAAAATCTCTAGGATGGCTCGAGGTCACTGCCGAGCGTCGAGTCCCCCTTCTTGTTGGAAAAGCTTCGAGGTGGCTCGGACTCGCTACCGACCGTCAAGCCCCGAGCTTGCTGAAAGATCTCTAGGATGGCTCGAGGTACTAGTCGTGCGTCGAGCCCCCCTACCTGTTGGAAAAGCTGTGGGGTGGCTTGGAATCGCTACCGACGATTGAGCCCCAAGCTTGCAAAAAAACTCTGGGATGGCTCGAGATCAATGCCGAGCGTCAAACTCTCCTACTTGTTGGAAAAGCTCCAAGGTGGCTTGGAATCGCTACCGACCGTCGAGCCCCAAACTGGTTGTAAAAGCTCTTGGATGGCTCGAGGTCACTGCCGAGCTTCGAGCCCCCCTGCTTGTTTGAAAAGCTGTCGGGTGGCTTGGAATCGCTACCGACCGTTGAGCCCCAAGCTTGCTAGAAAAGCTCTGGGATGGCTCGAGGTTAATGCGAATGTCGAGCCCCCTTAAGATGGGAGATTTATTGGGATGTGGCTCGGGGGCATTACCGTTCACGTGGCCCATGTATCTTGAGAAAGCTAGGGTGTGGCTCAAGGTTAATGCCGAATGTCGAGCCCCCTTAACATGGGAGAGTTGTCGGGAGGTGGCTCGGGGGCATTACCAAGCGCGTGGCCCAGGTAGCTTGAGAAAGCTTGGGCATGGCTCGAGGTTAATGCTGAATGTTGAACCCCCTTCACATGGGAGAGTTGTCATGTTGTGTCTTGGGGGCATTACCGAGCGTGTAGCCAAGGTAGCTTGAGAAAGCTAGGGCGTAGCTCGAGGTCAATGCCGAATGTCGAGCCCCCTTAACATGGGACAGTTGTTGGGATGTGGCTCGGGGGAATTACCGAGAGCGTGGCCCAGGTAGCTTGAGAAAGTTAGGGTGTGGCTCAAGGTCAATGCCAAATGTCGAGCCCCATTTCCTTTTCGCGCAAAAAAATAAAAATATAGTAAAAACCAAGATTACATATTATTATTTAAAAAAAAAAAGGAAAAGCATGTATGTGCCGATTACAATGGATTGGCTACATCAGTTTAGCCCTCTCCTTTGAAGAACTTAATGAGGTACTCTGTGTTCCAGGGTCTCTTGATTTTCCTGCCTCCCAGGTCTGCGAGTCGGTACGTACCAGGACGTACCACTTCGGACACCTTGTAAGGGCCCTCCCAATTAGGTGATAGTTTCCTCTTTCCTTTAGGGTTGGATATCGCGAGCTTTCTAAGCACGAGATCACCTTATTTGATGTCCGTCAAGTAGACCTTCGTATTGTAGAATTTCTCGATCCTCTGTTGGTATACACTTCTTCCAATGGTGGATCTTTTCCTGACTTCGTCGATGAGGTCCAGGTTGGCTCTGAGGTCTGAGGAGTTGTCATCTTTGTTGAGGGCCATGACCCTTGGTAAAGGAAGGCCGATCTATAGGGGAATAATGGCCTCGGTGCCGTAGGTGAAGTTGAATGGGGATTCACCCGTGGGGATCCTCTTAGTTGTCCAATGCACCTAGAGTACACTGGGCAATTCGTCAACCCATAGCCCTTTTGGTGAATTATCTAGCCACTTTTTGAGGCCGTTTAGGATCAGACGGTTCGTATTCTTAGCTTGGCCGTTTGATAGAGGGTGGCATACCGATGAGAAGTTTTGCTGGACGCCGATGTCTTCGCAGAACTTTCGAAAGTTTTTCCCACAAACTGGGCCCCGTTGTCGGTGATGAGCACCTGTGGGATCCCGAAATGGCAGATGATGTGCCTCCAGAAGAATTGTTGAGTTTGGTACTCAGTGATAGAGGCCAGAGATTCTGCCTCAATCCACTTGGTGAAGTAGTCGATGGCCACCACCAGGAATTTCCTTTGGCCCGTTGCTTATGGGAAGGGGCCGACTAGGTCCATCCCCCACATAGCAAAGGGGGTCAGACTGGCCAGGGATCGGAGGTTGGCCTATGGAAGTCTCTTCACCGATGAGAATCTTTAGCAAGGGCCGTATCTCTTGACGAGATCCTAGGAGTCTCGTAACATGGTCGGCCAGTAGTACCCGTGATTGAGGGCCTTTCGGGTGAGAGATCTGCTTTCCATGTGACATTCGCTGATCCCCTCGTGCAGTTCCATCAGAGCGTATCCGGCTTCGTTAGGGGCTAGGCAACGGAGGTAGGGCCTGCCGTCAGATATCGTGTACGAGTGCTTGAAAAGCGTTTCGTTGATCAGGGTGAATCTTTCAGAGCGGACTCTAATCCTTCATGCCTCGGACCGATCTTGAGGGAGCTCGCCCTTCTAAAGGAACTTTAGAATAGGCGTCGTCCAATTGTCTGGTTGAAGATCCGTGGCGAGGAAGGAGGCTTCAGGGAGGTCGATGCTGGGCTTGAGAAGGACTTCGATCAGAATGGTGGGTTAAAGCCCTTCCAAGGATGACGAGGCGAGCTTCGACAATGAATCCATCAGAGCATTCTGATCCCTAGGGATTCTTTCTACCGAGTGGTATTCAAAAGATGCCAAGAGATGATGGACTACAGCCAAGTATTGCACCATCCGAGTGTCACGAGCTTCGTACTCCCCTGTGAATTGGTTGACCACGAGCTGGGAGTCGCTAAAGGCCTTGATGTATCTGGATCCAGCCTTGTGTGCTAGGGTGAGCCCAGCGATCATGGCTTCGTACTCTGCTTTGTAGTTCGAGGCCGGGAAATTCAGACAGAGATAGTACTGGAGGACGAAATTATCGGGACCCTTCAGGATGATGCCCATGCTGCTTCCTCCTTCGCAAGACGAGCCGTCGACATAAACCTCCCAGATTGGGTCTATCTCCTGGATGTCGGATGGCTTGGGAATAGCGCATTTTTTGATGAATTCGGCGAGGACCTGTCCCTTGATAGCTGTCCTGGGCTGGTAGCTGATGTCGTACTGACTCAGCTCGATCGACCACTTGACCAAGCCGCCGAAAGTTTTGGGCTTGTGAAGTACGGCTTTGAGAGGCTGGTCTGTAAGGACCTGAATAGAGTGGGCTTGGAAATAAGGGCGAAGCTTTTGTGCGGCCATTACCAATGCGTAGGCCACCTTCTCCATCTTGGCATTTCTGGTCTCCGCCGAAAGCAAGACCTTGCTTACATAGTAGAGAGGCTTCTGGACATCGTCTTCTTCTCGAATGAGAACGAAGCTGAGGATGCTCTTCGAGGCTGAGAGATACAGTTGGAGTGATTTGCCCGGCTCGAGATTACTCAGAAGTGGAGGGTTAGCGAGGTAGGATTTCAGCTGTTCAAACGCCTGTTGTTGGGGGTCTCCCCACTCGAAGCCTTTTGCCCCTCGGAGAGAATTGAAGAAGGGGAGTGATTTCTCCCCGGATTTCAAGAGAAAGCGGACGTTGGCGGCCAGCCTCCCTGTCAGCCGCTGGACTTCTTTAATATTTTTCGGAAGGGCCATGTCGATAATGGCCTGGATTTTTTGGGGTTCGCCTCTGTGCCGCGCTGGCTGACGAAGAACCTGAGGAATTTTCTGGAGGAGACGCTGAAGACGCACTTAGCGGGATTGAGCCTCATGTCATGGGATCGGAGTATGCCAAATGCTTCCTCAAGGTCGTCCACATGGTCCTGACCTCGCTGGCTTTTGACAAGCATGTCGTCGACGTATACTTCCATGTTGCGATCGATTTGATTTTTGAAGACCCGGTTGACGAGTTTCTGGTAGGTGGCTCCGATGTTCTTGAGGCCGAAGGGCATGACCCGGTAACAGTACAGACCTTAGCCGGTAACAAAAGATGTCTTGGCGATGTCAGGGGGGAATCATGCAGATTTGGTTATAGCCTTAAAAGGCATCCATGAAGGTCAGCAGCTCGTGTCCCGACATCGTGTCAATTAGGGCATCTATGCTCGGGAGAGGTAAAGGATCTTTTGGGCATGCCTTGTTGAGATCTGTGAAGTCTATGCAGATCCTCCAGCTTTCGCTGGCCTTCTTCACCATCACGACGTTAGCCAGCCACTCCGGGTAGCTGACCTCCAGAATGAATCGGGCGGATAACAGTTTGTCCACCTCCACATTTAGGGCTTGTTGCCTCTCCAGGGCGAACTTCCGCCACTTCTGATGAATAGGCTTGGAGCCTGGGGTGATGCCCAGTCGGTGCATGATCATATCTTCAAAAACCACGTGGATGTCAGACGGAGTCTAGGCAAATAGGTCGATGTTGCGGCGGACGCAATCAATCAGGCCCAACTTCAAGTCGGGGTACAGGGTGCAGCTCACACGAAAACATTTCGATTTGTCTTCCGCCTCGAACGGACTTCCTCCAGTTCGTCCGCCGAATCTGACTCATTATGGTCCCTCTGGGAGGGAGCTTAACTGCGTCGAGGGGATATACCCTGCCCCCGACCGCGGTCATGTAGGACGAACGTTCCGACTCCTGGTTACCTCAGACGACCACAACTCAAAGGTCGGTGGAGAATTTCAATTTCAGATGGTAGGTCGAGGGATGGCCTGGAACGAACAGAGCCTGGGTCGGCCGAGGATGGCGTTGTACGCCGCCTTGACGTTGACCACCATAAAATCTATTGACTCGGTTCGAAGGATGGGGGTCGTGCCTGCCGTTAAATCTAGTGTCACAATCCCCTTAATTTGTATGGGGACGCTCGAAAACCATGAAGGGTGTAACCGACCGGCTTCAGCTTTTCTCGGGGGAGTTTGAGGTTCTCAAATGCTTCCAAGAAAAGGATGTTAACCGAGCTGCTGTTGTCCACCAGGATACGACGGACCTCAGAGTTAGCGCTGACAAGGCTGATGATGAGGGCATCGTAGTGTGGAAACCAGACACCTTCGAGGTCTTCTCTAGAGAAGGAGACCGCCCACTGTTGAACCCCAGGGGAGGGATGGTCCCGAACAGAGTTGACCTCTCGGACGAAGGCATTGCGAGTGGTACTGGTTTCCCCTCCGATGGGTCCATCGTGGACGCAGTGCAGGATAGCGGTCCCCCTATTTTCTCGGGTTCGGGGTCCCGCACGGGCTGCCGGCTAGTCGTCCGTGGAGGAGGCGAAGGCCTCGGGCTCCTCGGTTCTCTCCGGTCTTTGGGATTGGCCCCGGAGAACTCCCTCAGATACCCTTGTTGGATGAGAGCTTCGATCTCATCTTTGAGTGCTCGGCAATGATCTGTCTCATGCCTGTTGTCTTGGTGAAAGCGGCAGTAGAACCTTTGGTCTCGCTTCTTGTCGTTGTTGCTCGGTCGGGGAGGGAATCGAACGATCCCTTTATCCACGATCTCCATTAAAATTGCCGAGACGTTCTAGGTCAGGGGCGTATATCCCTCGTATCGGGGGACCGGAGGGACCCTCTTGAGACCAGATATTTCTTTCACGGGTTTCTTGAAGGGCTCAGCATCATCGGCCTTACGCTTCCCCTTAGCCGTGGCTTCTTTGGTGCCCTCCGGATTGAGGGCCTCCTCGGCCCGAATATACTTCTCGACCCTGTTGAGTAGGTCGGGGAAGTCCACGGGTGGCTTTTTGGCTAAGGAAGCCTTGAGCTAGCCGTGGCGAATGTTGTGTCGGAAGGCTGTGGAGGCAACACCCGCGTCGAGGGAGGAGACAGACCTCGCCTCGGCAGTGAATCTCCGAACGAACTCACGGAGGGATTCCCTATCCTTCTGTTTGAGGTCCAGAAGGGAAGCGCTCGTTTTCTCGACCATCATGCTGGTTACGAAGTGGGATAGGAAGCCCGCCTTTAGTTGTTCGACCGAGAAGACCGAGCCGGGGGTAGGCTTTGAGAACCATTCCCGAGCCAGACCACGAAGGGTAGCAGGGAAGGCATGGAAGAGGAGGGGATCCGCAGCGCTGTGAATCATCATGAGGGTCTTAAACCCCTCCATGTGATCAGCGGGACCACCCTCACCATTCTAGGTCTCGAATTGAGGAGGCCTGAAATTCCCGGGGTTCTCGGCTTCTAGGATTTGGGAGGAGAATGGGGGTCCAGTCGGCCGATGATCGCAACCCAGTATCGATCTGCCCTCACCGAGATGGGCAAGGTGGTTCTCCATCTCCTGTAATGCCGAAGTACAGCGCATGCCTGTTCTTGGGGGCGGGCTGATCCATGGGATGAGCCGCCCCTTGTTCCTGACCGTGGGTCAGAACTGTTGCGGACCTCAGTGCCCTGGCCGCCTTGGATGGCTTGGAGGACCTCATCCCAAAAATTTTGGAACTCGGCCCTCGTGACGTGGGCTTACCCCACCGAGTCCTGAGGGTTCGGAGGTCCACGAGGTGAGCGGCTCTAATCTGCATGGTGCTCTGGGGACGGCCGTCTACGTTGGTTCGAGACTGAGTTGGAAGCGGCCTCTTCCCCTGTGTGACTGGCCTGTCGATTTGAAATGACGCATTGAAAGTCGGTTGCGTTTGATTGAGAAGCACCCGGCCCATATCCGGCCGCAACGCTGGTTTGGGGTCTGTTGGAACCTTGGGCGTCCACGTGGCTGTGCGGTGGGGGGGTCCGGTGTCGCGCCGATGTGACGGCCCTTCTGGCCTTGGGGGCCAAGAGAGAGCTCAGGCTAGGGATGACGTCCCTGGGGGGGCTCAGACGGGAAAAAAATATGCCAAATTATCAAATGACTCCCGAAGCTTTGGTATTACGCCGAATCTTTGTTAAAAATTTTAGAACCTTTTAAAACCGCAACTTTAAAATTTTCAAAATTTTATGAATCTAATTCTACTAGCATTTTTATTTCAATAGTTACTATGATGCAAACTTTCAAAGATATGATCGATGATATTTATAATGGTCATATTGTGAAACCTGCATACACCAAATTTCTAAAGTATTTTAGTCATCCTCCTATGTTGTATTGTATTGTTACTGTAATGGATCCTCATATCAAATTAAAAGGTATGAAGAGTTTGATTAAAATGTTTTTACTTTATTTGGAGATGAATCTCCAATTGTTTGCAACACATTTTTAGCTAACTTTAAATCGACATTAAATAACTTGTATATTTTTTATGATAGAAGTTTTGCATCTAGTAGTACAATTAGTTCAGTTAGTTCTTCTTCTGCTACTTCTAGAGGTAAGGGTAAGAGTAAATTAGATGATGCCACATTTAATTTACCTGCACAATTTAATCAAAAAAACATAGGACTAATCAACCAAATAAATTACTTTGGTAATCAACAAGATTCTGAAAGTTTTACTTCTACACTTGATATTTTACAATGGTGGAAACATCATGAATATACTTATAGTATTCTTAAATATATGGTTAAAGATCTACTAACTCCTCCCGTCTCTATAGTTACTTCAGAAAGTACATTTTCTACAAGTGGTAGGGTTCTAATCGATTACAGGAATCGCTTGAAGCCCCAATCGTTGGAGATGCTCGTTTGCACGGAAGACTGGACGAAGGCTTAAGATAGGACTCAAGAAAAAGGGTTCGATACGTCTACAAGTGGAAGCAACTCGCCGGAAGAACAACAACAACAGCAACAATAGCAACCACCATGAAGAATTGAAGACCAACAACAACAACAACTAATTGAACACCAACAAATTGAAGAAAATTGTAGATGTATAAAAAATTGTAAAAAATCTTTGTTTCTTATAAAAAAGTTGGAAAATTGAAGAAAATTGTAATTGTATAGAAGAAAATTGTAATAAATCTTTGTTTCTTATAAAAAAAGGTTGGAAATTTGTATAAGTTGAAATCATATGAATAATATATACACTTTTTTTTAGCAATTTCACTCTTTGATTCTTATTATTATTATTACATTTTTTTAAGTTGAAAAAAAAAGAATTGTTGAAATCGACGGGCCAACTCGCGACCGGACCCGGGTTGGACCCGAATGGGTTTGTGGGTTGGCCGGGTCAAGATTTCGTTAATCCAACCCGGCCCGACCCGGTCCGGTTAACAAGCCGACCCGACCTGAACCCGCCATATTTCGGTTCCAACCCGGGCGGGTTCGACTCGACTGCCAACCCTACCTCCTCGCTCCTCCACATCCTCAATCACACACTCAACTTCATCTTCATCTTCTTCCTTTATATCCTTTCTCCATGGATCTGCTCGAATTGGAGATGAGGAGATGTTGACCAGAGGGGATGGTCCACCAACATTGTAATATCCTGGATGGATATTATATTGTATAAATTATTATTTTTGAAATTAAATTATTTTAATAGAAATTACTTGGTTTTTCAAATAAAAGTTAGCTGGACATACATACTGGTAAGTATATACAGGTACTGTATCAGTTTTGTACACTTGTACAAAATCTTGAAAAATGCGTTTTTGAGAAAAAAAAAGTCTGGAAAATACCGGGCAGATATTAAAAATTATTATTTTATTTTTATTTTCAGAATTTAAAATATTTTTGGTGGACATCACCCGGTTTTTTGAATAAACATAATATATGTATATATACTAGTCGGTATACGACTGTTTTGTATGAAATTAATATTGGAATCTTCCGAGCCAGTACTAAAATTATTTCATTTTTATTCTCGGAATTAAATTATTTTTGTACTGATTTGTTCAGTTTCACAAACAAAAAATATATGTATAATCAGATATTCGTACGAAATCGAACTGTATCGATTTCAGGCGTTTGAACAAATCGTGTAGTATGTGATTTTCGGAAATTATATTTTATTTTTGATCAATCATGATGAGATGGAGGGTTGGATGAGTTAGGGGGGTGATTGCAATATATATTTGCAAATTGATTTATTAATTGTTCAAGCCATGAACAAATTGACAAGTGGCTTCAATTCTACCCACAAAAACCTTTCACCTTGCCCCCCCTCCCCTCCCCCCTCTCTTCCCAAATTGGCCGGCCACTATAGGGTGAAGAAACCCTTTTCATTCCTTTGTGTTTCAATCCCCTTCTCATCTCATTCTCCATCTCTTCCCCTCCTACTTTGCTTGGTTTTTATTTTAGAAAAAAAATTGAAAAGAAAGGAAAAGAAAGAGAGGATCAAAAGAGAAAGAAAAGAGTGGAGTTTTTCATGGGTTCCATTTTAAGGAGGTGTTCTTGAGAGGAGCAAGAACAAGCAAGGAGGATAAGTGGCAAGTCTTTTCCTATACGCTTCAAAGGTGGGGGTTTCTCGCTCAAGGTTGTTTTAGCTATTTTAGGGTTTTTTTTATTGTTGTATGTTGTATGGATGTAGTTTCATGTGTATTTGGACTAAATTAAAGTGCATATGAATTTTGTAGTTGTAGAACACAAATTAGATGCTTAAAGATTCGGTTTTTAGGGTTATAGGGTTAAATTTGTTTAACTAGGTTAATGGTAGAATTTTGACCTGAAATTTATGTGGGAGGTTTTCTTATATGTTGTTACCATGCTAGAATTTTTGTAGATTTTTCGGAGTAGTTTTGATGGGTGAAACGACCGTTTTCCCCAAAACAGGGAGTTTCGAAGCAAAACAGAGAACTCACTGTTTGGGGTTAGCATCGCAGTATCTTTGAGGGACTGGAAGTGGGTGTTCCTCTCAGAATTTGAGAATTCGGCCAACTAGGGAGTTGTAGTAGACATTCTCCCCTTTTCGAATTGATCTCTCGGGTTAAATTCCGATAAGAAAAGTAAAAGTTATGACTGTTACAAAAACAGCAACTAGCTGTTCGGCTGAATGTTGCTGTTTTGGTTCCTTGATACTTTTGAGTATCTTACCGGTTGAATCTGAGGTTCGAACCAACTAGGGAGTCGTAGTAGAGACTCTCCCCTTTCCGAATTGGCATCTCGGGTTAAATTCTGATAAGCGGAATAGGAGTTATGGTCTTTGCAAAATACAGCAAATAGCTGTCTGACTGAATGCTTACTGTTTCACTTCTCTGTCATTTTTGAGGGTTTTACTTGATGAATCTGAGGTTCGAACCAACTAGGGATTTGTATTAGACATTCCCCCCTTTCTGAATTGGCCTCGCCGGTTAAATTCATATAAGCTGAATAGGAGTTATGGTCTTTGAAAAATACAGCAAATAGATGTTGACTAAATGCTTACTGTTTCACTTCTTTGTTATTTTTGAGGGTTTTACTTGATGAATCTGAGGTTCGGACCAACTAGGGAGTTGTAGTAGACATTCTCTCCTTTCCAAATTGGCCTCTCTAGTTAAATTCCGATAAGCGGAATTGGGGTTAAGGTATTTGGAAGATGCAGTAGCCAGCTTTGAGCTCAGTGTGCTTGTTGTTTGACTTATTTAGTGTTTTAGAGTGTCTTACCTGTAGAATCTGAGGTTCCGGCCAACTAAAGAGTTGTAGTAGACATTCTCCCCTTTCCGAATTGGCCTCTCGGGTTAAATTCTGATAAGCAGAATAGGAGTTACGGTATTTGGAAGATGCAGTAGCCAGCTTTGAGCTGAGTGTGCTTGCTATTTTGACTCTTTGATATTTTTGAGTGACTTAATGGTTGAATCTGAAGTGGAGACTAACTAGAAAGTTGTAGTATACATCCTCCCCTTTCCGAATTGACCTCTCCGGTTAAATTCCGACAAGCGGAGTAGAAGTTAGGGTCTTTGGAAGTTTTCATCTTGCTGTGAATTTGGTGAGTTGGAATTGTTTCTGTCTTGATTTCTTGTAGTTTTTGATTGTCTTGCTCACTGAATCTGAGGAGCCGACCAATTAGCGAGTTGTAGTAGATGTTCCCACCTTTCTGAAATGACCTCTTAGGTTAAATTCCGATAAGTGGAACAAAAGTTAGTCTTTTAAAGTTTCAACCGTTTTTGTCAAGTCTGTTGTTTTGTTAGCTTTTCCGCGTGTTCGACGGGTAGGAACTTGGAGTTCCTTCAGGAATCGAAGAAATTGGACAACTGGGAAGTTTTAGTAGATATTCCCACCTTTTCAAATTGTCTAGTTTCGTTAGATTCCGATAAGTAGAGAAAAAGTTACAAGCTACAGAAGTTTCATCTTTTTATTGAAAATTTGTAGTTTGGTAATTGTTTGCGTATGTTCGAAGTCAGGAAATTGGAATTCCTTCTTGAATCTGAGAAAGTGGTCAACTAGGAAGTTTTTGTAGATGTTCCCACCTTTTCAAATTGTCCAGTTTCGTTAAATTCTGAAGAGCAGAGCAAAAGTTACAAGCTGTAGAAGATTTAGCTTTTTGTTGAAAAATCTACAGTTTGGGTAAACTGTTTTGCGTGTGTTCGATGGATCGGATTTTGGATTCCTTACAGAATATGAAATAGTGTTCCACTAGAGAGTTGAGGTAGATATTCTTACCTTCCAAAAAAGTAATTCTGTTAAAATCTGATAAGCGTAGCACTGGTTGTTTCTAGGCTGTCGGAAGGCTTTTATGCTTCTCATTGGTAGAATGCCTATTTTAGATTGTTTGTAGATTCTTCCGTTGCATTTAATTATAGAAGATCAAGTTTTTCTAGTGAGCACGTTTGGTTTCTTCTAATTTGATTATCTACATGGTTGTTTTGGCATGTGGTTTTGCTCATACGTGGCTCGCCTGGTCCGTATGTAGCTGTGGTATCATACGTAGCTTTATGGCTCATATGTATGTTGTTGTCTCATACGCGGCTCGCCTGGTCCGTATGTAGCTATTTGTCTCGTACGTAGCTTATTTGGCTCGTATGTCTATTGTTGTCTCATACGCAGCTCGCCAGACTCGTATGTAGTTGTTGGTCCCATACATAGCTGTTTAGCTCATATGTGTTTTTGGTTACTCATATGTAGCTTCTTAGCTAATACGCAGTTTGTTGTGCTCATCTAGGGTGATATCATTGCCCTAGGGCTATTGACCATCAAGACGCATGTTTACCTTACTCCTAAGGGACAGTAGACGAGTCACTCCTTGTGTACTATCAGATCTTAACAGGTGTTGGTTAATCGCGGACCGGAGTATGACGAAATCCAAGTTCAGGGTAGTAGCATGCGAATACGTTCATATTGCTGAGGTCTTGGATCGGTTGGCCATGAACCAGATCCTTAGGAATTCTGGTAAGTCTAGGTTGAGCAGCCTAGTAGTGTTATCTGCGAAGTCTAACTTAAGACCTAGCATGTTGTGTTTATAATATTGTCATCCCTAGGATTGTTCAGGGTTAGTGACATCGTTAGGGTAGTAACTTACGACTATTACTACTTATCCTTTAATTATTATCATTTTTTTGCCAAAGGGAAGAGTTGGTACTTATGATCTGATCTATCCTATAGGCCGACACTAGGCGGTGTTATTGGGTTGTACCCTTCTTGTCAAAGGGATACAGTCTGTTCCTTCTCACGAGTTGCGAGCACGAGATCCATATCTTGTCTGTTAATTTCTAAAGTGCCTTGAGAAGCGGGAGCGATTCCTGCCGGAGCTAGGGGATGAACCCCCCGGAACTCCGTCTTCTCTTGTATCTAAGGGCGAGAAGCCATAGACTACGGTCTGGCTAGGGGGCGGCAGAGGATGCTTCGGGCTAGTCTAGTAACCAGCATTAACTCCAAAAGATTCGTCAGATATTTGGGTGAGGTCCGGTACACCGGGTAGTAGTGGTAAACATAGACACTATAAGCGTACTGCGCCTGACGGGATTAAACCATTTCAGGGCAACCTCATCAGTCATGTCATATCTTCAGAAACAAGTCGAGTAGAAGAGTAGAATTCATGGCACGGGTTCAAATTCCTATATATGAAGAAACAGCTTGATATGGGGTGTATGTAGTATGGGTTGCATACTGTCCCAGAGTCTTGCTTGCATTAGAATAAGAGCATCCTTGCATTGATAAGTCTTGCATTAGAGTTTAAGTCATCACATACACTGACACATCAACTATATATACATGTTTCTCTTTTCATGAATTTGTTTTCTATAGTTGAGATCCGCTGCTAGTTATCAACCTTAATGCGTCAGTATATATACTGACGTCCCCACTTCTATGGGTACTATATTGCAAGATTACAAGTACTGGATTGCAGAAGTACAGGTACTGGATTGTAGAAGTACAGGTACATGTTTCAGGAGGACTCAAGGCAAGAAAAGCAAGGAATCGATTTCATTTTAAGTTTCCGCTAAAATACATGTTGTAATTTCATTTGTAACAATTATTGTAATTTATTCATCATAGTAATTTGTTTATTGTTGGGGAAGCATCCAAGTGAAATACCAAGTTTTGTTCTTCATTCATTGTACTCTGATGTAATTTGTTGAAAGTGGTAACACTTGGGATTGTAAAGGTATTATTGTAACACTGTTATAATGTATTGCAATTTGTAACATTCGGACTTGTAATACATTTGTGTTGAATAAAAAGATTTAAATTTTTCCTTTTTTTTTCTGTGTATTGTGGCTAATTGAAGAAAAGATTATGGCTTATGTCACGGTTTCCCAGTTACCGAAAATCGGGGCGTTATAGAGTGGTATCAGAGCCGACTTCAATTTACAGTCCAACACAGTAGGAAAATTTAACTTGGATGCTTTTAGGAGTCGGATTTTAGCTAGTAATAGACAATTATAATTCATATTGTTGGTTCTTTCAACTTTTGTTTTATGATTTTCTATATCCAGACTAATTCCAATATGTGTGTTTTAAGGATGGTATTTGAGGATATCCTTACTGAGAATGTGTTGGTGGAAGAGAGTGAGCCAATTTCAAGGGATGATCCGATGATCTCGTGCGAGGAGCCAAAGGAAATTTCGCTACAAGCTGACCTCAAGGCGGACTCGCCTTCACCACCGCCGGGATTAAGTGTGGATCAACACACAGTTGCGACAGCCAGCATACGTCGGGAAATGAAGAAGCTGAGGAAGCACAGGACCAGGAAAAGTTATCAAGCTAAGCAACTGGGTAATGCTTGCAGAGTTATATTAGAAAGCCTAGCAAAGGAGCAGGAACACCTTGATTCCAGATTAGCACGACTACAACATTAATGGGAGCAAATCCCGGAGACCACCAAGTTTGTAGTATGCAATCTCTGTGAGAGAGTTGGGCACAAGAAATCAGTCTATCCATGACTATAAGGAAAAAGATCTGCACCAGCATCAGGATCCGAGAAACAAAGTCAGAAGCAGAAGATTCAAAAATCAAAGGGCAGACTTGGAGGTGCCAAGAGAGAAAGTTGTTTCTTATGTGGTGAGCAAGGTCATTACATGAGCCAGTGTCCGAGGAAGAACCTGCAGATAGATACCCGTACATGTTACAACTATGGGAGGATTGGTCATATCCGACCAGATTGTCCCTAGCTTCACAGGAATGACGGCAGATCAGTACCAAAAATGAACAATAAAGGAAAGGAGCCTTTTCACCAAGGGTAGAGTTCACACTTACGAAAAGCACGCTGAAGAGGGCAGGAGAGCCAGTACCAGTATGTACATATGGAACTGCAACTAAGTTTAAGAGTTGTATTTTGAAATTTATTTGGACTAAGAAGTACTATATGATGTAACACTTTTTGTAATCAGTTGGATTTATATATATATGGAATCCATATAGCTGTTTTGTTCAAACTTGGTTCATCATATTCTTTTGACTGAATTATTTTTCAAGAGTTGAGATGTGTGCGGAAAGCGACTCCAGATGTGGTTTTGTTAATTACACCATCTGGAGCATCAACTTTGAGCAAATTAAAGGAGAAAACCCTAGAAGTCAGAAGTGATGTTCGTAGGCCATGTCCTATTCTAAGGAGAGTCTGGCTACCGAAGTGCAAAAGATCGAGATAAGTGAAGAATTAGCCTCAGCCAAGGACCGCGAAGGAAGTATGAAGCAAGATGATGAGATCGAGCAAGCCAGTATTGGAGTGATTACTCCAGATTGGAGCTCAGTAATAGCACGATAGAAGCAGCAACCGAGTCAAAGTGAACAAGTCAGAAGTCTTACGCAGAAGATGCAGTGATTAAAGCACCGAAGAGGCAAGATGATGAAGGAAAATATCAGAATGTCAGTATGGACTTCATCACAGGAGTACCCAGAAGTTCGAAAATGTATGAGTCAAGTTGGGTTATTAGGGATCCGATTGACTAAGTCTGCACATTTTCTTCCGATAAAGATGACAATCGCTGGAGAAATTAGCGGGAGTCCACATTGGCGTAAGGAAGCAACATGGAGCACCAGCGTCAATAGTTCTGACCAAGATTCGAGAGTTTTGTTTCGACTTTGGTAGATTCTTCAGGCAGCTTTCGGATCAAGGTTGGGTTCTTTGGAGAAACAGTTCGTGGATGAATCACTTGGGAGTCGGGAGGCCGTATAAGCTTCCTTTCCCCGAGTTATTTAAAGTATGGATGTTTGTCTGTTTTCCTAACTTAACGCAGTTCTGAGGACAGAACTATTTTAAGGAGGGAGTATTGTAATATCCCGGATGGATATCATGTTGTATAAGTTATTATTTTTAAAATTAAATTGTTTTAATAGAAATTACTCGGTTTTTCAAATAAAAAAATACCTGGACATATATACAAGTAAGTATATACAGGTATTGTATCAGTTTTGTACACTTGTACAAAATCTTGAAAATGCGTTTTTGAGAAAAACATTTAGAAAATACTGGACAGATATTAAAAATTATTATTTTATTTTTATTTCTAGAATTTAAAATATTTTTGGTGGACATCACCCAGTTTTGTGAATAAACATTATATATGTATATATACTAATCGGTATACGACTGTTTTATATCAAATTGATACTGAAATCTCCCGAGTCAGTAATAAAATTATTTTATTTTTATTTCTCGAAATTAAATTATTTTTGTACTGATTTGTTCATTTTCTCGAACGAAAATATCTGTATAATCAGATATTCGTACGAAATCGAACTGTATCGATTTCAGGCATTTGAACAAATCGTATAGTATGTGATTTTGGGAAATTAAATTTTATTTTTGATACATCATGATTAGAAGGAGAGTTAGGATGTGTTAGGGAGGTGATTGCAATATATATTTGCAAATTGATTTATCAATTGTTCAAGCCAAGAACAAATTGACAAGTGGCTTCAATTCTACCCACAAAAATCTTTCACCTTGCCCCATATAACCCCCCCCCCCCCCCCTCTCTTCCCAAATTGGCCGGCCACTATAGGGGGAAGAAACCCTTTTCATTCCTATGTTTTTCAATCCCCTTCTCATCTCATTCTCCATCTTTCCCCCTCCTTCTACTTTGCTTGGTTTTTATTTTAGAAAAAAAATTTAAAAGAAAGGAAAACATAGAGAGGATCAAAAGAGAAAGAAAAGAGTGGAGTTTTTCATGGGTTCCATTTAAAGGAGGTGTTCTTGAGAGGAGGAGCAAGAACAAGCAAGGAGGGGAAGTGGCAAGTCTTTTCCTATACGCTTCAAAGGTGGGGGTTTCTCGCCCATGGTTGTTTTAGCTATTTTAGGGTTTTTGTTATTGTTGTATGTTGTTGTATGGATGTAGTTTCATGTGTATTTGGACTAGATTAAAGAGCATGTGAATTTTGCGGTTGTAGAACACAAATTAGATGCTTAAAGATTCGGTTTTTAGGGTTATAGGGTTAAATTTGTTTAACTAGGTTAATGGTAGAATTTTGATCCGAAATTTATGTGGGAGGTTCTCTTATGTGTTGTTACCATGCTAGAATTTTTGTAAATTTTTTGGAGTAGTTTTGATGGGTGAAACGACCGTTTCCCCCAAAACAACGAGTTTCAAAGCAAAACAGAGAACTCACTATTTTGGGGTTAGCGTCGCAGTATCTTTGAGGGACTGGAAGTGGGTGTTCCTCTTGGAATATGAGGTTTCGGCCAACTAGGGAGTTGTAGTAGACATTCTCCCCTTTTCAAATTGACATCTCGTGTTAAATTTCGATAAGAGAAGCAAAAGTTATGACTGTTACAAAAACAGCAACTAGCTGTTTGGCTGAATGTTGCTGTTTTGGTTCATTGATGCTTTTAAGTATCTTACCACTTGAATCTAGGGAGTCGTAGTCGAGAATCTCCCCTTTCCTAATTGGCATCTCGGGTTAAATTCTAATAAGCGGAATAGGAGTTATGGTCTTTGCAAAATACAGCAAATAGCTGTCTGACTGAATGCTTACTGTTTCACTTCTTTGTCATTCTTGAGCATTTTACTTGATGAATCTGAGCTTCGGACAACCTAGGGAGTTGTATTAGACATTCTCCCCTTTCCGAATTGGCCTCGTGGGTTAAATTCCAAAAAGCGAAATAGGAGTTATGTTCTTTGCAAAATACAGCAAATAAATGTCTGACTCAATGCTCACAGTTTCACTTCTTTGTTGCTTTTGAGGGTTTTACTTGATGAATCTGAGGTTCGGACCAACTAGAGAGTTGTAGTAGACATTCACCCCTTTCCAAATTGGCTTCTCTAGTTAAATTCCGATAAGCGGAATAGGGGTTACGGTATTTGGAAGATGCAGCAGCCAGCTTTGAGCTGAGTGTGCTTGCTGTTTGACTTCTTTTGTGATTTAGAGTGTCTTAGCTGCAGAATCTGAGGTTCGGGCCAACTAGAGAGTTGTAGTAGACATTTTTTCCTTTCCGAATTGACCTCTCGGGTCAAATTTTGATAACCGGAATAGGAGTACGGTCTTTGAAAGATGCAGCAGCCAGTTTTGAGCTGAGTGTGCTTGCTGTTTTGACTCTTTGATATTTTTGAGTGATTTAATGATTGAATCTGAAGTGGAGACTAACTAGGAAGTTGTAGTAGACATTCTCCCGTTTCCGAACTGACCTATCCGGTTAAATTCCGACAAGCAGAGTAGAAGTTAGGGTCTTTGGAAGTTTTCTGCTTGGCTGTGTATTTAGTGAGTTGGAATTGTTCTGTCTTGATTCCCGCAGTTTTTAAGTGTCTTGCTCGCTGAATCTAAGGAGCCGAACAATTAGAGAGTTGTATTAGACGTTCCTACCTTTCCGAATTGACCTCTTGGGTTAAACTCCGATAAGTGGAACAAAAGTTATAGGCTTTCAAAGTTTCAGTCATTTTTGTCAAGTCTGCTGTTTTGTTAGTTTTTCCGTGTGTTCAACGAGTAGGAACTTGGAGTTCCTTACAGAATCTGAGAAATTGGACAGCTGGAAAGTTTTAGTAGATATTCCCACATTTTCAAATTGTCTAGTTTCGTTAGATTCTGATAAGTAGAGCAAAAGTTAGAAGCTACAGAAGTTTCATCTTTTTATTGAAAATCTGTAGTTTGGTAATTATTTGCGTATGTTTGAAGTCCGGAAATTGGAATTCCTTCTGGAATCTGAGAAAGTGGTGAACTAGGAAGTTTTTGTAGATGTTCCCACATTTTCAAATTGTTCAGTTTCGTTAGATTCCGACAAATAGAAAAAAAGTTACAAGCTGTAGAAGTTTCAGCTTTTTGTTAAAAAATCTACAGTTTGGGTAAACAATTTTGCATGTGTTCGATGGACCGGATTTTGGATTCCTTATAGAATCTGAAATAGTTTTCCACTAGAGAGTTATGGTAGATATTCTTAACTTTCTAAAAAGTAATTCAGTTAAAATCTGTTAAGCGTAGCACTAGTTGTTTCTAGGCTGTCGGAAGGCTTTTATGTCGCTTTTAGGCTTCTCATTGGTAGAATGCCTATTTTAGATTGTTTGTAGATTCTTCTATTGCTTCTAATTATAGAAGATCAAGTTTTGCTAGTGAGCACGTTTGGTTTCATCTAGGTTGATTACCTATATGGTTGTTTTTACATGTGGTTTTGCTCATACGTGGCTCGCCTCGCCCGTATGTAGTTGTGGTATCATACGTAGCTTATTTAGCTCATATGTATGTTGTTGTCTCATATGCGGCTCGCCTGGTCCATATGTAGTTGTTGGTCTCATACGTAGCTTATTTGGCTCGTATGTTTATTATTGTCTCATACACAGCTCGCTTGGCTCGTATGTAGTTTTTGGTCCCATGTGTTGCTATTTAGCTCGTATGTGTTTTGGTTACTCATATGTAGCTTGTTAGCTAATACGCAGTTTTTTGTGCTCATCTAGGGTGATATCATTGCCCTAGGGCTATCGACCATCAAGACGCATGTTTACCTTACTCCTAAGGGACAGTGGACGAGTCACTCCTTGTGTACCGTCGGATCTTAACCGGTGTTGGTTAATCGTGGACCGGAGTATGACGAAATCCAAGTTCAGGGTAGTAGCATGCGAATATGTTCATATTGCCGAGGTCTTGGATCGGTTGGCCATGAACCAGATTCTTAGGAATTCTGATAAATCTAGTTTGAGCAGCCTAGTAGTGTTATCTGCGAAGTCTAACTTAAGACCTAGCATGTTGTGTTTATAATATTGTCATCCCTAGGATTGTTCAGGGTTAGTGACATCGTTAGGGTAGTAACTTAGGACTATTACTACTTATCCTTTAATTATTATCATTTTTTCGCCAAAGGGAAGAGTTGGTACTTATGATCTGATCTATCCTATAGGCCGACACTAGGCGGTGTTATTGGGTTGTACCCTTCTTGTCAAAGGGATACGGTCTGTTCCTTCTCACGAGTTGCGAGCACGAGATCCGTATCTTGTCTATTAATTTCTGAAGTGCCTTGATAAGCGGGAGCGATTCCTGTCGGAGCTAGGGGGATGAACCCCCCGGAACTCCGTCTTGTCTTGTATCTAAGGGCGAGAAGCCATAGACTATGGTCTGGCTAGGGGGCGGCAGAGGATGCTTTGGGCTAACCTAGTAACCAGCATTAACTCCAAATGATTCGTCAGATTTTTGAGTGAGGTCCGGTACGCTGGGTAGTAGTGGTAAACATAGTCACCATAAGCGTACTGCGCCTGACGGGATTAGACCGTTTCAGGGCAACCTCATCAGTCATGTTGTATCTTCAGAAACAAGTCGAGTACAAGAGTAGAATTCATGGCGCGGGTTCAAATTCCTATATATGAAGAAACAGCTTGATATGGGGCGTATGTAGTATGGGCTGCATACTGTTCTAGAGTCTTGCTTGCATTAGAATAAGAGCATCCTTGAATTGATAAGTCTTGCATTAGAGTCTAAGTCATAGCATACAATGACACATCAACTATATATACATGTTTCTCTTTTCATCAATTTATTTTCTATAGTTGAGATCTGCTGCTAGTTATCAGCCTTAATGCGTCTGTATATGTACTGACGTCTCCACTTCTATAGGTACTAGATTGCAAGATTACAGGTACTGGTGTCCCGTCTCGCTTTCCAAAAAGAATACGGAATACGGATACATGACAAAAGCCCAGTAAATGATTTTCATCATCCATAAGCTGTTCAAGAATCTTTACAACATCTCACAAAATAATCAGAGTCGAAAGCACAAGAATCAACCACATGCACATATGAACCAAGATATTAACAAGAATACTTGAAATGAAATATATTAATTTCAAATAGTCATGATCTGAATAAGTCAATATCCTGGCTCACATTGCCCAAATACAAGAATAAATCCAAGTATCAAAATACAATATTGTTCAAGCAAGAAACAAGAATTAATAATAGCAAAATCTCCAGCAACTAGTATCTCATGTCGCTGATACCATCTAGAACCTGTTCTCCAAAATCTGTAATTTAACAATTGCAGGAAAAGAGGAAAAGAGAAAACAATTACCCGTCAATTGCAAGTTACGGGCTACTTGTAATGCAGGATACAAGTACCTGGGGAAACTAACTAACAACATGGAATAAGCATATCAAAATAAAAAACTAGCATGACAAGGTAATCAAGTGTAAATGACATGAATCAAGTGTCAAGTAAACTAGTATTATATAAACAAGCATCAAGTGTCAAGTATCATGTATCAAGTGTCATGTATCATGTAGTCAAGTGTCATGTTCAAGTTATCAAGTATCAGGAATCAAGTGATCAAGTATCATGCACAGGTATCAGGTAACAGGTATCATGTAATAGGTATCATGTATGTCAAGTCTTGTATTATTACTACCTAGGTAGTACTTCATGCGCCTCATATTATAACACATGGTTGCTTCATTCAAACAGTTCGTTTAGATTTCGTAGTGGAACATAGAGGGCATTGTACTCTGGGATCAGAACAAAAATAGGTTCATGAAACAATAGGTACACGAATTATTCGATTCATATAGGAACAGGTTCATGAAGCAACAGGTACACGACCAACAGGTCAGCAACAGGTAATAGGTATATGAACCAATAGGTCCATGCAGCAACAGGTAACATGTACATGAACCAACAGGTCCATGCAGCAACAGGTAACATGTACATGAACCAACAGGTCCATGCAGCAACAGGTTCATGTATCAACATGAATCAAAATGGGAAATACGGCCCCCTTTCCGAGTACACGTTTCTGAATTATCCACTATTTGATCTTTTCCTTAAACCCCGGCTTGTTACTTCTTAGTATTATTAAACATGCATGTACGTGTCACAAAACAGAGCAAGAATATCATGTCATGAACAAGTAACATGTTCAGGTTGCAAGATAAATATGTACGGGTGCAAGATATCACATAAAAGAATGAAATAACCAAATCTCTAGTTCAGGACAACAAGACCACACTGTAGTAAAACAGTGATTCCCAGTGTTACAAATATGCAAATCTGAATCCGTCGAAACGTCTAGAAAATAGACTCCCAACTAAATCCAGCAAGTATAAATAAGTCATATAGTAATTCACAAAAACATAACTCAAAACTGATTTGAATCCAGAAAACAGGTTCAGCCAGAAATCAGAAAAACGAATTCAAGAGCAGGAAAACAGCTTGAAAACACCTCAAATAAATTCAGGAAAAATCTGAGGTATTCCCCTATATGTCCAGTATCAGAATATAAAGTTTCATAATTTTCCAGTAATATTAGCTTAGCCAAGTAAAATCAGAAATCATAAAAATACGACTGTTTGGCAAATCTGGAATTCCCAACACTGCTGTACGAAAACTATGATATCTCATTAACCATGTAAAGAAATCCAAATCCACCAAAAGGAGATGAAAATAGATAGAATAAGCTAACTTTTATATTTCATAAATATTTTCCATACAGTGGAAGGAAATAGGGTGAGAATACGATTCTTTACATAACAGCGAGCAAAATACACCAAGTATAACTTTCATAAACAAGTATCAAACGGCGTATAAAACTCATCAATAAAATCCACCAAAATTCTGGGTAATCCCTAGATAAGTATAGAAAAACTGACCAAAGTTCTAGATCAAAATAATATGTGTAGCACAAGTATAAAAATAATTTAATCATCAAAATCACCAAGAAACAAAATCTGGAAAAGATCTACACCTTTGTAGTAAAACAGTCATATCTCACACATACGAAAACGAAATCAAGCAAGGTCTGAGGGGTTGGAAAGCAGACAAATTTCTCTACAAATCATGTTTTATACTGAAATTATGATTCTGATCTTAATATGGTCTAAATTACTGATCAAGACAGAATATCGGCAAAACAGAGAATTTCCTCAAAAACTAAAATCAACATAGATCCAACGAAACTTGATCCAAACACAACCAAACATGAAATCGAGTCTACCAAGTGTCCAAACATCATGAAATAGGGTAATTAACATATCTAAAACAAGTCTATCTTATGGTTCTCAACAAATACCCAAATTCTCACAAAATCCCACATACATGATCAAATCAAGAACAGGCAAAACTTAAGTTGTTTCATGTCGATTTGTGTCGTGAGGCAACTATGGTCAAATAGCACTATAGAGACAAACTCATCAATCATACATCACATACGAGTTGTCTCTAGAACCTAACTACACTACAAGCGGTATTTATGACTTGTATCATACAAAGGAATTTGATTACAAGTTACTTGCCTGAGAGATGACGAAAACAACGAAGCCAAAAGCAGAATAATGGGAACAAATTCTCGGGACACAAACTCAACGAACGGATCACGAACACAAGAAATCAACAGATCGTGAACATGATCGGACGACTGAGATCGAAGATCAAGATCAAGATGATCGGATCAGATCGAACGGTCAAATTTCTTGATGATGAAGATAATGATGAAGATCAAGATCGATCGATCGAACGGCTACAATCAAAGGAAATTGATGATCATCATGATCGTAACGATCAAGAAGAGACCGGACGGCTAGGATCTAATCGGATGATCAAGAGGAGATCGACGGCCTACATCCAATCAAGCACGATGATCAAGATCCAACGAACGGCCAGAATCAAAACCAAGGGACATGATCATGATGATCAAGATGATCACGACGATCAACGACTCACAATCAAATAACCAAGAGTCCACACAAAATAGCGAGCTCCGCCCCCGGGGATAGCAACGTCGGCCAGGGGACACGGCGGACAGGGTCGGCACAGCGGCGAGGGTGACAGACGGCGGCCAGGGGACAGCGCCGGGGGAGCACAGTACTGTGTTTGTTGCTGTGCTTGCTGCTTTGTCGCGGCACACCGGGGAGAGACTATGGCGGTGCAGCTGCTGCGTCACTGGTGGCATCGCGACTCAGGGAGGTCACGAGGCGGCTTTCTGCAGGCAGGAGCTTGAGCGTGACATGGCAATGGGGCACAGGGCAGCCATGGCGGAGGATCACACTGGGGAGGACGCGAAGGTGTAGTGCCAGGAGGTTGGCGATTGCAGGCATCGCAAAGGGAGAGGGAACCAGGGAGGAGGGATGGAGAGGAGGAGAGCGGCGGAGGAAGGCACAAGGCGGAGGGAGAGAGAACGAACGGGAGAGAAAGATACGGGGAAGATGAAGCATCTGCATGGGTAGGGGGGTAGATGAAGAGGCGGGTTGAATAGGGTAGATATATATAGGATGGGTAAAGTTTAGGGTTTAAGTGGACGGCTGAACAGGGATAGGGGACAGGGTAAATGTGAACGGGTTTGGGGATTGGTGTGACGAGTTAGGGGGGTAAGTAGGGTACCGGGTTGGGTTGGTTTAAATGCTAATGGATAGGGGTTTTAATTGGTTGATGTGGAATATCGGGTTTGGGGATGTTAACGAGTATAGGTTTACGGATATCGGGTAAAATCAAATAGGGGAAAAAATAGGGTTTAGGATTTTAAAAATACACTAATAAAATATACAATTAGGATTTATAAAAAAGTAAATAACTAAACCAATTATAACAATTAGTATTATAATAGTATAATAAATCAAATAGTTTACATTGGATTAATACTCAAATACTAGCAATACAATAAGATTTTCTTATAGAAATTATAACATTCATAATAATCAAAATAATAAAAAGAATCATCGGAAACTAGTTCAAAATAAAATTTATTAATTAAAAATAGATTTTAACAGAAGATCAATAATATAATTTTAACAATGAATATGAAAACGAGAAAAATAATAATTTACCAAAAATTTTAAATATAGAAAATACACCCAAAATACCAGAAATGGGAAATAGGGGTTACAAATGGATTGCAGAAGTACAGGTACTGGATTCCAGAAGTACAGGTACTGGATTGTAGAAGTATAGGTACAGGTTTCAGGATGACTCAAGGCAAGAGAAGCAAGGAATCGATTTCATTTTAAGTTTCCGCTGAAATACATGTTGTAATTTCATTTGTAATAATTATTGTAATTTATTCATCGTTGTAATTTGTTTATTGTTAGGGAAGCATCCAAGTGAAATACCAAGTTTTGTTTTTTATTCATTATACTCTGATGTAATTTGTTGAAAGTTGTAACACTTGGGATTGTAAAGGTATTATTGTAACACTGTTATAATGTTTTGCAATTTGTAACATTCGGACCTGTAATACATTTGTGTTGAATAAAAAGTTTTAAATTTTCCTTTTTTTCTGTGTATTGTGGTTAATTGAAGAAAAGATTATGGCTTATGTCACGGTTTCCCAGTTACCAAAAATCGGGGCGTTATAGAGTGGTATCAGAGCCGACTTCAATTTACAGTCCAACACAGTAGGAAAATACTTGGATGCTTTTAGGAGTCGGATTTTAGCTAGTAATAGACAATTATAATTCATATTGTTGGTTCTTTCAACTTTTGTTTTATGATTTTCTATATCCAGACTAATTCCAATATGTGTGTTTTAAGGATGGTATTTGAGGATATCCTTACTGAGAATGTGTTGGTGGAAGAGAGTGAGCCAATTTCAAGGGATGATCCGATGATCTCGTGCGAGGAGCCAAAGGAAATTTTGCTACAAGCTGACCTCAAGGCGGACTCGCCTTCACCACCGCCGGGATTAAGTGTGGATCAACGCACAGTTGCGACAGCCAGCATACGTCGGGAAATGAAGAAGCTGAGGAAGCACAGGACCAGGAAAAGTTATCAAGCTAAGCAACTGGGTAATGCTTGCAGAGTTATATTAGAAAGCCTAGCAAAGGAGCAGGAACACCTTGATTCCAGATTGGCACGACTACAACATGAATGGGAGCAAATCCCGGAGACGACCAAGTTTGTAGTATGCAATCTCTGTGGGAGAGTTGGGCACAAGAAATCAGTCTGTCCACGACTACAAGGGAAAAGATTTGCACCAGCATCAGGATCCGAGAAATAATGTCAGAAACAGAAGATTCAAAAATCAAAGGGCAGACTTGGAGGTGCCAAGACAGAAAGTTGTTTCTTATGTGGTGAGCAAGGTCATTACATGAGCCAGTATCCGAGGAAGAACCCGCAGATAGATACCCGTGCATGTTACAACTCTGGGAGGATTGGTCATATCCGACCAGATTGTCCCCAGCTTCATAGGAATGACGGCGATCAGTATCGAAGATGAACAATAAGGGAAAGGAGCATGTTCACAAGGGTAGAGTTCGCACTTATGAAAAGCAAGCTGAATAAGGCAGGAGAGCCAGTACCAGTATGTACATATGGAACTGCAACTAAGTTTAAGAGTTGTATTTTGAAATTTATTTTGGACTAAGAAGTACTATATGATGTAACACTTTTTGTAATCAGTTGGATTTATATATATATGGAATCCATACAGCTGTTTTGTTCAAACTTGCTTCATCATATTCTTTTGACTGAATTATTTTTCAAGAGTTGAGATGTGTGCGGAAAGCGACTCCAGATGTGGTTTTGTTAATTACACCATCTGGAGCGTCAACTTTGAGCAAATTATAGGAGAAAACCCTAGAAGTCAGAAGTGATGTTCGTAGGCCATGTCCTATTCTAAGGAGAGTGTGGCTACCGAAGTGCAAAAGATCGAGATAAGTGAAGAATTAGCCTCAAGGAAGTACCGCGCTGGAAGTAAGAAGCAAGATGATGAGATTAAGAAAGCCAGTATTGGAGTGATTACTCAAGATTGGAGCTTAGTATTGGCACGATGGAAGCAACAACCAAGTCTAAGTGAGCAAGTCAGAAGGCTTAGGCAGAAGATGTTGGGATTAAAGCACTGAAGTTGTAACGCCCCAATTTCCGATAACTGGGAAACCGTGACATTTGGCAAAATCTTTTCTTCAATTAGCCACAATTGACAGAAAAACAGGAAAATTTAAAACTTTTTATTCAACCCAAATGTATTACAAATCCAAATGTTACAAAATTGCAATACATTACAACAATGTTACAATAATACCTTTACAATCCCAAGTGTTACAACTTTCAACATATTACTTCAGAGTACAATGAATAAAGAACAACACTTGGTAATTTACTTGGATGCTTTCCAACAAATAAATAGATTACAAAATTGTTACAATGGAAGAATAGTAAACAACATCTAATGCAGCGAAAATAAAACGACTCTTTCTTCTTTCGCCTTGAGTCCTCCTGAATCATGTACCTGTACTTCTGCAATTCGGTACCTATTAAAATGGGGATGTCAGTACATATACTGACGTTTTTAAGGCTGATAACTAGCAGCGATTCTCCACTTAAGCAAACATATTGATGTAAAGAGAAACGTGTATATATAATTAATGTGTCAGTGTATGCTATGCCTTGGACTTTAATACCCGATTAACTAATGCAATTCTGCACTTATTCTAATGCAAGCAAGTCTCCAGAATAGTATGCAGCTCATACTACATACGCCCCATCTCATGCCGTTTCTTCATATATAGGGATTTGAACCCTCGTTAAGAATTCTACTTTGTACACAATCCTGTTCCTGATAATACAATGTGACTGTGAGATTGCAGGTAGGTCAAGTCCCACCAATGCAGTACGATTATGGTGTCTCCGTTTGCCACTACTACCCGGCATGCCGAACCTCACTCAAAAAACAAGGTTGCAGGTACGGTCTAGTTCCGTTACTGCTGTCATATAGTGGTGTCCATATTTACCACTATTGCCCAGCGTATCAGGCCTCATTCGAAAATCAAAAGAATATAGGGTCTCGCATGCGCAGGGTAGCACGAAGCTTACCCTGTGGTACCCCTGGGGTGTCACAAATGCAGGACTGCACGTAGCATCCTGTGGCACCCCAAGCCACAGTATTTCAGGAATTAACAGACGAGATACGCAACCCGTGCTCCCAACTCGAGAGAAAATGCCGTACGTATCCCTTTAACGGGAAGGTGCAACCCAATAACACCGGCTAGTGTCGGCCTATAGGACAGGTCAGATCATAAGGAATCACCCTTAACACCAACTCTTTTCCTTCGGCAAAAATGATAATAAGTAAATTTTAAGTAGTGATATGGCTAAAAGTGGGGTTAAATCGGAACCGTCCAGCTTGGGCACGAATCTTGAAGCTCAGGGGTAAAACGGTAATTTCACATACAAACGGGTCCGAAACGGTTACTGGATCTCCTTCTCATAGATCCAATAACCCGCGAATGGATTCACTCCAACATGGTACGGGTCCCGACCCGAGACAGACCCAGACCAGCAAGAGGAAATCAGGGTCACTGATTTGACCGAATCAACGGGCCTGATTTGCTCTCATCAGGGATCAGGGGTCAGTTTCCTAAACAGATTGTAAGGATTTTACTCCTGATAGTTACACAGGAAATCAGGTCCCTAATCACTCCCATGGCGACTATAAATACCTCCCCCCTACCACTGTGACCAGGTAATCACTCTTTTTCCAACTTAAGCTCTTTCTTAATCATCACTGGTTACTGACAAGAGCGTCGGAGGGTGCATTGCCGGAATCAACCCCGGTGTATCGCACTTCCTTGCAGGTAGCGGCAGGAATCAGAAGGCTTGGATCTGCTATTCAGGTGTTTCCGCGAACTCACAAATCTCATCTGTTTACCCCCACACCAGAATCAGCGGTACCAGATTGGCATCGTTTGTGGGAAAACCACACGAACAGCCTCCACCTCTTCCTCATCGACTAGCCCTTCTCCAACCATGCCACCCAAAAAGGTCAGATCTAGGGGGTCCAACCGTGGACCCAATCCCGCCGATCAGCCAGAGGAAGTCCCCGTCCATCCCGCTCCACAGCCTGAACAACTTCCTCCCCCGGTCCAACAGGGCCAGCCTCCTCTCCCGAATCAACAACCCCCCAATGGTCCTGCTGGCCATAACGGGCGAAGGCAGAAGCAACCTCTCCACCCAGACCATGTCTCGGTTCACAATGAAGAAGAGTCCAGGGGATCGTATGATTACCAACAGAGGGATGATGCCCTCTACCGTCGTCTCCACGAGATGGAGAGGCGCATCGGTCGCATGGACAAAGAGGAGGAGTCGAGAGCAGGGAACGTCCGCCCCAGCAGACCCCCCTTCTCTCAGACAATCATGGAGGCTCCCATCCCGAGGGGTTTCAAACCTTCGCAGTTTGAAGCGTACTCAGGGGAGTCAGACCCTGTTGATCATGTCGAAAGCTTCAAGACCTTAATGCTGATCCAGCAAGCTTCCGACGCCATGCTCTGCAAGACCTTCCCCGCCACTCTCAAGCGGTCGGCATGGGAATGGTACTCCCGGCTCGCTCCCTCTTCCATCTTCTCGTTCGAGCAGTTCGAAACGCTCTTCATAACTCACTTCGTGAGTAGCAGGCGAACGAAGAAGACTAGCCTCTCCCTACTCCACCTCCGACAGGAGAGGGGAGAAAAGTTGAGGGACTACGTAAGGAGATTTACCGCGGAGGTCAGGTCGATCGCCTCCCTCGACCAGTCAGTGGCGACTGTCGCGTTCCAGTCGAACATCCTCAACTCCAACCTTCGGTCGTCCCTCGCCAAGAAGCCCCCGCACAACTTCGCCGATCTTCTCCTAAGATGCGAGAAGTACATTCGGGCGGAAGAGGCCGAGTGCCTCCCGAGTTTTGGGGGACCTGCTTCTGGCTCAAAGAGGAAGACAGCAGAGGAGGAAGGGTCCAAGAAGCTGCAGAAGGACAATAGCGGTCAGCGCCGTCCTCCCCCCAGGTTTGAGAATTTCACTCCCCTCACCACCAATGTCTCCACCATCCTGATGGAAGTGGAGAAGGAAGGAGTTATACCTCCCGCTCCGAGGATTAACACCCCGGCCAAGAGGAGGAACAAGGAGAAATGGTGCCGTTACCACCGGGACCACGGCTACGACACCAACGACTGCAGGGCGTTGAAAAATGAGATAGAGGCCCTCATCCAGAGGGGCCAGTTGGCCAAATTTGTGAAGGCGAACAATCAGGGGGAGCGCGCCACTCCTCTACCTCGGGGGGCTAACAAGCGCTCCGAGCAGTGCGATGAGACCCCCGAGTTCGAGGAAGAACGAGTTCTACACCTCATCCACGGAGGCCCCATGGGGGGCTCCTCCAACTCCTCTCGGAAGGCCTTCGTCCGAGAGGTCAACTCAGTTCACAGCGCCCCTCCCCCCAAAGGCCTCGGCGTCCCAGTGACTTTCTCTGATGAAGACCTCGAGGGGGTCCGAACTCCCCACTGCGACGCACTTGTCATCGACCTTCGCATGGCGAACTTCAAAGTGCAGATGGTCCTGGTGGACAACGGGAGCTCGGTGAACATCCTCTTCCTCTCGGCCTTCCGAGGGCTTCAGCTGTCCCGGGATCGCCTCAAACCGGCCGATAATACGCTCCACGGGTTCACGGGGGTACCAATAACTGTCGAAGGGGTTATTACCCTGGACGTAACTGCTGGGAAGACCCCTACCACCCGGACCGAGCCGATGGACTTTATGGTCATCGACGTCCCAGCTGCATATAATGTCATCTTAGGCCGACCTGGCCTAGCTGCCTTGGAACCTGTTCCTTCAGCGTACCACCTTAAAATGAAGTTCCCCACCCAGTCGGGAGTGGGAGAAGTCAGGGGCAGCCAAGAGATGGCTCGGAAGTGCTATATGACTTCCACTGGGGTCCGGTGCTCTCCCTCGAGACTCTAGAAATCCCCGAGCCGAATGTCCGACCCACGTCCGAGCCGGCGGACGAATTGGAAGAAGTACTCTTCTCGGACGAGGACCCGAGCCAAAAGTTCCTCATCAGCAAGTCCATGCCGACTGCCTTATGCTCCGACTTGGTGCAATGCATTCGGGAGAACCGCGACCTATTTGCTTGGTCCGCTGCGGATATGCCCAGGATTTCTGAGGACCTCCTAGTGCACCGCCTCAGCGTCGAACCGGGGTGCAGACCGGTTCAGCAAAAGAGGCCTAAGTTCCCCCCGAACGACAACAGGCCATCAAGGAGGAGGTGGACAAGCTCTTAAGAGCTCGGTTCATACAGGAGGTGAACTATCCCGAGTGGCTCTTCAATGTGGTCATGGTTAAGAAGTCCAGTGGTTCTTGGAGGATATGCATCGACTTCACCGACCTGAATAAGGCATGTCCGAAGGATCCATTCCCTCTCCCAAATATCGACACCCTCATCGACGCCACCTCGGGCCATGAGCTCCTCAGCTTCATGGACGCCTTCTCCGGTTATAATCAGATCCGAATAGTTCCCCCGGACATTCCGAAGACTTCCTTCATTACCGACCAGGGCCTCTACTGTTATAGAGTTATGCCGTTCGGATTGAAGAACGCCGGATCCACCTACCAGTGCCTCGTCAACAAAGTCTTCCAAAGCCAGATCGACCGTAACATGGAAGTATACGTCGACGACATGCTCGTGAAGAGCATCAGAGGTACCGACCACGTGGCCGACCTCCAGGAGGCATTCAGCGTATTGAGAAGGCACAACATGAGGCTAAATCCGAACAAATGTGCGTTCGGAGTCTCCTCAGGAAAGTTCCTCGGCTTCATGGTGAGCCAGCGAGGAATCGAAGCAAATCCTGAGAAAATCAAGGCCATACTGGACATGGCCCCGCCCCGGAACGTTAAGGAAGTGCAGAAGCTTACGGGGCGCCTCGCCGCTATTGGCCGGTTCCTTTCGAAGTCTGGGGAGAAATGCCTCCCCTTCTTCAAGGCTCTCAGGGGGGCTAAGGGTTTCGAATGGGGCCAACCGCAACAGGAGTCGTTCGGCCAACTGAAGGCTTACTTGGTGAACCCCCCCTGCTCAGCAAACCCGTTCCAGGGGAAACCCTCTTCATCTACTTAGCTGCTTCCGAGCAGACCTTAAGTGCGGTTTTGGTGAGGGAAGAGGACCGGGCTCAGAGGCCCATCTACTATATGAGCAAGGTGCTTCGGGATGTCGAGCTCCGTTATCCGAAGATAGAAAAGATGGCCTACGCCCTGATCACGGCGGCAAGGAAGCTCCGTCCGTACATTCAGTCCCACTCGGTTGTGGTCCTCACCGACCAACCGCTGAAGTAGATCCTCCACAAGCCCGAAACCTCAGGCCGGCTTATGAAGTGGTCCATAGAGCTGAGCCAGCACGACATCTCCTACCAGCCTCGGACTGCGATCAAGGCTCAGGCCCTCGCCGACTTCATCGTCGAGTCCACCATTCCCGAGGTTAGCCATGTCCCGAACGGACCCCCCATTTGGACGGTTTTCGTCGACGGATCCTCCTGCAACGAGGGTAGCGGCACCGGTATCATCCTGAAAGGCCCTGATGACTTCGTCCTCCAGTATGCCCTCCTCATGAATTTCAAGGCCTCAAACAACGAGGCGGAGTATGAAGCACTAATCGCGGGCCTTGGACTTGCCCGAAGTGCCGGGGCACAGCGCCTCCGAATCCATAGTGACTCTCAGCTGGTTGTGAACCAAGTTTTGGGCGAGTACGAGGCGCGAGACGAACGGATGGCGAAGTACCTCGCCAAGGTCCGAACCCTCATGGACCGGTTCGAAGAGGCACTCATCCAACGAGTCTCTCGAGAGGAGAATTCACAAGCCGACGCCCTCTCCAAGTTGGCCTCATCCTCCCTCCAAGGTCTCGAGCAGACCATCTTGATCGAGGTCCTCATGAAGCCGAGCATAGAAGATGAGACCCTCGACTCAGTGGAGTCTTTACCGGTCATGCTGCAAGATAATTGGATGAAACCCTTAGTAGAATTCCTAAGGGACGGACTCCTCCCTGAGGACCCCAAAGAAGCACGCCGAGTCAGAACCAGGGCCAAGTGGTATGTCTTGATCGAGGGGATCTTATACAAGCGCTCCTTCTCGCAGATTGACGGCCGACCATACCTAAGGTGCCTTTCCCCGGAACAGGCCAACTATGCCTTACAGGAGCTCCACGAAGGCATCGGCAGAGCGCATTCAGGGTCTAGGTCCTTGGCTCGGAAAGTTTTGAATTACGGATACTTCTGGCCGACTCTCCTCCAAGACGCCGAACGACACGTTCGGCAATGTGCCTCTTGTCAGAAACATTCCAACATTCGGCGCCTCCCCCAAGCCAACCTCGCCTCCCTATCAAGTCCTATCCCCTTCGCAATGTGGGGGATGGATTTACTAGGGCCTTTCCCTCCAGCTCCAGGCCAGTTCAAGTTCTTGGTCGTAGCCATCGACTACTTCTCGAAGTGAATTGAGGCCGAGCCCCTCGCCACTATAACCGAGAGCAAGGTGCTTCAATTCTTCTGGAAGAACATCATCTGCAGATTCGGCATCCCTCGTGTCCTCATAACGGACAACGGGACTCAGTTCACTGGTGCCACATTCCGAGCTCTGTGCGAAGACCTTGCCATCCAACAACGCTTCTCTTCCGTCTCCCACCCTCAGTCGAACGGACAGGCAGAGAACGCTAACTGGCAAATCCTCTGTGGTATCAAGAAGAGATTGGACAAATGTTCCGAAGGCCTATAGGTCGACCAACTCCCCAATGTGCTGTGGAATTATCGCACCAACAAACGGACCCCCACAGGAGAGTCCCCGTTCAACCTCACCTATGGGTCCGAGGCAGTGATACCTTTCGAAGTCGGAATACCTTCTCCTCGCCTCGTGGCCTACGACGAGGAACAGAATGCCAGAGACCTCCGGGCGAACTTAGACCTGGTGGACGAGCTGAGGGAAAGAGCATCAATACGCCAGCAGAACTACCGGAGGAGGGTCGAACTGGCGTACAACAAGAAAGTCCGACCCACCGATCTCAATGAGGGGAACTTGGTCCTCAGGAAGCTAGCCATCTTCTTCCCCAATCAGAGGAGCAAATTGGCTCCGAACTGGGAAGGACCCTACAAGATCACAAAGGTGGTTCGGCCCGGAGCTTATCGTCTGGAAGATCTAGAGGGCAGAGAGATTCCGAGGACCTTGAATGCCGACCACCTCCTAAAATACCAAGAAACCGCCCCGGCGCCTCTCTGAGTATCACGAGGTGTCGAACCATTCCTCTCCTCTAACTTGTAATTCATTTTTTTAGTTGTCATATGTAAAAACGGCTCGCCGTCAATTATCAATAAAGAATGATTTTCTTTCGTATTTATAAAGTTTCTTGTATCTCTCCGTCCTTATTCTTTAATTCAACCAATGATTCGGAGTCCAATGTCCGGCTCGGCTTTACTTCCCCGGCTCGTCCTTAGGCGAGCCAGAAGTAGATCGCCGCTCGGAACTACTCCCACAACCGTTGAACTACACCGATGGTTCGGAGTCCAACACTCGGCTCGACTTTACTTCCCTAGCTCGCCCTTAGGCAAGGCAGAAGTAGATCGCCGTTCGGAACTGCTCCCACAACCGTTGAACTCTAACAATGGTTCCGGAGTCCAACACTTGGTTCGATTCTACTCCGCAAGCTCGCTTCTCAGCGGGCTAGAGTGGGTCGCCATTCGGAATTGCTCCCATAACCGTTGAACTCTAACGATGGTTCCGGAGTCCAACACTTGGCTCGATTCTACTCCACAAACTCGCTTCTCAGCGGGTTAGGGGTGGATCGCCATTCGGAATTGTTCCCACGACCGTCGAACTCTCACTAGGATCGGCAAGCCCACCCTTCGGTAAGGCTCGGCTCGCCTCGCAACTTCGCGATAAGAGGAGACAGAAGCACCGACCGGCACCTCCAGCCAAACACTCTTGTCGCCGAACCACGGACGGGCGAGAAGTATGCTCGGAGCGCACCACGTCGCTCGAAATCTTTGGCCTCCGGTCGGTTGACCGAGCAAGTGCCCATCCGAGCGTCAAAACCTAGAAAACTCACTTTCTCCTCAACTTTCGTGTAAGATCTCGATCAGACGGCCCAGATTTTCCCAACGACGCTAAATGACAAGATAGCATTTTCTTAGGAACTGAGCCCGTCTCGAGATTCGTGCCATCATCCAACGTTTCAGATCCCGCTACAGCGCTGATCCGCGAACAAGAGAGGGGCCGGGTCGGAGACCTCGGCACGGCAAACACGGTCAGAACCGAAACAACTACGCAGAGCTACAAAGGACATGCTAGTTCGTGAGAGAAATATTATTAATAATTTGGACACAGTACAAAACAACTCTTCCATACAACGAGGCCACAAAGCCTTAAAGAACAATGGTTACAATGCCGACCCACTACACTTGGTCTTTCAAAGAAAAATCATCAAACGTCCCGTTCGGTCATCAGTCTAGCTACTTCGGCCCCCAGTTCCTCTTCCTCCTTCCGAAGCCCCGCCTCTACCGACTGCAGGTGACGGATCTCAGAGAGCAGATCATCCCTTTCGGCTACTATCTTCGTCAGATTGTGTCGAACGCACTGGATCTGAAGGGCGTTGCTGAAGGCGATCGGCGAGTCTCCGTCCTCTCCTGTAGGGGCCATCTCGTCGATCCTGCTCTCCATATGCTGGATCTCGGCGTCCCGCTGACCCAGGATGAGCTGAAGGTGGCCCCGCTCGCTCTCGGCTCGATGCAGTCCCAGCTTGACTTCAAAAGAAGCTCTCGGCATTTGGCCGAGCGCATCTCCGTCTCCTCCGAGCCAGCCTCGGCTCGAGCATGATCGTCCGAGCAATTGTGGTCAGCGTCTCGAGCTACCACCACGAGCTGAAAAGAGGAAGAGATGAACAATAAAATTTCAAAACGTTGCCGAAGTCCAACACTTCAAGAATTTTCCAAGCAAACTTTCAGATTTGTATTCAGATATAGTAACTCTACATACAACAAGACCGACCCTACAACAGAGTTTTACAACAGCCAGAAGAAACATAAGACGACATGTTTAGGGCCTCTTCGGAAGGGGTACGTTTCGGTTCAAGGAAACGCGGGGACGACAAGACCTGAACTCCGAGCTCGATTCCAAACCAACGAAGCGAGATCCCCCTTCGCCACTGACCCCAACTATGGTGCCGACCGAGGCACCACTAGACCAGACGGCCACGCTACTCTGAGCGTCAGCAGGACTCCGCCTAGCCGCAGGCAAACGAGTTGCAAGTTCGTAGAAGGTAATCCCTCTCTCGCTCTCTTCGCGAGTACACGACGTACTCCGAACGTTGGCCCTCTCCGGCAGAGGTTTGAGCGACACGACCTCTTTCTCCAACTCGATAATCCTATCCCTTAGAGCGTCATCCTTCGCCGACATCTTCAAACGAGGAGGTCTTGACGAGCCTGAGACATTGGCGCTATCGGTCGCAAGTCGTCGATAATGGGTGACCTCGATCCCCCTGTCTATCGTAATCCTCCTAAGCATGTCGACCTCGGCCAACAGTTTTTGGCGCTCGGATGACACCTTCTCCAGCTCGGAAGTTAGCTTCTCTTCCTCCGCCGAGCGTTCTTTCTCCGCTAACTTCAAGTGTCGGATCTCGGCCAAAAGCTCGTCATTCTTTTGCTCGGCGAGGGAGAGCTCCCTACGAAGATGCCCGATCTCACCTTCGGGACAAGGAGCTTGGGGTTGCTTCCGCAGTTGCTTCAACTCGCGACAATACCCCCTCACAGCTGCCTTTGTCTCCTCCAGCTTCAAGAACATGTAAAACCGCCTCTCTCGGCTATTGGAGAGCTCTCCCTTCGTTTTAGCCAGCTCCTTACGAAGGTATGCAACCTCCGTGATCGGACCAAACTTCACCTGAAAAGAAGAGATAAATCCAAGGCCCAATACTTGGAGAATTTTACGCCTAATCAAACACAAAATCCGGAGACTAACACTTGGATAAATTTTGGCTAAACGAAGTGTTTTCATTCAAAACTCAAAAAAAGCTTTACAAGAGCGGTGGCCAGTCCGCAGTTAGGCTTACAAAAAAAAACAACAAATGACTAAAAGAGGCAACCGAGTCAGGGGTCGACCTTTTTGTTGTTCGGGTCTGTCGACCCCTCGGCCTTGTCCTTGCCCTCGACTTCGTCCTCGTCTTCGCTCTCGCTCTCCTCCTCAGAGTCGTCCTCCTCCTCATCCTCGGCCTCAGTCTCACCCGGGCCTTCGACACCGTCAGTCTGTCCCTCGGGGCTGAGCACCCCCTAGGGAAGCTCCTCCTCCCCCTCCACGGGGTCGTAGAAGCGGTAGGAGGACGTGTCGAAACCCGGATTCCGAGCGGCGACATGAAGCAGGGCTCGGCCGTACGCGTCCTCCATGTTCTTGAACATGTGATGCTCGGCCTCGTCCTGGACGGCCTTCTTTGCCTTTGCCACCTTAGACCGGTGCCTGGCCATGATCTTCTCGGCCCTCTTCCGAGCCCTCTCCGCCTCCGACCGAGCATTGGCCAACTCCTCCTTCAGCTCGGCATTCTCCTTCGCCGAGGCCTCGAGCTTGGCTGCCGTGTCCTTTGACCGCTGAACGGCATCGGCCAGCTGCGCCTCCAACCCTGCCACTTCGGCTCCACGCTTGGCCGAGAGGAGTAGCTCAGCATCGAGCTTCTTCACCGCTTTCGCGCGCTCCGACCTCTCCCGGTCATACTGCGCCTTCAGCTCCTACTCCTTGCTCGCGAACTGCTCGAGCAGGAAGTTGAAGTGGCAGAGGGTCTGAAAAAAGAACAAACCGTTAGAGTCCGAACCCAGAAACTTGGGAAATTTTAGAAAAATGCTTCAACAAGAAAGTGTTCGGTCCACTCACCGACATTGTGTTCTGAGCAATCTGCATTGTGGCATCCCCAACTTGCCCGGACTTAAGGGCCGCTCGGTCCTTTGGGGTCGGTGGGTGCTTCACCGCCTGCATGCAAATGTTGTCGTCGCCCAAAAAGCCGTCGACTTTCATCACTTGCCAGTCGGGGACGAAGATCTGCTTGTGCCCCTCGGTCAAGATCTTCTCCGCATCGACAGTGAGAGGCGGAACTGGGAGGGATAGCACCACGTTCACGCCGAACGCGCCGCTTGACGAGCCGGGGGCATCACCCTTCGCCGTTGGTGTCGGCGCATCAGAAACTGGAGGATCGGAGGCCGTGACCTTCTCCTGCTCGGGATCGGCCTCCGGGACGATGACCTTCTGCAGGTCAGCGGTCTTTGGGACCGAAGGAGTCTTTGGCGCTCGGCCCCCCTAAGGCCCAGTCGAGGGTCTCTTCTTTCTCGTCTCCTGCTCCCTCGCCTTGGCCTTCGCCATCAACGCCCTATAGTCCATCCTAGAAGACTCTGCACAAGCCGAATGAAAAAACTTAGAAAATTTTTTCAAGAAATTCATTCAAAGAGCAAAAATACCAAAAGCGTACTAGGGTCGATCGGACTGAGACTCCCTCGGAACAGAGCTTCCTCGGTAATATCTTTCCAACTGAGCATCGGCAAGGCAAGGAGCTTCTTGAGGACTTCCGCCTCCTCATCACTCAGCACCGGCTCCTTCTTCGCCCGCTTAGGCAGGCCATCCCTCGACCAAGCTATCAGAATCACCCAAGGTTCGGGAGCTCGGATAATGAAATACTTCTCCTTCCAATGCTTGATCGAGTCCGGGTTCTCGATCAACTTCACGCCCGTCCGCGGCGAGAGGTAGAACCTTGCTCGTTCCTGTTCGGCTGGCAAGGGCGGCAGAGGCTCCGAAGGAGAAACATGTTCGGCTCGACACCGATCTCTTGACACCGGAGAATAAATGCCAAGACGTGCCTCCAAGTGTTCGGCATCAGCTGGGCAGGGCTCAAACCGTACCAAAAAAGAACCTCGACCATGAATGGATGGAGCGAAAAATGGAGCCCAGCGGCCAAGGAGTCGAGGGGAAATACGCACGCGTCAGCCGAAGATGATGTGCAGGCTCGAAAACCCGGTCCGGGGAGAAGTAACCCGTACTCGACAAGGATCTGGAATCCGGTCCGGATCCGATGCAGATCAGCCTCTGTGAGAGACGAAATGGTGTGGTCCACCTCAGACAACTCTCTCGGCTCGTTCTCCTCCACCGACTTGGCAGTACCCTGCGTAACCTTCTCCAGCATCTCTTCAGAGTAGCTCCGGACACCCCCCACATTCGACAGAACAATAGGCTGCCGACCGAACTCCCTTGCCATCTTCGGTTGCTCGATTATCGTGACCACTCCTTTGCCCTTCTGTGACTTCGCCAAAACGTCCTGGGGCGGCTCGGCTACTTCGCCGCTCTTGCTCGGCCGAACAACGATCTGCTCGGTCGGCTCTATCACCTCCTTTCCTTTAACCGCTCGGCCGACGACTTGGTCCGAGGCGGGGGTCTCATCTGAAGAAGTAATCTTAACCATTTTTCTAAAAAGAAAAGAGAGAGACTGACCTTGAAGTGACTGCTACGGTCGGAAAACTTCGCCGGAGTAAGGAAACGCCTTGCCGCGACAGCTAGCAGCACCACCCAGGAGCTAAAAACTTCGAAGGTGAAAAGTAAAAACTTGAGAAAGAAAGTAAAAGTGAAGAATGAGATTTGGGGTGGGGGAGTGAAGATTTATAGTAAAAAGAGAAGTCTCTTGGGCTTCCTAACGTAAGGGTGCAACTTTTGGGCTGCCCTCGAAACGTCGCGAAGGCTCAAAACGACTTTGTCTTTTCACCAAGTCAAGTAGCTCGGCACAATAGGATCTAAATCCGAACAACGTGCGATCCGAACCCAGTAGCAAAGGGTCCGGTCGGCTAACCGAGCAAGTGCCTATCCGAGCGTCAGAACGGAGAAAATTCACTTTCTCCTCAACTTTCGTGTAAGATCTCGATCAGACGGCCCAGATCTCGCCAGCGATGCTAAACGACAAGATAGCGTTTTCTTGGGAACTGAGCCTGTCTCGAGATTCGCGTCACCATCTGACGACTCAGATCGCACCAAATTGCCCAGACGAGACACTTCGGACCCAGTCGCTCTGCCCCTGTCTGAAGAAGCCAGAGAAAATTTTGATTAAAAGTTTTAAGGCACCGCCCTCGGCGAGCCCCCGGGGCCCCAGGTCTCGGTCGGTTAACCTCTCACCCATGAGCAACTCGAAGCCTACGACCTCGGAGCCGAAACCACGAATCCTTCAAGGATTGGAGAGAAACCACCGTCTCGCGAGGCCCGGTCAAAAAGCAGATCGGCACACCTCCCATCTCTAACTCCTTCGGGCTGACAACCATCAGAAGCCGTCAGCCCGGAAGAAAGACAGAGATCGGAAGAGACCAATCATTCCGAAGCAGCTTGTCCCTCGGCTCCGAACTTCGGTCTCACCTCTTCAGCCATGATCTCCGCCGACCCTGACACCCGCATCGGGGCCATCAGAGTCAGGAGAAGATCATGGCAGAAGAATGACCACCCGTCCTTCCAAAGCAACTCGTCTCTCGGCTCCAGACTTCGGTCGTCACCTCTTCTGCCATGATCTCTGCCGACTCTGACATCCGCGTCGGGACCGTCAGAATCGGGAGAAGATCATGGCGAAAGGATGACCACCCATCCTTCCGAAGCACCTCATCCCTCGGATCCGGACTTCGGTCGTCAACTCTTCTGCCCTTATCTCCCCTGACCCTGACACCTACGTCGGGGCCGTCAGAATCGGGAGAAGATAACGGCAGAAGCATGACCACCCATCCTTCCGAAGCACCTTATACCCCGGGTCCGGACTCCAGTCATCACCCCTTCTGCCCTGATCTCCTCCGACCTTGACATCCACATCGGGACTGTCAGAATCAGGAGAAGATCATGGCGGAAGAGTGACCACCCGACCGATGACCTCAGGGTTAAGATCTTTCAGAAGAAGACAGGCATCCGCCTTGACTCCGGTCGTCACCTCTTCTGCCCTGATCTCCCCCGACCCTGACATCCACATCAGGGGCCGTCAGAATCAGGAGGAGACCATGGCCGAAGAGCAACCACCCAAGGCAGACACCTCCGTGGGCTAAATGTAATATCCCGATCGACTATTAATAATATTATTTTATTAGCATCTGACTACTTGATTATTTTATTTTTCTATCATCATTGTGTTATCTTTTAGCCATGACAATCTAATGGATAATTAGAAATTGTTGTGTAGCTAAACCTAGGGTTACAAAGACATAAGGGGTTAAGAATTCTTCTAGAACACTCTCTCTTCCACATCACCTTCCACCTCACCAAAAGAACCATACCCTCACCATACCTCCACCTCACCCTCCCCTCCACTAGTAGAAACCGGCCCCAAAAGGGGGAAGGACCTTAGTGCAATTGTGTGCATACACATTTGCACTTTCCACCCTTTTTCCCACCTATAAATACCCCCTTCCTCCACCTTTGTCTCATTTTAGAAAGATCAAAAGAAAGAAAGGAAAAGAAAGAGAGAACACCATGCTAACTTGAGAGTTTTTCTTGTAGGTTAGTAGGAGTTCTAAAAGCTAGGAGGAAGGAGAAGTAGCATAGCTAGTTCTTCCTACAAGTAAAAACAAGGTGGGGGTTTCTCTTTGTTTTGTTTGTTTGTTTGTTTGTTTATTTGAATGGTGGTTTTGATGTTCTTCTTCTTCTTACCCTCCTTGTTTATTTTCTTTTGGTGTGATTGTTTTGTAGTAGTGTGGTTGTATGGGTTTCTTATTTTGAATGTTGTTAGTACTTATTGTTTGACTCATAAAAGAACTAACTACTTGGACTAAAATGACATAAGGCATATGGACTCATACATACAACCATTTAAGGTTGTAGGACTTGAATGTGAACTAATGCATAATGCATATGAACTTGTATACAACCATTTGGGTTGTAGGACTTGTATTGAACTTGGACTAAAAAGATAAGCATATGTTGGTTGAACCAAATGAAGGTTCTTACCTTATTTTTATTATTGTTGTTCTCTTTTATAATCTTAAGTAAAAAGAACCTAATTAGATGTTAGTTTTATGAAAAAGAAACTAATCTAATCACTAGTTGTAAAAGGATTAAAAGATCTCTTTTATGTCCACTAGTAATAATGAGAAACATATGCTAATAAAGATTTTTAGTAAGTAATTTAGTTGTAGATATTTATGTTATATTTTAATAGAAACTCATGGTGATAGTAGTAGATATGTATGTTCCAATAAAGTAGTAGTAGTAGATGTTAAAATAAGATAGTTGTAGATATTTATGTTATGCGAAATCTTAGTAGATGATTATTAAATGGATGTTGTGTTTATGTTAAGGTAAATACCATGTTTAGATTAATTTATTTATGCTTAGAATGTTGTAGGATTCATTCTAAAATTCCTACCATGTTTAGATTAATTTATTTATGCTTAGAATGTTGTAGGATCCATTCTAAAATTTCCTACCATGTTTAGATTAATATTCATGCTTAGAATGTTGTAGGATTCATTCTAAAAATACCTACCATGTTAGATTAATTTATTTATGCTTAGAATGTTGTAGGATTCATTCTAAAAATACCTACCATGTTTAGAAATAATATTCATGCTTAGAATGTTGTAGGATTCATTCTAAAAAATACCTACCATGTTTAGATTAATTTATTTATGCTTAGAATGTTGTAGGATTCATTCTAAAAATACCTACCATGTTTAGAAATAATATTCATGCTTAGAATGTTGTAGGATTCATTCTAAAAATACCTACCATGTTTAGATTAATTTATTTATGCTTAGAATGTTGTAGGATTCATTCTAAAATTCCTACCATGTTTAGATTAATTTATTTATGCTTAGAATGTTGTAGGATTCATTCTAAAATTCCTACCATGTTTAGATTAATTTATTTATGCTTAGAATGTTGTAGGATTTACATTAAAATACCTACCATGCCTTGGAATGTTGTATGTTCATACTAGTTATATGCCCATGCTTGGGTTGTGATGATTAATCATGATAAGTAGTAAGCATCCATGCTTAAGATTGTTACAAGTGCATGCTAAATCGCATTCATGATTAAGAATGTTGTAAGTTGATAGTTATGTCATATATACCATGTTTTAGTGGTGGTAGGTTGATGCTTGCAATTGCATACCATGATTGGATTGCCGTAGGTTAAGTAATAAGAAAGAGCCATGTCGAAATTGTAGTTGTAACTACCTTGTTGTAGTTGATGTTAGTAAGGAACCGTACATGCTCGGACGGTATAGTATAGCATCCTAGTTGCATGAGGATATGTACCAATGTTTTATGTGGGTTAGGAAGAGAACCCATGGACTCTAGTCGAGTAGGTTCTAATTTAAAAGGGAACCATAGCATATGAGCGCCCTTCATTCATAGCAATAAGGGTTGAGAAGTTCTAATAGTTGTAGCTTGATAAAAAGCTAATTTAGGGTCTTCAATGACCCTAAGGGTCATCGACCATCAAGACCACATCCTACCCCCTTAGAGTAAAATGGATAGATCTCACCTCGGGCGTCGACGGATCTTAACCGATGTAGGTTGACCGTGGGCCGAGAGTGTTGGTAGAATCCGAGTTAGGGGTAGGAATGAGTGAGAGTGATCTCGTTACTCGAGTCTTGGATCGAGGGACCACGAGTTGGACCATGATTTTCTAAGTTGGAAATTATGTAAGATTGTATTGGAGTAGTAACATGATTAGGGTAGTGACTTATGAAACCATTACTTAACCTTTTTGCCAGAAAGAAGGGGAGTTGGTAGTAGGGTGCACCGTACGACCAAACCTTTCTTTGGGGCCAACCTTAGGTGGTGTTATTGGGTTGTACCTTCCCGTCAAAGGGATACGCACGGTGCCGTCTCACAGGTTGAGGACACGGGTTGCGTATCTCGCTTTGTTAATTCCTGAAATACCGTGGCTGGGGTGCCACAGGATGCATTTGGGCAGTCCTGCGCTTGCGAGACCCCAGAGGGTGCCACAGGGTAGGCTTCGCGCTACCCTGCGCTTGCGAGACCCTATGGTTTGATTTTGGAACGATGCCCAATATACTGGGATCGAGTGAGGTCCGGCATGCCGGGTAGTAGTGGAAAACGGAGACACCATAAGCAGACTGCATAGGGGGACTTGACCCCTTCTGCAACCTCACAGAGTTATGGAGTATTGTCAGGAACAGGTTGTGTACAATTAGAATTCATAACGCGGGTTCAAATCCCTATATATGGAGAAACGGCTTGAGATGGGGTCACATGTAGTATGGGCTGCATGTTGCTTTCGGAGACTTGCTGGCATTAGAATATGAGCATCCTGATTTAGTTGACATGGCATTAGAATATGAGTATCCTAGCTCAGTTGACAGTGCATTGGTATTCTAGTTTAGTTGAGAGTGCATTAGTATTCTAGTTTAGTTGACAGTACATTAGTATTCTAGTTTAGTTGACAGTGCATTGGTATTCCAGTTTGATTGACATTTATTAGATTCTAATCACTGCACTCACGAACACTTAAACTACACCGACATACTTCACCCTATTTATATATGTTGTGTTGGAGATTCGCTGATATATGATCAGCCTTTAAGCGTCAATGAATACTGACGTCCCCACTTCAATAGGTTGTGGACACAAGATCGCGAACCAGAAGGACTCTAGCCGAGGCATGATCTACAAGTGAAAAAGCAATGATTATCTTTTATTCATGTACACTCTGATGTAACTTATTGTATTAGTGGAAACACTCGGCCTGTGATATTATGTTAATAAAAAGTTTTAAATTTTCCTGTTTCTGTGTATTGTGACTAATTGAATGAAAAGGTCCTGGCTCGTGTCTCGGTTTCCCAGTGTATGGAAAACGGGGTGCTACACTAAAACTCAACATTGTTGCGTCTGAAATGACAAGGGGAATGGGGTACTTATAACCTACCCTCCAAGAACCACCCATTATGACCCTCAGGAGCTGAAACGCCACGCATTAATTGAAGGGCACCATTCTTAATGACCCCGGGAAGTTGGAACGCCGCACAAACCCCGGGACACCATTAATGCTCATGGGAACCGAACCGTCTCAAGATTCGTTCAGCCATTCAACGGCTCGGATCGCACTACCACGCTCGGATTACCGAACCCTTAGACATCCGGTCGGCGAACCGAGAAGTGCCCATCCGAGCGTCAAAACGGAGAAAATTCACATTCTCCTCAACTTTCGTGTAAGATCTCGATCAGACGGCACAGATCCCGCCAGCGACGCTAAACGACAAGATAGCATTTTCTTGGGAACTGGGCCCATCTAGAGATTCGCACCACCATCCAACGGCTCAGATTACGCCACGCCGCTCGGACAACCGAGGCCTCAGATCTCCGGTCGGCCAACCGAGCAAGCGCCCATCCGACGGCCCAGAACGTCGCTCGGCCAATCGAACCCTCAGATCTCCGGTCGGCCAACCGAGCTAGTGTCCATCCGACGGCCCAGAACGTCGCTCGGCGAACCGAACCCTCAGATCTCCGGTCGGCCAACCGAGCTAGTGTCCCTCCGGCGGCCCAGAACGTCGCTCGGCCAACCGAACTCTCAGATCCCCGGTCGGCTAACCGAGCAAGTGCCTATCCGAGCGTCAAAACGGAGAAAAAAGCACCTGAACCATCACAACCGTTGGATCTTCCAGATATTCGTGCTCCTGATGATGAACGGCCCAGATCTTGCCACGTGCGCTAAACGACAAGATAGCGTTCTCTTGGGAAACGCGCCCGTCTCAAGATTCGCTCCACCATCCGATGGCTCATATTGCGCCACGTCGCTCGGACGGCCGAATCCTTACACCTCCGGTCGGCCAACCGAGCAAGTGCCCATCTGAGCGTCAAAAGCGAGAAAATGAACGCCGAGCGACTAAAACTATCAGATCTCTCAGAAATTCATGCTCGTCCAAGATCAATGGTCCAGATCAGGCCACGCCATAAATCAGTATTTAAAAATCAATTTTTTTTTGTTTAAATCGTTTTATTTATTTAAAAATTGCAAAAAATTGCTAAAAATTCGGGAAAATTAACTAAAAATTCTAGAAAATAATTAAAAATTCGGGAGGATATTTTCGAGCCCCTGAACGAACAATTATTGCCTAGAATGTACTGTTAAGGCCCCCGAATGATTAGTTAACACATCGCAAAATTAAATAAATAGTCCGAAAAAATAGATAAAAACCATCAAATACTCAACAAGGCTTCAGAACAGCTCACGGCTTCAAAAATCACCTCACTACCCCCCTTCGAGATTCAAAACCCTCCATTCGGACTCCGATACAACTTCGCTAGCCACTAAAATAGTTAAACTACTCCCCAAAGGCTGATCACACTCAGTCTTTAGGAGTGGGGGGCTCGTGATATGGCTAAAAGTGGGGTTAAATCGGAACCGTCCAGATTGGGCACGAATCTTGAAGCTCAGGGGTAAAAAGGTAATTTCACATACAAACGGGTCCGAAACGGGTACTGGATCTCCTTCTCACAGATCCAATAACCCGCGAATGGATTCACTCCAACTGGGAACGGGTCCCGACCCGAGACAGACCCAGACCAACAAGAGGAAATCAGGGTCACTGATTTGACCGAATCAACCGGGCCTGATTTGCTCTCATCGGGGATCAGGGGTCAGTTTCCTAAACAGATTGTGAGGATTTTACTCCTGACAGTTACACAGGAAACCAGGTCCCTAATCACTCCCATGGTGACTAAAAATACCTCCTCCCTACCACTGTGACCAGGTAATCACTCTTTTTCCAACTTAAGCTCTTTCTTAATCATCACTGGTTACTGACAAGAGCGTCGGAGGGTGCGTCGCCGGAATCAACCCAGGTGTATCGCACTTCCTTGCAGGTAGCGGCAGGAATCAGAAGGCTTGGATCCGCTATTCAGGTGTTTCCGCGAACTCACAAATCTCATCTGTTTACCCCCACACCAGAATCAGCGGTAACAAGTAGTAATAGCCGTAAGTTACTACCCTAACGATGTCACTAAGCCCAAAAAATCTCACGGGGTTTTTAATAACTTATGATTATCCCGATCCAATGCATGGCCTATCGATCCAAGACACCGGTGACGGAAATCTCTCTCACTTATCATTACCCCTAACTCGGATCTCGTCAACATTCTCGGCCCACGATCAACCCACATCAGTTAAGATCCGTCGGTGCTCGAGGTGTGATTTATCCACAGTTTCTAAGGTGGTAAGATGCGATTCTTGATAGTCGATGGCCCCTACTGACAATTATGAGATCCTATCACTACCCCTAACTCGGATCTCGTCAAAACTCTTGGCCCGCGATCAACCCACATCAGTAAGATCCGTCGGTACTCGAGGTGTGATTTATCCATAGTTTCCAAGGTGGTAAGGTGCGAGTCTTGATGTTTGATGACCCCTAGGCTAGCTTTTATCTAGCTAACAATACTAGTAGCTTTTCCAACCATTATTTACCATATATTGAAGATGAAGCATGTGCACATCATATGGTCCAATTTCAATTAGAAATGCATACAACTAGAACTCATGGGTTCTTTTCCCAAATTTGAACTAGGACAATATGCGACTAGGTTCATGGGTTCTTTCTCAAAGTTGAGATAGAATCACCTAGAACCTAATTGCATGGGTTCCTCACCAATTCGAGCTAGAACTATCATGGAGCTAGTTTCATGGGTTTCTTCTTAAAAATTGAACTAGAACAATTATGGAACATGGGTTCATTTCAATAATTCAATTGGATTAGCATGCAAGCTAAACTCATGGGTTTCTTTTAGGATTTAACCGAAACCACTACAATCATATAACTCAAACATGCATGGATTCTTTTGAATCTAAAACAACTACACATCTCAAACATGGGTTCTTTACTAGAACCACTACAATAATACAAGCATGATATACTTACTATAATCAACTCAAGTATGGATTTCTCACTGTAATCAACTTACAACAACTTAAGCATGGTATACTTACTATAATCAACCTACAATAACTCAAGCATGGTATACTTACTATAATCAACTCGAGCATGGGTTTCTCACTAGAATCAACTCAAGCATGTTTTCTTTCTATAACTCAAGCATGAATACAATTTAAGCATGAGTTTCCTTCTACAACAACACAAGCATGGTATACAACTTAAGTATGGGTTTCTCACTATAATCAACCTACAACAACTCAAGCATGGTATACTTACTATAATCAACTTAAGCATGGTTTCTTCCAACAACTCAAGCATAAATAGGTTTCTTTGTTACAACAATCTACAACAACTCAAGCATGAATACAATTTAGGCATGAGTTTCCTTCTACAACAACTCGAGCATGGTATCTTTCTACAACTCAAGCATGGTATACTTACTATAATCAACTCAAGCATGGGTTTCTCACTATAATCAACCTACAACAACTCAAGCATGGTATACTACTTAACATGGGTTTCTTTACTACATCAACCTATAACAACTCAAGCATGGTTTCTTTCTATAATCAGCCTACAACAATTCAAGCATGATATACTTACTATAATCAACTCAAGCATGGTATATGGATTCTTTTTTAAACTAGAACAAGTATGAATGGGTTCATGGGTTTCACAAGCATGAATAGGTTCATAAACATGAAAATGGGTTCATGGTTCACAAACATGAATAGGTTCTCTTTTTGACATAGAACACAAAACTCAAGCATGGTAGGTTCTTAACTAAGAACAACTAAATATCACAAGCATGAATGGGTACATGGTTCATTAGCATGAAAATGGGTTCATGGTTCACAAGCATGAATAGGTTCATAAGCATGAATGGGTTTCCTTGCTACACAACTTAAGCATGGATGGGTTCTTTGCTACAACTCAAGCATGGTAGGTTCTTTACTAAGAACAACTAAATATCACAAGCACGAGTGGGTTTCTAGCAACCTATAAAAGTTTAGAACATGCTACTAAAAGACTAAAAATAAATTATTACAAAGACTACTTCTTTAGGAAATTACAAGTCTCATATATTACAAAGACTACATTTATTTAGTCTACAAATTACTACATACTCCAATCCACTTTTCTTCAATCCTACAAGTTTCTACATACAAAAAGAACAACTTTTTATGAACTAGGGTTAGCAAAGAATGATTTCTTAACAAGGTAGAGAACAACATACAACAGAAACTTATCTTTTAAAAAGCTAGATGAGTCCTACAACCCAAAAAATGGGTAGTAAATATTTTTACTACACTACACTTTATGTGCACATAGTTATAGTCCAAGTCATAGTTTGGAGTTCAACAAAACAACCATAATAACAACAATAAACATACAAGGCTAAAGATTTAACCTTTATGTGTTTTATTTAAGTTCCACCATCCATCTTTTTCATGGGATCATTTTGATTCCTACAATCACCTTATGCTTAATACTTAGTCCAAGTCATTTTTAGAACACACATACAACAAAAGTGGACAAGAATCCACACAAATAAAAAGAAAGAACTTCATCTTGATTTCCCACCGTTCTTATGCACAAATCTTAGTCCAATTAGTCCAAAATAATCATCAGAACAACAATAACCATAGCAAGGTTCAATACTCTATCTTTATGTAATTTTGTTGAGTTCTACCAATCCATGTTTTTCATGGGATCATTTTGATCCCTACAAACATGCTTATTCTTAGAAATTAGTCCAAATTATTTAGGAACATAAATACACAATAACACATCATAAGATGAGTTCCTTTTAATCTACAACCATTTATTTGCTTAGAAAAATAGTCCAAGTTGTTATAGAACATACACATACAACATTCACCATCATAAAGATGGGTTCTTTTTAACCTACAACCACTTATATGCTTAGAAAAATAGTCCAAGTTGTTATAGAACATACACCTACAACATCCACCATCAAAAGATGTGTTCTTTTTTATCCTACAATAAACCACCATCAAAGATGGGCTCTTTACTCACATAGAACAAATAATAACCCTAGAGATGGGTTCTTTTCTACATACAAAAATAAATAAAGAGAACAAGCAACCTAAAATTAGAAGTAGAGAATCCCCACCTTTTGAATCTATGTAGGAAGGACTAGCTAGCAACCTTCTCCTTCCTCCTTAGCTTCTACTACAAAAAACCTTCATTGAAGAATACTCCTATGGAAAACCCTTAAATGAAGAACACTTAGGGTTTCTTCTCTTTCTTTTTCTCTCTCTTTTTTTTCTTGTAAATGAGGCAAAGAGTGAAAGAGAGGCGTTTTTATAGGATGCAATGAAGGTGGAAAGTGCAAAATACACTCACACAAATGCACAAACCCCCTTGGGCATAGTTTGGCCGGCCAAAGAAGGATGTGGTGGAGGGGTGAGGTGGAGAAGAGTTTTCTAGTAGAAGATACAATTTAATACTCTTATATAACCCTAATTAATCTTAACCCCAGGTTTAAGCCTCCAAACAAATCATAGCCCTCCAAATTTGATTAACCATGACAAAAATAAGATATTTTTGTCCAAAACACATACTACATGATTTGCACAAACGTACGAAATCGGTATAATACGCTTACGTATGTATATATCTATATACCGATAATTTCTATTTGTAAAACTGCTCAATCCGTACAAAAATAATTTAATTACGAAAATAATAATAAAATAAATTTTATTATTAACCCAGAAGATTCCAGTACCAATTTGATACAATACAGATGTATACAGACTGGTACAGACACACAGATAATGCTTATTAACAAAACCGGGTGATATCCACCAAAAATATTTTATTTCGGGAAATAAATATAAAATAATAATTTTCAGTGTCTGCCTGGGATTTTCCAGATATTTTTCAGGATTTTGTACAAGTGCACAAAACTGATACAATACCTATATATACTTACCAGTATATAGGTCCAGGTAACTTTTATGAGTGAAACAAAGAAATTCCCATTTAAAAATATATTAATTTAAAAATAATAATTTATACAATATAATATTTGTCCGGGATATTACAAAAGCGGCAAGTTGATGAAGGAAAATATCAGAATGTCGGTATGGACTTCATCACAGGAGTACCCAGAAGTTCGAAAATGTATAACTTAAGTTGGGTTATTAGGGATCCGATTGACAAAGTCTGCACATTTTCTTCCGATAAAGATGACTTAATCGCTAGAGAAATTAGCGGGAGTCCACATTGAAGGCGTAAGGAAGCAACATGGAGCACCAGCATTAGTAGTTCTGACCAAGATTCGAGAGTTACGTCTCGACTTTAGCAGATTCTTCAGGCAGCTTTGGGATCAAGGTTGGATTCTTTGGAGAACCAATTCGTAGATGAATCACTTAGGAGTCAGGAGGCCGTATAAGCTTCCTTTTCCCGAGTTATTTAGTGTATGGATGTTTGTCTGTTTTCCTAACTTAACGTAGTTCTGAGGACAGAACTATTCTAAGGTGGGAGTATTGTAATATCCCGGACGGATATTATATTGTATAAATTATTATTTTTGAAATTAAATTATTTTAATGGAAATTACTTGATTTTTCAAATAAAAAGTTACCTGGACATATATACTAGTAAGTATATACAGGTATTGTATCAGTTTGTACACTTGTACAAAATCTTGAAAAATGAGTTTTTTGATAAAAACATTTGGAAAATACCGGACAGATATTAAAAATTATTATTTTATTTTTATTTCTAGAATTTAAAAAATTTTTGGTGGACATCACTCGGTTTTGTGAATAAACATTATATATGTATACATACTAGTCGGTATACGACTGTTTTGTATAAAATTGATACTGGAATCTTCCGAGCCAGTTATAAAATTATTTATTTTTATTTCTCGAAATTAAATAATTTTTGTACTGATTTGTTCATTTTTCACGAACGAAAAATATCTGTATAATCAGATATTCGTACGAAATCGAACTGTATCGATTTCAGGCATTTGAACAAATCGTGTAGTATATGATTTTGGGAAATTATATTTTGATTTTGATCCATCATGATGAGATGGAGGGTTGGGATGAGTTAGGGGGGTGATTGCAATATATATTTGCAAATTGATTTTATCAATTGTTCAAGCCATGAACAAATTGACAAGTGACTTCAATTCCACCCACAAAAACCTTTCACCTTGCCCGATATAATCCCCCCCCTCCCAAATTGGCCGGCCACTATAGGGTGAAGAAACCCTTTTCATTCCTATGTGTTTCAATCCCCTTCTCATCTCATTCTCCATCTCTTCCCCTCCTTCTACTTTGCGTGGTTTTTATTTTAGAAAAAAAATTGAAAAGAAAGGAAAAGAAAGAGAGGATAAAAAGAGAAAGAAAAGAGTGGAATTTTTCATGGGTTCCATTTCAAGGAGGTGTTCTTGAAAGGAGGAGCAAGAACAAGCAAGGAGAAGAAGTGGCAAGTCTTTTCCTATATGCTTCAAAGGTGGGGGTTTCTCGCCCATGGTTGTTTTAGCTATTTTAGGGTTTTTGTTATTGTTGTATGTTGTTGTATGGATGTAGTTTCATGTGTATTTGGACTAGATGCTTAAAAATTCTTAAAGAGCATGTGAAGGTTGAAGTTGTAGAACACAAATTAGATGCTTAAAGATTCAGTTTTTAGGGTTATAGGGTTAAATTTGTTTAACTTGGTTAATGGTAGAATTTTGACCCAAAAATTATGTGGGAGGTTCTCTTATGTGTTGTTACCATGCTAGAATTTTTGTAGATTTTTCGGAGTAGTTTTGATGGGTGAAACGACTGTTTCCCCCAAAACAATGAGTTTCAAAGCAAAACAGAGAACTCACTGTTTTGGAGTTAGCATCGCAGTATCTTTGAGGGACTGGAAGTAGGTGTTCCTCTCGGAATTTGAGGTTTGGGCCAACTAGGGATTTGTAGTAGACATTCTCCCCTTTACGAATTGATCTCTCGGGTTAAAATCCGATAAGAGACGCAAAAGTTATAATCGTTACAAAAACAACTAGCTGTTTAGCTGAATGTTGCTATTTTGGTTACTTGATACTTTTGAGTGTCTTACCGGTTGAATTTGAGGTGTGGACCAACTAGGGAGTCGTAGTAGAGAATCTCCCATTTCCGAATTGGCCTATCGAGTTAAATTCTGATAAGCGAAATAGGAGTTATGGTCTTTGCAAAATACAACAAATAGCTGTCTGACTGAATGCTTATTGTTTCCGAATTGTAAAGGTATTATTGTAACACTATTATAATGTATTGCAATTTGTAACATTCGGACTTGTAATACATATGTGTTGAATAAAAAGTTTTAAATTTTTCTGTTTTTTCTGTGTAATGTGGCTAATTGAAGAAAATATTCTGGCGTATGTCACGGTTTCCCAGTTACCAGAAAATGGGGCGTTACAAACATCCCCCTCAGATAGGTGTTATTCAAGCTGACCCCCCCCTGCAGACCTGCCTCACCTCTTGCTCAGAATTGCCTTAACCTACCGAGGCGTGCACCTGAGTCCTACCTCAGTGGGACTATACCACACCGACGAGCGTCATCCCCTATTCAATGTAAGGATGAGCTCAGAAGATTCCCTTCACCTCAGTTCAGGTCTTTCAGAGACCGTCATCGTCGAACACATTATGGTTACCATTACATCACTCATCCTCGCTGCCTAAAGGACTGGCTCCAAGAGGTGGCCCTCCTATAGGCTGTGTGTGGCGTAACCCCCCCCCCCCCCCCCCCCCCGCCCTGCGAAATACCGCCACCAATGCACCCACATTCCCATTCATACTATATCCAAATTTCTATTAACAAACTCAATACTGACCAACCTATCACCAATCATATTCTCCCTTCAATCCCCTTCCAATCTCCTCTATCCAACAACACCCTAATGACAACCTCCCACAAGTCAACATTCAGTTGCAACAAGCTTCTCATGTCGAACATCCCCCAACGGCTGCTAGGGCTCTAGAAGGGAGTCCAGGCTCGCCAACTAGGATACAAGTTTAGGTTGATTGCTCATTGAACCAAGCTAATCCAATAGAGGATTTATGGGTGAGAGTGGAGAGCAAAGCAACAAGAAGAGGTTGAACTGTCAAAGAGTCATGAAAACTATCGAAAAGGAAAGAAGAAACCAGTACTATTTTTTGATTGTGGTGATTTATGACACATTCGAGTTGAATGCACGAAAGAGGTTCGATGTTTAAAATGTCTAAAATAGGGACACATGTCATATTTCTGCTCCAATGTAACAGTCAATCTCGTTGAAGAGAATAGAGAAGTACTACTAGGGAGATCACCGGAGAACCCTACTCACATCAAATTAGTCAGCTTTTGGGGCTTGAGCATTTGCAAATGAGGAAAACAAACTATTTGGAGAAGATGAAGCATAGTAAACAGACTAGCCTCAATGAAGATGAAGAAGAAGTGGCAGAAATCATCGGGTCTATCATGAGTGGTGGTTTCGAGGACATTGTGATGTCGGTTGCTCCCTCCACTGGGCAATGGCCACATGGCAAGGCAGATAAAGGGGATGCAACAATCGATGGACCACGTGATGCTGATTGCTCCCACCAATGAGCATCGATCACGTGGCAAGCCAGATAAGAGGTGAAGGAAGCTTCCAAGGTGCTCGTGTCAGAGGGGCTTGGACTGCCACAACACTTTGGCCCAAGTCGGGGTCCTTTTCAAATTCAATCTCAGATACTGGGCATGTGCATAATGGGTTGAATTCAGTATATGAATCTCCAGTTGATCCTATTTTGGTTGAGAGTTATGATGTGAACAAAAAAAGTATGCCTTGATTTGGAGGAGGACGACCTCTATGAGGATGATGACTTCAAAATTTAGTTTGTAGTAGATACACAAGTCTTTCCTACTACGGAGCCTACCCCATATTTTTTTCCATCTACCTTTCCATCATCGTTGAGTGTCTCACAAGACGTATTTGATCACCTAAGTAAATCAAAAGGTTTCAACATCAACAAATCGACTAAAAGGGCTCATGCGGTGTCCTTAGGGACTATTTAGAGACAGCGGCAGCTGCCAAGTCGGCTAAGATTAAGGATGGAGGTATGCATTGTATTTTACCTTTCATTTTTAATTTCATGTCTAATTCTAAGGTTCTTTAATCTTACCGAAACTTGTGGTCTTGCGGTAGGAGATATTGAGCGTAATGCTCTACTCTTGAATAAAATTAGAGGTTGGAAAATTGAACGAATTAACTTAGCCTCGAATCCTGACCCCCCCCCTTCTCCCCACACCACCGCGTAATCCATCCCCTATCTTTACTGAAGATTCTTCTTTGGAATGTTAGGGGTTTTGGGAGATAATTAGAATTATCATGAACGCTTCAAAAACCGACATTGTTGGTCTTCAAACTCTACATATTTCTAGTCTTAGGAGAGTTGGGGGGGGGGGGGGAATAGGATCTCTAAATGCAAGATCCTTCCTGCTGCTCGGGCTTCGGGTGGAATTGCTATTGGCTGTAACTCTGATATCATTTCCTACCAGGATGAATTTCAAGGGAAATTCTCTTTGTCTGTTTTGCTCCAGCATCATATCAATAACTGGTCACAGGTTATCTCAGTTGTTTATGGACTGAATCGTACTTCTTCTAGATGTGTGTTCTGGATTGAACTCTGTTCAATCTAAACACATTGACATCAATCTTAGATGGTGGGGGGGAAGTTTTAGCATCACTAGCTTTGCGTTTGAACATCAGTGTAGAGGTGCTAGAGATGCCAAGAGATAGAAATTCAATCAAGTGATTACTCTAGATTTGGTTGTCATCCCAATCCTTGATCAAATGTTCATATGGTCTGATATGCAAGCCTCCCATATTTTGGCAAGACTCGATAGAGCGTTAGTATCTTTGGATTGGGAAGCCAAATTCCCTCTAGTCAGTCCCAAATCCCTCCCTCGACCCGCTTATCACCGCATCCCTATCATACTTAACTCTGGTGATCGTCATGCTAACAACCTGAAGAAATTCATATTTTAGAAAGCTTGGCTCAAAATTCAATGTTTCATCACCTTGTAATGAAAATTTGGTTGCTACCTTCCAGGAGTTTAGAAGGGGCTGCAATTTGGTGCGAACAGATTTGTAGACTTCTTGACAAAGTGGAACATAACGCATTTTACGATTATCTGGAGAGCTAAAGATTCCATCCTGGAAGATTGATGGTCTAGAGAGGTTTGAGGAACCTAAAGACATCACCAAAACAGAACATAATAGACTGTTATCTTTAAGAGAGGACATTGCACAACTGTACAAATGGGAAGAGATTAAATGGCAACAAAGGTCTAGAATTATGTGGCTCAAAGAGGGAGACGTGAATACAACCTTCTTCCACTGGGTTGCCAGCACTCATCTAAGATCTAACATCATCCTCTCTGTTCAAACAGAGTTAGGAGTGATTCAAGATGAAAAGGAAATTCAGCTTACATTCCAATTACACTTCAAAAACAGATTTGGTCGTAAAACTAATTTTAGGGGTCTCTCACTTAGTGATGAATTCTGGCAGAACATGTCAGAGGGTTTGGATCAGTCCTACAATCCCTCCAACCCTCATTTTCAGAGAAGGAAGTAAAATGGGTGGTTCACCAAATGGGTGAGGATAAAGCTCTTGGCCCTGATGAGATCAAAAATGATTTCATGGAGGTCATCACCAAATTTAACGACCTCAGACTTAAGATGTGGAGAATTAACTATGCAGAGGTGGTCCTTATCCGTAAGAAATAACAGTCGCAATGTGTTGGCGACTTTCGTCCAATCAGTCTTCTCAATTGCTCGGTTAAGATTATTACCAAAATCCTTGTGAACAGATTAAGCAAGTTGGTGGAATGAATGATTAGTAATGAACAAACTAGATTCATTAAGGGTTGATGCATTCTGGACTGCATGGCTACTGTAGAAGAAACTATTCACCAATGTCATATCTCAAACGATAGGAGTTACTTGCTAAAACTGGATTTCGAGAAAGCTTATGATTCTGTGGAATGGGATTGTCTTCTAGAAGCTCTTAGGGGCAGGGGATTTGGAGATAGATAAATCATATGGATTTGGCACTGCCTATCTACTAGTACATCAGCTATAATGATCAACGGAAATCCTGGAAGGACCTTCTTATGTAGAAGAGGTTTGAGGCAGAGGGATCCTCTCCCCCTTGCTATTTGTAATTGTTGCAGATGTACTTAAAGGCATGATGGATAATTCTAAACATGCAGAATGAATTTCCCCGGTGGCTAGTGGCAGGAAAGACCTGGATGCTCAATCTTACAATATGCCGACGAAACTCTACTATTTGGGAATGGAGATTTGGGGAAGTCTATCACCTTCAAAGGAATATTGTAATGTTTTGAAGCTTGGTCGGGACTTAGGGTGAACTTCCACAAGAGCGCCCTTATACGTATTGCCATGGCAAAGGAACAAGCTCGTGAACATACAACCTCTCTGAACTGCAAGCTGGATAATTTCCCTATTAAGTACATGGGCCTACCTCTTGGACCAGGCAAACATAAGAAATCAGATTGGATGCCGATTATTGATCGAGTTGAAGACTGACTTACGAGTTTCGTTAGGAGGAAGAGTGACCTTGATCAACTAGGTTTTGTCCAATCTCACGACATATTACTTTTTCTTTTATGAATTCCTGAAATGGGTCATCCAACGGATCGACCGTGTGCAAAAAAGATTCCTATGGAAAAGGGGCAAAGACAAATAGGGGCTATCATCTCATCAAGTGGCAGAAAGCTTGCATGAAGAAAAGAAATGGAAGAGTTGGAATCATTTACCTGAGAGGCATGAATCTGACTCTCCTTGGTAAATGGTGGTGGAAAGTGTTTCACCCAAATGGGAAAGGGTGGCAGGAGTATATTCATTCCTACCTAATTGGTAAGGGAACACGAAGACTTGGATTCAGAATGAAACCTAAAGTGTCATGGTTTTGGAAATGGGTAGTCAAAGATTATGATCCATTCCACAGTTGTACCACGTCCTTCATTGGTAATGGCATGTTGACCAGGTTTAGGTGGGACAAGTGGTGTGGAGATCATTCTCTAAGAGAGATATACCTAGAACTTTTTGAGCTAGCTTCCCAACCCAACATTACAGTGGCTAAACACATGGAAAAGGGGAGTCTGGATACCCTTCTTCAGATCGTGTCTCGATCCAAATTCTCAATTAAGACTAGGTGCCCTCCAATCTTTCAATACCTAATCAGGAGTTATTTGCTCTCAGTGACCAGACTGGAAGGCCTGGGGATTAGAGAAGATGGCTCCTTCACGATTCGGTCCCTATACAACCTTATCCACTTTAGAGGTTGTAGCCTGAAATGGTCTTCGATTCTTTGGAAGGCTAAAGCTCCATCGAAAGTTAGGGTGTTCTTATGACTAGTACTTAACGATTTGATTCTTACTAGAGCGAACATAGCTAAAAGACAACCACACATCGATTCTAATTGCATCTTTTGCAATACTCAAACGGAATAAAAAAATTTCATCTTTTCCTTGATTTCCCTAAAAGTAAAGTCATCCTGTGCAAGTTGTTGCTTGACAGAAATAATTTTTACTTTCGTGGGACTTTTAATATTATTTCTGGTAATCTTACTCATATCATGCATCTTATTTTTCTTTGGGCTACAGCTATGGCGGCAGTTCCAAGAAGGAAAATTAGCAGAGCATTTGAGGTGGAGTTGTATGATGATGAAGAGATGGAGATTGGTCCCACTCTGGACTGATTCAGTGCTTCACGACTTGGCAGCCCACCCTCCAGGACATTATTGGAGGGACCTCTATTATCTTGTTGTACTTGTTTTGTTTCTCTTGTACGTTTAGTATTTTATATATCTGTCCCACCCTCCTATGCATTTTGGAGGTACTATGTTTTATCTTGCACTGTAGTTTTCTTGTAATTTGCCCAGTACCTGGGGTTTGTTTTATTAACATCTTATTAATGAAACAGGGTAGCTATACTCCATCTTTTCTTTAAAAAAAAGAAAAAAGAAAAAAAATCCTTGAAGTCCCAATTGGTAATAAATATGTCCAAGACTTCTTTTCCAAAGAAAAAACACATGGGCTAATCTTCACTTCAAATATGAGTTGTTTTATCATGGTTAGTTGGTTACTAAATGTTCTCCTCCTCCTTCTATGGTGAATGTCGATCTTAGTGCTAAGGCTCTGTTTGGTTCACTTTTAGATAGCCCAAAAGCACTTTTGAAGGCCTAAAAGCAATTTGAGTTAAAAATTAGGTGTTTGACAACTTTAAAAAAGAAAAACTCATTTGAGCCAAAGAGATTTCAAAACCTTTGTTTTCTCTACAGAATTCCACCATACCAATTTGAGATTTTGGGCTTCCCAAAAAGTACTTTTTAAAGGGATGTCTCATGTTCGAGATTAGGCTACATCATAGTGTTTACTAAATAAAAAAAACACTTTTTAAGCCTAAAACCACACCAAAATATCAACATAAATAATTTAGTTAGGAACTAAACAAGGAGAAATATTTTTACATCTTATTTTCTTCTCATAAATAGATTTTAGGCTTATGAAAAATTTATAATTGAATTCATGATGCCAAACTCAATATTTACATTTACATATGTGTCACGCCCCGCTTCCCAAAAAGGAATACGGAATACGGATATGTGACTAAGTCCAGCTAATGATTTCATCATCCATAAGTTGTCAGGATCGTTATAACATTTCACAGGAATATCAAAGTAGGAAGCAAGAGAAGTCAACCACGCATGCATAAATAAATCAATATACCAACAGAATTTACTTGAAACAAGTTTAATAAATTTCAAATAAACCAGATCTGAACAAGTCAATAATTCTGGGTTACATTGCCCAATACCAATAATCCAAGTAACAAATACATTTATTCAAATAAGCAACAGGAAATAATAATAATAATGGACAGAACTCCAGGAACTAGAATCTCAGATCATCTACTCCATCGGGCAGCTGATCTCCATGATCTGCAATTTAATAAATTGCAGAAAGAGAAAAAAAAGAAAACAAAATACCCGTCACTACAAGTTACGAGCCGCTAGTAGTGCAGACCCAAATACAGGAAAAAGGTAACAGATATAGAGTAACAGCGGAAACAAACATAGTATGGAATAGGTATGTCAACAAAGTAGGATAATTAACATGAATCAAGAAACAAAATCAAGTAACATAATATACTAACTGGGTACAAGTAACATGTATCAAGTGTCATGTAAGCAGGTAAACAGGTAACAGATGAACAGGTAAACAGGTAGCATGTACAGGAAGCATGTAACAGGTGTCATATTATGTCAAGTCTTGTATTTATTACTATCTAGGTAATACTTCATGCGTCCCAGGTTTTTACCACATGGTTGCTACATTCAAACAAGTTTACGTTTAGATTTTGTAGTGGAGTATATAGGGTCGTGTACTCAGGTATCCGGTAAACAGGTATAGGTACAGGTATCATGTAATAGGTAATCATGTATCAGGTAGGACTACGTTCCTTTCAAGTACACCCTCCCGTAGGAAGTATGTAGGTGGGAAATAGGTGGGAAACACGGGCCCTCTTCTGAGTACACATTCTCATAAGAAAGTATGTAGTCAGGAATCAAATAACAGATAATCAGAATCACTTGTCAGGTAATCATATCACATGTAACAGATAACAGATAATCAGGTGGGAAAAACGGGCTCCCTTCTAAGTACACATTTCTATATTTTCCACTACTACATCTTTCCCTTAACCCGGTTATTTATTATTATTATCAAACATGCATGTATGTGTCATAAAACAGGGCAAGAATAATATGGCATAAATAAGTAATAGGTTTAGATTGAAAGATAAACATGAACCGATGAAAAACAACTCATAAAAGGATAGAACAACGAAAATTTTAGTTCAGGACATCAAGACAGTGCTGCACTAAATCAGGAATTCCCGTTGCTACAAATGTGCAAATCTGGATCTATCTAAAAATATGGAAAATAGTCTCTCGATCGAATCCAGCAAATATATATAAGTCATATGGAATTTCACAAAAATAAATCTCAAAGCAGATTTGTATCCAGAAAACATATTCAGGCAGAAATCAGAAGTTTGTATTCATAGACAGGAAAACGACATAAAAACTCACTGATTAAATCCTAGAAAAATCTGGGGTATTCCCTAGTACGTTTAGTATCAGAATATAAAGTTTCATAATTTTCCAACATAAATAGAATAGTCAAGTAAAATCAGAAAGCAGCAAGATAAAGTAGTTTCGTAAATCTGGAGCAGCAGTACTAAAATACCAATAGATTACAAAATATAAATCAAAATCCAGATCCCTCAAAAGGGTGATAAAATCGATACAGTAGTCTACAATTCATATTCACAAAGTTTTTATAAACCGCAAATAGAATCCGGTTGAAATTATGTTTCTTTACTGAACAGTAAGAAAATTCTGCATGTATAGTAGTTGTTACAAGCATAGAATAGTTTATAAGAGTTATCAATTAAATACACAAAATTTAGGGGTTAATCCCAATGAAGTCTAGTTGTACTCAGCAAAATTTTGGGTCAAAATATTATTTTTAACATCAGTATCAAAATAATTTACCATACCAAATTCATATAAAACTGGATCTGGAATTTTCTACACATCTGTAGTAAAATAGCCATAACTTGCAACTCATAAATCGCAACTGATATCTGTCAGAAAATCTGGAAAGTAGACAAAATTCTATATAATGAATTCACAAATAATTTTCATATACTGACCTTAATAGGGTTTAAAATACAGATAAAAAACAAGGTACAACAAAAATAGAAATATTCTTGAAGCATAAAATCAACTAGATCATATGAAACTCATCCAAATCATAAGAAACGTGAAATATGATATACTAGATGTCCAAGCAACATGGTATAGTGTATTTGACACGTCTACAACAAGTTATACTATTGACTAATACAATCAAGCATATGATATCATACGAATAACATGCATGTATACATCAAGAAGTGATCATCTCTTAGTTATTTCATGCCGTGTGTGTAATGAGACAACTACGGGCGGATCAACACATAGAGACAAGATATAACAGGAGTTTTGCACAAGAATTGTCTCTAGAACAAACCTACATTACAAGCGGTATTTAGTACTTATATTAAACAACAAAAAGAATACAAGTTACTTGCCTTATAACCGATGACGAAAACGAAGCAAGAGCAAGAATAACGGGAACGGATTCCCGAGGCACAACGGATCACGAACGCAACTCGCGAGAACCAACACACACACACAAGATAGGGCAACGGAGGGGGGAGAGACGGCGCTACACGCGGCTGCACGGCGTTGAGAGAAGGAGCACGGGGAGACGGGGTCAGCGACTGGCTGCGGGTGGCTGCATCATCAAGAGGAGGAAGGAGACAGAGAGCACAAGGGGGTCTGGCACCTGGTCAGGGTTGAGCAGTGCAGGGATAAGGTAGCATTGTGGGGTTGCGGTCTGCAGCAGGGAGGAGGGGGGTGATCGGGAGACGGGATGAAGAGGGATCGGGAGAGTGGTGCAGTAGGTTGCTTGGAGGCTGGGGAAGCACAGTGTAAGAGAAGCAGCTAGGAGTATAGGGATGAATAGGGATGGGATACAGGTGGGTATTTATACAAATAATATTAGGGTTTAGGTGGCTGATAGGGTTTCGGGTATAGTAATGGGTAACCGTTTTAGTTCGGGCTTAATGGGTAGGGTTTTAAATAGGGTAAACTAGATATAATGGATTAAAGATCTAGTAGGAATTTGAATAGGGGTTAGTAGAGTTTATGGGTTAAATGAACGGTCCAAATAAAAATAGGATGATCCAAAATAATGAGATGGAAACAATTTAAATAAATAAGATAGGACATGAACAATTTAAATAATGGGGATAAAAAATAATGGCTCGACAAACAGAGACGAAACAAATAGACTGACAATAGAATCAAGAACTCAAATATGGAGATGACCAATAAAATAAATGGATATATTGAATATGAAGATCCAAAAACAAGGTTCAAAAGAGATACAAGATGAATAAATTCCCAAAAAGAGAACTACATCAAAAAATACAGAAAATGAAAAATAGGGGTTACAAATCCTACCCACCTAACAAGAAATTTTTTTTCCTCAAAATTCAAACAAAAGGTACATAGGGTAACCCCGAAAGAAAAGAAAGAACAATACAAAAGCTAGCCAAATAGATGAGGAAGCTTTTGCTGAATCTCCTCCTCCAACCCCCAAGTCAACTCACCCGGCGAGTGAGGATTACAAGAAACACGAACCAGCTTGATGACCTCGTTTTTAAGCACTTTCTCCTGCCGATCCACAACAGCAACTGGCAGAATCTCACAAGTCAAATCCGGCCGAACGGTTGTAGCGCCCCGATTTCCATATACTGGGAAACCGTGACACGAGCCAAGACCTTTTCTTCAATTAGTCACAATACACAGAAAAGAATTTAAAAGTTTTTATTCAATACCCAATATATTACAAGTCTGAACATTATCCAATTGCAATACATTACAATAGAGTTACAATATTACCTTTACAATCCCAAGTATTACAACCTTCAACAAATTACATCAGAGTACAAGGAATGAAGAACAACACTTGGTAATTCTCACTTGAGTACTTCTCAACTAATAGATAATCAATACATATACTGCAGCGGAACTAAACATAACACTGACTCCTTGCTTTCCTTGCCTTGAGTCCTCCTGAATCTCGCCTTTGTACTTCGGCGATCCAGTACCTATGGAAGTGGGGACGTCAGTATTTACTGACGCTTAAAGGCTGATCATATAGCAGTGAATCTCCCAAACAATATACAAAATATAGCAATAGGTGTTGGTATAGTTTATGTGTTTGTGAGTATTATGACTAGACTCTAATGCGATACTCAAATAGAACTAGGATGCTTCCTATTCTAATGTCAGCAAGTCTCCGAAGTAACATGCAGCCCATACTACATGCGACCCTTCTCAAGCCGTTTCTCCATATATAGGGATTTGAACCCGCGTTATGAACTTCTAATTGTACACAACCTGTTCCTGACAGCTACACGTGACTTATGAGGTTGCAGATGTGGTCAAGTGCCACTGTTGCATTTCGCCAGTGGTGTCTATGTTCGCCACTGCGACCCGGCTAACCGGACCTCTCTCAAAATAGACGAACCCAATGTATCGGGTGTCATTACAAAATCAAACTATAGGGTTTCGCAAGCGCAGGGTAGCACGAAGCCTATCCTGTGGCACCCTCTGGGGTCTGGTAAGCGCAGGACTGCACAATGCATCTTGTGGCACCCCAGCCACGGTACTTCAGGAATTAACAGCGCGAGATACGCAACCCGTATCCTCAACTTGTGAGACGGCACCGTACGTATCCCTTTGACGGGAAGGTACAACCCAATAACACCTCCTGGTCTGCCTCCAGGGACGAGTTAGTCATAAGGTGCCCCCTACAACCGACTCCTCTCTTCCGGCAAAGGTTTTAAGTAATGATCTTTATAAATCACTACCCTAATGATGTCCCTAGCCCTGAACACTCCTAGGGAGGACAATATTATAACCACAACATGCTAGGCCTTAATTTAGACTTTGCAAGACAACTCTACTAGGCTGCTTAACCTAGATTTACCGGAACCCCTCGGGATCCGGTTCGTGGCTCATCGATCCAAGACTTCGGGCAGTGCGAATATACATGCATGCCGCTACCCTAGACTTGGATTTCGTCTATACTCCGGTCCTCGATCAACCTACCTTGGTTAAGATTTGACGGTACACAAGGAGTGACTCCTCCACAGTTCCTTAGGGTAGAAAACATATGTCTTGATGGTCGATAGCCCTTAGGGTGGTAATATCACCCTAGACGAGCACAACGAACTGTGTACTAGCTAACAAGCTATACATGAGTAACAACCACATATGAGCCAATAAGCTACGTATGAAACAATAACTACCTACGAGCCAGGCGGGCCTCGTAGGAGACAACAACATACATACCAGCCAAATAAGCCGCGTATGAGACCAACAGCTATGCACGGGCCGGTCGAGCCGCGTACGAGACAACAACCTACATACGAGCCAAATAAACTACGTATGAGACCCACAGTTACATACGGGCCAGTCGAGCCATGTACGAGCACAACCATACAGGTAATCAATCTTAAAAGCAACCAAACGTGCTTACTAACAAACTTGATCTTCTATTATTAGAAACAACAGAAGAATCTACTAATAGTCTATGGTCGGCATTCTACCAATGAAGGACCGAAGGCGACATAACAGCCTTTATCAGACTAACTATTACTAGTGGTCTTCCCGACCCTTATTACTTCTAACTATAGCACTTTAAGCATGGCATACAATTTGCAAGCATCTATCCATGACAATCTAATTATGGTACATAACATAACCACTCACCATAATACTCCTACAATGTTCTAACATGGTAGGTCAATTAAACATCAATCCTACAACATTATAAACATGTATAATGATTCCTACTACAATCTAAGTATAGATAAATGAATCTAGCATGGTATACAACTTTCCTACAATCATCTAAGCATAGATAGATTAAACTAGCATGGTATATGCTTTCCTACAATCATCTAAGCATAGATAAATTAATCTAGCATTGTATATGCTTTCCTGCAATCCTTTAAGCATGGATAAATTAATCTAGGATGGTATATGCTTTCCTACAATTATCTAAGCATAGATAAATCAAACTACCATGGTATACTACTAAGCATGAATATCTTACTAAGCATGGATGACTACTAGTATGAATATACAACTTTCCTAAGTATGTATATATACTTCTAAACATGGTAAGTAAATTTTTAGAATGAATCCTACAACATTCTAAGCATAAATATACTTCCTAAACATAGTAGGAAATTTTAGAATGAATCCTACAACATTCTAAGCATAAATAGATTGAACTAAACATGGTAGGAATTCCTTAGAGTGGATCCTACAACATTCTAAGCAAAATAGATTGAACTAAACATGGTAGGAATCTCTTAGAATGAATCCTACAACTTTCTAAGCATAATTAGACTAATCTAAACATGGTAGGAATTTTAGAATCAATCCTACAACATTCTAAGCATAATTAGACTAATCTAAACATGGTAGGATTTTTAGAATCAATCCTACAACATTTGAAGCATGAATATTGCTTCTAAACATTTTTAGAAATGGTCCTACAACATTTGAAGCATGAATATGGCTTCCAAATAATTTTAGAAATGATCCTACAACATTTGAAGCATGAATATGGCTTCTAAACATTTTTAGAAATGACCCTACAACATTTGTAGCATGAATATGGCTTCCAAATATTTTTAGAAGTGATCCTACAATGTTTGAAGCATGAATATGGCTTCTAAACATTTTTAGAAGTGATCCTACAACATTTGTAGCATGAATATGGCTTCTAAACATTTTTAGAAGTGATCCTACAACACTTGAAGCATGAATATGGCTTCTAAACATTTTTAAAAATGATCCTACAACATTTGTAGCATGAATATGGCTTGCAAATATTTTTAGAAGTGATCCTACAATGTTTGAAGCATGAATATGGCTTCTAAACATTTTTAGAAGTGATCCTACAACATTTGTAGCATGAATATGGCTTCTAAACATTTTTAGAAATGATCCTACAACATTTGAAGCATGAATATGGCTTCTAAACATTTTTAGAAATGATCCTACAACATTTGAGGCATGAATATGGCTTCTAAACATTTTTAGAATTGATCCTACAACACTTGAAGCATGAATATGGCTTCTAAACATTTTTAGAAATGATCCTACAACATTTGTAGCATGAATATGGCTTCCAAATATTTTTAGAAATGATCCTACAACATTTGAAGCATGAATCTCATCCCTAAATATGATATAATACATCTACTATTACTACTTTAATGGAAACATACATCTACTATTGCTATTTTAATAGAAGCATACATATCTACTACTACTACAACTTTATTAGAACATATATATCTACTACTACTACTACTATAAGCACCAACTAAAATTTAGCAAAACATCTACAACTAAATTACTACAAAAAGAAATCTTTATTAGCATAGGTTTCTTACTAGTGGACATAAAAGAGATCTCCTTGATCTTTTTACAACTAGTGTTTAGGAAAGAAAGATCTTTTTATTTATTTATTCTACATTAGTGATTTAGCTAGTTTCTTTTTCTTTTCATACTTTAAGATTAAAAATTTAAACAATAATACAACAAGTAAGAACACTTCACTTTTTTTGGGGTTTAATCAACATGTGTTCTCTTTTAGTCCAAGGTTCAACATAGGTCCTACAACCTTACATGGTTGTAAACAAATTGATATGCCTTATGTATGGTTCCACATTCAAGTCCTACAACCTTACATGGTTGTATGCAAAAGCTTATGTGTATGTATCCTTTTAGTCCAAGTAGTTAACTCATTACCATACAATAAACAAAAGAACTCTTTTAGATGATTCCTACTACAACATACAACATAATAACCACACCAAAAAGAAAGGTAAACAAGAGGGTAAGAAGAAGAAGAACATCAAAACCATTCTCAAGTAGACAAACAAACAAACAAATAATTAACCACAAACCTAGGAGAACCCCCACCTTGTTTCTTTCCTTGATGGAAGAACTAAACTATCCTCCTTCTTTCTCCTAGAACTCTTATCAACCTACAAATAAAAACTCTCAAGTTAGATCACTCATTCTTTTCCTTTCTTTCTTTCTTTTCCTTTCTTTCTAAAATGAAACCATGGTGAAGGAAGGGGGTATTTATAGGAGGAGAGAAGGGAGGATATTGCAATTGTGCACCCACACAATTATACAAAAGCCCCTCCTTCTTTTTGGGGCCGGCCATACCTATAGGAAGGTGGGGAGTGGTGGAGGTAGGATGTGGTGGAGGTGTGGTGTGGTGGAGAATTATTTCTAGAAGAATTTCTTCTAATGCACAATTAGTCTAAGTTAAACGCTTATAAAACCCTAACAATCTAATAGGTTTGTCACAACAAACAAGTGTTGTCCAAAAATACACAACACACAATTTGTATGATGTACTAATCGACATACTACACGTATGTGCGCATATATGTCTGTATACCGAAAATCTTCGCATAATCCGTATAAAAATAATTAAATCTCGGAAATAATAATAAAATAAATTTTATTATTAGTTCGGAAGATCACGGTATCAATTTGATACAATACGGATGTATACCGACTGATATCTGGATACAGATAGTGTCTACGGACAAACCGGGTGAAAATCACCAAAATATTCAAATTTTGGAATTAAAACAAAATAATAATAAAATAATAATGAAATATTAATTTATATAAGGTAATATCCGTCCGGGATATTACAATACTCCCTCCTTAGAATAGTTCTGTCCTCAGAACTACGTTAAGTTAGGAAAACAAGCAAACATCCATACCCTAATAACTCGGGGAAAGAAAGCTTATGCTGCTTTCCGGCCCCCAAGTGGCTCATCCACGAACTGGTTCTACTCCCTCCTTAGAATAGGACGTGACCTATGGACATCACTTCCAACTTCCAGGATTCTCTCCTGTAATTTTGACGCTTCATGTGGTGATTCTTGAGTCGCCTCTCGCACACATCTCAACTATTGGAAAAATAATTTAGACGGAAGATTATGATGAACCAAATTTGAACAAAATAGTTGTCTGGATTTCATATATATATAAATCCGACAGGTTACAAAAAGTGTTACATCATATATAACTTCTTCCGTCCAAAATAAATAAAAGATGCAACCTTTAGACTTAGTTGCAGTTCCATATGCACATATTGTTACTGGTTCCTTCAACTTGCTCTTAGTACGTGTGAATTCTCACCCTTCGTGAACAGGATCCTTTCCCTTAGCGTTCATCTTCGGAGATGATCTGTCGTCATTTTTATGAAGCTGGGGACAGTTTGGCCTCATATGACCAATCTCCCTATAGTTGTAACATGTACGGGTTTCCACTTGAGAGTTCTTCATTGGACATTGTTTCCTGAAATGACCTCGCTCGCCACATAAGAAACAACTTCCCGGGTTGGTGCCTCTAATTCTGCCCTTTGTTTTCTGAGTCTTTTGTTTCTGACCTTGGTTCTCAAATCCTGATGCTGGTGTAGGTCTCTTTCCTCGTCGTCGTGGACAGACGGATTTCTCGTGCCCATCCTCCTCACAGAAATGGCATACTATAACCTTGGCGGTCTCTAGAACTTGCTCCAACTCACGTCGTAGTTGTGCCAATCTAGCGTTGAAATATTCCCGCTCTTCTGCCATGCTTGCTAATGTAGCTATGCAAGCATCACCCAGTTGCTTAGCTTGACGATCTATCCTAGCTACGTACTTCATGAGCTTTCTCATTTCTCAATATATGCTGGCTGCCGCCGCCCTGCGTTGATCCATACTTGGCCCCCGCGGTGGTGAAGGCGAGTTCATCTTGAGGTTAACTTGTGGTGAAATCTCTTTCGGCTCTTCACTCGAGATCATCGGATCATCCCTTGTAATTGGCTCACTCTCCTCCATCAGTACATCCTCGGTTAGGATATCTTCGAATCCCATCCTAAAATATTCATACTGGAATTAGTCCAGATATAGGAAATTCATAAAACATAGTTGAAATGAACAACAATATGAATTACAATTGCCTACAACTAACTAAGACCCGACTCCTAAAAGGTATCCAAGTTTAATTTTCCTGCTGTGTTGGACTGTAAATTGAAGTTAGCTCTGATACCACTCTGTAGCGCCCCGATTTCCATATACTGGGAAACCGTGACACGAGCCAAGACCTTTTCTTCAATTAGTCACAATATACAGAAAAACAGGAGAATTTAAAACTTTTTATTCAATACCCAATGTATTACAAGTCTGAACATTATCCAATTGCAATACATTACAATAGAGTTACAATATTACCTTTACAATTCCAAGTATTACAACCTTCAACAAATTACATCAGAGTACAAGGAATGAAGAACAACACTTGGTAATTCTCACTTGAGTACTTCTCAACTAATAGATAATCAATACATATACTGCAGCGGAACTAAACATAACACTGACTCCTTGCTTTCCTTGCCTTGAGTCCTCCTGAATCTCGCCTTTGTACTTCGGCGATCCAGTACCTAGGGAAGTGGGGACGTCAGTATTCACTGACGCTTAAAGGCTGATCATATAGCAGCGAATCTCCCAAACAATATACAAAATATAGCAATGGTGTTGGTGTAGTTTAAGTGTTTGTGAGTGTTATGACTAGACTCTAATGCGATACTCAAATAGAACTAGGATGCTTCCTTGTAGCACCCCGATTTCCAATACTGGGAAAACCGAGACACGAGCCAAGATCTTTTCTTCAATTAGTCACAATACACAGAAAAACAGGAGAATTTAAAACTTTTATTTCAACACCCAATGTATTACAAGTCTGAATATTATACAACTGCGATACATTACGATAGAGTTACAATGTTACCTTTACATTTCCAAATATTACAATCTTCAACATCTTACATCAGAGTACAAGGAATGAAGAACAACACTTGGTAACTCTCACTTGAGTACTTCTCAACTAAATAGATAATCAATACATATACTGCAGCGGAACTAAACATAATACTGACTCCTTGCTTTCCTTGCCTTGAGTCCTCCTGAATCTCGCATCTGTACTTCTGCTATCCCGTACCTATTGAAGTGGGGACGTCAGTATTCACTGACACTTAAAGGCTGATCATATAGCAGCGAATCTCCCAAACAATATACAAAATATAGCAATGGTGTTGGTGTAGTTTAAGTGTTCGTGAGTGCAAAAACATAGGGATTTGAACCCGCGTTATGAATTCTAATTGTACACAACCTGTTCCTGACATCTACACGTGGCTATGAGGTTGCAGATGTGGTCAAGTCCCACTAATGCAGTTCGCCAGTGGTGTCTATGTTTGCCACTGCGACCCGGCTAACCGGATCTCTCTCAAAACAGACGAACCCAATGTATCGGACGTTATTTCAAAATCAAACTATAGGGTTTCGCAAGCGCAGGGTAGCGTGAAGCCTATCCTGTGGCACCCTCTGGGGTTTCGCAAGCGCAGGACTGCACAATGCATCCTGTGGCACCCCAGCCACGGTAGTTCAGGAATTGACAGTGTGAGATACGCAACCTGTGTCCTCAACTTGTGAGACGGCACCGTACGTATCCCTTTGACGGGAAGGTAGAACTAGGGCGCTTCCTATTCTAATGTTAGCAAGTCTCCGAAGTCAACATGCATCCCATACTACATGCGACCCCATCTCAAGCCGTTTCTTCATATATAGGGATTGAACCCGCGTTACGCATTCTAATTGTACACAACCTGTTCCTGACAATACTCCATGACTCTGTGAGGTTGCAGAAGGGGTCAAGTCCCCCCTATGCAGTATGCTTATGGTGTCTCCGTTTTCCACTACTACCCGGCATGCCGGACCTCACTCGATCCCAATATATCGGGCATCGTTCCAAAATCAAACCATAGGGTTTCGCAAGCGCAGGGCAGCGCGAAGCCTACCCTGTGGCACCCTTTGGGGTCTAGCAAGCACAGGACTGCACCATGCATCCTGTGGCACCCCAGCCACGGTATTTCAGGAATTAACAGAGCGAGATACGCAACCCGTGCTCCCAACTTGTGGGACACCACCGTACGTATCCCTTTGACGGAAAGGTACAACCCAATGTCACCACCTAAGGCCTCCCTCAAGGGACAAGTTGGTCGTAAGGTGCCCCTACCACCAACTCCTCTCTCTTCGGCAAGGGTCTGAGCAAAATGACCTTTATAAGTCACTACCCTAATGATGTCCCTGACTCGACGATCCTAGGGACGATAATATTATATCAAAACATGCTAGGCCTTAAATTAGGCTTCACAAGACAACTCTACTAGGCTGCTCAACCTAGACTTACCAGAACCCCTCAGGATCCGGTTCGTGGCTCATCGATCCAAGACTTCGGCCGTGCGAATATACATGCAAGTCGCTATCCTATGTCTTGATGGTCGATAGCCCTTAGGGTGGTAATATCACCCTAGACGAGCACAACGAACTGTGTACTAGCTAACAAGCTATAAACGAGTAACAACCACATACGAGCCAATAAGCTACGTATGAAACAATACCTACCTACGAGCCAGGCGGGCCTCGTAGGAGACAACAACGTACATACCAGCCAAATAAGTCGCGTGTGAGACCAACAGCTACGCACGGGCCGGTCGAGCCGCGTACGAGACAACAACCTTCATACGAGCCAAATAAGCTACGTATGAGACTCACAGCTACGTACGGGCCAATCGAGCAGCGTACGAGACAACAACCCTATGCAAACAACCATACAGGTAATCAATCTTAAAAACAACCAAACGTGCTACTAGCAAACTTGATCTCCTATTATTAGAAGCAACAGAAGAGTCTACTAATATTCTATGGTCGGTATTCTACTAAGGAAGAATCCGAAGGCGACATAATAGCCTTTATCGGACTAACTATCACTAGTGGTCTTCCCAGTCCTTATTACTTCAACCCATAGCGCCTTAAGTATGGCATACAATTACAAGCATCTTCTTACGACAATCTAATCATATAACACAACCACTCATCATGATATCCTTAAGTATGAATACGATTAAGCTTGTGCTTATATCGAGCTTAAGCATAAAAATCACTACGACCTAGACATGAAGTCCACTATAGTCAACCATAGGTTACAAATTGAGCATGAAAGCTTACTACTTATCATGACTAATCACCACAACCCAAGCATGGATGGATAACTAATATAACATACAACATTCCAAGGCATAGTAGGTATTCTAACATTACTCCTACAACGTTCTAAACATGCATTTGAACTTTAGCATGGTATAGAACACAACATAAAATCTCTACAATTAACCATGAGTAGTTTCTTTACTCTAAGCATGAATATCATAGTATGGCTATCATTAACTTAACATGATCAACAATTAGCACGATACCTACTTACTTAGCATGAATCATGCTCATCTACTAACATAGCATGAACGGACACTTATCTAAACATGGGTGCCATGTAAACATGAGTATTCATGTTACCTAGCATGGTATACAACTTACTCACAATCTAAACTAGCATGACATGCAACTTACTTACACTTAAGTTAGCATGGCATACGACTTACTTGTAGTTAAACTAGCATGGCATATCTATAATTAAACTAACATGGTATATCACATACCTACAATTAAACTAGTCATGGTAAGTAATTTTATTATGGATCCTACGACATCCTAAGCATAATGTCATTAATCCAAGCATGGTAGGAAACTCTTAGATTGATTCCTACAACATTCTAAGCATAAATAGAATAATCTAAGCATGGTAGGAATTTTAGAATTTACCTTACAACTTCCTAAGCACAAATAGGCTAATCTAAACATGGTAGGATATTTTTAGAAACAATCCTACAACATTCTAAACATAAAGCATGGTAGGATATCTTTAGAAATCATCCTACAACATTTCAAGTATAAAAGCATGGTAGGATATTTATAGAAACAATCCTACAACATTCTAAACATAAAGCATGGTAGGATAGTTGTAGAAATAATCCTACAACATTCTAAACATAAAGCATGATGGAAAATTTTTATAAAACATCCTACAACTAATTAAGCATGAAAATTGCTTCTAAATATTTTTAGAAGTGATCCTACAACATTTGAAGCATGAACCTTGCTTCTAAATATTTTTAGAAGTGATCCTACAACATTTGAAGCATGAACCTTGCTTCTAATTATTTTTAGAAGTGATCCTACAACATTTGAAGCATGAACCTTGCTTCTAAATATTTTTAGAAGTGATCCTACAAAATTTTACTACTACTACTACTCCTATTTTAATCAAAGCATAACACACAATTATCTACTACTACTACTACTTCATTCTTTATCAAGAACACAACATACAACTTACTACTACTACTACTTTATTTAACCAACCATACTACTACTACCATACTATTACTACTTCATTTAATCAACATGCTACTACTACCTCATTTAATCACATACTACTACTTTATTATTCATACTACTACTTAGTTGCTTACTAGTCTTTATTATTACTAGTGATAAAGAAAAGATCATTTTTATTTATTTTATTCTACAACTAGTAAATATGAAAGAAAAATATCTCTTTTTATTATTTCTACAACTAGTGATTAAAAGAGAAAGATCTTTTTAATATTTCTACAACTAGTGATTAAAAGAAAGATCTTTTTAATAGCTACAACTAGTGATCAATAAAAAGAAAGGATCTTTTTAATCTACAACTAGTGATTAATAAAGAAAGAAAGATCTTTTTAATAGCTACAACTAGTGATCAATAAAAAGAAAAGATCTTTTTAGTCTACAACTAGTGATTAATAAAGAAAGAAAGATCTTTTTAATCTACAACTAGTGATTAGTAAAAAGAAAAGATCTTTTTATTAGAACATATGCTTTTTATTATTAGTCCAATGTTCAATCAAGTCCTACAACCAACAATGGTTGTAAAATGCTCATATGCTTATGTATACTAAGTCCTACAACCAACAATGGTTGTATGTTCAATGTTCATATGCCATATGTCTTTTTAGTCCCCAATCATACATAGAACAACAACTACAATACAAAAGATGTGATCTTTATGTGTTCTGTTGTAGTTACTACTACTACCTTCTTTCTTTCTTTTATTTATCACAACATTCACACACACACCCATTCACAAGAACAAACTCAAAAAACAAAACAAAACAAGAAGGTAGAAGGAGAAGTCAAACAACAAAACAAACAAACAAACAACAAACAAACAATCAAACAAAGAATCATGAAGAAACCCCCACCTTATTTTTTCCTATTGGAAGGACTTGCTTGCTAATCCTTCTCCTTCCCCTAGCTTTTAAGAAATCTCCACTAAACCTACAAGAAGAACTCTCTTGTTAGTATGAGGCTTTCTCTCTTTCTTTTTCTTTCCTTTCTTTCTTTCTTTCTTTCTTTCTTTTGTTTTTCTAAAATGAGAGAAGGAGGTGAATGAGGGGCTATTTATAGAAGGGATAGGAGGTGGTAAGTGCACCACATTGGCACAAAATAACCCCAAGGGGGGGTGAAGGCCGGCCATGTTCCTAGGAGAGATAGGGGTGAGGTGGAGGGAGGTGATATGTGGGGGGAGGTGTTATATGAGGGTTTCTAGAAGGGTAACCTTCTCATGTATACTTAACCTAGGTTAAATCTCCTAATCAAACCCTTAACCATCCCTACTAGGTTATAGCAAAATAAGTGTTGTCCAAAATATACAACACATAATTCGTATAATGCACTAATCGACATACTACTCGTATGTTCGCATATATGTCAGTATACCGGAAAATCTTCGCATAATCCGCATCAAAATAATTAAATCTTGGAAATAATAATAAAATAAATTTTATTATTAGTTCGGAAGATCACTGTATCAATTTGATACAATACGGATATATACTGACCGATATCTGGATACAGATAATGTCTAGGAGCAAACCGGGTAAAAATCACCAAAATGTTCTAATTTTGGAATTAAAACTAAATAATAATAAAATAATGATAAAATAATAATTTATACACGGTAATATCCGTCCGGGATATTACATTCCTATTCTAATGTCAGCAAGTCTCCGAAGTAACATGCAGCCCATACTACATGCGACCCTTCTCAAGCCGTTTCTCCATATATAGGGATTTGAACCCGCGTTATGAACTTCTAATTGTACACAACCTGTTCCTGACAGCTACACGTGACTTATGAGGTTGCAGATGTGGTCAAGTGCCACTGTTGCATTTCGCCAGTGGTGTCTATGTTCGCCACTGCGACCCGGCTAACCGGACCTCTCTCAAAATAGACGAACCCAATGTATCGGGTGTCATTACAAAATCAAACTATAGGGTTTCGCAAGCGCAGGGTAGCACGAAGCCTATCCTGTGGCACCCTCTGGGGTCTGGTAAGCGCAGGACTGCACAATGCATCTTGTGGCACCCCAGCCACGGTACTTCAGGAATTAACAGCGCGAGATACGCAACCCGTATCCTCAACTTGTGAGACGGCACCGTACGTATCCCTTTGACGGGAAGGTACAACCCAATAACACCTCCTGGTCTGCCTCCAGGGACGAGTTAGTCATAAGGTGCCCCCTACAACCGACTCCTCTCTTCCGGCAAAGGTTTTAAGTAATGATCTTTATAAATCACTACCCTAATGATGTCCCTAGCCCTGAACACTCCTAGGGAGGACAATATTATAACCACAACATGCTAGGCCTTAATTTAGACTTTGCAAGACAACTCTACTAGGCTGCTTAACCTAGATTTACCGGAACCCCTCGGGATCCGGTTCGTGGCTCATCGATCCAAGACTTCGGGAGTGCGAATATACATGCATGCCGCTACCCTAGACTTGGATTTCGTCTATACTCCGGTCCTCGATCAACCTACCTTGGTTAAGATTTGACGGTACACAAGGAGTGACTCCTCCACAGTTCCTTAGGGTAGAAAACATATGTCTTGATGGTCGATAGCCCTTAGGGTGGTAATATCACCCTAGACGAGCACAACGAACTGTGTACTAGCTAACAAGCTATACATGAGTAACAACCACATACGAGCCAATAAGCTACGTATGAAACAATAACTACCTACGAGCCAGGCGGGCCTCGTAGGAGACAACAACATACATACCGGCCAAATAAGCCGCGTATGAGACCAACAGCTATGCACGGGCCGGTCGAGCCGCGTACGAGACAACAACCTACATACGAGCCAAATAAACTACGTATGAGACCCACAGTTACATACGGGCCAGTCGAGCCATGTACGAGCACAACCATACAGGTAATCAATCTTAAAAGCAACCAAACGTGCTTACTAACAAACTTGATCTTCTATTATTAGAAACAACAGAAGAATCTACTAATAGTCTATGGTCGGCATTCTACCAATGAAGGACCGAAGGCGACATAACAGCCTTTATCAGACTAACTATTACTAGTGGTCTTCCCGACCCTTATTACTTCTAACTATAGCACTTTAAGCAGGGCATACTATTTGCAAGCATCTATCCATGACAATCTAATTATGGTACATAACATAACCACTCACCATAATACTCCTACAATGTTCTAACATGGTAGGTCAATTAAACATCAATCCTACAACATTATAAACATGTATAATGATTCCTACTACAATCTAAGTATAGATAAATGAATCTAGCATGGTATACAACTTTCCTACAATCATCTAAGCATAGATAGATTAAACTAGCATGGTATATGCTTTCCTACAATCATCTAAGCATAGATAAATTAATCTAGCATTGTATATGCTTTCCTGCAATCCTTTAAGCATGGATAAATTAATCTAGGATGGTATATGCTTTCCTACAATTATCTAAGCATAGATAAATCAAACTACCATGGTATACTACTAAGCATGAATATCTTACTAAGCATGGATGACTACTAGTATGAATATACAACTTTCCTAAGTATGTATATATACTTCTAAACATGGTAAGTAAATTTTTAGAATGAATCCTACAACATTCTAAGCATAAATATACTTCCTAAACATAGTAGGAAATTTTAGAATGAATCCTACAACATTCTAAGCATAAATAGATTGAACTAAACATGGTAGGAATTCCTTAGAGTGGATCCTACAACATTCTAAGCAAAATAGATTGAACTAAACATGGTAGGAATCTCTTAGAATGAATCCTACAACTTTCTAAGCATAATTAGACTAATCTAAACATGGTAGGAATTTTAGAATCAATCCTACAACATTCTAAGCATAATTAGACTAATCTAAACATGGTAGGATTTTTAGAATCAATCCTACAACATTTGAAGCATGAATATTGCTTCTAAACATTTTTAGAAATGGTCCTACAACATTTGAAGCATGAATATGGCTTCCAAATAATTTTAGAAATGATCCTACAACATTTGAAGCATGAATATGGCTTCTAAACATTTTTAGAAATGACCCTACAACATTTGTAGCATGAATATGGCTTCCAAATATTTTTAGAAGTGATCCTACAATGTTTGAAGCATGAATATGGCTTCTAAACATTTTTAGAAGTGATCCTACAACATTTGTAGCATGAATATGGCTTCTAAACATTTTTAGAAGTGATCCTACAACACTTGAAGCATGAATATGGCTTCTAAACATTTTTAAAAATGATCCTACAACATTTGTAGCATGAATATGGCTTGCAAATATTTTTAGAAGTGATCCTACAATGTTTGAAGCATGAATATGGCTTCTAAACATTTTTAGAAGTGATCCTACAACATTTGTAGCATGAATATGGCTTCTAAACATTTTTAGAAATGATCCTACAACATTTGAAGCATGAATATGGCTTCTAAACATTTTTAGAAATGATCCTACAACATTTGAGGCATGAATATGGCTTCTAAACATTTTTAGAATTGATCCTACAACACTTGAAGCATGAATATGGCTTCTAAACATTTTTAGAAATGATCCTACAACATTTGTAGCATGAATATGGCTTCCAAATATTTTTAGAAATGATCCTACAACATTTGAAGCATGAATCTCATCCCTAAATATGATATAATACATCTACTATTACTACTTTAATGGAAACATACATCTACTATTGCTATTTTAATAGAAGCATACATATCTACTACTACTACAACTTTATTAGAACATATATATCTACTACTACTACTACTATAAGCACCAACTAAAATTTAGCAAAACATCTACAACTAAATTACTACAAAAAGAAATCTTTATTAGCATAGGTTTCTTACTAGTGGACATAAAAGAGATCTCCTTGATCTTTTTACAACTAGTGTTTAGGAAAGAAAGATCTTTTTATTTATTTATTCTACATTAGTGATTTAGCTAGTTTCTTTTTCTTTTCATACTTTAAGATTAAAAATTTAAACAATAATACAACAAGTAAGAACACTTCACTTTTTTTGGGGTTTAATCAACATGTGTTCTCTTTTAGTCCAAGGTTCAACATAGGTCCTACAACCTTACATGGTTGTAAACAAATTGATATGCCTTATGTATGGTTCCACATTCAAGTCCTACAACCTTACATGGTTGTATGCAAAAGCTTATGTGTATGTATCCTTTTAGTCCAAGTAGTTAACTCATTACCATACAATAAACAAAAGAACTCTTTTAGATGATTCCTACTACAACATACAACATAATAACCACACCAAAAAGAAAGGTAAACAAGAGGGTAAGAAGAAGAAGAACATCAAAACCATTCTCAAGTAGACAAACAAACAAACAAATAATTAACCACAAACCTAGGAGAACCCCCACCTTGTTTCTTTCCTTGATGGAAGAACTAAACTATCCTCCTTCTTTCTCCTAGAACTCTTATCAACCTACAAATAAAAACTCTCAAGTTAGATCACTCATTCTTTTCCTTTCTTTCTTTCTTTTCCTTTCTTTCTAAAATGAAACCATGGTGAAGGAAGGGGGTATTTATAGGAGGAGAGAAGGGAGGATATTGCAATTGTGCACCCACACAATTATACAAAAGCCCCTCCTTCTTTTTGGGGCCGGCCATACCTATAGGAAGGTGGGGAGTGGTGGAGGTAGGATGTGGTGGAGGTGTGGTGTGGTGGAGAATTATTTCTAGAAGAATTTCTTCTAATGCACAATTAGTCTAAGTTAAACGCTTATAAAACCCTAACAATCTAATAGGTTTGTCACAACAAACAAGTGTTGTCCAAAAATACACAACACACAATTTGTATGATGTACTAATCGACATACTACACGTATGTGCGCATATATGTCTGTATACCGAAAATCTTCGCATAATCCGTATAAAAATAATTAAATCTCGGAAATAATAATAAAATAAATTTTATTATTAGTTCGGAAGATCACGGTATCAATTTGATACAATACGGATGTATACCGACTGATATCTGGATACAGATAGTGTCTACGGACAAACCGGGTGAAAATCACCAAAATATTCAAATTTTGGAATTAAAACAAAATAATAATAAAATAATAATGAAATATTAATTTATATAAGGTAATATCCGTCCGGGATATTACAATACTCCCTCCTTAGAATAGTTCTGTCCTCAGAACTACGTTAAGTTAGGAAAACAAGCAAACATCCATACCCTAATAACTCGGGGAAAGAAAGCTTATGCTGCTTTCCGGCCCCCAAGTGGCTCATCCACGAACTGGTTCTACTCCCTCCTTAGAATAGGACGTGACCTATGGACATCACTTCCAACTTCCAGGATTCTCTCCTGTAATTTTGACGCTTCATGTGGTGATTCTTGAGTCGCCTCTCGCACACATCTCAACTATTGGAAAAATAATTTAGACGGAAGATTATGATGAACCAAATTTGAACAAAATAGTTGTCTGGATTTCATATATATATAAATCCGACAGGTTACAAAAAGTGTTACATCATATATAACTTCTTCCGTCCAAAATAAATAAAAGATGCAACCTTTAGACTTAGTTGCAGTTCCATATGCACATATTGTTACTGGTTCCTTCAACTTGCTCTTAGTACGTGTGAATTCTCACCCTTCGTGAACAGGATCCTTTCCCTTAGCGTTCATCTTCGGAGATGATCTGTCGTCATTTTTATGAAGCTGGGGACAGTTTGGCCTCATATGACCAATCTCCCTATAGTTGTAACATGTACGGGTTTCCACTTGAGAGTTCTTCATTGGACATTGTTTCCTGAAATGACCTCGCTCGCCACATAAGAAACAACTTCCCGGGTTGGTGCCTCTAATTCTGCCCTTTGTTTTCTGAGTCTTTTGTTTCTGACCTTGGTTCTCAAATCCTGATGCTGGTGTAGGTCTCTTTCCTCGTCGTCGTGGACAGACGGATTTCTCGTGCCCATCCTCCTCACAGAAATGGCATACTATAACCTTGGCGGTCTCTAGAACTTGCTCCAACTCACGTCGTAGTTGTGCCAATCTAGCGTTGAAATATTCCCGCTCTTCTGCCATGCTTGCTAATGTAGCTATGCAAGCATCACCCAGTTGCTTAGCTTGACGATCTATCCTAGCTACGTACTTCATGAGCTTTCTCATTTCTCAATATATGCTGGCTGCCGCCGCCCTGCGTTGATCCATACTTGGCCCCCGCGGTGGTGAAGGCGAGTTCATCTTGAGGTTAACTTGTGGTGAAATCTCTTTCGGCTCTTCACTCGAGATCATCGGATCATCCCTTGTAATTGGCTCACTCTCCTCCATCAGTACATCCTCGGTTAGGATATCTTCGAATCCCATCCTAAAATATTCATACTGGAATTAGTCCAGATATAGGAAATTCATAAAACATAGTTGAAATGAACAACAATATGAATTACAATTGCCTACAACTAACTAAGACCCGACTCCTAAAAGGTATCCAAGTTTAATTTTCCTGCTGTGTTGGACTGTAAATTGAAGTTAGCTCTGATACCACTCTGTAGCGCCCCGATTTCCATATACTGGGAAACCGTGACACGAGCCAAGACCTTTTCTTCAATTAGTCACAATATACAGAAAAACAGGAGAATTTAAAACTTTTTATTCAATACCCAATGTATTACAAGTCTGAACATTATCCAATTGCAATACATTACAATAGAGTTACAATATTACCTTTACAATTCCAAGTATTACAACCCTCAACAAATTACATCAGAGTACAAGGAATGAAGAACAACACTTGGTAATTCTCACTTGAGTACTTCTCAACTAATAGATAATCAATACATATACTGCAGCGGAACTAAACATAACACTGACTCCTTGCTTTCCTTGCCTTGAGTCCTCCTGAATCTCGCCTTTGTACTTCGGCGATCCAGTACCTAGGGAAGTGGGGACGTCAGTATTCACTGACGCTTAAAGGCTGATCATATAGCAGCGAATCTCCCAAACAATATACAAAATATAGCAATGGTGTTGGTGTAGTTTAAGTGTTTGTGAGTGTTATGACTAGACTCTAATGCGATACTCAAATAGAACTAGGATGCTTCCTTGTAGCGCCCCGATTTCCAATACTGGGAAAACCGAGACACGAGCCAAGATCTTTTCTTCAATTAGTCACAATACACAGAAAAACAGGAGAATTTAAAACTTTTATTTCAACACCCAATGTATTACAAGTCTGAATATTATACAACTGCGATACATTACGATAGAGTTACAATGTTACCTTTACATTTCCAAATATTACAATCTTCAACATCTTACATCAGAGTACAAGGAATGAAGAACAACACTTGGTAACTCTCACTTGAGTACTTCTCAACTAAATAGATAATCAATACATATACTGCAGCGGAACTAAACATAATACTGACTCTTTGCTTTCCTTGCCTTGAGTCCTCCTGAATCTCGCACCTGTACTTCTGCTATCCCGTACCTATTGAAGTGGGGACGTCAGTATTCACTGACACTTAAAGGCTGATCATATAGCAGCGAATCTCCCAAACAATATACAAAATATAGCAATAGTGTTGGTGTAGTTTAAGTGTTCGTGAGTGCAAAAACATAGGGATTTGAACCCGCGTTATGAATTCTAATTGTACACAACCTGTTCCTGACATCTACACGTGGCTATGAGGTTGCAGATGTGGTCAAGTCCCACTAATGCAGTTCGCCAGTGGTGTCTATGTTTGCCACTGCGACCCGGCTAACCGGATCTCTCTCAAAACAGACGAACCCAATGTATCGGGCGTTATTTCAAAATCAAACTATAGGGTTTCGCAAGCGCAGGGTAGCGTGAAGCCTATCCTGTGGCACCCTCTGGGGTTTCGCAAGCGCAGGACTGCACAATGCATCCTGTGGCACCCCAGCCACGGTAGTTCAGGAATTGACAGCGTGAGATACGCAACCTGTGTCCTCAACTTGTGAGACGGCACCGTACGTATCCCTTTGACGGGAAGGTAGAACTAGGGCGCTTCCTATTCTAATGTTAGCAAGTCTCCGAAGTCAACATGCATCCCATACTACATGCGACCCCATCTCAAGCCGTTTCTTCATATATAGGGATTGAACCCGCGTTACGCATTCTAATTGTACACAACCTGTTCCTGACAATACTCCATGACTCTGTGAGGTTGCAGAAGGGGTCAAGTCCCCCCTATGCAGTCTGCTTATGGTGTCTCCGTTTTCCACTACTACCCGGCATGCCGGACCTCACTCGATCCCAATATATCGGGCATCGTTCCAAAATCAAACCATAGGGTTTCGCAAGCGCAGGGCAGCGCGAAGCCTACCCTGTGGCACCCTTTGGGGTCTAGCAAGCACAGGACTGCACCATGCATCCTGTGGCACCCCAGCCACGGTATTTCAGGAATTAACAGAGCGAGATACGCAACCCGTGCTCCCAACTTGTGGGACACCACCGTACGTATCCCTTTGACGGAAAGGTACAACCCAATGTCACCACCTAAGGCCTCCCTCAAGGGACAAGTTGGTCGTAAGGTGCCCCTACCACCAACTCCTCTCTCTTCGGCAAGGGTCTGAGCAAAATGACCTTTATAAGTCACTACCCTAATGATGTCCCTGACTCGACGATCCTAGGGACGATAATATTATATCAAAACATGCTAGGCCTTAAATTAGGCTTCACAAGACAACTCTACTAGGCTGCTCAACCTAGACTTACCAGAACCCCTCAGGATCCGGTTCGTGGCTCATCGATCCAAGACTTCGGCCGTGCAAATATACATGCAAGTCGCTATCCTATGTCTTGATGGTCGATAGCCCTTAGGGTGGTAATATCACCCTAGACGAGCACAACGAACTGTGTACTAGCTAACAAGCTATAAACGAGTAACAACCACATACGAGCCAATAAGCTACGTATGAAACAATACCTACCTACGAGCCAGGCGGGCCTCGTAGGAGACAACAACGTACATACCAGCCAAATAAGCCGCGTATGAGACCAACAGCTACGCACGGGCCGGTCGAGCCACGTACGAGACAACAACCTTCATACGAGCCAAATAAGCTACGTATGAGACTCACAGCTACGTACGGGCCAATCGAGCCGCGTACGAGACAACAACCCTATGCAAATAACCATACAGGTAATCAATCTTAAAAACAACCAAACGTGCTACTAGCAAACTTGATCTCCTATTATTAGAAGCAACAGAAGAGTCTACTAATATTCTATGGTCGGTATTCTACTAAGGAAGAATCCGAAGGCGACATAATAGCCTTTATCGGACTAACTATCACTAGTGGTCTTCCCAGTCCTTATTACTTCAACCCATAGCGCCTTAAGTATGGCATACAATTACAAGCATCTTCTTACGACAATCTAATCATATAACACAACCACTCATCATGATATCCTTAAGTATGAATACGATTAAGCTTGTGCTTATATCGAGCTTAAGCATAAAAATCACTACGACCTAGACATGAAGTCCACTATAGTCAAGCATAGGTTACAAATTGAGCATGAAAGCTTACTACTTATCATGACTAATCACCACAACCCAAGCATGGATGGATAACTAATATAACATACAACATTCCAAGGCATAGTAGGTATTCTAACATTACTCCTACAACGTTCTAAACATGCATTTGAACTTTAGCATGGTATAGAACACAACATAAAATCTCTACAATTAACCATGGGTAGTTTCTTTACTCTAAGCATGAATATCATAGTATGGCTATCATTAACTTAACATGATCAACAATTAGCACGATACCTACTTACTTAGCATGAATCATGCTCATCTACTAACATAGCATGAACGGACACTTATCTAAACATGGGTGCCATGTAAACATGAGTATTCATGTTACCTAGCATGGTATACAACTTACTCACAATCTAAACTAGCATGACATGCAACTTACTTACACTTAAGTTAGCATGGCATACGACTTACTTGTAGTTAAACTAGCATGGCATATCTATAATTAAACTAACATGGTATATCACATACCTACAATTAAACTAGTCATGGTAAGTAATTTTATTATGGATCCTACGACATCCTAAGCATAATGTCATTAATCCAAGCATGGTAGGAAACTCTTAGATTGATTCCTACAACATTCTAAGCATAAATAGAATAATCTAAGCATGGTAGGAATTTTAGAATTTACCTTACAACTTCCTAAGCACAAATAGGCTAATCTAAACATGGTAGGATATTTTTAGAAACAATCCTACAACATTCTAAACATAAAGCATGGTAGGATATCTTTAGAAATCATCCTACAACATTTCAAGTATAAAAGCATGGTAGGATATTTATAGAAACAATCCTACAACATTCTAAACATAAAGCATGGTAGGATAGTTGTAGAAATAATCCTACAACATTCTAAACATAAAGCATGATGGAAAATTTTTATAAAACATCCTACAACTAATTAAGCATGAAAATTGCTTCTAAATATTTTTAGAAGTGATCCTACAACATTTGAAGCATGAACCTTGCTTCTAAATATTTTTAGAAGTGATCCTACAACATTTGAAGCATGAACCTTGCTTCTAATTATTTTTAGAAGTGATCCTACAACATTTGAAGCATGAACCTTGCTTCTAAATATTTTTAGAAGTGATCCTACAAAATTTTACTACTACTACTACTCCTATTTTAATCAAAGCATAACACACAATTATCTACTACTACTACTACTTCATTCTTTATCAAGAACACAACATACAACTTACTACTACTACTACTTTATTTAACCAACCATACTACTACTACCATACTATTACTACTTCATTTAATCAACATGCTACTACTACCTCATTTAATCACATACTACTACTTTATTATTCATACTACTACTTAGTTGCTTACTAGTCTTTATTATTACTAGTGATAAAGAAAAGATCATTTTTATTTATTTTATTCTACAACTAGTAAATATGAAAGAAAAATATCTCTTTTTATTATTTCTACAACTAGTGATTAAAAGAGAAAGATCTTTTTAATATTTCTACAACTAGTGATTAAAAGAAAGATCTTTTTAATAGCTACAACTAGTGATCAATAAAAAGAAAGGATCTTTTTAATCTACAACTAGTGATTAATAAAGAAAGAAAGATCTTTTTAATAGCTACAACTAGTGATCAATAAAAAGAAAAGATCTTTTTAGTCTACAACTAGTGATTAATAAAGAAAGAAAGATCTTTTTAATCTACAACTAGTGATTAGTAAAAAGAAAAGATCTTTTTATTAGAACATATGCTTTTTATTATTAGTCCAATGTTCAATCAAGTCCTACAACCAACAATGGTTGTAAAATGCTCATATGCTTATGTATACTAAGTCCTACAACCAACAATGGTTGTATGTTCAATGTTCATATGCCATATGTCTTTTTAGTCCCCAATCATACATAGAACAACAACTACAATACAAAAGATGTGATCTTTATGTGTTCTGTTGTAGTTACTACTACTACCTTCTTTCTTTCTTTTATTTATCACAACATTCACACACACACCCATTCACAAGAACAAACTCAAAAAACAAAACAAAACAAGAAGGTAGAAGGAGAAGTCAAACAACAAAACAAACAAACAAACAACAAACAAACAATCAAACAAAGAATCATGAAGAAACCCCCACCTTATTTTTTCCTATTGGAAGGACTTGCTTGCTAATCCTTCTCCTTCCCCTAGCTTTTTAGAAATCTCCACTAAACCTACAAGAAGAACTCTCTTGTTAGTATGAGACTTTCTCTCTTTCTTTTTCTTTCCTTTCTTTCTTTCTTTCTTTCTTTCTTTTGTTTTTCTAAAATGAGAGAAGGAGGTGAATGAGGGGCTATTTATAGAAGGGATAGGAGGTGGTAAGTGCACCACATTGGCACAAAATAACCCCAAGGGGGGGTGAAGGCCGGCCATGTTCCTAGGAGAGATAGGGGTGAGGTGGAGGGAGGTGATATGTGGGGGGAGGTGTTATATGAGGGTTTCTAGAAGGGTAACCTTCTCATGTATACTTAACCTAGGTTAAATCTCCTAATCAAACCCTTAACCATCCCTACTAGGTTATAGCAAAATAAGTGTTGTCCAAAATATACAACACATAATTCGTATAATGCACTAATCGACATACTACTCGTATGTGCGCATATATGTCCGTATACCGGAAAATCTTCGCATAATCCGCATCAAAATAATTAAATCTTGGAAATAATAATAAAATAAATTTTATTATTAGTTCGGAAGATCACTGTATCAATTTGATACAATACGGATATATACTGACCGATATCTGGATACAGATAATGTCTAGGAGCAAACCGGGTAAAAATCACCAAAATGTTCTAATTTTGGAATTAAAACTAAATAATAATAAAATAATGATAAAATAATAATTTATACACGGTAATATCCGTCCGGGATATTACATTCCTATTCTAATGTCAGCAAGTCTCCGAAGTAACATGCAGCCCATACTACATGCGACCCTTCTCAAGCCGTTTCTCCATATATAGGGATTTGAACCCGCGTTATGAACTTCTAATTGTACACAACCTGTTCCTGATAGCTACACGTGACTTATGAGGTTGCAAATGTGGTCAAGTGCCACTGTTGCATTTCGCCAGTGGTGTCTATGTTCGCCACTGCGACCCGGCTAACCGGACCTCTCTCAAAATAGACGAACCCAATGTATCGGGTGTCATTACAAAATCAAACTATAGGGTTTCGCAAGCGCAGGGTAGCACGAAGCCTATCCTGTGGCACCCTCTGGGGTCTGGTAAGCGCAGGACTGCACAATGCATCCTGTGGCACCCCAGCCACGGTACTTCAGGAATTAACAGCGCGAGATACGCAACCCGTATCCTCAACTTGTGAGACGGCACCGTACGTATCCCTTTGACGGGAAGGTACAACCCAATAACACCTCCTGGTCTGCCTCCAGGGACGAGTTAGTCATAAGGTGCCCCCTACAACCGACTCCTCTCTTCCGGCAAAGGTTTTAAGTAATGATCTTTATAAATCACTACCCTAATGATGTCCCTAGCCCTGAACACTCCTAGGGAGGACAATATTATAACCACAACATGCTAGGCCTTAATTTAGACTTTGCAAGACAACTCTACTAGGCTACTTAACCTAGATTTACCGGAACCCCTCGGGATCCGGTTCGTGGCTCATCGATCCAAGACTTCGGGAGTGCGAATATACATGCATGCCGCTACCCTAGACTTGGATTTCGTCTATACTCCGGTCCTCGATCAACCTACCTTGGTTAAGATTTGACGGTACACAAGGAGTGACTCCTCCACAGTTCCTTAGGGTAGAAAACATATGTCTTGATGGTCGATAGCCCTTAGGGTGGTAATATCACCCTAAACGAGCACAACGAACTGTGTACTAGCTAACAAGCTATACATGAGTAACAACCACATACGAGCCAATAAGCTACGTATGAAACAATAACTACCTACGAGCCAGGCGGGCCACGTAGGAGACAACAACATACATACCGGCCAAATAAGCCGCGTATGAGACCAACAGCTATGCACGGGCCGGTCGAGCCGCGTACGAGACAACAACCTACATACGAGCCAAATAAACTACGTATGAGACCCACAGTTACATACGGGCCAGTCGAGCCACGTACGAGCACAACCATACAGGTAATCAATCTTAAAAGCAACCAAATGTGCTTACTAACAAACTTGATCTTCTATTATTAGAAACAACAGAAGAATCTACTAATAGTCTATGGTCGGCATTCTACCAATGAAGGACCGAAGGCGACATAACAGCCTTTATCAGACTAACTATTACTAGTGGTCTTCCCGACCCTTATTACTTCTAACTATAGCACTTTAAGCATGGCATACAATTTGCAAGCATCTATCCATGACAATCTAATTATGGTACATAACATAACCACTCACCATAATACTCCTACAATGTTCTAACATGGTAGGTCAATTAAACATCAATCCTACAACATTATAAACATGTATAATGATTCCTACTACAATCTAAGTATAGATAAATGAATCTAGCATGGTATACAACTTTCCTACAATAATCTAAGCATAGATAGATTAAACTAGCATGGTATATGCTTTCCTACAATCATCTAAGCATAGATAAATTAATCTAGCATGGTATATGCTTTCCTCCAATCCTTTAAGCATGGATAAATTAATCTATGATGGTATATGCTTTCCTACAATTATCTAAGCATAGATAAATCAAACTACCATGGTATACTACTAAGCATGGATGACTACTAGTATGAATATACAACTTTCCTAAGTATGTATATATACTTCTAAACATGGTAAGTAAATTTTTAGAATGAATCCTACAACATTCTAAGCATAAATATACTTCCTAAACATAGTAGGAAATTTTAGAATGAATCCTACAACATTCTAAGCATAAATAGATTGAACTAAACATGGTAGGAATTCCTTAGAGTGGATCCTACAACATTCTAAGCAAAATAGATTGAACTAAACATGGTAGGAATCTCTTAGAATGAATCCTAACACTTTCTAAGCATAATTAGACTAATCTAAACATGGTAGGAATTTTAGAATCAATCCTACAACATTCTAAGCATAATTAGACTAATCTAAACATGGTAGGATTTTTAGAATCAATCCTACAACATTTGAAGCATGAATATTGCTTCTAAACATTTTTAGAAATGGTCCTACAACATTTGAAGCATGAATATGGCTTCCAAATATTTTTAGAAATGATCCTACAACATTTGAAGCATGAATATGGCTTCCAAATATTTTTAGAAGTGATCCTACAATGTTTGAAGCATGAATATGGCTTCTAAACATTTTTAGAAGTGATCCTACAACATTTGTAGCATGAATATGGCTTCTAAACATTTTTAGAAGTAATCCTACAACACTTGAAGCATGAATATGGCTTCTAAACATTTTTAAAAATGATCCTACAACATTTGTAGCATGAATATGGCTTCCAAATATTTTTAGAAGTGATCCTACAATGTTTGAAGCATGAATATGGCTTCTAAACATTTTTAGAAGTGATCCTACAACATTTGTAGCATGAATATGGCTTCTAAACATTTTTAGAAATGATCCTACAACATTTGAAGCATGAATATGGCTTCTAAACATTTTTAGAAATGATCCTACAACATTTGAAGCATGAATATGGCTTCTAAACATTTTTAGAAGTGATCCTACAACACTTGAAGCATGAATATGGCTTCTAAACATTTTTAGAAATGATCCTACAACATTTGTAGCATGAATATGGCTTCCAAATATTTTTAGAAATGATCCTACAACATTTGAAGCATGAATCTCATCTCTAAATATGATATAATACATCTACTATTACTACTTTAATGGAAACATACATCTACTATTGCTATTTTAATAGAAGCATACATATCTACTACTACTACAACTTTATCAGAATATATATATCTACTACTACTATTATAAGCACCAACTAAAATTTAGCATAACATCTACAACTAAATTACTACAAAAAGAAATCTTTATTAGCATAGGTTTCTTACTAGTGGACATAAAAGAGATCTCCTTGATCTTTTTACAACTAGTGTTTAGGAAAGAAAGATCTTTTTATTTATTTATTCTACATTAGTGATTTAGCTAGTTTCTTTTTCTTTTCATACTTTAAGATTAAAAATTTAAACAATAATACAACAAGTAAGAACACTTCACTTTTTTTGGGGTTTAATCAACATGTGTTCTCTTTTAGTCCAAGGTTCAACATAGGTCCTACAACCTTACATGGTTGTAAACAAATTGATATGCCTTATGTATGGTTCCACATTCAAGTCCTACAACCTTACATGGTTGTATGCAAAAGCTTATGTGTATGTATCCTTTTAGTCCAAGTAGTTAACTCATTACCATACAATAAACAAAAGAACTCTTTTAGATGATTCCTACTACAACATACAACATAATAACCACACCAAAAAGAAAGGTAAACAAGAGGGTAAGAAGAAGAAGAACATCAAAACCATTCTCAAGTAGACAAACAAACAAACAAATAATTAACCACAAACCTAGGAGAACCCCCACCTTGTTTCTTTCCTTGATGGAAGAACTAAACTATCCTCCTTCTTTCTCCTAGAACTCTTATCAACCTACAAATAAAAACTCTCAAGTTAGATCACTCATTCTTTTCCTTTCTTTCTTTCTTTTCCTTTCTTTCTAAAATGAAACCATGGTGAAGGAAGGGGGTATTTATAGGAGGAGAGAAGGGAGGATATTGCAATTGTGCACCCACACAATTATACAAAAGCCCCTCCTTCTTTTTGGGGCCGGCCATACCTATAGGAAGGTGGGGAGTGGTGGAGGTAGGATGTGGTGGAGGTGTGGTGTGGTGGAGAATTATTTCTAGAAGAATTTCTTCTAATGCACAATTAGTCTAAGTTAAACGCTTATAAAACCCTAACAATCTAATAGGTTTGTCACAACAAACAAGTGTTGTCCAAAAATACACAACACACAATTTGTATGATGTACTAATCGACATACTACACGTATGTGCGCATATATGTCTGTATACCGAAAATCTTCGCATAATCCGCATAAAAATAATTAAATCTCGGAAATAATAATAAAATAAATTTTATTATTAGTTCGGAAGATCACGGTATCAATTTGATACAATACGGATGTATACCGACTGATATCTGGATACAGATAGTGTCTACGGACAAACCGGGTGAAAATCACCAAAATATTCAAATTTTGGAATTAAAACAAAATAATAATAAAATAATAATGAAATATTAATTTATATAAGGTAATATCCGTCCGGGATATTACAACGGTCAACTCAGAATAGTCGATCATGTGGCTCTCATCTCGGATATATCTCTTGAGTTGTGAGACATAGAAAACATTGTGCACTCCTGATAAAGCCGGTGGCAGTGCAAGACGATAGGCCACCTTGCCTACTCATTCCACAATGTCGAACGGTCCAATAAACCTAGGGCTGAGCATGCCCCCACCACCAAACCGAATGACACCTCGCCAAGGCGATACCTTTTGGAAAATATGGTCACCAACCTCAAACTCCAAACCTCTCCGATGGATATCAGCCCACCACCTCTGTCTATCCTGAGCTGCAAGTGCTTCCTGATTGAGGCACCGCATCAACTGTCCTGGTGATCGACTTTGGACCCAACAACGTCCTCTCACCAATGTCATCCCAGCATACTGGTAATCTGCACTTCTGCCCATAAAGTACCTCGAACGGTGCAGTTTTAAGACTGGCCTGAAAATTGTTATTGTACAAGAACTCTACGAGATGCAGATGGTCCTCCCATGATCCACCGAACTGCAGCATACAAGACCTCAACATGTCCTCAAGAGTCTGGATTGTCCTCTCCGACTGTCCATCGTCTGTTGTGAAAAGTTGTACTATACTTTAATTTGCTCCTCAAACTACTCTGAAGACTCTCCCAAAACTGAGCTCTAAATCTCGTAACCCGGTCGGATACAATACTGACTGGAATCCAATGAAATCTGACGATCTCTTGCATGTACTTCTCAGCTAGGCTCTCAGTAGACTGCCCGACTTGGAAGGGAATGAGTGAGCACTCTTTGTCAGTCGGTCAACAATCACCCAAATGGCATTATGAACCATAGGACTCCTCGGCAAAGCGGTCACAAAATCCATAGTGATATGTTCCCACTTCCATTCCAGAATGGGAAGCGATTGAAGAAGTCCAGCGGTCCTCTGATGCTCTGCCTTCACCTGCTGGCAGATCAAACACTGAGATACAAACCGAGGCACAGCCCTCTTCATACCGTGCCACCAGAAATGAAGCTTTAAGTCCCGATACATCTTAGTACCTCTAGGATGAATTGAATACGATGACTGGTGGGCTTCCTCAAGCAACCTTTGATGAACTTCACCTTTTAGGACATACAACCTGGACCCAAAATGAAGCGATCTATCAGCATGAATAACCATATCCGTTCGGCAACCAGACCCAACTTCTGCTCTAAAACTCTGCAACTGCACATCACCAGCCTGCGCCTATTTGATCTGATCGAAAAGAGACGACTGAAGCTGGAGCACCAAACAACTCCTATCAGAACTCGGCAACAATACATCCAACTCCAACCTCCACATCTGCTCAATCAACTCTCTCTGCTAAGACAAGTACATAGCTGCCGGTCTCCTGCTCAAAGCATCTGACACCAAGTTCACTATACCAGGATGATATTGCAAACTGATGTCATAATCGGCCATAAGCTCCAACCAATGCCTTTGCCTCATGTTCAACTCCCTCTGGGTGAAGACGTACTTGAGACTTTTGTGGTCTGTGAAGATCTCCACTCGGCCCCCAAGTAAATAATGTCTCCACAGCTTCAAAGGGAAGATCACTGCCGCTAACTCCAAGTCATGAGTTGGATAGTTCTTCTCATGTGGCCTCAACTACCTCGATGCATAAGCAACGACTTGGCCCTTCTGCATCAGAACTGCTCCAAGACCCTTACCCGAAGCATCACAGTGAACTATGAATCCGCCTGAACCATCTGGAATAGTCATCACTGGCGCTGACGTCAACCTGCTCTTCAACTCATTAAAAGCCTCACTGCAAGCCTCAGACCAACAGAACTTATGATCCTTCCCTGTCAGCTTAGTCAATGGTCCTACTATCTTCGAAAAATCTTGGATGAATTTCCAATAATAGCCAGCTAGACCAAGGAAACTCCTCACCTCTGAAACTGACTTGGGAACTGGCCAATCCTTCACAGCCTCAACCTTGGACGTATCCACAAAAATACCATCGCATAATGTGCCCCAAGAAGGTAACTCTATCGAGCTAAAATCACACTTGTTGAGTTTCCCATAGAGCTGATTCTCTCTCAAAGTCTGCAGAACCAATCTAAGATGCTCAACACGATCCTCTCGATTTCGAGAATACACCAGAATATCATTAATGAAGACCACCATAAATCTATCAAGGAACTAGGAAAAGACCCTATTCATAAGACTCATGAATATAGCTGGCACATTCGTGATCCCGAACGACATCACAAGATACTCATAGTGCCCATATCTGGACCTAAATACAGTCTTCTGTACATCAGTCACCTTCACTTTGACCTGATGATACCCGGAATGAAGATCCAACTTCGAAAAAATAGCTGCTCTGATCAACTGATCAAATAAGTCATCGATCCTAGGCAGTAGATACTGGTTCTTCACAGTATCATTGTTCAGTTCCCAATAATCAATGCACAGTCGACGACTACCATCCTTCTTGTTGACAAAAAGTACTGGAGCACCCCACGGCGAAACACTGGGTCTGATGAACCTCAAATCAAGCAACTCCTGAATCTGCACCTTAAGCTCTGCTAACTCAACCGATGCCACCCTGTAGGGACTCTTCGATATCAGTGCCGTACCAGGCTGAACTTCAGTACCGAACTCCACATCCCTATCAGGGGGTAAGCCAGGCAACTCTTCTAGAAAAACATCCAGGAAATCCTACACTACTAGAGGCGCAGCCTCACAGCCTGAATGCAATTCCATTGCACAAGCCTCCTAATTAACTGCAGTCTCAGCTGGGCCGAGGGGCATCTCCCCGACATGTAACTCAAACTCTACGCGAACTGGGATTAGGAATACAAATTTCTTGGCACGACAATCAATAATGGCGTGGGACTCACCGAACCAATCCATATCGAGAATAACGTCGTATCCTAAATTCCCAATTACAATCAGGTCGGCCTTGAAATCTGCACTGCCAATAATCACAGGACACTATCTGCACTCCTGGGAACAAATGACAACATCGTCACCTGTCACAATATTCCAAGCCTCTGATATGATGCTACACTCCAACCGATGGCGAGCCACGAACCGAGAAGAGACAAAGGAATGGGTTACCTCGGAATTAAAGAGAACATGAGCAGGGAAAGAACAAACAAGGACAACACGTAAGATAGAATCAAAAGACAAGAGAAAAAGATCTGATGATCAAGGGTGAGAAAAAATACAATGCAGAAAGATAACATGAAAGAATAATGCAAGACAAATGAAAGTAAGCAAAAGAGAAACAACAAAACAAAAAAATGCAAAATAAAATATACCTGCAACAACACCCTCTGTTGACTCAGCATCAACAGCAGTCAGGTTGAAAGCCTGAACTCTCCTGGGAGCAGCGGTACTCCGACCGGCGATCTGGTGTTGAGGAGGAAGAGGTGGCATAACCGGACCACGAGCTGGGGCAACCTGCTGAACTAGACCCCTGGCTGGAAGAGCCATCCTCTGCTGTGGACAATCCCGTACTGAATGGTCAGCAGCACCACATCCAAAGCAACGGCAGTTGGCATGCCTACAGTCCCTACGATCATGCCCAGCCAACTGGCAGAAGTTGCAGAAACTAGCTCCCCTAGGAGCAGTGGAAGATTAGGGACTCGCCCTGACATGATGGACTGGGACAGGCCTCCCGAATCGGCCCACCAGAAGGCCTAGCAACAAGAGAGTGCGGGACAGTCTGCCGTGGAGGAGTCAACCTGGCATGAGCCTGCTCCTGAGCTCGAGCTGACTCAAGAGACTCCGCATAAGTACGCAAGCGAAAGGAGACGAGCTACACTCGAATATCTCACTCAAGTTCCAGCGTGAATCTACGAGCCCTGTCCTATTCGTTCACCATAAGAACGGCTGCAAAGCGGCTAAGTCTGGTAAATTCCGCTGTATACTCATCCACAGACCTGGAGCCCTGTTTCAAGAAAGTACCATGTTACAACATTGCATGAACAATATGTAACAAAAATCCAAAATAGAATGATGACCAACCTGTTTCATGGCCAGGAACTGTTGCTCCATTTCAACTCGAGTGCTGCTAGGAAAGAACTTCTCCATGAAGCTCCTAGTGAACGTGGCCCAAGTAATCGGTCATTCGAGCTTTTCAGACTAGGACCTCCACCAAATGTGGGCCAGATCCACCAGCTGAATGATCACCACATCCACTCTATCAGCATCAGCAACTCTTGCTTCCAAAAGCAAATGCTCAGTCCGGTTCAACCACTGTTCGGCCTCCAAAGGCGTCTCAATACCGGAGAATCTGTCAGGATGCAGCCACATGATATCTATGACTATATCCGGACGAGGAGGGAGAGCTGCCTACATAGGCACAGTAGGAGGCGGAACCCGGGCAGCTTCCAAAGCAGCCATCACAAGGTCATTGTGGCTTTGCTGCATATTGATCAACCGTTCCAACACATTGGTAATGTCCTCAAGCCCGGGCTGATCTTCCTAAGGGCGGGAAGTGGAATATCTGCGAGCCATGGTCTGCACAAGATCAATAATAATCAGCATACAGATCAAAGTTGGTTATAATTTATTCATGTTTGCATGGTTTGTGTATTGTTGAGCCAATCCCAAGTCGAGCCAAGCTTGTCTAATATATCATTCAAACTAATACATTAGCCAAACTGGTGCTCTGATACCACTAAAAACCTTGTCACGCCCTGCTTCCCAAAAAGAAATACGGAATACGGATATGTGACAAAATTCAGCAAATGATTTTCATCATCCATAAGCTATCAGGATCTTTACAACATTTCACAGGAATATCAGAGTAGGAAGCAAGAGAAGTCAACCACGCATGCATAAACAAATTAATATACCAACAGAATTTACTTGAAACAAGCTTAATAAATTTCAAATAAACCAGATATGAACAAGTCAATAATTCTGGGTTGCATTTCCCAATACAAATAATCCAAGTAACAGATACATTTATTCAAATAAGCAACATGAAATAATAATAATAATAACCAGAACTCTAGGAACTAATCTCAGATCACCTAATCCATCGGACAGCTGATCTCTATGATCTGCAATTTAATCAATTGCATGAAGAGGAAAAAAAACAAAACAAAATGCTTGTCAATGCAAGTTATGGGCCGCTTGAAGTGCAAGCACAAGTACAGGAAAAATGTAACAGATATAGAATAACAACGGAAACAAACATAGCATGGAATAGGCATTCAACAAAGCAGGATAATTAACATGAATCAGGAAACAAAATCAAGTAACATAATATACTAAAAGGATACAGGTAACATGTATCAAGTTTCATGTAAGCAGGTAAATAGGTAACAACTGAACAGGTAAACACGTAGCATGTACAGGAAAGCATGTAACAGGTGTCATGTTATGTCAAGTCTTGTATATATTACTATCTAGGTAGCACTTCATGCGTCCCAGGTTTTTACCACATGGTTGCTACATTCAAACAAATTTGCGTTTAGATTTTGTAGTGGAGTCTATAGGGCAGTGTACTCAGATATCAGGTAAACAGGTACAGGTACAAGTATCATGTAACAGGTAATCATGCATCAGGAAGGACTACTGTAATATCCCGATCGACTATTAATAATATTATTTTATTAGCATTCAACTACTTGATTATTTTTATTTTCCTTCATATAGAATTATCTTTAGCTATGCCAACCTAGTTGATAATTAGATAGTGTTGGATAGCTAAACCTAGGATTACAAAGACATAAGGGATTAAGGAAGTCTTTTAGAAACTATCTCTCTTCCACATCACCCTCCACCACATAGCACCATACCCACACCCACCTCCACCTCACCACCTCCTCCCCTAGGCAAAACCGGCCCCATTTTGTGGGAGGGCTTGTGTGCATTTTGTGCATACACATTTGCACTCTCCACCCTTTTGCCCACCTATAAATACCCCGCTCCCTCCACCTTTGTCTCATTTTAGAAAGACAAAAAGAAAGAAAGGAAAAAGAATGAGTGAACTACTAACTTGAGAGTTTTTTTTTGTAGGTTTAGTAGGAGTTCTAAGGGCTTAAGGGAAAGAGTAGGAGTGCTAGCTAGTCCTTCCAACAAGAAAGGAAGGTGGGGGTTTCTCTTTTGGTTGTTTGTTTGTTTGAATTGTTGTTTTGGTGTTCCTTCTTCTTCTTATCTTCCTTGTTTGTTTTTGTTCTTTTTATATGGGTGTGTTTGTAGTAGAGTGGTTGTATGTGTTTCTTTTCTTGTATGTTGTAGCATAACCACCAAAAAGGAAAAAGAGTGATAAGAACTTTAATGGAACACACATAAGAAGGAATTGTTAGTAGTTATTGTTTGACTAATAAAAGAACTAACTACTTGGACTATTTCACTAAGCATATGGAACAATGGCATAAGAAGGATGAATGGTGGAGTTGATTGTGTTGTTGAATGAACAACATGACATGAACATATGCATATGAGTGTACATACCCATTGGAATGTAGAACTCAACAAGAACTTTGATATAAGCATAGTAGAATTATTATATGCATTGAAGATTGTGAACTCAATAAATAATCTTTTCTATTTGTTCTCTACTTGAAATGCTAACTTTGGTTACAAAAGAAAAAGAAAAAAAGAAGAAAGGAATGCTAAGTAGGGCTTGTAACTCATTATGTGTAATTATAGATCATAAAGAAAGAAAGAAAGAAGGAAAGATAAATGGTACTTGTAATAGCTAGTAACTAGTTATCCATACTTAGATGATTAGAAAATACCATGCTTAAATGTTGTTCATACTTGAGTTAGTAGGCACTCATGCTTAATGATATTCATGCTTAAAACATAGTAGATACTCATGCTTAAGTTAAGGTAACTATCCATGGTTAGTTGTAGCAATTTTTATGTTATGTTCTATCCATGCTAGAATTGTTGTAGAACTCATGCTATGTCGTAGGTTGATACTTGACTAGTATACATGTTTAGAATGTTACTAAAAAGTATATATACATGCTTAGAATGTTGTAGGATTTATGTTAAAATTTCCTACCATGTTTAGGAATGGTGTATACCATGCTAAGTCTATATACATGCTTAGAATGTTGTAGGATTTATGTTAAAATTCTCTACCATGTTTAGGAATGATGTATACCATGCTAAGTCTATATACATGCTTAGAATGTTGTAGGATTTATATTAAAATTCCCTACCATGTTTAGGAATGATGTATACCATGCTAAGTCTATATACATGCTTAGAATGTTGTAGGATTTATGTTAAAATTCCCTACCATGTTTAGGAATGATGTACACCCATGCTCAGTCTATATACATACTTAGAATGTTGTAGGATTTATGTTAAAATTCCCTACCATGTTTAGAAATGATGTATACCATGCTAAGTTTATATACATGCTTAGAATGTTGTAGGATTTATGTTAAAATTCCCTACCATATTTAGGAATGATGTGTACCATGCTAAGTCTATATACATGCTTAGAATGTTGTAGGATTTATGTTAAAATTCCCTACCATATTTAGGAATGATGTACACCCATGCCTAAGTCTATATACATGCTTAGAATGTTGTAGGATTTATGTTAAAATTCTCTACCATGTTTAGGAATGATGTAGACCCATGCTAAGTCTATATACATGCTTAGAATGTTGTAGGATTTATGTTAAAATTCCCTACCATGTTTAGAAATGATGTATACCCATGCTAAGTCTATATACATGCTTAGAATGTTGTAGGATTAATGTTAGAATACCTACCATACCTTGGAATGTTCTATGTTCATACTAGTTATATATCCATGCTTGGATTGTGGTGATTAATCATGTTATGTAGTGGAGATCCATGCTTAAGGTGGTAGTAGAGATACATGTTCTAAGTAGTAAGCATCCATGCTTAAGTTGTAACTTATGCTCAAATTGTAGTAAGTTTCATGTTTAGATTGTAGTAACTATCCATGCTTAAGATTGTTACAAGTGCATGCTAAATCGCATTCATAATTAAGAATGTTGTAAGTTGATGGTTATGTCACACATACCATGATTAGTTGTTGTAGGTTGATGCTTACAATTGCATACCATGCTTGAATTGCCATAGGTTAAGTAATAAGAAAGAGTCATGTTGAAATTGTAATAGTAACTACCTCGTGATAGTTAATGTTAGTAAGGAGCCTTACATGCTCGAATGGTATAGTGTAGCATCCTAGTTACATGTTGAAATATACCCATGTTTTATGTTTTTTGAAAAAATAACCCATGGATTCTTGTCGGGTGAGGTTCTAATTTAAGATGGAACCATAGCATGTGAGCACTTTCGTTTAAAGGTAATAAGGGTTGGAAAGTTCTAATAATTGTTAGCTTAATAAAAAGCTAGTCTATGGTCTTCTAATTACCCTAGGGGTCATCGACCATCAAGACCGCGTCCTACCACCTTAGAGTAAATGGATAGATCTCACCTCGGGCATCGACGGATCTTAACCGATGTAGGTTGACCGTGGGCCGAGAGAGTTGGTAGAATCCAAGTTAGGGGTAGGGATGAGTGAGAGAGATCTCATTACCAGAGTCTTGGATCGAGGGACCACGAGTTGGACCGTGTTAATCTAGGTTGGAAACTATGTAAGATTGCGTAGGAGTAGTAATATCATTAGGGTAGTGACTTAGGAGATCATTACTTAACCTTTTTGCCAGAAAGAAGGGGAGTTGGTAGTAGGGTGCACCGTACGACCAAACCTTTCTTTGGGGCCAATCATAGGTGGTGTTATTGGGTTGCACCTTCCTGTCAAAGGGATACGTACGATGCCTTCTCACGAGTTGGGAGCATAGGTTGCATATCTTGATTGTTAATTCCCGAAGTGCCATGATAAGGCGGGCGGAGCTAGGGGGATGGACCCCGGAACTCTGTCGGGTCCTATGCCAAGAAGGCGAACAGGCCATAGACTACGGTCCGACCAGTGGGCGGCAGGAGGCTCCCCTGTTAGCAGTAATCCCGACGGTTCGTCAGGTTTTTGAGTGAGGTCCGGTAAGCCGGGTAGCGGTGGCAACATTGACACCACTGGCGGACTGCATTAGTGGGACTTGACCACGTCTGCAACCTCATCAGTCACGTTGTATCTGTCAGGAACAGGTTGTGTACAATTAAAATTCATAACGCGGGTTCAAATCCCTATATATGGAGAAACGGCTTGAGAAGGGTCGCATGTAGTATGGGCTGCATGTTGTTTCGGAGACTTGCTGACATTAGAATAGGAGCATCCTAGTTAGTTGACATTGCATTAGAATAGGAGCATCCTAGTTAGTTGACATAACATTAGAATAGGAGCATCCTAGTTAGTTGACATTGCATTAGAATAGGAGCATCCTAGGTTAGTTAACATTTTATTAGATTCTAGTCACTGCACTCACGAACACTTAAACTACACCGACATACTTTACCATGTTTGTATATGCTTGTTTTGGAGATCCGCTGCTAAGTCATCAGCCTTAAAGCGTCAGTGAATACTGACGTCCCCACTTTAATAGGTTATGGATACAAGATCGCGAACCAGAAGGACTCCAGCCGAGGCATGATCTACAAGTAAAAAGCCAATGTTATCTTTTATTTCATGTGTACTCTGATGTAATTTATTGTATTAATGGAAACACTCGGCCTGTAATATTGTGTTAATAAAAAGTTTTAAATTCTCCTGTTTTTCTGTGTATTGTGACTAATTGAAGGAAAGGTCCTGGCTCGTGTCTCGGTTTTCCAGTATATGGAAATCGGGGCGCTACAACTACGTCCCCTCCAAGTACACCCTCCCGTAGGAATATGTAGTTCGGTAACAGGTGGGAAACACGGGCCCCCTTCTGAGTACACCTTCTCATAAGGAAGTAGTAGTCAGGAATCAAATAACAGATAATCAGAATCGCATGTCAGGTAATCATATCACAGGTAACAGATAACAGATAATCAGGTGGGAAACACGGCCCCCCTTCCAAGTACACATTTCTATATTTTCACTACTAGATCTTTGCCTTAACCCCCGCTTGGTTATTTATGTTTATTATCAAACATGCATGTATGTGTCACAAAACAGGAGTAGCTCCCCGGATCCCCATTATCGAACATCCGTGACACTCGCCAGAATCTTTGCCTTCAAATGTATCTCAACACAGTAATAACACAAAAATTTTTAAAAACTTTTTATTGCCAATGAGTCATTACATCATCAATTACAACCGATATTTAGTTCTTGGATAAAGAGTACAAATTACATCAACTCATTACAACCTATTACAAATATTTATAGACTCCACTTGTAAAGCTATCAGCTGCCTCCCGGAATGGTAACCGATTGATCAATGCCGAACTCCACTGAGTGGCCCATCAGCTCTCCTGGGACTTGCTCCTCGGCTTGAGGCTTCCGCTGCACAATTCTGATATTTCTGCATCCGTTTGAATGGTAGGATCGATACCTAAAAGGTGGGGAACGCCAGTACTTCGACTGACGCGATGCTGATAATAACAGCGATCTCCAAACCACAATCAAAACCATAATTTATGCGAAAGAGAAGAAGTGATGTGACGATAAGGGGTTAACGGATTCGGGTTCTAGTGCAGTTGTATGCAATGATCCTACGACTAAATGTATCAATCACATGCCTAATTCTAGTGCAAGCAATACTTTGGAGAACGCATGCATCCCATACTACATACGCCCCCAAATCTAGCCGTCTTTCTACATATTTTAGGATTCAAACCCTCGCCATGAAACCTACTCTTGTACTCAGCCTGTTCCCAATAGATTTTCCGTGTCCTATGAAGTTGCAGTTGATCGGTCTAGTTCCGCCACTGTAGTGCCTAAGTGGTTGACGCGTTTTCCACTCAGTACCCGCGAACGGACCTCACTTAGAAAGTCGTAGCAAAACTTTTCGGTAGAAACCATGTACCTACGACGTCATAATATATATATCATAAACCACGCGCATAGGGACCCACCGTACTCGAGGGTCAAATCCCCCTACCCGATTGGTGTGCTCCCCCCGTCCCTTCCACGACATTCTTGGGAATTAACAGTTCGAGATACTGGACCCGTGAACCCAAATCGGACGAACCGAGTCCGTATCCCTACGTCAGGAAAAATACAACTCCCAACTATGGTCTGCTAGTACTAATGCACGTTACAAACCTCTAATACACCACTCTAATCCAAGACTCCCTCTAATCACTTGGGTAAAATAAGATTGCCTCCAAAGCTTTGCCTATCGACCTCTGGCCCTGGCGACACTAATCCGGTTCGCCACTTTCCCTAGCTTGGAATTCGTCCAACACCATGGCCCACGATCATCCTTAATTGACAAGAATATAACTTGATGGTACCAGCTTGGACGTCCAACATCTTGGTGGAAGTTCATATCTTAGGGTCGACAGACGTAGGGCATCACCCTACCCTAGTGACTAATTCGAGTTACAAATCCACCATGTGAGTCAAACAAAACCATTAATAGACACCAATCGTCCCCAAACCACGAGTCATCAACTCTTTATGTACACAGGGGAGGGGTTCTCTCAACACTTAGGAAAAAGCCATGATTAAGCAACCTATGGTGTTTCTTCCTGAAACTTAAAAAGATCATAACTCCCACAATCCAACTCAGATTTAGGTATTCAAGCCCAATCTGGGAAGTTAAAGACCTTGGCCACAACTCTCTAGTTGATCATCACCTTAGATTCCATCATCTAATCCCTCGAATTGGCCTCACAAGCCTCAGCCTGTGTACTTCATGTACATTGGCTGGAACTTACCGGTAGCATAAAACACTATCTACTCGTTGGAATGATACAAACCTAGGTTCTATGGAAAGGTGTGAATGTCCTCTACAACTTTCTAGTTGATCCCCAATCCAAATTATGTCAATTGATCACCCTAAAACAGGCATTACTCTCAGGTGTACATAACTACACACTAAGCCTTACTCAAACAGAGCCTTCAGCTCAACACCTGATTTCTGTCCAGTCTTGCAGAAATCATATTAAATAATCCACTCACAGGAATATCCTCAAATAAGGCTTGTTAGAAATCTCTAGATGTCTACTATAATTCCCTAAGAGAACACTTCCTCAAAATCTGCTCATGCAGAGTCTCAATTGTATCATCTTATCAAAGTGTCCATTCTGACTGAATTAAGCACCGTACATACTAAAAAATTCATCATCAATTATATACTGATCCAATGGTCACCAAATTTGCATCACAAAAACTAGACATCATTATGAACAATATGAAAAAAGATTCATATCCAAATTCCAAGTATACAATGAGTTCTATCTGCTTCAAACATGCATAAAGATCATACTGTTCTTCAGTTACAGTCTTAAATACTGTTGATAGATTAATTTTGAATATGCATGTAACTCCATCCACTTTATTTCATGATTTTTTCGTAGAGTCTAGTTACATGTAAGAAACCATGGTAAAAATTTCAGAATAAGATCATAGGCCAATTAATTATGAGAAATCTCACAAGCTCAGTTATCACAATAAACAGATCCTGCTTCTGCCTTATGGCTCGGTCCACAAGATGGATCTTATTAAAATACTAAACAACCTCAAAACGTTCTGAAATAATTCATGCATCATCTAGACTTGTAAGAGATCAATCTGTGAAAGTTTCATCATCAAATTCCAAGTAGTTTGTTCTCGGAAAAATCTAGAAAATGACATGCAGATCATGAGTTTAGATTCTAGTTTCAGATTTCTAACATCTACTCTTAAACCAACCATTCTCATGCTACAACCATTCAAGCATGCAAGAAAATCAACAAGAATGAACAAGACAAGTTTAGAGAAATTCCCCACCCTGAATTGGCTTGAGAGAAAGTGATGGTCTTGAGCTTGCTCCTCCAAAAATCCCACTCCAAGCTTGATAACTCCTTCTTCTTGCTCCTTTCTTTCTCCCCTTCTGTTTTCTTTTTTGTGTTCTGAAATTTCAGAGCTTGGGATGGGAAGAAGTAGGTTTTTTAATGAGAAGGGAGTGAGGAAAGATGGAGGAAAGGGGGGGGGGGGGGGTGGAATTAGAGGGTTAGGAGGGGTAGGGTAGGCTAGGTGGCAAGTAGTTTTGCCAACAAAACCATGGTCTTTTCACATTGTTTTGGGGTACAATGTTTGGCTGAAATTTTAAGGTCTTAATCATCTTCTAGATGAGAAATGAGAGGTTAGGTTTGTGTGTATGCAAAGTATACCCATTGTAGCTTCATACAATTGCATATTTGCATACGTGCCGCACTCAAAACTAATACATGTACTAGTCTCGGTCCGTCTCATTCTCATGCACCATCTAAAACGCAACCACCCTCATGAACCGCCCCGTAGACCTAAGTGCACTCCAACATTCATATAGTCAAACAAAACACTGCAATATATATATATATACATATATATATATATATATATATATATATATATATATAGAGAGAGAGAGAGAGAGAGAGAGAGAGAGAGAGAGAGAGAGAGAGAGAGAGAGAGAGAGAGAGAGAGAGAGAGCGCCTATGATAAATCTGAACCGCTCATATTATTCTATATACCTAAGATAGCCTAAAAATAAAAAATCAATTAATTTGAAATTCATTTGTCCATGATTTACATCATCATAAAATTGTATGTCTGAAAATTCTAACAGCATGATGGATGGGCAAATGAACTTCAAATTACTTGATTTTTTATTGTTAGGGTATCTTAGGCATATAGAACAATATGAGCGGTTCGGATTTTTCATAGGGTCTTTATTTCATAAGTACTCACGGAGTGCGCACCAAAAGTAGTGTGCAACCGAAGGGGATTATATATATATATATATATATATATATATATAGACAATATACATATACATATACAAAAGTATTGCATTAACTGGGGTATTATATTACTCCCCCCTTAAAATCATTTTGTCCCCAGAACGACACTAGTGGGAGAGAAGAAAATAAAAGAAAAACAACACCTAAAACAATTCTGGATGCAAAGTCTTCATACGGCTCTCCGGCTCCCACGTGGCTTCTTCCACGAACTGGTTCTTCCAGAGAACTTTGACCATCGGGATGACCTTGTTTCTCAGTACCCTGTCCTGATGATCAAGTATCTTGAATGGTTACTCCTTATAGGAAAGGCTAATTTGCAAATCCTTCGGAACCTCCGGCAATTGATGGCTCAAATCCGGCACATACTTCCGTAGCATAGAGACGTGGAACACGTCGTGCACTTGATATAATTCGCCGGCAGCTTCAACTTATAAGCCATCTCGCCATTCCTCTTCAGAATCTTGTATGGTCCAATGTATCTCGGAGCTAACTTCCCGCCCTTTCCGAACCTGATAACTCCTTTTGTCAGCAACACTCTGAGAAATACAAAATTGCCTTCCTCAAATTCCAGCTCTCTTCAGCAGTTGTCGGCATAGCTCTTTTGCCTGATCTGTGCTCCTTCCGGGTCGCTATCAATATAGCCACACTTCTCTTCTTGCTGAGCACATCTGCTACCACGTTGCCCTTTCCTGAATGATATATGATTTCTGGTCTGATGTCTTCGAGGACATCCAACCATCTCCTCTGCCTCAAATTGAGATCCTTCTGCTAATAGATATACTTTAAGCTCTTATGGTCAGTGTATATTTCCACCTTTACTCCGTAGATATAATGCCTCCATGATTTCAAAGCGAAGATTATGGCAGTAAGTTCCAAATCATGAGTCGGGTAATTCTTCTCAAGTGGTCGTAGCTGTCTTGATCCATAAGCTATAACCTTGCCTTCATGCATCAGCACACATCCGAATCCCAAATACGATGCATCACTATAGAAGACATAGTCTTTGTCCTTCTGAGGTAAAACCAATATAGGCGCAGAGATCAATCGGTTCTTCAGTTCTTGGAAACTATCTTCACACTTCTCCGTCCAGTTGAAACTTTGGTTCTTCTTGGTCAAAGCTATGAGGGGTACAACTATCTTTGCATAATTCTGGATAAACTTTCAGTAATACCCAGTCTTACCCAGAAAACTCCTTACATCTTTCTCCATCTTTGGCTATGGCCATCCCTTGACTGCTTCAATCTTCTGGGGATCCATTGCCACTCCCTTCTTAGAAAGGATATGGCCTAGAAATGCAACCTCTGATTTTCAGAACTCACACTTGGACAATTTGGCATACAACTGATGCTCTTGTAGCTTGCTTAGGACTGCTGTCAGATGTTCAGCATAATCCTCTTCCGTCCTTGAATACACCAAAATGTCGTCGATGAAGACCACAATGAAAGAGTTGATAAACGGACGTAGAATTATGTTCATCAAGTCCATGAAGATTACTGGAGCGTTAGTCACTCCAAACGGCATTACCAAGAATTCATAGTGTCCATGCCGAATCCGAAAGACTGTCTTAGGTACATCCTCTTCCTTGACTCGCACTTGATGATATCCAAACCGTAGATCAATCTTGGCAAATACTACTGCTCCTTGAAGCTGATCGAACAAATCGTCGATCCTTGGAATTAGGTACTTGTTTCGAATTGTGACCTTATTCAATTCCCGATAATCAATACACATCCTTGCCGATCCTTCTTCTTAACAAGCAGTACTGGTGCTCCCCAAGGTGATGCACTTGGTCTGATAAATCCCTTCTGGAAGAATTTTTCAATCTGCTTCTTGACCTCATCCTACTCTACTGGCCCCATTCTATAGGGTGCTTTGGTTACTGGAGCGCTACCTGACTGAACTGTGATGATAAACTTGACATTCCATTGTGGGGAAATTCTAGGTAGATCCTCCAAGAATACGAGTGGAAAATTTCTCACTACTGGTATCTTGTTCACCTCTTCAGGTACCCGTACTTTACTTGTAGCGGCAATGGTCGTTGCTCTCATTCTCTTCTCTCCGTGGAATACAAGTTCCACTCCTTCAGCTAAGATGACTACCTCCTTCTCCTTGCAGTCGATGCTTGCCTTGTCCTCGGCATCCAATCCACACCAATAATGACATCTGTTCCGGCAAGGCCCAATTCTAACAAATCAATACTTAGGGCTTCTCCGTTAATCTGGAGTTTACATCCCCTATAGCATAGATCTGTAGTGAGATTTGCCCCTGATGGCGTAGCCACCATCAAAGCTAAATCTGGAATTGCCTCTTGTGTGCATCTTAATTTTCTTGAAAAAGTTTTTGACACAAAAGAATGAGTCGATCCACTATTAAACAAGATTGTAGCCAAAATTCCATTTATATATATATATGTTATTACAAAAGTTCATCCTCCATCAACTTCCCACAAAAACTCAAAATACAACTGAAACTTGATTACATTACTTCTTCAACTTCCAAAATATCTCAAAATATAGTAGGTCCACGTAATATTTTCACCCTGTTATTTATATCCTGTTACTTGCTTGATGAGCATCCCTTTTGTATTTGTGGGCAATTTGACTTGATATGCCCAAATTTCTCACAGTTGTAACAAATCTTGATAGCGGTTGGGCAATTCGACTTGTAGTGTCCGACTTCTCCGCATTTGTAGCAACTCTTAGCTATGATTGCTTCCTTAGGGCATTTTCCTTTAGAAGGTTTGGTTATTTTTCCAACATTATTGGCTTGGTGCCTTTCTGAAGTGCCCACCAGCGGTTCTAGAGGTGTGTCATATCGTCTTGAAGTTGCTCTCGTTCTTTCTTCAGCATGCCATCTGTGTCTGATGAGATTTGATCTGTTGCTGGGTCCGACGGATCGCCTTGTCCCTGAGTTCCCCCAGCTTCTTCATTCCCAGATACAAGGTGGCTATCCTCTGCTACTTCGTAGTTGGGTCTAGCGATGGTGGAGGTGAGTTCTCCTCACCTTCAGTCTGCTGTAACACTTTCTTCATTTCTTCCTCCATTGTCATCATTTCCCTTCTAGGTATTGGCTCACCTACTGTTACTGACCCTTCCTGGATGAAGATATCTTTGAACACCATCTGCAAAACATACACAGGTTTTAGTTCTGGAATCACAGACACATATTGTGCTGTCTGAACATAACCCTACCTCTAACAGGCATTTTAAGTTTTAAATTTTCTACTGTGTTAGATTGCTATTTGAAGTCAGCTCTGATACCACCTTTGTAGCACCCCGGATCACAGTTACTGGACATCCATGACACTCACCAGAATCTTTGCCTTCAAATGCATCTCAACACAGTAATAACACATAAATTTTTAAAAAAAAGTTATTGCCAATGAGTCATTACATCATCAATTACAACCGATATCTAGTTCTTGAACAAGGAGTACAAATTACATCAACTCATTACAACCTATTACAAATATTTACAGACTCTACTTGTAAAGCTGTCAGCTACCTCCCGGAATGGTAATCGACTGATCACTACCGAACTCCGCTGAGTGGCCCATCGGCTCCCCTGGGACTTGCTCCTCGGCTTGAGGCTTCTGCTGCACAACTCTGATATTTCTCTACCTACTTGAATGGTAGGATTGATACCTAAAAGGTGGGGAACGTCAGTACTTCGACTGATGCAATGCTGATAATAACAACGATCTCCAAACCACAATCACAACCATAATTTATGCAAAAGAGAAGAAGTGATGTGACGACTAAGGGTTAATGGATTCGGATTCTAGTGCAGTTGTTTACCATGATCCTATGACTAAATGCATCAATCGCATGCCTAATTCTAACGCAAGCAAGACTTTGTAGAACGCATGCATCCCAAACTACATACGCCCCCAAATCTAGCCGTCTTTCTTCATATTTTAGGGATTCAAACCCTCGCCATGCATCCTACTCCTGCACTCAGCCTATTCCCAATAGATTTTCTGTGTCCTATGAGGTTGTAGTTGATCGGTCTAGTTCCGCCACTACAATGCCTAAGTGGTTGAAGCATTTTCCACTCAGTACCCGCGAACGGACCTCACTCTGAAAGCGGTAGCAAAAATTTTCGGTACAAACCATGCACCTGCGACGTCATAATATATATATCATCAACCACACATATAGGGACCCGCCTTACTCGAGGGTCAAGTCCCCCAACTTAATAGGAGTGCTCTCCCCGTCCCTTCCACAGCATCCTTGGGAATTAACAGAATGAGATACTGGACCCGCGAACCCAAACCGGACAAACTGAGTCCATATCCCTACGATAGGAAAAGTAAAACTTTCGACTATGGTGTGCTAGTACTAATACAAGTTACAAACCTCTAATACACCACTCTAATCCAAGACTCCCTTTAATCACTTGGGTAAAATAAGATTGCCTCCAAAGCTTTGCCTATCGACCTCTGGCCTTGGCGACACCAGTCTGGTTCGCCACTTCCCCTAGCTTGGAATTCTTCCGACACCATGGCCCGCGTTCATCCTTAATTGACATGAATATAACTTAACAGTACCAACTTGGACATCCAATGCCTTGGTGGAAGTTCATAACTTAGGGTCGACAGACGTAGGGCATCACCCTATCCTAATGACTAATTCGAGTCACAAATCCACCATGGGAGTCAAATAAAACCATCAATAGATGCCAATCGTCCCCAAACAGTGAGTCATCAACTCTTTATGTACACGGGGGAGGGGTTCTCTCAACACTTAGTCAAAATCCATGATTAAACAACCTATGGTGTTTCTGCTTGAAACTTAAAAAGATCATAACTCCTACAATACAACTCAGATTTGGGTGTTCAAGCCCAATCTAAAAAGGTAAAGACCTAGGCTACAACTTTTTAGTTAATCATCACCTCAGATTCCATCATCTAATCCCTCGAATTGGCCTCACAGGCCTCAGCCTGTGTACTTTCTGTACATTGGTTGCACCTTACTGGTAGCATAAAACACTACCTACTCATCGGAATGATACAAACCTAGGTTCTGTGAAATGGTGTGAATGTTCTCTACAACTTTCTAGTTGATCACCAACCAAAATTATGTTATTTGATCACCCTAAAACAGGCATTACTCTCAGGTGTACAGAACTACACACTAAGCCTTACTCAAATAGATTCTTCAGCTCAACACCTGGTTTCTGTCCAGTCTTGCAAAAATCATATTAAGTAGTAAACTCAGAGGAATTTCCTCACATAAGTCTTGTTAGAAAGCTCTAGATGTCTACTATAATTCCCTAAGAGAACACTTCCTCAAAATCTGCTCCTACAGAGCCTCAATTGTATCATCTTATCAAGGTGTCCATTTTGGCTGAATTAAGAACAGTACATGCTAAAAAACTCATCTTAAATCATATACTGATCCGATGGTCACCAAATTTGCATTACAAAAATTAGACATCCTTATGAGCAACATGCAAAAAGATTCATATCCAAATTCCAAGTATACACTGAGTTCTATCTGTTTCAAACATTCATAAAGACATACTGTTCTTCAGTTACAGTATTAACTACTGTTGATAGATTAATTTTGAACATGCATGTAACTTTATCCAATTTATTTCAAGTTTTTTTCCGTAGAGTCTAGATACATGTAAGAAATCATGGTTAAAATTTAAGAATAAAATCATGTGCCAATTAATTATGAGAAATCCCACTAGCTCAGTTATCACAATAAACGGATCCTGTTTCTGCCTTACGGCTCTGTCCACAAGATGGATTTTATTAAAACACTAAACAACCTCAGAAAATTCCTAAATACTTCATGCATCATCTAGATATGTAAGAGACCAATCTGTGAAAGTTTCATCATGAAATTCCAAGTAGTTTGTTCTCGGTAAAATCTAGAAAATGACATGCAGAACATGGGTTTAGATTCTAGTTTTAGATTTCTAACATCTACTCTTAAACCAACCATTCTCATGCTACAACCATTCATGCATGCAAGAAAATCAACAAGAATGAACAGTTTAGATAAACTCCCCACCCTGACTTAGCTTGAGAGAAAGTGATGGTCTTGAGCTTGCTCCTCCAAGAATCCCACTCCAAGCTTGAGAACTCCTTCTTGCTCCTTTCTTTCTCTCCTTCTCTTTTCCTTTTGGTGTTCTGAAATTTCAGAGCTTGGGAGGGAAAGAAGTGGGTTTTCTCAATGAGAAGGGAGTGAGGAAAGAGGGAGGAAGGGGGGGAGGGGAATTAAGGGGGTAGGAGGGGTAGGAAGGATAGGCTAGGTGGCAAGTGGTTTTGCCAACAAAACCATAGTCTTGGCTCATTGTTTTGGGGTAGAATTTTTGGCTCAAATTTTAAGGTCTTAATCATGTTCTAGATGAGAGATGAGAGGTTAGTTTTGTGTGTATGCAAAGTATACCCATTGTAGCTTCATATAATTGCATAATTGCATACGTAGCGCACTAAAAACTAGTGCATGTACTAGTATCGGTCCGTCTCATTCTCGTGCACCATCTAGAATGCAACCACCCTCATGAACCGCCCCGCAGACCTAACCGCACTCCAAAATTCATACAAAACACTGCAATATATATATATATATATATATATATATATATATATATATATATATATATATATATATAAGTCATATGGAATTTTAGAAAAATAAGACTCAAAACAGATTTGTATCCAGAAAACAAGTTCAGTCAGAAATTAGAAGTTGGTATTCATAGACAGGAAAATGACATAAAAACTCACTGATTAAATCCAATAAAAATCTGGGGTATTTCCTAGTACGTTTAGTATCAGAATATAAAGTTTCATAAATTTCAACCATAGACAGAATAGTCAAGTTAAATCAGAAAGCAGCAAGATACAGTAGTTTCGTAAATCTGGAATAATAAACATAGTAGTACTAAAACAGCATTAGATTACAAAGTATAAATCGAAATCTAGATCCGTCAAAAGGGTAATAAAATAGATACAGTAGTCTATAATTCATATTCATAAAAATTTTATAAACAGCATATAGAATCAGGTCGAAATTATGTTTTTTTACTGAACATTATGAAAATTCTGCATGTATAGTAGTTGTTTACAAGCATAGAATAGCTTATAAAAGTTATCAGCTAAATCCACAAAAATTAGGGGTTAATCCCAATTAAGTCTAGTTGTACTCAGCAAAACTTTGGGTAAAAATATTATATTTAACATCAGTATCAAAATAATTTACCAAACAGAATTCATATAAAACTGAATCTGGAATTTTCTACACATCTGTAGTAAAATAGCCATAACTTGCAACTCATAAATTGCAACTGAGATCTGTCAGAAAATCTTGAAAGTAGACAAAATTCTATATAATTCATATTCACAAATAATTTTCATATACTAACCTGATAGAGTTTAAAATACTGATAAAAAACGGGGTACCACAAAAACAGAAATATTGTTCAAGCATAAAATCAACTAGATCATATGAAACTCATCCAAATCATAACAAACGTGAAATATGATATACTAGATGTCCAAGCAATATGGTATAGGGTATTTAACATGTTTACAACAAGTTATATTATGACTAACATAATCAAGCATACGATATCATACGAACAACATGCATGTATACATCAAGAAGTGATCATCTCTAAGTTATTTCATGTCGTGTATGTAATGAGACAATTACGGGCAGATCAACACATAGAGACAAGATATAACAGGGGTTTTGCATAAGAATTGTCTCTAGAACAAACCTACACCACAGGCGGTATTCAGTACTTGTATTACACAATAAAAAGAATACAGGTTACTTGGCTTATAACTGACGATGAGAACGAAGCAAAAGCAAGAATAATGGAAACGAATTTGCAGGGTACGAACACAACACGACGAACAGATCACGATGCAACTCGCAAGAACCAACACACACACACACACAAGATAGGGCAGCGGAGAGAGGAGAGACGGCGCTGCACGTGGATGCACAGCGTCGGGAGAAGGAGAATAGGGAGATAGGGTCGGCGACTGGCTGTGGGTGGCTGTGTCATCGTAAGGAGGCAGGGAACAGAGAAGCACAGGGGGGTCTAGTGCATGGTCGGGGTCGAGCAGCGCAGGGGTGGGGCGGCACTGTGGGGTTGCGGTCTGCAGCATGGAGGAGGGGGTGATCGGGAGACGGGATGAAGAGGGATCGGGAGAAGGGGTGTAGTGGGTTGCTTGGAGGTCGGGGAAGCACAGGGTAAGAGAAGCGGCTAGGAGTATAAGGATGAACAAGGAAGGGATACAGGTGGGTATTTATACAAATAATATTAGGGTTTAGGTTGCTGATAGGGTTTCAGGTATAGTAATGGGTAACGGTTTTAGTTGGGGCTTAATGGGTAGGGTTTTAAATAGGGTAAAATAGATATAATGGATTAAAGATCCACTAGGAATTTGAATAGGGTTTAGTATAGTTTATGGGTTAAATGAAAGGTCCAAATAAAAATAGGATGATCCAAAATAATGAGATGGGAACAAAATAAATAAATAAGATAGGACATGAACAATTTAAATAATGGAGATAAAGAATAATGGCTCGATCAAATACAGACAAAACAATAGACTGGAAATAGAATCAAGAACTCAAATAGGAAGACGACCAATCAAATAAATGGATATATTGTAGATGAAGATCCAAAAAACAAGGTTCAAAAGAGATACAAGATGAAAAAATAGCCAAAAAGAAAAATACATCCAAAAATACAGAAAATGAACAACAGGGGTTACAATATGTTATTAAAATATTTAAAAAAATTAATTATTAGTTTTTTGCAATTAATTAGAAATATGAAAATTGTCGTTGTTCGCTTTGAAAAATTGATATAACCTAGGCTGTTGTTGGGAACAACGGCCAAGGTTATGAAAAACTGAATGAAGGCCGTTGTTGGGAACAGCGGCCTAGGTTATAAAAAATTGAATGAAGGCCGAACAACGGCCTTCATTCAATTTTTTATAATTCGTTGTTCCCAACAACCGCCTATGCTTTAAAATTTTGTTGTTTGAAATAACCTAGGCTATAAAATTTTATAACCTAGGTCATTGTTGGGAACAACGGCCTAGGTTATATCAATTTTTTCAGAGCGAATCAGGCGAAGAGCTATTTGGGACGAAATTCCCAAATTAACCCTCCACTGATCAAGTGAAACGAGTGAGGGGGGGCTCGATCTGAGCTGCTGATCACGATCATGAGCGATCCAACAGCTCAGATCGCTGTTTTCCAATCCGTGAAAACTAGACCCATTTTCAATGGAGCATTTCCCATACATGTATATACTTACTAGTATATATATACAGATAAGTTTTTATTAGTAAAACCAAGAAATTTCCATAAAAATATTTTAATTTTAAAAATAATAATAATACAAATATAATATCCGACCGGAATATTACTAGTTAGGATTTAGAGGAGTTGGGTAGTGGTGAGGTTGTAAAGTTGGAAATTGAGGGGGTAAACGTGGAAAGGGGGTTTGATCTAGTCAATAAGCAGGTATAAAGGGAATTGGGTTATTGGGTTTGGGTTAATGGGTCTGTAGGTTTGGGTTAGGATCCAACAAGGAGTTATAGATTAATTAGTGGGTTAAATTGAAAGAAAACAAATGAAATAATGTAATAGATGGATCAAACACCTCATACAAAAATAAATAGGGCGTACAAAGATTACAGAATTCAACAATGAAAATAAAATGTATTGAATGAAGATAAATAACAAAAACTTATTCAAATAACGGATTACAGGAATGAGAATTGCAAAATCCAAAAAACCAAAAACAGGGGTTACAGTATTAACTCATTAATTCTTTCACACCAAGTTGTTTCACATACGGGTACATTGTATATAATGTCAAAGAGTTAATAAACAACATTTCTAAGTCCACTGGAAAGCCCTAAAAGTGATGATAACTTGCATGCTCCAGAACAGCAATTTCAAAACCAAAAATGCAGCTCTTGCGATTTCTAAAAATCATTAATAATCCCCTACTTCTCGGAATTTCGATATCTTAGGTTCTAAATAAATTTCAGTGAGTCTAATACAATTTCTTTGTTGAAAGTTTTCTCAAAATACTTCATGCAAGAGGCCAAAATAATAAATAACTGAAAGATGCACAAATTTCCAGAAACTAAAAACTGTTAACCATTCATGAGTTCAAAATTAATTTAAATTACTAAACAGTGTCCAAAATTCGTAAATTTGGTGAGCAAGTTCTAGACATACACATATATCACATATAAAAAATTCAATTTGAAATACCACATAGTTAGAGAGATATAAATTTTTGAAGTAGATTCAGTAAACATGGCAAATTGCAACTCATACCTACAGTGGTTTAATTTTTTTTAAACTAGAAAATATTATCAAAAATTATGAAATTTGGTATTGATGTTCTAGACATATGTGAGATGCTACTATAAAATTTCTACCCTAAATTCCTTATATTAAAGGATTCAAGATTTTCGGAGTTGAAGCTAAATTTCAACACAGAAAAATACAACTTTCCAAGCTATTCACAAAATAAAATATCCACCATGTGCACCATACAATTCAATGTCATCTATATAACGATAAAGAGTCTACACTACACAATCTAACAACCATGAGAGTTTGAGAACACCCACCTCAAAGTGTAGTCAATAATGAAATCTCCAAGTTCCAAGCTTCTCCTAGCTTGCCTTGCTTCTTTGCTCCTCCTCCTTGCTTGCTAGCTTCTTCTACTCCTTATTCTTGATCCAATTAGTCAACTAGAACTTTAGGAAATGAAGATTTATATGGAGTGAATGAAGTATGGAGTGAATGAAGTATGGAGGGTGTATGGAAATGGATATGGAAATGGAATGAGTTAGGTTTTTCTTTCTACACATCTACACTCATATATATAGAAGGTGAGAGGGTATGAGGGTTTGGGGGGTTTGGTCAACAAGGGTTAGGTTAGTGTGAGGTTGAGTGGAGTGTGGAAGGGTATGGAAGGGCCTAGGGTTGCTTAGGTGTCCACACTTTTACACATAACCCCTAAAATTTTAAATAATTACACATAGTGTAACGCCCCGAATCCCAAATACACTGAATTCGAGATGTTCTACAGGATCTTTCCGCTTCATTTAGTACAATTTTACAAGGAAATTTGAACTTTTCACTTTACATCAGAGTTTACATGAATACATTACAATTTACATTTGCACAGTGGAAGTAAACTTGACAACAATGAAATAAATGTACAACAACATTGTATAATCTTTAAGCATCTATTCCTCTTTAATCTTTATCATGCCATTTACCAGCATATAAGACTATGGGTACGTCAGTTTATTCAACCGACGAATATTATACACGGACATCCTCTCTATGCCGGAAATAGTATAACTTATTTTCCATATTTAGCAAACACAAACTTGTCACATGTCAAACTAAAGGGACTACCCTATTGATGTCGTGTTGTGGTTGTGCACTTAGTCCTTAATGCAGTTGTTTATATTATATGACACTAATGCGCACTTGTTCGGATTCTATGCATCCCATACTACATAGGTCCGAGGGCAAGCTCTTAATCGTTCTTCATCTTTGTAGGGTTCAATCTCTCGTCATGACTTAATTTACTACTGTAACTACGGTAAGTATCCTAGATATTTTCTGACCTACGGACTCATGTCTAGGCGCCCTGGAGGGAATCCCATCGCACTGACACATGACTCATCATGCAAGCATCCATTGGTAATTCAGCTCCTACCATAGACATGACACCACCCGTAGTCTTTAAACATCCCACGAGCGTTGCCACCGGGATGGTACTCTGGAGCAGTATCCTCGCCCAGACTCATCATGGGACATCCTGGGATACGCTCTCGCCGCTATCCAATGGCCCTCATACTCAATGTTTTTCTCTTACTTTCATCACGTCTTCACTATGTAGCTAATCCTTAATTCTACTGATATAGAATCATGAATAAAACCAAAGCACTAGAGTTAGCCTCTCCACTAAACCGGACTTATACATTTGTTCAACATGACCAACCTTGGTATTTCATATTTCATTTTATTTCTTTCCAAATGCCGGGGGAGACTTAGCTACTCTTTTTTTTCAATTCCCATTCACAAATTCTAAAGTTGAGTGTTTAAACTCATAGATTCACATGTTGAGTTGTCATACTCAAAATATTTCTATCTTCAAATCATGATTTCCAAATCATTCAATAGTCCATAATTATACACTAAATTCAACTATTCATCATGTAACTCATGCAATAATATTTTCACATAAAAAACCACATCACTAGTTACTTAATCAAGGATGAATATTTATACATCATGAATTGTCACACCATTCTCCATTGAGAATAATTCACATCACTTTATATAATTCACATCTTATTCGTATTTTTTTCTTCTAATATTCCATTTTAAATCTTTTGTAAAGTACCACTTTATACAAATGCAAGTGTAGAACTTATAGTTCTAAATTATACTTTTACTCCTTAAACATACTCCACTTCATACGAATAATCCTCAAATTATTTTTCATAAACTCCACATGATTTTAAAATAATGAATATATTTTTTTCCCACATTTTTTACCAATAAAACACCCCAAAAAAATTATTTTTCAACAACATAAACATAGCCGAAGGCCAAGGATCGAACCAGCAACCACTAGGAGAAACAACCAAAGCACGGACCACAAGGCCGGGTGCTGCCCACGCATAGAAGAGGGCACGAAAGCATTAAATGTTCTTCGGCAGCACTGTTTATATAATTTTTGAAATGAAAAATTAAAAGTATGGCAACCCGGGAGTTCGAACTAATGACCTCAGACCACTGTAGCGCTCTAAGGCTATCCCGACCACTTGAGCTACGTGCTCAGGTTGTCAAAGTTACAACTCGAAATTTATTTAACCAATTATTCTCTGTTATTTAGAGTACATCGATGTTCATCAACATCTTACTTCAATTTGTTCTTACTAATATACTATAAAAATTCCAGATTTATCATTTCCATCATGAATTTTACTCCAGTATATAAAAATAATTTTCTCAAATAATTAAACATATTTTTTCCCATAAATAACACATTTCTACCATACAAATTGGTTAATTTAATATACTACCACTAACACATTCCTTTTTCGACATTATAGTTTCATTAGTCTCTATACTAATTTTCTGCCATTATTCATCTCATAAATATAATGACTACATCTTAATTTATTCGTTACAACAACATAACAAAATTTCTAATTAGCACATAATGCGACATTGTCAACTACTAATCTTTGTGCATAATTTTCATGCTACTAACGAAAGTTCATTTACACAATTCATAACCATATTCATGTTGCACCCAACTTGAATTTTAATAGTAGAATCACACACAATTTGCATATCAACAATTCAATCAATTATAGCTCATTTTCCCAATTAAATGCGCACTCTTATTAATCATTTTCATGCATCATTTTTCTAATTGAATCTAGCATGCATTCCTATTTAGAAATAAGGAAAATTTACCCACCTTAATTTGGAGAGAAAAATACAATTTAGCAACCTCCTAAACGAATGTCCTTGCAACGAGAGTGCTCCTCCTCCTTGAACACGCGCACACAAGCCTCCCAAGTACCAAACCGAGAGCTCCTAGTTAATGGCCGGCCTCCTCTTCTCCTTGATGTTGCAAGCACAATCCCACACTCTCTCAATCTTTTAACTCACAAAATCACTACTAGATAATAAAATTTACACTATAGGTTTGGAGGGATTAATAAGCATAAGAATAACTAGCCAGGGGGGGGGGGTATTTATACTAAAAATCTAGGAAAATGGAGGGCTAGGATTGAAGTAGGAGTTAGGAACAAATGGTTTACGTTTAATGAGGAGTTACACTAACTACCCACAATCAAGTAACCACCACACCATGATTTCCACACAAATTTTCATTTCCCTCCAAGCTCACAACCAGCCTAGCTTGGAAAAGTGCATTTTGCATGTGTACGTGCAATGCACGTGCAAGCAACTAGGTCCAAAAATTGTATATTAAATTTTATATAAAAATAAACTTTAAATTGTATTCTACATGACAAGTTGTATAAAAAAAATAAATTAACTCATAGGCTTTAGTTTATGGGCCAAAATAATTATTTTAAAATAACATAAATGAATTACATTATGGGCTTTAAAAAGGCTTTTATCTATTTAGAAAAAGGCTTCATATAAAAGCACATATTTAAAAATCTATACATCATCATGATGAAAATAATCATAAAATTCAACCAAAAATATTGCATGTGCATACTACGTGCAAAAATAAAATAATATTCATTAAATGAAAATCGGGGCATTACAACACGCCCTCCTTAGAATAGTTCCGTCCCAGGAACTACAGCCCAAGAGCGAGAAAACAAACACTCACAACAAGAACAAAAAGATACAAAGATACAATCAAGCAAAAAGCTCTGGATAATCCTTCAACATCCTCTCCTCAGACTCCCAAGTAGCCTCTTCAACCCAATGGTTCCTCTAGACTACCTTGACCATCGGTATCGTCTTATTCCTCAAGACTTTCTCTCGATGATCAACAATCTCGACAGGAGACTCGATGTAGTTCATGTCCAACTGCAAACCTTCCGGCACTTCAGGCAAATGATGACTCGGATCTGGAATTTAACCTCTCAGCATAGACATATGAAAGACATTGTGCACCTGAGATAACTCTTCCGGTAATTCAAGCCGGTAAGCAGTTTTCCCGATCCTTTTCAATATCTTGTACGGGCCTATAAACCTTGGGGCTAATTTCCCGCCTTTGCCAAATCGAACCACACCTTTACTGGGTGATACTTTCAGAAAGACGAAGTCACCTTCCTCAAACTCAAGATCCCTTCTCCGGTTGTCTGCATAGCTTTTCTGCCTGCTCTGAGCTTCTACCAACCTTTTCCTGATCAGAACAATCTTCTCAGAGGTTTGCTGCACAAGCTCAGGACCAAACAACTGACGCTCCCCAACTTCAAACCAACAAACAGGTGTTCTGCACTTCCTGCCATACAAAGCTTCGTACGGTGCCATCCCAATGCTAGCCTGAAAACTATTGTTGTAGGCAAACTCTACCAAAGGTAAATGCCTTTCCCAACTGCCTCCAAAATTTAGTATACAACACCAAAGCATATCCTCAAGAATACGGTTGACTCTCTCGATCTGCCCATCGGTTTGCGGATGAAAAGCAGTGCAGAAATCTGTCTTGGTACCCAAAGCTGTCTGAAGACTCCTCCAGAAATGCGAAGTAAACCGCGCATCTCGATCAGACACAATAGTTGATGGAACACCATGAAGCCGGACGATCTTGCCAACATACAACTCAGCTAACTTGTTCATCGAAGTAGTGAGTTTCATCGCCAAAAAGTGAGCGCACTTGGTTAGTCGATTGACTATAACCCAAATTGCATCATTGTCTTAGGACTCTTAGGCAATCCCGTAATGAAATCCATACTGATGTTATCCCACTTCCATTCCGGAATAGGTAACGGCTGTAATGGACCTCCGGATCTCTGATTTTTGGCTTTGACTTGCTGACAAACCTCACACTTCGCCACAAAATCAGCCACGTCCCGCTTCAAACCGACCACCAAGAATGGTGTTTGATGTCTTTGTACATCTTAGTACTCCCAGGATGTACGACAAAAGAGTAGCATGCGCCTCCTGAAGAATACTCTATTTCAGGTCCGCTTGATTTGGAACACATAGCCTCTCTCCAAACCACAGCACTCCATCCCTGATTTGAAATCCGGGTAACCTGCCAGCACCAACCTGCTCCTTCATCTCCAAAATATCAGCATCAACCTTCTGACTTGCAATGATCCCTGCATTCAGTGTAGGCTGAAGCCTCAACTGAGCCAAAGATGCTCCCAGTCCTTGCAAGACAACTTCAATACCTGCTCGATCCAATTCCTCAATCAGATGCTTCTGAGTTGTAATCAAACTGGCTAAACTGCTCTTGCGACTAAGTGCATCAGCAACAACATTAGCTTTTCCGGGATGATACTTGATCTCAGGTCGCATGTCCTCCAGCACTTCCAACCATCTTTGCTGCCTCAGATTCAAATCCTTCTGCTGATATATATACTTCAAGCTCTTGTGGTCCGTGTACATGTTTAGTTTCTCACCATACACGTAGTGCTTCCATTGCTTCAGGGCAAAGATAATCGCAGCCAACTCCAGATTCATGAGTTGGATAATTCTTCTCATGTGGTCGTAGTTGCCTAGACCCATAAGCGATTACTCTTCTTTCTTGCATTAAGACACAACCAAGCCCACGATGGAAAGCATCACTGTAAACATTATACTCAACACCTGCTCTAGGCAGAGCCAAAATGGGTGCAGTAGTCAGCTTCTCTTTCAACTCCTGATAGCTTGCCTCACATTGCTCGGTCCACTTGAAGTTCACATTCTTCTTGGTCAGACCAGTAAGCGGCACGGCTATCTGGGCGTAACCTTGAATGAATCTCCTGTAGTATCCAGTCATTCCAAGAAAACTTCAGACTTCCTTCACTGTAGTAGGCATAGCCCAATCTCTCACTGCCTCTATCTTCTAAGGGTCAGTTGGCACTCCCTCCTTAGAAAGGATGTGACCTAGGAATGCCACTTCAGATTTCCAGAAATCACACTTGGATAACCTGGCATACAACTTCTGCTCTTCCAGCTTCTTTAAAACTGCTGCCAGATGCTCGGTGTGCTCCTTTTCTGACTTGGAGTACACGAGGATATCGTCGATAAACACCACGACGAAAGAATCAATGAATGGGCTCAGAACTCTGTTCATCAAATCCATAAAGATTGTGGGTGCATTCGCCACTCCAAATGGCATAACTAAGAATTTGTAATGCCCATGTCGAGTTCTAAATGCAGTTATGTGCACATCTTCAGCTTTCACTCGAATCTGGTGATATCCTGATCGAAGATCTATTTTGGAGAAAACAGCTGCTCCTTGTAGACGATTGAACAAGTCATCAATTTGAGGAATAGGATACTTATTCTGAATAGTGACCTTATTCAGCTCCCGGTAATCGATACACATTCTCATTGATCCATCCTTCTTCTTTACCAAAAGCACTGGTGCTCCCCAAGGTGACGCACTAGGTTGAATAAAGCTTTTCTCCAATATTTCCTCAGTTTGCCGTTTCACCTCATCCTGTTCCACTGGAGCCATCCTATACGGTGCCTTAGAAATGGGTGCACTCCCTGGTTGAACAGTGATGCTGAACTCTACATCACGATGCGGGGGTAACCCAGAAAAATCATCCAAGAACACAGTCAGATAGTCCCGAACCACAGGAATCCCTTTCACTTCCACAGGAGTCTCTTCCTTGCGGATAGTTGCCACCAGCCTAGAACACTTCTTCTTTCCTTGGAAAGTGACTTCAGGTCCACCTGGAGCCTTCACTGTTCCCGTCTTGGTCTTACACTCGATGCTTGCACTGTACACCGACATCCAATCAATGCCAATGATAACATCGACTCCCAAGATAGTCAGCTCGATCAGATCAATCCCAAAGATTCGATCTCCAATCACAATCTCGCAATCCGCATAATACCGATCAGTGGTTAAAGTTTTCCCTGATGGAGTAGCTACTGCTAAGATCTTGCATGGAAAAATCTTCTGTTCAACTCCCAACACTTTAGCAAATTTAGGAGACACAAAAGTATGAGAGGATCCAGTATCGAACAATACAACAGCTTTCATTCCATTAAGATAAAGTTCTCCTGTTACATAATACACACTCTTTACGTAACAGTTTCACTAAACAGCGTGAAAAGAAATGACAAAAACCTCTAAACATCAGCCCTCGTACTAGTGATGACATGATCAACTTCATCTGCATCAGCTTCCGTCAAGGCAAATACTCGCCCTAGTTGGTACGGTCTCTTCCCAGTCTGCTGCGTTGGTGCATTGCTATTACCACTCCGTGGCTTGAGACATTGAGATTTGTAATGCCCCGTTTCACCACAGTTGTAGCAAGTTACCACAGGAGGTCTCACCACATTGTTCCCAGGTCCTCCAGCCACACTAATAGCGTTTGCCCCTGTCGGTTTGAACCTTTGTGCAAATGGTTGTCCTTTGAAACTCCCAGAATGTGCAGGCCTCTTTCCAGACTGCCAGTTGTTCCTCTGGTTCTGAACAACATGGAACTGCTCCATATCTGCTTCCGTCGCTGCTGCTCTCTTGACCAACTTGTCAAATCTTTTGATACCCAGGGGTATCATCTGGGACCTCAAGCTCGGCCTCAATCCATGCTCGAACTTACAAGCCTTCTTAGCCTCATCCATCACTAGTTCCGGAGCATACCTAGAGAGCTGAGTAAACTTGGTCTCGTACTCTCTTACTGACATGCCACCTTGCCATAATGATAGAAAATCCATAGCCTTCTTCTCTTGGACGTCGGAGGGAAAATAGTGACTGCGGAATTCTTCCAGAAATTCCTCCCAGCCGAGGACTATGCCTCCCATGGTCCGCTTCATCGTCTGCCACCACACGGCCGCGTCCTTCTCCAGTTGCAGAGTTGCCAACTTGACCTTGCTACCTTCAGGGGTCTCCAACACTTCAAAGATCGTCTGTACTTGACGAATCCAGTTGTCAGCCGCATCAGTGTCTGACTTCCCTTCAAATACAGGTGGTTTCATTCGTTTGAACGATTCCACTAGTTTAATCGCTTCGGGCACCGGATTCGCAGGTCCCCTTCCTTGGTTCTGATTCATAGCCACGCCGTTGAGCATCTGATAGACCCTCGCAAGTTCCGTTTCCAGATCCAGACCTTCACTGTTTCTAGCTCCTCTTTTAGACATATTCTGATGCAAAAGATCCATTAAATTTGAAGTATAAGAACTGAATTTTAAATCAACTTGCATTTTATTGAATTCCAAACTTTATACATTCGAATTGAAAAACATTTCTTGACATCAGAATGAAAGATAGTAGAAGCTACAACAGTCTAACTCCTATGGTTCCTCTTCGCTTCTCGAAATTCTCTCCGTAGTTCATCAACTTCATCCTTCGGCACATTGGTCAAATTCTTCCTCTTCTCGAGTTCCCATACCCGATGACTGAGAACAGAAAAGTCGTCCTTACGCTTTGCCAATTGAGCCTCCAATAATCCGACTCTCTCTCGCAGTGTTTCTACCTACCTCTGAAGAGAAGTCACAAGACTATTCGGAACTGGTTCTTCTTCTTCGTCAGAAGAGTCATCAGATGAATCCGGAGGTGGGGTAATCTCTCGGGATTCAGGCCATTCTTCTCCGTCAGAATCTGCTTGTCCTGGGTAATACTTGTCCTCGGAATCTACCTGTCCAGGATGGTACTCTTTCTCGATGATATGCCAGTCGTCGTCTCCAGCAGGGTCGAAGTGATCAGCCATCTTAGAAATAGAGAGGAAGAAACATAAGTCATAGAGCAATACAAATGTAAGTCACTTACATTTAAATCTCCAGACTCAAACACACACTCTAATGTCCACTACTAGGGTGTCGTTCCTTATAAATTTGTACAAGTGTGGAAAGCGTGGCTCTGATACCACTCTGTAACGCCCCGAATCCCAAATACACTGAAATCGAGATGTTCTACAGGATCTTTCCGCTTCATTTAGTACAATTTTACAAGAAAATTTGAACTTTTCACTTTACATCAGAGTTTACATGAATACATTACAATTTACATTTGCACAGCGGAAGTAAACTTCACAACAATGAAATAAATGTACAACAACATTGTATAATCTTTAAGCATCTATTCCTCTTTAATCTTTATCATGCCATTTACCTGCATATAAGACTATGGGTACGTCAGTTTATTCAACCGACGAATATTATACACGGCCATCCTCTCTATGCCGGAAATAGTATAACTTATTTTTCATATTTAGCAAACACAAACTTGTCACATGTCAAACTAAAGGGACTACCCTATTGATGTCGTGTTGTGGTTGTGCACTTAGTCCTTAATGCAGTTGTTTATATTATATAACACTAATGCGCACTTGTTCGGATTCTATGCATCCCATACTACATAGGTCCGAGGGCAAGCCCTTAATCGTTCTTCATCTTTGTAGGGTTCAATCCCTCGTCATGACTTAATCTACTACTGTAACTACGGTAAGTATCCTAGATATTTTCTGACCTACGGACTCATGTCTAGGCGCCCTGGAGGGAATCCCATCGCACTGACACATGACTCATCATGCAAGCATCCATTGGTAATTCAGCTCCTACCATAGACATGACACCACCCGTAGTCTTCAAACATCCCACGAGCGTTGCCACCGGGACGGTACTCTGGAGCAGTATCCTCGCCCAGACTCATCATCGGACATCCTGGGATACGCTCTCGCCGCTATCCAATGGCCCTCATACTCAATGTTTTTCTCTTACTTTCATCACGTCTTCACTATGTAGCTAATCCTTAATTCTAATGATATAGAATCATGAATAAAACCAAAGCACTAGAGTTAGCCTCTCCACTAAACCGGACTTATACATTTGTTCAACATGACCAACCTTGGTATTTCATATTTCATTTTATTTCTTTCCAAATGCCAGGGGAGACTTAGCTACTCTTTTTTTTCAATTCCCATTCACAAATTCTAAAGTTGAGTGTTTAAACTCATAGGTTCACATGTTGAGTTGTCATACTCAAAATATTTCTATCTTCAAATCATGATTTCCAAATCATTCAATAGTCCATAATTATACACTAAATTCAACTATTTATCATGTAACTCATGCAATAATATTTTCACATAAAAAACCACATCACTAGTTACTTAATCAAGGATGAATATTTATACATCATGAATTGTCACACCATTCTCCATTGAGAATAATTCACATCACTTCATATAATTCACATCTTATTCGTATTTTTTTCTTCTAATATTCCATTTTAAATCTTTTGTAAAGTACCACTTATACAAATGTAAGTGTAGAACTTATAGTTTTAAATTATACTTTTACTCCTTAAACATACTCCACTTCATGCGAATAATCCTCAAATTATTTTTCATAAACTCCACATGATTTTAAAATAATAAATATATTTTTTCCCACATTTTTGATCAATAAAACACCCCAAAAAAATTTTTTTTCCACAACATAAACACAGCCGAAGGCCACGGATCGAACCAGCGACCACTAGAAGAAACAACCAAAGCACAGACCACTAGGCTGAGTGCTGCCCACGCATTGAAGAGGGCGCGAAAGCATTAAATGTCCTTCGGCCGCACTGTTTATATAATTTTTGAAATGAAAAATTAAAAGTATGGCAACCCGGGAGTTCGAACTAGTGACCTCAGACCACTGTAGTGCTCTAAGGCTATCCCGACCACTTGAGCTACGTGCTCAGGTTGTCAAAGTTACAACTCGAAATTTATTTAACCAATTATTCTCTGTTATTTAAAGTACATCGATGTTCATCAACATCTTACTTCAATTTTCTCTTACTAATATACTATAAAAATTCCAGATTTATCATTTCCATCATGAATTTTACTCCAGTATATAAAAATAATTTTCTCAAATAATTAAAAATATTTTTCCCCATAAATAACACATTTCTACCATACAAATTGGTTAATTTAATATACTACCACTGATACATTCCTTTTTCGACATTATAGTTTCATTAGTCTCTATACTAATTTTCTGCCATTATTCATCTCATAAATATAATGAATGCATCTTAATTTATTCGTTACAACAACATAACAAAATTTCTAATTAGCACATAATGCGACATTGTCAACTACTAATCTTTGTGCATAATTTTCATGCTACTAACGAAAGTTCATTTACATAATTCATAACCATATTCATGTCGCACCCAACTTGAATTTTAATAGTAGAATCACACACAATTTGCATATCAACAATTCAATCAATTATAGCTCATTTTCCCAATTAAATGCGCACTCTTATTAATCATTTTCATGCATCATTTTTCTAATTGAATCTAGCATGCATTCCTATTTATAATAAGGAAAATTTACCCACCTTAATTTGGAGAGAAAAATACAATTTAGCAACCTCCTAGACGAATGTCCTTGCAACGAGAGTACTCCTCCTCCTTGAACACGCACACACAAGCCTCCCAAGCACCAAACCGAGAGCTCCTAGTTGATGGCCGACCTCCTCTTCTCCTTGATGTTGCAAGCACAATCCCACACACTCTCAATCTTTTAACTCACAAAATCACTACTAGATAATATAATTTAGACTATAGGTTTGGAGGAATTAATAAGCACAAGAATAAATAGCCAGGGGGGGGGGGGTATTTATTCTAAAAATCTAGGGAAATGGAGGGCTAGGATTAAAGTAGGAGTTAGGAACAAATGGTTTTGATTTAATGAGGAGTTACACTAACTACCCACAATCAAGTAACCACCACACCATGATTTCCACTCAAATTTTCATTTCCCTCCAAGCTCACAACCGGCCTAGCTTGGAAAAGTGCATTTTGCACGTGTACGTGCAATGCACGTGCAAGCAACTAGGTCCAAAAATTGTACATTAAATTTTATATAAAAATAAACTTTAAATTGTATTCTACATGACAAGTTGTATAAAAAAATAAATTAACTCATGGGCTTTAGTTTACGGGCCAAAATAATTATTTTAAAATAACATAAATGAATTACATTTTGAGCTTTAAAAAGGCTTTTATCGATTTAGAAAAAGGCTTCATATAAAAGCACATATTTAAAAATCTATACATCATCATGATGAAAATAATCATAAAATTTAACCAAAAATATTCCACGTGCATACTACGTGCAAAAATAAAATAATTTTCATTAAATGAAAATCGGGGCATTACACATAGGCCTTTATGCAAGTCAACAATTGTAGGCTAAGTCAACAAATGTAGGCTACAATTGTATGTGTAGTGTATGTGGGTAGTGTGTATGAGTTTATGATACATATTTGCATGGTTGGGTCAATCAATATAACTTATGTGTACATAATAACATATAGGAGAATGTGCACAATTCACATGCAACAACATTCATATGCCAAAAATTGTAATACCCCGGATTGTACGACCCTTCTATATATATATATATAGGGAAAGGATCGGTTGAGCACTCCTCTAGTGCTCACCGCGTGAACACTGGCCTTCGGGCGTTCATATCGAAAATCCGAACCGTTCACATTGATCTACACATCTAAATTAGTTTAAATATGTAAAATCAAATCATTTGAAATTCATTTTCCCATCCATCATGTGACTATAAAAACAATGATTTTCAGCCATACAATTTTGTAACACTTCAATGAATGGGCAAATGAATTTCAAATGATTTGATTTTACATATTTAGACTAATTTAGATGTGTAGTTCAATGTGAACGGTTCAGATTTTCGATATGAACGCCCGAAGGCCTAGTGTTCACGCGGTGAGCACTAGAGGAGTGCTCAACCGATCTTTTCCCTATATATATATATATATATATATATATATATATATATATATATATATATATATATATATATATATATATATATATATAGTATGTATGCGTGCATATGATTGCAATATTTTGTTTGAGTATACGAATGTTGGAGTGAGTCCATGTTTGCGGGACAGTTTATGAGAGCGGATTGCGTTCTAAAAGATGCACGAGAATGAGGAGGACCGATACTGGTATAAACATTAGTTTTCGGTACGATGCCTATGCGAATATAACATCGTATCATACTACGATGGATATACATTGCGTACGCACGATAAATCCCTCGTCTCGCATTCAAAAGAACCAATTTAAGATAAAATGGGCAGGCAACACATCCCACCACAAACCATTTGCTAAAGCCATGGTTTTGGCTCAAAACCACCCTACCACCTATCCTACTACCCCTAGGATCCGGCCCACTTCTTCTACCCTCTCTTCTCCTTCATTTCTCCATCAAACCCCCCCCCCCCCCCCCCATTCCACCTCCCTTGCCCTGGAATTTCAGAACTCCACCAAAAAAAAAAATAGGAGCGAAAGAAGAGAGAATGAAGAAGAAGACTCAAGGAAGGATTCTCAAAGGAAGGGAGCTCAAGGAGATCAATTCCTCTACAAGCAACCAAGGGTGGGGAGTAACTTTAAACATTCCTTTATGTCTCTCAACCGATTTTCTTGCATGCATGTATGATAGGAAGTGCTAGTGTGATTATCTAAGAAGTTGAAAGATGAAACCAGAACTTAAACTAGAAAACTTGTTCAGAATGCTATTTTGTAAATTTTTTCGCGAGCAAACCACAAAGAATTAGGCCATGAAATTTTCAGGGATTGTTCATATATATGTGTAGATAGTTCATGATTTATTTCGGATTTTTCTGAGGATGTTTGATATTTTAATAAAATCAAATGGTAGAACTGTGTCGTAAGGCAGAATCAGCAGTTGGTTAGCAGGATTACTGATATTATTGGAATTTTCCCAATTTATTGGAGCATATTCTTAATGTAAAATTTTTAACCTGTATTCCCACATGCATCTAGTCTCTATAAAAAAATTAGGAAAATGTTTGGATGAATTTATAGGCTTGATAAAAATTGATCTTTAAACAGTAGCTGGAGTTGAACTGAAGAACATGATGACTTTCTGTGATTAATTAAAATAGAGAGAACTCAGTGTATACTTGGAGTTTTGACATGAAACCTTTTGCATGTTGTTTATTATGACCTCTATCATCACTGTAAATTTTGTGCCATTTAGATGAGTATGGAAATTATGATGGTTTATTTAGCATGTACTCTGCTAGTTTCAGCCAATTTTGATATCTTGTAAAGATTGCACATTTGAGGCTCATTAATAGCAAAATTTGAGAAACTGTTTCATTAGAGATTTATAGTAGACACCAAGATCTTTCCAACAAGACCTATTTGAGGTATTTCCAGTAAGTGGTTGATTTACTGTGATTTTTGTAATACTGAACATAGACCAAGAATGGATCTGAGTGTTTTGATTTAGAAAGACCTAGTGTGTGACATGGTGCATTTGTGAGAGATGTGAGTGTTAGGGTGATCTATTGGTGGATTTTGGACTCATGACTAGCTGGAGAGTTGTTCAGGACACCCACACCCTTCTATAGAACTTGGGTTTGTGATGTTCTGATGAACGAGTAATGTTTTGTGCTACCGGTAAGGTGCATCCCGTGTATAGGAAATACACAGGCTGAGGCTTGAGAGGCTATTTTGGGGATCAAGATGATTGAATTTGAGTTTATGATCAATTAGGAAGTTGTAGCCTAGGATCTTACCTTTCCGTATTGGGCTCGTACACTCCAATCAGAGTTGTATTGAGAGAGTTATGACCATTTTAAGTTTCGGGCAGAAACCCATTAGGTTGCTTAGTCTGGGGTGTTGACTAGGTATTATATGGACTTGTTCGCCAATGTACTACAATGTTGATAAATTCTTGAATGGGGACGTCTGGTGTCTGTTGGTGATGTTGTTGACTCCCATAGTGGGATGCGTGACTCAGGATAGTCACTAGGCTAAGGGATACCCTGCATCTGTCAACCCTACATTATAAACTTCCGCCAAAGCGTAGGACATCCAAGCCGTGCCATTGAGATAAGTTCATAGCCCGGGTCAGGGGTGAACATACATTCATTGCCGGGATAGCAGCAAATGTAGGCCGTAATGCTGGACAATTCCAAGCCAGAGAAGTGGCGAACCGGGCCGGTATCGCCAGGGCCAGAGGTTGATAGGCAAGTGTGGAAGCAATTTTATCTTTTACCCAAAGTAATAGAGTAAGGCTGGGGTTAGAATGACATATTAAGGGGTTTAGGTAATTGCATTAGTCCTAGCAGACCATAGTCGGTGTTGTACCTTTCAGTCATAGGGATATGTTTTCGGCACTCATGAATGAGTCCTCAACTCGTATCTCGATTTGTTAATTTCCAAAGTTTTGCCAGAGTAAGGTACGGGAGGCAAGAAGGATTTGACCTCTCGAGGCGCTCACGTCCCTATTAAGGTACGGAGGCTAGGAGGATTTGACATCCTGAGGCGCTCACGTCCCTTTGGTGTGTATATAAGTTCATAACCCGTTCAGGGGTAAACACGCATGCGTCAGTCCATAGCTCGGGTAAGGGGTGGACATGGGAATCATACGGTCTGGTGACCGGATTCAACACTGCTTTCTGAAGAGGTCCATATGCGGGTACCAAGTGGCAGCTATGACTACCACTTAGACACTGCAGTGGCGGAACAAAACCGACCGACTGCAACCTCCTTGGGCGACGGACAATCTATTGGGAACTGGATGAGTACATGGGTAGGATGCATGGAGAGGGATTGAACCCTACAATCAGGAGAGGCGAACTCCTTGGAAAGTATGTAGTATGGGATGCATACGTTTCCATCGAAGTTGATTTTGGGAAAGTATGTAGTATGGGATGCATACGTTCCCAACTGAATTGCAATAGAGTAGGTGCATCGTGAGCATTCTTATTTTGTGCATTAGATTAAGCTATGCTTGGGTCTGGAATGCATGTAGTATGAGATGCATGCGGATCCAAATTCCCGAGTCTTGCTTGCTTTAGAATAGGCTTGTGATTGGTGCATTTAGTTGTTAGATCATGGCATACACGAGCACTACATAATTTAGGATGCACGTTTCTCTTTCCATTCAAAATGGTTTGTGATTGCCAATTTGGAGGAACCCTGTTATTATCAGTATTGCGTCAGTCAAAGTACTAACGTTTCCCACCTTTTAGGTACCAGTTCTACCTTTCGAGCTGGTGCAAAGATATCAGAGTCGCGCAGCAGAAGACTCAAGCCGAGGAGCAAGTCCCAGGAAAGTAGATTGACCGTTCAGCGGAGCTTCGGTAGTGAGCCGTCGACTGCCAGTCCGAGAGAAAGTTGTTAACTTTACAAAAGGAGTGATGTATGTTTGTAATAAGATGTACTGAGTTTATATAATTTGTATTCTTATCAAGAACGAGACATTGGTTGTAATCAATGATGTAATGACTTATTTGGCAATAAAAAGTTTTTAAATTTCCGTGTTATTACTGTGTTGAGATGCATTTGAAGGCAAAATTCTGGTAAGTGTCACGGATGTCCGGTAACGGGAATCCGGGGCGCTACAAAAATAACAATATTTAATGCAACAATATTTATATATACAAAATATTGTTGTACAAAATAATTATATTTTGGGGGTATTACAACATCGATCAGATTTTCTGGGTACATTCTGATAATGCGTGGGTCCATAAGGAATGGACGTCCCACACACCCCTCCATCTCGTACTCCATCGATTCGTACAAGGTGTCCGACAGGTAAATGAACTTATCCTTTCTCCTCGGGGGATCGCAGAGTTCGATGCGGGAAGATAACCACCACGCCGTTGGAGGATGACTCCTCCCCATCTTGGCCCGAAGGGACCAATTAAACTTCCTCATCCATTTCCTCCTCCAAATGGTTGTCGGAGGGACTGACAACTGGGGTTGAACTCACCCCCACTTTGCCCTCCGGTCTTCATGACCTCTCTGATTCCATCGACGCGAAAGATGATTGAGACGTTGACTGCGAGGGTGACTCACTACTACCCGAGGTTAAGGCTAAGTCTCCAGACCGTTCCCTAGACATGGTTAGATTAATACTTTACTTGGTTATGGAAATTACGGGAAACAACCAAAAAGACCGCTGGAGGAATAGGTGAAATTTCTAGAGAGATAAGCTCTGGTTGTACGAAGAGTAAGTGTTATGAGAGGGAGAATATATAGAGCGGAAGGAGACTTCTCGATAACCACAAGTCACGTGAAGACTCCTTGATAGCCACAAAAGCCGTGTGATGACTCCTCAATAATCGAGAAACAACATGAGGAAAAAAATCGACACCTCTGTCCCTCTTTCACAAATTCAATATGCTCGTCCCTCGCCCTTCAGCATGGTAATCTGGGACACTTGCAAATTTCTAATATAAATTTGCTTGGTTCGTCCTTTGCTCCTCAGCGTGGTAATCCGGGTCACTTACGAATTTTCCCCACAAATTTGTTTGGCTCGTATCTCGCCCTTTGGCATGGTAATTCAGGTCACTCGCTAATTTCTAACACAAACTTGCTTGGCTCATCCCTCGTCCCCCGGCGTCGTAATCCGGGTCACTCGCGAATTTCTAACACCAACTATCTTGGCTAGTCCCTTGCCCCTCGAAGTGGTAATCCGGATCGTTAGCAAATTTCCCTCACAAATTCACTTGGCCAGTCTCTCGACCCTTTGCATGGTCATCTAGGTCACTCGCGAATTTCTCCAAAAAATTAGCTTGGCTCATCCCTCACCCCTCGGCGTGGTAATTCGGGTTACTCACGAAATTCTCCTGCAAATTTTCTCTGCTCGTCCCTCACCCCCCCCCCCCCCCCCGGTATGGTAATCCGGGTCACTCGCTAATTTCTATCACAAATTCGCTTGGCTCATCCCTCGCCCCTCGGCATGGTAATCTGGGCGACTCGCAAAATTCCTCCAACAAATTTGCTTGACTCGTCCCTCGCCCATCGGTGTGGTTATCCGGATCACTCGTGAATGCCCCCCCCCCCCTCTTTTCAAAAAAAAAAGAAAAAGGAAAAAAAATCGCGTGGCTTGTTCCTCACCCTTCGGCGTGGTTATCTAGGTCACTCGCGAATTTTCCCTGCAAACTCACTTTGCTTGTCCCTCGCCCCTTAACGTGGTATTCCGAGTCACTTGCAAATTTTCCCACCAATTTGCATGACTCGTCCCTCGCCCCTCAGCATGGTAACCTGAGTCACTCGCGAATTTCTTCCACATATTTGTTTGGCTTGTCCCTCGGACCACGGTATGGTAATCCGAGTCACACACGAACTTCTTCCCCCCAGATTTGCATGGCTTGCCCCTTGGCAGCCGAGCGCCTATGTCATTAGCCACAGATTTTTCCCGACGAGAAATCTACTCCTCTAAGACTGTTAAAACTAATGTCCAGGAGTGGGGGGCTTATGATGGGAGTAAAAATCAAGGCTTATTAGTGCTAAGACCCCGAAAGGCCAAACGTTCTCTCAGTGCAACAACAGGCCAACAGTAAGAACATGGGCAGACCCAAGGCCCACAAAAAAAAACTGTAGCCCGACTAATGGGGATTGACTAGGAATTTATGGTTGGCAATCAGATCCCCCGAAATCAGAGAAGCAATTAACGGTTCAGATCATTGATCAAAGGGATCAACTCAAATCAGCTAAGGGATTCCCCCCAAACTAGTCCTATACAAACCTCCGTCCTCAGTTACCAGGTAATCACAATTTCAGTAATTAAAACCCAGCTTTGACTTTAGCTACTGACTTAATCATCGAATGGTCTATCGCCGGGATCACCCCCGATATTTCAAGTTGTCCTTGCAAGTTTCTGGCGGGACGCCAGCCATTGCAACCACTATAACTTCTACCAAATTTCACAAATACTAGCCTCACATCTGGGTCTGATCAATGATTTTGTTCTAAGCTTTCCATAAAAATACAAGGACTCTTCATTTGTTGCTCCTACACAAAAAAAAGCAGCATCAACAAAAAGATGGAATATATATCAAATGTCATATTAATTGGAGATATGATGGATCCATGGTAACCTTCTTAAATAAGCAAATAAAGCTAACATATACAAAAAGCTAATCTAAGTCAAAACTCAAGATATCAAGCCTATAATCTCTACTATTTTAATGGGAGAGTTGGGGTTTGTAACAAACAAACCCTAACTTTGTAACTATATAAACACATATAATGCACGTCCAAACTATATCCAACAAATATAAATGTGCACCGCACGTGTAGCCCAAATCAAAACATTCAAATAAAAACTAATTTTGTTCTTATTCGATATATATTCATTTAATTTGATGACTTTACTTTTTTTATACATGCATTGCACGTACATTATACTAGTGAAGATAATGATAAGTTGAGTCCTATTTTCATATGTATTTTAATATGATTATAACATAAAAATGGCTCTTTAATCTTAAAAGTGAATTTGTTTTGAATGATATTTTATTTTCCATATCTACTCAAATCTCTACTCAAATATTTGTTTGGAATATTTTTGAAGACCCTCCATTTTAGCTATAGTTTTCCCTACTCCGTATAGTAAGCTTTTAAAGTTTTCAATGAAAAAAAGTGGTTGGCCAATAATTTTGAAGCGGGTTAAGTGTTGCACAAGCGATAACAAGAGGAAAAAAAAAGAGTTTTAGTATTTTTTAAAATTAAAATATGTTTAAAATACAAATAATTATGAAAATTGGAAAAAATATAAAAAACAAAAGACAAAATAAGAAATACCAATTAGAGGCTACGGCATCTTAAAAAAAGGGAGAAAAGGAAATATTCAATATCGGGTTGGACCGGATCAAATCCAAAGGTACTAAAAATATAAAGATTTTTAACAAGTAAAAAAAAACCTTGCTTAAGCGAAGCAGAAATATTAAGCAATGATCTATCACTTAAATAACACTTTTTACCTCTGGTAACCAAGCTCTAAAAATACCTCATCAATCTTTTATTTTCAAAATACAAGAAATTTCATTATCTTTAAGAAAACGTACAACATCATATTAACTTCTAAACAGTAGTTTCTAGAGTCTATTGTAATTTTATTTTTCTCTTGTGTGTTGTGCATGTTTCGTTCAATACTTCGAGAAAATTTTGTAGAGTTAATCTCTTTGAGCGAAGAGATTTGACTGTAAAAGGGTTTTGCTTCGACCAAGTTAAAGAAAAGTATTTTAGTGAATTGGAAAATCCAAGAATGAGGCCTTCATGTAGCGGATATAGGCAAGGGGTGCCGGATCATTATAAATCACTATGTTCATTGTTGTGATATATATTTATCTAAAGTCATTTTTGCATTTTATTTTAAATTAATTTAATTTAAGTCATCTTTTTTGAGAACTTTATTCATCCTTTCTCTAGTATTTTTTCAGGGATCCACACGAAGAGGGAGTTTGGATGGTCAAATGTTTACTCCTGGATAGGAAATTGAAGAGATGAGTACTATTTAGCGATTTAGTAGACAGTATGTGATTCGGGATTTGTTTTTCAACTTTTCTCAATAGTGCCCATTTTGGCCTAATCCCAGCCGTTTTACAAAATCTATCAAAATTGAATGGATTTCACTTGTGCGGCGCTGTTCAAAATATTTAATGAGTTTCTCTTTTCCCTCCTCCTACTCCCTCTACGCAACAGCCATGGTGCCTCCCACAACCCTATTATTGTTCCATTTCCAGTTCTCTGTCATGCTTCTTGATCTTCATCTCTAATTGGTCGGCTTTCTGTTGAGATCAATTAGGGTTTGTAATTTTCGGGGGTTCCTTTTTTGAAGGCAGTTGATTTCTTAACTCATCGATTTGGGTCTTAAGATCTGTTTGCGAGTATCTAACTCCTAAAAAATGTAAGATTTTGTAAAACCCTAGTTAAATTTATACAAATTTTGCTCAAAGTTAGTAAAACAGTTTTCTCCTTAAAAAAAGTGCATATTGTTTTAGGTTTTACATATATTATCTTATAATTTGTCAAAACTACACCCATATCGTCTTAAAACTTGTCATAACATGTGCCTTTTTCTATTGTTTAAAAAGCTATATGTGTTTGTCCTAGTGTATTTCTCTATTAATTGCGTGTTCTTTTGAGTATGTGTGTGTCTGTGATTTATTAATGAATTAGAGACAAACAAGTATACCCCTGTGCAAATTGCACAGACTTTACCTAAAGATATATTAAAACATTAATAACATTCAATAAAAAATTCGGCAAAACCTACCCATATATACAATGTTCTCCATATATAATTATAATCCAATAGATCGACATTCAATAATTATATAGTAAAGATGTTACAGAAAACATAATCTCGAAACTCAAGCATTTGATGACAATAAGACACCTCCAAACTCAATCACAATAACATTTTGATTGACCAAATGCTTAAATCCCAAGTATATATCCAGCGGATGGCTTAAATAAATTGTTCATGATAATAAAATATTCTAATCCACACGGTTAAAATGCAAAACTAATTTTCTAACCACAAATTGTTTAAAGCTAGGTAAATACAAAACCAACAAAGAAAATTGTGTACTAATTTCAACATGGTGCTATCAAAATATTTTTTGTAATTTCAACATAGAATCAACATCATTGAGTGGCTGAATTCTTCACACATGAACATCACATGTTGACCTACATAGAAAAAAAACATGAAATGAAAATTTAGTTAATTGCATCACATTAAAAGTTAACAATATGCCCTTCAAATATGTCAACACCACAAATTAATAAGTGTGGTTTTGTGCAATTATGAAATTATTTGAATAAAAATATTACTATTATTATTTATCTAATTGAACACAGTGAAGAAAAATAGATATAAACATTACATATTGAGATAAATAACAATATGAATTTTCAGATACACAAATAGGATTTTCATGTGATGAAGCTATAGGATTTTCACAGACACCAATAGGATTTTCAGTAGCATCTTTCTCTCCATCTAATGAAATGTCAAACACGGAAAAAGTGGGATGAGAAGATAGAAGATGAGGGAGTTTTGTTTTTTCTTTTTCTGTAAATTGGGTACACGGGTTGTATAATGTGTTAACAGAGCTAATCCTTCTCTTTAAGATTACTAAAGTATATAATATGATTACTTTTGTATTTTTATCAATTAAACCAACTACCTCTACTTCTTAACCAAATACTACAAAATAACTTTTTTGTGAGGCTTGGATGTAGTAAACCAAAGAAAATAAAGTTGCATAATTAGTTTTGCACTGACACCTACAGTAGCTAAAGGGACTGGGAGAAGTTATACATATATACAAACAACCCCTACTGGAGGAGTTTGATGTATAGTCATTGACAAATGTATCCGATTATCCTCTAGTAGGGTAAAATTTGGGAGAGCTGGAAGTGTCATGAGCAAATTGCTTCTGAATCAGTTTTGGAGCAATGTCATATTTAGAGGTAAACTGAGAATATCCTGCAACACCTCATTATCAACTAAGGTTTTTATGTAAGGATCCATATCCGATTCATGCCTCCAAAGTGATTGAATAAGAATAAAAACATTGGATTGAATTTTATTGGTGTTTTCTGTTACAACAATTTTTTTATGGCTGAGAAACAAACCTAAATTTCATACAAAGTAGGTGAATACGCATATTCTCTATTATGAGTAACTATTAGTCTATTATCTTTATGCATCACTATCTCACTCGCCTCTCTATGTTTGGCAGTCTCATAAAATTCTCAAGAATTCCAAGGGTGAAAGAGGCAGGGATATGTTAGTTATCTTTAAATATCATCTGTCTCCTTTCCAATTGGGCTACTTGTCAAATTAAAGTCTCACTCAGTCGCAGACTGTTTTATATTCCTAAATTTATATAATTCTTTTGCATACCCAATAGAATTAATTTCTAATTACACCCTTTCTTCGATTTCTTTTTTGAAATAATATCATATATAGTTCCATGCTTATTCATTTACAACTTGAACATGCAATGAACAAATTAAGTACCGATAAGACTATAATTAACCATTAATTGAAGATGCCCCTACTGCAATACTTAAAAGTTTTAAGGCTATAACTAGCCATTTATCCATTGCAGTACTGCAATACTTAAAGTGTTAAGACTCAAGATCCAATATCTTCGACCTCAAAAGAAATAGAATAGATTTCCAATAATTCATCTTCAATTAAATATAATTAGCCACTAATTGAAGATGCCTCTAAAGATTGCTACCGAAAGAATTGGTAACTTATCAAGTCAATGATTCATATCTACATCACAGGAAATAACAACAAAACGGGATTCATTTTTATTTTAAAATTTTACACATCAAAATGTATTTCAATTAAAAATAGAAATATACATGGTTAATAGATTCTTCCAACTCAGGATCGGGATGAGGGATCCGATCAAAATGCTCACCGAACTCGACGTGAACCTGCATTAAAATACCAAAAAATAAAAATGATATTCATTCATATACCTAGTTACCAGACTTGATATGTTAGTTCTCTTTAAATATCATCTGTCTCCTTTCCAGTTGGGCTACTTGTCGATTTAAAGTCTCACTGGGTACCAGATTGTTTTATATTCCTAAATTTATATAATTCTTTTACATACCCAATTGAATTAATTTCTAATTACACGCTTTCTTCGATTTCTTTTTTGGAATAATATAATATATAGTTCCATGTTTATTCATGTACAACTTGAACATGCATTGAACAAATTAAGTACCGATAAGACTATAATTTACCACTAATTGAAGATGCCCCTACTGCAATACGTAAAAGTGTTAGGACTATAATTAGCCATTAATCCATTGCACTACTGCAATACTTAAAGTGTTAAGACTCAAGATCCAATATCTTCGACCTCAAAAGAAATAGAATAGATTTCCAATACTTCATCTTCAATTAAATATAATTAGCCATTAATTGAAGATGCCTCTAAAGATTGCTACCTAAAGATTTGGTAACTTATCAAGTTGATGATTCCATATTTACATCACAGAAAATAACAACAAAAGGGGATTCATTTTTATTTTAAAATTTTAAAAAAAAAATGTATTTCAATTTAAAATAGAAATATACCTGGTTAATAGATTCTTCCAACTCAGGATCGGGATGAGGGATCCAATCGAAATGCTCACCGAACTCGACGTGAACCTGCATTAAATTACCAAAAAATAAAAATGGTATTCACTCATTTTAAATCTAACAATGTTGTTTAAAAAAAGAAAATAAAAATTGAAATTGAAATGGTTTGTGAAAAGAAAGGTTAATTAAGCTTATTAGAGCACTTCCTTGTCACACTGATTTTTAGATTTAGCACTTAACCTTTATTTTGAAAAGAATTGTTTCTACATAGGTCCACGATAAAGATTACTGTAATTATTTTTTCATTAGTCCAGCAAACAACTCCACATTGAAAGCCTCAATCACATAATAATAAATTATTATTATTATTATTATTATTATTATTATTATTATTATTATTATTATTATTACAGTAATCTTTGCAAAATTACTGTAATATAAACAATGACAAAGTGGCATCTCTTTGAAAGTGGCATCAATAACATTTACCAAAAGATAAATTACAGTAATAATAAATAATGACAAAGTGGCATCTCTTTGAATGTTATTGATGGACCACCTTCAAAATGACAAAGTGGCATATCTTTGAAAGTGTTTATACTTATCAAAGATAATTACAGTAATTTTGCAAAGTGGCATCAATAACATCACTTATAATTATAATCCACTGAATAAAAAAATGTTAAGTAAAAGGGGACATACGATGGAGGGTAGAGACGGGCGGGATCAGGGCGGGATCGACGACGGACGACGACGATGACGGGCGGGATCGGGGCTGGATCGACGATGGACAGCGACGATGGAAGGTAGAGACGGGCGAGATCGGGGCGGGGTGGGCGAAGGGCGGTGGTAGGGACAGACGGGTGAGGAGATGTGGGTGGGTTTTGGGGTAGGGAGAGTTAGGATTTGTGAGTTTTGGGGAGATGTGGAAGAGGAAAGGTTTTTTTTGGGTGTTTTTTTAATTAATTTTGTTTTGGCAATTGGTGTGGACTGCACGTGTCAATTGCTACTTTTTCTCTCCTTTCTATATTTCAAATAGAGAAAGGAGAGATGGGGTAGGCCTATTTGCTTAAGATATATATAAAATAGTGTTTCCCATTTATTTAGCATGGAAAAGCATTCAATGGCTTCAAACAAATAAGAAAACAGTGAACTTTCAATAATCAGGATAACTTTGAACTTGTCATTGCTTTTTTCTTCCAGTGGAAAAGCTTCAGCCCACACATCCTTAGTCTAAACGTTCCTAAAAACACGGAAGAGAATGTAACAGAAGGCATGTAGAATCCAATCCAAAGACAATCTAAGTAAGACAATTTTCCACCCCCCCCCCCCCCCCAAAGAAAACCACATATTTTGATGGTTCTGTGAGATGTAAATGAAGATACAGTGAACAACTATCAAATCTATAGGCTTATCGCTCAGTATTTTTGTTTGTAAACTGCCTCTGTACTCCGTTTTCTGTGTGTATGCATATTTGTGAGAAAATGGGAGGCAGGGAGGGAAGTGGAACATTATCTCATTATCTTGTACATTAGGACACTAAGTGGAGTTTTTGGTTATCACCGTCATCTCTAATAGGACACAATTACAAATTAGATGATGAATGAGATGGTTTGCATTCTCTCACAAAGCAGCCACCAACAGTTATCAAATCAATAACATGCAGAATTCACCATAATAAATTGTAAGAATTCAGGAAAATTTGTTCTGTGTCATATTGACATTGAGAATTTATAGCTTTTTAAAGTGCGTATTTTGAACCTTTACAATGTATTCTATTGATTACTTAAGAAGCACATATAAAGGCATAGCTAACTACATAAAATTCTTACCAGAATCTGCCAAGAGTGGTAGACATCTATAATGTTTTGCTTCCTCCACTCATTCAAATCAAAGACATTCATCCCATAAGCCCAGCCACATGCATTAGGATCAATTTTTTTTGCGATGAGAGCATTCGAAAAGTTAAGATACTTGTCGAACCTATGAAAACTCTTTCCACAAGTCTCTACAGCACCATTCACATTCCCTTTGACATTGATTCCCCAAAGTCCTGTCAGATCTTTCTGTACTACCACATCATCATCTAGAAATACAACCTTGTTAAGTTTTGGAAAGATTTCAGGTAAGTATAACCACAGATGATTCAGGATGGAAAGGTACTTTGGGTTTCGGTACTTCAAATTCCCATCAGATTTTGCACCATGGGCGACGATGACGGGCGGGATCGACGATGGACGACGACGATGGAAGGTAGAGATGGGCGGGATCAGGGCGGGGTGGGCGAAGGGCGGCGGTAGGGACGGACGGGTGAGGAGATGTGGGTGGGTTTTGGGTAGGGAGAGTTAGGATTTGTGAGTTTTGGGAAGATATGGAAGAGGAAAGGTGTTTTTGGATGTTTTATTAATTAATTTTGTTTTGACAATTGGTGTGGGCTGCACGTGTCAATTACTACTTTTGCTCTCCTTTCTCTATTTTGAAATAGAGAAAGGAGAGATGGTGTATGCCTATTTTCTTAAGATATATATAAATGTGGTTACTGCATAAAGCATCAATAAGGCTGAATACGATAAGAGAAAGAACTAGACTCCTAAATTACATATAACGCGGTTTCTTTATCCCCACAAAAACAATGAACAGAGGCCATTGACCTTTCAAGGAATGATATTAGTGGATGGATGCCAGTCAAAAAGATATTAGTTGATGGATTTAACACAGAAGAATCCATGTTGGATAAATTATTTTTTCTTTCCCATTTCCCACATAGATAAAGTCTATTGCGGGGATGGCATTCCTGTAGATCGGGTCGGGCCGGGCCCAACCCATTCGGGTTGTCCTGTGTTTTGGACGGGTTCGGCCCGGATTGGGGGATTAACCGGGCGGGGCCAGGGCCGGGGCGGGTTGGGAAGAGAGAAAGTCGACCCGGTTGACCCACGAACCCGTATTGGCTAGAGCGGGGTCACGGGTTGGCCCGCAAAATTCATTAGTTAATTTTTTTTTTAACTCCAAAAAATTTAAATAAAAAAATTAATTGCCCACTGCCCACTACTCAATTAGCCCACCTCATCCTAGCTATTTATAGCCAACTCCACCTCCTCACTTCTCTCATCTCACCAATGTAAGAATAAATGCAATTGGATTTTAAACTTTAAAAACTTTTAGTCCCACATTGGTGAGATGAGATGGTTAGCAATAAATAGCTAGGGTGAGGGTTATATAATTGAGTAGTGGATAGTAATCAATTAATTTTGATGTTCACAACCACTTTTATAAAATTTTAAAATATTATAGAGTATATCTATATGCATATATATAAAGACTTACTAGGTATGCCCGTGGGCACGTGCCTAAGGTACGATTCGGAACTGCATATAAATTTATTTGTAGTTATTTGGTTGTGTGAACTGCATATAAATTTATGCATTATACATGCTAAGATCAAAAGTCATTCACTCTACCTCTTTAACAATTATTCATTAAATTGTTTCAGTTTTTTAGTTATTTCATCTTTATTGCCCTTAAATTTCTCAATACTGACTTATCCAATTCTCAAAAAACCTACCTATTTTTCAAGAAATGTGAGCACATCAATTAAAAATATGTACCATGACAAGAAAAAAAAAATCTGAGTGTAAACAAATACAACCACCTTTCTAATACAATCATCTTCTCTATACAACCCTCCATTGAAATTTTATTGTTTCCTAATTGTTTTCTAATACAATCACCTTTAAATTATTTCCTACGGCACGTCATCACGAAGAATGATTAATTAATTAAGTTATTTAGTAAAAATTTCGACAGTCTCCAGTAAAATTTTACAGGCAGTTAATATTAACTTTGACGTAATAGAATTCGTTTGATATTAGCCAAGATATTAGCCAAGATATAAAATAGTCTGATCTAAAATAGTATCTTCTAAAATTTTCATATTAACCAAGATACAAAATAAAAACCAAGATTTTGTTTGAAAACGTAATATATTTTTAGGAATTGTAGTAAAAATTTCGACAGAATCTCCCTTTACATATTAGCCCTTTTAGAGCAATTCCTTGCGGAATTCTGCTCACAATTAAAAAATTGACATCACAGGCAGTCAATATGAAAGCTCCCCAGGCCAATCCAAGCAACATCACACATGCATCATATATAGGGCTCTGGGGAGAGGGGGGGGGGGGTAATTTTCATATGACTAAAGATACAAAATAAATATCAAGATATCGTTTGAAAACATAATAGATTTTAGGAAATTTAGTAAAAATTTCGACAGAGTCTCCCCTAAAATATTAGCCATTTTAGAGATATTCCTTACAGAATTCTGCTAATAATTAAAAATATAACATCACATGCAATAAATATCAATCCTCCCCAGGCCAAACCAAGCAACATCACACAGGCATCATATATATAAGGCTCGGGGGGGGAAATCATAATACAATGCAAGATACAAAATAAAAACCCAAAATTTCTTTTGAAAACGTAATAAGTTTTTAGAAAAACCTTTGAAAAACCTTTCAAAAACCAAATATAGAACCCAATACTCCACAACTTTCCGGGTACGGGTATTAACATAACTATATTATATCATCATTATATACAGATACTTACATCATCTCCCAAAATGCTAAATATTACAACTATTACAACTATTACATCCTCCACCATAATATACACCAACCAACCGAATAACTAAAAAAAATTACAGGGTTGTAGGAAAACACAATGCTTCGAGTCTTCAAAAATTGGACCAAAAAGTGACCCTAAAAACACAGTAAGAGTTTGGAAACAAATAGTAAGAGTTTACAATAAACAATTAAAACAATGAGAGTTTTAAAACAATAGTAAGAGTTTTGAAACCATTACCTTTCAAACAAGACAATGCCTTTTAACTCAATGGTTTGAACCTAATATGTTCTTCATCACCTTACCAAAAGTTAAACTGTCAATATGTACATAACGGTTCTGAGTGTAGACGACAATCTGGGGAAAAAAAGAAGCATTAAATTAGCCGCAATTAACGGCAAACATAGGGTGTAGTTGGAAACTGTAGATTAATGGGTACATGCATTTGAAGCCTACATCTATTGCAGCCACAGTTGCATTTCTAAGTTATTTTAATGCTTGTTAGTTAGTTTCATGTTTAATATTTTTTATGTTTAATATTTTGTTGTTGCATGAAATATACCGATTTCTCCACTTGCTAACCATGTTTTATTATAGGGAAACACTACTAATTGTTGCAATTTGAAAGTTTAAAGAACTGAAAATTTGTTGGAGCCCATTATTTTGGATGCATCTCTAATTCATTAACATGGTTATGTTATTTTTGCAATTTACAGAAAATGCTAGGGTGATTGTAAATCAAAAGGGAGAAAATGAAAGGTAAGGCGATACACTTATTCTGTTTTAAGTGCATTATTGCATAAACTTGTAAAAATACTATGTCACAACGTTCATTTTGTCAGTTGACAAAAAATTTACTTTATTTATTAACATAAGCATAGTCTCTTGATTTGATAAATTAAAATACCAACTAATCAATGCTTGTACATGTTACTCACCTAACCTTTTTTTATGAAGATACAGAATTACGAATTTATGATCTTTAGATCTATTTCGTTTTATTTGTTAGAAGTGGATAAATACAGACTGTAGCTTGCATCATATGATCTACTTTTTTTTTCCTTCTAAAGGATTAACTAAATAATTTGTAAATATTTCCAAATGCATATCTTATTTTTTAAGCTTATTCTGTTGAAATTGACCTCGGAATTATTATTAATTGGTTACTTGCTTTTTCTTTGATTAGTCTGAGATCCATAAATTTAATGAGTTCTATTGGCTATGGTTGTAGGATCTGCTATTACTGGCCCATTGGAAAAGAATGTGCTGACCTGTGGCCAAAGATTGTTAGTGCTGCCAATGCCATTGTTTAACTGTTGCTGCTGTTTCATGAATTATGGCATTGTGTTCTTAATTTTGTGATCTCTAGACTTTTGCAGTTTGTGTTAGCTTTAATTTTTTCTAGGTTGGAGTTTAAATTTCAGTGTTTATTGATAATGATTATATGTTATCTTTATAATCAGAAGTGCGGTTTTCTGATTACTAAATTAACAATTGAACATATGACATTGGTGCCAAATGTGTGGTACTCTGCATGAAATTCATTAAGACTACTTCAGATGAATCCCAGGTTTTTGAAAGTTTAATGTAAGCATCCTCTGAAATTCTTGGTTTGATTGTTTGATTGTAAATCTTGTTTCTTCCAAATTTGATTGTTTGTGAGAGTCTTAAGCAAAATTAGTTTGACTGGTTTGGAAGGGACTACTAAATATATTTTCAGCGACAAAAGTGTTAATAACCTTCATTTGCAGATATCTGATTCTCGTTTTTTTCTAAAGCCAGTATGCCCATAAAAAAGATGTGTACGAACCTATGGATTTTGTTGGAGTTATGTCTTTCATCAAAATTTCAATGATTGGTAACGAACCTATTGTCATCAAAATTTCAATGTTGGAGTTATGTCTTTCTTTTTAGTTCTTTGCAGAGTTAACATTGAGCTTCCCTAAACTTTATTCGTGCTTAAGATTATGGATGGAAATTTGATCTGGGTTACCATGCTTGCAGTGGGTGTTGGCGAAGGAATGGCTTGTTGCTGGTAGTGGTGGTGGTGGCAACGACCTTGTTGAAGATAGAACGTAGTGATTGGAGGTTTGGGAAGAAATGCATTGGTGATAGGGTGGCGATAGTGCAGGCCAAGATGAGAAGAAGATAGAAGAGTTTCAGGGTGTTAATGGTGGCGATAGCTATAAATGCAGTGTTCAAAGAGAACGGTGTATCTAAATGTTTACATTATTATGAACTGTACCAAAATGTTTACATTATTGGTCGGTCTCTACTTACTAAGTGTATATATCTTATTGACAACCAACTCGATGCCTTGCGATGATATAGTATATGGTTTGGAGTTATCCTTGACTGGGCACAACAAATGTAATCAGTTTCCGTATTACACAATTGATGGTGGTCTCTGTCTTCTAGGCATGAATGAGAAGGCGAAACTCATTTTTGAATAGCTAAAACATGTTTATTATGTGTGTTTCTAAAACGTGTTTATTATGTTTATATTATTTTAGCTAAAACTCATCTTTGAATATCTAAAATAAAAAAAAAAAATAAAAAAAATAAAAAGACCGATGGTGGTTTATACAGCCAAATAGACTTAATGTAGTTTATATAGCCAATGACTTATGTGCTAAATTAAAAACTAAATCAACATTGCACAATATGACAATCCTAATAAATATGGGCAGCAATCTGCATGCAAAACAATAACTCAAAACTATTGGTAGCACCGAACATTAAAAAAAAGATTATTTAGTTATTTTAAATCTAAAGGTACTTATCAAGCGATGTTTAGAATAAAAAAATTGGCAGCATCGAATAAAAAAAAAATCTTATCAAGCGATGTTCAAAACTAGTGGCAGCATCGAACAAAAAACATTCAGTCTCACTATAATTGTGAGTAAACATGCCTTAACCTCAAGTATATTTATCGTAGGCGATGTGTAGCGCCCCAAATTTCCAATATAATATCTCAGAAATACGTGGCACAATTTCCAGAATCAACTTCAATGTAATCATAAACATAGCAACCAAATGCAGGAAAATTTAAAATTTTTATTACATCAATTATTTACAAAGTACAGCGGAAACTTAAACACCTTGAATTACATTTTCTTTCCTTTACAACACATTCTTTTACAATTTACATAAGCCATAACATCAGTTTAGCACAAGCATCCAAATCCCAAGCTATAAGCACCTACCTGTAAAACATGAGGCTAGAGATAACCCTAATCCCCAAAACTATATGGATCAGCCATAACGGTGTGAGTGACATCAAAAGAAAAGCAACATAAATAAACATAAGGATAAAGTCATAAATAACATGCATCAATAGCAAGAATAAATGAAATAAGAAATAACAATAAATAAAACATGAAAACATCAAGTGAAACTAGACTAAGTGTCAAGTGTAGAAAAACTGGAAACAACATGCATAAAACCAAGTCAAGAAAACACCAATGCTATATGCTGACTCTCTAATGCATACTTGTCGGATTCTACGCATTGCATTCTACATAGGTCCGGTGCAAGCCCTTATCGTTCTTCACTTGATAGGGTTAAATACCCCGCTATGCAACTAATTGTAACCCGTGTTTTTCCAAATCTGTATTTTCTGTGTTTTTTGGGTATTTAAAATTTTTGTAATCTATTTTCCCGCTTTCAAATTCTTTTTCTTAAAATGTATTATTGGATATTATATTAAAATCTATTTTCGACCAATAATTTTATTTGTAACTATTTTTTTATGATTTTTATATTGTAATACAATTCTTATTTTCTTATTATTATTACTCTTATTATTATTATTACTGTTATCATTATTACCATTATTATTTTTATCATTTTCTTATTATTATTGTTATTAGTATTACTGTTATTGTTGATATTTTTGAATGGTTATTAAAAATCCACTTTTATTTACTAACTGTATTTGTAGTACTATTTTGTCATGCAAATTACATTTTTAATTCATATTTTTATCGGTTATTTCATATATTCTATTGGATCTTTTCATATAAACCCAATACTCCTTTATTAAACCCTATTTCCAATTTAATAAAACCCATATCTAACCCTATAACCCATTTATCTTATTCTAACCCATACCCTGGTTCCCATTACTCGTTCACCCCAAGCCCATAAACCCGAAAACCCAATACCCACACACACCTAACCCTAATCTATCCTAATATATTTCCCAATTTATACCTCACCCTGCATACTCCCTCAGCCATTTCCCCTTCTCTCCTTCTCTCCAAGCAGCCTATCAACCCATCCCTGTGCTTCCTCCCGCTTTCTCTCCCTCTGCCTGTGTGCACCTCCGACCTCCACTTCGGCTCCTGTTCCTCTCGGTGATCACCTCGGCAGCCTCGCGTCTAGTCGCGATGCTGCCTTAGCACCCTACAACCGCCCTGGTCTCCTCCTGTTGCGATGCTGCTCCGTGACAGCACCGCAGCGACCTCGTCCCCCTGCAGCACCCCAACGTCCAGCAGTGGCGAACGCCAACAGCTCCGCAGTCAACTTCCTTACCTGCAGCCACCTACGGTGCCGCCTACCCCTGCTCCTCTCCTTCCTGGTTGCGCTGCTCCGACGCCGTCAGCAGTGCAGGAAGCATCGCGACAGCCTCCTCTGTTGCACCGTCCTTTTCCCTCCGACGCCGGCAACAGCGTGCCACGACAGCAAGCGCTTCCCGCTGTAATCATCCTGTCCTCACCATTTTCCCGTCGTGTTCCGCCCGTTCCTCGCTCTCTCTTTGAGTTCGTGGTTGGTTGTTATGTGTGGTTCGTGAGTTGTGCTCATGTTGGGCCGTGTTTTCATTGCTCGTGTGCTCGTATTCTCGTTCGTTGGATTGTGTTCGTGATTGGTTCGTGGTTCGTTCTTTGTGTTTGTGGTTCGTGTTCGATCCGTTCGTTGAGTTCGTGCCCGAGATCCGTTCCCATTATTCTTGCTTTTGCTTCGTTTTCGTCATCGTCTTGCAAACAAGTAACTTGTATTCTTTTCTTTGTGTAATACAAGTACTAAATACCGCCTGTAGTGTAGTTGGGTTCTAGAGACAATTTGTGTGTGAATTCTCTGTTATCTATTGTCTCTACTGTGATGATTTGACCATAGTTGCCTCACGACATACATGATATGATATAACCTAGGATTGACCACAACTTGTTGTATATATACATGTTATTCATATGTATATATGCATGTTATACCGCCTGTAGTGTAGTTGGGTTCTAGAGACAATTTGTGTGTGAATTCTCTGTTATCTATTGTCTCTACTGTGATGATTTGACCATAGTTGTCTCACGACATACATGATATGATATAACCTAGGATTGACCACAACTTGTTGTATATATGCATATTATTCATATGTTATGTTGTGCTCGTTCGTATTATTCGTGCTAGACTTGTAGTGGACTTGGGAAATATCCTATAAAATGTTGCTTGGACATCTAGTATACTCTATTTCATGTTTGGTTATGTTTTGGATGAGTTCTATGTGAACTAGTGGATTTTGTGCATATGCGATTTTTTCAGTTTTGCTGGCTTTTCTGTTTTGATAAGTATTTTAGACCCTATTAAGGTCAGTATTTGCAAATATTTTGTGAACATGATTCATAGAGAATTCTTTCTATTTTCCAACCCTTTTGACAGATCTCAGTTTAGATTTACGAGTTGTGAGTTATATCTATTTTACTACAGTAGTGTCGAAAGATTTTCAGATTGTGTTTTCTATGAATTCTGAAGAGTAATCTATTTTTACTCTGGTATTAAAGTTATTATTTTGATCTAAAATTTTGCTCAGTACTTCTAGACTTGATTGGAGTTTACCCAGAATTTTTGTAGATTTATTTGATGAGTTTTACCAACCGTTCTATGTTTTCAGACAATTATTATACTTGCAGGTTTTTCGTGCTGTTCAGTAAAGAACTTGATTTTCGACATACTTCTACTTGCTGTTTGTAAAATATTTGTGAATATGAAAGTTAGCCTACTATATCTATTATTACCCTTTCGATGGATTTGGATTTCGATTTATGGTTTGTGAGCTATTGCTATTTTCGTACTAGAGTATTTACAATTTCGGATTTACAAAACTACCGCATCTTGATATTTTTTGATTTTTATTGACTAAACAATAATGTTAGAAATTATGATACTTTACATTCTGATACTACACATATAGGGGACTACCCGAGATTTTTCGTGGATTTAACTTGTGAGTTTTCATGTTGTTTTCTTGACTTTGAATACGGTCTTCTGATTTCTGGCTGAAAGCATTTTCTGGTTTCAATTCAGTTTAGATTCATGTTTTTTGTGAAATACTATATGACTTATATATATATTTTTTGTTTTGGCCAGAAGTCTATTTTCTAGATCTTCTGACGGATCCAGATTTGCATTCCTGTAGTAGCGGGAATCTCAATTTTGGTGCAACAATGTCTTGCGGTCCCGAATTGACATTTTGCCATGTTTAAATATTTGCATGTTGTTTCTTACATTTTGTGATTTAGAACATGTTCCTTGAATCACATGTGCCCCTAATACATCCTTGTCTTGTCCTGATTTTGTTCTCGTTATCTCGTGATCATGTGTATTTTGCAATAACAAGTAACAAGCCGGGGTTAAGGGAAAGATCTAGTAGTGGACAATATAGAAAAGTGTACTCGGAAGGGGGTCCGTGTTTCCCACATTTGGAATTTGGTATATGATTTGGATTATTTGGAATTTGATATATTATTTGGATTATTTAGAATTTGGCATATGATTTGGTTAAATTGGAATTTGGTATATGATTTGGATTACTTGTCCCTGGGTACACAGCCCTATAGAATATCCTACGAAATCTAAACGAAACTTGTTTGAATATAGCAACCATGTGATAAAAACTCAGGGCGCATGAAGTGCTACCTAGATATTAAAAACACAAGACTTGACATAACATGACACATGTACATGATACTTGACACCTGTTTACCTGTATACTTGATTACTTGTTTGCCTGCTTGCATGATACTTGATTCTTGATACTCATTACTTGTTTACATGATACTTATTTACTTGACTCTTGATACATGCTACTTACACTTGTTCATCTTTCCATACTAGTATTCTATTTTGTATCATGCATATTCCATATTATTAGTTAGTTTTTCATATGTACTTATATCTTGCACTACAAGCGGCCCGTAACTTGCATTGACGGGAGTTTGTTTTCTTTTTCCTCTTCCTGCAATTTATTAAACTGCAGATTTTGAAGACCAGGTGCCAGATGGTGTAGGTGATATGAGATATTAGTTGCTGGAGTTTTGCAATTTCTTTTCTTGTTGCTTATTTTGAACAATTGTATCTATACTTGGATTTATTTTGTAATTGGGCAATGTGACCCAGGATATTGACTTGTTCAGATCTGGATTATTTGATATTAATGTATTTTGTTTCAAGTATTCTTGTTGGTATTTTGATTCGTATGTGCATGCTTGGTTGATTCTTTTGTTTTCGACTCTGATTACTCTTGTGAAATGTTGTAAAGTTTCTGAACAGCTTATGGATGATGAAAATTATTCGCTGGGCTTAGTCACGTATCCGTATTCTGTAGTCCCTTTTGGGAAGCAGGGCGTGACAAGGTTTTTTAGTGATATCAGAGCCAGGTTTGGCTAATGTATTAGTTTGACTGATATATTAGACAAGCTTGGCTCGAACTGGGATCGGCTCAACATTTCACAGACCATGCATGCATGAATGAATTATAATCAACATTGATCTGGATACTAGTCTTATTCCATTCTTTTTTATCCATTCTTATTCAATCCCTTGATTCCTTGATTCTTCCGTCTTTTTAAGTCGTTCGCTTTGATTGATTTCTTTTTGGGTATGAATTTGTTCTTTTGTACCCATATCTTTCTGATTTTAATGCCATCCATTTTTTTTGTATTTTCTGTTTGGTCCGTCAGTCGGCATCGCTGGATGCTATTGGTAGAGTCCTCCCCGATCAGAGTGGTATAGCGGAAGCATGTGGGCCATAACCCACAGGTCCCAGGGATCTCTTGTTGTTTCTCTTTCCCTGTATTGTTTGCTTCTTTCTATCCCTTACATTCCTCTTCACCCGTTGACTCATTTCTTGGTTCATCTCTTCCTGTCCATACTTTTTTCGATTCCAACCCTATCTATTTTTTTTCATCTCTTTGCTTTGTTATCTTGCAAGTCTTGTGTTGTTTCTCCTTTATTTTTTATACCGGTTACTTCCTTATTGCATTCCATTTTGGCATCATGCACCCATTCATTATTTGATTCAATTCTTCCCTGTTCATTCTCTCTTTCAATTCAGTTCTACCTATTTCCTATCTTGCTTTGTTATCTTGTGTCGATTCTTTCCTTTAGATACTGCTTATTCTCTTTCATCCATTCCATTTGACGTCATTATTATCCACTTCCTTCTTTTTTTGGTATTGCCACGGCTTTGTTCCTTTCCCTTTTACCCTCTATTTTGTTACACTTCCCCAAGTTTGTTTTTGCCTTGTCCTATGTACTACCTAAGCAAATTTCGAGAACAAAATTTTGTTGTAAGTTGGGTAGGATTTGTAACCCTTGTTTTCCCAAATCCGTATTTTCTGTGTATTTTCTGTATTTTAAATTTTTGTAAATTATTTTCCTGCTTTCAAATTCTTTTTCTTAAAATATACTGTTGGATATTCTATTAAAATCTATTTTCAACCAATAATTTTATTTGTAACTATTTTCTACGATTTTTATATTGTAATACAATTCTTATTTTCTTATTATTATTACTCTTATTATTATTATTATTACTGTTATCATTATTACCATTATTATTTTTATCATTTTCTTATTATTATTGTTATTAGTATTACTGTTATTATTGATATTTTTGACTGGTTATTAAAAATCCACTTTTATTTACTAACTGTATTTGTAGTACTATTTGGTAATGCAAATTACATTTTTAATTCATATTTTTATCGGTTATTTCATATATTCTATTGGATCTTTTTATATAAACCCTATACTCCTTTATTAAACCCTATTTCCTGTTTAATAAAACACATATCTAACCCTATAACCCATTTATCTTATTCTAACCCATACCCTGTTTCCCATTACCCGTTCACCCCAAGCCCATAAACCCGAAAACCCAATACCCACATACACCTAACCCCAATCTATCCCTATATATTACCTAATTTATACCTCACCCTGCATACCCCCTCAGCCGTTTAATCTTGTCTCCTTCTCTCCTAGCTGCCTATCAACCAATCCCTGTGCTTCCTCCCGCTCTCTCTCCCTCTGCCTGTGTGCACCTCCGACCTCCTCTTCGGCTCCCGTTGCTCTCGGCGATCCCCTCGGCAGCTCGCATCCAGTCGCGATACCGCCCTAGCACCCTGCAGCCGCCTTGGTCTCCTCCTATTCCGACGCTGCTCCGCGATAGCACCGCAGCGACCCCATCCCCCTGCAGCACCCCGACGTCCAGCAGCACCGAATGCCAACAGCTCCGCAGTCGACCTCCTCGCCTACAACCACCTGCGGCGCCGCCTACCCCTGCTCCTCTCCTCCTTGGTTGCAGTGCCCCGACGCCGTCAGCTGTGTAGGCAGCACCGCAACAGCCTCCTTCGCTGTGCCGTCCTTTCCCTCCGATGCCGGTAACAGCGAGCCGCGACAGCAAGCGCTTCCCGCTGCAGTCATCCCTTCTTCGCCATTTCCCCATCGTGTTCCGCCCGTTCCTCGCTTTCTGTTTGAGTTTGTGGTTGGTTGTTGTGTGAGGTTCGTGAGTTGTGCTCGTGTTGGGTCGTGTGTTCATTGCTCGTGTGCTCGTATTCTCGTTCGTTGGATTGTATTCGTGATTGGTTCGTGGTTCGTTCGTTGTGTTCGTGGTTCGTGTTCGATCCGTTCTTTGAATTCGTGCTCGGGATCCATTCCCGTTATTCTTGCTTTTGCTTCGTTTCCGTTGTCGTCTTCCAGGCAAGTAACTTGTATTCTTTTCTTTGTATAATACAAGTACTAAATACTGCCTGTAGTGTAGTTAGGTTCTAGAGACAATTTGTGTGTGAATTCTCTGTTTTCTATTGTCTCTATTGTGATTATTTGACCATAGTTGCCTTACGACATACATGACATAATATAACCTAGGATTGACCATATCTTGTTGCGTGTTATTCAGATGTTATCTTATGCTCGTTCGTATTATTCGGGGTAGGCTTGTTGTGGACTTGTGAAATACCTTATAACATGTTTCTTGGACATCTAGTATACTCTATCTCATGTTTGGTTGTGTTTTGGATGAGTTCTATGTGAACTAGTGGATTTTGTGCATATGTGATATTTCAGTTTTGCTGGTTTTTCTGTTTTGATCAGTATTTTAGACTCTATTAAGGTCAGTATTTGCAAATATTTTGTGAACATGATTCGTAGAGAATTCTGTCTATTTTCTAACCCTTTTTACGGATCTCAGTTTAGATTTACGAGTTGTGAGTTATGTCTATTTTACTACAGTAGTGTCGAAAGATTTCCAGATTGTGTTTTCTATTAATTCTGAAGAGTATTCTATTTTTATTCTGGTATTAAAATTATTATTTTGATCTAAAATTTTGCTCAGTACGTCTAGACTTGATTTGGGTTTACCCAGAATTTTTGTGGATATATTTGATGAGTTTTACCAACCGTTCTATATTTTCAGACAATTACTATACTACCAGATTTTTCTTGCTGTTCAGTAAAGAACTTGATTTTCGACCTATTTCTACTTGCTGTTTGTAAAATATTTGTGAATATGAAAGTTAACCTGCTGTATCTATTTTATTACCATTTTGACGGATTTGGGTTTTCATTTATGGTTTGTGAGATATTGCTGTTTTCGTACTGTAGTGTTTACAATTGCAGATCTACAAAACTACCGCATCTTGATGTTATCTGATTTTTGTTGACTGAAGTATTTATGTCGGAAAATTATGAAACTTTATATTCTGATACTAGACATATAGGGGACTACCCCAGATTGTTCGTGGATTTAACTTGTGAGTTTTCATGCTGTTTTCCTGACTTTGAATACTTTCTTCTGATTTCGGGCTGAACGAGTTTTCTGGTTTCAATTCAGTTTTGATTCATGTTTTTTGTGAAATACTATATGACTTATATATATTTTCTGGTTTCGGCCGGGTGTCTATTTTTTAGATCTTCTGACGGATCCAGATTTACATTCCTATTGTAGCCGGAATCTCAGTTTTGGTGCAGCAACGGCTTGTTGTCCCGAATTGATATTTTGCCATGTTTAAATATTTGCATGTTGTTTCTTGCATTTTGTGATTTAGAACTTGTTCCTTGCATCACATGAGCCCTGATACATCCTTGTCTTGTCCCGATTTTGTTCTCGTTATCTCTTGATCATGTGTACTTTGTAATAAAAAGTAACAAGCCGAGGTTAAAGGAAAAATCTAGTAGTGGACATTATAGAAAAGTGTACTCAGAAGGGGGCCCGTGTTTCCCACATTTGAAATTTGGTATATCATTTGGATTAATTGGAATTTGGTATATGATTTGGATTATTTGGAATTTGGTATATGAATTGGTTAATTTGGAATTTGGTATATGATTTGGATTACTTGTCCCTGAGTACACGACCCTATCGAATCCCCTACGAATTCTAAGCAAAACTTGTTTGAATGTAGCAACCATGTGATAAAAACCCGGGGCGCATGAAGTGCTACATAGATAATAATAACACAAGACTTGACATAACATGACACCTTTACATGATACTTGATACCTGTTTACATGTATACTTGATTACCTATTTGCCTGCTTGCATGATACTTGATTCTTGATACTCGTCACTTGTTTGCATAATACTTGTTTACTTGACTCTTGATACATGCTATTTACACTTGTTCATCTTGCCATGCTATTTTGTATCATGCATATTTCATGTTATTAGTTAGTTTTTCCCATGTACTTGTATTCTGCACTACAAGGGGCCCGTAACTTGTATTGACGGGAGTTTATTTTTTTTCCTCTTCCTGCAATTTACTAAATTGCAGATTTTGGAGACCAGGTGCCAGATGGTGTGGGTGGTATGAGATACTAGTTGCTGGTGTTTTGCAATTTCTTTTCTTGTTGCTTATTTTGAACAGTTGTATCTGTACTTGGATTTATTTTGTTTTTGGGCAATGTGACCCAGGATATTGACTTGTTCAGATCTGGATTATTTGAGATTAATATATTTTGTTTCAAGTATTCTTATTGGTATTTTGATTCGTACGTGCATGCTTGTTTGATTCTTTTGCTTCCGACTCTGATTATTCTTGTGAAAAGTTGTAAAGATTCTGAACAGCTTATGGATGATGAAAATCATTTACTGGGCTTAGTCATATATTCGTATTCTGTATTTCTTTTTGGGAAGCGGGGCGTGACACTAATCCTACTACTATGACTACTATGAGATTTAGACATTCTGCAAGTATAGTTCTCGCCCTTGGAATACTGGAGGCCAATCCCACTCCATAGATCATTCTGTGGCCCTTACATCCATCTTCCCGGAAATAGAGATTGCCTCACTTCGCAGGTCATCCTATAAACCTCATTGCACATAAATCCCATGAGTGTCGCTCTCATCCTCGGAATACTAGAGATCAATCCCACTCCGTAGATCACTCTGTGGCTCATACGTCCATCGTCCTGGAATACTGGGGAATATCTCACTCCTTGGATCATCCTGGAGTCCATAACTCACGTTTGCACTCATTTCATCATATCACCATCTAGTTCCTGTCCTTATCTTGTTAAGTGAACTAAGTAATTTCGAATCTCCTCGAGTTGGTCTACCCTACTGGACTTAACTCAGCTGATCAATAACAAAGCCACAACTGGCCAAACCACAAAATCTCAACTGTCGGTATCTAGGGTCCCACACACCCTCTGGAGACTCACAACTCAACCATCAACACAAAATAAATCTTTCATTTTAGTCACTTAATGTCAGTGTTAACTTACTCAAAGAAATTCATTCATTCATATTGTTTGTATATGAGTATGTATATACGTATAGGAGATCCTCTTTACTGAAATGAAGTATGCACAATGTGTATATAAATCCCTTTACTGAAATGTAGTTTGTGTGTATATATAACCTACATAGAAAAACTCTTTGTACTGAAATGAAGTATATGTATATATAACTTGATTATAGAAAGAAATACCTTTCACTGATATGAAGTATATGTATATATATCTGATACATAGAAAACCCTTTTACTGAAGTGAAGTATATATGTATATGTATATGATATATAGAAAAATCTCTCTTTACTGAGTAGAAGTATATGCAGAATACATAGAAGATGGTCTTTAATTGCAATGAAGCATATGCAAAATACATAGAAGAGGGTCTTTTATTGAAGTGAAACATATGTGTATAGAACTGATATAGAAGAATCCCCTTTGTTGAAACGAAGTATCTGTGTATATATATATGATATATATAGAAAACCTTTTTACTGAAGTGAACATACACATGATGTAGGAGAAAACTCTTTTTGAAATGGAGCATATGTGCATAAGATATAGAAAGATCCCTTTCATTGAATTGAAGCATATGCAGGATATAGAAGATATAGAAAAATCCCTTTTACTGAAATGGAATTGTGCACAAATGTGTATATAAATCCTCTTTACTGTGATGGAGCATACGTGTGTATATATATCCGTTATAGAAAAAAATCTCTCTTTATTGAGTTGAAGCATTCACAGAATATAGAAGAAGCCCTGTTTATCGAGATTAAGCATATGCAGGTTATAGAAGATGAACCATATGCAGGTTATCGAAGATGATCTTCAATGCAAACACAATGATAACTACCAAACACAATACCTACGACTACTACTTAGACAAGATACAGGTTGTGTGTGTAAAGATGAGTTTTGTTTGTGTGTGCACATGCATAGCAGTGCAGCAGAAGTAGCAATCTGTAGTAAAAAAAAAGAAACTGATACTTACTAATTAACTAAAGGTAGAGAACTAGTTTACTTGATGGTTGATAGAGTAAAATTAGGACGTTTAAGGCATCAATATACATACTCTAGTATGATAATTCTATATATGTATATATCTACACAGGTATGAACAGTAACCTGCTAATTCGGCATACCCTATATTGAGTCTAAGATTCCTTTTCATGATGAAAGCAGTACATAAATACACACTAGATCAAATAATACAATGGACAAACTATACCCAGTCTTGCTAGTTCAAGCTTCAACCAAAATCCACCTTACGAGAACTTTTACTCAATTATTAGTTTTGAAAAAAAGCTAAACCTGCACATGAAAGTAATGAAAAGTTCTTCTTCGAAACCTAATTTCCTATCAAAGTTTCATTATGTGTGATTGTCAAATTCAAACACAAATTATTTTATCATCTTAGTTTATGTATTCATCAAACCCAATTGAAAATAATCACGAAATTCACAAAACTTCATTTGGCCGAAAATGCACAAACCTACATACTTAAGATCCACCTTTACTCACATTTTGATTCTTTTTCACCCCAATCCACCTCTTATAACTTCACCTACACATCCTACTATTGTTAATTAGTTATACTTGGTTGTGTACTCAAAACTCCACCATCAATCAAGCTTTAATTCTATGGAAAAGATCAAACAACTACCTCAGGTATGAACAGTAACCTGAGATTCAATATGCATTCTTATTTCATATACTCATTAACTATCCATTCTCACACAATTAACAATTAGAGATCCAATATCTCATGGGTATTACTAAGTCTTTACAGATCACAAATCGTTCATGCACAATGATTATTCATGATTTCCTTTTTTTATCATATATCTTGCTTTTAAAATCATTCATTCAATAAAATACTTATCATATCAATATAAGATTTATTCTAGCATGCATATACTACATAATCATCATCAATTGCATATATACAACAAAACAAGAGGTAGAGTATCATTCACCTTATTGAAGAAACAACCAAAGATAATAAAGAAATAAGAAAAATCCCTCCTTTCGCAAGAGAACCAAGATCCTCGCTTTAAAACTCCAAGAAAATAATAATAAAAAATTCCTTTGTGTTTTGCAGCAAAGAGACGGCTGCACCTCACCTTATATAGGCCGGGATTTGATGTATCTAAGGTTCTTGAATAGATTTGCTAAATATCTCTTTTAAATATACATTTACATATATAAATCCTTATACTTGGAAATTGAATAAAACCAACTTAATTGAGTTTTAAAAATCAAAATAGTCCCTTTAGTATCAGCTGGCACTATTTGAAAACCCAGAAAAATAAAATTGCACTTTTGCCCCTCTAAGTGAGAAATTTGCAAAAAGACCCTTCTTTATCAAAACTTGCAAAATAAACCAAATTTATTAATAAAAAAAAAAGTAAAATTTTTACCTCTGAGTTAACTAGGCATCCTACCCAGCCGAAAAGTCCAAAAGACTGGAGTTTTTACTCCAAGTGGTAATTTTGCACAAAAGTCCCTCTTTTTGTAATATTTGCAAATAGGTTAAATAATGATCAGAAAAATCCAGAAAATTCAGAAATAATATCTAATAATAAATAATGAGTTTTCCCAAAATATTTTTTAGAATTTGAACCTCCCAAGAAAGTATTTGCACGTGTTTTGCATGTGTAAAAGGGTAAATTTTCAGGAAAATATTTATTAAACCACAAAAAAAAAAGTTTATTCATTTATTAATCTTAAAAGAATTATTTTAAAATATGGGGTATTACAAGATGTATCGAAGTGCTCAATTAAAAATTAAAAATTGAACTTTCTATTAATATTTTCATCGTCACTAAAGCTTTTTCCCCGTCAAATTAGATGTTAGGGACAACAATACAACCCTCGATTGAGAAGGCTTGACAAAACGAAACAAAAGGAAAGCGTATCACCTGCAAATTCTAGTGCTATGAACCATAGACGTCATATTACTTGCCATGAAAAAATAGAGGTCAGATAAAGCTAATAGAACCAACACTGATGCGATGGTACTTTAATCTCATCTAAAAGGCAGACCACTGTTGATAATAGAAATTCAATTTCTCAATTAGCTAAAAAAGTACAAAGACAAAGTAAAACGATCTGATTGAATATAACCCTAAACAGATACAATACTAAATAGATATAACCCTAAACAGTCTCAATTAGCTAAAATCAGCAACCCTAAACAAATACAATCCTAAAATTTGATGCAAAATTAGATGGAAAACAGTATAAATTTCGACAATCCTAAAATCTCCCTAAACAGATACAATCCTAAAATTAGATGCAAAAATAAATGGAAAACAATATAAATTTAAAATAACACTTACAATCTTAAAATATGCGCTGAGGTGAAAGTGGGTTGATGGAGCTGCAAAACAGTATCAATCCTAAAATTAGATGCAACATATGAAAAATCATGTAAATGATGCAGCAAATAATGAAGGCATGTCTACTATCCCTCAGCATATGTGTTGTCAAAAACGTCATAGACAAAACCTATTATATTTTGGAGTGTAAAAGTTAAAACTTACTACTAAGTTATATACTGTGAATAGACTTCCTTAAAAGGTATATCCACATGTGCCAGTTAATGCATGTACATGATACCATCAAAATTTAGTCCAATTCAATCACATATAGTATCAGGAGAAAGATTATTCTGACAAAAACTAAATGACATTTCTAGATCAACATAAAGCAATGGCATAACTATCATACATACCACTTTAGGTAAGAATCTGGTAAGTTATACATACAAGTATAAACCATAGCTACTGCTTAAGTATTAAAATAATAATCACTTCAAATTTAAATATTCACCAGAATTGTAGGACAATCAAAGGAGATGCTTACATAAAACAGCTTCGTCTTCTACTTTCGAGTGCTGATTCACTAAATCATTTTTTCGCAATGATGCTCAAGCAGACAAAAGTATAATGCACGTGCTATAAACGCCTACAAAAGTATATGGTCATTAAATTAAATGAATTGTCCATAAGAAAAAAATAGTCAAGCATTTAAAAATTGCAAAGCTACATCAAAAATTTGTTTTAAAAATGAAGAAGAATTATTAGCAATTAAGTCACAACAGTCCCATTATATAATTGGCAAAATTCATTACCCAATAGGGCAAGAACAAAATAAAGTTAATATTGCACCCGAAATAATTGAGCATCATCATCCAGAACACTACCAAGTTCCCTACACATTTGACTTCCTCTATCTCCACACATTGATGTTTTTCCATCATAGATAGGAAGCAAGCATACCTGAGTAAGACCTAGGTAAAGGTTGTATGTCTGAGTAGTTCAATTCCTCTTAATAAAACATTGGAGCGGAAAGTCCCTTGGGCCCGACTGCAAGTAATATAAGGACAGTTTCAGAAACACTACTTCGCAATTGCAATAAAATAAAATAAAATATTTGATATTGTTTCGCAATTGCAATACTAAGCTATGGCTAAATCAGGCTATTACATTCAAGTAGCTAAAATCCGGATACTGTAGTTAACTTCTTTAGTTAGAGTGAATATAAGAAAGACCGTGTCTTCCCCTAATTACACCTCTCTCAAAAACAATACTCAAGCCAGAAACTATCCTACATATAATTTTACATATAATACTCAAGCCAAAAACTATCCTCTAACACAAACTCAATCAAAACCCAAGGTTTGCAAACTAAAAATTCTAATAGTTCTAACCAAAAATATAACTACAATTCACCTAAAATCCAATCTACAATGCACCTAAAAATTCAATCTACAATACAGTCAGTTTTGTTTAGATGAGAATTAGGCTACATACAATTCAATCTTTAGATGAGAATTAGGTTACACATAAAAAAAGTAACACATGAAAACCAAAATCTAACACAAACACAACAAAATGAATGCAGTCAGTGGTCGGGATCAACTCAATGTAACACAAACCCAAAAAATTTTGATCGGTGTGCAGTGAAGTATACCTGAGATGTAGAGACGGTAAAATCGGTGGTCGGGATCAACTCAGGTTGTGGTTGGGACGTTGAAATCGGTGACGGTTCGGTGGTTTGATGGGGTCGCAATTGAGCGGCGTCGGGGTTGGCGCTGGTGGTCGGTGATTGAAACAGGGAGGAGGTTGGGACTTTTGGTCTATCTGTCGATGAGAACAGAAGGGAGGAGCAGGGGCATTTTAGCTGGAAATGGTCGGCGATTGAAACAGGGTGGAGGTCGCAGCTTTGGTCTGTAAGGGAGGAGCAGGGGGGGTTTGGCTGGCATTGGACGGAAATAGGGGGTCGCGACTGGAGGTAGGGGCTGCTGTGCGGTGACAGAAGGGGTCTTCGGCGATAGGGCAGCGCTCAAGAGGTGCTAGAAGGAGAGAGAGCAAGGGAGAGCAGGGAGGGAGTGAGAGCGGGAAGAGAGAGGGAGACAGCGAGAGAAAGAGAGAGATAGTGAGAAAAAGAGAGAGAAGGGGGTATTTCGGGAAAGAGAGAGTGTGTATGTGTGTGATTTTTGAAATCATGGAGTTTGCAATTTTAGGCAGGAAAATATGTTTAGTGAGAATCAAACTGGGCCATTAGTTTTAGGGGAGATTGAAGGAGAGCCACTTGATAGCTTTCTTTGTAATTTATTATATAGATATACATATATATATATATTTCCAGTATATATATATATATTTCTAGTAAATATATATATATATATATATATATATATATATATATATATATATATATATATATATATACAGATATACATATCACTACAAAACACGCGGGCTTTCACGGTGCTTTTACAAGGCTGTAGCAGCATTTTTTGGTGCCGTTATAGCACATAACGGCGCTTCTGAAATCGGTGAGCTATAGCGGCGTTCCAAAAGCGCCGGGGTAGCCTTTACTGAATATTGGCTAGCCATTTAGGTATTTAAATAAGTACCCTACAGCGGCACTTGTCAAGCACCGCAATAGAGGGAATTACTTTTTAGAAATCTTGTATCTATTGTGGCATTTCCTGTTAAACATCGGGATAGGTCACAACTTTTTTTGACATTTCATTATAAAATTTTGAATTGAAAAAACCTGTAATTAATCGCATATTACAAAAACCCGTGATCATATTAAATTTAAATGCTTAGATCTTAAAATCAATAAGAACATAATAATCAACAACCAAATGTCACATATAAAAAAAAACAATAACTCAATAGAGAACAAAATATCTAACACATATTGATGTGGATTATTTGCAAGTGTACAAAATCGCAACAAGAAATATAGATAAGTGAAAAGTGTGTCGAACCCACAAGGACTAATTATTTTATTGAGTATCGAAATTACTAGATTAACTACAATTTGGGAAAATCGAAATTCAGTAAAGAAAGCAACTAAATTAAATTAATTTAAAGACTAAACTAAGTAAGTTAAAAGGAGCGGAATCTGAAATGTTGTTGTTATTAATTGCAAAACTAATTCTAGAGCTTTTGATTTTCACGTAGTTAATCCCACACAATTTATAACTCCATGTGAATAAAAAATTTACCTTTTCAAGTTGTAGACCAAAATCCCCTAATTATTCAATGTTTTCTCTTGAACAACATCAAAAATATCTCCAACTAACAGTTTTTCATATCTCTATGCAAATTTAATTAATTGAAGACTCATTAAGTTCTATGGATTTCTTTATAGTCACATCAATCGCGATAAATCAACTCTAATTTCGCTCAATCAATGGTGTTTAATTCTATAGTTCTAAATCACAAATTATCTCTCGCCCTCTCCATGATCTAATAAATCATACAAAAGTTGGTCAACAATTGTAAGCATTAAGAACAAAAATCAAACACACAACCATGAAAAAAATAGAAAAATAATACGGAATTAAAATCGTGTTATCAAAACTAGGCTACATCAAAGCCCTAAAAAAATAAAATTAGTTTATAATAAAATTGCAACTAACAAATACTATTTTGGTTTGCATAATAAAATTGAAAGAAGAAAAGAAAGACAGAAAAAACTCTATTTTGTTAAAAAAAAAAAATCAAAACAAAGTCTCGATTTTTGGGCTGCATAGTAGTCTTTCTCCTCTCTCTTCCTTCTTCTCTCCTGCCTTGTCGCGTCGCTGACGAAGTTGACATGGCGCTCGGGAACAGAGCGCCACAAGCTTTTCAACTCCAAGTGCGTGCCAAAGTATAGAAACCCCACACACGCCCATGCTTCTTTATGTTCCTCTCTCTCTCTCTAATTTGTTTTTCTCCACTATTCCTGGTGCCACCTACCACCTACCTAGTCTGTTTTCTTTTCTCTCTGACCTTTCTTATATAGGATTATATTAGGGTGGTAGGTAGGATTTATTATTATTAGGGTTAGTTTTAGTATAATTAGATAATTAATTAATTAATTTAAGATTTATAGATTATAATTAATCTATTAATATTTTAAACTAATTAATTTAGTAACCCTAATTTAAATTAACTCTATTTTAATATAAAATTTTATTCCACACCCTAATTGAATGACATATTTTTTACTTATTCTTCCATGGGCCAATTCATAAAAACTTGTATTTGGGTGCTTGGATTTTGAAATCTTCATCTTTGTTTTCTTCCATAATTTCACGTAAAACATTCACCTTTTGCATTTATCCATCTCATTCTTACAAAAACAAAAAAAAAATATTGAATAGAAATAATGTAAGCCCTATTTTCAATTTTCATGTATCTTGTATTCTTTTGATTATTATAATTGAATTCTTTTATTATGGAGTATTTTGCTTTTCTTGGTCTTTCTTTCTTCTCTCTTGATCAATCTATGCTCTTTGGCTTGATTCTGTTCTTTTGTAAATGTTGCTCTTTCTATTTTGAATTTGATTTGTTCTCCATTATGTTCGTCGCATCTCATTGCCCTTATTTGTCTCTTGTTGGAGCCAGAACCGAAACCCAGAACTCACTAAATCTTAACCTAAACCCTAATTTCCTGATCCCTATAAATACCTACATTAATTAACCCTAATTAATTCTCTCTCTCTCTCTCATCCGCTGCTCTCTCTCTCACCCCGACCTTCACTTTCTTCCCTCTCTGTTTTCAAACACCCCGACCCAAAACCCCATCACCCCATCGCCATTAACCCCGATCATCTCCCACCATCATCCCCATCGTCATCCCATCTTTCCCTTATCGTCTCCGTCAGCGTCGCATCCCCCGTGCCCTCGCCATTATCTGTCAACTCAACCACCGAAGTTCCCGTCGCCGCTACTCCTCATCGTCGCCTTGTTCACCCCTGGTGCACTTCGCCGTCATGTTCCCCGTCCCTTTGCATCGCCGCTTGTGCCCCCAGTCGAGCACCGTCATCCCCTGTGTTCGACCGAAGAACAGAGCCGCCATTCACCGCGAGTAACGTTGCCGCTGTCGCTTCTCGACCGTGGTATTGACGTCGCTCCGCCGCGTAGTTGTTGTGCCGTGCAGTCGCCGTGCCGTGCAGTCCCCGATCGATCGCGCTCTCTCTCTTGCCGCGGTTGAAGACGATCCCCCATTGGGTGGATTTGGTGTACCGTGTTCTGCCCACACCAGATCCTGTTTTGCTGTCCCATGTTCTGGCCGATCCAGTGTGAGGATCTTTGATCGCTGAGTGGCTGGATTTGGTGTTCCGTGTTCTACCCGCACCCGATCCCGTGTTGTTGTCTTGTGTTTGGCCCGATCCAGTGTGGAGTTTGGTTGAGTTACTGTTTGGTTTTGCTTAGGATTTCTTTGCCGTTGTTCGCCCGTGTTTGGGAGATTTCGTTCAGGATTCTGATCCTATTTTTCTATTATTTTAATTAATGTCTGTAATAAGGCAAGTCTCTTCTTGAACCCCTTTCATTATTTGTGTTCAAGATTAATTGATCTCATGCAAGTAGATCCGTCCATTTTTATTATTAAAAAAGAATGTTTGACAATTCTGTTAAGGTCATCTCGGGTTTACACGAGCTAACCCGACATACTCTTAACTTCGTGCTATCTCTTTGATCTTTAACCCAGTCCCCAATATTTCATGCATGTGCACAATTGAAATAACTAGATTTGTACTTAGAACTGCTTGATGAAATGGACATGAATGTACTGATTTGGTTTAATTGATGAATTGACACCATGACTATAATAAATGTACCATGAACCTTAGAAATTGCATGTTGACACCTAGGATTCACTTGATTACAAATTTGCTTGCTTTATATGATTATGTGAATTATTTAATTGCCAATTCATATTCAGACATTTGCTGGGCCTATGTTACGTGCTCGTGTTCCCGTATCATGGGAAGCGGGGCGTGACAAATAAGATAAATTTCAAAGAAATGAACGAGAACTCGCAATTTTAATTCATAAAAGAGTACTAAAAATTATATATAAGTTTCACTCATCAAATACCCCCAAACATAAGATTTTGCTTGTCCTCGAGCAAAAAGTATAACCATAAATCAAGATATAGTGATCATAATTTGGCTCAACTCATCACACTAAAAGATCTTATCTTGCAAACATCAAAATTTCAATTAAAAATATAAACAATAGCAAATAAAGTAAAATCAAGCATACTCACTCACTTTCTCCAGTGTAATTATTCATTCATAATTCCAAACCCAATCATATTTGTCATGCAACTAATATAATTATAGTATGTAACAACTTCATCTGTGATTTCCCCTTCTCACTACTACAAATCGAGTAGCAATATATATATATATATATATATATATATATATATATATATATATATATATATATATATATATATATATATATATATATAGTCTCTCTTCTCTAAGTTTTCACTTGCCTTTTGACGTGAATGCAAATATTTGTGATGAATTCAACCGGTTACTCAAAAAGTCACAAACTTAGAGTGCTTTGCATACTCATATTTCAAGTTGTCGTTTGACATAAAAATAAACATTGGTGATGAATACCGCTAGTTACTAAGAAACTCAAAACATTAGAGTAGATAGACTTTATTTATTTAATTATTTGATCCTTATCACTCTATTTACTTAAACTCTGTTTAGGACTAGATCAAAGAGGATAATCACAAGAAAAAGCATCATATTTTTCTTTTATGTATAATCACATGACTCTTACAATTTTGTAAGGAATTTTGAAATTCAATAATCCTAAAGTAAATAAGTATGCTTACTCTTGCTTTATAAAATATTGTCTATCCTAAAAAATTATTTCAATACTTTAACACAATAAAAACCTCAAAAGTGCAATGGTGAGCCAATTGCAGTACTTTGTTTTGTTTTTCTTTTCAAATATATATAAATTAAAAAATAAATTTGTATCCCTTCCCCCAAAACTTGAATATCACATTTTCCTCAATGGGAAAGGAAAAGGAAAGACAAAAAAAATGTAAAAAGTTCAAAATTTCTCCCCTGATTTGTGTTAAAATTTTGCTCGCACGACGTTTATTGTTTCAACGATATCTAGAGTTGTAGGTGTCCAAATAGCCTGATTCTTTTTGTTCTGGAAAGATAAGAAAATTTCCTACGATCGCTCTGTGAAACACTTTCCCAAATTCTGACTCCATCCTGATAAAAAACAGCCATCGATGTAGGTGTAGAAAACAGCTCCGGTCGGTGACTTCCAAACTTATGCAATCCTATAAAATAGAATCAAAAATTAAAATTAAAGTAAACTAAAAAGAAAAAGCAAATCTAATGCAGTAAAAATAAAACATGGGATGCCTCCCAAGAAGTGCGCTAAGTTTTAAGTCTTCAGCCAGACATGATAGCTGTGATGGTTTTGTGACGCCAACATCCAACAACATAAGAACCTCTTTTGTAATAATTCCCTTCATGCGTGGATTATGTTTTCTCTGTGCATCACTCAAGCTAGATAACAGTGATCTAAACTCGTGTTTAAGGCGTTTCTTTCTTGATGATGGAGTCTTTGATATCCCCACCTCTTTGAATTTTAGCTGAGAAAATGGATGAATAGATGGTGCAACATCCAAATACATAACATATTCTGAAATCATTTCTTTCTCAATTTCAAGAGTTACTGAATTTGTTAGACATACTTTTATAGGTAACTTTTCAATTTCAGTACTATGTTTCTCGCCCACAATTAAATCAGTTTTACTTACTTGAAAACATGACTGTTCTTCAGTAGAAACTTTATGGATTTAAAAATATCAAACATTACTTGCTCATCCTCAACCCAAATAATCAGTTTTCCTTGTTGGAACTCAGTCAAAACTCTTCCTGTAGCTGGAAAAGGTCGCCTCAAAATCAACGGAATTTGTTCATCTTCCTCCATATCAAGCACAATAAAATCAGCAGGAAATATGAACTTGTCAACTTTCACCAAAACATCTTCAATGATTCCTCTTGGGTACTTGATAAATTTTTCTGCCAATTGCAATGAGATTGTGGTGGGTTTTGCTTCTCCAATACCTAATTTCCTGAAAACAGAATAAGGCATAAGATTGATACTTGCTCCTAAATCACATAAAGCTTTATCAAAATAAATATTTCCAATAGTGTAAGGAATTATAAAACTCCCTGGATCTTTAAGTTTAAGATGCAGCTTCTTTTGTAAAATTGCACTACTCCCTTCGGTTATTATTACCGTCTCATGTTCCTCCAATTTTTGCTTATTTGATAAAATATCCTTAAAAAACTTAGCATATTTAGGCATATGTTCTAAAGCTTCAATTAGAGGAATATTAATATGCAATTTCTTAAAAATATTTAAAAATTTAGAAAATTGATTTTCAAGTTTATTCTTTTTAAGTCTTTGTGGAAAAGGAATATGTGAATTAGAATAAGTGTCAGAATTAAACTCCCCTGAAATTGTTTGGGTTGAAACTCCTCTATCCTTTTTAGATTGGGGATTGGCAACCTGCTGCGTTTGTTCCTCCACAATTTGCTCGATCTCACTTTGCTTTTCAACCACATTTTGTTCGGTATTTTTGGTTTGTGGCTGTTCAGTTGTTGTCCCACTTCTAAGTGTTATTGTTTTGAAATGCACCTTGCGATTGACCACTGTGTTATTAGGTAATGTTTCCGTCGTTCTTTCGTTAAGAATATTTGAAATTTGACCAATTTGAACCTCAAGATTGAAAATTGAAGCTGAAGTTGAAGTTGCAACATTTTGGATTGCCAAATTTGTCTTTTGCATGTATTGCTTTGTCTTCTGCATGTGTTGCATGAACATCTTTCAAAGCATCGGCTTCTTTTCTTACTGTGAAAAATTTTGAGGTGGTCTAATTGCTCCTTGATTGTTGTTCCATGAAAAATTAGGGTGGTTTCTCCATCCGGGATTATATGTGTTCAAATAAGGATTGTCTTGATGTTGGAAATCGGACACGTAATTTGCTTGATAGGAATTTGGTTGAGCAAATGGATTTCCCACTTGGCAATCTGTATTTGAATGATTTCCTGCACAAAGATCACAAATCATATTAGTTTGAATAGCATTAACATTCATATTACCTATTTGTTTAGATAAAATATTAATTTTTGCAGTTAAAGTAGTAATAGGATCAAGTTCAAAAACTCCAGCCACTTTTCTTGGTATTGTATTATCTGAAGACCACTGATAATTATTAGATGTCATCTCTTCTAAAAGTTCATAGGCTGCTTCATGAGTTTTTCTCATAAGTGCACCTCCAGCTGCTGTGTCAACCATAGATCGATTTGTAACTCCCAAACCATTATAGAATATTTGAATTTGCAGCCATTTCGGTAATTCATGATGATGACACTTTCTCAATAACTCTTTGTACCTCTTCCATGCATCATATAAAGACTCAATCTCAAATTGAGTGAATGTGGTAATATCATTCCTTAGCTTCGTTGTCTTTGCCGGCGAAAGATACTTAGCTAGAAAATTTTTTGCAAGTCCCTCCAAAGTGGTAATACTATCGGGTGGTAGAAAATTTAGCCAAACCTTCGCCTTATCTCTTAGTAAAAATGGAAAGAGTCTCAATCTGATTGCATCATCTAATACTCCATTGTGCTTGAAAGTGTCAGAAATTTCTACAAAATTTGCAATGTGAACATAAGGATCTTGGTGTGATAGTCCCCAAAATTGAATAGTCTGTTGAATTATTTGAATGATCGCATATTTAATCTCAAAATAGTTAGCTTCAATAACCGACCTCTTTATGCTTGATGTTACTCCATTAATTGAGGGCATAGTTGCTCAAAACCCTGTTTTCCTCATTGTTTTCCATTGTGATACACTTCTATGTCCTAAAATAAATCTATTAAAAAAATAGAAAAACTAAAAAAACTAATAATAATTATAATTAGAAAGGAATAATTAGGGAAAGACAAAAAAAACAGAAAAACTAAAAATAGAAAAATAAAAAATAAAAAATAAAAAATAGAAGTAATAAGAAAAATCCAAATTAGTAACAATCTAGCAATTATCAATATCAATAAAAGAATAATCAGTCACCGACAACGGCGCTAAAAACTTGATGTGGATGTTTGCAAGTGTACAAATCGCAACAAGTAATATAGATAAGTGAAAAGAGTGTCGAACCCATAAAGACTAATTATTTTATTGAGTACCGAAATTACTAGATTAACTATTATTTGGAAAAATCGAAATTCAATAAAGAAAGCAACTAAATTAAATTAATCTAAAGACTTAACTACATAAATTAAAATGAGCGGAATCTGAAATGTTGTTGTTTATTAATTGCAAAACTAATTCTAGGGCTTTTGATTTCACCTAGTTAAAACCCACACAATTTATAACTCCATGCGAATAAAAAATTTACTTTTCCAAGTTGTAGACCAAAATCCCGTAATTATTCAATGTTTTCTCTTGAACAACATCAAAAATATCTCCAACTAACAGTTTGTCATATTTCTATGCAAATTTAATTAATTGAAGACTCATTATGTCCTACGGATTTCTTTATAGTCACATCAATCGCGGTAAATCAACTCTAATTTCGCTTAATCAATGGTGAGTGATGAGCGGCGGCGAGGGAGGTGCGGCGCGATGGACAAGAGGATGCGAAGTAGGAGCGGCGGTGAGGGTGGTGCGTCACGAGGTAGGTGCGGCAGTTAGTGATGAGGGGGAGAGAAAAAAGTGGGTTCGATGAGAAAGCGGCGAGGATGAGAGAGTGAGGTTAATTGATTTGGGAAATTGGGGGGAAACAAAAATAGTGCGGATTTTTTGTCACGCCCAACTTCCCAAAAGAATACAGAATACGGTAGGTGACTAAGCCCAGCGGATAGTTACCACCATCCATAAGCTGTACAGATCTATCTGCTTGACTCATCATAACAGTAAATATAACAGTATACTTCAACTAGGCATGCAAAAACAATCATAACTCAACAGTATTTATTGCATCAATAATAAATGGTCCAATAAATACTAGATCCGAAACAAAACAATAATCCTGGGACAATAAGCCCAAATATAAGTCCCAATACAGTTCATGAAATAAAATAGTTCATCAAAACCTGCTCATATAGCAATTACAAGAAAAATAAGGTGTCACGCGCCACTTTCCAAAAAGGAATACGGAATACAGATACGTGACTAAGTCCAGCTAATGATTGTCATCATCCATAAGCTGATCTTTACAACATTTCACTGGAACAATCAGAGTAGGAAGCAGAGAAGTCAACCACGCATGCATATATGAATCAATATACCAACAGGAATTTACTTGAAACAAAATTAAATAATCTCAAATAAACCAGATCTGAACATGTCAATAATTCTGGGTCACATTGCCCAATACAAACTTCATGTAGCAAATTACATTTATTCAAGAATAGCAGGAAAGTAAATATGGCAAAACTCTAGCAACAAGAATCTCAGATCACCTACACCATCTGGCAGCTGATCTCTAAAATCTGGAACTTAATAAATTGCAGGAAGAGGGAAAACAAAACAAAACACCCGTCAATGCAAGTTACGGGCCGCTTGTAGTGCAGGCACAAGTACAAAGAAAGAATAAATAAAATATAGAGTAACAGCGGAAACAACATAGCATGCAATAGGCTTGTCAACAAAACAGGGTAACTAACATGAATTAGGAAATAAAATCAAGTAACATGATATACTAACAAGGTACATGTAACATGTATCAGGTGTCAAGTGTCATGCAAGCAGGTAAACGGGTAACCAGGTAACATGTACAGGTAAGTATGTTACAGGTGTCATGTTATGTCATGTCAAATCTTGTATTTATTACTATCTAGGTACACTTCATGCGTCCTAGGTTTTTACCACATGGTTGCTATATTCAAACAAGTGACGCTTAGATTTTGTAGTGGAATCTATAGGGCCGTGACTCAGGTATCAGGTAAACAAGTACAGGTACATGTATCATGTAACAGGTAATCATGCATCAGGTAGGACTACGTCCCCTCCAAATACACCATCCCTTAGGAAGTATGTAGTTGGGTAACAGGTGGGAAACACGGGCCCCCTTCTGAGTACACCTTCTCGTAAGGAAGTATGTAGTCAGGAATCAGATAACAGATAAACAGAATCACATGTCAGGTAATCATATCACAGGTAACAGATAACAGATAATCAGGTGGGAAACACAGGCCCCCTTTCAAGTACACATTTCTATATTTTCCACTACTAGATCTTTCCCTTAACCCCGCTTGGTTATTTATTATTATAATCAAACAGGCATGTATGTCTAATGAACAATGTAATAATAACATGGCATGAATAATTAACAGTTTCAGGTTGGAAGATAAATATGCACAGGTGAAAGACAACACATAAAAGAGTAGGACAACGAAAATTCTAGTTCAGGACAGCAAGACAGTACTGCACTAAATCTGGAATTTCCGTTGCTACAAATGTGCAAATCTGGATCCGTCAGAAAATCTGTAAAACAGACTCTAGGCTAAATCTAGCAAATATATATAAATCATATGGTGTTTCGCAATAACAGGACTCAAAACAGATTTGTATCTAGAAAACGTGTGCAGCCAGAAATCAGAAGTTTGTATTCATAAACAGGAAAACAGCATAAGAACTCACTGATTAAATCCAAGAAAAATATGGGGTATTCCCTAGTATGTTTAGTAAAAAAAAATAACGTTTCATAATTTTCCAATATAGATAGAATAGTCAAGTAAAATCAGAAAGCAGCAAGATACAGCCGTTTTATAAATCTGGAATCATAAACATAGCAGTACTAAAACAGTAATAGATTACAAAATATAAATCGAAATCCAGATCCGTCAAAAGGGTCATAAAATAGATACAGTATGCTATAATTCATATTCACAAAGTTTTTATAGATAGCAAATAGAATCAGGTTGAAATTATGTTTCTTTACTGAAAAGTATGTAAATTGTGCAAGTATAATACTTTTTTGCAAGTATAGAATAGTTTGTAAAAGTGGTTAATTAAATCTACAAAAATTAGGGGTTAACCCAATCAAGTCTAGTTGTCTAGTTGTACTCAGCAAAATATTCGATCAAAATATTGTCTTTAACATCAGTAGAAAAATAAATAGTCATACAGAATTCATATAAAACAGAATTTGGAATTTTAAACACATCTGTAGTAAAATAGTCGTAACTTGCAACTCACAAATCGAAACTGCAATCTGTTAGAAATTCTGGAAAGTACACATAATTCTCTATATTTCATATTCACAAATAATTTTCATATATTGACCTTAATAGGGTCTAAAAAAATACAGAAATATTCCTCATGCATAAAATCCACATGGATCATATGAAACACATCCAAATCATAACAAACATGAAATAGGGTGTACTAAATGGCCAAGAAACATGGTATAGGGTATGTAGCAAGTCTACAACTACAACTAACACAACCAAGCACACGACATCATACGAACAACATGCATGCATACATCAAGAAGTGGTCATCTCTAAGTTATTTCATGTTGTGAGTGTAATGAGCTACTACAGGCGGGTCAACACAATAGAGACAAGATATAAAAGGGGTTTTGCACAAGAATTGTCTCTAGAACACATTTACACTACAGGCGGTATTTAGTACTTGTATTACACAACAAAAAGAATACAAGTTACTTGCCTTAGAGCTGACGACAGAAACGAAGCAAGAGGAAGAATAATGGGAACGAATTTCTGGGCAACGAACTCAACGAATGGACCATGAACCACGAACACAACGAACGACTACGAGCGAACAAACCCACGAGCCAATAACGAACACACGAACCTAACGAGATCACACGCACACCAAGAGAGCAAGAGGGAGAGAAAAAGGGAACGGCGGACGATAGTGCTGTAGTGGTGCGGCGAGGAGCATTAGGTCTACGATGAGAGGCGACAGCGGTGCTGGCATTTGCTGCTGTCGTCGGAGGGGGGAAACAGCACAGGGAGACTGTGTTATTGCTGCATCGCAAGGCAGGAGGAGGATGCGACGCGACTGGATGGTGCTGCTACTGGCATCGAGATGCCGAGGTGAAGGGCGGCATTAGCTGAAGGGAGTTGGGGGAAGCACTGGGCCAGGCTAGGAGGAGCACGGCACAGAGGGCTGGCTTGGAGAGAGATGATCGGGAGAGAAGGAGGATCGGGAGTAGGCTGAACGGGGGGGGGGGGGGGGGAGGGCCTCACTGGGCAGAGGGAGAGAAGGATGATCGGGGCTGTGTTGAAGGTGGAGGCCAAGGTATGCAAGTGTATAAATATATATGGGTAAGATGAAGTTAGGGTTAGGGTTTAGAGGTTATGGCTGATGGGTATATGGTGTAAACGGGTGTCGGGTTAGGGGAAAGTTAATGGGTGTGGGTGTTTAGGGTAGGAGTAGAGAAAGATTTTAATGGGTTTTTAAAAAAATAGGATTTGGTCGGGTTTTGCGATTAATGGATCCAAAAAGAAATTGGGAAAGGATTTAAAATGAATGAATAAAATAGAACATGAACAATAAATAATGGGGATAAAAAAAAACAAGCCTGATCAAACAGAGAAGAAATAATAGGAGAAAAAAATGAATCAAGAAGATCGAATAGAAGACGAAAAATCACATAGATGAATATATAAAAAAAAGAATATCTAATATAAGGTCCAAGAAGAGATACAATGAAAATAAATACACAAAAAGAAAAATACCCCCCAAAAAAATACATAAAATGATAAACAGGGGTTACAAATCCTACCCACCTTACAAGAAGAATTTCGTCCTCGAAATTCAAACAAGAGGCACATAGGGTAACCCCAAAAAGAAAAGAAAGAACAAAACAAAAAGCTACTCAAATAAATGAGAAAACTTCTGCTGAATCTCCTCCTCCAACTCCCAAGTCGGCTCACCTGGTGAGTGAGGATTCCAAGAAACACGAACCAGCTTGATGACCTTGTTCTTAAGCACTTTCTCCCGCCGATCCAAAAAAGCAACTAGCGGAATCTCACAAGTCAAATTCGGCCGAACGGTCAACTAAGAATAGTCGATCACGTGGCTCTCATCTTGGATATGTCGCCTGAGTTGTGAGACATGGAAAACATCGTGCACTCCTGATAATGCTGGCGGCAATACAAGACGATGGGCCACCTTGCCTACTCGTTCCACCTTGCCTACTCGTTCCTACTATGGTTTGGTAACAGACTATGTGTACCTAAGGACGAGAAGTTAAGGGAAGACATCATGAAGGAAGATCACTCCAAATTACTTGCGATTCACCCCAGAAGCACCAATATGTATCATGATGTAAAGCAGCACTATTAGTGGTCAGGGATGAAGCGAGATATAGCAGAGTTCGTCGCCAAATGTCTGACATGCCAACAAGTTAAGGCCAAAAATCAGAAACCAGGAGGATCGCTATAGCCTTTACCCATTTCAGAATAGAAATGGGAGAAATCAGTATGGATTTTATCACAGGATTACCCAGGAGCCCTAAAGGAAATGACTCAATATGGGTGATTGTGGATCAATTGACCAAGTCAACACATTTTCTTTCAGTAAAGACGACCTGCAAAGTCGAGAAGTTGGCCAAGGTCTACATTGAGAACGTAGTGAAATTACATGGAGTGCCAGTGTCGATAGTATCCGACCGAGATGCAAGATTTACATCTCGATTCTGGCAAAATCTATAGTCAGCATTTGGAACTAGAATAGACTTCAGCACAGCTTTTCACCCGTAGGCGGATGGATAGACAGAGAGAGTCAACAGGATTCTTGTGAACATGTTGCGGGCATGCATTTTGGACTTCGGAGGAAGTTGGGAAAAATACCTAGCCTTGGTAGAGTTTGCTTATAATAACAGCTATCAGGCAAGTATTGGCATAGCCCCGTATGAAGCTTTGTATGGACGAAGATGCAGAACACCGGTTTGTTGGTTCGAGGTAGGAGAGCGGCAGATGTATGGGCCAGAAATCGTACAGCAAACATCGAAGCAAATTAAGCTTATTCAGAAAAGGCTTCAAGGAGCTCAAAGCAGGAAGAAGAACTATGCAGACAGCCGCCGAAGAAAGTTAGAATTTAAGGAAGGTGACTCCGTATTTCTCAAGGTGTCGCCGACAAATGGAGTTATCAGGTTCGGAAAAGGCGGAACGTTAGCTCCGAGATATATTGGACCATACAAGATTCTGAAGAGGATAGGCGAGATGGCTTATAAGTTGGAGCTACCGGCCAAGTTATCTCAAGTGCATGACGTGTTCCACATCTCTATGCTATGGAAGTATGTGGCGGATTGAAGCCATCAGTTGCCGGAGGTTCCGAAAGATTTGCAGATAGATCTTTCCTATAAAGAGCAACCAGTCAGGATACTTGATCATCAGGACAAGGTACTGAGAAATAAGGTCATCCCGATGGTCAAAGTTCTCTGGAAGAACCAGTTCGTGGAAGAAGCCACATGGGAGCCGGAGGGCCGCATGAAGGCTTTATATCCGGATTTGTTTTAAGTGTTTCTGTTTATTTTCTTTGTTGTTCTTTTCTCCTACAAAGAACGTTCTGAGGATAGAACGAATCTAAGGAGGGAGTGATGTAACACCCCGTATTGTACAATACCTGAAGGGAGTGATGTAACACCCCGTATTGTACAATACCTGAATATATATATATATATATATATATATATATATATATATATATATATATATATATATATATATATTGTCCGTATGCGTGCACATGATTGTAGTGTTTTGAGTTGATTTTGCTATCGTGGTGTGTGGTCAGGGTTGCAGGACGGTTCATGGGAGGATTGCGTTCTAAAAGACGCACGAGAATGAGGAGCACCGATACTAGTATAAGCACTAGTTTTCGGTACAACGCCTATGCAAATATAACACTGTATGATACTACAGTGGATATATATTGCGTACGCTCAATAAACCTCTCGTCTCGCATTCGTAGGGATCCATTTAAGATTAAATTGGGCAGCCAACACATCAACCACAAAACTATGGGCTAAGCCAAAACAACCTACTACCCTACCCTACCCCCCCCAGAATCCAGCATACTTCTCCCCTCTCTTCTCCTTCATTTCTCCATAAAAAAACCCCCCATTCCACCTCTCTTGCTCTGGAATTTCAGAACTCAACTAAGGAAAAAAAGAAGAGAAAGAGAGAAAGAAGGGAGATTGAAGAAGGGACTCAAGGAAGGATTCTCAAGGGAAGAAGCTCAAGGAGATCAATTTCTCTATAGGAAATAAGGGTGGGGAGTTACTCTAAACCTTCCTTTATGTCTCTTAGTTGATTTTCTTGCATGCAAGTATGATAGGAAGTGCTAGGATGATTATCCAAGAAGTTGAAAGATGAAATCAGAAATTGAAACTAGAAAACTTGTTCAGAATGCTATTTTGTAGATTATTATGAGAGTAAACCACAAAGTATTAGGCCATGAAATTTTTAGGGATTGTTGCTATATATGTGTAGATAGTTCATGATTTATTTCAGATTTTTCTGTAGAGGTTTGATATTTTAATAAAATAGAATGGTAGAACTGTGTCGTAAGGAAGAATCAGCAGTTGGTTAATAGGAAGACTGATATTGTTGGAATTTTTATAATTTATTGGAGCATTTTCTTGTTCTGAAATGTTTACCTTGTATTCCTACATTCATCTAGATTCTACACAAAAATCTGGAAAATGTTTGGATGAATTTATAGGCTTGATAAAAATTGATCTTTAATCAGTAGCTGGAGTTGAACTGAAGAACATGATGACTTTCTGTGCTTAATTGAAATAGGGATAACTCAGTGTATACTTGGATTTTTGACATGAAACATTTTTCATGTTGTTTATTATAAACTCTAGTTTCACTAATTTAAATTTTGTGTCATTTAAATGAGTATGGAATTTATGATGATTTATTTAGCATGTATTGTGCTGGTTTCAGCCAATTTTGAAATCCTGTAGAGATTGTAAATTTGAGACTCCTTAAGAGCAAAATTTGAGGAACTGTTTCATAATAGGATTGTAGTAGACATCAAGACCTTTCCAACAAGACCTATTTGAGGCATTTCTAGTAAGTGGTTGATTTACTGTGATTTTTGTAATACTGGACAGAGACCAACAAAGGATCTGAGTGCTCTGAATTAGGAAGTCCTAGTGTGTGACTTGGTACATTGGTGAGAGATGTGTATGTTTGGCTGATTTATTGGCATATTTTGGACTCATGACAACCTAGAGAGTTGTTGAGGATACCCACACCCTTCTATAAAACTTGGGTTTGAAACATTCTGATTAGTGAGTAGTATTTTGAGCTACCTGTAAGGTGCAGCCCGTGTACAGGAAGTACACAGGCTGAGGCTTGAGAGACTATTTTGGGGATCTAGATGGTGGAATTTGAGTTGATGATCAACTAGAAAGTTGTAGTTTAGGATCTTACATTTCTGGATTGGGCTCGTACACCCTAATCGGAGTTGTATCGAGAGAGTTATGACCTTTTTAAGATTCGGGCAGAAACCCGTAGATTGCCTAGTCTTTGGTTTTGACTAGGTATTGTGAGGACTTTTCCCTTGTGTACTATTTGAGTTGATAACTATTGTCTAGGGGTGTTGGTATCTGTTGTTGGTGTTGTTGACTCCCATAATGGGTGTGTGACTCGAGTTAGTCACTAGGGTAAGGGATACCCTGTATTTGTCGACCCTAAGTTATAAACTTTCGCCAAAGCATAGGATATCCGAGCCGTGCCACTAATATTGAGTTCATAGCCCGGGTTAGGGGTGAACATACATTCACAGTCGGGGTAGCGGCGACTGTAGGCCGTAATGCTGGATAATTTCAAGCCAGGAAAGTAGCGAACCGGACCGGTATCGCCAAGGCCAGAGGTCGATAAGCAAGTTTGGAAGAAATCTTATCTTCTACCCAAAGTGATTAGAGTAAGGCTGGGATTAAAATGACATATTAAGGGGTTGGGAAATTGTATTAGTCCTAGCCGACCGTAATTGGTGTTGTACCTTCCAGTCATAGGCATACGTTTTCGGCACTCATGAGTGAGTCATCGGCTCGTATCTTAATCTGTTAATTCCCAAAGTTTTGCCAGAGTAAGGTACGGGAGGCAAGGAGGATTTGACCTCCCGAGGCGCTCACGTCCCTATGTGCGTGGGGTTTGTTATTTTTTGGTATATATATAAGTTCATAACCAGATCAGGGGTGGACACGCATGCGTCAGTCCACAGCCCGGGGTAGGGGTGGATATGGGAATCATACGGTCTTGCGAACAGATTCAACGCGGCTTTCTAAAGAGGTCCGTACGCGGGAACCAAGTGGCAGCTACGACCACCACTTAGGCACTGCAGTGGCAAAACTAGACCGACCAACTGCAACCTCCTTGGGAGATGGACAAATCTATTGGGAAATGGTTGAGTACAAGAGTAGGATGCATGGCGAGGGTTCGAATTCCTGAACTGTGGAGAAAGACGGCTAGATTTGGGGGGCGTATGTAGTATGGGATGCATTCGTGCTCCAAAGTCTTGCTTGCATTAGAATTAGGCATGTGATTTGTTGCATCTAGTCATAGGGTCATGGCATATCACTGCACTAGAACCCGAATCCATTAAACCCTTGTTTTGGCACAACACTTTTCCTTTTTGCATAAATTATGGTTGTGATTGAATTTTAGAGGAGCGTTGCTATCACCAGCTTTGCGTCAGTCGAAGTACTGACGTTCCCCACTTTTTAGGTATCGAATCCTACCTTTCGAGTAGGTGCAGAGATATCAGAGTCACAAAGCGAAGTTCAACAGTAATCAGTCGATTACCATTCCAGGAGGTAGCTGATAACTTTACAAGTGCAGTCTGTAATTATTTGTAATAAGTTGTAATGAGCGGATGTAATTTGTACTCCTTGACCAAGAACAAGGTATCAGTTGTAATCAATGATGTAATGACTTTATTTGGTAATAAAAAGTTTTTAAATTTCCATGTTATTACTGTGTTGAGATGCATTTGAAGGCAAAGATTCTGGTGAGTGTCACGAATGTCCGGTAACGGGGATCCGGGGCGCTACACTCGGCACTCCGGGCTCAGCGCTCTGCACTGACTCCCAGCCACCCATTGGTTATCTCACAGCCTTACCCAGGCTCGACACTCCGGGCTCAGCGCTGACTCCTAGCCACCTGCTGGCTTTCTCACAATCCAGCCCAGGCTCAGCCTTCCAGGCTCGGCACTCCGGGCTCGGTGCTCGGCACTAACTTCTAGCCACCTACTGGCTATCTCATAGCCTTACCCAGGCTCGACCCTCCAGGCTCGACCCTCCAGGCTCGGCACTCCGAGCTCGGCGCTCAGTGCTGACTCCTAGCTCCCTACTGGATTTCTCACAGTTTTGCCCAGGCTTGGCCCTCCGGGCTCAGCTGTCCTGGCTCGGCCCTCCAGGCTCGGTACTCGGCACTGAATCCTAGCCACCTACTGGCTATCTCACAGTCTTGCACAGGTTTGGCACTCCAGGCTTGGCGCTCGACACTGACTCCTAGCCACCTACTAGCTATTTCACAGTCTTGCCCGGGCTCGGCCCTCCAGGCTGGGCACTCGGAGCTCGGTGCTCGGCACTGACTCCTAGCCACCTGCTGGCTTCCACACAGTCTTTCCCACACACGGTAGTCCGGGCTCGGTGCTCGGTGCTGACTCCTAGCCACCTGCTGGCTTTCTCACTGTCTTTCCCAGGCTCGGCACTACGGGCTCGATGCTCGGCGCTGACTCCTGGCCACCTGCTGGCTTTCTCACATTCTTGCCCAGGCTCGGCACTCTGGACTCGGTGCTCGGCACTGACTCCTAGCCACCTACTGGCTTTCTCACAGTTTTGCCCAGGCTCGGCACTCCGGGCTCAGCGCTCGGCACTGACTCCTAGCCACCTACTGACTTTCTCACAGTCTTGCCCAGGCTTGGCCCTCCGGGCTCAGCTCTCCTAGCTCGGCCCTCTAGGCTCGGCACTCCAGGCTCGACGCTCGGCACTGACTCCTAGCCACCTACTGGCTATCTGATAATCTTGCCCAGGCTCGGCCTGTAACACCCCGAATTCCAAAATACAACTGAATTCGAGATTCCACAGGATCTTTGCACTTCTTTCGTACAATTTTACAAGAAAATTAAAACTTTTCACTTTACATCAGAGTTATAAGAAATCTTTACACTTTACATTTTACAACGGAAGCAAATTTACAACATTTGTATAAAAATACAACAATATTTGAATAATCTATAAGCATCAGTTCTCCTTTAATCTTTATCATGTCATTTACCCTGCATATAAAACTGTGGGCGTGTCAGTTCATTCAACTGAAGAAATATTATACACGGCCATCCTCTCTATGCCGGAAACAGTATAAGGATTCTCATTTCTTAACAAATCACAAACTTGTCACAAACAGAACTAAAGAGACTATTCTATTAATGTCGTGTTGTGAATGTGCACTTAGTCCTTAATGCAATTATTTGTATTATATGACACTAATGCGCACTTGTTCAGAGTCTATGCAACCCATACTACATAGGTCCGAGAGCAAGCCCTTAATCGTTCTTCATCTTGTAGGGTTCAATCCCTCGCCATGACTTAATCTACAATTGTAACTATGGTAAGTATCCTAGATGTTTTCTGACCTACGAACTCATGTCTAGGCGCCCTGGAGGGAATCCCAACGCACTGACACATGACTCATCATGCAGGCATCCTGTGGTAATTCAGCTCCTACCATAGACATGACACCACCCGTAATCGTCAAACACCCCACGAGCGTCGCCATTGGGACGGTAATCTGGAGCAGTATCCACGCCCTATCATGACTCATCATGGGACATCCTATGAATACTCTCACACCGCCAATCCAATGGCCCTCATACTCAATGTTTTTCTCTTACTTTCATTACATCTTCACTATGTATCTAATCCTTAGTTTAATTGAATCATGAATAAAAATTAATCTCTTAGAATGTAGCACTCCCACTGTACCGGTCTTATTCATTCAATTTCATATGACCAACCTTGGTCTCCTCATTTCAAAATATCAATTCACAATTCTTTCGTTGCCGGTATAAGGCTTGGCTATACACTAATTCTTAATTTCAACTCATAATTACAATGTCATACTCATAAGATATTTTCATGATTAATCACAATTCATATTTCAAAAGCATAGTATTCATGTATTCACATCTTTCATAACTCATCACAATCAATAATTCAATGCATAGATACTTGAAAACTGAAATTCTTCAAACATGTCACATTCACTTGTTTATAAGCTCACATAATTCTATTTCAATCCATTCCAATTCCACAGTTCACATTTTCAATAGGTTTCACAATTCATACCTTTCAAATTTCTCATTACCAAAATCTCATTTTAAACTTCTTAAACAATCCCTTCAATTTCTTAAAGCAACAATTTAAGTTAATAAAAAGAGTTCCTTTTGTAAAAACAGTCTCACTTATACAAAGCCTCGAGTCGTAGAGATTTTCTCCCAAAATTCAGATATTATTTGAAACTTCAGAGTAGTCGACTGATAACCCTGACCAGTCGGCTGTTCTGCGAGGTTCTAAAGCTCGAGAATAAAATAATCAGAGAAGTCGACTGTCTCATATGGCCAGTCGGCAGTTCCGCTATGATTTAAAAAAAAACGATCAGGGCAGTCGACTGTTGCAATAGTCAGTCGACTGTGCTACTAGTTTCCGATTTCTCAAAAAATGTTTTTCAGTTCCTTTTTCTTCCCTTTTTGAAACATAACTTTCCAGATTAAAACTACATTCAATTCCACCGTAACCAATATTTTTAAAGGTATTTCTCACTCTTTTAAAACATGTGATTAGCCATAGTTTGCATTTTATGAATACTATTTTGACATTTGAAAACCAAAACATAATTGTTCATAACCAAAGATGGTTTCTCACACATAGCTCACCACAATGATGTTTGCTTACACAGTGATAACTAAGATATTTTTAGAGCACAAAATCAACTTTATAAGTGAGTAAAAACTTCTATTTTCATTAATTAATCTACACATGATGCATTCATTTATTTATATGCAAAAAGGACATTCTTTATCATTTATTCAAATTTTCCACATGATAAATATCAAAATAGGGAAATTCATTACATCTATTAACAAACAATTCAATCAATTCAATTAACACACTAATCTAATTTAGCATTTTTTAATCAATAAGCATGGCTCAATTCCTTACTAGTGAATTTCACATAATTGCAATTTAAACATAACTAACATGCATTCTTATATTCATAAAAATGAGAAACATACACTTTTACCCATAGGCAATAACTCTAGTAATCAACCAACACACATTTTCTAATTAACAATTTTCTTCTAATTAGACAAGCATGTATTTCATTTCAACTAGTAGTTAATAATAATAATTCAATTATCATTCCTTAGCATGAATTCTACTCTAGAAATCATGAGAAACACCCACCTTTTGAAGAAAACCAATTAAGAAAATCCCCTTGAGCCTCCCAGATTGCGAGTGAGTGCCTTCTCCTCCTAGATTGCAATGCACGAGCTTCTTCTCCTTGCTCCTTGCCACAAACCGAGAGCACCAAGTGATGGACGGCCGGCCTCCAATGGGGAACACAACACACAACTTACACACTAATATGTATATGTATCTCCTTTAATATTTTGCTTAAGTGTAGAATACAAGTAGGAAAGGGGGGTATTTATACTAGTTTTGAAGTAGATTGGAAGGCTAGGATTGATTGGATAGTTGTAGAATGGAGGGCTAGGATAGGAGTAGAAGTTATAGCAACTACCCACACACTAAGTAACCACCCATGCACACTCACCCACACTCCCATCACTCCCATGCACAAACCGGCCCAATAAAGTGTGCATTGCACACTACGTGCATGCACGTGCCACCTAGTCCCCTATGTAGAAGTTCGTACAATTTTAATTAATCAAATTGTTCACATTTTGTCTCTACATGACAAGTGTGGCTATTTAATTGATTAATTAAATTGGTGGGCTTCATAAATAGCGGGCTTAGGCTTGTGGGCCAAGACAACAAATTCATAATTAATTAAAGTTGGCTAGAACAATTAATTAGTGTTTTAGGCTTTTGGAAAAATAGGCATTTTTTAGAAAAATAGAAGAAAATAATTGTTCATACATAAATGAGATTTTATATAAAATAAATAGATAATATATGGATGAAGTTTGCACGTGCACAACACGTGATAAAATAATATTTTTATTAAAAATGAAATTTGGGATATTATAACTCTCCCTCCTTAGAATAGTTCTGTCCCCTGAACTACAATTAAAGAGTGAGAAAACAAAACACGGTAAGAAAATACAATCAAGCAAAAAGCACAGGATGATTCTTCATCATCCTCTCCTCAGGTTCCCAAGTAGCCTCTTCAACCAACTGGTTTCTCCAGACTACCTTGACCATCGGTATCGTCTTATTCCTCAAGACTTTCTCCCGACGATCAACAATCTCAACTGGAAGCTCAATGTAACTCAGATCTAACAGCAAACCCTCTGGCACTTCTGGCAAATGATGCCTTGGATCTGGAATGTAACCTCTCAGCATAGACACATGAAAGACATTGTGCACCTGAGACAACTCTTCCGGTAACTCAAGCCGGTAAGCAGTTTTTCCGATCCTTTTCAATATCCTATACGGGCCTATGAACCTCGGGGCTAACTTTCCACCTTTGCCAAATCGAATCACACCTTTTCTGGGTGATACCTTCAGAAAGACAAAGTCACCAACCTCAAACTCAAGGTCCCTTCTCCGGTTGTCTGCATAGCTCTTCTACCTACTCTGAGCATCCACCAACCTCTTCCTGATCAAATCAATCTTTTCAGATGTCTGTTGCACAATCTCAGGCCCAAATATCTGATGCTCCCCAACTTCAAACCAACAGACAGGCATCCTGCACTTCCTGCCATACAAAGCTTTGTACAGTGCCATCCCAATGCTAGTCTGAAAACTGTTGTTGTAGGCAAATTCCACCAAAGGTAAATGCCTTTCCCAACTATCTCCAAAGTCTAGTACACAACACCGAAGCATATCCTCAAGAATACGGTTGACTCTCTCGGTCTGCCCATCGGTCTGGGGATGAAAAGCAGTGCTAAAATCTGTCTTGGTACCCAAAGCTGTCTGAAGACTCCTCCAGAAATTTGAAGTAAACCGTGCATCTCGATCAGACACAATGGTCAACAAAACGGCATGAAGCTTGACGATCTCACCAACATACATCTCAGCCAACTTATCCATCGAAGCAGTGAGTTTCAATGCCAAGAAGTGAGTGGACTTGGTTAGTCGATCGACTATGACCCAAATTGCATCATTGCCTTTTGAATTCTTGGGCAAACCCGTGATGAAATTCATACTGATGTTATCCCACTTCCATTCCGGAATAGGTAACGGTTGCAATAGACCTCTGGGTTTCTGATTCTCAGCTTTGACTTGTTGACAAATCTCACACCTCGACACAAATTCAGCCACATCCCGCTTCAAACTTGACCACCAGAAATACTGTTTAATGTCCCTATATATCTTGGTACTCCCAGGATGTATAGACAAAAGAGTAGCATGTGCCTCCTGAAGAATAGTTTTTTTCAAGTCCGATTGATCCGGAACACACAGCCTCTCTCTAAACCGCAGCACTTCATCCCTGATTTGAAATCCAGACAACTTGCTAGAACCAACCTGCTCCATCATCTCCTGAATCTCTGCATCTTCCTTCTGACTTTCAATAATCCTTTCTTTCAGCGTCGGTTGAAGCCTAAACTGAGCTAAAGATGATCCCAAGCCTTGCAGAACAACCTCAATACTAGCCCGATCCAACTCCTCTGCCAGCTGCCTTTGAGTTGTAATCAAACTCGCCAGACTGCTCTTGCGACTAAGTGCATCAGCAACAACATTAGCCTTCCCAGGGTGATACTTAATCTCCGGACGAATGTCCTCAAGTACCTCCAGCCATCTCCTTTGCCTCAGATTCAGATCCTTCTGCTGATAGATGTACTTCAAGCTTTTATGGTCTGTGTACATGTTCAGCTTCTCACCATACACATAGTGTCTCCATTACTTTAAGGCAAGGATAATCGCAGCTAACTCCAAATCATGAGTCGGATAATTCTTCTCATGCGGTCTTAGTTGCCTAGACCCAGAAGAGATCACTTTTTCTTCTTGCATTAAGACACAACCAAGCCCACATTGTGAAGCATCGCTGTAGACATCATATTCAACACCTGCTCTAGGTAAAGCTAAAATGGGCACAGTAGTCAGCTTTTCTTTCAACTCCTGAAAGCTTGCCTCGCACTGCTCGGTCCACTTGAAGTTCACATTCTTCTTGGTCAGACCAGTGAGTGGCACGGTTATCTGAGCGTAGCCCTGGATGAATCTCCTATAATATCCAGTTAGCCCAAAGAAACTCCTGATTTCCTTCACTGTATTAGGTCTTGCCCAATCTCTCACTGCCTCTATCTTCTGAGGATCAGTTGCCACTCCCTCCTTAGAAAGGATGTGACCTAGGAATGCCACTTCAGATTTCCAGAAATCACACTTGGATAACTTGGCATACAACTCCTGCTCCTGAAGCTTCCTCAAAACTGCTGCCAGATGCTCCATGTGCTCCTCCTCCGACTTGGAGTACACGAGACTATCGTCAATAAACACCACGACGAAAGAATCAATGAACGGCCTCAGAACTCTGTTTATCATGTCCATGAAGATTGCAGGCGCATTCGTCACTCCAAACAGCATAACTAAGAATTCGTAATGCCCATGTCAAGTTCTGAATGCAGTCTTATGCACATCTTCAGCTTTCACTCGAACTTGATGATATCCCGATCGAAGATCTATTTTAGAGAAAACAGCTGCTCCTTGCAGACAATCAAACAAGTCATCAATTCGTGGAATCGGATATTTATTCTGAACAGTAACCTTATTTAGCTCTCGGTAATCGATGCACATCCTCATCGAACCATCCTTCTTCTTTACCAAAAGCACCGGTGCTCCCCAATGTGACACACTCGGTTGAATAAAGCTTTTCTCCAACAGATCCTCAATCTTCCATTTGATCTCATCTTGCTCCACATGTGCCATCCTATACGGTGTCTTGGAAACAGGTGCACTCCCTAGCTGAATAGTGATGCTGAACTCCACATCACGATAAGGGGGTAACCCAGGAAAATCTTCCAAGAATACTGTCGGATAATCCCAAACCACAGGAATCTGCTGCACCTCAGCAGGAATCCCTCTCTTCTGGCTGATAGCAGCAACCAAATCCGAACATCTTCTCTTCCCTTGGAAAGTGACTTTAGGTCCTCCTGGAGTCTTCACTATTACTGTCTTGGTCTTGCACTCGATGCTTGCACTATACACCGACATCCAATCAATGCCAATGATAACATCGACTCCCAAAACGTTCAGCTCGATCAGATCGATCCCGAAAATTCGATCTCCAATCACGATCTCGCAGTCAGCATAGTACAGATCAGTGGTTAGAGTCTCCCCTGACGGAGTAGCTACCGCTAAAACCTTGCCTGGAAAAATCTTCGGTTCGACTTCCAACACTTTAGCAAATTTAGGCGACACAAAAGTATGAGAGGACCCAGTATCAAACAAAACAACAGCTTTCTTTCCATTCAAAATAAGTTCTCCTGTTACATAGCATATACTCGTCATATAATAGTTTACTAATTAATGGGAAAAGAGAAACAACAGAAAACACTCCAAAACATCTTTCCTCGTACCAGTGATGACGTGATCCACCTCATCAGCGTCAGCTTCAGTCAAGGCAAATACTCGCCCCTGCTGGTAGGCTTCTTCCCGGTCTGCTAAGTTGGTCCATTGCGGACGACATCCTGCAGTTTGGGGCATTGAGACTTGTAGTGGCCTGTCTCTCCACAGTTGAAACAAGTCACTGGAGGTCTCACCCAAGTATTCCCGGGTCTTCCTGCCACTTGAACAGCGTTCGCACCCATAGGCTTGATGTAACACCCCATTTTTTTTTGAAAACTAAACCTCTAAATTCAATTCTATCAATATCTCAATCACTTTAAACATAAACTAAGATAGGTATAGTTCAAATAAAATTTTGGCAGAGTCTCCCCTGAAATTTCTGCCCCGAAACACAAAAAGCTTACAGAATTCTGCTCTAAATTCCGTAGCTCACAACACAGGCAATATAATCATGGGCTCCCCATGCCAAAATGAGCAGAATCATACAGACAATATAAATATCATGCTCTGGGGGCCAAGCTCATAACAGAATATCAAATATTAAATAAAAATTATAAATTCCTTTGAAAATATATAAGAGTTTTGTAAAGATTTAGGAAAACCTTTTTAAAAAGCCAACCACAAAACCCAATACTCCACAACGAGGTGGGTACGAGCTTTCTTACCTCATCACAGCACTATATCTATATACTTTTACCATAATACAAAATAATACATCAACTATTCACCTTTCTACATATACTAAGTACATAGATAATAGATCAGCTCCAACAAAGTACAAAATCTAGCTCTATACTACCTCACCATGCTGCTAGCAACCTGCAGGAGAGTTAGGGTTGTCCACCCTCGGGGAGGGACCCCCTTAACCCCCAGAAAACATCAGGGGTTAGCCATTTTTGGTGTAAGTATAACCATTAATCTGATAAGTAAATTAAAATGGTATAAAGAAAATAATTTAAACTTACAAACATCAAGTTAAGATGATGCAACCTGAAATCTGAACATAAAAACATCACCAATACGATTTTATATCAAAATACTCTTCAAATCCGCATCCGATTATATAATTACCCATAATTCACACATTTCACTATATGCTTCACATCAACCTCATATTTATCCTTATTTTACATTCGCACAATACGAATTCCCTTACAATCCATTACTTCTCAATTTGAATTCCCTAACACGAATATTCATCTTTTCCCAATTATCGTCATAGCAGCATTTCACTATTTATATGAATATAACTACATGCTGTTATTACACCTTTCTTTAATAACCATTTATATGAATACAAACTCATAACACAACATACTTTCTTTAATAACGATTTTCATAACCAATCTCATAATATGAGTATCACATCATAAACATATGCATCTATTTTCATAATACCACATTCCTTCATGTCTTATAACATAAATATAATATCTCATTGCCCATTGCAATTTACTCACATTTCAGCACATCATTAACACATCACTAATTAGAATGCTTATTCTCATTGCATCAAAAATATGTTTTACAGCTCATTTTCATCTCATTATACCACTTTAGTAATTTCTCATTCTTATAAGTAATATATCTTATTATCATTTTCACTTATAACACAAATTGCCATTAGCTTCACTTTCATTCTCATCACAATATACTCCATATCCCCAAACACAATTTAGGCCACAACATATCACACCCCAAAGCCGATAGCTTGGGTAATAATCACCGCACCCCAAACACACAGTTTGGGTTATATCACATCACATCTCAAGCCGATAGCTTGGTTATTAATTCACTTCAATTACTTTTCATCTTCACTTACTTAATTTTTCATTTCCATTAATCATTACCACTATCATGCCAGCTCACCCTGCGAATTATGCCAAGGCAGGTAGTTCCCACCATTTCTACAGAAATAGCGGGCAGGTAGTTCCTTGACACAATTCCAAGGTGTAACAACTCATACCAATACTGTATTTTACTTTAATCATTTACATAATATAATTACTTCATACTGTTCATAATAACACACGTCTCTTTTACTCTTTTCATTTTAAAATAACCACATACTGCAATTATCATTTCCTTTCATACACAACTCATAACTCGTATCTCTTCATATTCATTTCATTCACAACCACTTTCTTTCACATTCACAATTCACTTCCTTTCACATTCATAATTCACATTCCACTTTCTTTACTCTCACATTTTTTCTTACACTTAGTTATTTTATTAGTTTGTCGACCAGTGAGCCACAGTATCCCAACATACTGAAAGCCGACAGCCCAATAAACACGCGGCCCGATGCTCTTCCAGAGTCTTACTCGTCCGAGGCTACGTCTTCCTCCTAGCCGAACTAGCGAGGGAACCACTAACCCCAAGTAGAACTTGGGTACTTCCTCCCAGCCGAAGCTAAGAGGTAAAAACCACTGACCCCAGGTAACCTGGGTACTTCCTCCCAGCCGAAGCCAAGAGGGAAAAACCACTAACCCTAGATAAACTGGGTACTTCCTCGCGACAGCTGTCATCGAGGGAAAATCGGGCCTTAAGCTGATAGCTTGGGTGATAAAATCCACTTACCCCAAACATAGTTTGGGTCCACTTACCCCAAGCCGGTCCTTGGGTGTTAGGAGGTCTAGCCTAAACCCCCAGGATTGCTGTAGGTACTGGTCAACAAAACCATCTGTTATTAGCATTAGTCATTTCATCTTTCCATCTTACTTTATCACACAAGCATTTCACTTTTGATTCACAACTAGTCATGTCTTTGACTTTAACCACGTGAATTAGTAACACATTTTATTAGCACGTACCATCTTATCTTTTACCTTACCATTTGATGCATATTCGATGCTCACGATATTAATCATCATATCATTATACCACATTATGCATACAACCTGTCATTCAACATATAAAACCATCATATCATATTATTGCATAATATTAATGCGCCAAAATATTTATTTTTCCATAACATCACACATTAAGAATACCAAGTTATTCATTACCTCATTGTATCATATATAGGCATACGCCAAATTATAACATTAATAAGAGAACTACATTAGGTTATTCCATATCGTAAAAGTATCAAAATGTATACTTCATCACATTATAATATCATACTATTGCTCATTAATTCATATCAAACATAATTAGACTGTAAACATATACCCCCTTACTAATTTCAACAATTACTACATCACAAGCCATAATCATCTATATATTACAAACATACATCACATTTGCAGGTTTCCAAAAGATAGGGCCACAATCACTTATTTCTTCTAATTGAACTCCATAACACCCAATCATAGCATGCAAGCGCATACACAATGCTCTATGTAACTAAAATCACCTATAAGGGCCCATATGCCCCCAAAATATGCACAAAACATGCACTATTTATACACAGGTTTTCAAAACATGGCCACAATCACTAATTTCATCTAATTACATCTTATAACATCCATCCATAGCATGCTAGCCCATACACAAGGCTCCACATATAACAAATCACCTATATCGGCTTATTCACCCAAAAACATGCACGAAACATGCACGGGATAAATATGCATAAACAATTTAATATATTTAGTTTTTATACATCAACACCTCACATTAACCTATAATATTAGTTTTATATACTTAAAATAGTTAATTTCACCAAATATCTCAAAAACCCGTTTTCGGACCCTTAAAAATCCGTATTTTCATTGAAAATCAATTTTTAGCATAACTTTTATAAAATATATCAGAAGGCCACGAAATTTGGCCACAATATAAAATATATATAGATACAACATACTCACCTGACGGATCGAGCAAACGATGTCCCACGTCCGCCCGGTAGCCAGTCGAAGTTCAACTTTTTCCACCTAATTGGAAAATTATAGGATCGATTAGCATAAAACTCAAAACTTGACCTACGGACCTCCAAATTCAAAGACATAAGTAGGCAAGCTACATCGACGGATTTCAAATTCGAATCCCAATACAAGAACTCACATATTGGTCGGAGGCTTGCTAATAAGAAAATTCCCTATCTTCTAATTTCTTTAATCCCTTCTTCCTAATTTCTCAAATTAGGGTTAATAACAATAATAAAACCCAATTACACCTCCGAATTCATCAAATTCTCACCTAAATCTCGCTCGGACATTTCACCGTATACCCGGCATGCACTTTTCACCTATAGTCCATTTCACTCAATTTAATTGAGCTTAAAGCCTATAAGTATTACCAAAATTTCTCATTAATCCTCTTATAACATTTTTCACCCTCCAATAATTTTTTTTACCATCAATGGAACCAATTTTTCCTTTCCAAATTCCCAAACCCTAATTTATCAACTTATAAAATCTCCAAGAACTTACTAATTTCTTGCCTCTACTATTCCCAACCTCTTCTAATCTCCCCACTATAATATTTCTACTTAATAAAAACTAACCACACTTAATTTCATACACTAAAATAAAATGGGGTATACCTTCCCAAAGCCCTCTCCAAAAACCGATGCTACCATGATGTAGAGAACCCTTCAATTAGCCTATCCCTCAATTTAATTTGAGAATCATGAAGAGATGGTGCGGATTTGGGCATGGGAGGGGATGGCCGAAAGTGGGTTCGGTTTGGTCGGGAGGAAAGAACAGGAGAAAGAAAGATGGAGAAGGAGGAGAAAGGGGTGGGGGTTTTATTAAAAAAATATATATAATATAAATATATTTATAAAAGGATAATTACAAATAGGCCCCTAGACCTCCAAAGTATTTCAAATAAACCCCAACTCTATTCTTTAATAACACCAACAATACAAAATACATTACAATTATCTCATAGTAATCCTTCAAAATTATAAAATAAAATAAACAATATTTATTTACATAAAATCTCAACTCATGGCCCCAATATATCAATAATACCACAAATATCCATACCAATATCAATATTAAAAATAAATAAAATAAGATATAACTTAAAAATAATTCTCACCCCTACAAAATATAAAAACGAATATTTTTGGTATTTTAAAATCCGAGGTGTTACACTTGAACCTTTGAGCCGGTGGCTGTCCCCTGACATTGCTAGTAACTGCGGGCCTCTTCCCCGCATTCCAGTTGTTCCTCCGGTTCTGAACAGCATGGAACTGCTCCATGTCTACCTCTGTGGCTGCCGCTCGTTTGACCAGCTTGTCAAACCTCCTAATACCGAGGGGTATCATCCTAGACCTCAAGCTCGGCCTCAAACCATGCTCGAACTTATGAGCCTTCTTTGCCTCATCCATCACCAATTCGAGAGCATACCTTGAGAGCTGAGTGAACCTGGTCTTATACTCCCTAACCGACATGCCGCCTTGCTGTAGTGACGGAAACCCCATGGCCTTTTTCTCCTGAATGTCTGAAGGAAAAGTAATGACTGCGGAATTCCTCCAAAAATTCCTTCCAGCCAAGAACCAAGCCTCCCATCGTCCGCTTCATCGACTGCCACCACACAGCCGCATCCTTCTCAAATTGCAGAGTCGCCAACTTCACCTTGCTGCCTTCCGGGGTCTCCAAGACTTCGAAGATAGTCTCTACCTGCCGGATCCAATTATCAGCCGCATCAGGGTCTGACTTCCCCTCAAACACCGGTGGTTTCATCCATTTAAATGATTCCACGAGTTTGATTGCTTCGGATACTGGATTCGCAGGCGCCCTTCCTTGGTTCTGATTCATGGCCACGGTATTGAGTGTCTGATAGACCCTCGCTAGTTCCATTTCCAAGTCCAGACCTTCACCAGATCTTGCTCGTCGTCTGGCCATGTTCTAATGCAAAAGATCCATTAAATTCGAAGTATAAAACATGAACTTTAAAGTCAACTTTTCATTTCATTGAATTTCAAATTTTATACATTCGAATTTAAAATATTTCTGACATCAAAATGAAAGCAGTAGATGACATAACGGTCTAACTCCTACAGATCCTCTTGGCTTCACGAAGCTCTCCCCGTAGTTCCTCCACGTCCTCCTTCAGTACATCGGTCATGTTTTTCCTCTTCTCGAGTTCCTACACACGATGACTGAGAACTGCAAAATCATCCTTGCATTTTCGCCAACTGAGCCTCCAATAGTCCGACTCTCTCCCGTAGAGTCTTAACCTGTCTCTGAACAAACACAATAAGATTACCCGGAACTGGTTCCTCTTTGTCAGAAGAATTATCAGATGAATTCGGAAGTGGGGTGATCTCTCAGGACTCAGTCCATTCCTCTTCCACTTCTTCAGGATCTTCCTCATCCGAATCAGCTTGCCCGGGGTAGTAATCTTCCTCAATGATGTGCCAATTTTCATCTCCCGCTGGATCAAATTGGTTCGCCATCTTAAAGATAGAGAGTAAGAAGACGCATAAATCATAGAGCAACACAAATGTAAGTAACTTACATTTAAATATCTAGACTTAACACACACTCTAATGTCCACTTCTAGGGAGTCGTTCCTTATAAACTTGTACTACTTAGAACGTGCTCTATAACCACACTGTAATACCCCGAATTCCAAAATACAACTGAATTCGAGATTTCACTGGATCTTTACACTTCTTTTGTACAATTTTACAAGGAAATTAAAACTTTTCACTTTACATCAGAGTTACAAGAAATCTTTACACTTTACATTTTACAGCAGAAGCAAATTTACAACATTTGTATAAAAGTACAACAATATTTGAATAATCTCTAAGCATCACTTCTCCTTTAATCTTTATCATGCCATTTACCCTGCATATAAAACTGTGGGCGCGTCAGTTCATTCAAATGAAAAAATATTATACACGGCCATCCTCTCTATGCCGGAAACAGTATAACGAATCTCATTTCTTAACAAATCACAAACTAGTCACAAACAGAACTAAAGGGACTATCCTATTGATGTCGTGTTGTGAATGTGCACTTAGTCCTTAATGCAATTATTTGTATTATATGACACTAATGCGCACTTATTCAGAGTCTATGCAGCCCATACTACATAGGTCCGAGGGCAAGCCCTTAATCGTTCTTCATCTTGTAGGGTTCAATCCCTCGCCATGACTTAATCTACAATTGTAACTATGGTAAGTATCCTAGATGTTTTCTGACCTACGAACTCATGTCTAGGCACCCTGGAGGGAATCCCAACGCACTGACACATGACTCATCATGCAGGCATCCTGTGGTAATTCAGCTCCTACCATAGACATGACACCACCCGTAATCGTCAAACACCCTACGAGCATCGCCATCGGGACGGTAATCTGGAGCAGTATCCACGCCCTATCATGACTCATCATGGGACATCCTGTGAATACTCTCACGCCGCCAATCCAATGGCCCTCATACTCAATGTCTTTCGCTTACTTTCATTACATTTTCACTATGTATCTAATCCTTAGTTTAATTGAATCATGAATAAAAATCAATCTCTTAGAATGTAGCACTCCCACTATACCGGTCTTATTCATTCAATTTCACATGACCAACCTTGGTCTCCTCATTTCAAAATATCAATTCACAATTCTTTCGTTGCTAGTATAAGGCTTGGCTATACACTAATTCTCAATTTCAACTCATAATTACAATGTCATACTCATAAGATCTTTTTATGATTAATCACAATTCATATTTCAAAAGCATAGTATTCATGTATTCACATCTTTCATAACTCATCACAATCAATAACTCAATGCATAGATACTTGAAAACTGAAATTCTTCAAACATGTCACATTCACTAGTTTATAAGCTCACATAATTATATTTCAATCCATTCCAATTCCACAGTTCACATTTTCAATAGGTTTCACAATTCATACCTTTCAAATTTCTTATTACCAAAATCTCATTTTAAACTTCTTTAACAATCCCTTCAATTTCTTAAAGCAACAATTTAAGTTAATAAAAAGAGTTTCTTTTGTAAAAACAGTCTCACTTATACAAAGCCTCAATTCGTAGAGATTTTCTCCCAAAAATACAGATATTATTTGAAACTTCAGTGCAGTCGACTGATAACCCTGACCAGTCGGCTGTTCTGCGAGGATCTAAAGCTTGAGAATAAAATAATCAGAGAAGTTGACTGTCTCATATGGCTAGTCTGTTGTTCCGCTATGATTTTAAAAAAAAACGATCAGGGCAGTCGACTGTTGCAATAGTCGGTCGACTATGCTACTAGTTTTCGATTTCTCAAAAAATGTTTTTCAGTTCCTTTTTCTTCCCTTTTTGAAACATAACTTTCCAGATTAAAACTACATTCAATTCCACCGTAACCAATATTTTTAAAGGTATTTCTCACTCTTTTAAAACATGTGATTAGCCATAGTTTACATTTTATGAATACTATTTCGACATTTGAAAACCAAAACATAATTGTTCATAACCAAAGATGGTTTCTAACACATAGCTCACCACAATGATGTTTGCTTACACATTGATAACTAAGATATATTTAGAGCACAAAATCAACTTTATAAGTGAGTAAAAACTTCCATTTTTATTAATTAATCTACACATGATGCATTCATTTATTTATATGCAAAAAGGACATTCTTTATCATTTATTAAAATTTTCCACATGATAAATATCACAATAGGGAAATTCATTACATCTATTAACAAACAATTCAATCAATTCAATTAACACACTATTCTAATTTAGCATTTTTTAATCAATAAGCATTGCTCAATTCCTTACTAGTGAATTTCACATAATTGCAATTTAAACATAACTAACATGCATTCTTATATTCATAACAATGAGAAACATACACTTTTACCCATAGGCAATAACTCTAGTAATCAATCAACACACATTTGCTAATTAACAATTTTCTTCTAATTAGACAAGCATGTATTTCATTTCAACTAGTAGTTAATAATAATAATTCAATTATCATTCCCTAGCATGAATTCTACTCTAGAAGTCATAAGAAACACCCACCTTTTGAAGAAAACCAATTAAGAAAATCCCTTTGAGCCTCCTAGATTGCGAGCGAGTGCCTTCTCCTCCTAGATTGCAATGCACGAGCTTCTTCTCCTTGCTCCTTGCCACAAACCGAGAGCACCAAGTGATGGACGGCCGGCCTCCATTGGGGAACACAACACACAACTTACACACTAATATGTATATGTATCTCCTTTAATATTTTGCTTAAGTGTAGAAATCAAGTAGGAAAGGGGGGTATTTATACTAGTTTTGAAGTAGATTGGAGGGCTAGGATTGATTGGATAGTTGTAGCATAGAGGGCTAGGATAGGAGTAGAAGTTATAGCAACTATCCACACACTAAGTAACTGTAACAACCCGAAAAATATCATACGGCTATTTTGCATCGAAAAGTGTGCGCAATTGAGAATTTCGCGCGATTAGGGATTTTCCGAAAACTATTATTTTAATTAAGAAATATCCGTTACTGTTTATTTTATTTTATTATTATTTTCGAATTTAAATTATTTTTTATACGGATTATCTACAAAGCAGTTTTATTGTATTTTTGTACTATTTATAATATTAAAGTAGAGAGTTGGGCTTTATTTGAAATGTATTTAGGCTAGGGGACTTATACGAAATGTTCCCTTAGATATTTATCCATCTATTATTATTTAATTACATTTCTTACAAAAAGACCCCCCCCCCCCACATTCTCTTCCTTCTCCTTCTTCTTCCTTCTTTTTCTTCTCCCCGTCTGGTTCCCCCCCTACCCAGAACCCACCTCCCCCGATCCCGCACTCCATCTCCTTCCCCTACTTCTTCCTCTCCCCGTTCACTCCCAACCAAAAGAGAACCCAACCCTCCCTTCTTCTTCTCCTTCTCATTCGATGCCGACCCAAAAGAAAGCCCGGCTCCCCTCCTCCCGTCTCCTTCTCTCCGATTCGCGCCAGCCGAAGGAAAGGAACCCCGATCCCCGTTCCCTCTTCCTCCTTCTTCCCCTTCTCCCGTTTCCATCCCGATCGGAAAGCACCCAAAAGAAAGCCCCGGCTTCCCTCCTCCCATCTCCTTCTCTCCGTTCACACCCAGCCGACGAGAAACCCCGACCCCTACCTCCATCTTCTTCCTTCTTTCCTTTCCGCGCTGTTCTTCCCGACCCCCATGGAACCCATCGATCGAACGATTACCCACTCAAAATCCACCTCCATTCCTTCGTCAATTTCGAATTAAGTTGAGGGTTAGATTAATGGAGGGATTCTTTACATGGTGGTGTTGTCGGATTTTCGATTGGATTTCGGAAGGTATAAACCCTAACTATTTTATTGTATAAAAGTTAGTTGGGTTTATTTTTATTGAGTAGGAATATTATTGTATAGAGATTTAGAGATGTTGGAAATTGTAGATATGAGAAATTAGTGGATTGTTGGAGAGATTGTAAGTTATTAGTAAATTGGGGTTTTTGGGTTTGTAAAAGAGAATTATATGGATGTGAATTAATTCTCGTATAGCAGTGGAAATTATAGTTGGACTATTAGATTATTTGGGGGTGATTTTAGTAATTAATTGGGAACGAAAATACCGTAAGCATTAGTTTATTACGTGCATCGCACGTATATATCCCAAGCGTTCAGTAAACACTTGTGTGATATTTGGGATAATGTTATTAGCTTCTATAATTGGTTTGGATTATTGAGTTTTAATTATTTGAAATTGATGATAGGATATATTGCGACTTTGGAGGCAAAGTGGCATGACGCTTCGGATCTTCGCGGAAAATGGTGAGTTAATTTATTATGTGTTTTTGGTGTGTTAAAATTCTGTGAGTACTAGTTTATTATATGTATTTCTGTGATTTTAGAAATATGTGAGTTGGTTTATTATATATTTTTGTAGTTTGATGAATATGTGAGTTATATTATTTATATATTTTTGTGGTTTAAAAATATATGTGAGTTAGTATATTAATATATTTTGTGGGTTAAAGAATATGTGAGTATTGATTTATTTTACATATTTTTGTGATTGTAAAAATATGGTGAATTTTAACTATTCATGAGCATATAAAAACCTATATAATGGATGAGTTATTTTTAGATGATGATATCAAAATATGGGTGTATGGTTTATATACGTATTTTGATGTTTTGAAGAAGGTCGAATAAACTAAAGTATTGATATAAAAATTTATGGATCAAAGGGATCCTATAAAAAGTATGAATGGTAGAACTTGAGAAAATAGCTAAGATGAGTAGTTGTTCTAAGGTTCAAAGAAACCATGCTTAAGTGAGTATAGTAGTGGTTTTAGCTAAGAGTCTCAAAAAGAACTCATTTTAGTTGTTAGTAGTATTGAGTAAAAAGAACCCATCCTATGGATTTGAATTGTTGTAGAAAGAAACCCATGGTTAAGTTGTAGTAGAATATCATGTTTGGGTCGATTTTAGAAAGAAACTCATGTTTGAGTCGATTATAGTAGGTATGCCATGATGAGTTGATTTTAGAAGAAACCCATGCTAAGTTGATTATAGTAGATTCTTTTGTTGCTTCTAATTATAGAAGATCAAGTTTGCTAGTAAGCACAGTTGGTTGTTTCTAGGTTTGATTACCTGTATGATTGTTTGTATGTGGTTTTGCGCGTACGTGGCTCGACTGGCCCGTATGTAGCTGTGGGTCTCATACGCAGCTTATTCGGCTCGTATGTGTGTTGTTGTCTCATACGCGGCTCGACTGGCCCGTATGTAAATGTTGGTCTTATACGGAGCTTATTTGGCTCGTATGCATGTTGTTGTCTCATACGCGGCTCGACTGGCCCGTATGTAGCTGTTGGTCCCATACGTAGCTGTTTAGCTCGTATGTGTTTTTGGTTACTCGTATGTAGCTTCTTGGCTAATACGCAGTTTGTTGTGCTCATCTAGGGTGATATCATTGCCCTAGGGCTATCGACCATTAAGACGTGTGTTTAGCTTACTCCTAAGGGACTGTGGACGAGTCACTTCGCGGGTGCCGTCAGATCTTAACCGTTGGTTGATTGCGGACCGGAGTGTGACGAAATCCAAGTTCAGGATAGTAGCATGCGAATACGTTCGTATTGCCGGGGTCTTGGATCGATAGGCCATGAACCAGATCCTGAGGGATTCTGGTGAGTTTAGGTTGAGCAGCCTAATAGAGTTATCTTGCGAAGTCTAATTTAAGACCTAGCATGTTGTGTAATGTTGTCATTCCTAGGATTGTTCAGGGTTAGGAACATCATTAAGGTAGTGACTTATAAAGATCATTTTACTTCGACCCTTTGCCGAAAAGAGAGGAGTTGGTTGTAGGTAGCGCCTTACGACCAACTTGTCCCTCGAAGCAGGCCTTAGGTGGTGATATTGGGTTGTACCTTCCCGTCAAAGGGATACGTACGGTGCCGTCTCACGAGTTGGGAGCACGGGTTGCGTATCTCGCGCTGTTAATTCCTGAAGTGCCATGATAAGGCGGGCGGAGCTAGGGGGATGGACCCCGGAACTTCGTCGGGTCCTTGGCCAGGGGGAAGCGAACAGGCCATAGATAGCGGTCTATGAGTTATGGGCTCGGAAGACCCTGTGTTCGTCTGGTTTTGAGTGAGGTCCGGTGTACCGGGTAGTAGTGGCAAACATAGACACCATGAGCCTACTGCAATGGTGGGACTTGACCACATGTGCAACCTCATCAGTCATGTAGTATCTGTCAGGAACAGGTTGTGTACAATTAGAAATTCATAACGCGGGTTCAAATCCCTATATTTGGAGAGACGGCTTGAGATGGGCGCATGTAGTATGGGCTGCATGTTGCTTCGGAGACTTGCTGGCATTAGAATAAGAGCATCATCGCATTAGTAATCTTGCATTAGAATAAGAGCATCATCGCATTAGTAATCTTGCATTAGATAAGAGCATCATTGTATTGGTAATTTTGCATTAGAGTTAAGTCATAACATACACTGACACATCAATTATATGTATACGTGTCTTTTCCATTCAAGTTGAATTGCGAGTGTGATAGTTGGAGTAGATTAATAACCAAGCTATGGGCTTGGGATGTGATTGTGTTATTATCAAACTATGTTGGGGTATGGGGTGTATTGTGATAAAATACAAGTAAATGGTAAGGTGAAATGAGATGTTAGGTTGGACATGAATGAATGTGGTAGTATGAGGATGAAGGCATATGTTTATGAGGTGATACGTGATATAAGGAAGTAAAATCAATATTGTATTATGAGAGTGGTTTTCCAAATGGTTACTAAATATAAGTAGGTTATGAGCGGGTGTAGATATACATACAGGTGATGACTCAGAGAGTATTTGATGTAAAATCTCATTTAGGATGTTTACATATTCAGATGTCAAGTAAGAATTGTTTATCTTGGAAATTGTGAGTTCGTTATGTTTTTACTTGTAAGTTTAATTTATTTACTTATTTAATAAATTATACTCACACCAGAAATGGCTAACCCCTTAGTGTTTGGGGGTTAGGGAGTCCCTGGGCTACCCTAGGTCCCTACTGTTACAGGTCCTCAGCAGTGCAGAGGTGAGGTGTAGGTACAGGTTCCGTGGAGTGGAGCTCCAGTTATAATTTGTTGTTATGTTTTAATTGTAAATAGTAAAGATTAATGCTTTAAATTGTATTTTTGATGTATAAGTATGAGAATGATGAGGAAGAGCATAGTGTGAGGCAGCAGGATATGGTTTCGACCTGTACCCATTTCGTTGTGGAGTGCCGGGCGTCGTGGTAGGTTTTTACAGGTTATTTTCTAAAAACTTACTACGTTTTCAAAAGGATTTATGCTTTTTAATTGATATTTGTTAAACCGTTATGAGTTTGGCCCCCAGAGCATATATATATATTGCCTGTGTGATGATGCTCATTTTGGCCTGGGGAGCCCATATTATTATTGCCTGTGATGTAAGCTACGGAATTTAGAGCAAAATTCCGTAAGCTTTTCTGTGTTTTGGGCAAAAAATACAAGGGAGACTCTGCCCAAATTTTCTTTGAAACATAACTATTTTAGTTTATGTTTAAAGTGGTATAGAAATTGGAAGAATTGATTTTGGAGTCAAAAAAAGAAAAGAAAAGGGGCAGGCAGTATAGTTTGGTATTACAAACTGATATTTGTAATTACTGCATAGTAACTCTGTGTTGAAGAAAAGTTTTTAAATTTTCCAGTTTTTCTGTGTCTCGAGACTAATTGAAGGAAAGATCTTGGCATGTGTCACGGTTTTCCAGTTGCGGGGAGATCGGGGCGTTACAGTAACCACCCATGCACACTCACCCACACTCCCATCACTCCCATGCACAAACCGGCCCAATAAAGTGTGCATTGCACACTACGTGTATGCACGTGCCACCTAGTCCCCTATGTAGAAGTTTGTACAATTTCAATTAATCAAATTGTTCACATTTTGTCTCTACATGACAAGTGTGGCCATTTAATTGATTAATTAAATTGGTGGGCTTCATAAATAGCGGGCTTAGGCTTGTGGGCTAAGACAACAAATTCATAATTAATTAAAGTGGGCTAGAACAATTTATTAGTGTTTTAGGCTTTTGGAAAAATAGGCATTTTTTAGAAAAATAAAAGAAAATAATTGTTCATACAAAAATGAGATTTTATATAAAATAAATAGAGAATATACGCATGAAGTTTGCACGTGCACAACACGTGAAAAAATAATATTTTTATTAAAAATGAAATTTGGAATATTACATGGCCCACCAAGCTGGGCACTTCGGGCTCGGCGCTCGGCGCTGTCTCCTAGCCACTAGCTGGCTTCCTCACAGTTTTGCCGAGGCTCGGCACTCCGGGCTCGGCGCTTGGCGCTGATTCCTAGCCACCTACTGGCTTTCTCATAGTCTTGCCCAGGCTCGGCCCTCTAGTCTCGGCCCTCTAGTCTCGGCCCTCCGGGCTCGGCGCTCGGCACTGACTCCTAGCCTGCTGCAGGCTATCGTGCGTTCTTGGCCAGGCTCGGCACTCGGCACTGACTCCTAGCCACCTATTGGCTATTTCACAGCCTTACCCAGGCTCGGCCCTCCAGGCTCGGCACTCCGGGATCGGTGCTCGGTGCTGACACCTAGCCACCTGCCGGCTTTCTCACTGTCTTAGCTAGGCTCGGCACTCCGGGCTCGGCGCCCGGCGCTAACTCCTAGCCACCTATTAGATTTCTCACAGTCTTGCCCAGGCTCGGCTCCCCATGCTCGGTACTCCGGGCTCGGTGCTCGGCACTGACTCCTAGCCACCTACTGGCTATCTCACAGTCTTGCCCTGGCTCGGCCCTCAAGGCTCGGCACTCCGAGCTCGGTGCTCGGCACTGAATCCTAGCCACCTACTGGCTATCTCACAGACTTGCCCAGGCTCGGCCCTCCATGATGGGCACTCCGGGCTCGGTGCTCAGTGCTAACTCCTAGCCACCTACTGGCTTACTCATAGTTTTGCCCTGGCTCGGCTCTCCGGGCTCAGCTTTCCTGGCTCAACCCTCCAAGCCGGTACTCCGGGCCCGACGCTTAGCACTGTCTCCTAGCCACCCACTGGCTATCTCACAGTCATGCCAAGGCTCGGCACTTCAGGCTCGGCACTCCGGGCTCGGCTCTCGGCACTGACTCCTAGCTACCTACTGGCTTTCTCACAGTTTTTCCCATGCTCGGCCCTCCTGGCTCAGCTCTCCAAGACCGGCACTCCGGCCTCGACGCTCGGTGCTGACTCCTGGCCACCTACTGACTTTCCCACTGTATTGTCCATGCTCAGCACTCCGGGCTCGGCGCTCGGCACTGACTCCTAGCCACCTACTGGCTACCTAACAGACTTTCTCACGCTCGGCTCTCCACGCTCGGCGTACCCGACTCGGCTCTCTTGCATCTGCGCTCGGTACTGACTCCTAGCCACCTATTGGCTTTCTCACAGTTCTGCCCAGGCTCAGCCCTCCGAGCTCAGCTTTCTTGGCTCGGCACTCCAGGCTCGACGCTCGTCGCTGACTCCTGGCCACCTACAGATTTTCTCACGGTCTTGCCCAGGCTCGGCACTCCGGGCTCGGCGCTTGGCACTGACTCCTAGCTACCTACTAGCTTTCTCACAGTCTTGCCCAGGCTCGACCCTCTGGGCGCAGCTCTTCTGGCTCGGCCCTCTAGGCTCGGCACTCAGGACTGACTCTTAACCACCTACTGCATATCTCACAGTCTTGCCCAGGTTCGGCCCTCCAGGCTGGGCACTCCGAGCTCAGCACTTGGTGCTGACTCCTAGCCACCTGCTAGTTTCCTCACAGTCTTGCCCAGGCTCGGCACTCCGATCTCAGCGATCGGTGCTGACTCCTAGCCACCTACTGGCTTTCTTACATTCTTGCCCAGGCTCAACCCACCAGGCTCAGCACTCCGGGCTCGGCGCTCGGCACTGACTCCTGGCTACCTACTGGTTATCTCACTGTCTTGCCTAGGCTCGACCCCTTAGGCTTGGCACTTCGAGCTCGGCGCTCGGCACTGACTCCTAGCCACCTACTGGCTTTCTCACAATTTTGCCCAAGCTCGGCCCTCCGGGCTCAGCTCTCCTTGCTCGGCCCTCCAGGCTCAGCACTCCGGGCTCGGCACTCGGCACTGACTCCTAGCCACCTACTGTCTATCTCACAGTCATGCCCAGGCTCGGCCCTCCAAGCTCAGTACTCTGGGCTCGGTGCTCGGTGCTGACTCCTAGCCACCTGCTGGCTTTCTCACGGTCTTGCCCAGGCTCGGCACTCGGTGCTAACTCCTAGCCACATACTGGCTTTCTCATAGTTTTGCACAAGTTCAGCCCTCCGTGCTCATCTCTCCTGGCTAGGCCCTCAAGGCTCGGTACTCCGGGCTCGGTGCTCAGCACTGACTCCAAGCCACCTACTGGCTATCTTACAGTCTTGCCCAGGCTCGGCCGTTCAGGCTCGGCTGTTCAGGCTGGGCACTCTGGGCTCGGCGCTCAGCACTGACTCCTAGCCACCAACTGGCTATCGCACAGTCTTGCCCAGGCTCGGCCCTCCAGGTTGGGCACTCCGGGCTCGGTGCTCGACGCTGACTCCTAGCCATTGCTGGCTTCCTTACAGTCTTGCCCTCCAGGTTGGGCACTCCGAGCTCGGTGCTCGGCACTGACTCCTAGCCACCTGCTGGCTTTCTTACTGTCTTGCCCAAGCTCGGCCCTCCAAGCTCAGCACTCCGGGCTCGATGCTCGGTGCTGAATCCTAGCCATCTGCTATCTTTCTCACAGTCTTGCCCAGGCTCGGCATACCAGGCTCGGTTCTCGGCACTGACTCCTAGCCACCTACTGGGTTTCTCACAGTTTTGCCAAGGCTCGGCCCTCCGGGCTCAGCTCTCCTGGCTCGGCACTCTGGGCCCGACGCTCGCTGCTGACTCCTGGCCACCTACTGACTTTCTCACAGTCTTGCCCATGCTCGGCACTCCGGGCTCGACACTTCAGGCTCAGCATTCGACACTGATTCCTGGCCACCTGCGGGCATCCTCACAGTCTTTCCCAGGCTCGGCACTCTGGGCTCGACGCTCGACGCTGACTCCTAGCCACCTGCTGGCTTTCTAACAGTTTTGCCCAGGCTCGGCCCTCTATGCTCGGCACTCCGGGCTCGGTGCTCAGCACTGACTGCTGGCCACCTGCTGTCTTTCTCACAGTCTTTCCCAGGCTCGACGCTCGGCACTGACTCCTAGCCACCTTCTAACTTTCTTACAGTTTTGCCCAGACTCGGCCCTCCGAGCTCAGCTCTCCTGGCTCGGCCCTCTAGGCTCGGCACTCCGAGCTCGGCTCTCGGCACTGACTCCTAGCCATCTACTGGCTATCTCACACTCTTGCCCAGGCTCAACATCCAAGCTCCGCACTCCGGGCTTGGCGCTCGGTGCTGACTCCCAGCCACCTGCTGGGTTTCTCACGGTCCTGCCCAGGCTCGGCACTTCGAGCTCGGCGCTCGGCACTGACTCCTGGCCACCTACTGGCTTTCTCATAGTTTTGCCCAGGCTCAGCTCTCCCGGCTCGACACTCTGGGCTCAATGCTCGGCGCTGACTCCTGGCCACCTACTGACTTTCTCACAGTCTTGCCCAGGCTCGACACTCCGGGCTCGGCTCTCCGGGCTCGGCGCTCTGTGCTGACTCCTAGCCACCTGCGGGCTTCCTCAGAGTCTTGCCCAGGCTCGGCACTCCTGGCACGGCGCTCGGTTCTGACTCCTAGCCACCTGTTGGCTTTCTCACAGTCTTGCCTAGGCTCGGCCCTCCAGACTCGGCACTTCGGGCTTGGCGCTCAGCATTGACTCTTGACCACCTGCTGGCTATCTCACAGTCTTTCCCAGGCTTGGCCCTCTAAGCTCGGCACTCCGGGCTCAGCGCTCGACACTGACTCCTAGCCACCTGCTGGCCTTCTCACAGTTTTGCCCAGGCTCGGCCCTCCAGGCTCAGCTCTCCTGGCTCGGCCCTCAAGGCTTGGTACTCTGGGCTCGGCGCTCGACACTGACTCCTAACCACATACTGGCTATCTCACAGTCTTGCCCATGCCCGGCACTTCGGGCTCGGCGCTCGGTGCTGACTCCTAGCCACTTGCTGGCTTTCTGACAGTCTTACCCAGGCTTGGCACTCCGGGGTCAGCGCTCGGCACTAACTCCTAGCCAACTACTGGCTTACTCACAGTTTTTCCCAGGCTTGGCCCTCCGTGCTCAGCTCTTCTAGCTCGGCCATCTAGGCTCGGTACTCCGGGCTCGGCGCTCAGCACTGACTCCTAGCCACCTACTGGCGATCTCATAGTCTGGCCAACGCTCGGCCCTCCAGGCTGGGCACTCCGGGCTCAACGCTTGGTGCTGACTCCAAGCCACCTACTGGCTTCCTCACAGTCTTGCCCAGGCTGGGCACTCCGGGCTCGGTGCTCGGCACTAACTCCTAGCCACCTGCTGGCTTCCTCACAGTCTTTTCCAGGCTCAGCACTCCGGGCTTGACGCTCGGTGCTGACTCCTAGCCTCCTATTGGCTTTCTCACAGTCTTGCCCAGGCTCAGCACTCTGGGCCCGGTGCTCGACACTGACTCCTATCCACCTACTGGTTTTCTCATAGTTTTGCCCAGGCTCGGCCCTTCGGGCTCAGCTATCCTGGCTCAGCACTCCGGCCTCCACGCTCGGCACTGATTCCTTGCCACCTACTGACTTTCTCACAGTCTTGCCCAGGCTCGGCACTCCGGGCTCGGCACTCTGGTCTCGGCACTCGGCACTGACTCCTAGCCACCTACTGGCTATCTCACAGTCTTGCCCAGGGTCGGCTCTCCAGGCTCAATGCTCGGCACTGACACCTAGCCACCTACTGGCTATCTTACAGTTTTACCCAGGCTCGGCTCTCCAGGCTCGGCGATCAGTGCTCGGTACTAACTCCTAGCCACCTACAGGCCATCTCACTGTCTTGCCCAAGCTTGGCCCTCCGGTCTCGGCACTCCTTTCTCGGCGCTCGACACTGACTCCTAGCCACTTACTGGCTATCTCACAGTCTTGCCCAGGCTCGGCACTCCGTGCTCGGCGCTCGGTGCTGACTCCTAGCCACCTGCTGGCTTTCTCACAGTCTTGCCCAGGTTTGGCCCTCCATGCTCGGCACTCCGGGCTCGACGCTCGACACTGACTCCTAGCCACCTGCGGGCTTTCTCACATTTTTGCCCAGGCTCGGCCCTCTAGGCTCGGTACTCCGGGCTCGGCACACGGCACTGACTCCTAGTCACCTACTGGCTTTCTCACAATTTTGCCTAGGCTCAACCCTCTGGGTTCAGCTCTCCTGGCTCGACACTTCGGGCTCGACACTCCGGGCTCGGCGCTCAACGCTTGGTAAGAAGAATCCCTATTCAACAGGATCTTGATGTCCTCTTACTTTTCCAACAAGTGAGGGGGCTCGTCTCCCGACCTTCGACGCTCAGCAAGGCAGGCTCCTACTGAACAGGACCTCGACGTCCCTTTGCTTTTTCAACAAGTGAAGGGGCTCAACTCCCGACCCTCCACGCTCGACAAAAAGGGCCACTCCTCAGATCTCGATGACCCCTTTCTTTTCAACAAGTGGGGGGCTCGTCTCCCAACCATCGACACACGCCAAGAGGTAGGGGTTCGCCCACCAACCCGCCATGCTCAACAAGGAGAACTCTTTTTGCGCGGGTCTCAATGCCTCCCCTTGCTTTTCCAACCAATGAGTGGCTGACCTGCCGACCCTCCGCGCTCTTCGAGAAGGCCTCCTCTTCCACGGTCTCGACGCTCCCCTTGCTTTTCCAACCAGCAAGGGGCTCACCCACCGACCCTCGAGTGTCGGCCGGCCGAGCTCCTACGACCACGTGACTCCAGGAGGGGATCCCTTCAATCCTACCCCACATACCTCTTCTGGAAAAAACAAGTCCCATTCTTTGCCGAACACACCAACCCGCTCTTCCTACAGAGGCCAAAAAACCACTTCTACATGACTGGATCACCCAACCCTCCAGGAGTGGGGGGCTCCTGATATGGGTCAGATGATGTGGCCCCTTCTGGGCCACAAGATCCCCTCAAAAGGCATTCACCTCCGATCATCAGATCTGCCATGTCAGCCATAAACCACCTGGGCTTCTGCCACGTCAGGCCCACGGGCAACTAGGTCCAGACCCGGTTGGCATTGCCTATAAATACCTTGACCTCTACCCCTTCAAGAGGTAATCAATTCCCCCTCTAAAACCCTAGTTACTGTTACTCTTCAGTGACTGACTAGATCGTCGGATGGTCTACCACCGGGACCAACCCTGGTATTTCTAGACCGAGTGTAGGTACACGAGACTCCAGGATCCGAGCCAAGCCTCCAGCTCCGAGCCGAGCATTCGACCTCCACCTCGCTCCCGCCTACTCCTGATCGGGTCTCTCGGCTGAGGGTCGGGCATACCATCCAATACCGAAGCTTCTGCAAAAATATAAATCGAGAAGAACTCACACCTGGTGCAGCCACCCCCCCCCCCCCAAAAACAAACCGTATCAGGGATAAAAAATAAGAGCTCAAACAATAGGAATGAAATAATAGACTAATAATGGAATTAAGAAGATCAAATAACAGCGAAAATCAAATAGATAAATATATTGAAAGAAATTGAAGATCCAACACATGGTCCAAAAAGAAATACAAGCTGAATAAATACTCAAAAAAAAAAATACATCCAAAAATACAGAAATGAAAAACAAGGGTTACAATTTACAAATTAGATTAAACTTCAGGTATCATTATATACTTAACCCTTTAGAAAAAAGAAGAGAAAAGTTTTGGAAAGAAGGACATGCGGGTTAGGTTATAGTACTTATAAGGAAGAAGTTGAGAGGAGGCTAGTTAGGTGAGGGATTGAGTGAGTTGTTGAAGAATTTGGTGAGGAATCTAGGATAGGGGTGGCAGACTGGCCGGGTCAACCCGCAACTCGCCACCAACACAAACCTAAACGATCCGATGCGGGCCAGGATCAAACATGCATCAAATTGCGGGTTGGACCGGGTCGAGATAATAAGGGATTAAACCCGCTCGACCTGGTCCGTTTAACCCACAACCCATTCCAACCCAACCTGCAACCCTCTTATTTCCAATGGTCGACCTGGTGGGCCAACCCACCGGGTCAAACGGTTGGCCCGACAAGACCAACTATTTTTTTTTTTTTTTTTTTTTTCCTAGGGGGGTCCTCTATAAAACTTTATAAGTTTTTTCATTTTTTTCCCTAATTCACAATACTTTCTATATATCAATTCTCTAAACTCTCTACTACTACTACTAATACTCTCAATTGTCTATATATCGACTCTCTCAACTCTCTACTACTACAACTAATCTCAATCTGGTGAAGGAAGAAACAACAAGGAAGTGAAGAAGCTAAATATCTCTACTACTATCAACCCTCTCTACTACTCTATCTAGTGAAGAAAGAACATAGTTGATCAAGTGAAAAAGCTCAATCTCAAATTTGCGTCGTCTACTCAACTCTCTTTATTATTCCAACTCTCTCAACTCTACATTTGTGAAGTACGGTATCAAAATTTTCAACTCTCTAAACTCTTTATTATTCTAACTTTTTTTTTCTTCAAGTTTACTTGTCTGTTGTTTTTTCACATACACTATGTAAAGACAATAAAATATTTCTTTTTTAAATTTTATGCCACACGTGCTTTACACGTGTTTTCTTCTATGCACGTGCTAACTATGTTATTTTAATTACATATTTGTGCACTTAAAGTTTTGCTAGGATTAATTTAAGCTAGCTACACAAAATTTTATAAGTATTTATTAAAAATAAGAATTTAAAATAAAATAAAACAAAATAAAATGAGAAATGTACAAAACACGTGCATACGTGGATTGCACACAAAAATCCCAAACGACCGCCTTTGGTTTCACCGGGTTTTATTGAGTGTTGGGGGAGTGGGTATGTGAGTGGGTGTTAGTGGATTAATGGGTAGCTAATCACTCTGTAATCACCTATATAAATACCCCCTACTTTAACCAAACATGAACACAAAAACAAAACAAAACAAAACCAAAAAAAAGGTGGGCTTGCTGTTGATTGCTTTCGGGATTAGGAGAGAGCTTGCGGTTTTTATTTTCTAAAAGGATTTTGGAGCTCTTTTGTTAAGGGATTCAACTACTATGAGGTCTCTTTTGAGGTGAGTGTTTCTATTGTTTTCTAAAAGTTCTGTAGGTTGCATGCTTAGATAATAATCCTACATGAAATGCGTGTGTGTGAAGTACTCTTAAATTTGTGTTTAAATTATTGTAGGAGATAATTTTCTTCTATGCCATATGTAGATATAACCATGCTATATGTCAAATTAGAGTAAATTGTGCAAATTTTCATGATGAATTAGTGCTTTGTTCATTTCCATGAGCCATCCGCGTAATCCGTACTACTACGAAATTTAGTTGATTAAACAAGTTTATGAATGCAAACTAAATTTTAAATTCCATGGCATTTCTAAGTGGATTAAATGAAAAATTTGTGTCAATAAGTCAAATTAAATAAATTTTTGTCCTTGGAGATTTAATGAAATTCGTAGGAAATTTTATATGAGTGGTAGAAATTGTTGTAGAATCAAAATTCAAGATTTAAAATTTTATTAAAGTTGTGAATCAGAGAGTTCGTAATTAAATAAATTTCATATGAGTAGTAGTCAGAGAGCGAGATGTGGGAGTTGGTCTTTGGCACTGGGTTTGGGGTGCTCTATACAGTAGCGGGGGGTCTCAGGTTTGAGTCCCCGTGACTTTTTTTGGGAACCCTGAGACATTATCCCAAACAACGTGTTCGAATACAAAACGAATTAATGATGGATTGATTCACAAATAGTGAGTTGGCTCACTGGTTGTGGGTTGTAGTTGGCTTGGTGTTGGCCTTGGGTTTGATGCCTAGCATAGCCACTTTTTGACTTTTATTAAAGTTACAATTTTTTTTATATACTTTCACCTTGACAAAAAGGGGTTAATTTTTATAAAAAATTATTAAGGGGCATTTGAAATAATTCTACAAATCTAAGATTCATTTGAGGTTAAATTACGTTATAGAGTAAAAGGTATGTCAAATTGATTATTTTGGATTCATTTCAAGAAGAAATGTTTTATGAGCTAACTTTGGAACAATTGAGATAATTAAATACAAAGTTATGAATTCAATTGGGTAAAAATCTAGATTTGTTCATTACTTTATTTTGAGAAGTAAATTTTGGAGATATTTCATTTTTTAAACTCAATTTGATTAAAAGATTGAAATGTGATTGTTTATTCTAGAATTTTTGTATCATATGAAGATGAGTTTCACTCTAGAATTTATGAAAATGATTTATATAACAAATTAGAGATGAACAAAGTATGAACTTGAGAAAACTATACGCATGATAATTGTAAGGGTTTTATCATGTCGTATTGATTACGAGATGAATTATAAAGGGATGAGAAATTATTTATCTTCAAATGGGCAATTCAAAGAGAACGAATGAAACAAACAAGTGATAAAAAATGAGAATTTGTGTAATAATTGTGTAATAAAGGTTAAGGTTAACCTAGAAGATCCCTATGTTGAGATGGATTGATTCTAGGAGCTGAACGAGTCCAATAATGTCCGGCAATTTTGAGAAATGAAATTTTGTGAAATGGTTAATACAGACTTGAATGTTGTTGAGTAAGTTTAAGTCCGGCAGGATAAGCTAGTTCTAAGCCATGATAACTAAAATTAAATTAAGGATAGGCACTAGAAAAAGGAGATGTGATGAGACCTGGGCAAACATAAGTGGGGCGTCTCTATATAGTCGGGCGGTGTACTCTGATACTATAGATTCATTCGGGCGGTGTACTCCAGGACTGAGATTGGTAAGGCAGGAGACGAGCCTTAATTAAATTTAGGATTATGAATGATCGGGCTATGTACTCCGGGGTCATGATTAGTCAGGCAGATAGGAGGCAGATCTCCAACATATACCGGGCTAGAGCGGCACTTGCGGGATGTCCGCATTTGGTGGATTATGTATAGTCGGGCGGTGTACTTCGGGACTGAAATTCATACTCGTTGGATGTCTGAACCTTGTTTTGTTACCGTGGTAGGACTTCATGATGAGGGATTGAACCCTATAATGAAGAGTACGTTACGAGATTGCCCCCGGACCTATGTAGTGTGGGATGCATAGAATCCGAACAAGTGTGCATTAGTGCATCGTAATGTAAATATTTGCATTAGGCATTAAGTCATATCATACACTGACATAATTAGGATAGTCACTTCTTTGTTTTCTGTATTTAAGTTTGTGATTGTTAAAATTGTAGAACCACTGTATTATAGCATTGCGTCAGTTATATGCAACTAACGTGCCCACAGTTTTCTAATTGCAGGACTGGTTTTGACATTGATTTGAAGTCGCTGTGAGAGATGTCACAAGATTGAAGAACTTTCATTATCATATATGTATTGTACTTATTTATTTCCGCTGTGCTAATGTAAAGAATGATTTTGTAAATGAAAAGTTTTAAATTCGTCGTATTTTTGTATGAATTTGAAGTAAAAGATTTTGTTCGTGCTACGAATTTCATATCTTTGGATTTTGGGGCGTTACAGAGTGGTATCAGAGCTAGTTTTAATAAGTAGTGCAAAATTATAAGGAAAACATATTAGGGTGGACATTAGAGGTGTGAGTATCATTTTGTAGAGGTCTAAATGTTATAGTTGTATCAACTTACATTTATGTTGCTCTACATATGTATCGATGTTGCTTTTCCCCTTTTTTCTATAGGATGGCGGATAACCAAAATCCTGTGGAGGAGGTGGAAAAAGAAGTATTCTTTGAAGCCCCGAAAGAGGAATCCGAAGAAAAAGAAGACCTGGAATAGGAACCTGAAGAAGAAGAAGACATGGAAGAAGAGGAGGAACTGCCAGAGTCTTGTAAAATCACTCCACCCCTGCCCGACCCCCAAAGTGAATCCTTGGACAAAGAGCCAGTTTGAAACAAGAAGGACCATATCATTGCTTCTCTTCAGAAGCTATTGATTATTCATAAGTGGAGAGCGACCCATTTGGAGACGCATCATGCAGAGGATAAGCAAAACATCGCCGCTCTGAGTCAGAGAGTATAGGAACTCGAAAAAAATTGTCATAGGAATGCTCGGCATTTCACCCAACTGGACAACAAAACCCGTTGGGGGAAACAATAATGTCGTCAATGATATGAAAGGATGCAGAAGAAAATAGACGCTTTACGAGAAGAGCTCATAGAAGCCAAAAGGAACCGTAGAGTCTAAACTACTTATTTAAAATCCTATAGAAAGATTTGGGATTTCCTTGTGTTGTGCTGAATATATGAAGTTTAATTTGGAAATGAATAAATTGTGCTGAATGATAATGTCGAAAATCTATATTAATGTTGCTTTTGGTGATTGATGAAGTTTTATAACTAGAATGGCCAGAAGAAGGACTTGAAATGGAAAGGGACCAAGCGGAGAAGGTAACCGACTTGATTTGGAGACGGAGTTGACCCGTGTATACCAGACCCTCAACACGTTCGTTGCAGCAAGTGTAAACCGAATGCAAGTGCAGGGCAGGCGGTACAAGTCCCAGAAGCTATAAACTGGTGGAGTCCTTCAAGAGGATGAAGCCCCTTGTTTTCGAAGGCCAGGAGGATCCCGATGCAGCTGATGATTGGATCCGACAGATCAAAACTGTATTTGATGGATAGGAGACCCCAGAGGCTAGCAAGGTGAAGCTAGCAACTATTCAGTTGGAGAAAGACGTTGGAGTTTGGTGGCAATCTATGAAGAGGGCTCTGGGCAACAAGCCTATTACTTGGAAGGAGTTCTTGGAGGAATTTCAAAGCCATTACTTCCCTATGAATGTGCAAGAGAAGAAGGCGATGGAATTTCTGAGCCTGCAACAGGGTAACATATCCGTCAGGGAGTATGAGACGAAGTATACCCAACTATCCATTTATGCATGCGAGCTGGTGGTCAATGAAGACAAGAAGGTGAGGAAGTTTGGGCAGGGTCTAAGGCCAGGACTGAGGTATCGTATGATACCCCTCGATATCAGAAAATTCGATAAGCTCGTTCGGAGGGATGCAACCATTGAATCAGACATGGAGTAGTGCCAATTGGTGCATAACAGAAAGAACAACTGGAATAATGGCAAAAGGCCTGCGGCATCGAATAACTTCAAGAAACAGACCTGATGGACACAATATTATTCACATTTTAGAGCAATAATCTTAGTGCAATTAGACATTTAAATGCTCTATATGAGGTATTTAACTCTTCTTTTCTCTTTTCCACAGGAAACAGCCGAAAGCAACGAAACGAAGCAGATTCTAGATTTTAAGGATGATACACAGGAAACTGAAGAGATCAGTCGACTGACTATTCCAACAGGCGACTGGACAGAGAACTCAAGCTTATACAGAGGACTCGAAACAGTCGACTTACTCCCAAAGCCAGTCGACTGGTCTGATCAATTATGAAATCTTCAGAAGTCTCGACACAGTCGACTGACTCCAATACCAGTCGACTGGTCTGCGGGGGAGTAAACAGATAAGATATTCGAAGATTCATCCAAATCAAAATACAAATCAATGCAGATAAGGAAAGAAAGAAGAAAAGAGAAAGAGATAAACGCAGATCAAGAAAGAAAGGAAATAAATAATAATAAGAGGACCTTTCTACAAAAGAAGAGTGCAAACCCTAAATCTCTAGCCGTGTTCTATAAATACCAACCCAGAGGCATTATTCAGGGGTATGCTAGATCTCTGGAGACGGCTGGAACCGACCAAGAAAGGCCATCAACTAGGAAGCATCAAAAGAGAAGAAGGGAACTACTGATCGTGCTCAACTTCAACATCATACAAATCAGAGTTTTTCTTATCTTCCTTTTAGTTCTTATTTTCATTGTAGTCATGAACTCTATTATATTAATCAATAAAGGTTGTATTATGTGCAACTAATTTCATAGTTGGGTAGATTGAAACCATAGTCGTGTAATGCTTATACTCTTCTAGAAGCTTCTCTATTATTTATTGATTAAACCTGAAAGTATTGGAATAGATTTATAGTAATCAAACTAGTTCAGAAACCTAGGGCAGTCGACTGAAGTGACAGCCAGTAGACTGCAGTCGACTGAAGTGAGAGCCAGTCGACTGATCCGAACCTGGGATTATAAGTTTGTGTATTGTAGATCTGAATCTGTTATGTGAGCATATTGAGACGACCCGTATCTCGTGTTCCTAACTTGTAACAAGGGAATCTTTAGGGATTCTTGGTTTAATCAACTTAAGGGATCTAGATCTGATACCAATTTCTAGAACCTTGAGTGTTTGTTCGTTCCCACTGATCTTATGTTTTCTTCAAGTACAACTTAGTAGATACCATGCTAAACACTTAAGGGAAGAAACGAATTAGAGTAGATACCATGCCTAATTCTTGGCTTAGGGAAACAGTACTTTAAGGAGTAGATACCATGCCCTTGAAGGGAACAAACATGAGTAATAAGAGTAGTGGATAACTTCGCATTACTGACTATAGGTGGAAATCAATGCCCAACTACTTAAATAGATATTCGTGACTCAAATCGTGACACCTCTTAATTTAGTTTTAATCTTGTCATTTCTTTTAGACTTTTAGAACAAAACTTTATGATTGGTATTTTCTTAGGTTTTATTGATTAGTAAGTTGAAATCTACAATCTCTGTGGGATCGACCCTTGCTTGCCGCTACGCTTCTTCAAACGATTCGTGCACTTGCGAGGTTTTTAATTTGTGTCTAGTTTATCTATATATTTAGGTAGCTAGATTTTACACAACAAGACCCAAGCACAGAAGTTCAAACCATCTGGGGCAAATGGGATTTCCATAACTAGAAGACCAAATACTTGCTTCAAGTGCGAGAGGTCAGGCCATCGCATAGAGCAATGTCCAAACCAGCATAAGATCAGAGCTTGTTATAATTATGTCAAGGAAGGGCATATTCGGTCGTTTTGTCCACAACTGAACCAAGGAGGTGCTAGCAGGGACCCATCAGGGAGAAACAGAAAATCGTACCGGCAGGGGTGAGTGTTCGCTCTGACATAGGAGGATGCAGAAAACTCCAACGGAGTCATTACTGGTATGGAAAAATGTGAATGAGTTTATGTTGTTTATTTCAGCTTTGTAATGGAAGAAGTGTTACGTATTGAAGGATGTAATTCATTATGTAACAGGGAAACTCTTAGTGAATGGAATGAAAGCTACCGTTTTATTTGATATTGGGTCATCACATACTTTTGTGTTTCCTAAATTTGCTTAAGAGTTAGGGATAGAACCATAAAAATTCCCCGACAAGGTATTGGCTGTAGCTACTCCTTCAGGAGAAACAATGACCACTGATCGGTATTATGCTGACTGTGAGATCGAGATTGGGGGAGGATTCTAAGGACTGAGCTTATAGAGGTGGATGTGTTGGGAGTCGATGTTATCATTGGTATAGACTGGATGTCAATCTAGAATGCCAGCATCGAGTGCAAGCACAAGGAAGTTATGGTGAAGGCACCAGGAGGACCAGCAGTAACTTTTCAAGGGAAGAAGAAATGCAAAAGATCGGTGGCAGCCTTAACCAAGAAGAAAGTCCCTGAGGAAGTCAAGAAGATTTCTGTGGTTCGGTACTTTCCGAGGGCATTCTTGGAGGATCTACCTGGATTACCACCTCGTCAAGATGTGGAATTCAGTATTGTTATTCAGCCAGGAAGTGCACCTATATCCAAGGCACTAGTGGAACAGGATGAAGTGAAGAAGCAAATTAAACAGCTATTGCATGAGGGTTTCAGTAGACGAGCACGTCACCTTGGGGAGGGCCAATCTTGTTGGTGAAGAAGAAGGACGGATCAATGAGGATGTGCATCGATTATAGGGAGCTAAACAAGGTGACTATCCCAAATAGGTATCCTATTCCACAGATCGATGGTTTATTTGATCGACTTCAAGGAGCAGCGGTTTTCTCCAAAATGATCTTCGGCCGGTTTATCACTAAGTCCTTGTTAAGGAAGACGATGTGCATAAGATGGCATTCCGAACTCGACATAGGCATTACGAGTTCTTAGTTATGCCATTTGGAGCGATGAATGCACCAGCCATATTTATAGATATAATGAACAAGGTCCTGCGACCATTCATTGACTCTTTCTTCATAGTGTTTATCGACGATATTCTGGTATATTTCAAGTCAGAATAAGAGCATGCCAAACACTTAGCAGAAGTGTTGAAGAAGTTGCATGAATAGAAATTATATGCCAAATTATCCAAGTGTGACTTCTAAAAGTCCGAAGTCGCATTCTTGGGACATATTCTTTCTAAGGAGGGAGTGGCCACTGATCTGTAGAAGGTAGACGTAGTGAAAGATTGACCAAGACCCGCATCGGTGAAGGAGATCAGGAGTTTCTTTGGCTTGACCGGTTATTATCGGCGATTCATTCAGAGCTATGCTCAGGTAGCCGTGCCACTCACAGGACTTACGAGAAGAATGTAAGCTTCAAGTGGATAGAGCAATGCAAAGCAAGCTTCCACTGTTGAAGAAGAGGTTGACCACTGCACCAATATTGGCTTTGCCGCGAGCGGGAATAGACTACGATGTTTACAGAGATGCTTCACATTGCGGTTTGGGCTGTGTACTAATGCAAGAGGGAAAGATAATAGCTTATGGATCCAGGCAACTGAGACCGCAAGAGAAAATTTATCCAACCCATGATTTGGAATTAGCAGCAATCATATTCTCCTTGAAGCAGTAGAGGCATTATGTGTATGGAGAAAAAGTCAACATGTACACGAATCACAAGAGTCTGAAGTACATCTATCAGCAGAGAAATCTGAATATACGGCAGAGAAGGTGGTTGGAAGTGTTAGAAGATATTCGCCCAGAGATAAAATATCACCCGGGAAAGGCAAATGTCGTGGCAGATGCGCTCAGTCAGAAAAGCAGTCTTTCCTGTCTGATTACAACTAAGAAGAAACTTGTGGAGGAATTCGATCGAGCTAAAATTGAAGTTGTATTGTAAGGACTCGGAGCATCACTGGCATAGTTGAGGCTTCAGCCCACGTTGAGAGAGCAGATTGTCGACGGTCAGAAATCTGAATCAGAAATTCAGAAGATGAAGGAGCAAGTCGGCACGGGCAAATTGTCAAGAATTCCAAGTAAAGGACGAAGTGTTTTGGTTCCGAGGAAGGTTGTGTGTACTTGATCAGTTAGAATTGAAGGAGAACATTCTACAGGAAGCACACACTACTCTATTGTCGATACATCCAGGGAGTACCAAGATGTACCAGGATATTAAACATCATTTCTGGTGGTCGGGAATGAAGAGAGATGTAGTAGACTTCGTAGCGAGATGTGCGACTTGTCAACCGATTAAGACAGAAAATCGGAGACCAGGAGGTTTATTGCAACCTTGCCCATTTCGAAGTGGAAATTGGAAAGCATCAGCATGGCTTACATCACAGGGTTGCCTAGAAGCCCCAAAGGAAATGATGCAATTTGGGTAATAGTGGATCGATGAATATCACATGGTCGGTGGAGAAGTTGGCAGAATTATACATCGGATAGATAGTGAGACTACATGGAATCCACATATCTATTGTTTCAGATCGAGATGCGTGGTTCACGTCTCACTTTGGGAGGAATCTTCAGGAAACTTTGGGAACCAAGACATACTGCCTTCCATCCTCAAACAGATAGGCAGACTGAGATGGTCAATCGTGTGTTGGAAGACATGTTGAGATGCTCCATAATGGATTTCGGCAGAAGCTGGGAGAGGCACTTAGCTCTGGTAGAGTTTTCCTATAATAACAGGTTTCGGACTAGCATGGGCATGGCACTGTATGAGGCCTTATATGGGAGGAAGTGCAGAATGCCAGTGTGTTGGTATGAAGTGGGAGAAAAACAGATGTATGGGCTAGAGATAGTGCAGCAAACTTCGGAGAAAATAGAATTAATCCGAAAGAGACTGGTCGAGGCACAAAGCAGACAAAAGAGCTATACAGATTGATGAGTGGAATTTATACATAATTTTTATTACTCTTTTATACATCAAAATTGCATGTTCTAGTTGATTTCTTTAAAATTTATCTTATTTCTACTCAATATTATTTAATTGTTTGATTTTGTAGGAATGAGATGGATAAGTGCAAAAAGGTGGGTGTTTTTATTGAAATTATGAAAGAAAACAAGGTTGAAGATTTCAAAATTTGAGCACTCAAATGCCCGTGTTTACAAATTGGTCCATAGAAGAATCAATAAAAATTATATCGGCCAACTGTGGGGTGGAATGAAATTTTTAATAAAAATAAAAGTTGAATGGGAATTAGGGTTAGTTAATTGGTTAGTTTTAAAAAGATAAATTTTGTTCTATTAATTTTTAAATTAACTAATTAATTATCTAATAATATTAACTAATCCTAATGAACTATTCTAATCCAATTTAATTAAACCTAATACAACCTACCTACTAACTTATATATATAAGAAGTGCAGCACGTGAAGACTTGAGGGGCCGTGAACAGTGCGGTGTTCTGTCTTTGGGCGGCACGCAACTCCGGGGAAAAGAAAATAAAATAAAATAAAACGAAACAGAGAGAGAGAAAATACAGGAAGAAGGAAAGGCTAAGTCAGACCTAACTTGGTGACGTGGATAGTGGCTCGAAGTTTTGAAAATAAAACAGAGAGAGGAGCAGGAGGCGTCGCATCGGTTAGCGGCTCGGTTTCCAAGACAGCAAAAACGACAGAGGAGAGAGGCGTGACGTGGGCGCGCGGTTCGAGGCAGGATAGAGAAACAGAGGCACTATTTTGGGCGCTCTGAATTGCGACTGACTTTTGAGGCGTCGGTTTGTAAAGTTTTTCTTTTACAATAACAGATCTTTCTGTATCTATTTTCTTCTTCTAATTTTTATGATGCAATCAAAGAACATGTTTGTTAGTTACAAATTTATTATGAACTAATTTTATTTTTCTAGGGTTTTGATGTAGCCTAGTTCTTAGAACACAATTTTAATTTCATATTATTTTTCTATTTTTCCATGGCTGTGTGTTTAATTTTTGTTCTTAATGCTTACAATTGTTTGGCCAACTATTGTATGATTTATTGGATCATGGAGAGACCGAGAGGTAATTTGTGATTTTGAATTATAGGATTAAACACCATTGATTGAGCGAAATTAGAGATGATTTACCGCGATTGGTGTGACTATAAAGAAATCCATAGAACTTAATGAGTCTTCGATTAATTAAATTTGCATAGAGATATGATAAACTGTTAGTTGAAGATATTTTTGGTATTGTTCGAAAGAAAGCATTGAATACTTAGAGGATTTTGGTCTACAACTTGGAAAAGTAACATTTGTTGTCAAATGGAGTTATAAATTGTGTGGAATTAACTAGGTGAAATCAAAAGCCCTGGAATTAGTTTTGCAATTAATAAACAAAAAAGTTTTCAGAATCCGCTCCTTTTAATAAATTAGTTCTTTAGATTAATTTAATTTAATGCTTTCTTTATTGAATTTCGATTTTCCAAAGAGTAGTTAATCTAGTAATTTTCGGTACCCAATAAAATAATTAGTCCTTGTGGGTTCAACACTCTTTTCACTTAACTATACTACTTGTTACAATTTTGTACACTTGCAAATAATTCACATCAAGTTTTCGGCATCGTTGTCAGGGACTTGTTATTCTTTTATTGATATTGAAAATTGCTATATTATTACTAGTTTGGATTTTTTATTATTATTATTATTTTACCTCTTCATTTTCTTTTGACTTACTTTTATTTTTATTTATTTTTAGTTTTTCTATTTTTTTAATACTTATATTTCAGGACATACAAATACATTATCGTGGAGAACGATGAGAATAAGGCTTTGAGAGACTATGCTATGCCCTCACTTCATTGAGCAACATCAAGCATAAAGAGGCCGATTATTGAAGCTAACAATTTTGATATTAAACTGGCGATCATTCAAATAATTCAACAGACTGTTCAATTTTGGGGACTAATGCACGGGGATCCTTATGTTCACATTGCAAACTTTCTAGAAATTTGTGACACTTTCAAGCACAATGGAGTATCAGATGATGCAATTCGATTGAGACTCTTTCCTTTTTCACTAAGAGATAAAGAGAAGGATTGGCTAAATTTTCTACCACCGGGTGTTATTACTACTTGGGAGGGATTTGCACAAAAATTTCTACCTAAGTATTTTCTGCCGGCAAAGACAGCGAAGCTAAGAAATGATATTACCATCTTCATTCAATTTGAGACCGAATTTTTGTATGATGCATGGGATAGGTATAAATAGTTATTGAGAAAGTGTCATCATCATGAACTACCAAAATGGCTGCAAATTCAAATATTCTATAATGGTTTGGGAGTTACAAATCGATCTATAGTTGACGCAGCAGCTGGAAGTGCACTTATGAGTAAAACTCATGAAGCAGACTATGAACTTTTAGAGGAGATGACATCTAATAATTACCAGTGGTCTTTAGAGAGAACAATGTCAAGAAAAGTGGCTAGAGTTTTTGAACTTGATCCTATTACTACTTTAACTGCAAAAATTTATATTTTACCTGAACAAATAGGTAATATGAATATTAATGCTATTCAAACTAATGTTATTTGTGATAATTGCATAGGAAATCACCCAAGTATGGATTGCCAAGTCGGGAACCCTTTTGCTCAATCAAATTTCAATCAAGCAAATTACGTGTCCAATTTCCAACATCAAAACAATTCTTATTCGAACACGTATCATCAAGAACGGAGAAACACCCCCAATTTTTCTTGGAACAACAATCAATGAGCAATTAGACCACCTCAAAAATTTTCACAACAAGAAAAGAAGCCGATACTTGAAGAGATGTTCATGCAATACATGCAAAAGACAGATTTGGTGATAAAAAATAATACGGCTTCAATTCACAATCTTGAGGCTCAGATTGGTCAACGTTCAAATATTATCAAAGTGAGAACATCAGGAACCTTACCTAGTAACACCGTAACAAATCTCGATGAGCATGTCAAAACAATAACACTAAGAAGTGGGCGAACAATTGAGCAACCACAAGAAGAAATTACCAAAAAAATTATGGTTGAAAAGCAAGATGAACTCGAGCCGATTTTGGAGGAACAATCGCAGCAAGTGGCCAATCACCAATCTAAGAAGGATAAAGGAGTCTCAAACAAAACAATTTCAAGGGAGTTTAATTCTAAAACTTATCCTAAATCTCCTTATGATCCACCTATTCCTTTCCCACAAAGACTTAAAAAAAACAATCTCGAAAATCAATTTTCTAAATTTTTAAATATTTTTAAGAAATGCATATTAATATTTCTCTTATTGAATCTTTTGAACAAATGCCTAAATATGCTAAAAATTTTAAGGATATTTTATCAAACAAGAAAAAATTGGAGGAACATGAGACAGTGATGCTAACCGAAGGGAGTAGTACAATTTTACAAAAGAAGCTGTCTCCTAAACTTAAAGATCCATGGAGTTTTACAATTCTTTGCACTATTGGAAATATTTATTTTGATAAAGCTTTATGTGATTTAGGAGCAAGTATCAATCTTATGCCTTATTCTGTTTTCAAGAAATTAGGTATTGGAGAAGCAAAATCCACCACAATTTCATTGCAATTGGCAAGCAGATCTATCAAGTACCCAAGAGGGATCATTGAAAATATTTTGGTGAAAGTAGACAAGCTCATATTTCCTGTTGATTTTATTCTGCTTGACATGGCGGAAAATGAACAAATCCCTTTGATTTTGGGGAGACCTTTTCTAGCTATAGGAAGAGCTTTGATTGATGTCCAACAAGGAAAATTGATTTTGAGGGTTGAGGATGAGCAAGTAACGTTTGATGTTTTAAATCTATAAAGTTTCCTACTGAAGAACAGTCGTGTTTTCAAGTAAGTAAAACTGATTTAATTGTGGGCAAGAAACATAAGGCTGAAGTGGAAAAGTTACCTGTAAAAAAAATGTCTAACAAATTCAGTAACTCTTGAATCTGAGAAAGAAAAGATTTTGAAATATGTTATGTATTTGGATTCTGCACCATCTATTCATCCATTTTCTCAATTGAAATTCAAAGAGGTAGGGATATGAAAGACTCCATCTTCAATAAATAAACGCTTTAAACACAAGTTTAGATCACTGTCATCTAGCTTGAGGGATGCACAGAAAAAACATAATCCACGCATGAAGGGAATTATTACAAATAGGCTCTTATGCTGTTGGATCATGGCGTTACATAACTGTAACCCCCATTCTCGTAAAAAAATATTTTCTGTATATTTTATGTATTTCGATTAATCATAGTTTACCTTGTGTTAAATTCGTTTTGTATTCTCTATTAAAATATTTCTAACTGAAAATTTTATTTATTTCGAATAATGGTGTATTTTAACCTTAATTTCTATTTCTATTTGATCTACTATTTATATTATATATTGTTTGGATTATTTTAATAAATCTGTTAAACTCAAATTTGCATTTTGATATACATATATTATTATTATTACTATTATCAGTATTATTTTTGTTAGTTTTGTTATTAGAAATATCATTATTTTTATTGTTAATATTATTATTATTATAATTATATTTTAAGCCGAACATACTCTATTTTATATGTATTCATTATTTGACTTAATTTATATGTATATGTATATTTTACAAACCCAATAACCCAAAACCTAAACCCAATCTTATTGGATCCGACCTGATACCCAAAAACCCAATATCTTAATTAAATACCCTATAAATACATTCTAATCCCCCAAACTCTATTTCCCCCTAACCCTAGCTGCCTTTACCCCAAACCTACCCCCGTCTACTATATAAACCCTACCCCTGTTCATACCCGCTTCTTCATCCCGCCTCTCTCTCTATCCCTTTCCTCTGCTTCTCCTGCACCCCGAACCCAACTCGACTCCCCCCCACGTCCACTTCTCCGACCATCACTTCGAATCTAGTCCTCGTCGGCCCTCTCCTCCGACATCCTCATCACCAGCCACCCTATTGTCCCAGTCACCGCTCGCCACCATCGCCTTAGCCTCCCGCCAGTTCAGCCCCTCCCCCACGTCTTCTTCTTCCTCTGTGTTCTCGTTGAACCCATCGATGGCACCATCGACAACCAGCAACCGCTCGCCAGCCTCCCACTGCCCTGCTCTTACAACCCTCTTCCTCATCCTCATCCTCATCCTCTCCTCGACAAGTCGCCGCACGCGCCGTCGCCAACCTGCAGCCAACCGCCCTTGCCGCCCTCTCTCTGTTTTACCCATCGAAGCAGAGCACCCCCTTCGCTACCCGTGTTTGCCGGTGATTGCATGTGGGTCGCACAGGTTTTGGGATTCGCACGTGCTTCGCCGCTCTTTTATCGTTCGCTCTAACTAATCCAATCAAGGAAAGTATCTTCTTGTATAATTCGTTATTCTAGTACAAGCTTTTCTTTGTAAGTACTGCAAGTAGGTTGTAGTTATGACTCCCTTTTGGCTTATCATTTGATGATCTCATTCTACTCCTTATCAATTCCATAATCATAAGACTCACAACTTTTCGTTGATACCTATTACACTTTAATTTGCATCACATATTAATTTAGACCCATATGAATAATAATTATAATGCTTTTCATGCAAAAACTATCTTTGTTTGCTGTTGTTCTATTTTTAGTCTACTGTTTCGACCCTGATAACATCAAAATCTGGACTTGAGTTCTAAACATGAAATGTAGCTCCAGATGTCTAGTTTACTACCCTTTTAACGGAATTAAATTCGAGTTATGGTTTGTGAATTATCCTTTTTTTAGAACTGTTGTGTCGTAGAATTCCATATTCATAAATTTGCTGTGTCACTTTGTTTTACAATTAAATTAACTATGCTACATGTAAGATAATGACTTAAAATTTTGTACAGTGGGACTAGACACACTAGAGAATCTTCCCTAACTTTCCTGGAATAAATTAATAAAGTTTCATACCTGTTTCATACTTCTAAACACAATTTTACAAATTCTGGATGAACACGAATTCTGTGTAGTTTGCTGTTTTGAAACCAATTGCTACAAGCTTTATGTATCTTATTTATATGCACTGGATTCGGCGGAGAATCTAGTTTCCAGGTTTTTGGACGGATCTAGATTTGCATTCCTGTGGTAGCGGGAACTAAGTTTTGGTACAACAATGTCTTGTTGTCCAGAATTGATATTTTGTCATGTTTAAATATTTGCATGTTGTTTCTTGTGTTTTGTGATTTATAACATGTTCCTTGCATCATATAAGCTCTTGATACATCCTTGTTTTTTCCCAATTTTGTTCTCGTTATCTCGTGATCATGTGTATTTTGTAATAAAAATTAACAAGCCGGGTTAAGGAAAAGATCTAGTAATGGACAATATAGAAAAGTGTACTCAGAAGGGGGTCCGTGTTTCCCTTATTTGGTTACATGATATGATTTGGATTACATTTGGATAAATTGGAATACTCAATATGATTTGGTTAATATGATTTGATTAATATGATTTGGATTACTTGATACCTGAGTACACGGCTCTATAGAATCCCCTACGAAATCTAAACGTAACTTGATTGTATGTAGCAACCATGTGGTAAAAATCTGGGACGCATGAAGTGCTACATAAATAGAATTGAACAACAGACTTAAGTTGACACTAAGCACATGCATGATCCTGTCTACCAGTTTCCTGATTTCGTTACAAGTTACATGTTTTGGTTACATGATTTTGATTTAAAAGTTACATGATTTTGGTTTAGAAGCTACATGATTTTGATTTAGAAGTTACATGATTTTGATTCACAAGTTTGCATGAACCCATTCCATTACTTGTTTTCCTGTTGCAAGTTGTTGGCATTCGTTCATATGTTTATTTCTAGTTGCATCACACTTGACTTTGTTTTATTTCGTATTCCTTGATTCTTATCTCTGTTCCTTGTTATATCTTGTTTCTTGTTCCTTATTATATTTCCGTTCTTATACCATTTAGCTTGTACTACTTGCGGCCCTAACTTGCACTAAGGGCATTTATCTTTGTTTCTCTATTTTTCTTCTACATGATATATACAGACTTTGGAGACGAGCTACAAGAAGGAGTTGGTGAGCTAACATTCTAGGCTTTGCTTGGGAAAATTTGCTTTAGTTATTTTTATTTGAGTTTAATTAATTCCTGTTACTACTTAAAACTTGTAACGGGCGTGTTGTCCCGAAGTTTTACTTTTTGATACAGATCTTATATTTATTTGAGAAGTTTATATTTGTTCAAATAATTTCTGTTGATTAATAATTTATTCATGCATGCGTGGTTGAGTATATTTTGTTATATTTCTTGTTATGATGTTGGTTCGATCCTATAGCTTATGAATGATGAAAATCATTCGCTGTACTTTGTCACGTACTCGTATTCCGTATTCCTTTTGGGAAGCGAGGGGTGACAGGGTTTTTAGTGGTATCAGAACCCGGTTTGGCTAATGTGTTAGTCATATTTGGCTAATGTGTTAGTCAAGTTTGGCTCAATCAGAATTAACTCAACATTAAACAAGACCATGCAATCACATGAACAAATTGATAATCAACTTGATCTTAATACTAGTCTTATTCCATTCATTTTGATCCCTTCTTATTCAATCCCTTGATTCCTTGATTCTTCCGTCTTTTTCAGTCGTCCTCTTTGATATATTTCTTCCTGGGTATAAATTTATTCTTCTCGTACCCGTATCTTTCTGATTTTGGTGCTGTCCTTTCTTTTCTTTCTTTTTTGGTTTGTCGGTCGGCATCACTGGATCTACTACGACTTGTCAACGACTTGGATCATCACTAGGAGATGGAATACCGTCTTTTGCTCCGAGATGTGCATGCAGAGTCCCCGGATATTACTGAAATAGTGAACGTCGCGCGTGCAAAATTTTAACACGAATCAGGAGAGAAATTCTAAACTTTTTTGCATTCTTTTGGTTATTTCTTTTTCCTTTCCCATTGAGGAAAATGTGATATTCAAGTTTGGGGGAAAGGGTACAATTTTTTTATATATTTTATATATATTTGAAAAGAAAAAAAACAAAACAAAAGGGATTTCAATTGGGCTCATCATTACACTTTTGAGTTCTTTATTGTGCTAAAGCATTGAAAAAAAAATTAGGATAGACAATTTCTTCGAAAGCAAGATTAAGCATACCTATTTACTTTAGGATTATTGAATTTCTAAATTCCTTACACAATTGTGACAATCATGTAATTATGCATAAAAGAAAAATGTGATGTTTTTTCTTGTGATTATCCCCTTTGATCTAGTCCTAAATAGAGTTTAAATAAATAGGGTAATATTTATAAAATTGAATAAATAAAGTTCTATCTACTCCAATGTTTTGAGTTGCTTAGTAACTAGGGGTATTCATCACCAATGTTTACTTTTACGTCAAACGGCAACTTGAAATATGAGTATGCAAAGCACTCTAAGTTTGTGACTTGTTAAGTAACCGAGTGAATTCATCACAAATGTTTGTATTCGCATCAAAAGGCAAGTGACAACATTAAAATAATAAAAAATAAAAAAATCTTGTTTGCTACTCAGTTTGTAGTAGTGAGAAGGGATAATCACAGATGGAGTTGTTACATACTATAATTACATTAATTGCATGAAAAATATGATTGTATTGGGAATTATGTATAAATAATTGCGCTGGAGAAAATGAGTATGCTTAGTTTTACTTTATTTGCAATTGTTTATATTTTAAATTGAAATTTTGATGCTTGCATGATAAGACCTATTAGTGTGATGAGTTGAGCCTACTTATGATTATTATTCATTGATTTATGAGTTTACTTTTTGCTCGATGACAAGCAAAATCTTAAGTTTGGGGGTATTTGATGAGTGAAATTTATACATAATTTTTATTACTCTTTTATGCATTAAAATTGCGTGTTCTAGTTTATTTCTTTAAAATTTATCTTATTTCTATTCAATATTATTTAATTGTTTGATTTTGTAGGAATGAGATGGATAAGTGCAAAAAGGTGGACGTTTTTGGTGAAATCATGGAAGAAAACAAGGTTGAAGATTTCAAAATTTGAGCACTCAAATATGCGTATTTACAAATTAACACATAGAAGAATCAATAAAAAATGTATCGGTCAACTGAGGGGTGGAATGGAATTTGTAATAAAAATAAAAGTTGAATGGATTCAAATTAGGGTTAGTTAATTGGTTAGTTTTGAAAAGATAAATTTTAATCTATTAATTTTTAAATTAATTAATTAATTATCTAATAATATTAACTAATCCTAATCAACTATTTTAATCTAATTTAATTAAACCTAATACAACCTACCTACTACCCAATATATATGAGAAGTGCAGCACGTGAAGACTTGGGGGGGGGGGGGGGGGGGGGGGGGGGGCGGGGGGCGTGAACTATGCGGTGTGCTGGCTTTGGGCGGGGCGCAACTCCAGGGAAAAGAAAAAATAAATAAAATAAAAATAAAACAAAACAGAGAGAGAGAAAAGACGGGAAGAAGGAAAGGCTAAGTCAGACCTGACTTGGTGATGTGGATAGCAGCTCGAAGTTTCAAAAGTGAAACATAGAGAGAAGTAGGAGGCATCACGTCGGTCAGCGACTCAGTTTCCAAGACAGCAGAAACAACAAATGAAAGAGGCGTGACGTGGGCGCACGGTTCGAGGCAGGATAGAGAAATAGAGGTACTGTTTTGGGCGCTCTAAATTGCGGCTGACATTTGAGGCGTCGGTTTGCAAAGTTTTTCTTTTACAAAAACAGCTTTCTGTATCTATTTTCTTCTTCTAATTTTTATGATGCAATCAAAGAACATGTTTGTTAGTTACAAATTTATTATAAATTAATTTTACTTTTCTAGGGCTTTGATGTAGCCTAATTTTGAGAACACAATTTTAATTCTATATTATTTTTCTATTTTTCCATGGTTGTGCGTTTAATTTTTGTTCTTAATGTTTACAATTGTTTGGTCAACTATTGTATGATTTATTGGATCATGGAGAGAATGAGAGGTAATTTGTGATTTTGAATTATAGGATTAAACACCATTGATTGAGCGAAATTAGATATGATTTACCGCGATTGGTGTGACTATAAAGAAATCAATAGAACTTAATGAGTCTTCAATTAATTAAATTTGCATAGAGATATGAAAAACTGTTAGTTGAAGATATTTTTTGTGTTGTTCGAGAGAAAGCATTGAATACTTAGGGGATTTTGGTCTACAACTTGGAAAAGTAACATTTGTTGTCAAATGGAGTTATAAATTGTGTAGAATTAACTAGGTAAAATCAAAAGCCCTGGAATTAGTTTTGCAATTAATAAACAAGGAAATTTCAGACTACGCTACTTTTAATTAATTAGTTCTTTAGATTAATTTAATTTAATTGCTTTCTTTATTGAATTTCTATTTTCCAAATAGTAGTTAATCTAGTAAATTTTGGTGCTCAATAAAATAATTAGTCCTTGTGGGTTCGACACTCTTTTCACTTAAATATACTACTTGTTGTGATTTTGTATACTTGCAAATAATTCACATCACAGATAATCGGAGAAGGGACTTGGAATTCGAAGAAGGTGATTTTGTTTTCTTGAAGGTATCTCCGACAAAAGGTGTAATCTGATTTGGGAAAGGGGAAAGTTAGCTCCAAGGTACAGGACCATATAAGATACTCAAGGGGATTGGGAAGACAGCTTATCGGTTGGAATTAACCGAAGAGATATCCCAAGTGCACAATGTCTTTCACGTGTCCATGTTGCGGAGCTACATTCCAGATCCAAGTCACCACTTAGCAGAAGTACCAGAAGGCCTATTTTTAAATTTGAGTTACGAGGAACGTCCTATGGAGATCTTGGATCGATGGGAGAAAATTTTGAGGAATAAAACTATTCCCATGTCAAAGTAATGTGGAGGAATCAGCTAGTCGATGAGGTAACCTGGGAATCGGAAGAGCGGATGATGAGTGACTACCCCGAACTTTTTGTTTAAACTTTGTATTTTATGCATGTTTCTTTTACTTCTTAACACTTACTCTTTCAGCGTAGTTCTGATGACAGAACTATTCTAAAGAGGGAGTGTTGTAACGGCAGTAAAATATTTCTTTTTTTAATTTTATGTCTCACGTCCTTTATTCTATGCACGTGCTAACTATGTAACACTCGAAAAAATAAAAAAAATTGTATTGCATTATTAAATAATATTAAATTTGTAAAGTTAACTATTTTGACTATTTTCTTGAAACTGCAATTTTGCACGTGCAACACACGTGCAAATATATGAATTTTGAATTCTTAAAATTTTATGGTTAATGATTGATTTTCCTTATTTATTTATGATATTTTAATTTTCAGATTTATTTAATTAATTTGACTATTTTACAAATTTGTCGATTTTACACGTGCGAATATTTTTGGGGCAAATTTCCAATTTTTAATTTTTATTAAATTCTCCTACTTATAATTGAGTCTATCCTAAATTTTGGGATTTTTCTGAATAAAGAAACAATTTTTATAAATACCTCGAAAGAGAGGGGCTTTTATGTAAAAACTGTTTGGATCTCAAACAAATAATGAAATTTCGTTTTTTACTGATTTTTGGGCTTTCCATGGTCGTCATTGAAAATTAAATATACGAAAATTTTATTTAGAGTTGATTTGGTAAAGATTTAAACAAATATGGTATTTTTGCAAATATGAAATTTATGTTGGATCTAGTGAAAATGTTTCCTTGGAAAGTAAAAGTCAGAAATTTTAATTGGAAAATCTAATATGTATTAATAGATATTATTTCTGATTTTTCTGGATTTTTATGAATATTTTATGATATATTTGCAAATATTACAAAAGATGTACTTTTGTGCAAAATTACCACTTTTAGTACAAATCCGAAATTTTTATTTTTCTTGGCAGTGCTGGATGGCTGGAAAACTGAGTAGTAAAAGGATTTGATTTGATTTTAATTTGTTTAAATTATTTAACTACTTTATTAAAGAAAGGTTTATATATGTAAAGTAATAATTTGTTAGGGGATGTTTCCATAAACTTGTAAAATCCTAGAAACTCCAGATTTCAGCTTATAAAATAGCCACTACAGCTGTCCCCCTCCTCTGTAAAAACAAAACATTATTTTACTATTAATTTCTTGGAGTTCGAAATAAGGATCTTGGATTTTACAAAAGAAGGGCTTTTTCTCATCCTTTATTAATTTGGTTGATTTCTTCAATAAGGTGAGTGATATAAATTATTTTCTTTTGTTCTTTGAATGTTGTATGTGGGGTTTCATCTATTAGAAAGCATTCTAGGGTTTGGTATGAATATACATATGATGGATTGGATGAATTGATGAGTTTAAAATTTTGATCTTTTATGAAACCCTAAGTTATTTATGAGTAGAATTTGCATGTGGATGATTTGAGATCGTTAAATAACCTCATATAAATCATGAGTAGGCTATTTCTTTTGGTTATTGCTGATTTGATTGGATATGGTGAATGCTACGCATAAATAGATTAAAGATGAGATTTTTGACTATTGGTGGGTTGGATGAATGCGACTTGGTCATGTTAAGGTTAAATTTGTTGATGTTCATGAGTCAACTATTGAAAATATATATATGGTTGAGTTTGAGGAAATTTTGAGAAGGACTAATGAATTAAAAAATCATGTCTTGAGGATTGGAGTTGTGATAACTAGATTTGAATTTGATGCTTTATGACTAAATTGGAGATTTCGTGATTTCATGAAGTTTTTACTTGGATTTGAATTGCCCAATTATTAGGGATTAATCTGAACATTTGTCTATTCCTAATTTGGTGGATTTGTAAATTTTCTTTGGTGCACAAACATGCACGAACACTATTACAAGAATATCCTATTTTGTTGTTTTGAAAGAATTGAATCTTTAAGTGTTTTTGAAGATTTCGGTTATATCTCAACATATTTTGGTATTAAGATGGTTTGGAACATAATACGAAGGTCTTTCAAAGTATGATTGGTTCTTAAAAACTTTATTTTTGATATATTCACATATTCATGTTTCAATTTGAAGGAATTCATCAAAAACCTATTTTTATCAATTCAAAGTGGTTTGATTGGTTTTGTGGACTCTTATATACTCTACAAGTCATATTTAATCATATCATAAATATACTTTTTATAGATTTCGTCTCTATAAAGTAAATCTTCGTACTGATTGAAACATGCACAACCCAAACTGCAGTTTGTAGGTGTGACAGTCGACTGGTATGTTTTGACAGTCGACCGTCGCTACCTGGCTGCTGTGTTTTCTCGTTTTCTTGAAATTTCGTGTGGAACAGTCGACTGACCCATTTTTCCAGTCGACTGTCTCTGCTCTGTTTTGATATTTTCTCGAAGTGTTGGATTTTCGCTCTGGACAGTCGACTGATGACTTTTACAGTCGACCGTCAATACTTAGAATTATTTTTCTTAAAAAGATGTTGGATTTTCGCTCTGGACAATCGACCGATAACTTTTTTTTACAGTCGACGGCCATTACTTAGTACTATTTTCTTGAAGTGCTGGTTTTTCGCTCTGGATAGTCGACCGACTCCAGTTTACAGTCGACTGTTACTGATTTTTTTTGAGTTATTCTTTTATTCTTTAAACGATTGACTCTTTAAATGTTTTGGGGATCTATAACTTACTATTCTAAACAATATTTTTCTACAGAACATATGTTTCCAAGTTGTTTCATTAAAGTTTTGATTAATGGAAGTTTAGTTTGGATGGTTGAGTGAGAGTCTCTAGAGGGTGTGTGGGACCCTAGTATACCGACAGTTGAGTTATTGTGTTTTGGGCCTGTTGAGGCATATTGTTGATCAGTTGTTGAGTTAAGTTCGGTAGGGTACACCATCTATAGGAGGTTCGTAATTAAATTAATTAACTTGAAAAGATAAGGACAAGCATTAGTGGTGATATGATGAATGAGAACATGGGTCATTGACCTCAGTGTGGCTTGCGGTGTGAGATAATCCCCGGAATTATCCAGGTGTAAGTGAAATAGTCTCCGGAATTACCTGTGGTGTGGGATTGATCATCGGAATTATTGGGGTCGAGGCGACACTCATGTGGTATTCGTGTGATGAGGTACCATAGCTTGCGGTGTTGGGTATTCTCGAAGATTCCCAGGTGTAAGTAAAATAGTCTCCGGAATTATCTGTGGATAGAATTTGACCTCCGAAATTATCGGGCCATGGGCTAATACTCACAGTTAACCTATATCTTGTAGTAGTCATCGTGGTAGGATTAGTTGCATGGTGGAGGACTAAACCCTATAAAGTGGAGATGTTAAGGGCTTGCACAGGACCTATGTAGAGTGGAATGCATAGAATCCGACAAGTACGCATTAGTGAGTCAACATATAGTATTGTGTTTTCTTGATTTGGTTTATGCATGTGTTTTCCTGTTTTCTACACTTGACACTTAGTCTAGCTACACTTGATGTTTTTCATGTTTCATTGTTACTTCTTAATTCATTTATTCTTGTCTTTATTACATGTTGTTTATGATTCCATGTTTTATGTTCTATTTATGTTGCTTTTATTTTTATGTCACTCACACCGTTATGGCTGACCCCTGTAGTTTTGGGGGTTAGGGTTATCTCTAGCCTCATATTTTACTGGTAATTACCTATAGCATTGGGATTTGGATGCATGAGATAGAATGACAATAAAGCTTATATAAATTCTAAAGAAAGTGTTGTAAAGAAAGAAAATTATAATTCAAAGTGTTTTATTTTCCGCTGTGCTTTGTAAACAAATGATGTAATAAAAAGTTTTAATTTTTCCTGTATTTGGTTGCTATGTTTAAGATTACATTGAAGTATATTCTGGAATTGTGCCACATATTTCTAAGATAGTATATTAAAAATTCGGGGCACTACAGATTGGTATAAAAGCATGCTTCAATTAGTAATTTTAAACATAGTACAGGGAATAAACATAAAAGGACATTTGATGTGCGAGAACCTAGGAGGACAGTAGGTGTGTGAGTACACAAGTGGACATTAAATAGAACCTAGGTGGACATTAGAAGTGTGAGTACCTTGGTGGACATCTGATGTGTGTGACTTGATTGCTTGGTCATGAAGGCCTGTAGTGAGATTTAGACTGTTTGTATGCTTAAACTTGAATGAAATTTCTTTATCGCAAGTAATTTGGTTATTTTTGCATAAAGCATATATTTTTCTCAATAGCTATTTCTGACCTCTTTTGTTCGCTTTGTGCATTTGATATTTGATTATGTAAGGTATTACCCTTTCAACTTGTATATGTTCTATCTTACTTACTAATAATCTACTATATGTTTTCCTATTTAACCCACTGTATATAATTTTTGGATTCTATGGTTTTTTCTAGTGTTAATTTTTATTTATTTATTCATTTATTTTTAATTATTAAATTTAATTATCTTCTGCTACATTCTTTAATTAATTATTTTCTCGTATTTTCCTTGGTTTTGTAGTTCTCACTCTTGTATCCTATCACTTTTTACTGTTTTATATTTGTTTGCTTACTAAATAACTTTTGTATAAATTAACTTATTTCTACTTTTATTCGGTTTCTTTTATTATGAGTGATTGGTTTTATTTTAGTTTCTAACCAAGTTTATATTCTTTCTATTCATTAGTACAATCATTAAGCTTTCACTAATCATCTTGTTTTCTTTTAAAATTGTTTCTTTGACTTTACTATTGGTTTTTACTTTTTATTCTTTTGTCCAAGTTATTATTTGGCAACTTTTGCTTTAATTCAACAGTGCATTCTTTAGCATTTCACAAGCTCATTTTTTGATTTGCAACTCTTACTCATTTCTTTCTCGACATTTTCATCCTTCTTACTTTTATGTGCTTTTTCGTTACTCGTATATTTTGCTATTACTTTTACATAATTCACTAAGTTTGAATTACTGCAAGATAAGTTATTATTTCAACTCCCATTTCCTTTCATTATTGTTTTTGTTATATTATAAAATTTGGTTTTGCGTGTTTACTTTCATTTTATATATACTTGGATTTTTCGATACTATATTTTCCATTACTATTACTATGTATTGTCTTATGTATTTCGGAACATTTAAACTTGTTTGTAATGTTTTACTCATATAAATATGATATATCTTTACACATTTAAATTTTTATTATTAATTATGTTTTGCATCTTATATTCAATATCTTTATTATTACACACTGTTTACTGTTTTTGTTATATTTACTCTTCACCATTTAAAGCTACTTATTAATTCTATTACCTTATACTTCTCGAATGTACTATATGCACTCACTACTTATATTTCATCTTATTTCAATTTTTATTGTCATTACATTTATGATTTCTACGTGTACTTCCTACTAATTACTATATATATGTACTATATATTTCAACATACTTGCTATGCATATCAATTTACACTTGTTTATTTCCTACATTACTGTATATTTTTATGATATATTCATTGTGTAAATTTGCTACACTGCATAGTTATTTTCTCATTCACATTTGCATTTTTGCTTTTGCATGTATTTCGTTCCTTTTTCTACTTATTTTTATAAATCATTTTCACTACTACTGATTCATACTATTATGTTTGATATTTATATTCTATACATCTATTTGGGTAACTTCCAACTCCATTTCATACTTTTGTTACTATTTTTATATCACAAATTTCAAAACATTACTTCATATTTAAATTAAGCAATCAATATCCAAGTACGTGTGGAAGATTGTATCATTCCGTTCATCGTTTTGTTGCAACTGGATGTCGAGATGGCAAACATGCAACTAGACGTCAATGGGGGCAAATTGCAACTGGATATCGGGAAGGCAAAATGTGCAACCGAATATCCAGATGGAAACCTGCAACCTGATGTCATTGAGGCAAACCTGCAACTTGATGCCGAGAAGGCAAGTCTACGGCTGGACATCAATGAGGCGAACCCACATCAAAGAATTTCTACTATAATAACCCCACTAGTGTTTTATGTATATATTACTTACCACTGTCCTATTCTTTTGTACTGGTTCATAGCATTTTATAAGATTTTAAAACTTAACCTATTACTAATTTGTTTTATTCGATTTTCTTTAATCATTGTTACCTTATATTTCTTTAAATCCGTTTGATACACTCTTGTATCTTATCTTGCTCACTTGTTTTATTTTTGGACTTTGGTCCTTCTGATTTCTTGGTACTATTTCCACTCTCCTTCGCATTTCCTCTATTCATAACAATATTTTATTTTTATTTTTACTTAATTTTGTTTGCTAGCTATAATTGCTTGAACCTGTATGAAAATTTCATTAATTTCTTTAAATCTACATACTACATAAATTATTTTGTACGTCTTTATTTTATTTTTATTTTTCTTAAAATCGTCCTTTTGGGATTTTTACTTCATTGTGTACATTTTTTCAAGCCTTATGTGTTTAACAAGTTTTTCTGATCGATCAATTCTTAATTTTGACTATTTCTTCTACTTATTTGCTAATTGATATTTCAAGACTTTTACTTATATAATAAAACTAATAGTAAGAAATCTTTTCTTTATGACATTTTGTTTATACAATTACACTATGTTTCCATACAATTGAACTAGTATAGTTGAATTTTCTTTATTTTTGTTTACAATTTTTTTTTTCTCAAGATTGAGTACCTCAACTATGGTCTAAGCTTTCGTGTTTTTATAATTACTATTTATTGCTACCGTTTTCCAATTCTTTGACATATTAGATTTCCCACTTACTTTTTTTTTCATGTCCTAATTAATGATTTGACGCTTACTTTTGCAATATTCAATGAATTTCGTTTAAGTCTTCTTGCATAGATATATTTTGGTCTATTTTACTCATTACCTTTTAATGTGTTTTTTAAGTATTGATTATTATATCCACATTCACTAGTATACTTATTATTCTTGGTCTTGTACATTCATTGTTATTGATATTTTTTTACTTAGCAAAAATTTGTTCGTATTTCTATGTATCTTGACTGATTATTTTCCAAAAATATTTTTATTTTTAAGTATGTGTTCCTGCGTTGTTTGTATGATTATCAACCTTTTATATTTGAGTTTTATCTCTTCACTTTTGACTTCTTATTCTATAAGAATAGTCTTACTATTTTTCGCGTTTTGAGATTTATTGTGTATTCTATTGGATTTCCGATCCCTTAGCCATGTCAGTTTTCACCTTTTTCTCTTTGAGCAATAATTATATGTTATTTTTGTTTTTGCTTAGTAATTAAATCCAATTATAAAAATAATGATAGGGTAAATTTTCGAAACTGTTTTGTAAGTTTTGTATTTTATTTTCTTTTGCTTAGAGTATTTCTGAGGACAGAACTTTTCTAAGAGGGGGGGGGGGGGGGGGGGGGGGTGATGTAACACCCAGAAAAATAAAAAGATTTGTTTTGTATTATTAAATAATATTAAATTTGTAAAGTTGACTATTTTGACTATTTTCTTGAAACTGCAATTTTGCACGTGTAACACACGTGCAAAGTTATGAATTTTGAATTCTTAAAATTTTATGGTTAATGATTGACTTTCTTTATTTATTTATGATTTTTATTTTCAGATTTATTTAAATTAATTTGACTATTTTACAAATTTTTCAATTTTACACGTGCAAATCACGTGCGAATATTTTTGGTGCAAATATGCAATTTTAAATTTTTATTAAATTCTCCTACTTATAATTGAGTCTATCCTAAATTTTGGGATTTTTCTGAATAAAGAAACTATTTTTATAAATACCTCGAAAGAGACGGGCTTTTATGTAAAAAGCCGTTTGGATCTCAAACAAATAATAAAAATTCGTTTATTTTTGGGCTTGCCATGGTCATCATTGAAAATAAAATATATTGAAATTTTATTTAGAGTTGATTTGGTAAAGATTTAAACAAATATGGTGTTTTTGCAAATATGGAATTTATGTTGGATCTTGTGCAAATGTTTCCTTAGAAAGTAAAAGTCAGAAATTTTAATTGAAAAATCTAATATGTATTAATAAATATTATTTCTGATTTTTTTGGATTTTTACGAGTATTTTATGATATATTTGCAAATATTACAAAGATGGACTTTTGTGCAAAATTACCACTTTTAGTACAAATCCGAAAATTTTAATTTTCTAGGCTGTGCTGGATGGCTAGAAAACTCAGTAGTAAAATTATTTGATTTGATTTTAATTTATTTAACTTATTTAACTACTTTATTAAAGAAAGGTTTATATATGTAAAGTAATAATTTGTTAGGGGATGTTTCCATAAACTTGTAAAACCCTACAAACATCCAGATTTCAGCTTATAAAATAACCATTATAGCCGTGCTCCTCCTCTGCAATAACAAAACATTATTTTACTATTAATTTTTTGGAGTTCGAAACAAGGATCTTGGATTTTGCAAAAGAAGGGCTTTTTCTCATCCTTTATTAATTTTGTTGATTTCTTCAATAAGGTGAGTGATATAAATTGTTTTGTTTTGTTCTTTGAATGTTGTATGTAGTGTTTCAACTATTAGAAATCATGCTAGGGTTTGGTATGAATATATATATGACGGATTGGATGAATTGATGAGTTTAAAATTTTGATCTTTTATGAAATCCTAAGTTATTTATGAGTAGAATTTGCATGTAGATAATTTGAGATCGTTAAATAACCAAATATAAATCATGAGTAGGCTATTTCTTTTGATTATTGCTGATTTGATTGTATATGGTGAATGCTATGCATAAATATATTAAAGATGAGATTTTTGACTATTGGTGAGTTGGATGAACGCGACTTGGTCATGTTAAGGTTAAATTTGTTGATTGGTTTTGTGGACTCTTATATACTCTACAAGTCATATTTGATCATATCAGAAATATACTTTTTATAGATTTCGTCTCTATAAAGTAAATCTTCGTACCGATTGAAACATGCACAACCCAAACTGCAGTTTGTAAGTGTGACAGTCGACTGGTATGTTTCGACAGTCGACCGTCGCTGCCTGGCTACTGTGTTTTCTTGTTTTCTTGAAATTTCGTGTGGAACAGTCGACTGACCCATTTTTCCAGTCGACTGTCTCTGTTCTGTTTTGATATTTTCTCGAAGTGTTGGATTTTCGCTCTGGACAGTCGACCAATAAATTTTATAGTCGACCGATGAATTTTATAGTCGACCGTCAACACTTAGAATTATTTTGTTAAAAAAATGTTGGACTTTCGCTCTGGACAGTCGACCGATGACTTTTTTTTACTTTTACTTCCGTGGTTCTAGTAATTAATAATTCCGCCCATAGAAAACTCACTCAAATCATGCACTTGATTTCCTTTTGGGTAGAGGGAGAAACCATAGGAGCCAGGGGCGCATCTCGGAGCAATTTCTTTAGCATACCTCTTACGACGAAGAGATAGAGATAGGTCCGACCATAGGCTAGACCTACCCCCAGGGCTATTGTTGGGGGTATCACGCTACTTTATTTGTTTCAAGTTCGTTGCTTTCAGTATTGCCTATGTTACAGGGTTATTGGAGGCTTATATTTTATACACTTTGTTCTTGTTTGGACAAGATTTTCTGAGTTTGTTTCGTTCTTTTCTCTGTAATGAAACAGAGTGGTCATACTCCTTATTTTCTTTTAAAAAACAATTGCTTTATTATTGTTGTTCTTATTCAATATGAGAATGTTGCCAACAAATTGTGCTTTTTACAATTTAACAAAGAACACTTAAGTGTGAGACAAATACAACCACGCATATATATATTGGTTTATATCACTTGAAAGTATACTTAAAATTAATAACCAGAAAAGAAATTTAATTAACCGTCCAAAACTTCAAACAATTTTACAAATCAAAGAAGAATTTTTTTTGAAATATATACCATTTTTTTTCCTACAGTGTCATGTCAGTTTAGTCTGATTAGGGATGGCATTCGGGCCGTTCGGGCCGGGCCGGGCCGGGTTTGACCGGGTTTTGACCGGTCCCGGGCTTACCCGGGCCGGGCTCCTCAAATCGCGGGCCGGGCCGGGCCGGGCTGGCGGTGAAGAACCCTGGCCCGGACCTGGCCCCTGACCCTTAGTGGGGGGGCCGGGCCGGGCCGCGCCGGTTCGCGGGCCGGGCCGGGTCTGGCCCTTGTAATTCTTTTTTTTTTTACCCATTATTGATTGAAGTTCATAAATTTGTAATTGTATAAGAAGTGTATGATTTTGCAATTGTATAACAATTTCAAAAAGTTAAATTTCATAAATAATTGAATTACATCTTCATCCAAAAAAAAATTAATTGAAGTACACGAATAAATAAAGTACATGGTTAAATAAATTTGAACTTCTACAATAAAACTAAGTACATGAATAAAAATTCATACAAAAATTCATACAAAATCCTCTACATATTTTTGTTCACCAAACGAATATGGCAATTCACCCCTAATTACCAATTTCGCGATTCCCTTACGAACGTGATCGTGATCATATGTACTACTATCTACTTGACCGGTTTTAGGATGTATTTTTAGTTGTGTGAGATGATCTTTCGAAAATTGTGGTTGACATTTGTTTAAGTGACGTTGTAGTGTACCCGTGCCCGATCCTACTTTAAACTTATACTGGGCTTGACACTTCTTACATATTTTAAGTCCTACACTCTTATCATTTTGTGAAGGGACAAAATTGAAAAAATTGTGTACTTCCGAAGTAGTCCCTCTAGTTTTCCTTGAGTTTAGAGAAGGACCTTGTTCCGATTGTTGTGGTTCTACATTATCTTCTATTTCTATAGGATTTGAATGTGTTTCATTCAAATCGGGAAAACTATCATAATTAACAAATGTGTCTTCACTATCTATATATTGGTTAGGAATGGAAGGAAGGTGATGACTAGTAGATTCTTGACTACTATGCCTACCACCACCGCGTGATCGATTAGAGGCCATTTAACTTTGAATAAATAAAATTAAAGTAGTGAGTGAGTGGTGTATGTTTCTATTACCACTTTACCAAAATTAAAAATAAAATCTAAAAAAATTGAGAGAAAGAAGATCAAGAAAACACAAATTATATGACAATAAAGAAGTATTATGCTATGTTAGTTCTAAAAATTAAAATTATACTAAAATGAGTAGTGTATGTTTCTTATGCCACTTTACCAAAATTAAAAAGAAAATCTAAAAAAATTGAGAGAAAGAAGATCAAGAAAACACAAATTATATGACAATAAAGAACTAAAAGAAGTAGTATGATATGGTAATTCTACAAATTAAAATTACACTAAAATTCCGTAAGAAAGTTGAGATTTGAGTTGTTGTTGTAGAGAAAGATGAGACTTGAGTTGTTGTTGTAGAGAAAAATGAGACTTGAGTTGTTGTTGTTGAATGAGTTGATCACTTTGATTGTTGTTGATTGCCCTCCTTCAAACTTGAACTTGAACCCTTGAAAGATTGTTGAAAGAATAGTAGAGAGAAAGATAGTTGAGTGAATTGGTGAAGAGAAATGAAAGGAATGGTGTTGTATTTATAGGAAATGTAATTTTTTTGATTTCCTAAAGTACCCCCCAAAACTAGCCGTTTTAAATCCGTTGGGGGGTATTTTGGTAATTTAAATTTTTTTTTTTTAAATTTTCTGTATAAAAAAAAAAAAAAAAAAAAAAAATCCACAACGGTAGGCCCGGCCCGGCCCGGACCGCACGGGCCGGTTCAACCGGTCCCGGTTCACTAGCGGGCCGGGCTAGACCGGGCTGAACCCCTAAAAATTGGGACCGGACCTGGCCCACCAATAGGGGGGCCGGTCCGGGGCCTAGGCCCGGGCGGGCCGGGCCGGGCCGGTCCCGGGCCAGCCCGGCCCCGATGCCATCCCTAAGTCTGATGGTATTATAAATCATTCTCTCATGGCAACAGATGATGATTGGTGAAAGAAAAAAATATATACAAAAGATTTTTCCCTCTCATCCAGAAAGATACTTCTTTGTCAAATAAGATTGGTTACAGTATGTTCCATCTCCACAGTTAGTAGATACTGATTTTTCTTTTCCTGAACAAGGTATTGATTAGTTTCATCGTATCATGTAAATGTCAAGAGTGCATTCGGAAGAGGAGTATTGACAGTGTGAAAGTGGATGTAAGATTCGTGCATAAAATGAAACTTAGATTAATATTTAAATTGGAATACAAAAAACTTTTTTTACTTCAAGAAAATGTGGAGTATGGTTATCCTGTTTCATTAAAAAATATAATAACGAAACAAGTACCCAACTAGCTGGGGTTACAAGAAAGTACAGAAATAAGTGCAGAAATAAAAACATAAACCTCAAACTTCCCTGAGAATGTGAGATTATGCAACTAAAATAGAAAAAACAATAGACAATACAGAGTAAGAGTCCCCCAACACCCATGTGGGATAGATCTAGTCCATGGTAGGGTCGAACTCGACCTTATCGTTGTCATATCTCCTGCTCAGAAACGTCTCCTGTATACGATCTGGTGCACCTACAACATTTTTCTTTGCCTAAAAATAAATGAAGGCATAATCTTAGTTAAGCTACCAGAAATACTATTACTCACCCCAAAAAAGTAAAAGTTCTTACGGTTTATCCAGAGCACCAATGTCATCACAGAGATCGCAATGTACCAGGCCTCTCTTTCGTCTGATCCAGGCAAGTCTTTGCCTGACCCAGAGGTCATCGTACGTTCTAGAGTAGTTAGATGTATCAAGATCACGTAAGACCTCGATCCATACAAACTTACTTCAAGGACATTCCTAAAGTAGGTGTTCCCTTGTTTCCACAAGCGAAACATTTTGTAACAATGGATGGTTTTTTTTAATCAGGTGTTCGCGTGTGAGAAAAACTGTTATCAAGTACTAATCAAGTTAACACTCGTACTTTTAGAGACGCATTAGCCTTCCAAATTACAGCCGCCCATGGTGACCTACAACCTCTAAAATGAATTCTAGAGTAAAGTGAGCGGAAGGAAAATTAACCTTTCTTTTCCAATTCCAAAGCTCCTCTATCCGGTGCCACCCCACACGTGACCCCGATTTAATTAATGCAATGATATAGTTCTTCCAAAAGAACCCTCATAGGTGGGGATAAGCTTCTTCTGAAGAGGCGGGGCAATTACCTCTTTTCCAAACACTCGCCACTGTACAGTGTTGCTGAGAGGTCCATCGATATAGGTCAGGGAACTGTTTTTTTAAGAGTGTCCCGCACACCACCAGAACTTCTTAGTTCTTCCATTGTCTATAAAGGAGGTGGTGGCCTTGTGCACTGGGTCATAAGCCTTGGTGATTCCCTTCTAAAACCACGACACTGTATGGCCTACACAGAATCCTTTGTTTCTCGTTCATCTGCCCTTCAGGTAGTTTTGGACATAATCCTACCAACCCTCACCATTGGGGTGGAAAGTTTTCCACCACCATTTCGCCAGCAGTGCTAGGTTCATGTCCTTGAGAACAATGACACCTAGCCCCCAGTACTCTTTGCACGTACACACTTCCTATCTTTTGAGATGATATCCCTTCCTAGACATGTATGCCCCTTTCCAATGGAATCTCTTTGTCACGCCCCACTTCTCAAAAATATGGAATATGAGGGCGTGACGAAGCCCAGCGAATGATTTTAACATCATCCATAAGCTATAGGATCGACTCAGCATCATAACAAGAATATAAAAAGATTTATATATAACCAAACATGCATAAATAATTTATTAAGTAATAGAAAAAATTGAAATAATAATAATATTCAAATAGTTTTCAATGTCTGGATCAAATATAAAACTCGGGAACATAAGCCCGTTACAAGTCTTAAGCAACAACAAATAAAATAACTCAATTACAAAAAGAAATGATTAAAGAAAACTTTTTCCAAGCAAGGCCTAGAACGTCTGCTCACCGATTCCAGCAAGTAGCATGTCTCCAAAGTCTGCTTAATAAATATAAAAGAAAAAAATAGGGAAAACAAGAGAAAATACCCTTAGTGCAAGTTAGGCCCACAAATAGTAAAAATGAGTACAAGTAATAGGGAACAGGAATTGGAATCAAGAATGTAATAGGGATACAACAAGTAGTGGAAATCTAAGAACTAGCTAGCAAGAAGGACAACTCAAGTAAATAGGCTGGATAACAAATACTAATGATGAAGCAAGTGACAAGTGAACTTGTAGGGGTATCTAACCTCAAGTGACAAGCATCAAGTACAAGTGTCAGGTAACAAGTCTCAAGTCTAGTGTTAAGTAATAAGTCTCAAGTCTAGTGTCAAGTAACAAGTCTCAAGTCTAGTGTCAAGTATTATATTCAAGTGTCAAGTTTCAAGTAACAAGTTGTCAAGTACAAGTATCAAGTGATCAAGTATCGAGTTCAAGTTTCATGTATCAAGTTTCATGTATCAAGTAGTCAAGTATCGTGTAAGCATGTATCATGTTCAAGTCTTGTAGTTATTACTGTCTAGGTAGCACTCCATGCATCCATCTTTTTACTACATGGTTTCTACAGTCAAAACAATTTTGTTTAAGCCTAGTAATAGATTTTATAGGGCAGCGTACTCAGGTATCAAGTATCAAGCAAGCCATGGTTCATGAATCGGAAAATAAATAACAAGTTCACAAAGCAAGTTCGCGAATCCACTAACAAGTTCAAGAACCGCACAATGGGTTCACGAATCAAAGAAGTTCATGAGCCAAGTAACTGGCTCCATGAATCGATCAAGATACAACAAGTTCATGAACAAAGTATTGGGAAACACGAGCCCCCTTTCGAGTACACTTACCTATATTATCCACTACTATGGTCTTTCCCTTAAACCCCGGTTTGTTACTTTTATTAATTTTTATCAAGCAAGCATGCAAATGTGCGAAACAAGTCAAGAAATCGTAATCATGGACATGGGACAAGTTTAAGATATTTACATAGCATATTCGAGGGTCAACACGAATCAAAATACCAAGAACAACGAAAATCTCAATTCTGGACAGCACGACGTTGCTGTATCAAAACCGCGATTTCCGTTGTTACAAGATAGCAAAAGTGGATCCGTCAGAAGATCTAGAAATTAGACTCCTGCTCAGTTCCAACGCATATAATTAAGGTACATGAAAGTTGTGGAAGCATGTGTCAAAACAGCAAACTATACTGCTTCTACGTTCAACCAGGATTTGTGAATCTAACACTACAAAAGAAACTCACTTTCCCGGCATTTTTTTAAGTCTTTACCGGCGTTTTTTTACGCCAGTGAAACTATCATCGGCGTTTATAATAGCGCCGTTCCAACTGCCGCCGAAACGAGCGTCGCTGAAAGGAAGGGGTCTACACCGGCGGTTTTACTGGGCGCCGGTAAATGTGACACCTACACCGGCGGCCTAAAAATGCCGGTGTATGGGGGCCTCTGAGTGCCGTCTTATACCCCCCAATATACATTCACCGGCGGTTATAAACCGCCGGTGTTCATCAATTTACTGGCGTCTATAGAAACGCCGGTGTAGAATGAACGTACACCGGCGGTCTGTGACCGCCGGTGTATGTGCATTTATGAGTATCCGCTTTTCCCTACTCACAAGCACCGGCATGATAAAAAACGCCGGTAAAGCCAACTACACCTGCCTTTTATAAAACGCCGGTGTTTCTTTTTATCGTTACATCTGACGGCATTAACCAGGCGTCTAGCAGCATACACCGGCGTTTGCGTGAACGCCGGTATATCGCACACTACAACTAATTCAATAGATAGACCGGTGTTTTATAAAACGCCGGTCTAGCTATGCCCGTTTGTATTCCTCTCTCCGGTTTTTCGTTCGATTTCAATTCACAGTTTCTTTTACAAAACCTGTAAACTAATTCATAACTGATTCAACCAATTTCATTTCATATTAATGCGCAAATCACAACCAAACACAAGAATAATAAAGTCTAACACGTGTCATATCCCAAATATCTCAACAAACTAATTAACAGTGTCATAATCACAGCCAAATTCAGCGCAAAATTAACAGTCATAATTAACAAATTAAAATATTGACGAACATCCCAAATATCTCAGGTCTGACAAATATCCCAACTAAACCGTCTGACATAACTCTCATCCAAAAAAAACAGTCTGACATAACAGCAAGGAGGACATAAGAACAATCATACAGCAAGGACACAAGAACAGCAAGGAGGACCACAGATTCATACCCTCGAGGAGCTTCAGTTCTGATCATCAGAATTTTCTTCATCTCGGCGACCGCTCTGTGAAAAAAAAAACAATAGTTTAATTCAACAGTAGACCACAATACAGAATATACATAGTTTTTGAACTTGCAAAAAAATCTAACTGTATCTTAAATTATAAGATCAAAGTGCCAATTGCAAATGGAATTGTTGATGATATATAGAGAGGTAAAATAATTACATTGCAATGCTAAAAATCCGGTACTTAATTTTGTTTTTTAAATATATCTAAAATAACAAAACAAATGAAAATTCAGTATCTAACTTGAAAACTCTATATTCTCCTTTGATTGGGAATATCCACTACCTAAAACAGTAAAACAAATGAAAATTCAGTATCTAAGCATGTCTTTCATGGATTGTTCAGACAATCCATGAAACTATCATCGTGGACGGAAACCAAATATAAGAAAAATAAGAAAAATAAGATAGGGCTCATATCAAGTGTATTTTTAGGGAACTGTCATCGTGGAAGGAAACCAAATATAGAAGCCAGAAATGGAAACAGAAAGAAGAATGGTAGAGACTTGGGATACACCAGGCTAACATAGCGGCATTTTCCTCATCTCTATCATCCCTGCTTTCCCTTCAACACACGGACACAAAGAGACATCAGCAAGAACAGCAAGAGCGACAAGAACAACAATAATAATAAATCATTATGAACAAGATGTCTCTATAAGGGTTTCCAGATCTCCACTCGAGCCCTCTCGTTCTAATCACAGCCCAACTAAGAACATAGACAACAGCCACTGAACAATCCAATCACAGCCCAATCAAAATTTGCCATCCTGAATCTTAATGAAATAAGCTTCAGTAGCAGTAAAAGAAGATGGGGATGCTAGCAGCAAACTCAGTTTGGAAGTGAACCCATTTTGGGTTAAAAATTCATGCCAAAGATGGCAAACAAGGTTACTTTAACAGTATCTTGAAATGAAAATTTCCAAAGATGCCTCAGTTCACACTAAACCCATTTAGTATCAAACAAACATGCCAAGAAGAAAATCAGATGCATGAAATGAGCTTCATTAACGGTGAAAGAGGATGGGGATGCTAGCAGCATACTCAGATTGGTGGTGAACCCATTTCTGGCTAAAAAATCATCACAAAGAGGGCAATCTGCAGGATACTTTAACAGTACCTTAAAATGAAAATTTCCATTATTTGAGCTTAATTATATGTTGCTCCACTAATTGTTGTGCCCAACTAAATCTAAAACCAAATTGTTGTGCAAATCAAAGACCAATTTGGGCGTACGTAGCTATAGCATCCTCAGTTCACACTAAACCCATTTAGTATCAAAGAAACATGCCAAGAAGACAATCAGATGCATGAAATGAGCTTCATTAACAGTGAAAGAGGATGGGGATGCTAGCAGCATACTCAGATTGGTGGTGAACCCATTTCTGGCTAAAAAATCATGCCAAAGAGGGCAATCTGCAGGATACTTTAACAGTACCTTAAATTGAAAATTTCCATTATCTGAGCTTAATTATATGTTGCTCCACTAATTGTTGTGCCCAACTAAATCTAAAACCAAATTGCTGTGCAAATCACAGACCAATTTGGGCGTACGTAGCTATAGCATCCTCAGTTCACACTAAACCCATTTAGTATCAAAGAAACATGCCAAGAAGACAATCAGATGCATGAAATGAGCTTCATTAACAGTGAAAGAGGATGGGGATGCTAGCAGCATACTCAGATTGGTGGTGAACCCATTTCTGGCTAAAAAATCATGCCAAAGAGGGCAATATGCAGGATACTTTAACAGTACCTTAAAATGAAAATTTCCATTATCTGAGCTTAATTATATGTTGCTCCACTAATTGTTGTGCCCAACTAAATCTAAAACCAAATTGTTGTGCAAATCACAGACCAATTTGGGCGTACGTAGCTATAGCATCCTCAGTTCACACTAAACCCATATAGTATCAAACAAACATGCCAAGAAGAAAATCAGATGCATGAAATGAGCTTCATTAACGGTGAAAGAGGATGGGGATGCTAGCAGCATACTCAGATTGGTGGTGAACCCATTTCTGGCTAAAAAATCATCACAAAGAGGGCAATCTGCAGGATACTTTAACAGTACCTTAAAATGAAAATTTCCATTATTTGAGCTTAATTATATGTTGCTCTACTAATTGTTGTGCCCAACTAAATCTAAAACCAAATTGTTGTGCAAATCAAAGACCAATTTGGGCGTACGTAGCTATAGCATCCTCAGTTCACACTAAACCCATTTAGTATCAAAGAAACATGCCAAGAAGACAATCAGATGCATGAAATGAGCTTCATTAACAGTGAAAGAGGATGGGGATGCTAGCAGCATACTCAGATTGGTGGTGAACCCATTTCTGGCTAAAAAATCATGCCAAAGAGGGCAATCTGCAGGATACTTTAACAGTACCTTAAAATGAAAATTTCCATTATCTGAGCTTAATTATATGTTGCTCCACTAATTGTTGTGTCCAACTAAATCTAAAACCAAATTGCTGTGCAAATCACAGACCAATTTGGGCGTACGTAGCTATAGCATCCTCAGTTCACACTAAACCCATTTAGTATCAAAGAAACATGCCAAGAAGACAATCAGATGCATGAAATGAGCTTCATTAACAGTGAAAGAGGATGGGGATGCTAGCAGCATACTCAGATTGGTGGTGAACCCATTTCTGGCTAAAAAATCATGCCAAAGAGGGCAATCTGCAGGATACTTTAACAGTACCTTAAAATGAAAATTTCCATTATCTGAGCTTAATTATATGTTGCTCCACTGATTGTTGTGCCCAACTAAATCTAAAACAAAATTGTTGTGCAAATCACAGACCAATTTGGGCGTACGTAGCTATAGCATCCTCAGTTCACACTAAACCCATTTAGTATCAAACAAACATGCCAAGAAGACAATCAGATGCATGAAATGAGCTTCATTAACAGTGAAAGAGGATGGGGATGCTAGCAGCATACTCAGATTGGTGGTGAACCCATTTCTGGCTAAAAAATCATGCCAAAGAGGGCAATCTGCAGGATACTTTAACAGTACCTTAAAATGAAATTTTCCATTATCTGAGCTTAATTATATGTTGCTCCACTAATTGTTGTGCCCAACTAAATCTAAAACCAAATTGTTGTGCAAATCACAGACCAATTTGGGCGTACGTAGCTATAGCATCCTCAGTTCACACTAAACCCATTTAGTGTCAAACAAACATTCCAAGAAGACAATCAGATGCATGAAATAAGCTTCATTAATAGTGAAAGAGGATGGGGATGCTAGCAGCATACTCAGATTGGTGGTGAACCCATTTCTGGCTAAAAAATCATGCCAAAGAGGGCAATCTGCAGGATATTTTAACAGTACCTTAAAATGAAAATTTCCATTCACTGAGCTTAATTATATGTTGCTCCACTAATTGTTGTGCCCAACTAAATCTAAAACCAAATTGTTGTGCAAACCAAAGACCAATTTGGGCGTACGTAGCTATAGCATCCTCAGTTCACACTAAACCCATTTAGTATCAAAGAAACATGCCAAGAAGACAATCAGATGCATGAAATGAGCTTCATTAACAGTAAAAGACCATGAAAATTTCCAGTATCTAAGCATATATTTTTCTATCAATTCTTCATCCCAACTAAACCATTCATGTTAAGGAAATCAAGATGCATCTATGTGAAAAAATATGCTAAGTTTGGAAAATAAGGAAAACCAAGAGATGATACCGAAGAGAGCGAGAGAGAGAGCGGAGGAGGGAAATCGAAACTGACGAATAGGGCTCATATCAAGTGTAGTTTTATGGAATTGTCATCGTGGAAAGAAACCAAATATAGAAGCCAGAAAGAGGAATGGTAGAGAATGAGGATACACCAGGCTAACATAGCGGCATTTTCCTCATCTCTCTCTCATCCCTTCTTTCCCTTCAACACACGGACACATAGAGACATCAGCAACAACAGCAAGATCGACAAGAACAACAATAATAATAAATTATTATGAACAAGATGTCTCTATATGGGTTTCCAGATCTCCACTCCAACTCGTCTCTTTCTAATCACAGCCCAATTAAGAACAATTGGTCACAGTCACTGTTAAAGAAACATATATGCTCAGATAATGGAAATTTTCATTTTAAGATACTTTTAAAGTAACCTGATTGCCATCTTTGGCATGATTGCCATCCTCATCTTCTTTTACTGTTAATGAAGCTTATCTTATGCATCTGATTGTCATCTTGGCATGTTTTTTTAAACAAAATGGATTCACTGTGAACTGAGGATGCTATAGGTACGTATGCCAAAATCCTCCGGATATGCACAACAATTGGGTATTAGATTTAGTGCAGCTATGAACAGGGCTCATATCAAGTGTAGTGTTACGGACTGTCATCGTGGAAGGAAACCCATTTAATATATAAGCCATATATGGAGCCAAAATGAGGAATGGTAGAGAATGAGGATACACCGGGCTAACATAGCGGCATTTTCCTCATCTCTCTCTCATCCCTTCTTTCCCTTCAACACACGGACACATAGAGACATCAGCAACAACAACAAGAGGGGATTGGTCCAACAACAAGTATAGATTATAATAAACGAGATGTCTCTATTTGGGTTTCCAGATCTCCACTCCAGCCCTTTCTTTCTAATCACAGCCCACTTAAGAAAATTAGATTTAGTTTGGCTCAAGAATTAGTAGAGCAACATATAAGCTCAGGTACTGTTAAAGTAACCTGCAGATTGCCATCTTTGGCATGATTTTGTAACAAAAAATGGGTTCACTGTGAAACTAAGTATGCTGCTAGCATACCAAAATCCTCCAAATCAGTATAACAACGCGGCTGAACAAACCTTATTAGCAGGTCATACAATGTCATCTAAGCATGTTATGTGCCAAAGGGGGGTTGGTAATACAATGCATGAACGACACGTATTAGTTGTTTGTGAGTATGCAATAGGGTGCAGCTATGAACGGGGCTCATATCAAGTGTAGTGTTACGGACTGTCATCGTGGAAGGAAACCCATTTAATATATAAGCCAAATATGGAGCCAGAATGAGGAATGGTAGAGAATGAGGATACACCAGGCTAACATAGCGGCATTTTCCTCATCTCTCTCTCATCCCTTCTTTCCCTTCAACACACGGACACATAGAGACATCAGCAACAACAACAAGAGGGGATTGGTCCAACAATAAGTATAGATTATAATAAACGAGATGTCTCTATTTGGGTTTCCAGATCTCCACTCCAGCCCTTTCTTTCTAATCACAGCCCACTTAAGAAACATATACGAAATACTTATAGATGACAGCCACAATGCACACTCACAAACACTAGTACATGTCTTTCATGCATTCAAGACCATAATCTCTTTAAAAAAACCAATTTAAATACTTACCCTGGGTGGGACTTGGGACTGCTGCCCTATTAAATTGGCCATTTGTTCTTGGAGGAGTGCAACTTGTGCCTTTAAGGCAGTCATCTCCTCGTCCCGATTGCCACTTGAACTAGATTCACTCCGTCCAAATAGCCGCGAGGGGGTTGGTCCTAGGCCCATACCACGGACACGTCCATGCCTCTCCTTTCCCCTAACATCGGTCAAGGCAACTCTCTGCCGGGTATGCCAATCTGTGCGTGCCGCCGTAGGGTCAGAATCTGAAGCAGAGGAGATTTCATCATACCTTTTCCGAGCGTTAGTCTGTAAAAGGACATAACAATCAGAGTTAATAGCAGATGAGATTTCGACTACTCATTAGATATTAGTTCACAAATTACCAGAATCCGTGCTGCCTTAGGGCTCGCATACGTCCCATCCTTTGATTTGTGGGTGGCATCAAAAAAGTCAATGTCCCCAAACTCCGTAGGCCCCCCCAAATCTTCTGCCTATATATTAGTAAGATGAAATGGTTATAAACAAATAACTGTAAGTAAAAACTTGTTCAATACTATTGCGCCTACCAATTCTTCCCGAACCAGAGCGAAGCTCTGTGTACCAGCGGTGTGCAGCACTAGCTGCTTTGACCGACTGGCAGCTCCCACCTCCGCCCTTTTCTGTACATGCCACAATGAAGTTAGCAGAAAAATTCATTACAGCCGCCATACAACCACATACTCATTAGATTTTTGTGTGTTTAATGTAAATACCTGACCGATCGCCGAACTCCAGTAGTGCACAAGAAATTGCCAATCTGAAGGCTCCACATTTTCTGGCACATTCATTGCATTCTCCTCCTCTGAAAGGTCTTTGTTATAAAACTTCGACTTCAATTTACTCTTGTGGTCCCTCCACTTCTTGGAGAGTGACTTTTCAACCCAAGGCGTAAGGGAGTCGGTGAACGAGAAGTATTGCTGCAAAATTTATTACCCATCACTAATAATACATATTTCAACAATAATTTTTGGCCGACCAATTATGTATTTTAGATGAGAAATACCTTGATTGTCGTAATAGCAGTGGCCTTTGTGGTGGTTGGCACCTTCGGCCAACTCTCGTATGACAAAGGAAGTATGCGGGGGTTCCTTGCTATAACCCCAATGAAGGAAGAAAATTTGCTAGCGTTATCGCCAACCGGTTGCCCAACACCGTTCGCCTCCACCTCGATCCTTTCGTCATTCTGAAGCCTCCAAACATTCGTCATTTTAGTCCGCCCACGATGTTTTTTGACAGTGGGCGGCGTGCTACCCTCACCTTCTTCTGTTTGACTGCCACTATTATGTAGTGGCTGCTCATCCCCATGGCTCTCGTTGCCATCATTTATATTTAACCTCTTTCCACGCCTCGGCATGTTGTACCTGTCAAGGATTCAATAACTTCTTTAGAGGTGCAAATTTAATTAATAACATGTTTATAACAACTATAATAAAATTTGTACTTTAGTAGGATTAACAAACCAACGTAATTATAAAAAAATTTAAAAAATGGGAATTGAGCTTCAAATAAGCTTCAAAGTGGCAAAAAATTTTAAAAATGAGAATTGAGCCTCAAAAATTTAAAAAATTAGTAGGATTCACAGTGAACCCATTTTGGCTAAAAAAACATGCCAAGATGACAATCAGATGCTTCAAATAAGCTTCATTAACAGTAAAAGAACATGAATATGCTAGTAGCATACTCGATCAGTTTGGAAGTGATCCCATTTCTGGTTAAAAAATCATGCCCAAGATGGCAATCTGCAGGTTACTTTAACAGGACCTTAAAATGAAAATTTCCAATATCTGAGCTTATATGTTGCTCTACCAATTCTTTAGCCCAACTAAATCTAAAACCCAATTGTTGTGCATATCCGGAGCTTTTAGGCATACGTAGCTATAGCATCCTCAGTTCACAGTCAACCCATTTAATATCAAAAATACATGCCAAGAAGACAATCAGATGCATGAAATCAGCTTCATTAACAGTAAAAGAAGATGAGGACTATGCTAGCAGCATACTTAGTTTGGAAGTGAACACATTTTTGGTTAAAAAATCATGCCAAAGAGGGCAATCAGGTTACTTTAATAGTATCTTAAAATGAAAATTTCCATTATCTGAGCTTATATGTTGCTCTACTAATTCTTGAGCCCAACTAAATCTAAAACCCAATTGTTGTGCATATCCGGAGGATTTTGGCATACAGCTATAGCATCCTCGGTTCACAGTGAACCCATTTAATATGAAAAAAACATGCCAAGAAGGCAATCAGATGCATGGAATAAGCTTCATTAACAGTAAAAGAAGATGAAAATTCTAGCAGCATACTTAGTTAGGAAGTGAACCCATTTTTTGTTAAAAAATCATGCCAAAGATGGCAAATAGGTTACTTTAACAGTATCTTGAAATGAAAATTTCCATTATCTGAGCATATATGTTGCTCTACTAATTCTTTAGCCCAACTAAATCTAAAACCCAATTGTTCAGCATATCCGGAGGATTTTGGCATACGTAGCTATGACATCCTCAGTTCACAGTGAACCCATTTTGGTTAAAAAAACATGCGAAGATGACTATCAGATGCATGGAATATGCTTCTTTAACAGTAAAAGAAGATGAAATTTCTAGCAGCATACTTAGTTTGGAAGTGAACCCATTTTTGGTTAAAAAATCATGCCAAAGAGGGCAATCTGCAGGTAACTTTAACAGTTTCTTGAAATGAAAATTTACATTATCTGAGCATATATGTTGCTCCACTAATTCTTGTGCCCAACTAAATCTAAAACCCAATTGTTGTGCATATCCGGACCATTTAGGCATACGTAGCTATAGCATCCTCAGTTCATAGTGAACCCATTTTATATCAAAAAAACATGCCAAGAAGACAGTCAGATGCATGAAATCAGCTTCATTAACAGGATAAGAACATGAAAATTTCCATTACCTAATCATATATTTTTCTATTAATTCTTCATCCCAACTAAACCATTCATGTTAAGGAAATCAACATGCATCTATCAGAAAAAACATGCTAAGTTTCAAAAATAAGGGGAATCAATAGATGATACCGAAGAGAGAGAGAGAGCGGGGCGACGAGCGCGGGGGGAGGAGATAGAGAGAGAGCGGGGCGACACGGTCATTTCCGATCGCCGATTCACCTCCAAATCGGGATAGGGAGGAGGGAAATCGAAAATGGCGAAGGGAAGAAGGGACGATGACGAATGTTCGAAAGGCCGTCGAAGAGGACGAAGCGGCGGAGGCAAACGCGCGGGAAGTAGAGCGAGGAAGGAGGGAAAACGAAGCGCCCACTTTTTTTTTATTTTTTTGGGGTTTGGGGAAATGGCGAGCGAAAGGTTAGGGTAGATGGGATTTGTCGCAGCTTTTCACCGGCGTTTTAATTAGACACGCCGGTGAATAATACACTTCACCGGCGTTTTTAAATAAAACGCTGGTGATTACGCGGATTCATCGGCATTTTAATTTGGCCGCCGGTATATAACCATCCCATCTGGTGCCCCATTCCTAATCGCTACCTACCCCGGCGCTACTAGTAAAACGCCGGGGAATATTCGCTGGTAAATCTAGTTTCTTTTGTAAGGTAAGTTTATACATGTGAAACAGGGTTGAAACATAATTAATTCATTCTGAGATAATTTGGGGATGTTCTCTAAGGTGTCACTACAAAAGAAACTCGATTTTCCCGGCGTTTTTTTTACGTCTTTACCGGCATTTTTTTACGCCGGTGAAACTTTCACTGGCATTTATAATAGCGCCGGTCCAAATGCCGCCGAAGCGAGCGTCGTGGAAAGGAAGGGGTCTACACCGGAGGTTTTAGTGGATGCCGGTAAATGTGACAACTACACCGGCGGCCAGAAAACGCCGGTGTATGGGGGTCTCTGAGTGCCGTTCTTTTACCCCAATATACATTCACCGGCGGTCGTAAACCGCCGGTGTTTATAAATTCACCGGCGTGTATAGAAACGCCGGTGTAGAATGAACGTATATCGGCGATCGAAGACCGCCGGTGTATGTGCGTTTATGAGTGTCCGGTTTTCCCTACTTACAAGCACCGGCGTGATCAAAAACGCCGGTGTAGTTAGGTTCACCGGCGTTTTATAAAATGCCGGTGTTTCTTGGTACCGTTACAGCTGACGGCATACACCGACGTTTAACGGGATACACCGGCATTTGTGTGAATGCCGGTATATCGCACACTGCAACTAATTCAATAGATAGACCGGCGTTTTATAAAACGCCGGTCTAGCTATGCCCGTTTGTTTTCCTTTCTCCGGTTTTCCGTTCGATTTCAATTCGCAGTTTCATTTACAAAACCTGTAAACTAATTCACAACTGATTCAACTAATTTCGTTGCATATTAATGCGCAAATCACAACCAAACACAAGAATAATAAAGTTTCACACGTGTCATATCCCAAATATCTCAACAAACTAATTAACAGTGTCATAATTAACAGCGCCATAATCACAACCAATCACAACCAATTTCACCGCAAAATTAACAGTGTCATAATTAACAAATTAATATAGCGACGAACATCCCAAATATCTCAACAAACCAGTCTGACAAATATCTCAAATATCCCAAATTAACAGTCCGACGCAACTCTCATAAAAAAAAACAGTCTGACATAACAGCAAGGAGGACATAAGAACAACAATCATACAGCAAGGAGGACCACGGATTCATACCCCTCGAGGAGCTTCAGTTCTGATTATCAGAATTTTCTTCATCTGGGCGACCGCTCTGTGAAAAAAAAATAATAGTTTAATTCAACAGTAGACCACAATACAGAATATACATATTTTTTGAACTTGCAAAAAAATCTAACTGTATCTTAAATTATAAGATCAAAGTGCCAATTGCAAATGGAATTGTTGATGATATATAGAGAGGTAAAATAATTACATTGCAATGCTAAAAATCTAGTACTTAATTTTGTTTTTTAAATATATCTAAAATAACAAAACAAATGAAAATTCAGTATCTAACTTGAAAACTTTATATTCTCCTCTGATTGGGAATATCCACTATCTAAAACAGTAAACCAATGAAAATTCAGTATCTAAGCATGTCTTTCATGGATTGTTCAGACAATCCATGAAACTGTCATCGTGGATGGAAACCAAATATAAGAAAAATAAGAAAAATAAGATAGGGCTCATATCAAGTGTATTTTTAGGGAACTGTCATCGTGGAAGGAAACCAAATATAGAAGCCAGAAATGGAAATAGAAAGAAGAATGGTAGAGACTTTGGATACACCAGGCTAACATAGTGGCATTTTCCTCATCTCTCTCTCATCCCTTGTTTCCCTTCAGCACACGAACACAAAGAGAAATCAGCAACAACAACAAGAGCGACAAGAACAACAGTAATAATAAATTATTATGAACAAGATGTCTCTATATGGGTTTCCAGATCTCCACTCGAGCCCTCTCGTTCTAATCACAACCCAATTAAGAACATAGACAACAGCCACTGAACAATCCAATCACAGCCCAACCAAAATTTGCCATCCTGGATCTTAATGAAATAAGCTTCATTAGCAGTGAAAGAAGATGGGGATGCTAGCAGCACACTCAGTTTGGAAGTGAACCCATTTTTGGTTAAAAAATCATGCCAAAGATGGCAAACAGGTTACTTTAACAGTACCTTAAAATGAAAATTTCCATTATCTGAGCTTATATGTTGCTCTACTAATTCTTGAGCCCAACTAAATCTAAAACCCAATTGTTGTGCATATCCGGAGGATTTTGGCATACGTACCTATAGCATCCTCAGTTCACAGTGAACCCATTTAATATCAAAAAAACATGCCAAGAAGACAATCAGATGTAAGAAATCAGCTTCATTAACAGTGAAAGAAGATGGGGATGCTAGCAGCATACCCAGTTTGGAAGTGAACCCATTTTTGGTTAAAAAATCATACCAAAGAGGGCAAACTGGTTACTTTAACAGTATCTTGAAATGAAAATTTCCATTTTCTGAGCTTATATGTTGCTCTATCAATTCTTTAGCCCAACTAAATCTAAAACCCAATTGTTGTGCATATCCGGAGGATTTTGGCATACAGCTATAGCATCCTCAGTTCACAGTGAACCCATATAATATCAAAAAAACATGCCAAGAAGACAATCAGATGCATGAAATCAGCTTCATTAATAGTGAAAGAAGATGGGGATGCTAGCAGCATACTCAGTTTGGAAGTGAACCCATTTTTGGTTAAAAAATCATGCCAAAGAGGGCAAACAGGTTACTTTAAAAGTATCTTGAAATGAAAATTTCCATTATCTGAGCTTAAATGTTGCTCTACTAATTCTTGAGCCCAACTAAATCTAAAACCCAATTGTTGTGCATATCCGGAGGATTTTGGCATACAGCTATACCATCCTCAGTTCACAGTGAACCCATTTAATATCAAAAAAACATGCCAAGAAGACAATCAGATGCATGAAATCAGCTTCATTAACAGTGAAAGAAGATGAGGCCTATGCTAGCAGCATACTTAGTTTGGAAGTGAACCCATTTTTGGTTAAAAAATAATGCCAAAGATGGCAATCTGTAGGTTACTTTAACAGTATCTTGAATTGAAAATTTCCATTATCTGAGCTTATATGTTGCTCTATCAATTCTTTAGCCCAACTAAATCTAAAACCCAATTGTTGTGCATATCCGGAGGATTTTGGCATACAGCTATACCATCCTCAGTTCACAGTGAACCCATTTAATATCAAAAAAACATGCCAAGAAGACAATCAGATGCATGAAATCAGCTTCATTAATAGTGAAAGAAGATGAGGCATATGCTAGCAGCATGCTTAGTTTGGAAGTGAACCCATTTTTGATTAAAAAATCATGCCGAAGATGGCACTCTGCAGGTTACTTTAACAGTATCTTGAAATGAAAATTTCCATTATCTGAGCTTATATGTTGCTCTATCAATTCTTTAGCCAAACTAAATCTAAAACCCAATTTTTGTGCATATCCGGAGGATTTTGGTATACAGCTATACCATCCTCAGTTCACAGTGAACCCATTTAATATCAAAAAAACATGCCAAGAAGACAATCAGATGCATGAAATCAGCTTCATTAACAGTGAAAGAAGATGAGGCCTATGCTAGCAGCATACTTAGTTTGGAAGTGAACCCATTTTTGGTTAAAAAATCATGCCAAAGATGGCAATCTGCAGGTTACTTTAACAGAATCTTGAAATGAAAATTTCCGTTATCTGAGCCAATTCTTGAGCCCAACTAAATCTAAAACCCAATTGTTGTGCATTTCCGGAGGATTTTGGCATACGTACCTATAGCATCTTCAGTTCACAATGAACCCATTTTGGTCAAAAAAGCATGCCAAGAAAACAATCAGATGCATGAAATCAGCTTCATTAACAGTAAAAGAACATGAAAATTTCCAGTATCTAAGCATATATTTTTCTATTAATTCTTCATCCCAACTAAACCATTCATGTTAAGAAAATCAAGATGCATCTATCTGAAAAAACATGCTAAGTTTGAAAAATAAGGGAAATCAAGAGATGATACCGAAGAGAGAGAGAGAGAGAGAGCAGAGGAGGGAAATCGAAAATGACGAATATGGCTCATATCAAGTGTAGTTTTATGGAATTGTCATCGTGGAAGGAAACCAAATATAGAAGCCAGAAAGAGGAATGGAAGAGAATGAGGATACACCAGGCTAACATAGCGGCATTTTCCTCATCTCTCTCTCATCCCTTCTTTCCCTTCAGCACACGGACACATAGAGACATCAGCAACAACAGCAAGATCGACAAGAACAACAATAATAATAAATTATTATGAACCAGATGTCTCTATATGGGTTTCCAGATCTCCACTCCAACTCGTCTCTTTCTAATCACAGCCCAATTAAGAACAATTGTTCACAGTCACTGTTAAAGAAACATATATGCTCAGATAATGGAAATTTTCATTTTAAGATACTGTTAAAGTAACCTGATTGCCATCTTTGGCATGATTGCCATCTTCATCTTCTTTTACTGTTAATGAAGCTTATCTCATGCATCTGATTGTCATGTTGGCATGTTTTTTTTTACCAAAATGGGTTCACTGTGAACTGAGGATGCTATAGGTACGTATGCCAAAATCCTCCGGATATGCACAACAATTGGGTTTTAGATTTAGTCGGGCTAAAGTATTGGTAGAGCAACATATAAGCTCAGATACTGTTAGAGAACCTGTTTGCCATCTTTGGCATGATTTTTTAACAAAAAATGGGTTCAATGTGAAACTAAGTATGCTGCTAGCATACCAAAATCCTCAAAATCAGTACAACAACACGGCTGGAACAAACCTTATTTGCAGGTCATACAATGTCATCTAAGCATGTTATGTGCCAAAGTGGGGTTGGTAATACAATGCATGAACGACACTTATTAGTTGTTTGTGAGTATGTAATAGGGTGAAGCTATGAACAGGGCTCATATCAAGTGTAGTATTACGGACTGTCATCGTGGAAGGAAACCAATTTAATATATAAGCCATATATGGAGCCAGAAAGAGGGATGGTAGAGAATGAGGATACACCAGGCTAACATAGCGGCATTTTCCTCATCTCTCTCTCATCCCTTCATTCTCTTCAACACACGCACACAAAGAGACATCAGCAACAACAGCAAGAGGGGGTTGGTCCAACAATAAGTATAGATTATAATAAACGAGATGTCTCTATTTGGGTTTCCAGATCTCCACTCCAGCCCTTTCTTTCTAATCACAGCCCACTTAAGAAACATAGACGAAATGCTTATAGACGACAGCCACAATGCAGACTCACAAACACTAGTACGTGTCTTTCATGCATTCAAGACCATAATCTCTTTAAAAATACCAATTTAAATACTTACCGAGGGTGGGACTTGGGATTGCTGCCCTATTAAATTGGCCATTTGTTCTTGTAGGAGTGCAACTTGTGCCTTTAATGAAGTCATCTCCTCGTCCCGATTGGCACTTGAACTAGATTCACTCCGTCCGAATAGCCGCGAGGGGGTTGGTCCTAGCCCCATACCACGGACACGTCCATGCCTCTCCTTTCCCCTAACCTCGGTCAAGGTAACTCTCTGCCGGGTATGCCAATCTGGGCGTGCCGCCGTAGGGTCAGAATCTGAAGTGGAAGAGATTTCATCATACCTTTTCCGAGCATTAGTCTGTAAAAGGACATAACAATCAGAGTTAAAAGCAGATGAGATTTCGACTACTCATTAGATATTAGTTCACAAATTACCAGAATCCGTGCTGCCTTAGGGCTCGCATACGTCCCATCCCTTGATTTGTGGGTGGCATCGAAAAAGTCAATGTCGCCAAACTCCGTAGGCCCCCCCAAATCTTCTGCCTATATATTAGTAAGATGAAATGGTTATAAACAAATAACTGTAAGTAAAAAATGTTCAATACGATTGCGCCTACCAATTCTTCCCGAACTAGAGCGAAGCTCTGTGTACAAGCGGTGTGCAACACTAGCTGCTTTGACCGACTGGCAAATCCCACCTCCGCCCTTTTCTGTACATGCCACAATGAAGTTAGCAGAAAAATTCATTACAGTAGCCGTACAACCACATACTCATTAGATTTTTGTGCCTTTAATGTAAATACCTGACCGATCGCCGAACTCCAGTAGTGCACAAGAAATTGCCAATCTGAAGGCTCCACATTTTCTGGTACATTCATTGCATTCTCCTCCTCTGAAAGGTCTTTGTCATAAAACTTTGCCTTCAAGTCACTCTTGTAGTCCCTCCACTTTTTGGAGAGTGACTTTTCAACTCAAGGCGTAAGGGAGTCGGCGAACGAGAAGTATTGCTGCAAAATTTATTACCCATCACTAAAAATACATATTTCAATAATATATTTGCGCCGACCAATTATTTATTCTAGATGAGAAATACCTTGATTGTCGTAATAGCAGTGGCCTTTGTCGTGGTTGGCACCTTCGGCCAACTCTCGTATGACAAAGGAAGTATCCGGGGGTTCCTTGCTATAACCCCAATAAAGGAAGAAAATTTGCTGGCGTTATCGCCAACCGGTTGCTCGACACCGTTTACCTCCACCACGATCCTTTCGTCTTTCTGAAGCCTCCAAATATTCGTCATCTTAGTCCGCCCACGATATTTTTTGACAGTGGGCGGCGTGCTACCCTCACCCTCATCTGTTTGACTGCCACTATTATGTAGCGGCTGCTCATCCACATGGCTCTCGTTGCCATCATTTATATTTATCCTCTTTCCACGCCTCGGCATGTTGAACCTGTCAAGGATTCAATAACTTCTTTAGAGATGCAAATTTAATTAATAACATGTTTATAATAACTATCATAAAATTTGTACTTTAGTAGGATTAACAAACCAACATAATTATAAAAAAATTTAAAAAATGAGATTTGTAACAAATTAAATTACAATGATAGTTTGGTTCAAATGACACTAAGCATAGTTTAATGTAAATAACACCAAGCAGTAGAAAATAGGAAGATAATTAAACCGGTGTATTAAATTGTTGTGCATATCCGGAGGATTTTGGCATACGTAGCTATAGCATCCTCAGTTCACAGTGAACCCATTTTGGTTAAAAAAACATGCCAAGATGACAATCAGATGCATAAAATCAGCTTCTTTAATAGTAAAAGAACATGAAAATTCTAGCATCATACTTAGTTTGGAAGTGAACCCATTCTTGGTTAAAAAATCATGCCAAAGATGGCAATCTGCAGGTTACTTTAACAGTACCTTAAAATGAAAATTTCCATTATCTTAGCTTATATGTTTCTCTATCAATTCTTTAGCCCAACTAAATCTAAAACCCAATTGTTGTGCATATCCGGAGGATTTTGGCATACAGCTATACCATCCTCAGTTCACAGTGAACCCATTTAATATCAAAAAAACATGCCAAGAAGACAATCAGATGCATGAAATCAGCTTCATTAACAGTGAAAGAAGATGAGGCCTATGCTAGCAGCATACTTAGTTTGGAAGTGAACCCATTTTTGGTTAAAAAATCATGCCAAAGATGGCAATCTGCAGGTTACTTTAACAGTATCTTGAAATGAAAATTTCCATTATCTGATCTTATATGTTGCTCTATCAATTCTTTAGCCTAACTAAATCTAAAACCCAATTGTTGTGCATATCCGGAGGATTTTGGCATACATCTATACCATCCTCAGTTCACAGTGAACCCATTTAATATCAAAAAAACATGCCAACAAGACAATCAGATGCATGAAATAAGCTTCATTAACAGTAAAAGAAGATGAAAATGCTAGCAGCATACTCAGTTTGGAAGTGAACCCATTTTTGGTTAAAAAATCATGCCAAAGAGGGCAAACAGGTTACTTTAACAGTATCTTGAAATGAAAATTTCCATTATCTGAGCATATATGTTGCTTTACTAATTCTTTAGCCCAACTAAATCTAAAACCCAATTGTTGTGCATATCCGGAGGATTTTCGCATACGTAGCTATAGCATCCTCAGTTCACAGTGAACCCATTTTGGTTAAAAAAACATGCCAAGATGACAATCAGATGCATGAAATCAGCTTCTTTAACAGTAAAAGAACATGAAAATTCTAGCAGCATACTTAGTTTGGAAGTGAACCCATTTTTGGTTAAAAAATCATGCCAAAGAGGGCAAACAGGTTACTTTAACAGTATCTTAAAATGAAATTTTCCATTATCTGAGCTTATATGCTGCTCTACTAATTCTTGAGGCCCAACTAAATCTAAAATCCAATTGTTGTGCATATCCGGCGGATTTTGGCATACGTAGCTATAGCATCCTCAGTTCATAGTGAACCCATTTTGATCAAAAAAACATGCCAAGAAGACAATCAGGTGCATGAAATATGCTTCATTAACAGTAAAAGAAGATGAAAATTCTAGCAGCATACTTAGTTTGGAAGTGAACCCATTTTTGGTTAAAAAATCATGCCAAAGAGGGCAAACAGGTTACTTTAACAGTATCTTGAAATGAAAATTTCCATTATCTGAGCATATATGTTGCTCTACTAATTCTTTAGCCCAACTAAATCTAAAACCCAATTGTTGTGCATATCCGGAGGATTTTCACATACGTAGCTATAACATCCTCAGTTCACAGTGAACCCATTTTGGTTAAAAAAACATGCCAAGATGACAATCAGATGCATGAAATCAGCTTCTTTAACAGTAAAAGAACATGAAAATTTCAGTACCTAAGCATATATTTTTCTATTAATTCTTCATCCCAACTAAACCATTCATGTTAAGAAAATCAAGATGCATCTATCAGAAAAAACATGCTAAGTTTCAAAAATAAGGGAAATCAAGAGATGATACCGAAGAGAGAGAGAGAGAGAGCGGTGCGACGAGCGTGGGGGGGAGGAGATAGAGAGAGAGCGGGGCGACACAGTGGTTTCCGATCGCCGATTCACCTCCAAATCGAGAGAGGGAGGAAGGAAATCGAAAATGACGAAGGGAAGAAGGGACGATGACGAAAGGTCGAAGGCTGTCGAAGAGGACGAAGCGGCGGAGGCAAACGCGCGGGAAGTAGAGCGAGGAAGGAGGGAAAACGAAGCGCCCTCTTTTTTTTTATTTTTTTGGGGTTTGGGAAAATGGCGAGCGAAAGGTTAGGGTAGATGGGATTTATCGCAGCTTTTCACCAGCGTTTCAATTAGACACGCCGGTGAATGTGTAGGTATATTCACCGGCGTTTATTATTAAAATGCCGGTGAATAATACACTTCACCGGCATTTTTAAATAAAATGCCGGTGAATACGCGGATTGACCGGCGTTTTAAAGCGACCGCCGGTGTATAACCATCCCTTCTGGCGCCCCATTCCTATTCGCTCCCTACCCCGGCGCTACTAGTAAAACGCCGGGGAATATTCGTCGGTAAATCGAGTATCTTTTGTAGTGTGTCCAGCAACCGCATGTAAAATTTCATGTCAATCACTTACTGTTATCATAGTTAAATTAATTTGCAAACTAAAGAAGTGTAGCAGTTTTGTGAATCTACGACTACCGACACAGCTGCAGTAAAACTGTGATAACTCCTAGACCGTAACTCCGAATTCGAAAATTTTGGAAGCTATCGACATCTAGACATCTAGAGATACATTTACTGTTCAGGACTCAGGTTCAGATTCTTATTTTAAAGGGGTCAAAACTGTAAGTAAAGTTCAGGACAACAACAAGTGGGAATGTCTTACATGTATAGGTTGCATGATAATTGGTTGTTAGGCATCTAGATTAATGTGTGATATAAATACAGGATAATGGTTGTCAAAACAGCAAGTAACCTTTGTTTCTCAACTCAAATGGGTGTAAGATCAACACATCCAGGATACAACATACATCTACAAATCTAGGGTTTCTTAATTTCATGTGTTCATGTGGCTAGGAGATAAAACGAGTCCAAGTAGTTGTAAATATAACAATGAAAATATTGTGACTCTTAAGATTAAGGAATCGACGATAAATAATTCAAGATCGATAAATGATAAGACAAGAAGGAGTCACAACTACAACCTATTTATGGTATTTTCAATTAAATGCTTATATTGGATCAGTAAATTGTACAAGGAGAATACTTGCCTTGATTGGATGAGGGCGATTAGATCCGATAATTGAGAAAAACGGGATCGAAAAATCCCGGGCGAAATCTCCCAAACGCACATGCAAAGAACAATAGTAAAGAGGTGAATCCCCACACCAGATCCCTCCCGAACAGCGAACAGCAAGAGTCGATCCGCTGTGCACACAACGTGGAACAGCAACGCAGCCAATGGGGAAACTCCCTCGCAGTGGATCTGATCCAAACAGGGGACAGCAAACGGGAATCCGATGCGCCCGAACACCGAACAACGTGTTTGTCCACTGGGTGAGCATCTTCTTCCTCACGACAGCAGCGAGCGGGAGAGGGAGTGGTGGATCTGTGATGGCGGCTAGCTGACGGCGAAGTGGTCGGGGTTCGACTGGGGAGCAGTCAAAGACGGCGACGACGACGATGCGGTGGCACGCGTCAAGTTTGGTGGTGGCTCTGTTCGTGGGTTCGAAACAGGGGATGATGAGAGCGGGGGATTGGGTTGGCGAGGGAGTCAACGGTGGTGGATCGCGAGGCGAGGAGACAGGGGATGATGGCGATGGTAATGATTGAGGTGGCTGACAAGGATGGTGGAGGTCGAGAGTTTGGGAAATGGTCAAAATGGGTTCGATGGAGGATGATGGCGGTGGTGGTGATTGTGGGGTTGATGGGGAGCGGCGACGAGGGGCTAGAGGTGGTCGAAGGGCGAGGTTGAAGAAGACGGGGGAGGAGAATTGGGTTCTCGATCTGAGCGAAGGAAGGAGATGGAGTGGGAGAGAAAGGGAGACGGCGGTTTGTTTAGGTTTGCACAGTAATAGGGGTTAGGGTTAGGATTAGGGTAGGTTTAGGGTTATATAGGAGGGTTTCGGGTTATTGGGTATTTGGGTAGCGGTTTTGAGGGGATCCAACTAGAGACTTAGTCAACATTCAATATAAATGGGAAAAAAGAGATAGATGAAATGAATAGTCCATCTCTACATGAAGAACGACACAAAAGAGCAGAACGAACAATACAATTGAATTAGATATTGGTACAAAAAATTGAGTTGAAACCAAAGAATATTTTTATTCGAACTGAAACAAAATATAGGATCTCAATTTGAATACAAAAATATCAGGAATGAAAATACAGTAGAAAAAAAAATACAGATACAGAAAATAGGAGTTACTCTCTTCCTAACTCTGTCGATCATAGAGATGACCCATTTTGGTAACTCAAAGGAGGACATATAGTATATACGTAGGCTGGAGAGGACGGAATTAATGAGGATGACTTGACCCCCAAGCAAAATGGATTTCCCCTTTCACCTTGTCTGCCTGGCTTCCACCATATCAATAATTGACAACCTTCTGACTTTTTGAGCTTCATAGGCCTTAGGGTTAGACCCATATGCCTGATGAGGAATGACACACTGTGTTGCTTCTTCTGCCGTTAATGCAATTGGCACTAGGTTGATTTTGTGCAAATTAACGCACAACCCATACTAGGGATGGCAAACGGGTCGGGTCGACCCGCGAACCACCTGCGATCCCGCCTATTTAACCTGACCCGCGAAACCCCGGTTCGGGTTCAGGTCGAACCCGTTAACGTTAACGGGTTGACCCGGGTCGATAAATTAGCGAACCCAACCCGTATAACTCGGCCTGGTAACCCGCGAAAAATCTCCCAACCTGCCCGCCAACCCGCGGGTTGTGAACCGTTTGACCCGCTCTGGGTTGACCGTTGACCCGTGGGTCGAACGGTCGCAAAACCTATTATTACTCAATTCACCAGAGCCGTTGGTAACGGCTATAGTAGCCATTTTTTGTGCTTTTTTGTATTTTTTGGGGTTTTTTGTTTATTTTAACCCTTTAAATACCCCCAAAACCCTAACAAAAAATTCACACCTTACTCTCTTACTCTCTCTACTATTATTACTCAATTTATTTCAATTTGTGAACTATTGAACAAACAAGGTTGCAACACATATACACGATCAAATTCCGATTGTTTCGAAGTCAAAATTCAACAACGTTCTTCAAGTCTTCAACTCTCCACCAACTCTAAGTGATCAAGTATTCAACTCTCCTTCAAGCTCTCCTCGAGTCTTCAATTCCGGATTTCTACTTCTACTTCTATTCTTATTTTCACGGATTTTTTTATATACGCGTATCCACGGTGAACAGTATAAAAATTTCATATTCCTCTTCTTCAATTTTTATTATTTTTGTAGTTATAATTTTTGGTATCTTATTTGTTTGTTGGTTTTTTGATCTTCTCTCTCACAACCCTCTTGTTTTCTAGATTTTTTTGGTAACTTATCGCCCATACAATGTGTAGTTTTTTTTTTACATACACTACTACATATAAATATGTCTAGATCACGCGGTAGCGGTCGTAGCCAAAGTGGATAAGATTCCACCGGCACTTCCTGTAGGCCACCAATTGTCCCACATAATGAGCCCGTCGAAGAGTACCATGATCCTCCTACCTAAATGTAACCCCTGTTTTCCCAAAAACGTATTTTGTGTATTTTTTGTATTTAAAATTTTTGCAAATTATTTTTTTCGGTTTTCAAATTCTTTTATCAAAATGTAATGCTGGATCTTCTATTAAAATCTATTTCGATCGATAACTTTATTTGTAAATCTTATTATTATTATTAACACTTTGATTTCTATTATTATTTTTAATATAGCTATTATTATTATTATTGTTATTGTTATTGTTTTATTATTATTATTAATATTTTTATCCAGTGCATCGCCACCGTGTCCCCTAGCCTCCAGCCGCCGGGGAAGCCAGTGCAGCCCTTAGGTGGTTGCCGCGTGATTGGGTGTGCTATTTTGATCATGGGTTGATCATGTGATGTTAGTCATTGATCGCCTTGATGATCATGATCATCATGTTTCTTGATTGATTGATTCTTGGCCGTCCGTTCCTTTGATCATCATCATCTTGATCGTCACCATCGGGGTGATCTTGGTCGTTCGATCACGATCATCATCAACTTCATCATCACCTTGATCTGGACAGTTCGATCTTGTTGATCTTGATCTTGATCTCATCCGTGCCGATCCGCCCGATCATTGTTTGATCATCTTGATCTTGATCGTCATCGTGATCCGCCCGTTGGGTTGTGTTTGTGATTGGTTCGTGATCTGTTCATTGTGATCGTGCGCGGGAATCCATCCCCGTTATTCTTGCTCTTGTGTCGTTTCCGTCGTCGTCTCTCAGGCAAGTAAGTTGTACTCAAATTCCTTTGTATGATACAAGTCATAAATTCTGCTTGTAGTGTAGTTGGGTTCTAGAGACAACTCGTGTGTGTGATGTTCTTGATGAGATTGTCTCTATAGTGTTTGACCATGTTGACTCACGACACAAAATTTGACATGAAACAACCTAGGTTTTGCCCGTTCTTGATATGATGTATATGTGAAATAAGTATGAGAACTCATGTGCTTGTGAGATCTATGTGAGATACTTGTTGTGGACATGTTGTATACCCTATTTCATGTTGTTTGGAGACTTGGTAGACTCGATTTCATGTTTGGTTGTGTTTGGATCAAGTTTCGTTGGATCTATATTGATTTTGGTTTTTAAGGAAATTCTGTGTTTTGTCGATAATCTGTCTTGATCAGTAATTTAGACCATATTAAGGCCAGTATCTTAATTTCAGTATAAAACATGATTTATAGAGAAATTCGTCTTCTTTCCAACGCCTCTGACCTTGCACAATTTCGTTTTCGTATGTATGAGATATGACTGTTTTACTACAGCGGTGTAGATCTTTTTCAGATTTCGTTTCTAGGTGACTTTGATGACTAAATCATTTTGATACGTGTGCTACACATATGATTTTGATTTATAACTTTGGTCAGTTTTTCTATACTTATCTAGGGATTATCCAGAATTTTGGTAGATTTTATTGATGAGTTTTATATGCCATTTCATGCTTGTTTATAAAGACCGTACTTGCTGTATTTTGCTCACTATTTTGTAAAGAATCGTATTTTCACTCTGATTCCTTTTACTGTATGTAAAACATTTGGGAAATATGAAAGTTAGTTTATATTTTCTATTTTCATTTCCCTTTAGCGGATTTGGATTCCGTTTCACTGGTTGCGAGATATTATAGTTTTCGTATAGCAGTGTTGGGAATTCCAGATTTGCCAAACTATCGTTTATTGATGTTTCCTGATTTTTGATGACTGATCTAATTTTACTGGAAAATTATAAAACTTTATATTATGATACTAAACATATAGGAGAATACCCCAGATTTTTCGTGGATTTATTTAATGAGTTTTCATGCTGTTTTCCTGCTCTTGAATTCGATTTCCTGATTTCTGGCTGAACGTGTTTTCTGTATTCAAATCAGTTTTGAGTTATGTTGTTGTGAAATACTATATGACTTATTTATACTTTCTAGATTTGGTTGAAAGTCTACTTTCTAGACGTTTCGACGGATTCAGAATTACATGTTTGTAACACTGGGAATCACTGTATTACTACAGTATGGTCTTGCTGTCCCGAACATGAGATTTGTTTATTTTATTCTTTTCTGAGATATCTTGCAACTTGAACTTGTCACATGATCATGCCATGTTATTCTTAATATATTTTGTACATCTACATGCTTGTTTGACATTAATAATAAACAATCAAGTCGGGGTTTACGGAAAAGATCTAATAGTGGATAATTCAGAAACATGTACTCGGAAGGGGATCCACTGATCCTACCTGATGACTTGAGACATGATACTTGACACGTGATTATTTGACACTTGCACGTAAGACACGTTACTTACCACTTGCACAACTTGACACGTGATATGTGATACATGATACATGATACTTGGAGCTTGAAGCTCGATACTTGACTTGTCCCTTGTACACTGCTCTCTATGGTCCACTATGAAATCTAAAGCGAAACTGTTTGTTGTAGCAACCATGTAAGGTGGGCTGCATGAAGTGCTACCTAGATAGTAATCACTACAAGACTTGAACATGATACTTGAACATGATACATGCTTGTTTGATACTTGACCACATGATACATGAGACTTGAAACTTAACACTTGATATATGATTACATGATACTTGATACTTGATGCTTGTTTACATGATACTTGATTACTTTACATTTGATCCATACCATTTACACTTGATCACTTTGCCATGCTAGTTGTTATATTTTGACATCATGCTTATACCAAGTTATTTGTTAGTCAGTTTTCCCCATGTACTTGTATCCTGCATTACAAGCGGTCCGTAACTTGCAATTGACGGGTACTTGTTTTCTTTTTTCTATCCCTGCAATTGTTAAATTGCAGATTTTGGAGAACAGGTTCCAGATGTTATAGGCGAGATGAAGTATTAGTGCTGGATCTTATTCTTATTATTTCTTGTAGTTTGCTTGAACAATATTGTATTCTTGTACTTGGATTTGTATTTGGGCAATGTGACCCAGGATTTTGACTTATTCAGATCATCTCTATTTGAGATTAATATATTTTATTTCAAGTATTCTTGTTGGTAGTTTGGTTCATATGTGCATGTTGGTTGATTCTCTTGCTTCCGACTCTGATTATTTCGTGAGATATTGTAAAGATTCTTGAATAGCTTATGGATGATGAAAATCATTCGCTGGGTTTTTATCGTGTATCCGTATTCTGTATTCTCTTTTAGGAAGCGGGGCGTGACACCAACAATGGGGTACACACGATGAGTTTGTAGGAAACATACAATTGGAAGAAGAACCACAACAACAAGCAACCGAAACAATACAACCCCCTAGTGGTAGTAAAAACTAGAGGGGAAAGTAGTGATTGACATAAATTTTACGATTATATCCAGGACGAAGAAACTCCGGGTATGAATTTGAAAGTTTATAAAACATGTTCTAAGTAATATAAAGGGAAGAGGGGTGAGGGCACGAGTACAATTAAGCGACACATCCTAAGTGTTCATAAAGATCTTCTTGTTGACCTACCTAGCCAACAAAAAATCCACCCTAGGACCGGTCTAGTTGATAGTCACCCTTATGATCTCGATCTTGTTCGTCGGGAAATTGTCCGATTAGTAATAAAGAAAGTGTTACCATTTTCCTATTCCGAGAGTAGGAACATAGAAAATTTTAATCAAACGGCCTTAAACCCTCATTTTAGAAGAATTCCGAGAAATACTTGCAATTCGGATTGTTTTAAAATTAAAAATGAAGTGAAGGATGCTTTAATAACAATTTTATGGAGTTTAACTTGTATAGTTAGTTTAACTTCGGATTGTTGGACGGGTTGCAATAATATTCCAATGATGGGAATAACCTGTCATTGGATCGACAATGATTGGATTCTTCGAAAAAGAATCATATCACTTGTTGCGCTGCCCTATCCCCATAGTGGCGTTGAAATAGCAAACCGTATTTTAGAAATTTGTGATATTTTTTATATTCGCGATAAAATTATGTGTATTAGTTTTGATAATGCATCTAACAACAATGCATCAATTAGTATTTTAAAATCCGCATTAAACCCTCAATCTGACAATATTTTTCATGTTAGATGTGCATGTCAAATTTTAAATTTATGTGTTCAAGATGTATTAAAAATAGCCGATCCATATATAGTTAAAATTAGAAATTGTGTACATTTTATTGCATTAAGTGGCACCGTATTTCAAGAATGGAAAAATTGGTGTAGGATTTCAAATGTACCTTTTAGAAAATTTTCAAAAGATGTTAAACACCAATGGAACTCTACTTTTGATTTACTACATATTGTTACTGAATATAAAGCATGTATAAATGATTTTTGTATCGCAAAAAATATGCCCAATTTTGAAATGACCCCCCCTCCCCCCCGATTGGTATTATGTCGAATCTTTATTGAAATTTTTAGAACCTTTTAAAACCACAACTTTAAAATTTTCAAAATCATATGAATCTACTTCTAGTAGCATTTTTATTTCAATAGTTACTATGATGCAGACTTTTAACGAAATGTTAAATGATGCTTTTGTTGGTGATATTGTCAAACCTGCATACAAAATTTTTTTGAAGTCTTTAAATCCTCCTCCTATGTTGTTTTGTGTTGCTACCTCGTATCAAATTAGAAGGTACGAAGAGTTTGATCGAAATGTATTTTGCATTACTTGGGGATGAAGAAACTGAAATTGATTGCTCTTCTTTTTTAATTAAATTTGAATCTACATTAAATAACTTGTATGATTATTATGATAGATCTTTTGTTTCTAGTAGTACAACTTCTGTAGTTAGTTCTTCTTCTGCTACTTCTAAGGTAAGGATAAGAGTAAATTTGATGATGGAACATTTAATTTACTTGCACAAATTCAATCCAAAAAACCTAGGACTAATCAACTAAATGAATAAAATTGGTATAACCAAAAAGATTCTCAGTCTTCTGTTTCTTCACTAGATATTTTACAATGGTGGAAAGACCATGAACACACTTATAGTATTCTTAAATATATGGCTAAAGATCTACTAACTCCTCCTGTCTCTATAGTTGCTTTTGAAAGTGCAGTTTCTTCAAGTGGCAGGGTTCTAACTGATTACAGGAATCACTTGAAGCCCCAATCGTTAGAGATGCTCGTTTGCACAGAAGACTGGCTAAAGACTGAAGATAGGACACAAGGAAAAACATTATCTACGTTCACAAGTGGGAGCAACTCGCCGGAAGAAGAAGAAGAAGAACAACAATAGCGATAATGAAGACAATTGTAAATGGATAGAAAAATGTATTAAATCTTTGCTTGTTATTTCAAATTAGGAAAATTGAAGTAAATTGAAATTGTATATAATAAATTTGTTAGTGTATAAAACAAATTTGTGAAATCTTTACTTCCTATTACAAATTGTGAAACTTGTATAACTTGAAATCATATGAATAATATATAAATTTTTTTTGGCAATTTCACTTTTTCAATCTTATTATTATTCTTACGATTTTTAGTGTTTATTATTAATTTTTTTTAAGTAAAAAAAAAACGTTCACACTCTCTAACCGGGCCAACCCACGACCCGACCCGAACCGACCCGGGTTGGAACCGAAAGGGTTCACGGGTTGGGCAGGTCACAAATTCGACATTTCAACCCGGGCCGACCCGACCCGGTTAAGCCTTCAACCCTACCCGAACCCGGCCAAGTCAACCTTCAACCCGGACGGGTCCGACCCGACCCGGCCCGGTCGACCCGAATGCCAACCCTAGCCCATACCAAACTTTAAAGAAGTAAAGTACTCCTTGATGGCGACTGTCTCCAATATCGACCCATTCCCAAAGATCAAAGTGTCATCGACATATTGAAGGATTGAACATCCTACTCTGGACCCAGAGACCCCCGCTGGTGCAATCCACTCTTTCGTTCTGCAACTACACATCATTCGTCCAAGGAAATTCACAGCAAGAGCGAAGAGTAAAGGAGAGAGGGGGTCTCCTTACCTCAGACCCCACTTACAATGGAAGGGGCTTCTAGAGACACCGTTGACCATAATAAATTTTTTGCTTGCATGAAAGCAGTTAAGGATCCAACTAATCCATCTCTGACCAAAACCTCTACCTTGGAGAACCTCTAGCACACACTCCCAATCAACCTTATTGTATGTCTTTTCAAAGTCTAATTTAACGAGGTAGCTTTTAGAGTGGGACACATGGCAGTGGTGAATGGTCTCTTCTGCAGTGGCCACACAGTCCAGGATACAACTCCATCAAATAAAAAATATTTGTTCTTTGCCTACCAACTGGTCAATAATTGTCCATAGTCAGTTGGCCAGTATCTTTGCGATTATTTTCACTGAGCAATTAAGTAAGATGATTGGGCGAAAATTGAGTTGGACCCTCTTTCTTAGAGATGAGGACCACTTCTAATTAGTTTAAACGGCCAAGTCTTAAGTGGTGGTCGTAGAACTCATTAATTATCTCCATGAATTCATCTTGAATCTCATCCCAAAAGGTGTAGTAGAAGAGAATTGGGAAACCATTCGGACAAGTAGCTTTATCACTTCCAAGTTGGGAGATGGCCTTCTTGACCTCTTCAATGAAGACTCATCCAAAGCACTCATGGTTCTATCTGTCCTAATCAGGTTATCCGACCCAATCGGGTTATTCGGCCAGAGATTCTGGTCCACAGGTAATCTGAATTCACCTTATTGCCAAACAAATTCTTGAAATGACCTTTGGAAAGTTGCTAGGATACGGTCCTCATTCTAAATGATGCCAAAGTTAGAATTGATCGATCTAATGGTGTTTGATCTATGATTAGCACAAGCTATTTTGTGGAAGAATGTCGTGTTAGCATCTCCATCTTTGAGCCAGGTAATCCTAGATCGTCGTTGCCACCTAAACTCTTCCAACATATAGATTCTGGTAATGTCCTTTCTTAGGTTGAGGAGTCTATTGCGTACGATTTGAAGTAGGTCCCTGGTTTCTTCAACCTTCTCCAGTTCATCAATTTCCTCAAGGAGAGCTTCTTTCGTCCTTCAGATCATTGAGATCCATTATTTATTCCATGTTTTAAGCCTTGATCTTATGCGACACATTTTCTCACACCATCTACCTACTGCCTCAGTACTGCTAGTAGGTAGGGCCAATTTTCTCAAACCAGGTGAAAACCTTAAATTTTAAGCCAAACCTTCTTGAATATGAATTTGGACTTCTTTCGCATGGCAACAACATTAGAACTTAGCATAATCAGAACATGGCCTGATGTTGGTCACGGGATGGAATGAGCATGGAGAAGAGGGAACTTCTCCTGCTTCACGCTTCCTTGGTGCCCTAAGCAAATGACCTCATCTCTGATACACTTTTAGTCCAAGCGTTGACAGAGGTCTTTCGCTTGCTTCCGATTGTTGATGACGACATTGAGATCAGGTGGAGTTAGGGGCACCGCAGGAGGCATTGTGGGAGAGGAGGCTATGTAGATGGAGAACCTGGTCCTCAATAGGGTGAGGTTCTGAGCCAGGTTCAAATCGACGTTGTTGGGAGCCCGCCAACACAGCCTTGATGAGGGGAGGTTACGATGGTGGATGCAGGTTCTACGACGATGGCCATGGAGGCTGCCCAGGAGGAGGAAAAGGAACTTCAGGTTGACGACTAGAGGTCGTTTCCATCTTCCCTTCGGATGCATGGCTGAAAAAAGTGGTTTTTGCTGGTGAGATCCAATCGAAGAGTTAGATCTATGTGTTCGATGTCAATATGTTGCTACTCTTTTCGGTATGAGAGCAATCAGATGATAAGTTCGGATTTTAAGGTAGAAACTATAGATCTAGCCATCGATCTTAGGTGAAAAATATGATTGAGAATTTCTTGTTACTGAACCTGAATCGTTGGGAGCGATTGGATCTGGATTGGACAGTTAAGATATCGCTGGTGTTGTACAAAGTCTGAACACTGGGGTTGGCTCCGGTGAAATACCCTCCGACGCTAAAGTCAGTAACTCATAATATTATGAGAGTTTTTAGGGCCAAAAATAGCGATTACCTAACTACGAAAGAGGTGGAGAGTATTTATAGGCCTAGGGGTTTGTTACAAAAGATTAGCTTAAAAAAGCATCTTTTGTATTAAACCGCTAGATTCTCGTTGTTAGGAGATAGAGTAAGTTAATAACTCTATTTTGGATAGAGCATTTAGTTAGTAGCTTTTAATCAGCTGGAACCAATGTTCTAAAAGTCGCTAGGCAGTAGTCGGACGGCCGATGAATGCCTAGCACCTAGGCCTTATAAGCGGAGCTTAAGCAGCTAGGCGCTAGGCAGTTTTTTATATATATTATATATTTATTTATTTATGTATATAATTTATTTATATATTTTATCATTTTGTTTTGTTTTGTTATGACCAATTCTTACTCTTGATATTTCTCCTTGCAATTGCAGGATGAGCTTTACAAAATCGAATCGGTATATTATTATTAGTCTTTTTCTTTTTTTCTATAGTCTTATACTCATCTATTAAACTAGTATTAATCTTTGACGAAGATCAGTCGTGGATATTACCTGTTCGGCTGTTCCAGTCCATGGAGCAAACAGTGTGGGGAAGCGGGAGGCTTGAGTCGGGGGATGGGGGAGGGTTGCGTCAGGAGAAGTTTGAGAGAGAAGAGGACGTATGTTGACGTCGGAGGTGAAGCAAGGCGGGAGGTAGTGTGTGGTTGTGTTGACGTCTTGACTTTGAAGCTGAAGAGAAGAGAGAAACGTTGTGTTGACGTCGGTTGAAGTTGAAGCGAGCTGCGACTACAAGGAGGGAGGTGGAGGAGGAGGTTTTGACGAATAAGTGACAGAGTGAGTGAGAGCTGCGACTGCGATGAGGGAGGCGGAGGAGGTTGTGTTGACGACTACGAGCAACGACTGCGAGGAGGGAGGAAAAGGAGGAGGGAGATGGAGGAGATCGAAATTGAAGTGCGTTGCGAGCTGCGAGCCTCCGACTGCGAGAAGGGAGGCAGAGGAGGTGATTTGGGGGTTTTAGAGAAGAGGAATTAGGGATTTAGAGAATAAAATTGATTTCGTGGTTTTTTTACGGGGCATTTAGAGGAGGAAGAGAAGTTTTAAGGGTTTGAGTGTATTAGAGCAGGTCGGGTTGGAATAAGTCGAGTCCCTTATTTTTAATAATTAAGTTCTTAGCGGGTCTAAGCGGGTCTAGCCCGCCTAGATCCGCTTACACAGATTATGCGTTGCCTAGACTCGCTTTTAACCGCCTAAAACCATTAACCAATTTTCTTAAACGCCTAGCCTCTAGGCGAGGCGTTGGAGAGCCGCCTAGTGCCTAGAAGCGGCCTAGGCGGCCACCTAGACCGCTTTTTAGAATACTGGCTGGAACTCCTCTTTTTAGGTTGTAAATTAGTCATAATTGTAGGCCTGGTTAAGTTGATGACCTGAAAATGGTCCATGTTCATGCAGGCCTATAACTGTTGAAAAGTTATTGTAAGGTCCTGAGTGGTTGCCATTTTCACCAATATCAATGATGATGTCCTTGCTTGCTCCTATTGATTACGACACACTTATATCTAAATTAAACATTTGCCTAAAATATGTCATTGAATCGTGAAACATAATCTTAATAATATAAGCATGCACTTGTCTCTTATATATCATTTGTTGTTTACAATATAATCTGAGAAGATCTAACATAGATATAATTAAAGGACAAGCTAATTAAAGATAGGTTAAATGCAATACATATTTTGTAAGACATTCTATATATTTTGTAAGTTGATATGTATCACCTTGGATTCTATCTTGGACTAAGTATTTTGGCGGGGCACTGACTAAAGAGATACGGAATGATTTATATGTATAAATAAATACATACCAATTCGATCTGACACTAATATAAACGAAGATTAAAGTAACTTGGGTTAACTTTCATTTATCTCTCCTTGAAAATTCAACGCAGCCAAAGCTTTGCAGCCCACTGCAAGTTGCTTCAATTTGTCACTTTCTTAGTCTTTTCTAATTGAGAAGTTCTCGATTAATAGCTATACATATAACTATTAGAACATTCTTTTTCTTTGGTATAGTTTGATCATCAAAGTGGGAATGACAATGCACTAATTAAACAAAGATGCAAGATCTTATAGGTGGCAGTTGTGTGATTTGTTCTTTGGATATGTCGGGATATCTGATCCTAGTATGCTTTTATTAACATATTTACAGTGATTACACTGACTTGTAAAGTCTTTAGAATAATGAAAGCTAGGTATGCTAATAAGAGTGAAGATTGATCTCGGATCAAGTGGACGGATGCATTTCAAAACAAAGAAAAATAGTTACATTCTAGATCAAGCACCATAAGGTGAGGGCAATCCAAATCTCTTTTATATTATTACTAAATTCATTTATTTTACTTGAACTTTTATCTTCATAATATTTCATTTGTTCCAATTTCCTTAGAAGCAACGTGGAATGCCAGCGTCAATACTTCTCACCAAGATTTAAAAGTTACATTTCTCGATTTTGGCAGAGTCTGCAAGCAGCTTTGGGAACAAGGTCGGGTTCTTTGGAGAACCAGTTTGTGGAGGAGTCGCTTGGGAGTCGGAAATCCGTATAAGCTTTCTTTCTCCGAATTATTAAGTGTATGGATATTTTTCTGTTTTCCTGACTAAACGTAGTTCTGAGGACAGAACTATTCTAAGGAGGAAGTATTGTAATATCCCGGTTGGATATTATATTTGTACTAGGTTTGCCCGTTGACACGTGCCTACGGCACGTCTTCGGCACGGTGCATCTTGTTTGATCATATAAAATAGTTTTGGAAGTCTAGCAAATTAATTGAAGTAGCAAACATAGAGCAAAAAACATATTATATGTTTTTTTGAATTATTTTTAAAGTTGTTAAATTTTTAATTTTTTTAGTTTTTAAATTTTTAATTTTTAAAAAATTTAAAAAATTTTTATTTTCTTAATTTTTTGAATAGAGGAGGGAAGGAGAGAGAGAGAGAGAGAACAAAAAATAATTAAATAAATATATGAGTTGTTTTGGGTGGGAGATTTGAATTTGAGTTTTGGGGGGAAACTTTTGGGGGGAAAATATGTTTTGTGATGTTAGATCTAGGCCTTTGATTTTTGGGGGGATTGAAGGAGAACCACTTGATAGCTTTCTTTGTGTTTTATTATATAGATTATTATTATTTTTTAAAATTAAAATATTTCTTATGGAAATTACTTAGTTTTACTAATAAAATGTTCTATATATATATATATATATATATATATATATATATATATATATATATATATATATTCAAGTAAGTATATATATATTTTGTATCAGTTTCGTACACTTGTACAAAATCCTGTAAAAAGCATTTCTGAGAATATATCTGTAATATCCCGAGCTGATATTAAAAATTATTATATTATTATTATTTTATTTTTATTTTCAGAATTGAAATATTTTTTTATGGATACTACCTGGTTTTACTAATAAACATTATCTATATATATATACTAGTCTGTATATATCTATATTGTAACAAATTGGTACTGAAATCTTCCGAGCGGATGATAAAATTATTTTATTTTTATTTTATTTTTATTTCCAGAATCAAATAATTTTTGTACAAATTGATTGAGTGATCAATAAAAATTATCTGTATATATAGATGTATGTATGTATATGTACCATATCAATTTCGTACGTTTGTACGAAATCATGTAGTATGTGATTTTGGGAAAATACCTTTTATTTTGATCCATCATGATCAAATGAAGGGTTAGGATTGGATTATGGTGTGATTGCAATTTAAATTTGCAAATTGAACTCCAATTGTTGAACCACAAAAAGGTATGACACTTGGCTTCTTCCACACCCACACACTCACTCCCTTTCTCCTATAACCCCCCCGGCCGGCCAACCCTCAAAGGGCAAAGCCCTCTTCTCATTTCTTTGTTCCTCCATCTCATCTCACCCCCTCTTTTCTTCTCTTATAGTTTCTTTTACATGTTTTTATTTTAGAAAAAAATGAGAAGAAAGAAAAGAAAGAGAGATCAAAATCAAAAGAAAAGAGTGGGTAAAATTTCAAGGGTTGCTCTTGAAGAGGAGCAAGAACAAGGAGGAGGAGTAAGCAAGCAAGTTATTCCAACCAATTTGGGTGGGGGTTTCTCAACTCTTGTTTATATTCATTTTTGTTGTTCTTTAATTGTTGTATGTGATAACAACTTGGACTAAATCATGTGCACTTTAATGATTGAGGACTAGAATAAATGGCATATAAAAAATTGAAGTGGTAGATTTCAAATAGAACACTAAAAAATCAATTTTTAAATACTAGTGTGTAGTTTTGATGGTTAAAATTAATTACTTATGCTAAATTTGAAATTTTGACTCCAAATTAATTTGAGAGGTTCTCATATGTGCTACTACCATGCTATAATTTTTGTAAAATTTTCTGGGCTAGTTTGATAAGCTAAATAGATTGTTTCCCCAAAACAGCAAGCATCAAAGCAAATCGGCTGTTTTGTTGATTTTTAATTGTGTTTAAAGAGTTGGGTTTTGAGTTCTATAAGGAATATGAAAAAGTTGTCAACTAGAGAGTTGTACTAGATGTTCTTAACTTTTCAAAAAGTCCAATTTTGTTATATTCCGACAAGCATAGCAAAATTTATGAGCCTTACAAGCTTCAGTCTTCTGCTGTCTTTGTTGCTCTTTGTATTGTGTTTAAAGAGCTGGATTTTGAGTTCCATAAGGAATCTGAGAAAGTTGTCAACTAGAGAGTTGTAGTATATATTCCCACTTTTCAAAAAGTATAATTTTGTTAGATTCAGACAAGTATGGCAAAAGTTATGAGCTTTACAAGTTTCAGCATTTTGCTGTCTTTGTTGTTCTTTGAATTGGGTTCAAAGAGCTGGATTTTGAGTTCCATAAGGAATCTGAGAAAGTTGTCAACTAGAGAGTTGTAGTATATGTTCCCACCTTTCCAAAAAGTATAATTTTTGTCCAATTTTGACAAATATAGCAAAAGTTATAAGCTTTACAAGTTTCTGCATTTTGTTATCTTTGTTGTTCGTTGAATTGTGTTTAAAGAGCTGGATTTTGAGTTCCATAAGGAATCTAAGAAAGTTGTCAACTAGAAAGTTGTAGTATATGTTCCCACCTTTCCAAAAAGTATAATTTTGTTAGATTCCGACAAGTATAGCAAAAGTTGTGAGCTTTATAAGTTTTAGCCTTTCGCTATCTTTGTTGTTCTTTGAATTGTATTTAAAGAGCTGGATTTTGAGTTCAATAAGGAATTTGAAAAAGTTGTAAACTAGAAAGTTGTATTAGATATTCTTATCTTTCCAAGAATCCTAATTTTGTTAGATTCCGACAAGTATAGCAAAAGTTATGAACTTTACAAGTTTCAGCTTTTTGCTGTCTTTGTTGTTCTTTGAATTGTGTTTAAAAAGCTGGATTTTGAGTTCCATAAGGAATCTGAAAAAGTTATCAACTAGAAAGTTGTATTATATGTTCTTAGCTTTCTAAAAATCCTAATTTTGTTAGATTCCGATAAGTATAGCAAAAGTTACGAGCCTTACAAGTTTCAGCCTTTTGCTGTCTTTGTTGTTCTTTGAATTGTGTTTAAAGAGCTGAGATTTGAGTTCCATAAGGAATCTGAAAATGTTATCAACTATAAATTTGTAGTATATGTTCTTAGCTTTCCAAAATAGCCCAATTTTGTTAGATTTCGATAAGTATAGCACCAAGTATGAGCGTTACAAGTTTCAGCAAAACTGCTGTCTTGACTGTTCTTGACTTGTGTTTAAAGAGCATGAATTTGAGTTCCATATGAAATCTGAGAAAGGTGTTAACTAGAGAGTTGTATTGTATGTTCTCACCTTTCTAAAAAGTTCGATTTTGTTAGATTTTGATAAGTATAGCACTGGTTATGACCTTTACATGTTACAGCAACTAGCCTTTTGGCTGAAGCTTCGCTGTTTAGTTGGTTCGAAGTTTTTGTACCTCTTATTGACTGAATCTGAGAAGGTTGTGAACTAGAGAGTTGTAGTAGAGGTTCTCACCTTTCCAAACTGTCATATTTTGTTAGATTCCGATAAGCGGAGTATGAGCTATGACCTTTACAAGTCACAACAGCTAGCCTTTTGGCTAAAGCTTCTCTGTTTAGATTGTTCGAAGTTTTGTACCTATTATTGACTGAATCTGAGAAGGTTTTCAATTAGAGAGTTGTTGTAGATGTTCTCATCTTTCTAAAAAGTCCAATTTTGTTGAATTCCGATAAGAGTAGCATGTTTAATTGCTTCTAGGGTATTAGAAGACTTTTATGTTGCTTTTATGAATAAAAGATCAAGTTTTATTAGTAATTTGAATCATGCACTTGATTATGAGTAATAATTTTTCCTTGTGTTCATAAGTAGCATGTTTATGTTGGGAAATAGTTCACGCTAATTGTTAGCAAATTGTTGTCACATACATAGCCAGTTGGCTCATATATAACTCATTTGGCTCATACGTAGCTAGTTGGCTCGTATGTAAGTTGTTTTGCTCGTATGTAGCTTATTAGCTAGCACACAGTTGTTGTGCTCGTCTAGGGTGAGATCATTGCCCTAGGGGCCATTGACCATCAAGACGTGTATTTATTTTACTCCTCGTGGGCTGTGGACGAGTCACCCCTCGTGTACCATCAGATCTTAACCGGTGTAGGTTGATCGCGGACCGGGAGCGTAGACAGAATCCAAGTTCAGGGTAGTAGCATGCTAATAAATTTGTATTGCCATGGTCTTGGATCGATGGGCTGTGAACAGGATCCTTAGGGATTCTGTTAAGTCTAGGTTAAGCACCTAGTAAAGTTATCTTGCATAGTTTAACTTAAGACCTAGCATGTTGTGTTAGTACTGTTGTCATCCCTCGGATTGTTTAGGGTTAGTGACACCGTTAGGGTAGTAACTTATGGCTATTACTACTTAATCTTTATTTATTATCATTTTGCTGAAGGAAAAGAGTTGGTATTAAGGGTGATACCTTATGATCCGACCTGCTCTATAGGCCAACACTAGGTGGTGTTATTTGTTGTACCCTTCCTGTCAAAGGGATACGGTCTGTGCCTTCTCACGAGTTGGGAGCACAGAATCTGTATCTCGTCTGTTAATTTCTGAAGTGTCGTGATAAGAACGGAAAGTTTTCCTGTCGGAATTAGGGGATGGACCACCGGAATTCCGTCATGTTCTATGTTAAGAGGCGAACAGGCCATAGACTACGGTCTATGAGCTAGGGGCCACAGGGGATGCTTCAAGCTAACCTGTGTTGTAGTTAACTCCGAGGATTCGTTAGATTTTTGAGTGGGGTCCGGTACACCGGGCAATAGTAGAAAACGGGGACACCACTATATGACTGCGAATGGCAGGATCAGACTGTTTCAGAGCAACCTTATCAGTCACGATGTATCTTCAGAAACATGTTGAGTACAAGAGTAGAATTCATGGCACGGGTTCAAATCCCTATATATGAAGAAACGACTTGATATGGACATATGTAGTATGGGATGCATACTATTCTAGGGTCTCTCCTGCATTAGAATAAGTGCATCCTTGTATTAGTTAATCATGCATTAGAGTCTAAGTCATAGCATACACTGACACATCAATTATATATATACACATTTCTCTTTTTATCAATTTGTTTGTTTAAAGTTGAGATTTGCTGCAAATCATTAGCCTTAAAGCGTCAGTATATATACTGACATCCCCACTTCAATAGGTACTTGTTTGCAGAGCTATAAGTACAGGATTCAGGAGGACTCAAGGCAAGAGAAGCACAATGTTGATTTTTATTTCAATTGTAACATATGTTGGTTAACATTGTTTCAATTATAAATTTATTAAGTAAAGTACCAAGTGTTATTTATTATTCATTGTACTCTGATGTAAATTTATGGAAGGTTTGTAACGCTTGGGCTTATAAGGTACTATTGTAATACTAATGCAATATATTGCAGTTTTATAACATTCAGACTTGTAATACATTGGTGTTAAATAAAAAGTTTTAAATTTTTCAGTTTTTCTGTGTATTGTGGCTAATTAAAGGAAAAGATTCTGGCTTATGTCACAGTTTCCTAGTGTATGGAAATTGGGGCGTTACAAAATCAGCGCGAGCCTCGGAGTCGAGGTGCCATGCCGAGGGGCGTAGCACGAGGAGGAGCACTTGTTGCAGAGAAATCCGCTCGAGGCTCAGAGTCGGGGTGTCATGCCGAGGGGCGTAGCATGAGGGGGAGCACTTGTAGAGAAATTTGCGCAAGGCTCGAAGTCGGGGTGCCATGTCGAGGGGCGTAGCACGAGGAGAAGTTGTAGAGAAATCAGCGTGTGGCTAGGTGTGGGGCGCCATGCTGCGAGGTGTAGCACGAGGAGGAGCACTTGTTGGGGAGAAATCCATGCGAGGCTCTGAGTCGTGATGCCATGCCGAGGGGCATAGCACAAGGAGGTGCAGTTGTTACGGATAAATCCGTGTGAGGCTCAATGTCGGGATGCCATGCCGAGAGGCGTAGCATGAGGAGCACTTGTTGGGGAGAAATCTGCATGAGGCTCAGAGTCGGGGTGCCATGCCATGGGGCGTAGCACGATCGACAGGGTCGAGCCTTGATGTCCAAAAGCGCACCATTCGCGATGAAATTTGCGCACGATCGAATGTGTGAGTGACGTTCGATCTGGTCCTCACGTGAGCTGGTGGTCATTGAAGAGTTGGTACATGAATTTGTGGTTGTCGAGGAGCATTACATGACCGGTCATTCGAGAAGTTGCGCTTCCATGTATAAGTTCCCATCTCCCCCTCATTTTCTAAGATTGCTCTCTTTCTTCATCCAGAGTTCCTCTTTCTTGAGCGAGACCCTTACCTCAAACTCATGGTCAGTTAATGTTTCTTCCATGGTTAGTGATCGGTCCAGTGGTTCATCTTCGTCCTTCAGGGGAAGTGGATCACCTTCGAGTCTGCGTCTCGATCGTCTTCTTCAACGGTGGGGACAAAATGTTCTATTCATGTTTGTGTTGCTTCTCCAGAGTAGGACATGGAGATTGAAGTGTGCTCGACCACTAAAGGGGCATAACCGGGTCATTCTGAGTGAGCGACTGAGGTCGGTGAAGGGGAGAGAGGGTGTTCTAAGGGAGCAGAATGAGGAGAGTCCGGAGGTTCTGAAGAGGTCGAAGAGGAGGGGGAGAGTTATGAGGGAGTGGAACGAGGATAATCTGAAGAGCCTGAGTAATAGGGAGGCAACGGAGGATAGCGAAGAAGAAGTGGAAGGTGGTCCCTAAGTCCGGGAAGCGGGGACCTCGTCCCTTGATAGAATCTGAGCCATCCCTCCTCCCCATATTCGCCAACTAGCCAGAAAGAAGAAGAGGGCCCTTTCCCCTGACCCTGAATACGAACCGATGGAGTATGAAAACAAGGTGGCATGTTCCAACCATCTTATGGTCAGAATCCTATCCGAATGTATCCGGAAGACCTAAAGGATGTTGTTTGTTTTGGTGTGCAACCCTCGTCACCGAACAGGCCTAAGATAGATGCGGACGACATGCATAACACTTTGGTGGGGAGTGACCTCGCCAATATTCGGGAGTCTTACCACATTCCCAAAAAAATTTGAACTGCTCCTTCCATGTGCCCGGATTCGACTAACCAATGTCCTCTCGAAGTGGTTTTGTATCCCCCCTCCCCCGGATGCATTTGTTTCGGGGTTACGTCTCCCTATTCACCCGTTCATCAAGGAAGTCTTGAATTGGGCAAGGATGATCCCCATGCAGTACAGGCCTAATAAACTCCATAAAAGGTTGGAAGGCGAAGTACTTCATTGTTCATAGTCCTGAGCCAAGGGACATTCCTACCAAGTGGTCATACGAGTTCCCGCAGAGGAAGAGCCCAAGGCCCTCAGAATTCACTTTTGAGGAGGAGGCATAATTTAAGAGGTTGTTCGAGGGTGGCAACAGTGTAGACTAGGAAAAGATGACAGAGGCGAAGCTGACAGCATGTAGCCTAAGCCCTTACGTTCCCCATACCTTCTTAGTTTATTTGTAGCACTCTTTTGCCCACGGACTAACGTGTTTGTTTTCTTGCAGCTATGGTGGACGATGTCACTACTGCTATCCTGCAGGCCGAGCGGGCGAAGGAGAAGGCGATGGATGACCCAAAGAGGAAGAAAAGGGAATTGGCCTCGACCTCTGAGGTATCTCCAAAGGACCATCCTAAAAAAGTGAAGAGGTTAAATGCTCTGTGTAACACCCCCAAATTTTTTTTTTTGAACCATTTCTTTTTCAACAGTTTTCTTACTTAAACTACTTCTTACCTACACCATTTCTTACTTAGAAAACTTTTCATAAATTTCAATTAAAATTTTGGCAGTCTCCCCTAAAATATTAGCCCTTTTACAAAATTGCTTACGGAATTCTGCAAACAATTACCTGTAACCCAACACAAACAATATGTATCAATCCTCCCCAGGCCAATTCAAGCAACAACACACAAGCAATATATATAGGGCTCTGGAGGCATAACTCATCATAATATGCAAGATACAATTTAAAAACCAAAAGTTTATTTGAAAACATATAAGAATTTTAGAAAAACTTCAGAAAAACCCATCAAAAACCAAACCACAGAACCTAATATTCCACAGCGAGGTGGGTACGGGTTTTCATATTTCATCCCATCACTATATATATCATCATCCCTTACAGTTATACATATAGTCTTCCGTAATACAGAATATCATACAAATACTATCTCCATCACTACATGACTTAATAATAAGGTATATAGTAGATACATACATCATACATCACTCTACAACAAGGAAACTACAACTACCACACTAAGTACTATGAATATATCTCACCTCGTTGCTACTCAATACCTGCAAGGAGAATCAAGAATGTCCACCCTCAGGGAGGGACTCCCCTGACCCCCAGAAAACAACAAGGGTCAGTCATTATTGGTGTGAGTATAATCTACTAGGTTAGTAAATAAAATAAATGATATGAAAGAAATTGAAAGAACTTACGAACATAATGATAATTAAATTCATCTGAAACTTAAACATATAAACATAGTAAAAGTGATTTTGCAGAAAAGTAATCTTTTGAATCTTCAACCAATCTACATATCCATATCCACTCACCCTTACCTTGAAGTTGTGCCTCGACAGGTAATTTCTACCATTTCCATAGAAATAGCATGCGGGTAGTTCCTCGACATAATGCAGGGCATTCTATAACCACATTCGTTCTCATCTCAAACATCACAGTTGTTCAATCTCATAACATTACATTCATCCACAATTTATAATATCACATTCATCCATATCTTATAATATCACATTCATCCATATCTTATAAAACATCTCAAAACATTGTATTTATTCACATCTCATACCCATCTCATAACATCACCTTTATTCACATCGCATAACGCATCTTATTAACCTTCATTCTCATCATATAATACAATTTACTTTCTTTTTATTCTTATTTCATCATACAACTTATTTTAATTCTCATTCTCATTTTATCATATTCTTTGCTTTATAATTCATTCTCATCTCATCATATAACTTAAGTTACTTCTCATTCTTATTTGATAATATATCTTACTTTCATATTCATTCACGCCTCATATTACTATTTATTTTAACTTTCATTCGCATCAGATAATAAACCGCACCCCAAACATAATTTGGGTAATAATCACCGCACCACAAATGAAACTTGGGTAATATAACACCGCACCCCAGTTAAACTGGGTAATATACACCACACCCCAAGACGATAACTTGGGTAATATACATCACTTTATTTTCTCATTTTCATCTTATAGCTTGCTTTACTTTTTATTTCCATCTCACAATACAACTATCATATCAACACCCCAGTGGTTCACCCTGGGAGTTGTGTCAAGGCAGGTAGTTCCCACTATTTCCATAGAAATAGCGGGCCAGTAGTTCCTCGACACAATGCCAAGGCGCACCAAACTCATATCATAATATATTTTTATTTTCATAACCAAACTCATCACCCTATACCATTTACTTTTATCATTTATCACATAACACACTTTATGTTACGTTTCATTCTCATAATATATCTTGCTTTACTTTTCATTCGTATAATACATAACACATTTTCTTTACTATCTCATATTCTTCCCATGCCACAATTTCTTCACTTTTCATATTTATTCACATAATATAATTTCTTCACTTTTCATAGATACTCACAGAACACAATTTCTTTACTTTTCATATATATTCACATAACCCAATTTCTTTACTTTTCAAATATATTCACATAACACAATTTCTTTACTTTTCATACTCATTTACATAATACAATTTCTTCACTTTTCATTCTTATTCTCATACATACTTCATTTACTTTTCATATTCATTTACATCCTCATAACACATTTTCTTCAATTCTCATCTTCATTCATATACACATTTTCTTTTATTTTTCATATTCATTTCAAATCACACTTACTTTACTGTCACGCCCCGCTTCCCAAAAATATGGAATACGAGCACGTGACGAAGCCCAGCGGATGATTTTTTTTTATATCATCCATAAGCTGTAGGATCGACTCAGCATCATAACAAGAATATAACCAGATTTATATATAACCAAGCATGCATGAATAATTTATTAAGCAACAGAAAACAATTTAAACAAATAATAATATTCAAATAGTTCCCATGTCTGGATCAAGTGTAAACTCAGAAACAAGTCTTATACAGCAGAAAAAAATAAATACCTTAAGGAGAGCAACTATTTAAACAGGTCCTTGCTCCAAGCAAAACCTGAAATGTCTGCTCGCCAATTCCAGCAGGTAGCTTGTCCCAAAGTCTGCTTAATAAATATAAAAGGAAAAACAGGAAAAACAAGAGAGAATGCCCTTAGTGCAAGCTAGGGCCACAAATAGTAAAAACGAGTACAAGTAGGGGGGAACAGGAATCAAGAATGCAACAGGGATACAACAAGTAGGGGGAACAACCAGGAATTAGCTAGCAAGGGAGGACTTCTTAGTAAACAGACTAGTTAACAACTGCTAATGGTAAAACATATGTCTGGTGAACCTGTAGGGGTGACTAACATCAAGTATCACATTGCATGTGTCAGGTTCCATGTATCAAGTTTCATGTTTCGAGTTACAGGTGTCATGTTCAACATGTTCAAGTTTCATGTATCAGATGTCAGGTAACCAGGTAATCAGGTAACAGGATAATCAGGTAACAAGATAATCAGGTAACAGGATAATCAGGTAACAAGATAATCAGGTAACAGGATAATCATGTATCAGGTATTAAGTTCAAGTCTTGTGTGATTACTATCTAGGTAGCACGACATGCATCTCAATTTTTACTACATGGTTGCTACAGTCAAAACAATTGCGTTTAGACCTAGTGGTGGAGTCTATAGGGCGGTGTACTCAGGCATCAAGCAGGTGATCAAACCATGGGCTCTAGAGGTGGCCCCCGTCACCATGACGTGGCACTTAGTTCTACGTGGCACTTAGTTCCATGTGATCGCAAATATATCATGTAACCTTGTAATGGGCTCTAGAGGTGGCCCCCGTAGGCTCTAGAGGTGGCCCCCGTCACCCATGACGTGGCACTTAGTTCTACGTGGCACTTAGTTCCATTTAACATGTAACTTGGGAAACACGGGCCCCCTTCCGAGTACACTTACCTATATTGTCCACTCTATAGTCCTTCCCTCAACCCCGGCTTGTTACATTTGTTCAGGCAGATTTTGAGTTCTTGTATTGATACATGTGAAACAGGGTTGAAATAATATAAATTAATTCTAAGGAAAATTGTGGATGTCCTATAGGGTGTCCAGCAACTACATATAAAATTTCGTGTCAAATGCTCGCTGTTTACACAGCTAAATTAATGCGCAAAGTAAATGTATACAACAGTTTTGCAAATCTGCGTCTACTGACACAGCTGCAGTATAACTGCCATAACTCCTAAACCGTAACTCCAAATTCGAACATTTTGGAGTCTATCGATATCTACACATCCAGATCTACAATTTCTATTCAGGGCTCGGGCCCAGATTCAAATGATAAAAGGGTCGAAACCGCAAAAGAATATTCAGACAGCAACACATAGAAATAATTTACTAATGTAGATTTCATGGGAAAATGTTATTTGGCGTCTAAGTTATTATGTGGCATAAATACATGATAATGGAGGTCAAAACAGCAAATAATAATGTTTTTCAAGTCATAATAGTCGCAAGTTCGTCAAAATAACAATTGTATATGTGTCTATAAATTTAGGGCTCCTTAATTCATATGTCTATGTTTTCATGTGTCCAAGGGTAAAAGAGTCCAATAATTATAAATTAAATACAAGGAAATTTTGTGACTCTTAGATTTGTCAATTTGGAGGTTCAAGATTGATCTACAATGATATTTCAAAGAGGAGTCATAATCTAACTATTTGTAGTATTTCAAGGGTGCTTGTACTAGAACAATAAAATGTACAAGGATACTTGCCTTAGATGACGATGATAAACTCCACTTGTTGTAGAAATTTGGGTAGAAAAATCCCGGAAGAAGTCCTCCAAAAAGCGAGCGCGAAAAACTACCGAAGATCGAGTTTCCCCCACACCGGATCAGCCCAGAACAGCAAACAGCAGAAGAGGATTCGCTGCGCCAAAACAGCGAACAGCAAACCCACCCAATCAGTATTCTCTCGCGCAGCGGATCGACGCCCAGAACAGAGAACACCCAAGTGAGATTCGGTGCGGCAAAACAGGGAACACCGGAACGCAGCCAATCGGATTCTTCCAAAGCAGCGGATCTGATCCCAAACATGGAACACCGACTCCGGATTTGCTGTGCGCGAACACGGGACAGCGATCACGGCGCGAATCTTGACGCGATCCTACGGCTGAGATCGAATCCCGCCAATCCTCCGCCTTCTTCTTCTTCGTTCTCTTCCGGTTCGTTCGACGGTGACTGAAGGCGGCGATAGCTTGGTAGGGGTTCGAATGGAGAGCAGTCTACGACGGTGACGACGGTAGGCGGCGGCGGCGGCGACGACGTCGAGAGGGACACTCATCGCGCGGCGGCTCTGCTCTGGGTTCGAAACAGGGGAGGAGCGAAGGGAGTGGGTTTGGGGCGTTGGTGGCGCGAACGGAGGTTGATGAGGGTGATGCGGCGAGGGGATCAGTTGCGGCTGTGATGGTGCTGGCATTGGAGGCGAGCGGGGAAGGGCAATGGTGATGGAGGGTGCGATGGCGAGGCGCGATGGGTTCGGGAGTTGAGGGAGACGATGGGTTCAGGAGTGTTGGGTACGGTGGTGGATGACGGCGGTGGAGGCGAGGGTGTTGACGATGGAGTGGCGAAGATGGGCGAGGAGGCGATGCGAGGAAGGAGGCGGATAGGGTTCGAATGGTGCGAAGAAGACGGAAATGGGAGGAAGAAGGGTAGCGGCTGGTTCTGGGGGTTTAACAGTAGATGGTTTAGGGTTAAGTTAGGGTTAGATTTTATTAGGGTTTAAATAGGATGGGTTACGGGTTTGGTTGTGGTTTTTAACGGGTTTAAGGGTTTTGGGTATTAAAATGGATATTAAAAACCAATAAGAAAAATATACAATTAGAGACAAATGAATAATAGATCAATAATAATATAGTAGCAAAAAAGTAAATTAATTTGTGTGCCTCAAATTAATACCCAAATACTGCTAAGTAAAATAGAATAAATTTTCGATTCATCAATCAAATATAATATCAATATTAATAACATCAATAATAATTTTGATATATACCTATCAAAAATGAGATTTGAGATAAACAAGTTTAATAAAATCCAAATAGAAATAAAATAAGATACAAATAGTCGATCACTTAGAAAATAATCAATAAAGTTAGAATATACTACTATTCGAAGAAAATACAACTTCCGATTCGAAAAGATTTTTTTAAATGGAAGGCTCAATTCGAGTTTAAAATAATACTGAATTTATAATAAGTTAAAATACGAAAAAAAAATTCAGAAAATACGTATTTAGGGAAACAGGGGTTACAAATCCTACCCACCTTACACAAAAATTTCGTCCTCGAAATTTGCTTAGGCGGTACATAGGATAGGATAGAAGCAATTTAGGGGAGGGTAACAAAACAAGGGATCCAAGGAAAAGTCAACTTGGTGGTAACACCAAAATAAGAAGGGAGTGGATAACAACGAGGTCAAATGGAAGGAATGAAAGAGAATAACAGTATCTAAAGGATCCAAATAACACAAGATAATAAATACGATGAAGGAGTAGGCAGAACTGAAACCAAGGAGATGGAAGACAGGAAAGAATTGAATCCAATAATGAATGAGTACATGATGGCAGGATGGAATGCGAGAAGAAAATAACCAGTATCAAAAATGAAGAAGAACACTGAACACCACAAGACTTGCAAGATAACAAGGCAAGGAGGTGAACGAATAGAAAGAGCTGGAATCGAAGAAGGGAGCGACAAGGGAAAGATGCACCACGCAATGAGTCAATGGATGAGAACAAAAGCAAGAGATAGGGGACAGCAAATGGTGCAAGGAATGGAACAAAACACAATACAAGGAAGAAGAAGCAACAACATGATCCTAGGTCCTGTGGGTCATGGGCCTACCACGCTTCTGCTGTGACACTCTGATGGTGACACTCCGAGTTCCAGACATGTCGTTGTGGACCACGTGACACCAAGCGACGATCCGAGCAGGAAGAAAGGAATGAGACACCAAGATCAAAGAGAGTATGGGCTCCAAATAGAGATAGGTAAAAATGCAAAATGGATATAAGGCTTGAGCTTCAATCTTCATAGTTAAAAGATAGAATACATATCAAAGCTAATGGCTTTTAACAGAAATAATAATACAACAAATATCAATAATAATAATATCAATAGTAACAGAATAATAATAACAATAATAATAACAGAATTCAAAATCATCATAATCATACAGGTAATAATAACATAATAAAATATCAACAATACTAATAATAACGATAATACATACATGTCATAATAGAATTCAACACACTCATGAAAATAATGCAATAATAATAATAATGATAGCATTAAAAATAATATCAATAATGATAATAAATAATATGATAATAGCAATAATAACAATAATATCAATAAGGTAACAGTAATAATAATAAAAATAATAACAGTAATAAAGGTGATGAAAATAATAATAATAACATAAATCGAAACGACAATGATAATAATAATACCAATAATAACGAAAATTATTCCTTTACCATCAGTTTATTTATATAAGTAACGAGTCTTGAAATATCAATTAGTAATAGGTAGAAAATCTTGCCTCCTTAACATCAAGTTGCATATTTGCCTTCACGACATCAGGTTTCAAATTGCCATCCAAATATTCGGCTGCACATTTTGCCTCGCCGATATCCAGTTGCAATTTGCTTCCATTGACATCGAGTTGCATATTTGCCATCTCGACATTAGGTTGCACCGAAGTGGTGAAATGCATATAAAATGAGCATGCTCAGGCTCAAAACAAATTAATAATAATAATAATAGTAACGTTAAAAATAATAATACCAATAACAACAATAATAACAAAATATCGATACTATTAACAATAAGAATAACATTGATAAGAATAATAATCATAACAATAATAATATCAATAATGGCAAAAAGAATAATGCAAACGATAATATTAAAATATTAACAGCACTAGTAAAAGTAATAATGTAAGACAAGATATAGTTTGTGGCCAACATTTTTGTGGAAGTAATTTAATATTAACAATAATAATAAAATAATGCAACCAACAATAAGAACATCAATAGTAGTAACAACCATAATAATAATACTTGTAATGATAATGAAAATAATAACAATAATAATAACAGTAGAAATAACAGCATTATACAACAAAATAAGAATCGTCTTATCAAAATCGTCTGGTAAAAATATATAGTCAATCAAAAGTGAAAAGTGAAGTTGAAATACACCATTGTTCGGAAAAACAAATTCTTTACTAAGAAACATTTTTTTTTATATAGGAGATCGAAAATAAATATAACAATTAATAATCGAAACATAGAAAGTATTCGGAAAAATAATTATAAGAGAAAAATAAGTAGGAGAAAAATGAAGCTACATCCAGAAAGGATGAGGATGACTAGAAGGGACAAAAGAAATTTAAGGAATTGAATATGAAGGAAGAAGGACGAGAGCCAAAATTGGAATTGAAGAGATTATGGCAGAGCATGATACTCAGAGTAAGTCAACAGTTGAAGATGAACGCAAGGCACGAAAAGCAATGAACGACACACGAACTGGAACAAGAGGGGATCAACGAGGCAAGCAGAAAATAAAAGATCGCTTGCAGCAGAATCAAAAGAATAGGGGTACGGAAGAATAAATTTGTACCCAATAAGGAATTTACAAATCAGGACGAATGCAAGAGATGGAAAGAAGCAATGAATCAAAAAATTGAATATGAAGGGATCAAAATGAATGGGATAAGACTTGTATCCAGATCGAGTTGACTATTAAATTATTCATGTGGTTGCATGGCTTGTTTAGTGTTGAGTTAATCCTGACTGAGTCAAGTCTGTCTAATGTATTAGTTAGACTAACACATCAGCCAAACCTGAGCTCTGATACCACTAAAAACCTTGTCACGCCCCGCTTCCCAAAAATATGGAATACGAGCACGTGACGAAGCCCAGCGGATGATTTTTTTTTATATCATCCATAAGCTGTAGGATCGACTCAGCATCATAACAAGAATATAACCAGATTTATATATAACCAAGCATGCATGAATAATTTATTAAGCAACAGAAAACAATTTAAACAAATAATAATATTCAAATAGTTCCCATGTCTGGATCAAGTGTAAACTCAGAAACAAGTCTTATACAGCAGAAAAAAATAAATACCTTAAGGAGAGCAACTATTTAAACAGGTCCTTGCTCCAAGCAAAACCTGAAATGTCTGCTCGCCAATTCCAGCAGGTAGCTTGTCCCAAAGTCTGCTTAATAAATATAAAAGGAAAAACAGGAAAAACAAGAGAGAATGTCCTTAGTGCAAGCTAGGGCCACAAATAGTAAAAACGAGAACAAGTAGGGGAAACAGGAATCAAGAATGCAACAGGGATACAACAAGTAGGGGGAACAACCAGGAATTAGCTAGCAAGGGAGGACTTCTTAGTAAACAGACTAGTTAACAACTGCTAATGGTAAAACATATGTCTGGTGAACCTGTAGGGGTGACTAACATCAAGTATCACATTGCATGTGTCAGGTTCCATGTATCAAGTTTCATGTTTCGAGTTACAGGTGTCATGTTCAAGTTTCATGTATCAGATGTCAGGTAACCAGGTAATCAGGTAACAGGATAATCAGGTAACAAGATAATCAGGTAACAGGATAATCAGGTAACAAGATAATCAGGTAACAGGATAATCATGTATCAGGTATTAAGTTCAAGTCTTGTGTGATTACTATCTAGGTAGCACGACATGCATCCCAATTTTTACTACATGGTTGCTACAGTCAAAACAATTGCGTTTAGACCTAGTGGTGGAGTCTATAGGGCGGTGTACTCAGGCATCAAACAAGCAGGTGATCAAACCATGGGCTCTAGAGGTGGCCCCCGTCACCATGACGTGGCACTTAGTTCTACGTGGCACTTAGTTCCATGTGATCGCAAATATATCATGTAACCTTGTAATGGGCTCTAGAGGTGGCCCCCGTAGGCTCTAGAGGTGGCCCCCGTCACCCATGACGTGGTACTTAGTTCTACGTGGCACTTAGTTCCATTTAACATGTAACTTGGGAAACACGGGCCCCCTTCCGAGTACACTTACCTATATTGTCCACTCTATAGTCCTTCCCTCAACCCCGGCTTGTTACATTTGTTCAGGCAGATTTTGAGTTCTTGTATTGATACATGTGAAACAGGGTTGAAATAATATAAATTAATTCTAAGGAAAATTGTGGATGTCCTATAGGGTGTCCAGCAACTACATATAAAATTTCGTGTCAAATGCTCGCTGTTTACACAGCTAAATTAATGCGCAAAGTAAATGTATACAGCAGTTTTGCAAATCTGCGTCTACTGACACAGCTGCAGTATAACTGCCATAACTCCTAGACCGTAACTCCAAATTCGAACATTTTGGAGTCTATCGATATCTACACATCCAGATCTACAATTTCTATTCAGGGCTCGGGCCCAGATTCAAATGATAAAAGGGTCGAAACCGCAAAAGAATATTCAGACAGCAACACATAGAAATAATTTACTAATGTAGATTTCATGGGAAAATGTTATTTGGCGTCTAAGTTATTATGTGGCATAAATACATGATAATGGAGGTCAAAACAGCAAATAATAATGTTTTTCAAGTCATAATAGTCGCAAGTTCATCAAAATAACAATTGTATATGTGTCTATAAATTTAGGGCTCCTTAATTCATATGTCTATGTTTTCATGTGTCCAAGGGTAAAAGAGTCCAATAATTATAAATTAAATACAAGGAAATTTTGTGACTCTTAGATTTGTCAATTTGGAGGTTCAAGATTGATCTACAATGATATTTCAAAGAGGAGTCACAATCTAACTATTTGTAGTATTTCAAGGGTGCTTGTACTAGAACAATAAAATGTACAAGGATACTTGCCTTAGATGACGATGATAAACTCCACTTGTTGTAGAAATTTGGGTAGAAAAATCCCGGAAGAAGTCCTCCAAAAAGCGAGCGCGAAAAACTACCGAAGATCGAGTTTCGCCCACACCGGATCAGCCCAGAACAACAAACAGCAGAAGAGGATTCGCTGCGCCAAAACAGCGAACAGCAAACCCACCCAATCAGTATTCTCTCGTGCAGCGGATCGACGCCCAGAACAGAGAACACCCAAGTGAGATTCGGTGCGGCAAAACAGGGAACACCGGAACGCAGCCAATCGGATTCTTCCAAAGCAGCGGATCTGATCCCAAACATGGAACACCGACTCCGGATTTGCTGTGCGCGAACACGAGACAGCGATCACGGCGCGAATCTTGACGCGATCCTACGGCTGAGATCGAATCCCGCCAATCCTCCGCCTTCTTCTTCTTCGTTCTCTTCCGGTTCGTTCGACGGCGACTGAAGGCGGTGATAGCTTGGTAGGGGTTCGAATGGAGAGCAGTCTACGACGGTGACGACGGTAGGCGGCGGCGGCGGCGACGACGTCGAGAGGGACACTCATCGCGCGGCGGCTCTGCTCTGGGTTCGAAACAGGGGAGGAGCGAAGGGAGTGGGTTTGGGGCGTTGGTGGCGCGAACGGAGGTTGATGAGGGTGATGCGGCGAGGGGATCAGTTGCGGCTGTGATGGTGCTGGCATTGGAGGCGAGCGGGGAAGGGCAATGGTGATGGAGGGTGCGATGGCGAGGCGAGATGGGTTCGGGAGTTGAGGGAGACGATGGGTTCAGGAGTGTTGGGTACGGTGGTGGATGACGGCGGTGGAGGCGAGGGTGTTGACGATGGAGTGGCGAAGATGGGCGAGGAGGCGATGCGAGGAAGGAGGCGGATAGGGTTCGAATGGTGCGAAGAAGACGGAAATGGGAGGAAGAAGGGTAGCGGCTGGTTCTAGGGGGTTTAACAGTAGATGGTTTAGGGTTAAGTTAGGGTTAGATTTTATTAGGGTTTAAATAGGATGGGTTACGGGTTTGGCTGTGGTTTTTAACGGGTTTAAGGGTTTTGGGTATTAAAATGGATATTAAAAACCAATAAGAAAAATATACAATTAGAGACAAATGAATAATAGATCAATAATAATATAGTAGCAAAAAAGTAAATTAATTTGTGTGCCTCAAATTAATACCCAAATACTGCTAAGTAAAATAGAATAAATTTCCGATTCATCAATCAAATATAATATCAATATTAATAACATCAATAATAATTTTGATATATACCTATCAAAAATGAGATTTGAGATAAACAAGTTTAATAAAATCCAAATAGAAATAAAATAAGATACAAATAGTCGATCACTTAGAAAATAATCAATAAAGTTAGAATATACTACTATTCGAAGAAAATACAACTTCCGATTCGAAAAGATTTTTTTAAATGGAAGGCTCAATTCGAGTTTAAAATAATACTGAATTTATAATAAGTTAAAATACGAAAAAAAAATTCAGAAAATACGTATTTAGGGAAACAGGGGTTACATTTACTTTCCCATTTTCATTTCACATCAAATACTTTTTTTACTTGCTCATTCTCATTTCACACCATATACTTTCTTTACTTGCTCATTCTCATTTCACATCATATACTTTTCTTACTTTCTCATTCTCGTTTCATATTTACTCATTTTATTAATTTGCTGACCAGTGAGCCGTAGTATCCCAAATACTGAAAGCCGATAGCCCAGTAAACATGCAGATCTCTACCCACCAAGGGTCTTACGCGTCCTAGATTACGTCTTCCTCCCAGCCTATACGAGCGAGGGAATACACCGCACCCCAGGTAGAACTTGGGTAATAATCACCGCACCCCAAACATAGTTTGGGTAATAATCACCACTCCAAGTAGAACTTGGGTAATATATCACCGCACCCCAAGGTTGATAGCCTGGGTAATAACCGGGCCTCAAGCCGATAGCTTGGGCGATAAAAACACCACACCCCAAACATAGTTTGGGCAATAAACACCGCACTCCAAGCCGGTCCTTGGGTGTTAGGAGGTCTAACCCAAACCCCCATGATTTCTGTAGATACTAGTCAACAAAATTTAACTTTTATAATCATTTTTATTTCGTCTTTTTATCTCATTTTATTATCACATATTCGGCATTCACCATGTTATTTATCTTCTCATTTAATCACATATTATGCATACACCATATTATTTACTTATAAGATTATCACATCATATTATTTATCTTGTCATATTACCATATATTATGTATATACCATGTTATTTATTTTATTACATCATTTAATCACACATTAATTTCACCTTAAACATCTGCATGTTATACATATACCAAATCATTGATTTCATCTTTTATCATATCAATTCTCATTTTCACCCGTATACCATATATACACCGCATTAGTCAACACATCATAATACCATATATACTATTTATCACCCGCAAATTATACATATATCAAACCCCAATCACTTCATATTATCATATATATACTCAATATATCACTAATAACACCAAATGTTCAAATCATGCAATTTCACCATAGAGCACAATTTCAACTTATTAAAATTCTGTATTTTTCTGTTATTACTTTATCTGATAATAACTATTACATATCACATCAAAAAGTCTCAAAGTTTACCACAACATAAAGTATGCCTAGTATAATCATACTCACCTGACGAACCGGCAAGAAGATACTCCTCACTCGCCCGGTCACTAATCAAACTTTCCTTTTTCGCACCTGTTAAGAAAATTATCGAACCCATAAGCCAGTAATTCAGAACACATGTTATAAATCACCCGAATTCACATCCAACGTACTCATACATTGTATACAACCTACCTAAACATGTAAAATCAACAATTCTCTAGTTTTATGACCAAATCCCCATTTTACCCCTCGATCGGAGGAGTTCTAATTGATATTTTAAAGTTTAAGGCTAAAATACACCCAAATTAACTTCTATATCCCAAGATTAACTCACATATACATCTCAGGAATAATGTCTATCACTTGCACATATTTTCCCACAATTATCATATTTTTATATCAATAAACTCTATTTTTATAATTTTTCGATGCCGAGAAAATTTCTTTAAATTGTCAAATAATTATTAAAATTGTTCATAAATACTTCTAAACTATCACATAATATTGTATATCATCCAAAATAATTATTAGCATACAATAGATATAATTCTCATTAACCTTTCTAAACTCAAACCCTAGGTTTTTTGAAATTTTCATATTATTACCATAAAAATTGAAATCTTTCACCTTAAGTATGTTCTACATACTCTAAACATATTTCCACTACGATTTTTATGAAAAAAATGAAAAGCATACAATTTCATAAACAAAGATACAAATTGATATACCTTATTGAAGTTCTCTTGACAAACCAACCCTACCATGCTGAAGAGCATCCCAAATATCACTGGAACCCACAAAAATTGGCATATGGGATGAATTGAACAAACCCTAAAGGGGGTGAAGTTGGATTTCAGTCTGATGTGGGGTTTCAGCCATCATAGAAAAGGGAAAGGGAGAAGGGAAAATGAAGAGTCGCATACTTGTAATTATGAGGAACTTTAATAGTAAGGAGGTTAGGGTTATGGGCCTATGCCTAATTTCACATAAAATGGTCATTTTAGGATTATTTTCAACTCCAAACCCCAAAATTTCTAACTTCTTGCTAGGATCATGCAATTCCTTCAAATTAGGAAATATCCAACCCTCTATTATGCACAAGTACACAGGAAAGATTTTGGTTAAATCGGAATCATCTCCTCCGAGAAAACTCATTTCAAAACTCCTATATTTCAAAGTTTTTTTCCGTTTAACCCCGAGTTCGAATTTAATCATTATAAAATAAATTAAAATTTATTAATATAAGAAAATATACTCAAAATCATAAATAACAATAATATAAATCAAATATTTAAGAATTTTTAAAAGACAGGTGTTACACTTTGGTTATCCACGACCCGGAGGAAGAGTATCTGAGGGTCCAACTGAGTGAGAGGTTGATCAGAGCTGCTGAACTGGCCGAGTCTCCTCTTCCCCCGTTCCACTCGTAATTGAAGGCCATACTAGGCAATAAGGTCGACAAGACATTCAGGCCAGATTGGGCTGAGAAGACCATCGATTCCATAATGGAGTCCCGCATGGCTCTCGAGGTGGTAGACAATATTACCCATCCGAGGGAAAGTAGAGCTCTCAACTTGGAGACTCTTGGTTCGAGCCATCTCAAGTTTTCCCAAGCTTCCGTCATGGTAGGAGCATAGTCTTGAATAGATGTGTTTCTTCATTTTTGCACTTGATATTGTTCTAAGTGTTTTAGCCTCTTCTCACATGCCATACTTCATGGGTGGAGACGAAGAGGCAATATGACCATGAGCTTAAGTGTGCAGCCCAGAGGTCACAATGGTTCGAACAAAAGTGACAGGATTAGAAGCTCTATGCCGAGGCACTTAAGAAAAGGGTGAATGAGTTGGAGGAGGATTTCGCGGATGGGGCCTTCAACCAAGGAACTATGATTGCTGAGTTGGAGGTCTTGGAGGAGGATAAGAAGAAGCTAAAGGCAGAGATCGAAGGCACATTGGACAAGATCATCTTAGGGCAGGAAGAGAGCTATAATCGGTCCCTTGAACATGTCAAGGAGAGGTAACCTGAACTTCATCTCAGTGACCTTTACTTCGAGCCAGGTCTTGGAAGTACTCCTCCGACCCCCACAGAGATACCTCCGACTCGCGCAGAGATACCTTCAGGTGACGAAGAAATACCTTCGACTCTCGCAGAGATACTTCCTGGTGACGACGAGTTTAATTCCAAGCATGAGGTGGTCAGGACCGAAGTGCCTCACTCTTCTCCCCGGGAGGTGCATCCTTCTCTTTAGTCAATTTTGGAATTCCTTGTTTTTTGTTTAATGAAAATTCATTTGATTTATGATAGTCTTTTGCACCTCGCACATTTGTTGGAATTTTAATATGGTTATTTTGTTTGTCATATTGTGAGGTACGAGACTCGGGAAAGTGGTTACCAATAAGAGATCCGAACCCTCCTAGGCCATTTTCGGAAGGCAGCAATTGACAGGGAAGGAGCTTTTGACTATCACCTCTGGCGGTCGCAAGAGGTGGTGCAAGAGCTTGCTCGTTTAAAGGTATTCGTACCTGATTTTAGCTTGGCCCTCATCCAAATTGGGGAAGATGTGACCTCTGGCTCGACTGGAGGGCACTCCTCCATTTTTTTTCTAAAATGGATGCTAGTGGAAAGGGACTTGGAGATATATAGGCTGAGGTTGAAGCTCGACGAGGCAGATCTGATGTCTTCGTTTACTTTAAGGAGTCCGTTCTCGAGGCTTGTTCCTTTTCTGGGAATCCATTCTGGATTGGGAGCGCCTAGGGACACCCAAAGTGGAGCGTCCGGGTCTTCCAGCGTCACCAGTGTTCGAGGTGGTCCTGATTCACTCAGGTTAGGCACTCGTCCCTCGGGGACTGACATAGCATGCAAGCATGCACGGGGACTGGGTTTGCCAAAGTAGACTGGGGTCAGGATCTTAGTTCCTAAGACTTGTAATAAGCCTTAGATTTGTAACTTCGCGAATGTACCATCTTTATCTCTTGATAATAAAAATGTCTGTGCGTGTTTTACTTTTTGGTTATGTATGGTGTTGCCCCACTGAGGACACGGTCTGAGGCGAAGCGAGGACCTGATTGTGGAGGAGGAAGCCTCATCGCGGAGAAATCTGCGAGGGGCTCGGAGTTGGGATACCATTCCGAGGATGAAGCCTTGCTGCGAAAAAACCAGTGAGTGGCTCGGAGTCAGGATGCCATTCCGAGGATGAAGCCTTGTTGTGGAGAAATCCGCTAGTGGCTCAGAGTTAGGAGGCAATTCTACAGATGATGCCTTGTTGCAGACAAAACCCGTGAGTGGCCCAGAGTCGGGATGCCATTCTGAGGATGAAGCCTTGCTGCAAAGAAAACCCGCTAGTGGATCAGAGTTAGGATGCCATGCCAGGGACGATGCGAGGGGAGTAAGGGTTATTTTATGTCCCAGATGCGTGCTCCACATACGAATTCACGTGAGACGTGGCATCACGTGCTTGGCACAGTGATCAATGTCACTTTCCCCGTATATATTCTTCCAAATGTCTTCATTTTTGTTTACTTGCTTCGCTTTTACTTCCTCCTTTCTCCACATCTCAGTTCTTTCAAATCCTTCTTCGGCTAGAAATAATGGTGTCAGATGAGCTGTTGAAGGCAATGCACGTATAGTTGAGAGCACAAAAATAGAGGGAGGTACAGGTGAAGGCTCAGGTGCAGGCTCACTCCCTGGTGTAGTAGCATTCCCCTCCTTCAGAGCCGGAGGAGTGCTCGAAGACAAGGAGTTCTAGGGAGACCGAGCATTCAAAGGCTAAGGCTACCGAAGTAGTTGTGAAGAATGAGGCCTCTAAGCCTCCGGTCCACTTGCCGAAGAGCGCCACAATGTCCCCAAAACCACCGTCGCCAGCGAAGGTTTGAGCACCTTCCTAGTTCGTGACATAAGCGAACTTGTTGGCAGATCCCCCCAACACTCAGTAGGTGGTTGACCACCTTGCTACTCTACATGATCGAAAGGCTCTGAAGAAAGAGTCAGAGGAGGAGGTCAATGGCTGTTGGGCCCAAGCTTCCATTCTTGTGAGGATTCTAATTCATTGTTAACTCTTTAGTGATCTCTTCTCCCTTTATCTGATTTCAGTAAGTATACTGTTGGTTCCTTGCAGGTGACCATCAACGGAGCCAGATTGAGGAGGAGGATGAAAATGCTTCTCCGGACCACTCATGCAGGCCGAGGTAGGTGAGAAGGAGCACATGGACCGGAACACTAATATCTAGCAGTCCATAGAGGAGCTAAAAGAGGACCTGACGAAGGAGAAGGCCACTTGGGAAGTGCTTCTGAGGGAGAAGGAGGAGCTAGCTGGTGAGAGGCTGGCATGGCAGGCAAAGGAAAAGGGGATGATGAGGGAGTACGACGATACTCTGGTTAGCATTATTCGGGGCCAATACGAAGGTATGATCGCGCCCTTGAGAATATCAGGGCTAAGAACCCAGATCTCAACTTTCGAGGCTTTTCTTTCGAGGCAAGTATAGATGAGACAGCCCATCCTGTTGGGGAAGAAGATTTAGCGAACCATGGTCCGATCAACCCCGCCTCTCAGGTCGAAGATGTTCGCCCCGCTTCTGCCTTTGAAAAGGGGTTTCTTCCAAGGAGTAGATTTTAAATTCTTTATTTATGTTTTCGCCTTCTCGCAGACTGGCCACCGCTCTTGTAATGTGATTTTTAGGAATGAATAAAATGTATTTGAGATGAACTCCTTTGCTTTCACCTCTTTGACTCGTGGAGGTACGTCGTGTTTAGGAAAGCTGTGTATTGAGTGATTGGGGCCTCCCCTTCGACGATGGGGGTCACACATCCTTAGATTTTTCTTTTCCTTTTGAACGGCCACATGAGCTGTCACATGAGTCGGCTTACGTCATACTTTGTTGAAATCGATGCGTTTTTCATTTTGGAATTTGAAACATTGACTTGTTGACTGTAACAAATAAGGAAACTGATAGTGATCGTCTATAAGTTCCCTTATTCTCATGCAGTTAGTTCCCAAATCTTATTGTTTTGCTTTTCTAAATGACTGCGTTCCTGGAGGGTCTTTCGCTGTGTGCCTCAAATGTTGATCCGAGGGGTGAAACAGATGAGGGCAGATCCCTTGGAAATAAATCAGGGAATCCTCGACCTGCGGTCCGCATGTTTGACCCCGAAGGGAACAGTGTCTCAACGAGAAGCTTCGTTAGATTTGTCTCGGGTTTTAAGATATGAAGTTTACTCCGAGTTCTAAGGGATGTGGTCTAAGTGGCCTATTTCTCTTGCAAGGGGCTCGGGGGCATTTGGCTCGAGTGGGACTTCCCGTGCATACGACACTAATTTAGAGGGATCCGGAGAGGATCGGGGTATCCAAGTTGAACTTCCTCAAGTTTATCCCAATTTCCAACATTAGACTTCCCTCCCCGGGTACCGAGTGCTGAAGATGAATGGACTTTCTTTTGCAAAGATCTTTGGTCTATTTTGTGATGCTAGTGCTTCTCCTGCTTGCAAAGTTCTTTCAGCTTTCTTCTAGGATCAGCTAGCCTTTATCTCGTCGCCGATACTCACCTGTGATGCCTCTTTCTCACGTCAGCGGTCAGGGAGAACTGGCACTTGGAGATATGAGTTGCACTTTCAAGAGTGTTTAGGTGTAGCTTTCTCGCTTGTTCATTTTGTGTTTGATTTGCAAACTGGAGATTGACTACTGCCCTTCTTGTAATTATCCTTGCTTAATAAATGTTTTTTGCCTTCCACTTATTTGAATGAGCTTTTCTTGAATGAATTAGCCAAGGCCCAAAGGGGTTGGCCAAATTTTCTTGCTATAGTGATGAGTGGGCTAGTCCCGTGCAACTAGCTCAGCGTCGGAATGCCATGTCGAGGGGCAAGGCACTAGGTGGGATCCTTGTTGCAGAAAAGTCCGCAAATGGCTCATAATCGGAGTGTCATGCCGAGGGGCAAGGCACTCGGTGGGAGATTGTTGTAGATAATTCCATAAGTGGCTCGGTGTCAGAGTATCATGCCGAGGGACAAGGCTCTAAGCTGGAGCCTTGTAGCTGAAAAATTCAACAAGTGGCTCTGAGTCGGAGTGCCATGCCGAGAGCAAGGCACTAGACAGGAGCCTTGTTGCGGAAAAGTCCATGAGTGGCCCGGAGTTGGAGTGTCATGCCGAGAGCAAGGCACTAGGCGGGAGTCTTGTCACGGAAAAGTCCACGAGTGGCTCAGAGTCAGAGTTCCATGCCGAGAGCAGAGCACTAGGCAGGATTGTTGTTGCCGAAAAGTCCGTGAGTGGCATGGAGTCGGAGTACCATGCTAAGAGCAAGGCACTAATTGGGAGCCTTGTTGCCAAAAAGTCCACGAGTGGCTCAGAGTCGGAGTGCCCTACCGAAAGCAAGGCACTAGGTAGTAGCCTTGTGGTGGAGAGATCCACAAGTAACTTAGTTAGAGTGCGCAAACTTGTTGAATTGAAATAAAATTTTATTCATTAGCGGACGATAGGCGGGCATTTATTAAATTTACTGGCTTTTAGGGCCTTGCTATGGGCCTTCATGGAACTTCATCAAGTGTTCTGCATTCCATGTTCTCTTGATCACCCTACCTCTCGGGTCTTCAAGTTGGTAAGTGGCGGGGTGCACCACTTTGAAAACCATGTATGGGTCTTCCTAGTTGGGAACCAGCTTTCCCTTCTTGCTTGGTTTGGAGATATCTAGCCTTCTTATCACTGGGTCACCTTCTATGATACTAGTTGGCCGGACCGTCTTGTGTTAGAATAGTTCAATCCGTGGTTGATAGACATTTCTCCTGATAGCCGACTTTTCGTGCACTTTATTAAGGAGATCGAGGTCTGCCTTAAGGCCGTCTGAGCTCAAGTCCTCATCGAAGCTCATAATCCGAGGAGAATACAATCCGACCTCTAGTGGAATAACAACCTCCAATAAAACCTGTGATTGAGGATCTTTCTCGCAAGAGACCTACTTCCCATGTGGTAACTTCTGACTCCCTGTGCATCTCTTCGAGTGTGTACTTTGATTCTTCAGGAGTCAAACATCATAAGTACGGTCGTCCGTCGACCTTTGTGTATAACTGTTTGAAGAGTTCCCCTTCGATAAGCACAAATCTCTCAGCCCTGACCCGGGTTTTTTCGGGCTTCATACGAGTCCTGCAGCCGTTTCTCAAGAAGTTTATGATCAGACTCATCCATGTCGCTGACTACATTGGCAGTTCGATACAAAGGACTTCCGAATTATCATTGTCGATGCTAGGTCGGACAAGGACCTCTACCAGCACCGTGCGATCAAGACCCTCAAAAAAAGAGGTGGCCAATTTGGATAATGCGTCAGCCTGGCTATTCTGCTTGCGCAAGTTTCTAACTACTGAAGTCTCTTCGAAGTCTGCCAAAAGGAGCCTGACATGCGCCAACCACAAGACCATTCGAGTGTCCCGGGCCTTGTACTCCCCACATACTTGATTGACCACAAGTTGGGAATCACTGAAGGCTTGATCTGTTTGGCCTTGGCTTTACGGGCTAAGACGAGTCTAGCGATAATTGCCTCATAATCAGCTTCATTGTTGGAGGTCCGGAAGTTGAGGCGCAAGAAGTATTTGAGGACGAAGTTATCTGGTCCGTTCAGTATTACGCTGGTGGTGCTCCCTTCTTCGCAAGAGGAACCTTCAACATAGAGTTCACATTCCATCTCGGCCTCTTGAACTTCGGATGCTTCTTTGATAGTGTACTCGATAAAGAACTCGGTGAGCGCTTGCCCCTTTACAGTGGTCCTTGGCTTATAATTGATGTCATACTGACTGAGCTCGATAGACCACTTGATCAATGAACTAGAGTTCTCCGGCTTGTTGAGGACCTGATTCAGGGGTTGGTCTGTGAGAAATTTGATGCAATGAGCCTGTAAGTAATGGTGAAGCTTCTGTGCGGTCATGACCAGGGCGTAAGCCACCTTCTCTATCTTAGCATAGCGAAGCTCAGCGTTGCTGAGCACCTTTCTCACATAATAGATGTGTTTCTGCACCCTATCGTCTTCTTGGATTAGGAACGCACTGAGTGCGTGCTCAGACGCCACTGGGTAGAGGTAGAGGACCTCACCCGACTCTGCTTTGTTAAGGAGAAGGGGGTTGGCAAGGTATTCTTTCAACTGGCCGAAGGCCCGCTACTAGGGTTCTCCCCACTCGAAGCTCTTTGCCCCCCGGAGGTCTTTGAAGAATGGTAGTGATTTCTCTCCAAATTTCAGGAGAAATCTCCTGATGGCTGCAAGTCGACCTTTGAGCCTCTAGACTTCCTTGACGTTCTTAGAAGGGGCTATGTCCAGGATGGCCCGAATCTTTTCAGGGTTCGCCTTTATCCCTCGTTGTCTGACCATAAAGCCAATGAATTTTCCAGAAGTAATGCCAAAGACGCATTTAGAAGGATTGAGCCTCATGATGTGCTTCCTTAACACTCCAAAGGCTTCCTCGAGGTCCTTCATGTGGTCCTCTCCCTTGAGACTTTTAACGAGCATGTCGTCCACGTATACCTTCATATTTTGGCCAATCCGATCTTTCAAGATCCGATTCACCAGCCTCTGATAGGTGGCTCCCACGTTCTTAAGGTCGAAGGACATAACTCGGTAACAATAGAGCCCTTGGTCTATTAAGAAAGAAGTCTTTGGAATATCTGGAGGGAACACTTGGATTTTGTTATATCTGGAGAATGCATCCATGAAGCTAAGAAGCTTGTTCCCAGATGTCGCATTGATCAAGGCGTCAATGTTTGGAAGGGGAAAGGGGTCCTTTGGACAAGCCTTGTTGAGGTCTGTGAAGTCGATACAGATCTTCCATTTTCTGCTAGCGTTTTTCACCATCATGAAATTGGCTAACCACTCGGGGTAATTGACCTCTTGGATAAATCTGGCGGAGAAGGGCTTCTGAACTTCTTCTTTCATAGCTTGCTGCCTCTCGGGCTCGAATTTTTGGCTCCTCTGTTGCACTGGCTTGGAGACTGGGTTGACACTCGGCTTCTGCATGATCACCTTTTCTACAATACCCGACATATCTGAGGGAGTCTAGGCGAACAGGTCCCACTTTTGTCGGATGCAGCTAATGATGTCCTCTTTAAGTTCAGTGGGAAGGGCCTTGCTCACTAGGCCTTGGTCTCACCTGTCTCTGTGAAGGGGTCTCCTCCAACTCATCGATCGGCTTGGAGCCAATTGAACTCCTATCACTGGGGAGTTCGATAGTGTCGAGGGGAAAGACTGAGCCCCCCACTGTGGTGGCCTCCTTGTTGCCCTTGACAACCTTCTGGTTGCCATTGACGACCTCGACCCTAGCCTTGGTGGGGAACTTCACTCTCATATGATAAGCAGATGGTACCGCCTGAAAAGATGCGAGACTAGGGCACCAGAGTATGGCATTGTAGGTCACTTTGACGTCGACCACCATGAAGTCCATGTGCTAAGTTCAGGTGGTCAAGGATTTCCCCGTAGTTACATCCAAAGTAATAACCCCTTGGATCTGGACTAGGGCGCCTGAGAAGCCATGAAGGATGTAGCCTACGAGCTTCAACCTTTCTCGGGAGAGCTTCAATCCCTCGAAGGCGCTGAGGAATAAAATGTTAACGGGGCTTCCGTTATCAACGAGGATGCGTCGGATCTCATGGTTTGCCAGGTCGAGGATGATGACCAAGGTATCACAATGAGGGATTCGGATGCCCTCAAGGTCCTCTCCACCACCCCCCCCCCCTCCCCCACCACCCCTTCGGCCCTCCATATATGAAGTGGAAGATGGCCATCCTCTCAGAGTCCTAGGATTCAGACTCCACTTTCGGACGGTTATTGACTCCTCGGGCAGGAGGAAAGGTTCTTGGACTATCACAAGTGAATTTAAACAAGTACCATCTCCGGATAAGACCTCGATCTCATCTTTGAGCGCCTGACAATTGTCGGTCTTGTAACCGTGGTCGTGATGGAATCGGTGATAGAACCTTTTATCCATCTTCTTGTTCACGTTGTTGGATCAAGGGGGATACTAGATCATATCTTCCTTTCCACTTCCATTAGAATGGAGGAGACACTCGCATTAAGCAGAATAAACTTCTCAAACCGGGGCACTCGGGGAGGACGCATCTGCCCGGAGGCATCTTGCTGGGCCTTCTTCGATAGAGCTATTTGTTTTCCTCTTCCCTTTGGCAGGGGATTCTTTGCGATCTCCCAGATGTAGGGCCTTCTTGTCTCAGATGTATTTCTCACTTCTGAGAAGGAGGTCAGGAAAATCTGAGGAAGGTTTCTTGGCGAGAGAGGTTCTTAGGAGGTTGTGTCAGACATTATGCCTAAAGGCAGCTACCGCAATACCGGTGTCGAGGGAAGAGATGGACCTGACCTTCGTGGTAAATCTCTGGACAAAATCTTGGAGGTACTCCGCATCTTTCTGCTTCAAATCGAGCAGGGAGGTGCTCATCTTTTTTGCCTTGCGGATAGTCATGAAGTGGGCAAGGAAGCTCTCTTCAAGCTGGTCGAACAAGAAGATGGAGTTTGGGGCAAGTGCGGAGTACCATTCTCATGCGGAACCTCTCAATGTGATGGGGAATGCACAACAGAAGAGGGCATCCGCAGCGTTGTGAATCATCATGAGGGTTTGGAACCCCTCAATGTGATCAGCTAGATTGGATTCCTAATTGTAGATCTCGAAGGCTAGAGGCTTGAAGCTTCTCAGGACCGAGGCTTCAAGGATGTAGGAGGAGAAGGGTGGTTGGACTGGATGGTACCCTCGGCCTGATTGCCTCTCACCTTCCCCTATTCAAGTGAGCTAATCCTCCATCTCCTACAGTCACTTAAGGACAATGTCTTCTCGTCCCTCGGACCAGGTCGACCGTAGGGCTCTTCTTGCTCAGTCATTCTGATACGACCCGTAGGACTCTTCGTGCTTGGTCACTCCGATATGGGGGTTGTCAGTGTGATGATCGATCCTAGTTCCACCACGAAGAACTTAGAGGACCTCATTCTGAAACTCTTGGAACTCGGCCCTCGTCACGTGGCCTTCCTCTCCTTCGCCATTAAGGGGTCTTAGATTCCTTGGGGAGAGACTATGATATTTTCCCCATCCATGGGAGGAGTGACAGCTGTGACTCAGAAGATGATCAGAGGGCCCTTCGTTTCTAGAGCGGTTGAGGCAATCACGAAGTCCCTCATCGTCTTGCAGATTGTTGATGAAATTTCGGAAGTCTGAAACCAATGGACGTTCGGTTCTTCGGGTGAACGAATGGGAGGTGATCGCAGCTGGCCTCTGTGATAATCGTCGTGTTTCTGTTTTGACCCCTGAGTGGTTGCGTGGCTGTCGGACGGACTTGGAGGAGAAGGAGGGGGTTCATTATGATGCCCATTGGTAGTGGTTTTCTTGGCCTTAGGGGTCGTGCAAGAAGGCAGCTACGTGGTAGGATCTGGGTCAGAGGCTGGATCTGTCATTTCCCACAGATGGCGTCAATCCGATGCTATTGTTTTTTGTTGTGGGAGCAACAGATGATGAGTTGTTTTGTTAGGATGGAAAACAGAGATCTCAGTCGTCGATCTGACCCTGATGAGATGCTAATATGTGGTAGGATTGTGTGGTTGCGGTGGTTGGCCACCGAGCACCTGCAAAAAGCCTGAAACACCAGGAGTATTTTCAGCGACAGGCCCTCCGACGATCAAGTCAGCAACCAAAGAATGTAAAAATAGGTTTTACTGGCTAAAGATTCATTACCTGGTAATTGTGGCGGTAAATCTGTATTTATAGGCTAGTGGGAATTTGTTAGGGAAGATTCCTCAGGTGCTTAATTAGATCTCGTGGATTATGGATGTGATTGAGCAACTGATCTTCTGATTATATGGGATTTGATCACCAGCCATTAGTGGCTGGTCAACTCTTCCTTGGAGGGTCGAGGCAGGGTGGTGAGACTGTGGACAGTCCATGAGTTGTTTCTAGGCTTCTGACTGCCCATAGTATTGTTATCTTGGCATCAGGAATCTCGAGATCTGCACAAGGAACGTGTGGTGCAGATCAGTCTCAATTTTCATCCTCATCTGTAGCAAATATTTCAAAAATCGTAAAGTTAATTATTTTTGTTTCTATTTATGTTATTAATTCGAACTTTTAGATAACCCCATCCTAAATCTAAAGAGAGTAGTAACTAGTAAGTCCAGTATATAATGCAGCAATATAACTAGTGTATTCCTCCAATTCATGTGCAAAATTAAGGTCAATTTAGGATCTCATCCAAGGTAGATTATCTTGCTCTCGCTATTTCGATGTCCTTTCTTTTCTATTATATGGACTGCTATGACCGAACAAATAAATAAAAAAATGCAATGCACGAACGAAACTCGCGTGTATATAATAGAGTGACATCAGATCACGTCTCTCTGATATTTGCGCTCGATGCAGTTTATGTTCACATGTTTGCTTAGGGCATTGCTCCTAGCCTGTCAGATTCAGTTAAAAGATAATAGACCAGTTATTGAAAACCTATCAATAAAGTTGAGTAATTAAGAAACTTATTATAAATCAAATTTAAACCAGAAGCTCCTTTCTCATTAATTAGAGTACTCGACTAGGTCAAAGTTGGTGGCATTTGTGGATCCAAATGCACCATAATAGAGTTGAAGAAGACATACGAGAAAGAGAGCCAAAGATGGAGCAAGCAGCTCAAAGCAGCCAGCAGTAGCAGGCAAGGTGCGGTCTACCGACTGCCTGACTTACTGTCCGACCGACCTCACAGTCAACCACACGGTTGACTGTCCTGCTCGCTGTTACAATCCTATACTCCTGAAGGAACGACCAGTCGACGACACAGTCGACTGACCCGCTCTCTGTTAGATCCATATAGAGTCGAGGCATGAACGGTCGACCGTCCAAAGTTGTAATTGACCGGTGCGGCACTGACTGATCTATGGTTGAGATTAGATCTGAAATAAACCTATATATATTGAATTGTGTACGATTTTAGGGTTAAGTGAAAATAAAAGAGAGATCTATCACTGGTCAGAGAGAGGGAGGAAGATAGAGAGAAACCCTACACCTTAGGGTGAGTTCTTGAGAAATTTGTAAACTTGTTCTTCTCATTTCTAGTGAAAATCGGAGAAGTGGCTCTTCGTGGAAAAGTAGTCATTGCATTAGGTGAACCTCGAAAAGATCTCTTGTGTTCGTCTATGATTGCTTTTGATTGATTTTGCTCTCTTACTTTTGATTTTATTGTTTTACATCTCGTTAGAGAGTTATTCCGCAGTTAGAATTCAACAAAGTGCTATCAGAGCACCAGATTGGTTGCGTTGATTGAGATGGGGGACAAGAGTAGAGTCAAGGAGTTCGATGGAACATATTTCACAATGTGGAAGATCCAGATGATAGTGTTTCTCTGACAGAAGGATCTAGATGATCCATTGTTTGGCGTGAAGCCAGAAGGAGCGGAGGTCGATCCGGTTGCATTGGCATCTTGGAATAAATTGGTTCATCAATAATTTCTATATGGTTTACAATCAAATGGGATCGTCGGGTTTGAAGTTTGAGTAAATGGCACGATTGCTGTGGTAACTATCCAGTCTTCCCGATAGTTACGACACAATAGAGCAGACTATTACAAGCACTATGACTGATGCGATAACTCTAAAGAATGTTATAAGCAGCATCATGTATGATGGTGCAAGAAGGAAGAGACATGCAGAGTCTTCAGTGTCTTATTCTAGCAACGCCGCGGTGTCAGCTGCTAACTTTGGTAGAAGTAACAACACAGGAAAGTCACAAAGCAGGAATCACAGGTCCTAGTCAAAAGCAGGACATCGAAAATGTGTGTGTTGGCAGTGCAAGAAGCCGGGACACATGAGAGACCAATGCAAGGAGTATAAGAAAACGCAAGCAGGTTCACAAGTAGTCAATGTGGTAAGTATCAAATCCGATTTAGATGAATTGTGTTTATTTGCAGGAGTTGATATTATGCAAGGCTATTAGTGTATAAACTGATGTGCTTCTTATCATTGTACACCCATGAAGGATATTTTTGAGGATTACAGGACATGTAATTTTGGTACAGTTTCAGTTGGCAATTGGCAAATATTCTCAGTTGTAGTTAAAGGCATAGTGAGAGTGAAGGCTCTTAGTGGTGAGCAATTAGTTTTAAATGACACAACACACATTTCGAGCTTGAAGAAGAATTTGATCTCGAATAGTAAACTAGATAAAGAATGATTCAAAACAACTTTTGGACATGGAGAATAGAAGGTGATTACAGGTGCCGGGTTAGGGCACCTTGGTGAAAAGGGTGTCAAACAACTTTATTCTAGGGATCTTTTGTCGGAGCTTAAGAAGGTTGAGATGAATTTCTATGAGAACCGCATGAAGGGTGAACAGAAGAAGTTAGCTTTCAGTTGAGTAAGCATGAGAAGAAACTTAGGAAGCTGGAGTTGATAAATATTGTGGGGTCCGGCTCAGGAATTCTCTTATGGTGGTAAGAGATACTTCGTCATATTCTTCGATGATGCTGCAAGCAAAGTTTGGGTTTATGCAATTCGCGAGAAATTAGAAGTGTTTGAGGTATTCAAAGCTTGGAAGATCAGGGTTGAGAATGAGACGGGTTGTAAGGTGAAAGCATTTAAGTCAGAAAATGGTGATGAGTACACAGGTAAAGATTTTGTTGACTGTCTGGTAAAGGAAAGTATCCAAGGAATCAGGACAGTTCATAGGACTCCACAGGAGAATGGAGTAGCAAAATGAATGAACCGCACGATACTCGAATGGGCAAGATTCATGAGACTTCATGCAGGTCTCCCGGTCCATCTTTGGGCTGCTACAGTGAATACAACAGTGTACTTGATTAACTATTGTCAGTTTACTTTCCTTGATGGGGCCATTCTGCAAGAAATATGGTCAGGTAAAACTGTTAATTATTGGCATTCGAAAGTTTTTTTGTTGTATTGCATATTCACTAATTGACTGGGAAAAAAGAAAAAAACTGGATTCTAAGTCCAGAAAGTGTGTATTCATTGGCTACGACGGCAATCAGTATGGTTATAGACATTGGAATTTTATGGATAACAAGGTCATTCGCAACAAGAGTATAGTTTTCACAGAAGAGGTATTATACAAGGACATGCACACAGGTTAAGAGAGTACAACTAGTTTAAAGTCAGATTTTGGTTCAGACTTAGATTCAGATTCAGATTCTGAAGGTGGCCCTGGTGGTGGGGTCCTATATTGCAGCAACATATACATGTAGGCAGCACCGGAGGCTCATGATGAGCATATTGGGAATTAGCAGTTTATCCAAGACAAACTGGTACAGCCAAAGAAGTTCGAGGAACATGAACCGGTACCCACATTGAGGATATCGACACGAGAAAGAAGATCAACCAAGATATTTGATCCATCAACTAATATTGTTCACGAGCCTGTTCTGTACACGAATTCAGGAGAGCCAGAGACTCGTGAGAAGGCTTTGAAGGATAAGGCTTGAATTTAGTGGGAGTTAGCCATGAGGGACGAGATGAACTCTTTGGAACAAAACCAAACTTAGGAGTTGACCAAGTTACTTACAAAAAAATGCGCTCTTATGAACAAATGGGTTTTTCAGAGTCAAAGATGAGGCAGATGGAAGTAAGAGGTATAAGGCAAGGCTTATTGTGAAAGGTTTTCTCAAAGAGAATGTGTCGATTGTAGTGAGATCTTTACACTGGTTGTGAAGATGACTTCAATTAGAGTCTGCTTAGTATTGTGGCAGTTGAAGAATTACACTTAAAGCAGTTGGATGTGAAAATAGTATTTCTCCATGGTAATGTCGAAGAAGAGCTGTACATGAGACAAACCACAGGTTTTGAAGCTAAAAGGAAAGAATATTGAATCTTTTCAACCCACAAGGCCAGTCACTTGTCCCTTGGCTGCTCACTTCACGTTATCGATAGACTTGTGACCTAAAACGGAGGCAGAGATGGAGGAAATGGCTTCTATTCCTTATGCCTCATCTGTTGGGAGTTTGATGTATGTGATGATGTCTACAATACCAGATATCACACAAACAGTGAGAGTTTTCAGCCGTTATAAGAAGAATCCAGGTAAACAACATTGGGATACAGTAAAGTGGATTCTTAGATATCTAGCAGGTACTTCAGATCACTCTCTTTATTTTAGGAGAGATTCTTTGCATATACATGATTATGTGGATGCAGATTTTTTGGGCGATCGTGATGGTTGCAGAAGTACTACAGGATATTTACAGTTTGAGGTACAATTGTTAGTTGGGGCTTCGCAGTTACAAAAGGTTATAGTATAGTTAACCACGGAGTCAGAGTATATAGCATTTACAGACGCGACGAAATACATGTTGTGGATTTGTGAGCTTATGAAACAGTTGGACAGAAAGCAACCCATATGTGAGCTATGGTGTGACAGTCAAAGTGCGATTTTCTTGGCGAAAAACATAGTATATCACTCTATAACTCGACACATTCAAATGAGGTATCACTTTATTAGAATAGTGGTTAAGAAGAAATGGTTGAAACTATCTAAGAATCTTGGTAGTAAGAATCCGGCGGACATGCTCACAAAGGTAGTGGACAACAGGAAGCATTAGTTCTGCTATACCGCTGTTGAATTGTCTTCAGGTTAATAGATGAGGAGACTCGCAGAGGCACAGATCTAGACTAGGCCAATAGAAGAATTAAGAACAGATTAGACACTTCATGTCTATGTCTCCAAGTGAGAGATTTTTCAGGTTTGTGGATCCTAATACACGATAATGGGGTTAAAGAAGACAGATTAGAAGAAGAGTCAAAGATGGAACAATCAGCTCAAAGCAGCCAACAGCTGCAAGCAGGGTGCGGTCAACCGAACGCCCGACCGATTGCCCCACCAACCTCATAGTCGACTGCACACGGTCGACCATCCCGCTTGCTATTAAAACTCTGTATTCCTGAAGGAACGACCAGTCGATCGACTCGCTCTCTGTTGGATCCCTATACAGTCGAAGCATGAACGGTCGGTCGTCCAAAGTTGTGGTCAACCGGCGTGGCGCTAATTGATCTGCTGCTGAGATTAGATCTGAAGTAAACCTATATATATTTTTTTGTGTATGATTTTTGGATTTAGTGAAAAGAAAAGAGAGATTTATCAGCTGTCAGAGAAAGAGAGAGATAGAGAGACACCCTATTTCTTGGGGGTGAGTTCTGAGAAATTTGTAAACTTATTCTTCATATTTCTAATGGAAATCACAGGAGTGTCTGTGTGGGAAAGTAGCCATTGCATTGGGTGAACCTTGAAAAAAATCTAGTGTTCCTGCGTAATTGCTTTTGATTGCTTTTATTCTCTTGCTTTTTATTCTATTGTTTTACATTTTGTTGGTGTTATTTCGCAGTTAGCACTCAACAAAAGCTACTTCCACATTCAAGAAACCATTTTTAGAAATCAAAACATATTTTCTAAACTCTCGTTTGATCACACCTTTTTTTGGGAAATGTTACACATATATTGGTTTTTATCCCAAATACATATTGGGCTTGTCTTTTAGTGAAATCCTCATTTGATCGCACATTTTTTTTTAGAAATGCAACACATACATTGGTTTTTATCCTAAACATATATTGAGCTTTTCTTTTAGTGATCATTGGGTCTATCCCTTACTAAAAGACGAAGGCTCAAAAATCACTAAAAACCAAACCCAATGTATGTTTGGAGTAGAAACCAATGTATGTGTAGCATTTCTCCCTTTTTTCCCTACAATATACTTTTGATATCTAATATTTGAGAAGGCTAGTAAAAACCACAGTCAAATTGAGGGCCTAATCAACTTTTCTTTCTATTGGCATCTGTTTTTTCTGATTTTTTCCCTTTTGGCGAGAAGTAGGGTAAGGTCTATTTTATACAATATATTATGCTAAAATCACTTTTGTCAAGAATTTTTCTCATTTTTTTCTTTTTAAAATAAAAAGGAAAAGAAATGTAGGAGATAACCATCCACACTTTGCCCGTCCAAATTTTGAATTGAAATCATATCCCTTAATCAAATCTAAAAAATCGTGTAACATTGTATAGATGTTATTTGATAAATTTTTAAAAATAGTTTACTATTTTCTCATTTTCTAAAAATTATGTGCAATATTGCACATGATTATACTATTTATAACTTTATATTAAACAGAAAGATATACCCCTTCTATTCTTTCACTATTTTGAAATGAAGTAAGGAGAGCTTTCTCTATTTTGAAATGAAGGAGAGAAAAAAGTAAGAGCCTTTTTTCAATCTTCAAATTTCAAATTTAAAAAGGGAGTGCATATATGAAGAAATTAGGGAGGTAGAAGATGATTATGTTTGGATGATGATTATGTTTTGAAATAGTAAGTAAAAAATGATTTTCTATGAGTTTATAACCATGATTCCATAGAATTTTTTAATGTATGTTTGGAGGTAGAAGATGAAGCACATGTGTATGTGGAGGTCAAGGGAGTTTCGGAGAGGGGGACGTTGCGGCGGTCGAGAACGGTGGAAACGAGTGTGAGTAGGGAGGAGAGGAGGGCGACGTCGAAGATGGTGTGGATTTTTTTTTGGGAGGGTGGGGGGGGGGGGGGGGAGGGTTGAGATGAGGTGGAACATGACATAGATGTTGCCGGTCAGGATGTACACGAAGGCCGAACTGTGTGTGTATATTTTAGGATAAATTTCACTAAACTATATCCTTGAAGAGGTAATTTCTCCCAATTATCTCACTTTTTTTGGAGATTCATATAATTTTATGAGGCTCTCAAATTATTATAATATGTACAATTTTCACATGGTTATACTAATTTTTTTTTAAAGAGTGAAATAAGCCCATGTATATTCATTAAAAATATTATTATAGAAATTAGAGTACAACGCAGAAGAAACATAATAATTAACAACAAAAGCAGAATCTCCTTTAAGGGAAAAAAAGAAAGAAAGAAAGAAAGATAACCCCAAAGCAAAACTAAGTTCTCTTCATAAAAATAAAAAAACCAAAACAGAAGGAACATAGCATGATATAGTTGCACTTTAGTCAGACACAATGCAAAACAACTAGAGATAAACCATCACCCTGATGCCTTTCTTTTGATCCTTATGTCTAAGTTGCACTGGACATACATATGTCGACATAAAGGAAATGGTCTCGTAAGATCATTGCATTAAATATAACACAAAAGAAATGATCTCTTAAGCATGTATTACTTAAAAGGGTTTTTTTATAGATGTTGATGCTACTTATTTTGGGGTGGGAGCAATAAGTGTGAGTTCTTGTAATTTGTATTGGAAGAGACAGAATCTGAGACAAATCTCAGCCGCAGATCTGGATATGAGATGAGGAGTTTGTGGGGGGCAATAGAGTAGGTGAACCTCGTGGCTGGCCTCCCTGAGCACCTGTAAAACACCTAGAAAAATCGGGAGAGATCCCGGTGACAGGCCCTCCAACGATCTAGTCAGTCACTGAAAAGAATGGGAAGCTAGGGTTCAGGTGGAGAAGTTTTGATTACCTGCAGAAGGAGGGAAGGGGTCTGGTATTTATAGACAGAGAGGGAAGGGGGAAACCCTAACCCTAATGGGCCTAGTAACCCTCTTCTCTGGGCCTGAAGCAGCAGATGGCCCATAGGAGTTGTCGGCATGTATCTGTAGGAGTCTGCGGATCTTGAGGGGATCAAACAGTTCAGATTGAGTTAGATTATCATATGCCCCCCACTCGTGGAGAGTTGATGTATCAGCCGTCGAGGAGTAGTTCATTCTTGTAAGAAGATCGGTAGACGGTGTTCATGAGGGTAGGATGGAAGATTCCCGACGAGAGTGATATGGGCTCGATGCCGAGCTCTGTGACGATCGAGATCCGACCTTCGAGCGTTGAGCCTTGTGTGTACCCCGATACCTGGTTTGAGGTTGATGCCAATCATCGAGCCCCATGCTTTGTGAGAAAGCTAGGTCCTTGCTCAACTTTGATGTCGAGCATCGAGCACCGAGCTTCATGAGAAAGCTAGGCCCTTGCACGAGGTTGATGCAGAGTGTCGAGCCTCATGCTTTGAGTTAAAGATAGGCCAATATTTGAGATTGATGCCGAGTGCCGAGCTTTGTGAGAAGCTAAGCCCTTGCTCGAGGTTGATGCCGAGCATCGAGACTTTGTACTTTGTGAGAAAGCTATGCCCTTGCTGGAGGTTGAGGCCGAGCGTTGAGCCTCATGCTTTGTGAGAAATCTAGGCCCTTGCTCGAGGTTGAGGCTGAGCGTCGAGCCCCATGCTTTGTGAGAAAGCTAGACCCTTGCTCGAGGTTGATGCCGAGCATCGAGACTTATGTACTTTGTGAGAAAGCTAGGCCCTTACTCGAGGTCCACGGTGAGTTTCGAGCGTGGAAGACTTTGTGAGAAATGGAGTTGCACGCTATCTATGGTAACAGTGACACGTGTGATACTGACATCAAGGTTGTGAAAATCGAGACGTTGAAATCTTGCTAACCATTGGATCTAAATGGGTGATTGAGATCTAGTTGTGGATTTTGAGGCGGCACAGAGCTGCCTATATATCTCCCACTCCCCCTCTTATTTTTTACCTTGCGTTCTCTCTCTAAGTGCTACACAGTAACCGACGATCGATTTTTTAGCAAACTTTCTGGCTAAGGCAATAAGGTTAGTGTTTTTTATTAAGTTGAGGGTTCAGTCTGGTTCTTCCGCCTCCACATCTGGTCATGGCAGTGAGGGTCATCTCTCAGACCCCTCGTCTTGGGAGACGAAGGAGCGGGCCTATGACGTCCAGCCGCTACGCAGTCGAAAGCCCTTCGTAGTAGAATCAAGCGACATGGAGGGGGAGGAGGAAGTGGCCGAGGTAGTTGACACGGAAAAAGAAGATGCATTGGAGGACCTTGGTAGAGTGGTTGGTGGTGGAGAGGATGATGAAGTAGTAGAGTTTAATCCGTCGATGGAGGCCTCTAATTTAAGTGTTGGCGACGCCATTCCCGCCCCCCCCCCTCCTCCTTCCCAGCCCCGAAGGCCCCTCGCATCCGAAGGAAGAGGATGAGGTGGACCCTTCAAGATAGGCCGGTATAGCGGGATGAGTTCCTTCCTAAACATGGGTTTGACATCCCTTACCTTCCGCAGCCGAGCTCCATTAGGATGTACCCGGAAAATGTTGTGGAGTTGGTTAAATATGGTGTGCAACCTTCTTCACCGGGTCGACAAAAGATCCGGATGGACAAGACGCAGTGAGTCTTGACGGCCGACGACCATCCGCTAATTCAACCCTACTACTTCATAGGGCTAAAGTATGAGTTGCGAATTCCGGGCCCCGGTCTCTGTCCCATGGATAACCTAGCACCCTGGTTTTGCATGTTCCCGGTGGATGCCTTTAGTTCGGGGTTGCGGCTGCCTCTGCATCCGTTTATCAAGGAGGTGTTGACTGGGGGGGGGGATTGTGCCCAATGCGTACGGTTCGAACTCCTGGAAGCAGCTCATGTGCTTCATGTTACTTTGTGAGGAGAGGGGAGTCCCTCTGAAACTGAAGTACATTGAGCCGTGCTGGGAGTCAGTTGGCCTGGCGAGTATGAGGGAATTTACTACATCTTGCCTGGTCCCAATGGGAAGGTATTCCATGGATATCCGGACTCCATAAAAGGGTGGAAGGCAAAATATTTTATTTTCCAAAATCAGGTGTCATGGGAAATTCTCACAACCTTGAATTTTTTAAGTCGAATCAGACGCCTCCAAAGAGCAGGGACTTGACGGACGAGGAATGGGCCGATGTGGATCGGATTGTTTCCGGAAACAGCATCGGATGGCTGAACGTGATAGAGAGGCACTTGGCCAGGATCAGACTGAGCTCCGTTCCTTCCCACTTTCGTTTTCTTTTTTATTCAACTTTTTCTTTTCGTTCTTATAGCCTTGTTTCTCTTTTGTAGATATGGATGATGCTGCAATTAACACGAGAAGAGCCCAGTTTTCTAAGAAGACGGCGGCTGAGCCATCGAGGCAATGGAAGGCATCCTTTCAAGTGGGGGGGGCGAAGGCCCCTCAGATCCGAAGCCCAAGAAACAGAAGACCTTGTCGATCCCGGGGACCTCCGGCTCATCGAAGGCGGCACCTATCCCCGGTAACCTTAGGGTTTAGAGGTTATGAGGGGTGGGATCCCTCCCGTTCACCCTGTTGCTCAGAACGTAGTGGGTGATGAGGGGGGCTACGACCGAGGAGCCAGTGGTGGTCAAGGTGTTGGAAAAACTTGCCACGCCTCGCGACAAAGAGGTCCGGAGAGCATGACGCTAGAGTCCTGTTATATGAGGTGGGTTCAGGCCAGCATGCTGGTAAGTCTTCTTTTAACTGCCGAAGTCCTGCAATATGATTTTCTCCCTCCCCCCCCCCTCCCCCTTTTTTTGAAGTCTTAGCCCTTCGTCTGTAGGCACCTATGGCCGGGCCCCAGATCGCAAAGCTGCACTCCTGCGAGCTCTAGCGGGAGGTGAGGAACGCTCAACGGTTCGACCGTGAGAGAGGCTAATGCTGGATGCGTCCATGTCTCATGAGCAGGCCCTTCAGGCCAAGCTGGCTTCCCTGGCCGACGACCGAGTCTGGGCAAAGGGAGAAATTGTAACGCCCCAGAATTTTAAATACTATATTTTGAATTAATAAATAATTTTTAAATCAATTTATTTAATTATTTTGAATTTTCGTAAAAATTAACATTTTCACACATGCAAATATTTTCGAAGTGTGAATTTAGAATTATGAGTTGATGAACAACTTCTATTATTTGTTATTGGGTATATTTGAATTTTTGGGATTTTTCTGCATAAAGAAAACTACTTTTGTAAATTTTTGAAAGAAAGGAGTTTTTTTGTAAAAAGTCGTTAAGGGGTGAAAACTGAACGTAAAAATTGTTTGGCAGCATTTAGGGCTGGCTATTCAGTAGAAGGCTCTAAGGAATTAGATTATTTCCATATTTGGTTGTTTTTTATTGATTTAATTGAATAAATATATAATTACGCAATTTTTAGATTGTTGGGGACTTTTTTGAAATATTCTTCCTGGAGAATAAAAGTCTGAAAATTATTTGGAAAATCTAATACTTTATGGCTTGTTTGCAAATATTACAAAGAGAAGGACTTTTGTGCAAAATTGCCACTTGGAGTAAAAACTCACTTATTTTGATTTTTCTGGGCTGTGCATTTTGGCCGGCCAAATCAGGAGAGTTAGGGGATTTGATTTTATTTTATTTTAAATTGATTTGATTAACTGATAATTGGAAGAATCCATCTATATAAATAAATATTTTTCTTGAAGAGTATTTTTGTAAACTTTGTAAAACCCTAAAAACCCAAAATTTCGGCCTATATAGGGGCAGCAACTGCCAATTCCCTTTTGTGAACCCAAAATTTATTTTTCTCATTATTTTCTTGGAGATTAAAGCTTGGATCTTAGACTTTTGCAAGGAGAAGACTTTTCTTTGTTACTACTATTGTTCTTCAAGTTGATCTTGTTTGAGGTGAGTGCTACTTCTCGTCTCTTAATGTAGCACCCCGAATTTCTAATACAATAACTTAGAAAATAGATGGCACAATCCCAGCATCAACTTCAATGTAACAGTACACATAGCCCAAAAACACAAATAATTTTGTTCCAAATTCTTATTACAACAATCTTTTTCAAACACAGCGGAATTACAAACACCTTGAATTACATCTTTCTTTTCACAACACATCTTTTACTAAAATTTTACACTCAGCTCTATTACATCAGTTTGTCTCCAAATCTATCTCAAGCATCCAACCTCCAAACTCTAAGCAACAACCTGTAACATATGAGGCTAGAGATGATCCCTAACCCCCAAAACTAAAGGGGTCAGCCATAAATGGTGTGAGTGACATAAAAATAAATAACATAATTTAATCGTAAAACATAAGGTCATCAACAACATGTATTAACCACAATGATAAATGAATGAGAAATAACAAAGATGTAAAGCATGAAAACATCATAGAATGAAAACAACAAGTGCATCTAGTCTAAGTGTCAAGTGTAGGAAAACTGGAAAACACATGCACGAAACCAAGTCAAGTCAACACAAAGTCTATATGCGGACTCTCTAATGCATACTTGTCGAAGTCTATGCATCCCATTCTACATAGATTCGGTGCAAGCCCTTAACGTCTCCACATCATAGGGTTCAATCCCCTGCTATGCAACTAATCCTATCACGATGACTACTACGAGATAAAGATAAACTATGAGAATTAGCCCATGCTTGATAATTCCGGAGATAGATCCCACATCTCAGGTAATTTTCCTGGATAATTCCGGAGATCATCCCACATCTAAACATTGACACATCATCACATGAATACCCCATGTGCGTCGCCTCGACTTTGATAATTCCGGAGATCAATCCCACATCTCAAGCAAATCACTTGGATAATTCCGGAGATATATCTCACATCGCAGGTAATTTACCTGGATAATTCCAGAGATAAATCCCACATCTCAAGTAAGTTACTTGGATAATTCCGGAGATTAAATCCCACATCTAAAGCCATACTGAGGTGCATAACCCATGTTCTCGTTCATCATATCACCACTAGTGCCTGTCCTTATCATTTGGGTTATTTAATTACTTAAAGAATCTCCTAGAGTTGGTGTACCCTACCGGCCTAAATTCAAAACTAACTAACTGAAATGCCTCACGGGCCTCAACAAAATAACTCAACACCGGTATACTAGGGTCACTCACCTCTAGGGACTCAAACTCAAAAGTCTTAATCAACTTTCCACTAACCAAAATTAGCTCAACTAAATATCTCAAACCAAATGCTTAACTGAAGACAAAGTATAGACTGAATTATCTGAAAGCCAATCATTCGAAAGAACACTCAAGTTACAAAAATTCATCAGTACCAGTCGACTCATACTGTGGTAAGTCGACTGTCCAGAGGGAAAATGTCCATGATTTTGAGAAAATAAGTTAAGTAATATAAGTTGACTTATAAGAGTCATGAGTTGACTTGCCAACCATATAAGATGACTTATAAAAGCATAAGTTGACTTACCAACAATATAAGATGACTTATAAAAATATAAGTTGACTTACCAACAATATAAGATGACTTATAAAAACATAAGTTGACTTACCAACAATATAAGATGACTTATAAAAATCATAAGTTGACTTACCAGATCATAACTCGACTTAAATGAGACATAAGTCGACTTATAAGAACATAAGTCGACTTACCAGAGAGAAATTCCAGAAATAATTAAGAAAATATTCTAAGTGTTATAAGTCGACTTGCAAAGTCATAAGTCGACTTAAAATACAATATAAGTCGACTTAAAGGTCATAAGTCGACTTACCAGAGAAAAATCTACGATAACTTTGAAAAATAAATTCTAAATGTACCGGTCGACTGAAAAGGGTCTAAGTCGACTGTCCAGAACGGATTTTTAAGAAAAACTAAAGATACAGCAGCTGGGTCATACCAGTCGACTGAATAGTAGACCAGTCGACTGTCGGCCTACAGTTTTCATAGTTTAGATCTGACTACAATAATCAAAACTGAAGTTTTCTAAGTATTCTTTGTTTATGAAAATAACTCGTATTCATATAAAAGTGACAAATCTCCAAATATCTCAGATTGGATTCAACACTCAATCATCCAATATCTCAAAACTCAGTTCTCATGTTCTTAATTCCTAATTCTTTCATTAGGGTTTTTCAATACTAAATTCTTTCACAACTCATAGCATGATCTGATTTATAAACACAAGATCCAGATGCTCACCATCCGATCATAACCATACTCAAATCTTAACATGCTTTTAGCAACACAATTTTATAAACAAAGATCCACTAGTCATTCATAGATTTCACAAACTTGGTACAAACAACAATCCTTTGCATCGTTCTCATGCAAGGATACCGAATAACATTCAGGTCAAACAGCAATATAACAACTATTCACATAAATCATACCGCAATACATAGTTCATATCACATCACAAAATCAAAACAAAACAAACAATGTCACTCACATAAATCAAACAACAAAAAAAATTTATATCACTCACAAAGCAAACAAAACAAATTTATATCACTCACAAAGCAAACAAAACAAAGCAAAGTCACTCACCTTGAATTGAGAAGATCCTACGAAAAGCCTTCCTTTTGCTAGATCCAAACTTCCTCTTCCTCCTCCCAAAAAAATCACCAAAATTCTGTATTTTTAGTAATGATGGCTGGGAAAAATCCCTTTAAATATCCGGGATTAGGTTTAGGGTTTTACCCAATTTGCAAAATAGTCCTTTCCAAAATACAACTTCACATATATAGGTCTAGTCTTGGAAATTCAATCAAAATTCATTTAAATTAGGATTTAAAGTAAAATATAAATTCTAAATCTCAACCAATACTGTTCAAAACGCCCAAAAATTACATTTTGCACTTTAACCCCTAAAAATGTCAAATTTGCAAAAAGGTCCTTCTTTTCTCAAAAATTGCAAATAGTTCAAATTAATTTCAGAAAAATCTGGAAAAATACTAAATAAATCCCAAATATTAAATAATGATTTTTCATGAAGAAAACCTAACTTTCAAATTCCTCAAAAGGTATTTACACGTGTTTTGCACGTGTACAAAAGATAAATCTTTTAGAAAATATTCATTAAATCCTCAAAATTCATTTAAATTCATTTTCAAATATTAAGAATAATATTTGAAAATACGGGGTTCTACACTTAATGTGTTTTATATTATGCATGGTGAATGAACTTCTAGAGGTTTACCTGAACTAAAGATGAAATTTTTATGAGAGATGACCATATTTTATTAATTTTGAATGTTAAATATTGTTGATGGATGAAAAATCTAACTTGGGATCTGTAGATTTAATTGTAGATGATAAAGATATGTAAAGATAATTAGAAATTATTATGTGCTCTTAAATTCATGTTTGATTGGTTATAAAGTTGAGATCTTTCCATGTTATTTGTTGTTTTTAATCATCAAAATTGAAACTAAATATTAGGGTTTGAATAATTGTTGTATGGATCGAAAATAATTTATTCTGAATGAAGTGGTTTGTGTATGAAAGAGTAATATTTTTCTTAAAGAAATAAATCTAATGGGAATATATGTGATTGTAGATGTTAAATCATGGTGTAAGATTCAAGAAACATGTTTTTGATGATTAAAAGATGAAATTTTTCATTGTTCTATTATTAAAATAAAGTTGTTTGATCCTATGCATTTGTTGTGTATGTAAGAAGTATTTTTGGCAAGAAATATACTTAAAAAGATATAATAAAAATCCAATTATTGGGTTAGGTTTCGGTCTGGGGGTTGAATAGTAACCTAAGGCTACTGTTCTGACCCAGTGGGGTTGAACTGTAACCCAGTTTACTGTTCACTCGAGGCTGTCGTTTTCTATTTTTTGTTTCGGTTGCTTCGGGTTGGATTTTTGGGGTGTTTTCAAGGGGTTTTTTGTGTGTGGCTGGTATGCTATGTTAAGGGACTCTAGTATACTTAGATAAGCATCTATATGTGGGTTTAAATGAATATATTCGAGTGGGTCTATCGAGTTTGGATGAGATTTTAACGACATTGTATAGTCTGGACTGCTGTCTGTTACAGTTTAGAACGAGATTTCGACTTAGTTTCTGATGATATTACCTAAAACTTATTAAATAGAAATTGTAGCTCACTATGTCTAGTTCCTAGAACATTTGATGGATCCTCGATCCGACTCCTAGATTGTAAAATATGCAATTTCTACCACTGCGCTGTCGTAATTTCACATTTTCAAAATAACGGTTAGTTTTCAGAATATATTGAATATCAACCCTTTTAACTGATTTATTTGAGTACAGATTTTTATTGTGAATTCCTCGTTATGTGCTGAATTTAAATTGATTTTTTCAGAATTTAATATCGACTATGGAATTTACTGTTTTGTGGAACGAAATCATGTAACTTTCAGATTTTTGAATGAAAGATAGTTTTCATATACCAACCCTTTAAACTAATTTAATTGAGCCCAAATTTTTATGGTGGATTCCTTGTTATGTGCTGGATTTAAGTGAATTTTTCCAGAATTTAATATTGATTTTAGAGTGTATTGTTTTGAGTAACAAAATCGTATAATTTTCATATTTTGTAAAAAATCTTTATTATCAAAGATGAAATGTGCTTCCATACATATAAACGAGTTCTCATGGCAATATTGGTTGATTAAAAGGAATGTGATTAATGAAGAGTATTTTTTTATAGTAGAAAGATGGGTTTGATTGGTTATGATGTGGACCCTAGAAAGACTATTAATGATACTTTGGGTTGTGAGACACTAGGGATCGAGTGGGAACCTTGTATCCCAAAAAGGAATACAGAATACGAGTACGCGACACAAGTCCAGCGACTGGCTTTCACCATTCATAAGCTGTCATGATCTATACAACATATACAAGAATAAACCAGAGATATACAAGAGGAATAGTCAACCACGCAAGCATAACTGAATTAATATAGTCAATAGGATTCCTTGAAAGTTGACACGAGTAACAAGAACACTAAATTTCAGATAATCAAGTCTGGAAGAAAACACAAGTCTGGGACAAAATGTTCAATACAAAATAATCTATGTAACACGTTAAAATTTACTCAAGATAAGTAACAAGAATAAATAAATGTAGCAAGAATCCAGCAAACTAGAATCTTTGGTCACCTACTCCATCGGGCATCTGGTCACCAAAGTCTGCAAGTGACAAATTGCAGGAAAAGGAAAGATAAAACAAATGTCCTTCAATACAAGTTACGGGCCACTTGTATTGCAGGCAACAAGTACAGGAAAAACAAATAGACAAGAATAGAGTAACAGCGGAAGCAAGTATTGCATACAAAGATATAACAGCAAAATAGAGCAACTAACTCTAAGTCAAGAACAGAACAAGTAACATGGCAAGATAAATGGGTACAAGTAGCATGTAACAAGTGTTAAGAATCATGTAAACGGTTAACGAGTAACAAGTGTCAAGTAATCAAGTATCATGTACAAGCAACAAGTAGCAAGTGTCAAGTGATCATGTTGTTTTCAAGTCTTGTATCTAGTCCTATCTAGGTAGCACTTCCTGCATCCCATATTTTACTACATGGTTGCTACATTCATGCAAGTTACGTTTTAGATTTCATAGTGGATCATAGAGGGTAGTGTACTCATGGACAAGTATCAAGCTCCAAGTATCAAGTATCAGCTCCAAGTGTGATGTGTCAAATGTGCAAATGTCAGGTAATCACGTGTCAAGTATCGTGTATCAAGCTCCAAGTATTATGTATCATGTAGGATCTATAGATCCTCTTCCGAGTACATGTTTCTGTATTTGCCACTATTAGAATTTTCCTTTTAACCCTGGCTTGGTTTCTTATTATTATTACTTAAAGCAAGCATGGGCGTGCACAAAAAAGTCAAGAAACATGGTAAGACAACAAGGGACAAGTACAAGTTGACAGAAGGACAAGAACGAATGACATCAAGGGCTAGGACAACGAAACTTCTAGTCCTGGACAACAAGTCACTACTGTACCAAATTTGAGATTCTCGTTGCCGCAAACATGAAAATCTGGATCCGTCAGAAAATCTAGAAAATAGACTCTCGGCTGAATCCAGCACATATATACAAGTCACATAATAATCACAGGAAGAGGGCTCAAAACAGAATTATATAACCAAATCATGTTCAGGCAGAAATCACAAGATTGTATTAACAAGCATGAAAATGACATAAAAACTTACTAATTAAATCCAAGAAAAATCTGGATTATTCCCCAGTATGTCTAGTTTCAGCAAATATAATTTCATAATATTCCAACATAGATAACATAGTTCAAGATATTCAGGAAACAACAAGATACAGCAATTTTGTGAATCTGAAATGCTTGACACAGCAGTACTAAAATAGCGATAGATTATAAAGTATAGATTGAAATCAAAATTCATGAAAAGGGTGATAAAATGGATATAGTAGGTTACATTTTATGTTTACAAAGTTTTTACCAAAAGCAAATAGAATCAGGTTGAAAACATGGTTATTTACTGAACAACATGCAAAACTGGAGATATAGTAATTTGTTCACAAGCATAGAATATTTTATAAATGTTATCAAATAAATGCACAAAAATTTGGGGTTAATCCTTGTCAAGTCTAATCATACCCAGCAAAATATTAGGTTCGAATCTTATTTTTAACATCAGTATTAAAATAATTAACTACGCAGAAATCACATAAAACAAAATTTGGAATTTCTAACACATATGTAGCAAAATAGCAATAACTCGTAACTCACAAATCGAAACTGAAATCTGTCAAAAATTCTGGAAAATAGACAGCGAGGTCTATGATTTATATTCACAAGTTAAATTGATTTACTGACGTCAACAGTGTCTAAAATACTGAAACAAAATGAGCCAACAGCAAAAACAGAAACTCCTTCTTATGCATTAAATCAATAGTTCATGTACAACAAATCCAATTATAACAAAATACAAAACATGATATAATAGATTTTCAAGACAACATGGTATGGGTGTCTATCAAGTCTACCACAAGAGATTACAACTAACACATCAAGCATGCAACAAGGGTACAACATATCATGAATCATGAACAACATACATACATGCATCAAGTCTAGATTATTTCTAAATTATTTTTCATGTCGTGTGTGTAACAAGGATGACTACGGATGGATCAACAAATAGAAACAAGATCTAACAAGGATTTTCATGAGGATGAATCAATAAACAAAGGCCACACTACAAGCAGTATTATAGTACTTGTATGTACAACAAAAGAATACAAGTTACTTGCCTTATAATGACGACGGATCTGACGGAAATATAGAATAACAGGAATAGAATCCCGGGCACGAACACAATAGCACGAACGAAACACGAACGAGATGCACAAGACGATCACGATCACCACGAACACAATACACACACACACGGCTCTAGATCCAACACGTGCGCACAAAGAGAGAGGGTCACAGTCGGGGGCACATTACGAGAGGAGGGGACGACAACGGCCAAGGGGCACGGCGGAGGCACAGGGGGTGGCAACGTTGGCTGGCGTCGTTGCTTACTGGCGTCGCTGCTGTTGTGGTCAAACATATAGATGAATATTTAAATACTGGAAAGAAGAACAAATACACGGTTTAGGAAAAAAGAAAGAGTACAAATAGGTAGAATACACTGGGTGAAAGAATACAGTACAAAAATATAGAAAGTGGGATACAGGAGTTATAGATACTACTCACCTAAAAAGAAGAATTTCGTCCTCGAAATTCAAACAAGAGGTACATAGGGTAACTCCGAAAAAGAAAGAACAACAACAACAAAAGCAAAACAGAAAAACACTACACAAAGAAATGAGGGAACCTCTGCTAGATATCCTCCTCCAGCTCCCAAGTCGACTCACATGGCGAGTGAAGATTCCAAGAAACCCGAACCAACCTGATGACCTTGTTCTTCAGCACTTTCTCTCGCCGATCCAAAATAGCAACTGGTGGAATCTCAAAAGTCAAATCCGGTTGCACAGATAGCTCTGAATAGTCCATCACGTGGCTCTCATCACGGATATATCTCTTGAGTTGTGTGACCTGGAAAACATTGTGCACTCTGCTAAAGCCGGTGGTAATGCAAGACGATAGGCCACCTTGCCTACGCGTTCCACGATATTAAGCTGTCCGATAAACCTAGCGCTTAGCTTGCCCCCTCCACCAAACCGAATGACACCTTGCCACAGCGATACCTTTAGAAAAATATGGTCACCAAACTCAAACTCCAAGGCTCTCCTATGGACATCTGCCCATCTCCGCTGACTATCTTGTGCTGCCTGTAGATGCTTCCTGATCTGAGTCACAACATCAACAGTCCTGGTGATCAACTCCGGACCCAACAACTTCCTCTCACCAATGTCATCCCATCACACTAGTGATCTGCACTTCCAACCATATAGTGCCTCGAACGGTGCAGCTTTAAGACTGGCTTGAAAGCTGTTATTGTACGAGAACTCTACAAGATGCAAATGGTCTTCCCATGATCCACCAAACTGCAACACACAAGACATCAACATATCCTCTAGAGTCTGGATGGTCCTTTCTGACTGTCTATCTATCTGGGGGTGAAAAGCTGTACTGTACTTAAGTTTGCTCCCAAAACTACTCTGAAGACTCTCCCAAAACTAAGACCTGAACCTCGTATCCCTATCGGATACAATACTGACTGCAACCCAATCAAGTCTGACGATCTCTTACAGGTACTTCTCAGCTAGGCTCTCAGTAGACTGTCCGACTTGGAAGGGAATGAAGTGAGCACTCTTCGTTAGTCGGTCGACAATCACCCAAATGGCATTGTAACCCTTGGGACTTCTTGGCAAAGCGGTCACAAAATCCATAGTGATGTGTTCCTACTTCCACTCCGGAATGGGAAGCAGTTGAAGAAGTCCGGCGGTTCGCTGATGATATGCCTTCACCTTCTGGCAGATCAAACACTGAGAGACAAACCTAGCCACATCCCTCTTCATACCATGTCACCAGAAGTGAAGCTTCAAGTCCCAGTACATCTTAGTACCTCCAGGATGAATTGAATACGATGACTGGTGGGCTTCCTCATGCAACCTCTGACAAAATTCACCCTTCAGGACACACAACCTGGACCCAAAACGAAGCAACCATCTGTATGAATAACCATATCCGTTCTGGAACTAGCCTCAACCTCTGCTCTGAATTCTTGCAACTGCTCATCGCTAGCCTAAGCCTCTTTAATCTGCTCGACAAGAGACGACTGAAGCTGAAGAATCATGCAACTTCAATCAAAACTCAACAACATCACATCCAACTCCAACCTCCACATCTGCTCAACCAAATCCCTCTGCTGAGTCAGTAACATAGCTATAGGTCTCCTACTCATAGCATCTAGCACCAAGTTCACTCTACCAGGATGGTATTGCAAACTGATGTCATAGTCAGCCATAAGCTCCAACCAACGCCTCTGCCTCATGTTCAATTCCTTTGGGTGAAGTCGTACTTGAGACTTTTGTGGTCGATAAAGATCTCCACTCGGTCTCCAAGTAAATATTGTCTCCACAACTTTAAAGCGAAGATCACTGCCGCTAACTCCAAATCATGGGTCGGATAATTCTTCTCATGCGGCCTCTACTGCCTCGATGCATAAGCAACAACTCGTCCCTTCTACTTCAGAACTGCACCAAGACCCTTACCAGAAGCGTCACAGAGAACCACAAATCTACCTGAACCATCTGGAATAGTCAACACAGGCACTGACGCAACCTGTTCTTCAACTCAGCAAAAGCCTTACTGCAAGCCTCAGACCAACAGAACTTCTGATTCTTCCCTGTCAGCTTCGTCAAAGGCCCTACTATCTTCAAAAAATCTTGGATGAATTTCTGATAATAGCCAGCTAGACCAAGGAAGCTTCTCACCACTGACTTGGGAACTGACCAATCTCTCACAGCCGCAACCTTGGACAGATCCACTGAGATACCATCGTCCGAGATAATATGCCCCATGAAGGTAACTTGGTCAAGCCAAAACTCACACTTATTGAGTTTCCCATAGAGCTAATTCTCCCTCAAAGTCTGAAGGACCAACCTAAGATGCTCAGTGTGTTCCTTTTGGCTCGGAGAATACACCAGAATATCATCGATGAAGACCACCACAAATCTGTCTAGGAACGGAGAAAAGACCCTGTTCATCGGACTCATGAACACAGCTGGCGCATTCGTGACTCGGAACGGCATCACAAGAAACTCATAGTGCCCGTACCTGGTCCTGAAAGCGGTCTTCGGCATGTCACTCGCTTTCACCTTGACATGATGATACCCTGAGCAAAGACCCAACTTCGAAAAGACAGACGCTCCGCCCAGCTGATCAAACAAGTCATCAATCTTGGGTAACGAATACTGGTTCTTCACAGTAACACTGTTCAATTCCTGATAATCGATGCACAGTCGACGGCTACCATCCTTCTTGCTAAAAAAAAGAACTGGAGCACCCCACGGTGAAACACTGGGTCTGATGAACCGCAAATCTAGCAAACCCTAAATCTGCACCTTCAGCTCTGCTAGCTCAATCGGTGACATCCTGTAGTGACTCTTCAATATCGGCGTCATACCCTACTGAACTTCAATACCGAACTCCACATCTCTATCAGGGGGTAAGCCAGGTAACTCCTCTGAAAATACATCCAGAAATTCCCATACTACTAGAGGCGCAGCCTCATAGCCTGTGTGTAACTCCATCTCACAAGTCTTCTGATCAACGACAGACTCAGCTCGGCCTAGGGGCATCTCCCCATCATGGAACTCAAACTCTGTGCAACCTGGGATTCGGGATACTACTTTCTTGGCACAAAAATCAAATGATGGCATGGGACTCACCCAACCAATTTGTACCGAGAATGACGTCGAAATCGGAATTCCAATGACGATCAGGTCAGCCTTGAAATCAGAGCCACCAATAAGCACGGGACTCTGCTTGCACTCCCGGGAACAGACGACAACACTGCCACCTGTGACAATGTTCCGAGCCTCTGACATGATGCTGCATACCAACTGATGTCGATCCACAAAGCGGGAAGAGACAAAGGAATGGGTCGCCCCGGAATCAAAGAGAACATGAGTAGGGAAAGAACAAGCTAGGATAATACCTAAGATAGAGTCAAAAGGTAAGGGAAAAAGAATTGATGATTAAGAATGAAGAAAAACAATGCAAAGCATATATGAAAGAACAGAGCAAAGCAATAAAAGGAACAAGAAAATAACAACAATGAAAATCAAGAATACCTACAACAACAACTTCTACCGTCTCAGCATCTGCAGCTATCAGTGTCACGCCCCACTTAACAAAAGAGAATACGGAATACGGATACATAACTAAGCCCAGCGAATAATTTTCATCATCCATAAGTTGATCGAAATCTTTACAATATTTCACAAGAATAATCAGAGTCGGAAGCAAACGAATCAACCAAGCATGCACATATGAATCAAAATACCAACAAGAATACTTGAAACCAAAATATATTAATCCTAAATAATCAAGATCTGAACAAGTCAATATCCCGGGTCACATTACCCAAATACAAACAATCCATGTACAAGATACAATTGTTCAAAACAAGCAACAAGAAATAATAATGGCAAAATCCAACAGCTAGTATCTCATCTCGCCTATTCCATCTGGCAGTTGATCTCCGAAATTTGCAATTTAACAAACTGCAGGAAGAGGAAAGAGAAAACAAACTCCCTTCAATGCAAATTACGGGCCATTTGTAGTGCATGATATAAATACATGGAAAAATGGTAAACAACTAACATAGAACAGGCATGATAACAAAATACAATAACTAGCATGGCTAGATGAACAAGTGTAAGTAGCATGTATCAAGTGTAAAGTGAACAAGTATCATGTAAACAAGTATCAAGTAGCAAGTGTCAAGTATCATGCAAGTAGGCAAACAGGTAATCAAGTATACATGTAACATGTATCAGGCAAGCATGTAACATGTGGAAGGGGAAGCGGTGGTCTGACCGACAATCTGGCGCAGAAGGGGAAGCGATGGCCTGACTGGACCACGAGCTGGCACTTCTTACTGAACCGAACCCCTGGCTGGAAGAGCCATCCTTTGATGCAGCAATCTCGCAATGAGGTCAGAAGCACCACAGCCAAAACAATGACGATTAGTGCTCCTTCAGTCCTTGCGCTCATGCCCAGCAAGTCGGCAAAAGTCCAAAAAACCAACTCTCGGAGGACTAGCAGAAGAGTAAGGAGCTGCCCTGACCGGATGGGCTGGGACTAGCATTCGTATAAATACCCGAAATTCAAATCCGACACAGACTCGACCCGGACCCGACATTGGATCGTAACCGACCCGGCTTATCCGGTTCCGGGTCCGGGTCCTAAAATGGGACCTGTTGTACATTTGGGTCCGGGTCCGGGTCCGCTTAAAAGAGACCCGACACGGACCCGGACCAGGACCAGGACCCGTTAAAAAAAATCCCAAAAAATCAACATAAAAGTAAATATTCTATCCTATTCTCCCCTCCTTCCTCCTCAATTCTAAATCTTCATCTTCCAAACTCAAAACTAATGCCTTTTTCTTCTTTCATCTATTCTAAATCCTCCACTCGCCACCTCCACTCGCCGCTCACACTCCCGCTCCTACCCAAACGGGTAGGAATATTTTAATAGAACCCTGACTTGGAATAGGAACCGGAACAGGCCCTTACGGGTTTGGGTCCAATTTTTTGACCCGTAAGGGACCGGGTCCGGGTCCAGATAGTGAAGGACCCGACCCGACCCGATACCAATGCTAGCTGGGATAGGCCTCCGAATTGGCCCACCAGAAGGCCCAGCAACAACAACAGAGTGCTGAACAGTTCGACGGGGAGGAGTCAACCTGCTGCGAGCCTGCTCCTGAGCTCAAGCTGCCTCAAAAGCCTCAGCATAAGTATGCAGATGAAGGGAGACGATATGCATCTGAATATCTCGCTCAAGCCCTAGATGGAATCTCCGAGCCCAATCCTCTTCATTCTCCACTAGAATGGCTGCGAAGCGGCTAAGCCTGGTGAATTCTGCTGTGTACTCATCCACTGACCTGGCACCCTGTTTCGAGAGAGTCTCATGTTACAACATTGCATGAAAAAAATGTAACAAAGTTCTAATAATAGAACAACGACCAACCTGTTTTAGGGCTAGGAACTGCTACTCCATCTCAACCCAAGTGCTCTTAGGGAAGAACTTTTCCAAGAAGCTTCTGGTGAACGTGGTCCAAGCAATAGGCCACACGAGCCTTTCGAACTCAGCCTTCCACCATATGTGGGCAAGGTCCACCAACTGGATGGTCACCACATCCACACGATCAGCATCAGCAACTCTCGCTACCAACAATAACTGCTCCGTCCTGATCAGCCACTGTTCGGCCTCCAAAGGCGTCTCTGTGCAGAAAAATTTGTCAGGGTGTAGTTTCATTAAAGCTGCAACTGTACCCGGACGAGGAGGGAGATCTTCCTGCGTCGGCACAATGGGAGTCGGGTTTCGAGCAACCTCCAATGCGGCCATCACAAGATCACTGTGATTCTGCTGCATTTGGATCAATCGCTCCAACACATTCGTAACAGCCTCTAATCCAGGTTGTTCCTCCTGTGGACAGGAAGTGGAACCTTTGCAAACCATGGCCTGTACAAATCTAAAAAACAATTAGTATCCAGATCAATGTTGATTATACTTTATTCATGTTATTGCATGGTCCGTACACTGTTGTGCCAATCCATGATCGAGCCCAAACTTGTCAAATGTATTAGTCGAGCTAATACATTAGCCAAACTTGGGGCTCTGATACCACTAAAAACCTTGTCACGCCCCACTTTCCAAAAAGGAATACAGAATACGAGTACGCGACACAAGTCCAACGAATGGCTTTCACCATTCATAAGCTGTTAATATCTTTACAACATATATAAGAATAAATAAGAGATATACAAGAGGAATAGTCAACAGGATTACTTGAAACAAGTAACAAGAATACTAAATTTCAGATAATCAAGTCTGGAACAAAATACAAGTCTGGAAAAAATTGCCCAATACAAAATAAGCAATGTAACACGTTACAATTTATTCAAGATAAGCAACAAGAATAAATAATGTAGCAAGAATCCAGCCAACTAGAATCTTTGATCACCCACTCCATCAGGCAGCTGGTCACTAAAGTTTGCAAGTGACAAATTGTAGGAAAATAAAAGAGAAAAAAATATCCGTCAATGTAAGTTACGAACCGCTTGTATTGCAGGCAACAAGTACAGGAAAAACAAATATACAAGAATAGAGTAACAACGGAAGCAGGTATAGCATGGAAAGATGTAACAACAAAATAGAGCAACTAACTCTAAGTCAAGAACAGAACAAGTAGCATGTAACAAGTGTCAAGTATTATGTAAACGAGTAACGAGTAACAAGTTTCAAGTAATCAAGTATCATGTGCAAGCAACAAGTAGCAAGTGTTAAGTGATAATGTTGTTTTCAAGTCTTGTATCTAGTCCTATCTAGGTAGCACTTCATGTGTCCCAAAATTTACCACATGGTTGCTACATTCATGCAAGTTACGTTTTAGATTTCATTGTGGATCATAGACGACGGTGTACTCAAGGACAAGTATCAAGCTCCAAGTATCAAGTATCAAGCTCCAAGTATGACGTGTCAAGTGTGCAAGTGTCAGGTAATCACTTGTCAAGTATCGTGTATCAAGCTCCAAGTATCAAGGATCATGTATAATCTATAGATCCTCTTCCGAGTACACGTTTCTGTATTTTCCACTATTAGATATTTCCCTTTAACCCTGGCTTGGTTTCTTATTATTATTACTTAAAGCAATCATTGACATACACAAATAAGTCAAGAAATATGGTAAGACAACAAGGACGAGTATAAGTTAAAAGAAGGATAAGAACGGATGACAAACGACTCATCAAGGGCTAGGACAATGAAACTTCTAGTTTTGGACAGCAAGACACTACTGTACCAAATCTGAGATTTCCGTTGCCGCAAACATACAAATCTGGATCCGTCAGAAAATATAAAAAATAGACTCTCGGCCAAATCCAGCATAAATATACAAGTCACATAATAATCACAGGAACATGGACCAAAACATAATTATATACTGAAACCATGTTCAGGCAGAAATCACAAGGTTGTATTCACAAGCATGAAAATGGCATAAAAACTTACTGATTAAATCCAAGAAAAATCTGCAGTATTTCCCAGTATGTCTAGTTTCAGCAAATATAATTTCATAATATTCCAACATAGATAACGTAGTCAAAAAAATTCGGAAAACAACAAGATACAGCAATTTTGTGAATATAAAATGCTTGACACAGCAGTACTAAAATGGCGATAGATTACAAAGTATAGCTCGAAATCCAAATCCATCAAATGGGAGATAAAATAGATACAGTAGGTTACATTTTATGATTACAAAGTTTTTACCAACAGCAACTAGAATCAGGTTGAAAATATGGTTATTTACTGAAGAGCACGCAAAACTGGAGATATAGTATTTTGTTCACAAGCATAGAATAATTTATAAATTTCATCAAATAAATATACAAAAAATTGGGGTTAATCTCAGTCAAGTCTAATCATACGCAGCAAAATATTAGGTTCAAATCTTATCTTTAACATCAGTATTAAATTAATTAACTACGGAGAAATCACATAAAACAGAATCTGGAATTTCTAACACATCTATAGAAAAACAGCAATAACTCGCAACTCACAAATCGAAACTGAGATCTAACAAAAATTCAGAAAAATTGACAGCAAGGTCCACGACTAATATTCACAAATTAAATTGATTTACTAACCTCAACAGGGTCTAAAATACCGAAACAAAACGAGCCAACAGCAAAAATAGAAATCCCTTTTTATGCATTAAATCAATAGTTCATGTGCAACAAATCCAATTATAACAAAATACAAAACATGATAAAATAGACATGGTATGGGTGTCTATCAAGTTTACCAGAAGAGATTACAACTAACACATCGAGCATGCAACAAGGTTACAACATATCATGAACCACAAACAACATACATACATGCATCAAGTCTAGATTATTTCTAAATTATTTTTCACGTCGTGTGTGTAACAAGGACTACTATGGATGGATCAACAAATAGAGATAATATTGAACAAGGGTTTTCAAGAGAATGAATCTAGAAACAAAGGCCACACTACAGGCGGTATTTAGTACCTATATATACAACAAAAGAATACAAGTTACTTGCCTTGTAATGATGACAGATCTGACGGAAAGAGAGAATAACGGGAATAGATTCCCATGCACGAACACAATATCACGAACGGAACACGAACGGGATGCACAAGACGATCACGATCACCACGAACACAATACACGAACACACGGCTCTAGATCCAACACGTGCACACAAAGAGAGGGACACAGTCGGGGCACACTGTGAGAGGAGGGGATGACAGCGGCCAAGGGGCACGGTGGCAGCACGGGGGGGTGGCGACTGTAACATCCAGCAAAATTGAAAATTATAATTTTTCCCTCGTGTGTTACACACGTACATTTTGTAACGTGTTTCTACTACGTATCTTGATTTCCGACTATTTATACATTTTCAGTATTAATTTCAGTCGACTAAAATATAATATTTCAATCACGGTAATTTTTTACGTACTTTTTACGTGTTTTCGATGCACATATCGATTATGTGTTTTCACCGCTACGTATAATATTTCTATGGGTTTAAATTATTTATTTTATGTATTCAAATTCATTTTATAAAACGGAAATTTATTTTTCTCGCATTTTGATCTAAATACTTTTGTACGTATAATGCATGTGTTTTCTACGTACGTAGCAATTACGGCGTAAAATTAATAAATATATTTCTTATATTCTATTTTTATTATCTTTAATATTTTTTTGTTGATAACATGGAATTTCTCATTTTGATGTTTTACATGCAATGCACGTGTTTTCGGCAAATATATTTGAGCATATTTATTTTCAAAATAAATTTTGGAGTGTGTATAACACCCCGTAATTTTCAAAGAATATAAATTATATAAATATATGTTTTTTTGATGCAATATATGTTGAATAATTAAAAGTGGGCTGTTTGTTAAATAAAGAATGGTATATATGATTGTAAATATGGTAAAAATGAAGGTGGGGGCCCACGGATTAGTAAGCTTGGGCTGTTTGAAATGTGTATGGAATATTGTTTGAAAGTGGAGGGCCCTACACATGAATGAAATAGCAAATATGCTGCTTTGGAGTTTTTCCCTGCTGACGTGGGAGGCTGGTTATGGGTAGTGGGGAGAGAGAGAGTTGGGAGTTAGAGAATTAGAAAGGTTGGAAAGGTAAAAAGTTAGGAGTTTAGGAGTTTGGAAAATGAAGAGTTGAAAGAATTAAAAAGTGGAGTTATTAGGTTGAGAATTTTGCAATATAGACCCTAATCTAGACCTATAAATACAACCCTCTTCTTCTCACTCCACACACCAAAAACTAAACAAAATTTAGAGAGAAAAAGAAAGAGAGTAGAGTTTTCTCATTTTTTGAGGAGTTCTTGCTTTGGAGGCTTGCTAGGAGGAGAAGAATAAGGAAGTGCTTGTGGAGGTAGGAGCTTGAAGAAGTCTTTTCATTAGTGGTTTTCATTCTTCATTTAAGGTGGGTGTTCTCATGCTTTCTAATTTAGAACTATGCATGCTAGTGACAATAAGTGAGTATTATATTTTGATATGATGAAGTAAAACAAATCCATACATAGGTTGTAAAGAAAAATGCTATGTTTAGTAAATAGATCTACATTATATTAGTGGGTGTTCTCTTACTTTCTAGTTATAAAGAACAATGCATGTTAATAATAACAATGAGAAATTTCGATTTGTGTGTAGCATGAATAGTAGTGTGATATGCTATGTTACGTAAATAAATTTATGTCATGTTAATTAGTAATGAGAAAAGAAATGATTGATTAGTTTCGTCATGAACTAATATGCATGAAGAAATAGTAGATTGTATGAAAATGTTGGGAATACTCCTTTTGATAAACAAATAGAGTTATAAAAATGTTGGGAATACTCCTTTTGATAAACAAATAGAGTTTTGTAAGGTAAAGTTGATATTATGGAACTCATTGGATCGTTATAAGAACATAATATGCTATCTTTGATTAGAAAGAATGAATGCAAGTTGTATTTGTTAATAAGAAGAAACAACTTTGAAAGTTTTTTTTTTTTTTCTAAAGTATGACTTATCAATCAGTGAGTTACTGTTATAAAGTAATTTCAGTTTATAAAAATTTATTTTAGTCAAATAAAAGGTATGATCAAATTTCAGGAATTGAGTTTTTGTAAAAAATAATAAAATAACAGAAGTTGGGACAAAAGCCACCAAAGTGACTTACATGTTGTTGGGCGCAAATGGCCCAGTGGTCGAGCGTGCGTTGTCTCTTAGTTTCACCCTGGATTCGAATCTTAGTATGAGCACATATCAAAGTTGAGTAAGAAATACTTGATTATTATATGTGCTCAAATTTGATAATGAGTTTTTGACTTAAGATTTAATTATTAAAGAATATGAGAATTATTGTTATGTGAATTGATTCTCTTGGAAAGATATTTTACTCTTACTTCGTTCAAGAAATATTTTTGCAATGGTTGAGATATATCATATGAGATCAAATTGTTAATGAGTTTTGACAAAAATAAATTATTAAAGAATATTAGATTTATGTTAGAAGAAGAGTAAAGTATGGTTATAAGAATTTACTTCTCTTAAAGAGAATACACTCTTATTTGGTTTAAGAAACACTTTGATTGTAAGTTGAGACATGTTATGAGCTCAAATTTGTTAATGAGATTTCATGTGATGAAATTGTGCTCTTGAAAAAAATTAATTGTTTATAAAATATGAAGGAATAAATAGATCATGAATAGTGCTAAGACTATGATAACTTTGTGAATAAGTTGAAGATGAAAATATCTAAGTTTAAGACATGTTTACTAAAGGGTATTTGTACCCATGATTCTTGTACATGAGAAATTGTGATTTAGAGTTAGTAAGAGCTCGGGTACTGACACTATTAAAATAAAAGATTTTGAGATGTGATTTTGAGATATGGCCAGTGAGCTATCTCGATAAATGTTGATTAAGTCCGGTAGGAGGTAAAACTAATTCTAGGTTTGAAAATTTATTCATGTCTTGAACTAAACAATTAGTCACGTAAGTGAAGATGTAGTGAACCTGGGCAAACGTAAGCGGGTTGCTTCTATATAGTCGGCGGTGGATCTCCGTGGCTATAGACCCAGTCGGCGGTGGATCTCCGTGACTGTTGTTGCTCTGTAGGAGGTGGGCATTATCCGGGACTTAGCGTAGTCGAGCGGGGGGTTCGCCATACTCCTATGTATATACATATACCGGACTAGAAGGTCACTTGCGGGATGATTCGCACGATGAGGGATCTATTATAACAGTTGGCGGTGGATCTCCGTGGCTGGGGTCTATATTCGTAGAATGATCTAAATCTTGCTTCATTACTGGGTAGTTGTCATGGCGAGGGATCGAGCCCTTTATTATGGAGTACGTAGGCACTTGCCCTCGGACCTATGTAGTATGGAATGCATAGAATCCAAACAAGTGTGCATTAGTGTCATCCTAGTATAAAATTTGTGCATTAGGCATACATGCAAATATTTTTCTAGGGAAGTAAATGGTTGAAAATTTTATTTGGAAAATCTAATCTTATTAGTAGATAGTAATTCTAAATTTTTTGGATTTTTATGAATAAATTATAGTATGTTTGCAAATATTTCAAACTGAAAGATTTTTATGTAAATTTGCCACTTGGAGGCAAATTTCGAGTCTTAAAAATTTCTAGCTGCATTGGGGGCCAGTCAAGTAGGAGTGTTTAGGGGAGTGTAAATCTTTCCCAAATTGATTTAATTAACTACTTGATTTGGAAGATGTATATACATAAAGACTTGATTTTTGGAGGGGGATTTTGTAAAATTTTCGCAAAACCCTTTGATATGGATCCCCAGCCTTTATTAGAAGCAGCAGCAGCCGCCCTCCCTTATTCACAATAAAATACTATTATTTTTTATTAATAATTCGTGGAGTTTGGAGGCTTTGATCTTTCGTTTTTTCACAAGGAGGAGGAGGACCTTTTCTTTCTATTATTATTCTTCTTCAAATGGTCTTCTTTGAGGTGGGTGGTACTTCTTGTCACTTGATGTGTTTTTAATATATAGTTATGATGAATTTAGAGATCATGCTAGGGCTTGTTCTAGATTTTTTTAGATTTGTAGATCTATATTTTGATATTTTGATCATGGTTAAATTATTAGATGATGATGTTAGGCATGATGAATAAACTTTTTAATGTCTATATGAAACAAATGTGCATATTCAAGAGTGATGATCACGTTTGTGCTAATCTTGAATGTTAAATATTAATGATGCATGAAAGATCTAATTTAGAATTTATAAAATTGATTGGATGACCATGGATTTAATTGTAGATGATAGAGATTTGTAGAGATAATTAGAACTTATTGTATGCTCTTAAATTCATGCTTGATTGATTTTAAAGTTGAGATCCTTCCACGTTTATTAGTTGTTTTTAATTATTATAAATCCAAGATTATTATTAGGGTTTGAATAATTGATGTATGGATCGAAATTAATTTGTCTTGAATAAACAAGTTGTTATGCATGAAAGATTAATATTTTGTTTAAAGAAATAAATTTAATGAGAACATATGTTGGATCTTGGTGTTTAATTCAAGAGGCATGTTTTAAAAGATTAAAAGATGAGATTTTTAATGTTTATTTTGATATTTTAATACAAATAAAATTCTTGATGATATACCTTAATTGTTGTGTATGCAAAGTGTTTAAGGAAAGTAATTTACATGAAAAAAAATAAAAAATTATTGGGGGCAAGGGTTTTGAAATAAAAAACCCTAGGGTTAGGGTTTCGGGTGAACAGTATCCCGAGGTTACTGTTCAAACACGAATAGTGCAGGTTTCGGGTGAACAGTATTTTTTCTGAGTTTCAAATGGATTTTTTGGTGTTTCGAGTGGGTTTTTATATGTGGATTTGTGTGCAAAGGTTAGGGAACCCTAGTACACATATAGATGAGTATATATATGTGTTTAAACTAATATTTGTGTGAAGTTTAATGGAGTTGTGATGGAGTTTAGAAGTTGTTAAATTTTAGATTTTGTCGAAATCTAGTTGCTAGTTTCAAATATATTTAAGTAACGTTTTGAGGAAGTAAATGTATATTTTTATAGATTAAATTCTCATTTTTGAGGAATTATATATTCAGTTTTTAAAGATGAACTTTGAGTTCTAAATGGGGTATTTTTAGTTTCTGAAAGCGGTAAATTTCAGATTTTGGAATAAAAGAATTTCAGAGTTTTGGGGACAAGATCCCATATAATTAAGAGTCTTGTTTCAATTTGAATAGATTGAATCCCTAGTTGAATAAATTGAACTTATGGATGATTGGGAAGTGAGATTTGAAAGTTGATTTTTAAAGAATTTCCGTAAAGTGATTATGTTCTATATTTGAAAGAGTCTTTTAAGGTGCTATGAGTTGATTAAAATAAATGTGAATAATAAAGAGTTTTGTATATTAAACCAAGTTAGGTTTTGACTTGTGAGTTAGGGTTGTGATGAGAACCCTAGAAATATTGTTCAGATTTCGAGTTGTGAGACTCTAAAGGTTGAGTGAGACCCTAGCATGCTGGCAAATGAGATTTTGTGGAATTTGGCTAGTAAGGCTTTTATTATTGATTTAGTAGAGTTAAGTCCGGTAGGGTACACCAACTCTAGGGGAAACTCTGACTTTATTTAATTGAATATAATAAACATAAGGATAGGCACTAGTGGAGATGTGATAGATCTTGGGAAACGTAAGTATGGGCTCTTTTGCCAGTCGAACGGATGTATTTTGGATTGTGTATTTGTTGTGTCTCTCTAGTATGTTTGCGCGTCGAGGGTCGGCACTCCTATTCGCGAAATGTCTAGAAGTGAGACGGATTTGGTATGTTCGCAAGTCGATGGTCGGCCGACCTATTCACGGAACCAATGATATGTTCACGCGTCGAGGATTGGCAGGCCTATTCGAGGAACGTACGGTATATTCGCACGTCGAGGGTTGGCAGGCCTATTCGGGGAACGTACGGTATATTCGCACGTCGATGTTCGACAGGCCTATTCGCAAAATGTACAGTGTATCTGCACGTCGAGGGTCGGCAGCCCTATTCGCAGGGTACACAGTAGTGAGGTGATTCTCCAGAGTTAGAGTAATGCTTACGGGATGCTTAAGCATTGAGGGTGCTAGTCTAGCGGGTAGATATTGAGACATAGGCCTCTACGCGGAGTATCTAGATCTTGTTTCTATCACCGTACTAGGTTAGTTGCATAACGAGGGATTGAACCAAATAAAGTGGCTAACGATAAGGGCATGCACCAGACTGATGAAGTATGGGATGCATAGAATCCTACAGGTATGCATTAGAAATCATCATAGGCATTTGTTTATGCTTGCTTGCTTTCTAGTTTCATCTCATACACTTGACACTTAGCTAGCTTCACTTGTTGTTCTATATTCTATTTATTATTGTTTATGCATCATTTATTATTATTTTATTGATATGCATCACGTTTTTGATTTTGAGATTTAGAAGTATCACTATTACGATATTTGACATTAGTTGCATTTAACTCTTGCAGGATTTTAAAAGATTTTCAGTTAGGATTTTCATAGGCTCTTGTAAGATTTTCAGTTATGGATAGCAATGATGCAAATAAATCTTGGAGTATAAATGCAAATTGAATATTTTATGTGTTGTAAAGATTTGTAATTAATATATTTTAATTCCGCTGTGTTTTGTAAGAAGAAATGATGTAATAAAAAGTTTTAATTTTTCCTGTATTTGATACTGTGTTTATGATTGCAATTGAAGTTGATTCTGGAAATTTTGCCACTTATTTCTGATTTTTATTTATTGGAAATTCGGGGAGCTACAGAGTTGGTATTAGAGCCAGGTTCAATTAGTAAACATGATATAAGGATAAAACGTAGGTGGACATTAGAAGTGTGAGTACCTAGGTGGACATTAGAAATGTGAGTACCTAGGTAGACATTAGATGTGTGAGTTAGTTGTTTCTATCATGAATGCTTATAGTGAAATTTGAATTATTTGTATGTCTAAATTCGAATAAAAATTTATTTATCGTAAGTTAGTTGATTGTTTTCACGTAAATAGAAGATGAATGATTTGTTTTCTCTTGCTGTTATAATTACTTTTTAATTATTTTTTTATTATTATTGACATCAAATTGGGATAATTTTATTAGTTATTGACTTATCTATTTTATAAAAATCTAATTGTAAGTGTTTAATTTTAAAGTATGTTTTGCTAGTTCTAGTCTATTTAATCTACAAGTTTTTTGTTTTATAGAAACCAATTTTAATATTGAAGTTTGGAATGTGGCGAATCTAGCTTTTTCTTTTTCTATTGGTGTTTGCAGTTTATAGTTTTGAATAACGTAATGTTTGATTTTCGTTTGTCACTTTTGTGTTACGAATACTACAATAATTACATTATAATTAACAATTTTTACTCAAATATTGTTTTCTTTTGGTTATTGCTTTGAATATATTAAGTTTTTTTTTGTATGTAGCTATTTTGATCAGTTATAATAGCTTTTTAAAGTTGCCCCTGACGATATTTGTTGTAACATTACTTTTTTAGAAATGAATGAGATGTATACAGGTACAACTATATAGTAACATAATCAAAATTTTATAATGGTTTTACTATATTGAACAGTTTTACCCTTACGATTTAATGGATTTTTTTCAAGTTTTTTTTTCTATTGTTATTGATTTCATATTTGTATTTTACTCTCATTAATATCAGATTTTATTAGTTTCGAATCTTATTTATTTACTAGATTTGCCCGTGGGCACGTGCCTACGGCACGTCTTCGGAACTATACAAAACACGGAAAGCCTGTAAACAGTACAACAACAATTCTGTAGCTCAAGTTTGAATAGTATGACAATAATTAGTTGTAAATAAAAGTCCATGTTTTCATTAGTATATGCAAAAAATAATTATAAATGGGGGTATAAAATCTAACTTCTTACAACTTTATAGGTAAATATAGAAAGAATAGGAGAGATATTTACTATTTTCAAAATAACATGTGCAAAACAAACATTAAAATTCTTAAAATTTAAATTTATAAGTAAATATAGAAAGAATAGGAGAGAGAGATAGGGAGAAAGAGAAAGAGAGAAATATGAAAAAGTGAAGAGAGAAGAGAGAGATAGTAATAAAGTAATAAGTTTTTTAGTTGGGGGGGAAAATTTTGTTTTGGGATTTGAAATTTTGGAGGGAAAATATGTTTTGTGAGATTTGATCTAGGCCTTTGATTTTAAGGAGGATTGATTGTGAGCCACTTGATAGCTTTCTTTGTAATTTATTATATAGATTTATTTATTTATTTATTTATTTATTTATTTATTTATTTATGATTAATTTCAGATTTCTGTAAGTTTCAAATTTGCGTGAATTTAGATTCTTGTGATATTAGTTTCAGATTTTAAACAAGTTTAGAATTAGTATAATTTTATATTTTTGTAAATATTATTGTTGGTTTCAGATTGAATGAAATTTGATTTTAAGAATGAGAAACGTTCGTATTTGACCGGTTATTCTTGAAAATTTTAGATTGATTAACCTCTATAACCGAATTAGAGTAAATTCAGTTTCAATAGATCAGTTACAGATTTCTTGAATTTATTAAGTTTCAAGATGACAAATTCTAGGTTTGAGTATATAAATATTTCAGTTTTGGTATGATGTGATTTCAGATTTATAATTTCAGAATTGGTACAATATAATTCCATATTTTTGAAGCAAGTAAATATAGATTTGAAAAGGTAAAAATTTAGATTTTGAGTGAATATAATTTCTTATTTGAAAGCATATAATTTTAGTTTTAAGGAGTACAATTTTCAGATTCTGAGTTGGTTTGCTTCAAATTGAAATGTTAATAAATGTTTATAGATTCACTTAAGTAATATTTGTTCTTGATCTATTCTAAGATTCGAAGTTTTAATTTAACTAAAAATTAAGTTTCATATATAATTTCTTCCTTTACGACATTTTGTTGTATACTATTCGACTTCATATTTTCAGATAACTTGAACTAGTTTACTTGGTTTAAATTTATTTATGTTTTTATACAATATTAGATTTGTTATGTCGGAATTTGATTCCAAATGTTCTCACTTACGTTTGTTTCCGCGTACTATTTAATGGTTTGACCATTTTGTAATATTTAATAAACTCCTTTTAAGTCTTCTTGTATATATATATATATATATATATATATATATATTATGTCTATTTCGATTGATTCTTTAAATGTACTCTTAAGGTATTACTTATAATATTAATATTTATTTAATATACTCACTCTTTTGTTTTCCTTTGTGTACGTTTATTATTATTATTTTGCTTAGCTAAATTTGTTTGTGTTTCAACGTGTCTTTGATTGACTATCTTCCCAGATCTTTTTTTTTAATCACCTTTAAGTTTGTATTCTTTGTGTTACTTTTATTATTATTTACTTTTGCCATCATTTATGTTCTTAACTTTTCTCTTTTGGCTCCTTGTTTGTATAGTTGGTCTTATTATCTTTCTTACTATAATGAGTTTTTACGATGTTATTTGATCAGTAATCATTTTTTTGTTAATCTGTTCATATATCTATTTTGCATTTTATGGTTTTATACAAATGTTTTAACGACCTTTAGAGTGCTTAATATTTTGTTTTACTGACTAAACTTATTGTTATTTGTTACTTTAGACAGTTTTCTTTTACTCGTATTCTTATCTAAATTTTGTGTTATGTACGTTTGTCTATTTTCATTAATTCTTAAATTCGTAGTATGTGTTTATAGTGTATTCAAGGTTTAAGGAAGTTTTTGATTCCTTTGTGTGCTTTAAAGTATTATTGACTAAATTATATTAATTATGATAACTATGCTGTAGAAATTTGTATGCATTAATTGTTTATCTAGTTGATTTCAACAAGTTATTGCATATTTTATATTTTTAAAATACATTTTACATATCTTCTTGGGATTAGTTTTATGCTTTATGGGTTTTTGCTTATTGTTGCTCTGTCAGTTTCATATTTACTTTATTTTTCTTATTATACGTTATTTTGTTTAGTTAGCAACCCAAGGTTATTAGACAATAAAGATAGAATGATTTTCTGAAACTGTTGTGTAAGTTTTGTATTTTTGTTTTCCTCTTACTAAGGATAGTTTTGATGACAGAACTATTCTAAGGGAGGAGTGATGTAACACCCCGTAAAATAAAATGTATTTTTGGAATTACTAAATAATATTGAATTAGTGAAATTGACTATTTTGACCATTTTCTTGAAGTTGTTGTTGCACGTGCAAAGTTAGAAAATTTTGGATTTCTCAAAAGTTGGTTGTCAATAATTGATGTCCCTCATTTAAGTATGATATATTTTATTTTTCAGATTACTTGATTAAAGAAACTAATTTTTGGACTCTATGTTAGTATAATTGATTTTTGATGAAAAATTTACATTCCGGCCGTAAAAGAGCTAAAAATTGAATCAAAAGTATTTTCTATTAATGATATATAATTTTGAATTAATAAATAATTCTAAATTAATTTATTTTGATTAATTTGGCTATTTTATGAAATTGTCGTTGCACGTGTAAAACACGTGCAAATATTTTTGAGGAGTAAATTTTTACTCATAAATTTCTGAGTAAATTCTCATATTTATAATTGGGTATATTCTAAATTTTGGGATTTTTCTGAAAAAGAAACTATTTTTGTAAATACTTTGAAAGAAAAGGATTTTTGTGCAAAATATCGTTTGGAGGTAAATTAAGAATTCAAAATTTAGTTTTGCTTTTTTGGTAGGCCGATCTGGCAATAGGGAGATTGGGGAGGAGATATTTTATCCCTCTAATTTGATTTGATTTGATTTGATTTTATTGAGTACATATATAATTATGCAATTTTGGATTTTTGGGTGACTAAATTGTAAAACTGCTATTAAAACCCTATATTCCCAAAACCTGGCTATATAACAGAGAGCATGAACAGAGGATTTACGGTGACCAATATATTTTCTATAATTTTTGATTTATTAAGTATTTTTCTAAAATTTAACATTTTCGCTAATGCAAAACACGTGCAGATATTTTTCTTGGGAAATAAAAAATATGAAAATTTATTTAGAATATCTGAACGGCCTTTAACTAAAGGGTACCTGTACCCAAAACTGACACAGGTGGGTATGTAGAGAATATCTAGGGGCACCTAGTTGGCCGACATCTAATGCATCCAAAAATTTTCAAGATTCAAAATTTGCCTCCAAGTGGCAATTTTACATAAAAGTCCTTCACTTTGAAATATTTGCAAACATGCTATAATTTATTCAAAAAAAACCAGAAAATTTAGAATTACTATCTACTAATAAATATTAAATTTTCTAAATAAATCTTACCCTAATTGATTTAATTAACTACTAGATTGAGAAGACCTATATATATAAATACTTGGTTTTTGGAGGGTGATTTTGTAACATCTACGGAAAACCCTAGGATCTGGATCCCCGACCTTTATTAGCAGCAGCAACAGCCTCCCTCCTCTGTTCACAACAAAATAATATTTTTTTTAATATTATTTCTAGGAGTTTGGAGGCCTGGATCTTTCGAATTTTCGCAAGGAGGAGAAGCTTTTCTATCTTATTATTATTATTCTTCAATTGGTCTTCTTTGAGGTGGGTGGTACTTCTTGTCTCTTGATGTGTTTTTAATATATTGTTATTATGAATTTAGTAGAGAGCATGCTTGGGTTTGTTGTGGATTTTTGTAGATTTGTAGATCTATATTTTGATAGTTTGATCATGGTTAAAATATTAGATGATGATGTTAGGCATGAACTTTTAAATGTCTATATGAAATAAATGTGCATGTTTAAGAGTGATGATCACATTTGTGCTAATCTTGAATATTAAAACTTGATAATGCATGAAAGAACTAATTTAGAATTTATAAAATTGATTGGATGACCATAGATTTAATTGTAGATGATAGAGATTTATAGAGATAATTAGAACTTGTTGTATGCTCCTAAATTCATGCTTGATTGATTTTAAAGTTGAGATCTTTTCACGTTTATTAGTTGTTTTTAATTACCTGTATAATAAAACACAAAGAAAGCTATCAAGTGGCTCTTCTTCAATCCACCCAAAATCAAAGGCCCAGATCTAACCTTACAAAATACATTCTGCCCACCCCCCCCTCCCCAAAGTTTTCCCCCAAAACTCAAATTCAAATCCCCCACCCAAAACAACTCCTTTATTTATTTAATTATCTCTCACTCTCTCTCTCTCTTCTATTCAAATAATTAAGAAAAAAAAATTTTAAAAAAATTTAAAAATTAAAAAACGAAAAAATTTAATAATTTTAAAACTTTAAAAAATAATTTTAAAAAATCAAAAACTATAAAAAATTATTAAAAATTTTTTTTTTTAATATTCAAAAATTTAAAATTTAAAAAAAAATATTTTTTATTTTTAAAAATTTTTAACATTTTTGAAAATTTTGAAAATGTAAACAAAATTTTAAAATTTTAAAAAAAAATTAAAATTAAAAAATTTATAAAATTTAAATTTTAAAAATTTGAAAAATTGAAAAAAATTAAATTTTGAAATTTTGAAAAATTGAAAAAAATTAAATTTTGAAATTTTGAAATTTTGAAAATCTCAAAGCAAATCCAAATCCAAATCCAATGTCGAACCCCAATCAAGAAGTCGTCGCCAATATCTAATCCGCTGCTGATTCCGTATCGGTGACTCCCCTCCACCAAATCGAGCGCGAATATCAAGCGACTCCATAACGGTGACTCCCCTCCACCGAATAGAGAGCCTCTATATGCGATGCGACGACTCTAATTTCATCTCATTAACCGAATTCTCATTCTAATTTTTAATTTTTTTGTGCAGGGGATTACTCAGTTTTTTGCTGACCTGAATTTTTTGTGTGCATGGTATTTAAGTTCCGAGGGGTATGATTATTTTTTTTTTGTTTAAAAAGTTTTAATTTGGTGATTTATTTGATGAGATTTTATTGGTTTTGGCTTTAGGTGTACGCAAGTGAGAGATGGATTATTTGGTGGCCTCAATTTGGGCTTCAAAACCATAGCAGGACAGGTAAACTGACTAGCAACATAAAATAACTTGGCAAATATGCAACATTAAATTATTTACTATAAGAGAAAATACTATCGTGAAGTGTTTCCCTTCACTGGTTATTAGAAACCATGAATAACATCATATAAGAACTTTTAGTGTATGTTTGGATATATATGATTGAGATGACTGGAATTTACCAGTGAATGGTCCAAACTCTCCACTCAAGAAAGACAGCTAAAATAAATTTTTTATTTATTCATTTTGATTTTTTTTTATAGGTGCAATGGAGAGACAAAGTGGGGATAAAAGAGATGATTAGCTTCGATTAGAGTTTTGAGAATTTCATGTATTTCATTTTGGTTGAAATAATAATAAGAGGTATTTCAATTGTAAACCGGGTCTCAGACAAACAAATGTTTAGATTATTGGTATTGTAGATATCTTCACACATGCACTTGAGTTAACATTGTATTTAAACATGCTCATAGTGGTTATGGGATTAGAGTAAGCTCTATAAAAACTATATGATAATGTCCTTGCATAACTATTACAAGCATCTAAAAGTGATGCTGAAGTTAAAAAAAAAACTCTATGCAGTGTTTCTAACAAACTATATGCATTCTAGGTAAGTTCAAGCTAATGATCAAAAAGACGATGGCAGAGCTTAAAGGTAGATATACTGCTTTCTCATATAATATGTTTGCTACTTCAATTAATTTGCTGAACCTCCAAAACTATTTTATATAATCAAACTAGGTGCGCCGTTCCGAAGAAGTGCCGTAGGCACGTGTCAACGGACAAACCTAGTTAAATATCAAAGCTTAATCTTAGGGTTTGAATAATTGTTGTCTGGATCGAAATTAATTTGTTTTGAATAAAGAAGTTGTTTATGCATGAAAGATTGATATTTTGGTTAAAGAAATAAATTTAATGAGAACATATGTTGGATCTTGTTGTTTAATTCAATAGGCATGTTTTAAAAGATTAAAAGATGAGATTTTTAATGTTTATTTCGATGTTTTAATACTAATAAAATTCTTGATGATATACCCTAATTGTTGTGTATGCAAAGTATTTAAGGAAAGTAATTTATATGGAAAAAAAAACAAAATTCATTGGGGGCTAGGGTTTTGAAATAAAAAACCCTAGGGTTAGGTTTCGGGTGAACAGAACAATGCAGGTTTCGGGTGAACAGTAACCACAGCAGCAGCTTGCTGTTTTTTTGGCTTTCGATTGGATTTTTTGGTGTTTCGAGTGGGTTTTGTGTGTAGCTTTGTGTGCTAAGTTTGTGTGCTAAGGTTGGGGGACCCTAGTACACAAATAGATGAGTATATATATGTGTTTAAACTAATATTTGTGTGAAGTTTAATGGAGTTTTGATAGAGTTTAGAAGTTGTTGAATTTCAGATTTTGTCGAAATCTAGTTGCAAGTTTCAAATACATTCAAGTAACGTTTTGAGGAAATAAATCTATGTTTTTAGAGATTAAATCAGTTTTGAGGGATTATATATTCAGTTTTGAAAGATGAAAACTTTGAGTTCTAAAGGAGGTATTTTCAGTTTCCAAAAGAGGTAAATTTCAGATTTTTGGAACAAAAGAATTTCAAATTTTTGGGGATGAGATCCCATATAATTAAGAGGCTTGTTTCAATTTGAATTGATTGAATCCCTAATTGAATAAATTGAACTTAGGGATGATTGGGAAGTGAGATTTGAAAGTTGATTTTTAAAAAAATTTCGTAAAGTGATTATGTTTCCATATTTGAAAGAATCTTTTTTGGTGCTATGAGTTGATTAAAATAAACGTGATTAATAAAGAGTTTTGTATATTAAACCAATTTGGGTTTTGACTTGAGAGTTAGGGTTGTAATGAGAACCCTAGAAATATTGTTGTGGATTTCGAGTTGTGAAACTCTAGAGGTTGAGTGGGACCCTAGCATGCCAGAAAATGAGATATTGTGGAATTTGGCCAGTGAGATTTTTGTTATTGATTTGGTAGAGCTAAGTCAGGTAGAGTACACCAACTCTAGGGTGAACTATGATTTTATTTAATTGAATGTAATAAACATTAGGACAAGCACTAGTGGAGATGTGATAGATCTTGGGAAACGTAAGTATGGTCTATGTTGCCAGTCGGACGGATGTATTCTGGGACTGTGTATTTGTTCTGTCTCTCTAGTATGTTCGCGAGTCGAGGTTCGACAGGCCTTTTCGCAAAATGTCTAGAAGTGAGATGGATTTGGTATGCTAGCGTGTCGAGGGATGGCAGGCTTATTCACGGAACATACGGTATGTTCACGCATCAAGCGTCGACATGCCTATTCGCAGAACGTACGGTATATTCGCGCGTCGAGGGTCGGCATGCCTATTCGCGGAATGTACGATGAGGGTTGGCAGGCCTATTCGCGGGGTACACGACAGGGTGGTGATTCTCCAGAGTTAGAGTGATGCTTGCTGGTTGAGGGTAGAAGTCTGGCGGGTAGATACCGGAACGTAAGCCTATTCGCTGAGTATCTAGATATTGTTTCTATCACCGTAGTAGGTTAGTTTCATAACGAGCGATTGAACCCAATAAAGTGGAGAATGATAAGGGCTTGCACCAGACCTATGTAGTATGGGATGCATAGAATCCAACAAGTATGCATTAGAAATCATCATAGATATTTGTGTTTCTTGATTTATTTTATGCATGCTTGCTTTCTGTTTTCATCTCATACACTTGACACTTAGCCTAACTTCACTTGTTGTTCTATGTTCGATTTATTATTGTTTATGCATCATTTATTATTGTTTTATTGATATGCATCAAGTTTGTGAATGTGAGATTTAGACGTATCACTATTACTATAGTTGACGTCAGTTACATTTAACTGACGTGCCCACTTTCAATAGACTCTTGTAGGGTTTTCAGTTTTGGATCGCATTGATGCAAATAAAGCTTGGACTATAAATGTGAATTGAAGATGCTATGTGTTGTAAAGATTTGTAATTAATGTATTGATTCCGATGTGTTTTGTAAGAAGAAATGATGTAATAAAAAGTTTTACTTTTTCCTGTATTTGATATTGTGTTTATGATTGCAATTTAAGTTGAATCTGGAAATTGTGCCACTTATTTCTGATTTTTATTTATTGAAAATTTGGGGCGCTACAAAAATCTTTCGCCGAGTCACACAAGCGTGCCGAACGGCGAGCTTGTGTGACTTGTAAGGAAAATGGCTTGAGGTCCATGCCAAAGGGCAAGGACCGGTGTAGCTTGTAGGGAACGTGGTTCGAGGTCCAAGCCGAAGGGCGAGGACTTAGGCAGCATGTAGAGAAGCTATCTCGATGTAACGCCCCGAATTCCAAACATATGTATTTCGTAGCACAAACAGAATCTTTTACTTCAACTTCGTACAAAAATACAAGGAATTTAAAACTTTTCATTTACAACATCGTTCTTTATAGTAGCACAGCAGAAATAAATAAGTACAATACACATATGATAATGAATGCTCTTCAATCTTGTAACATCTCTCACAGTGACTTCAAATCCATGCCAAATCCAATCCTGCAACTAGGAAACTTTGGGCACGTCAATTGAATGCAACTGACGCAAGACTATAGTGATCCTCAACTTTAACAATCGCAAACTTGATGCACAAAATCAATAATGACAAAGATGAATAAGAACAGATAGTGAATATAATCTAAGTGTATAAGTGTATGTCATGAAACAGAAATCAAATTGCATAAAACAAGTATCCAATAAAGCAACAAATGCACACAATGCACACTAATGAACACTTGTTCGGTTTCTATGCATCTCATACTACATAGGTCTGAGGGCAAGCCCTTATCGTACTTATCATTTTAGGGTTCAATCTCTCGCCATGCAACCTAACCCGATGACTGTACTCCAACACGTAATTACGTGTGAGTCGCACTCCCAGGATATTGGACCTTGCCGACATACCCCTAGCCCACACATCCTGGATTTGTCGGGCGTATCCTCAGCCACGAACCCCAGCAACTCGATCTCCCGCAACTACGAGCCAGGCCTACCCCTAGCCCACCTCAATGGATTTACCGGGCGTATCCTGTCCATCCCGAACATTCCTAGGAACCGCAAGCTCTTTACCGGACATGTTCGTCCTTGTTTTCAGCCATAACAGGACCTACTGCCTGTCCTTAAGTCAAAAATAGATAATTACCATCTAGAGCTAGCTTACCCTATCGGACTTAAATCAACACACGAGAACATTAGCCCATACTGGCCACTTCTCAAACATTCATAATAACAATTTTGTCGGTACCCCGAGTCTCGATCAGCCTCCAGATACCACACATCCTAAAATTCATAAACTTTCTAGGTCATCCCTAACCACTTTTGTAATCAATTACAAATTTCATTCATTCATACACTCAATTCATCTCTTATTCATTTCATCCAATTAGTCATCCTCAAATAACTAGATAAAATTTTCCATACTGTTACAATAGGACTTCAAGAGCCTCAATTCAATGAACATCATCTTGGTTATAATATCTCAAATCTAATTATCAAATATGTACTAAAACTGTTAATTCAAATATGGATTTTCATCAAATCTTAATTCTCCAATATCCTAATATCCTTTAAAATCATCTCTATTCAAATTCTTCAAATCAAATCACCAAATGTGTTTAATCCTTTATCTAAGTGGGAAAGTTAACCCAAAAAGGTTTGTACAAATTACCATCAAAATGTTCCCAAAAAAATAAATTTATATTTCCAATATACTAAAAAACAGTAAATACTACCAAATTCGAGCTCACAAGACTCAAACCTACAATCTCAAAGATCCTAGGCCACTTGCACTAACCAATAATCCAAAACTATTTCTTTATCAACTTCTTTTCAAGGTAACAACATATATGTATAAACCACTATTTGCATGCTCAACTTGAGACATCAACCCAATGGTATTGTAAAAATCATATAAATTCCAATACTACTCCAAAATAGATTTCTTAGTGTCATACAAAACTTGAATGTGTCTACTACAACACTATAGTTAAGATCATCTAAATCTATCCTCAATTTCTTCGTCTAAATTCATTTGCAAAACAGTAGGCTCAAAATCCGAAAACTGCAGCTCATGCTACTTGTAAAAATCACAGAAAATTCTATTCTTCATGAAAATTTGTGTTCTTTAGCTCAAATTAAAGGTATATACAAGTCTACTATAACTTTATAGTTATAAGTTTCTCCAAAATATTGTGTCTATAACCCTGAATTCTTCAAAATCTACAGTAGGGTCGAAATGTCATACAGACTGTCACGTGTTCAACATTGTAAAATTCATTATAAATTCTATTCTTCATGGAAAATTGATTTCTTAGACTCTAAAGAAAGGTTAATAAGTCTACTTCAACTTCTTAGTTTTGACCTTTCTCGAAATACTTCATCTAAGATGCTTGAATGATCAAAATCCGAAATATATACAAATTTCTAGCAACTTGCCAAACTGCCAACCAGCCCTAAGTTTGAATTTTATTAAAATAGTAAATGAAATACAAATATTATGAAATTTTAAGGAGTTGTTCTTTACATTTACGAGATGCTCTGATAAAAACATTATCTAGATTCCAACAAGTTTAATAGATATAATTTTCTGAAGTGCAACTAAAACATAAAACATAAACTTATAAAAATGCCGTCAAATCAATTATATCATAATTTCACACCTTTAATCAACAATACATAGTCTAAACATGAATACTCAATCTATATAAGTTATCAAGCATCTAACAATTTACACATATATATTTTACAATCTAGCATTCTACTAATAAAATTATATTAGAAAGTTGGAGAAACACCCACCTCAAAAAGACCTCATAGTAGTTGAAACCCTTAGCAAAAGCTCCAAGAGACTCCACAAGCACAACCTACATGCTTCTATGCCAACCCCAAAAGCAAAAAAAATAGAAAGTCCCCTCTCTTGAGTCTCTTTTGTTTGATTTATTTTTGTGTTCATTTGGGATTAAGATAGGGGGGTATTTATATGGGAATTTGGGAGTAGTTTTAGCAACTAACCACCCATTATCCCACTCACTCACCCACACACTCACTCACTCACACTACTCACAAACCCACTCACCCTCATTCTCTCCAATATGCAGCCATTTTTTAAAGAGTGCACATTGCACGTGTGCACTTGTGCATGTGTTTTGTACACTTTCTCAATTCATTTTCACTTTTATTATTTTATTCCATTTTAACTTCTTATATCTAATAAATACTCATATTAAATTTAGTATAATTAGCCTACTGAAATTTGTAGTGCATAACTTTATAATAAAATAGCACAATTTGCGCGTGCATTAAAAGAAACACGTATAAAGCACATGCTAATAAATTTTCATATATTAAAAGAACTCAAGAAAAAGAAAGATGTCTAGGACAATCGAAATAAAAAATATGTAAAATATGTTTCATTAATTCTATATATGTATACAACAATATAATCAACACGTGCATAGAAAACACGTGCACCACATGTGTAAAAATATATTTGAGTCAAACTAGGAGAAAAAAATGAATTTCAATTTATGAAATGAATTCGAACAAGTTATAAAATAAATAATTGAACACGTAGAAAATTTTATATCATTACATGTAATGGTAGAATATACGAAATCGACACATGTATTGAAAGCACGTGCAATGCATGTAGAAACACAAAGATTAAAATAAATGTTTAAGTTGGCCAGAATAGGATAAAAATGAATTTTAAGAAGACAAAAAATGTATAAATATTTGAAATGCATAAATATGTAGGACATTTATTAAAATACGTTACGAATATTACTCGTATCAGTACAAAATATATGTGCGTAACACCCGTAGAAATAATTGACGTAACTTTTTTTTTGCAGGGTGTTACACTCGAATCCAAGCTGAAGGGCGAGGACCGTGTAGCTTACAGAGAAGCTATCTCGAGATCCAAGCCGAAGGGTGAGTACCTGTGCAGCTTGTAGAGAAGTTGTCTCAAGATCCATGCCGAAGGGCGAGGACCTGTGCAGCTTGTAGAGAAGCTGTCTCGAGGTCCAAGCCGAAGGATGAGGACCTGTACAGCTTGTAGAGAAGCTGGCTCAAGGTCCAAGCCGAAGGGCGAGAACCTGTGCAGCTTGCAGAGAAGCTGGCTCGAGGTCTAAGTCGAAGGGCGAGGACCTATGCAGCTTGGATAGAACCTGGCTCGAGATCCAAGCCGAAGGGCGAGGACCTGTGCAGGAGGTCCAAGCCGAAGAGCAAGGACTTGTACAGTTTGTAGGGAAGCTGGCTCGTGCTCCAAGCCAGAGGGCAATGACCTGTGCAGCTTGTAGAGAAGCTGACTCGAGATCCAAGCCGAAGGGGGAGGACCTATGCATCTTGTAGCAAAGTCGTCTCGAGATCCAAGTCGAAGGGCGAGGACCTATGCAGGAGGTCCAAGCCGAAGGGCAAGGACTTGTGCAGTTTGTAGGGAAGCTGGCTCGTGCTCCAAGCCAAAGGGCAAGGACCTGTGCAGCTTGTAGAGAAGCTGTCTCGAGATCCAAGCCGAAAGGCTAGGACCTCTGTAGGAGGTCCAAGCCGAAGCGTGAGGACTTGTGTAGTTTGTAGTAAAGCTGGCTGGTGCTCCAAGACCGAAGGTGAGGACCCGTGTAGCTGGCTCGTTAGTGTAGAATTCCAGGCCGAGCGGCGAGGACATGAGAGATTGAGGAAAAGCTCTCGTTATTGTTGAAGTCCAAGCCGAGCTGCGAGGACGTGCTAGTTTGCTAGTAGCAAGCTCGAGGTTAGTGTCCAGCGTCGAGCTTGGGCAAAAGTTGAGACATTTTAGATTGTTTTAAAGAGAAATTGCCTTGCCTTAAAGAGAAATTGCCTTGCCTTTATTCAATTCAAAAGAATATGTGTAGCACCTATACAATCATGGATTTCCCTCATGGAACTTAATAAGATGCTTGGCGTTCCAGGGTCTCTTAAGTGCCATGTCCCCCAGTCTTTGAGTCGGTACGTGCGCGGATGCACCACGTGGGAGACCTTATACGGGACCTCCCAATTCGGAGATAGTTTACCCTTCTTTGTAGGGCCGGAGATAGCCAGCTTCCTAAGAACAAGGTCGCCCTCCTTAATGTCGATCAGATGGATTTTCTTGTTATAATACTTTTCGAAACGCTGCTGATACGTGTTTCTTCTGATGGCGAACGTTTCACGAACCTCATCAATCAAGTCCAAGTTTGCCCTGAAGTCACTTGAGTTCGATTCTTCGTGGAAGCTCATGAACATAAGCAAGGGGAGGCCAATTTCTAAGGGGATGACCGCCTCGATCCCATAGGTCAAGTTGAATGGGGACTCGCATGTTGGGATTCTCTTGGTTGTTCGGTGCGACCAAAGGACACTCGGTAACTCCTACACCTACAGTCCCTTGGGGGATTAGTTCAACCATTTTTTGATACCGTCAAGAATTTGGCGGTTGGCATTTTCAGCTTGGCCATTCGATTGAAGATGAGATATTGACGAGAAGTGCTGCTGGACCCCGAGGTCTTTGCAGAACTTTCGGAAGTTTCTGTCGGTGAACTAGGTTCTCTGTCTTATATAATGAAGACTTGTATTATTTTGCATAATATAATTGTCGAGGACGAACGGGAAGAAGTACTACATGATTATGTGTAGCGCCCCGAATTTCCAATATAATAAACTCAGAAATACGTGGTACAATTCCCAGCATCTACCTCAATGTAATAGTAAACATAGCCAAACACAAATAATTTTTCAACTTTTATTACATCAATTCTTTACATAGCACATCGGGAAATTAAACACCTTGAATTACAATTTCTCTCTTTTACAACACATTCTTTTACAATATCCATAAGCCATATTATCATTCTACCGCATGCATCCAAATCCCAAGCTATCGATACCTACCTGTAAAACATGAGGCTAGAGATAACCCTAACCCCCAAAACAATAGGGGTCAGCCATAACGGTGTGAGTAACATCAAAAGAAATACAATATAATAAATCACAAAGAATAAATTCATAATCAACACATTTCCACAGTCGTAACACATGGAAAATTAAATAACGATAAATAAAGCATGAAAACATCAAGTGAAACTAAGCTAAGTGTCAAGTATAGGAAAAACAGAAAACAAACATGCATAAAACCAAGTCAAGAAAACACGAATGCAGTATGATGACTCTCTAATGCATACTTGTCGGATTCTATGCATTCCATACTACATAGGTCCGGTGCAAGCCATTATCGTTCTCCACATTATATGGTTAAATCACTCGTTATGCAACTAATCCTACTACGGTGATAGAAACAAGATTCCGTGAATAGGCCCACTGACCCTCGATATGCGAAGGCACTATATGTTCCGTGAATAGGCCTGCTGACCCTCGACACGCGAACATACCAACTGTCCTCTCGGGACACAACAACACACAGTCCTGGAATGCATCCGTTGGACTAACCCCAGAGCATATACATACGTTTCCCAAGTTCTATCACATATCCACTAGTGCATGTCCTTAGGTTGGTTATTATTAATTAAAATACAATTTCCCCTCTCTAAAGTTGGTGTACCCTGCCGGACTTAATTCCACCAAAACAACCCCAAGACCCAGCTGGTCAAAATCCACAAAATCTCATTTGCCGATTCACAGAAATCCCACTCAACTTCAAGAGACTCACAACTCAAATATTAACACAAAACCTTTCAATAAAACTTTTAATTCCATCATCGAAACGTTTATATTAAAAAAAACTTCTTTAAATCAAACAAATCCAATTTTATGCAAATACTCACAAATTTCCAGAACTAAAATCTAATATTAAATCTCTTTAAACAACTGAGTTTCACATTTTGAAATTATATAAAATCATAAAACTTCAATTGCTTCGAAAACCATATAAAATCTGCTTTCTAAAGCCATAGAAGTTCAAATTAAGATCTATTATAACCAAAATATAACACTTTGTAAAATACAGTAATCTGTAGTAAGAACTTCATCTAAAACAGTAGATCAATAATCCGTAAGTTCGAAGAAATAATCATTCAAGAAAAACGACGAAAACTTAACAAAACAGCCCACACAGCAGCTATTGGTCGACTGTCAAAATAATTCAAAAAGTCAGCGGTCGACCGACATGCTAAAATTTCAAAATCTCGCAATAGACAGTCGACTGTTAATTTAGTATAAAAAATGGACGGTCGACTGTCGGCTGATACTCAGACAACTTTAAAATTTGTGCACTTGAATTGATACTTCGGTTATAATCTTGAAAAGCATAAATTTGTAAAAACAAAAATCCTGACATGATCGAATACAACTTGTCTAACATACTGGAGTTTATAAATCAAATCAAAATCTCATCGTACGAAACATCAAATTTCCATCAATCTTTCTTCGAAACAGTAAAACTTGTTCGTATATATATATATATATATATATATATATATATATATATATATATATATATATATAGGTTTATGCAGTAGTTAGAACATCAAGAAGTCACTGATTATAAATAGTATATGGTTCAATTAAATCTCAGAATCAATACAATCAAGATTTAATCGAAATTTCACAAAACACCAAGAAAATCAATTTTGGCCTACACAAGTCAGATCCGAAAAATACCCATGTTCTAATCATTCAAAACTTGATTCTTTGATCTCAACATCCTCTTACAAATTATTTAAACACATATACAAACTAGTTATATCAAAATAAACCAAAAGTCTACTTGAAAACTTCACAAAAATTAACTTTCTCCCCTTCGGCCTGCACATCAGATCCGAACTCAAACCCCAAGCTTTCAATGTATACAAACTTAATATTTTTTATTCAAAAGTCCTTTTACAACTTGTTATCTACATATAAAACTAATTAGATTAACTTTTCCATGATTATATGCATCTACAACTTCATTTAGTCAAGTTTTTCTCCATCAAAATTCTCAAACAGTATATATATATGATAAAAAGTAAAATACTCTTCTTTGTTCAAATTTGTGCATCTCCGTCATATAATCTTAATATATATACAATCAAACAACAAGAATAATAAAGAAATAGCATGCCCATTGTTGCCGCTAAATTTGGTGTAGGGGCAAACATATAGTATTTGTGGATTCTTAGGGAAACTGAATAGTAGACCTATATACCTGTTCCGCCGGGGTCTGATCGTCGCTCCCGCCGTACACCTGCAAAAAGTGCGAGACACTGGGGTTGTTCCCGGCGATGCACCCTCCGATGCTCAAGTCAGTAATCTAGGAAGACTATGAAAGAGCGCAAAAACTGGAGAAAGATTGATTACCTCTTAATGGAGATGGATGGGGGGTATTTATAGGCATCTTAGGGAACAGATTAGGCATGTAATTCCTGTGTATAGATAAGGAATGTAATCCCTAATTCTCAATGAAAGGATAGATATGAATCAGGGCCGTTGATTAATATTAATCAGAAACCCTAATTCTATCCTGCTGGACCGGGTTTGTTGCGGGTGGAGACCCGCACCCAGTTGAGGTGGATCCGTTCGCGGGTTATGGTTCTTTGGGGAGGAGAACCAGTACCCGCTTCAGACCCGTTTGTAGGTGAAATTACCGTTTTACCCCTGGGCTTCAGGATTCGTGCCCAATTTGGATGGTCTCAATTAAACCCCCATTTTTAGCCACATCACGAGCCCCCCACTCCTAAAGGCTGGGGGTGATCAGTCTTTGAGGAGTAGTTTGACTGTTTCAGTGGCTTGTGGAGTTGTATCAGAATCCAAATGGGGGATTTTGAGTCTTGAAGTGGGTAGTAAGGTAACTTCTTCTTTGAAGCCATATGATGTTCTGAAGCCGTATCGAGTATTTGACAGCTTTTATCTATTTTTTCGGGCTATTTATTTAATTTTGCGATGCGTTAACTAATCGTTCGGGGGGGCTTAACAATACATTCTAGGCAATAATTGTTCGTTCAGGGGCTCAAAAATATCCCCCCGAATTTTTAATTATTTTCTAGAATTTTTAGTTAATTTTCCCAAATTTTTAGCAATTTTTCGCAATTTTTAAATAAATAAAACAATTTAAATAAATAAAAAATGGTTTTTAAATACCGATTAATGATGTGGCGCAATCTGGACCCTTGATCAGTGCGGAGCGCGAATTTCTGAGTTATCAGATGATCCCTGTTCCTCGGCAGTCTGTTTCGCCGTAAACGAGGGTCGGCTCCTCGGTGCCTCGGCTCGGAAGATTGGCTCCTTGGCTCGGAACCCTCTGAGGTACGTGGCGTCATCTGGGCCGTTCATCTTAGCGCGGATCCCCAAAAAATGCTATCTTGTCGTTTAGTGGACGTGGCAAGATCTGAACCGTCCATCATGACGAGCGCGCTTTTCGACAAGATCCAACGGCTAATATGGGTCGGAGCGTTTTTTTGCCATATATGAGGGTCGGTTCCTCGTCCTCTCAGCTCGGCAGACTTTTCCGTGGCATAAGAGGGTCGGTTCCTCACCCTTTCGGCTCGGCAGTGTAACACCCCGAATTTCAAATAAGGATAAATTCGAGATTTCACAGAATCTTTACTTCACTTCGTACAATTTTACAAGGAAATTTAAAACTTTTTCATTAATACATCAGAGTTCAATTACAACTTGGTTTTACACAACGGAAGAATGAAATTTACAATAAAACATTTACAACATCTTTAAAATAAAAACAGCATCAGCATATCCACTTCATAGCTTCATGAATGGTCCTTTACCTGCATGTTAATCTGTGGGCTCGTCAGTTACTTACAACTGACGAAATGTTATACACGGCTATCCTCTCTATGCCGGGAATAGTATAACGATCTCATACTTTAACAAATCACAAAAAAAGATTGAATGAACAAGTAAAGTGTCAAAAGTGATTATTCTAAATATAAGTGTATGTCATGCCTTAATGCCTAATGCACACAATTCTACACTAGGATGACACTAATGCACACTTGTTCGGATTCTATGCATTCCATACTACATAGGTCCGAGGGCAAGCGCCTACGTACTCCACATTGAAGGGTTCGATCCCTCGCCATGAGACTACCCAGTAATAAAACAAGTTTTAGAGTTATTTCACAGATACGGATCTCAGCCTCCCTGGCTATAAATACAGATCCCAGCCTCCCTGGCTATTATATCGTGAGAATAATCCCGTAAATGCCCCTCTAGCCCCGGTATATACATATTCTTTGGAGTATGGTAAACATCCGTCGACTACCCTAAGTCCCGGATAAAATACAGTCCATCTCCTATGGGGCAACCACGGTCCACCAACTGGGTCTATAGCCACGGAGATCCACCGTCGATTATATAGAAACACCCATTTACGTTTGCACATGTCTATTACATCTTCACCTAGGTGCCTAATTATTTTCTTAAGTTCAAGACATGAATGTACTATCACCCTGGAATCAGTTTTACCTCATACCGGATTTATTCACAAAATACGAGATCGCCCGACGGCATTATCTCAAAATCACATCAATTCTTTCTTTCGAAATTACCGGTAACCGAAGTCTTACTAATTCTTAATCATAATCTTTCATGTACCGGGAACATGGGTACACATACCCTTTCATAATCATGTCTTGACTTAGATATTTTCATGTCTCTAGCTTGTTCTATGTCTCATTTAGCATCAATCGTAATTCTCTTATAGTTCATTCATGAATCAACAACAATAGTAATTTCATTAGCAAATTTTAAACTCATGAAGCCTCTCCAATTAATCAACTACAATCTCTTCAAGAGAAAATAACTCACTACTTAATCAATGTTCTATTCATGATTCACTTATTCTCAATTCTTTCCAACAAGAATTCTATTCATGTATTCATCTAATTTAAACTCATTAACAATTTGAGTGCACATAGAAATCTAGAATTTCACATTCAACATAATTGCATAATCTCAACAAGAGAAACTAATTTTCACATCAAGCCCTTTTTTTTTATAAAAGAAAAATCATATTCTTAAAATAATTAACTTAAGAGCAAAATTTTATTTTATCTTCAAATATCTCTTTACTTCTTAAATATACTTGGAAAATTCTATAACTAATTTCACTATATTCTATTTCATTTTATAAGAGTTCTAAAATTTTTTCCCAATTTTGTTTGTATTAAAATCTCATCAAAATACCAAAAGAAAACATCAAAAAATAAAAATGGGCAGCCAGGGATTCGATCCCGTGACCCCTCAGGCAGTGCCTACCGCACACACCACAAGCCAAGAGTCCAGGTGGACTTTGGTGTCATCATTCTCCTTCAAAATATTTATATATAAGCTTCTCGGGTTGGGTTCTATTTAAAACAAAATTAAAAAAAATGTTTTGGGCTTGACAGGAATCGAACCCGAGACACATAAGAAGACCAGCGCACGCCAGACCGCTAGGCCGAGCGCGCCTCACGATACAAATAGTCTGTCTAGGCTTTTGTTAGGGTTTTCCCGTTATTCCATTTCCATAAAAAAAATAAGTATATTCGGTTCCCCATTGTTCTAACCCTTCTTATTAGACTGAAATAGACTTATAAGAACTGAGATTAATCTTGGATAGTCACTCATATTTTTCTAATCCATATTTTTGATGATTGATTTAACTTTCAATATTTCTCCTTATTAGAAAACAATATTTGCATCTATCCATTTTGATTATTGGAATCAATTTAAAAATAAATCTGTTGTGCACCAACCATATTATAAAACAAATACATTCTTTAAACTATAAGAGAGATTTTCACAAATTTTCTTACAAAATGTACAAAATAACAAATATCATAGTATGATTCATGACAATAACTTATTTTGTTATTCTCTCTTTCTTATTCATTAATCAACATGACTCTAGAGCATAAACTAAACAACATTTTCCAACAAATTTCCCATACAAAAAAAATACACTTTTAACATGCATAACATTTTACAAGCATTCTAACATGATATATGGTATTAGCTCTTTAGTCAAAAATTCCTATTATTTGTTTAATCATAACAATATTGTTCTCATTCATAGCATGTAATACTAACATGAAATTTTAGCTACATATCAAAACAAAGTGTTCATATCGTATCACTAGCATGCATAGTTCTAAATTAGAAAGCATGAGAACCCACCTTGATTGAAGCTTGAAAACTACGCGAGAATGGTTCCTTCTTGCTCCTATCTTCACAAGCACCTCCTAGTCCTCTTCTCCTCCTAGCAAAAGCTCCAAGCAAGAGAACACTTCTTCTTCTTACTCTCTTTCTTTTTTCTTTTTTTTTCTTCTCTTTTCTTTTCTCTCTTTCTTTCTTACTTATTCTTATTTTTGATGTGTGAAATGAAAATGGGTAGGGTGCTATTTATAAGATATGTAGAGGGTTCAATTTGCAAAAACACACCCCTAATAAATTACCCAAATTAATTTACCAACACTTCATATTTCATAACTCCTAAAAACTCCTAATTTTTCATCTCCCCACTCTCTAATACTCAACTCCCATCTCTTCACATCCCAAACTCCCAACTCCAATCTCTTCCTCTCCCTCCCGGATTACCAAACAGCAAAGAACAAAAAAAAATTTCTCTGATGTTTCCTTCATGAGTGGGCCCCCATTCACAAATACAATTTCATCTTATTCACCAATTAACATGCAGCCCATTTCTTTAGCATACTGTGCTATCCTTCTTCAACCCAAACTGTGGGCCCCCATCTCCTACACACTCACCATATTTAATCAAATGCCATACATACTACCCTTCTTTACCAAACCAATCTTATACTATATAACATATATACATATGTATTATTATTATTATTATTTTGAAAACTACGGATGTTACACACACTCCGAAAATTATTTTGAAAACAACTACGCTTAAATGTGCACACCGAAACCACGTGCATCGCACGTAAAACATGAAAATGCAAAAATCGACTTTATTGATGAAAAGTTATTAAATATAATTGAAAATAATATAAGCAAAAATTATATTTACTAATTTACATATATTTCCTGATGAAATCATAACACGTAGAAAGTACGTGCAATATACGTGCAGAAAATCGAAAAATGCATTTTAATCAAAATAGGGAGAAAATAAATTTCAGTTTTATAAAATAGATTTAAATACATAAAAATAAATAATTTAAACCTATAGAAAACATTGTACGTAGTGGTGGAAACACGTGCATCAAAACACGTAAAAAGCACGTAAATCCCAGGGATTGAAATATAATATTTTAGTTGACTGAAATCAATACGGAAAATGTATAAATAGTACGAATCCAAAATATGTAGCGAAACACATTACAAAAATATACGTGCGTAACACCCAGGGGCAAAATTGTAATTTCCAATTTTGCGGGGTGTTACAGGCAGGCTCTTCCGCAGCATAAGAGGGTCGGTTCCTCGTCCTTTCAGCTCGGCAGGCTTTTCCGTGGCACAAGAGGATCGGTTCCTCGTCCTCTCGGCTTGGCAGACTCTGCTACGGCACAAAAGGATCGGTTCCTCGTCCTCTTGGCTCGGCAGACTCTTCCGCAGCATAAGAGGATATGTTCCTCGTCCTCTCGGCTTGGCACATGTAGCTCGGAATAAGCCGAAGTACGTGGCATGATCCTGAGCGTCCATCTCAGCGCGGGTCCCCAAAAAACACTATCTTGTCGTTTAGTGGACGTGGCGAGATCTGAACCTCTGATCAGTGCGGAGCGCGAATTTCTGAGTGATCAGATGATCCCTGTTCCTCGGCAGTCTGTTTCGCCGTAAACGAGGGTCGGCTCCTCGGTGCCTCGGCTCGGAAGATTGGCTCCTCGGCTCGGAACCCTCCGAGGTACGTGGCGTCATCTGGGCCGTTCATCTCAGCGCGGATACCCAAAAAATGCTATCTTGTCATTTAGTGGACGTGGCAAGATCTGAACCGTCCATCATGACGAGCGCGCTTTTCGACAAGATCCAACGGCTGATATGGGTCGGTGAGTTTTTTCACCATATACGAGGGTCGGTCCCTCGTCCTCTCAGCTCGGAAGCTCGGTACCGTTGGCCGAGGCACTGAGTTGGAGATCTTGAAGGATGTCATTGACGGTTTGCTATATTCCGAGCCCAGTAGCTCGGCTGCTCGGCCAAGCTATTCGGTAGCTCGGTTAAGCGGGCCGGTGGCAGGCAATTCGGAAGGTGCACGTGGTCACATCTGGTTCGTTCATCATGGTGCGAATCACGAGGATGGGGTTCAGATCACGAAAAAACGGTATCTTGTCGTTTTGTGGGCGTGCGCAATCTGAACCGTCCATCGCATTCTGACGCGAATTTTGGGGAGATCCGACGACAAACTCGCATCGGAAGGATTTTTCTCCATAAACGAGGGTCGGTTCCTCGTCACCTCGGCTCGGGGGCTCAGTGACGTCGGCCGAGGTGTGGAGACTTTGAAGGATGTCTTCTACCGGTTCCTTTCTTCCGGGCCCAGTAGCTCGGCTGCTCGGCCAAGCTGTTCGGTAGCTCGGTTGAGCAGGCCGATGGCAGGCAGTCCGGAAGGATGATGTGGCCGGATCTGGTGCGTCCATCATGGTGCGGATCACAAGGATGGGGTTCAGATCACGAGAAAACGCTATCTTGTTATTTTGTGGGCGTGGCGCAATCTGAACCGTCCATCGAATCCTGACGTGAATTTTGGAGAGATCCGATGGCAAACTCGCCTCGGAAGGATTTTTCTCCATATACGAGGGTCGGTTCCTCGTCATCTCGGCTCGGGGGCTCAGTGACGTTGGCCGAGGTATGGAGTTAAATGTTTTGGAGGGACTCAGTAGCTCGGTTGCTTTGCCAGGCTGTTTGATAGCTCGGCTTGACAGACCGGTGGCCGAGTCGTGGAGATTTGAGGAGTTTTTACTTTTCAAAACGTCGCAACTCTCCGCTTGATGCTTTGGCTTCTTCGTGGGCTTTTTGTGTTCCCAAGGAGGCCCAACATCACTTTTGGGGTTATAAGTTTCCACTCTCCCACCCCAAGCTCATTTCTCACTTTTCACTCCAAGATTTCACTTTTACTCTCTGCGCTCTCTGCTAGCGGCGACTTTTGCTCCAAGGTGGTGACGCTAGCTGTCACGTGGGCCAGGCAATTTCCGGCGAGCACATTCCGACCGTGAACGTCACTTCAAAGGTCAGTCTACTACCCTTATCTTTTTTTCCTAGAGATGTCAAGAGTGAACTCGGGGAGTGGGGCCTCGTCTTCGGGCGATGATGGCACCGAGGAGAGGAGAAGGGCAGAGATCCGAAGGAAGGGAAAACAATTCGCCGAGCCGTCTGCGACCGAGGCGAGGAAGGAGAAGAAGAAGAGGAGGAGGGTGGCGGCCCAATCTGTCGTGGTCGAGGAGATCGTGGAAAATCCGAAGCAAGCACCCGAGATGGGACGATATCCATCTGTATTGTCCGGGCATTCGGGGGTCAGGCAGTACGAAGGCGACCTCTTGGAGAAAGCGATCTACGAAAAGTCGAAAGTCCTCGAAGAACCCAACCCGGCTCTTCCTACCGAAGCCGACGAGATTACTTCGGTGCTATCCGAGAGGGATCTCCTTCGGATCAGAAAGGGATTCGCCATCCCTCCGGAGTACAAGCTGATGATCCCCGGTGCCGAGATGCGAGCGAATTCCAAGTTGGCATCGTCGGACATGTGCATGTTCGACTTCGACTCCTTGAATGCCGGGCTACGTTTTCTGTTGCATCCCTTCATTCTCCAGATCCTCGGGTGGTTCTGCCTCGCGCCGACCCAATTTATGCTGAACACATGGCGTCACGTGAATGCTTTCCTGCTTCAGTGCCGCAAAGCTGAAGTCGGGCCGGACCTAACGGTCTTTCGAGGTCTGTATCGGATAAACCGGATGCACAAGACGGAGCATCGGTACTACTTGGGGCCGAGGAAGGGTGTTAGGATCATAGAAAACCCGGACTCAATCAAGGGCTGGAAAGAGAAATTCTTCATATTAAGAGGGGAACCAATATTGCAAGTTTCGACTCGATGGAAACCAGAGGTGCCCAAGTTTGCGAGAGCCGACCCCGTGCTGTCTGCGGCCGAGGAGGAGGTAGCGAGGAAGATCATGGCCCTCCCATTGTTGAGTTGGAGGGAGTTGACGGAGGAGGTGCTGTTCGGGTCCGGCCTTAGCCCCATCGACCCGAGTATGCTCCTGACATCTCATTTATTTTCGTTTTTCTTTCAGGTTTTTAGCTCGTCTTGCTGACAGTTTTTATTTTGTTTGGTGCAGAAGCGATGAAGATCGACTTCAACGCCATGATGGCCGATAGGTCCAAATTGGCCGGGGGTAGGAAGAGGAAGAGAGCGAGCGTGGTTGCCTCGTCAGCTCCGCAGCCCAAGGCCGCTTCGGCTTCCGCTTCAGCTCCTCCATCTACCGAGGCGTCTTTGGAGGTGGTTGTTGCCGAGGAACCCTCGGTGCCTGAGGCCCCGGCCCCCGTTGATGGGGCCTTTGATGTTAACGCGGCACTGTCGCTCGAGGCTCCGCCATTGACCGAAGCGGCTGAGGAGTTCCTGACCGAGCAGCACAAGCAGTTGTTTGTGCCGAACTGGCGGGTGAAGAATCACGACGGATTCCTCGGAAACTCGCAGATGTCGGTGCAGGTCGTCAAGCACCTGGCGACCCCAAAGGACAGAGCCGCACTGAAGGTGGGGATGGTCGGCGACGACACTTACGAAGTGGCTCGGTCGCTCGTATCGGTAAGTTTCTTATTGCGAATTTCTTCAAGTTTACTACCTGGCTTGTATATTCGCTTATCGTTGTCTTCACAGGCCACCTGCCACTTCGGCCACCTTCTCAAGACGTTCGCCGAGCAGGAGAAGGAGCTGAAGGTCGCCAGTGACAAAGACAGGGCGGAGAAGGTCAAGGCGGTTCGGCAACTCGAGGCCGAGCAGAGGCGAGTAAAGGCCCTGGAAGTCCGGGTCGCCGATCTTGTGGCCGACCTGGAGAGAGTTAAGGGGCGACTTGATGCGGAGTCTGCCAAGCTACGAAGGCTGCCGAGGAGCTGGCCGCGTCGGCGAAGTCTCTGGCCGACCTGAAGGCGGAGAAGGAGGCGCTGGCCGTGAAGATTAGGGCCGAGGTAGAGGCCGAGGCCGAGGCTGAGGTGAAGAAACACATGGCCAAGAACAAGGAGATGTCCTATCAGAGGGCACTCAACCATGTTCAGGAACGTGTCCCCTGCTTCGAGCGGGTCGGCTACAGACTGTGGCCAGGGTCGCCTTCAGGTGGTGAGGAGGAGGGGGCCGAAGACTACGAGGGGGAAGGCGATGACGAGGAGGTGGAGGCCGACCCTCCTGTGGCGACGCAGGTGGATCCCCAGGTCGAGGGGAGGAACGAGGAGCCATCTGGCGACGCGCCCGTGGTCGAAGTGGCGACACAGGTGGACCCCTGATCCCCTCGTAAATTTTTGTAGTTTTTGTTGTTTTGTTTTTTTCTTTTACAAACAGTGTAATGCCTTTTGCGGACTGGCCACCACTTTTGATGAATGAAAAAGGTGTTTTGATTTTGGACCTGTCTGTCTAAGTGTTTGGTTCGGCCATGTAGTTCTTCAATGTTGTCTCTCTTTCATTTCAGATTGCCGAGCAAACTCCTATCACCGCGGTGGCTCGGCATCGTGCAGAGTTATTTCAGCAGTCCCGGGAGGATCGCCTCGAGGTCGAGGTCCATCTGACGAGGTGAATACTTCATAATGTAGAGAGGAGGAACAGTGAGCTGTTGGTCGAGCTGCACCATCTGCGGATTGTCGAGGCCGAACTATCTGCGAAGGAGGAAGAGTTGGTCCGGGTTTCGGCCGAACGAGATGACTTTGCAAGGAAGGTAGAACAGTTGCAAAGGGTGACGGTCGACAAGAGCATCGAGGTGACCCACTTGCGCCGCGTTATATCTGACAGCGCCGAGTATTCCGGTTCGGCGAAACTTCCTCAATTCAAAGTGATTGTGAAGGACGACACGTTGAAGGACCGGATCATCGAACTGGAGGAAGAGGTTGCTCGGCTCAAACCTCAGCCGGTGAGGGCTAATGTCCGGAGCACCTCGTGCACTCGCGAAGAGATTGAGCGAGGGATTACGTTCTATCAACTTGCGAGCCGAACCTCCATCGTCAGTCGGACAGCAGCCGACGCCCAAAGTGGAGTAGCAGTGTCCTCGAGTGGTGCTTCGGTTGGAGCGACTGTCAGGGCCAGCGGTGAGGGGGCGTCTCGATTCGTTGGCCTAGAGACGAGCTCGGAGGTCAAGAAGCGCCGACCCAAGGTATCCCTGAACCGGAGCGTCCCCCTTCCGCGGAGGCAGTAAACGGGTCGTGTTGTGTCTTTGGGCCTCCAAACGGTCTTTTGTTGTAATCTTTTTGTAAATTTATCCAAGTTATATTAATGAAATTGGAGATGGCTTGCTTGTCGTAGTGTTGTAATTGTGCTAGCTAGGGTAGGCTTGAAATGAACCGCGAGGCGAGTGTTTGCTTCGTCGAGCATCTTGGCCTTGAAACTCACGCTTTAGCCGGGGTTCTGAATCTTGCTCGGCACCTTCCGGTGCGGCTCGGTGCTGCGACTGAGGTGTAGCTGTTTCGAAGCTGCGGCCACGCGGCCTGATTTGGGGTGCGGGCGCTTGGCCGTTCGAGCGTCGTTCTGAAAGGATGGGACCAGTTCCCTAACAGCATTAAATGGTGCTCCGGGATCTGTGGGGGTGTTCCACCTTCCCGAGGGCGTTGAGAGTGGTGCCCTTTAATAAATACGTGGCGCTTCAGCTCCCTAGGCGTGACTGTTGGACTCCCGAGGGTCATAATGACAGTCTCTTGGGGGACGGCTATAAGTACCACACCCCCCTTGTAGTTTTAGTCACTGCAATCTTGAATTCTAGTGGCATCGATGGTGTCTGCCCTTGGGCGGATGCCAGCCTTGTGAAAAATTCTGACCTCGAGAGGTTCGGAGGGGTGGTCACTCTTCTGTCTTGTTCTTCTCCCGCTCCTGACGGCCACGATGTGGGTGTCAGGGTCGGGGGAGGACAGGGCAGAAGAGTTGGTGACCGTAGTACGGACCCGAGGGAAAGGTTCTTCGGGAGGATGGGTTGTCGTTCTTCCACCATGATCTTCTCCTGACTCTGACGACTCCGATTTGGGTGTCAGGGTCAGGGGAGATCATGGTGGATGAGGTGATGACCAAAGTCCGGGACCGAGGGGAAGGTTCCCTAAAACCTTAACCCAAACTTTCTTTCGAGGCTCGGCTGGACACTCGCTCGGCGCGGATCGACTGCGCTCATGTGGCTTGGTGGCCGGAGTGACTGTTGCTGAAGGTTGGTTCTGATTGCCTGTCACTCGGCATTTGGAGCCGAGCGAAGTGAGGTGATCAGAGCCGTTGGATGGTGGCATGAATCTCGAGGCGGGTCCAGTTTCCAAGAAAACGCTATCTTGTCGTTTTGTGGACACGTGGCACAGTCAGGCCCGTTCATCACACCCTAGCACGCATTTTGAGATGATCCAATGGTGACTTTGCCTCGGAAGGATTTTCCGCCATATACGAGGGTCGGTCCCTCGTTCGCTCGGCTCGAGGATTTGAATGGATGTGTTCCTATCCGAACAATGTAATCCGAACCAGCGCTAGCGCTGCTCGATGGTTGTGGGAGCAGTTCCGAACGGCGATCCACTTCTGGCTCGCCTAAGGGCGAGCTGGGGAAGTAAAGTCGAGCCGAGTGTTGGACTCCGAACTATCGGTGTAGTTCAACGGTTGTGGGAGTAGTTCCGAACGGCGATCTACTTCTGGCTCGCCTATGGGCGAGCCGGGGAAGTAAAGTCGAGCCGAGTGTTGGACTCCGAACCATCGGTGTAGTTCAACGGTTGTGGGAGCAATTCCGAACGGCGATCTACTTCTGGCTCGCCTATGGGCGAGCCGGGGAAGTAAAGTCGAGCCGAGTGTTGGACTCTGAACTATCGGTGTAGTTCAACGGTTGTGGGAACAATTCCGAATGGCGAACTACTTCTAGCTCGCTTAAAGCGAACTTGCGAAGCAGAATCGAGCCAAGTGTTGGACTCTGAACCATCGTTAGGTTAGTTCAACGGTTGTGGAGCAATTCCGAATGGCGAACTACTTCTAGCTCGCTTAGAAGCGAACTTGCAAAGCAGAATCGAGCCAAGTGTTGGACTCCGAACCATCATTAGGTTAGTTCAACGGTTGTGGGAGCAATTCCGAATGGCGAACTACTTCTAGCTCGCTTAGAAGCGAACTTGTGAAGCAGAATCGAGCCAAGTGTTGGACTCCGAACCATCGTTAGATTGAAGAGTTAAAAGCAGAGAGATGTAAACAGTAGCAAAAATATGAAAAAACTTTATTTATTAATAACCAATGATCGGCCGCTTCTAAAGTTGCTAGCCGTTATTACAAGGAAAAATGAAAGAAAATCACTACAAGTAACAGGAAAGGAACGGTTCGTCATCTCGAAGTACTTAGAGAGGCGTTGCTGTTCTATCTTGGTATTTTAAGAGATGGTCGGCATTCCAAGTCCTGGGAATCTCCCTGCCTTCGAGATCTTCTAGTCTGTATGTGCCGGGGCGGATTACTTTAGAGATCTTGTAAGGTCCCTCCCAATTCGGGGCCAATTTGCTTTTTTGACCTGGGAACGAGATGGCCAACTTTTGGAGGACCAGGTCCCCTTCTTTGAGGTCCGTTGGGCCGACTCTTTTGTTGTATGCTAGCTCGATCCTTCTTCGGTAGCTTTGTTGACGTATGGCAGCTCTTTCTCGGATTTCGTCTATCAGGTCTAGACTTGCTCTGAGCTCTCTAGCGCTCTGCTCTTCTTCATAAGCTATCAAACGAGGAGAGGGTATTCCGACTTCTAGGGGGATGATGGCCTCGGACCCATAGGTGAGATTGAATGGGCTCTCACCCGTTGGGGTCCGTTTTGTAGTGTGGTAGTTCCAGAGCACGTTGGGAAGCTGATCGACCCACAAGCCTTTGGAACACTTGTCTAACCTCTTCTTAATGCCGGAGAGGATCTGTCGGTTGGCATTTTCGGCCTGGCCATTTGACTGAGGATGAGAGACGGAGGAGAACTGGTGTTGTATGGCGAGGTCTTCACATAAAGCTCGGAAGGCAGTCCCAGTGAATTGCGTTCTGTTGTCCGTAATCAGAACCCTGGGGACGCCAAATCGGCAGATCACGCTCTTCCAAAAGAATTGAACGACCTTGTTTTTGGTGATTGTGGCCAGGGGCTCGGCCTCTATCCATTTCGAGAAATAGTCGACTGCCACGACTAGGAACTTAAGCTGTCCGGGGACTGGTGGAAACGGCCCTAGTAAATCCATCCCCCACATTGCGAAGGGGATCGAACTTGATAGGGAAGTGAGTGGTGCTTGTGGAAGGCATCGGATGTCGGAGTATTTCTGACAGGAGCTGCATTGCTGAACGTGTCGTTCAGCATCCCGTAGGAGAGTGGGCCAGAAATACCCGTAGTTCAACACTTTGCACGCCAGGGTTCTAGAACCAGAATGGGCCCCGCCGATGCCCTCGTGAAGTTCTTGCAGGGCGTAGTCGGCTTGCCCAGGGGAGAGGCACCTCAGGTAGGGCCGACCGTCCACCTGGGTGAAGCAGCGTTTATATAGGATGCCTCCGATTAGTGTGTAACGCTCGGCTCGGGTTCTTACTCTTCGTGCTTCCTTGGGATCCTGGGGGAGGAGTCCGTCCCTTAAGAATTCGACGAGGGGTTTCATCCAATTGTCTTCGAGGAGGACAGGCAATGTTTCTACGGAGTCGGGTGTTTCGTCCTCTATGCTGGGCTTAAGGAGGACTTCTATCAAAACAGTCTGTTCGAGGCCTTGAAGTGAAGAGGAGGCTAATTTGGATAGGGCGTCGGCCTGAGCATTTTCTTCTCGGGGGATTCTTTGGATGAGGGCCTCTTCAAACAGTGCCATGAGACTCTTGACTTTGGCTAAGTATTTAACCATCCTGTCATCGCGTGCTTCATACTCGCCGAGGACCTGATTGACGACTAGCTGGGAGTTGCTAAAGATTCGAAGGCATTGCGCCCCTGCATTTCGGGCCATCCGAAGGCCGGCTATAAGCACCTCGTATTCAGCTTCGTTGTTCGAGGCTTTGAAGTTTATATGGAGGGAGTATTGGAGGATGAAGTCATCTGGGCCTGCCAGGATGACCCCTGCCCCGCTTCCCTCATTGCAGGAGGATCCGTCAACATAAACCGACCAGACGGGTGGTCCCTTCACTGCTTGGCTGGACTCGGGGATAGTACTCTCAACTATGAATTCGGCTAGTGCCTGAGCCTTGATCGCGGTCCGAGGCTGATAAGTTATATCGTGTTGGCTCAGCTCGATAGACCATTTCATAAGGCGACCCGAAGTCTCGGGCTTGTGGAGGACCTGCTTCAGCGGTTGGTCGGTAAGAAAGACCACCGAATGGGACTGAAAATACGAGCGAAGCTTTCTCACGGCCATCACTAGGGCATAGGCCATCTTTTCTATCGTCGGGTATCGGAGCTCAGCATCCCGAAGCACCTTGCTGACATAGTAGATGGGCTTCTGAGCCCAGTCATCTTTCCTCACTAAGACTGTACTGAGGGTCTGCTCGGAGGCTGCCAGGTCGAGGTAGAGGGGTTCACCAGGTAGAGGTAGAGGGGGATTGACGAGGTAAGCCTTGAGCTGGTCGAAGGACTCCTGTTGCTGCTGCCCCCATTCGAAACCTTTAGCCCCTCTGAGGGCCTTGAAGAAAGGGAGGCATTTCTCCCCGGACTTTGAGAGAAAGCGTCCGATGGTGGCTAAGCGGCCTGTTAATCTCTGAACTTCTTTTACATTTTTGGAAGGGGCCATGTCTAATATGGCCTTGATTTTCTCCGGGTTTGCTTCAATTCCTCGTTGGCTGACCATGAAGCCGAGGAACTTCCCTGATGAGACGCCGAACGCACACTTGTTCGGGTTGAGTCTCATATTGTGCTTTCTCAAAACGTCAAACGCTTCTTGGAGGTCGGTCACATGATCAATGCCCCGGATGCTTTTCACAAGCATGTCGTCAACATACACCTCTATGTTCCGGCCGATCTGAGCCTGGAAAACCTTGTTGACGAGGCGTTGGTATGTTGCACCTGCATTCTTTAGACCGAACGGCATGACTCTGTAGCAATAGAGGCCTTGGTCAGTCACAAACGAGGTCTTCGGGATATCCGGAGGGAACATCCGGATCTGATTGTAGCCTGAAAAGGCATCCATGAAGCTGAGGAGCTCATGTCCCGAGGTTGCATTGATCAGGGTGTCAATGCTCGAAGAGGGAATGGGTCCTTGGGGCAAGCCTTGTTGAGGTCGGTAAAATCAATGCAAATCCTCCAAGTCCCATTGGACTTCTTCACCATCACTACATTCGACAACCATTCAGGATAGTTCACCTCCTATATGAACCGGGCCTTCAAGAGCTTGTCCACCTCCTTTTTAATAGCGAGCTGACGCTCGGGGTCGAACTTGCGCCTCTTCTGCTGAACCGGTTTGGACCCCGGAACAACGCTCAGGTGGTGGACCAGTAGCTCTTCGGAGATCCCGGGCATATCTGCAGCTGACCAAGCGAAGAGGTCTTCGTTCCTTCGGATGTTGTACCATGTCTGAGCATAGGGCGGACGGGTGGGTCTTGCTAACAAAGAATTTGCGGGTCGGGTCCTGCTCAGAGAAGAGCACTTCCTCCAATTCGTCCACCAGCTCGGAGTTCGGCCAAGCAGTGTTTTGGGGGATTTCCAGAGTTTCTAAGGAAAGGACAGGTCCGAGGGTAGAGGTCATGTAGCACTTTCTGGCCGTTTCCTGATTGCCCCTTACTTTCCCTACTCCGGCCCGAGTGGGAAACTTCATTTTGAGATGGTAGGCAGAAGGGACGGCTTCAAGGACAGCTAGGCCGGGCCGGCCCAGAATGACATTGTAGGCTGCTGGGACATCTACGACCATGAAGTCCATCGACTCCGTTCGGGTAGTAGGAGTTTTGCCAGCGGTTACGTCGAGGGTAATCACCCCCTCAATAGTCACTGGTACTCCCATGAACCCATGGAGCGTGTAACCGGCGGGCTTGAGTCTATCTCGGGAGAGCTTTAGGCCTTTGAAAGCGGCGAGGAAGAGGATGTTTACAGAGCTGCCATTATCCACTAGGATCCTCTCCACTTTGAAATTCACCATGTGAAGGCTAATGACGAGTGCGTCACAATGTGGGGTGCGAACTCCTTCAAGATCTTCATCGGAGAATGTGACAGGCACTCCGAGGCCTTTGGGAGGAGGGGTGGTTCGGACCGAGTTGACTTCTCTTATAAATGCCTTCCGAGAGGAGTTTGAGGAGCCCCCCATTGGGCCCCCATGAGTGAGGTGGAGGACTCGCTCTTCCTCGAAGTCAGGCGTCTCTTCTCGTTCCGGACGCTTGTTAGCCCCCCGAGGTGGGGGAGGAAGTTCGGCTCGGTCCTTTCTTACAAACCTGGTCAGCTGCCCCTTCTGGATAAGGGCTTCTATCTCGTTCTTTAAGGCGCGACAATCGTTGGTGTCATGCCCGTGGTCCCAGTGATAACGGCACCATTTCTCTTTATCTCTGTTCTTGGCGGGGGTGTTCATCCTCGTAGCAGGAGGTAAGATCCCTTCTTTTTCGACTTCCATCAGAATGGTTGAGACGTTAGTGGTGAGGGGAGTGAACTTCTCGAATCTGGGGGGAGATCGGCGCTGGCCGGCATTATCCTTCTGGAGCTTCTTGGCTCCTTCCTCTTCTGTTCCCTTTCTCTTAAACCCGGAGGAAGACCCCTCGCAGTTGGGTCGATGCTCGGCCTCTTCGGCCCGGATGTACTTTTCACTGTGAAGGAGGAGGTCGAAAAAGTTCTGTGGAGGCTTCTTGGCGACGGAGGAGCGGAGGTTAGAATTGAGGACATTCGATTGAAATGCTGCCGCAGCGACCGACTGGTCGAGGGATGCTATGGACCTGGCTTCAGTTGTGAACCTCTTCACATAGTCTCTCAATTTCTCCCCCTTCTTCTGGTGGAGGTGTAATAGTGAGATGCTGGTCTTCTCAACTCTACGGCTACTTACGAAATAGGTGACGAAAAGGGTCTCGAACTGCTCGAAGGAGAATATTGAGGAGGGGGCAAGGCGAGAGTACCATTCTCGAGCTGGGCCCTTGAGAGTTGCAGGGAAGGTTTTGCAGAGGAGGGCATCGGGGTCTTAAAGCTTTCGATGTGATCAACGGGGTCGGTCTCCCCGGAGTAAGTCTCAAATTAGGGAGGTTTGAAACTGATCGGCACAGGTGCATCCATTATGGTTCGGGAGAAAGGGGGTCTGCTAGGACGTAGGGTCCTCCCCCTAAGCTCTTCTTCTCGGTCTATCTGGCCCAGGCGCCTCTCTACCTCATGAAGATGGCAGTACATAGTGTCGTCCCTCCGACGGTAATCAGCCGAGCCTCTAGACTCGTCTTCGTACGAGGGAGAGCGAGGGCTACGGCGATGGTAACTTCGGGAGCGACGAGGACTTGGGGTACGCCGGGAGTTGCTAGGAGCGGGACGAGGAGATGGGGATCATCGACGAGGGCTTCGGACCGGAGGAGGAGATGGAATCTTGGGTGCATTGGTGTTGGGACGGAGATTGAGAGCTTGTAGGACGGTCGCTTGGAACTGCTGGAACTCGGCACGTGTGATGGGTGCCTCATTGTTCCTAGGCTGTTGCCGACCTGCAGGGGAGTGCGGCCTTCTTCGGTAGTGCTCGGGGGACTCTTTGCGACCCCTTCGGTTAGGGGACCTTCTATATTCTCGGCGGCGAGGAGACCGCTCGTCCGGATGGTGTTGGCGGGAGGTTCCCTCTCGGGCCCGCTTCTCATCCAGATGGCGGCGAAGGTCATCATCTTTCCGGCGATTGAGGGCGGTATTGTGGAGAGCAGAGGCTCGGGGATGATGGGAGGCCATAGAGTCCGAAGAGGCGTTGTGGATGGAGACGTGGTCCTGGTGAAGAGGCTGTTTTTTAGGGTTAGGACCCTTTGGAGGTGGCTGATTTGGAGGAGGAAGGTCCTGTTGGAGCGGGTCCTCCGCTTGAGGAGGAAGTTGTCCCTGCTGTTGGGTAGGCTGGATGGGAACTTCTTGCTGCTGATCGGGGTTGGGTCCTCTGTTAGACCCTCTTGATCTGACTTTCCTAGGAGGCATGGCTGGAGAAGATCTGTTCACCGAGAAGAGGAGAGGTTTCTATTCGTCAGTTTCCCACAGACGGCGCCAATCTGTTGCCGCTAAATTTGGTGTAGGGGCAAACAGATAGTATTTGTGGATTCTTAGGGAAACTGAATAGTAGACCTGTATACCTGTTCCGCCGGGGTCTGATCGTCGCTCCCGCCGTACACCTGCAAAAAGTGGGAGACACCGGGGTTGTTCCCGGCGACGCACTCTCCGACGCTCAAGTCAGTAATCTAGGAAGACTATGAAAGAGCGCAAAAACTGGAGAAAGATTGATTACCTCTTAATGGAGATGGATGGGGGGTATTTATAGGCGTCTTAGGGAACAGATTAGGCATGTAATTCTTGTGTATCGATAAGGAATGTAATCCCTAATTCCCAGTGAAAGGATAGATATGAATCAGGGCCGTTGATTAATATTAATCAGAAACCCTAATTCTATCCTGCTGGACCGGGTTTGTTGCGGGTGGAGACCCGCACCCAGTTGAGGTGGATCCGTTCGCGGGTTAATGGTTCTTTGGGGAGGAGAACCAGTACCCGCTTCAGACCTGTTTGTAGGTGAAATTACCGTTTTACCCCTGGGCTTCAGGATTCGTGCCCAATTTGGACGGTCTCGATTAAACCCCCATTTTTAGCCACATCACCCATAATTTCTATTAGTTTTTTAACAATCTCAAACCATCTATATAGGAATTCTAATAATAACATTCATAGAAAGTTCACTTTTAACCATCCATTCATCGATATATTTGTTATATCATCATACAATCATCTAACATGCATTCTACTAGACAAATCATCGCATACAACATGCATAGAACAGTAAGAAAGCAAACATATGTCACTCACTTTATTGAAGAATCAACCGAAATAATAAGCGAATAAGAAAAGTCATTCCTTTCGCAAAAATCCAAGATCCTCGCTTCAAAACTCGAAGAAAACCAAAAATAAAATATACTTTTATTTTGCAGAGGAGGGGGATGGCTGTAGCAGCCCTAATATAGGCCGAAATCCAGTTTCTAGGGTTTTGAGAAGATTTTGCAAAATATTCCTTTAGAAAATATCTTTACATATATAGATCTTTATACTAGGAAATTCGATCAAACAATTCATTTGAGATTTAAAATCAACAATAACCACCCCAGATCTGGCCAGCCCTGGTTTCAAACCCAGAACAACAAATATTGTAATTTTGGCCTTTAAGTAGCAATTTTGCAAAAAGACCATTTTTTAATAAATTTACGAAATAAACCAAATCTATTAGAATAAAAATTAAACTCTTTACTTCTAAGTTGGCTAGACATCATGCTCAGCCCAGAAAATCAAAATTGTGGAGTTTTTACTCCAAGTGGTAATTTTGCACAAAGGCCCTTCTTTTTGTAATATTTGTAAATATACCAAATAAATATCAGAAAAATACAAGAAATTCATAAATAATACCTACTAATAAATATTATGATTTTCCCAAAATAATTTCTGACTTTGAACTTCCCAAGAAAATATTTGCATGTATTTTGCAGGTGCAAAAAGATAAATTTCAGAAAAATATTTATTAAATCACCAAAAATCACTTTAATTCATTTATTAATCTCAAAAATATTATTTAAAATTATAGGGTGTTACATTATGACTACGAACAAAGTTTTTCAACTACAGCCGTAATACCTAATAGAGCTTCTCCATCAGAACCGACAGCTCGAATGGCACGCAATGTTATTTTACATGATCGACAGAAACATCATCTACTTCGACAAGATTTAGTTGACCATATTTGGAACGAATATGGGGATGCCGTTTAAAAAGGAAGACATGTTCATAATCTTATTTAGTCTGAAGTTTGTCTTATTTAATCTTATTATTTAGTCTGAAGTTTGAACGCATGAAGTTTTATTATGGACTATAATCCGTTCATAATCTTATTGAAGTTTGAACACAATGTTGCCATATTGATGTTTTGTTGAACATGTAATGCAGTTTTATCCTCCATTCTATTCCAGATGTTTATAATCCAGTGTACAATAGAAAAGATACAATTCAATTAAAAAGATACAATACAATTAAAAAGATGCATATAGTTAGATAGGAATCTAATAATGCGAATGATACAATTCAATTAAAGACGGTTCAAGATGGTAGATATGAATCTAATAATGAGAATGGTACAATTCATGATACTGGGATGTTACTGCATGACAAACTTATACGTACATGTCAATCCCCATTCTAACCTATTTTTTGCATTATTTCCCGTTGTCTACAACTAAAATAATAACGTTGATCGTCAGAAAAGGGACTCAAGTCCATACCCATTATCCGATCTTCCTCCATTCTCTCTTTTATTTCTTGATCTTTTTTTTCATGGCAAGTTTCATTTGTGTTGCCTGTATCTTACATTCTTGCGTCTCTTTATAGGAAGAGTTAAAAATTTTGGTCCCTTCAAGCATATTAGCCGAATCAGAAGAATCCGCTTTATTTTTTCCCTTTCTTTTTTCCGCTTCCCGACCAGGTGGCCAGGAGAGCGATGTAGACGAATCAATGTCATGTGGTACATCCAATTCACAATCAACACTCATGGGTGCACGTTGACTGCTACCACCATCAGATTCGAATACATGTGTTGTACGTAAAGAAAATTTAGGCAAATCTTTGAGTAATTCATAACATTCATCAAATCTGAATGTTTTTCCGGTTGAATGCATGTATTCCGTTCTTGCTTCCCGTATCAACCAAAAAATACAACAAACTAGAATTTGTAACTTTTACCAAACATTTAATAAAAAAACAAGGAATTTTAAATTTTTACATACCTTATCGGCCTAATTTGTTCTGCTTGCAGCACTATTTGTACACTCGCCAGCTTCGCAATAAATAGAGAGACATCTTTGGAGATAATGTGGAATCAACTACATAGTGAATTTGATGTTTGATCGGTTGGAGTGCCTAAAATAACTTAAAATGCGGTAAATATACGATCCCAAAATTGCGTACCCGATCGGTCGGCACCGATCATAGGGTCTTGAGTGATTGCTATCCAACTTTGTGAAAGAATGACGTCTTCATTTTTCGTATAGGCTCTGCCCCTTGAACCCCGATTTTCCATGGTTTCCGATGATATTCTCAGTCTGCTTTCATTTGCAATAGATGGTTTTAAAAAATTGTTTGAATTTGTAGACTTCTTTGTTGTTGTTGGCTACTTATTTACATATATATAAACCGAGAAGTGAGCGAATATCTAATCATTGGAGACAAAATAGACGTTGGAGACAAAATAGCCGTTTGAGGGCAAAATGGGCAAAAGCCAATATATATATATATATATATATATATATATATATATATATATATATATATATATATATGGGACGGTACATGTTGTCCGTCCGATCACAAAAAGTGATCAAACATGACAACATGTCCCATTTTAGGAGGATATATTATAAATAAATAAAAACATGAAGACAGAACATGTTTCATGGTGGGAGTTTTGTTTTTATTATTAGTAAAAAAAAATTGGAACGACACATCATGTGTCGGCCGATGTGATTAAAAAAAATTATTTGATTGCGACAGAACAACCCCCTATAATTTGAGAATCCTTATTTCGTTTCTCAAATATGATAAGCGGCTGTAGCTAGTTTCTCAAATATGGCAAAATAGCAAACCATTGCAGATGGTTTTTTTTTCAAAAAATGGCAAAATGGTAATTATAGGAAACCATTGTGGATGCTCTAAGGAATTGGGTGGAGCATTACTCATAAGTCAGAGAATTTCTGAAAATTTAGTGGCAATGATCATATTATTCTGATATTAGGCCATCTCCAATCCACAACACCATTTTTTACACAAAATTTTATAAAAGTCATATTAAACAGTAATTCATCTCCAACCCATAATACAATTTCTAACACATAAAAAGAATATTCTCTGCATATTCTTTGCTGTCTAGTTTTTATATAACTTTTTCGTATTTTGATTTAATTTGGTCATAAATTATACAATTGGGGCCAAAAATATAATTAAATAAATAATGGGATTTTTTTTTAAAAGGAAAAAAATGGCGCTGGTGACCGGTAACACGTCAGATATAGCACAGTGCCAGAAAATGGCGTTTTGCTGTGAAAAGTGGCACTGGATTGGAGTGGGATCTGCGCCAAAAAATGACTTTTCACACCATTTTGGGGCAGATGTTGGAGATGGTCTGAGCCCATGCACAACTAGGGACTTGACAAGCTGCGGATGAAAAGGTAAACCCCAGGCTTTCCCTTTCCAGGAACTGTACTTTCAAAAAGATTTTAACCTTTTTGCAGAATAAATTGATTGATTAATAGGTCCCCAAAACCTTTTTCTTTTTGTGAAGAGTGTATTGTTGGAATAGACTCAAACTTCAAAACCAGATTCCCAAAAGGGATTGAGAACTTTAAGTAAGTCAACATAGCCATGTTCATAAATTCTAGTTTTAAAAAAAGTTGAGCACCGGAAAAGTTAAAACTGATTTTCTTTCACATCTGTGAAGTACAGAAATATGTTCACCGCAATAACAAAAGTTTTAAAGTGAATTTTCTTTCAAAATATAATTTAAATAAAAAACAACAAAAAAGTAAATATGAACTTAACTGATTTGCTGACACGATCAGTGTTTTATGTAAAACGACTAAAACATTCCAAAAAGATAATAGCATTTTCAAAGCTGCTCTAGCAGTACGATTTGTAACAAATAACTTTGTGGGAGAGGATCACGACAATTGAATTTTTTCTGAAGTTTTTATACATCTGAAGTATCCTCCTTCAACCTTTCCACAGGTGAGAATGTCTCCACAATTGAGAATGTCACCTAGGGAAGATGTTTTTTTTTTTTGATGAAACGGATAGAGTCCGGAGACTCCAGCTAAGCAATCAAATAAATAATCAATAGTTTACAAGGAGGGTTTTACCAGGGGTAAAACAGCAACAAAAATAGTAAGCTTCTGTACAAACAAACAATAGTAACACGAAGAGAAACGAATAATACAAGGAGATAACAAGAGAGAGAGCAGTGCAAGCTTGAGGGGCCCAAACACTACCACACCGAACGGCACTAGCAACACGAGGAGAGCTAGCCTGCTGCAACGGACGGGAGAAGAGGGCGGGAGGGACTGGCGATGAAACCGAGCCCCAGGCGAGAGCTGCGCAGGAAGCAAAAATCAACCCTAACAACGAAAGCCTCTGCCCAGTATAGCCCGGGAGAGCTCAGCTGGACCACCAGACAAATAGACATCTCCGGCACTTGAATAGATGCAAACAAGCGCAGAAGGCCAGCCGGGCCTCCAACGAAACAACCACCAACACGACAATAACAGACCGCAAACAAACGCAACCACAGAGGAGGCATCAAATGAAACTGATGGAGAAGCTAGCAAAACACTCAACCAGCATTCCAGAAATGACTAGCAAAACCTCCACTAGAGTTCAGAGCATCGGCATAGGGAAACACTCAAAACAACAGAGAAGCTCAGTCGAGAAGATGCACAAAGCACAGAAAACACAACCATCACAGAGGAAATAAACAAAAGCACACAGAACAGCCATCACTGATAAGAAAGCATCATACAAACCAACAAAACAACCAGAAGGAGATAAGTACACAGAAAACATATAAGCAGCATAAAAGATGAAAGTGAAGAAGAGTGAAGACATGATCAGTTGCATGAGAGGCATAAAAGAGGAGAAATAACCCAGAAACACAAAATAGCGCGAAACACAAAGGAGCATACAGCGGAAGCTCCCAAAAAATGCCCACTACAGCAAGACAACTGTAACATCCCAAGGGCTGAAGAGCCCGAAAACATCAAGATAGAAAGAAACGGCAGCAGCACAGCCGATCAAAACCGTCCAAAAGAACATTAACCTGCCTGATGTTAACCCTGTACAACGCAAAGAAATACAGGTGAGGAGCAAGTAAGACAAAAGAGGTTAAAGAAAGAGAATTGTAGAATAAGACTAAAAAGCTTGAAGATTATAGAGGCAATTAATAGACTGCACGATTTGTTGGGATGCTCTAGAGGCGTCCTCTTTGAAAGAAGGGGTTGAAGCCCAGGAATTGAACAGGAAAATGAATTCATCAATCATAGAAGCAATCAATTTGCGACGATGACGAAATAGTCTATTATTTCTTTCCTGCCAAATGATCCAAAGGATGGTGTGAGTGGCTAAAATCCAAGATTTATGGAACATGCTATTCGGAGGTGAGAAAGACCAAACAGATGACAAACGGATGGGAATTGCACCCGTATTCCAAGCCAACGCACTGATCTTCCAGAGGGGAAGAATGACCGGGCATTGGACGAAAAGATGGTGAACATCTTCCGGACAAAGATCGCACAACGGGCAATGTTGCCCCCAGGCTAAATTCCTCTTGTTGAGAATCTCAACAGTAAGAAGCTTGTTGTTGAGAGCTAACCACGAATTGATTTTAACTTTAATGGGGATACAGGATTCCCAAATGAAATGAGAAGATTCGGAAAGCATTCCTCTAGAATTGAGGAAACGGTAAAAAGAATTAACCGAAAAGACTCCAGAAGAGGTCCATCGCCAGGAAATGCCTTCTAAGGGAAACCAAGGATACCCATTGAGAAGCTGGAGAAGGTTCTGATATTGGTCATTGAGAGGGGGGGATAGAGTAATCTGGAATGGGATCAACCAATACCTAACATCATCGATCAGGATAAAAGACTCTGCAACCGAGGCTGCTGGGAGAGCCGCTAAACGAAACAAAGAGGGGAAAGCCGAAGACAGTTTTAAGTTACCGATCCACAAGTCGCACCAAAATCTAGTATGGGAACCGTCCGCACAGAGCCGCAAAATGCTGCACTGAAACGCGTCGGACGCCTTCCAAATACCTTTCCAGAACGGAGAGACTCGACGAGGGGGGGATAATGGGAATTCCCACCAATGTGAAGATGAACGATAATTTTTGATGCACTTAATCCAAGGGAGATGATCGAAATTGTGAAATCTCCACAACCACTTGCCCAAAAGGGCAATATTGTGATCCCTAAGGTTCAAGACTCCGAGCCCTCCCTCAGCACCAGGCGCACAGATGAGTTTCCAATTCGCAAGGTGCGAGCCAGGATGATAAACCGAGGAACCCGACCAAAGAAAATTACTCCTGATCTGGTCGATCCTTTTGATCACCCAGGAAGGAAGGAAAAAGAAGGACATCATATATTGAGGTAAGGCAGATAGAACCGAATTAATGAGGATTAATCTACTCCCACGAGATAAAGTTTTGCCGGCCCACACAGAGAGTCTGGCCTCCACTTTGTCAATGAGTGGAAACCAGTCGGCTCTGATGAGTTTACCCCATCTCAAGGGAATGCCGAGGTAAGAAATAGGAAAGTTGGCAATCGAACAATTAAAGAAGTTGGAAACCTCTGCCTGACGGTTAGGGGAGCCGCTAAGCCAAAGAACTGAGGATTTTTGAAAGTTAATGGATAGCCCAGAAGCCAATTCAAAGCAATAAAGTAGCAGTTTCAGGTTCCTGAGAGAGTGCAGGTTAGGCTTGGAGAAAATAATCGTGTCATCTGCGTATTGGAGGTTAAGAACGCCCTCGAAATGAGGAGATTGACCAAGTCCCTCAATCATTTGCAAGTTCCAAGCATTCCTAAGAAGTTTGCTAAACACATCCGCAACCAACGAGAATAGCAGTGAAGAAAGAGGATCTCCTTAGCGGAGTCCACATTTCACTTTGAACTTATGACCCTCAGAACCATTGATAAAGATAGCCGATGTGCCAGAATAAAGACTGGATTTGATCCAGGCCACCCACTTGGGGCCAAAACCCCTGAAGGTTAGGAGGTCCAGAAGGAAATCCCAGTTAACATTATCATAAGCCTTTTGAAAATCAAGCTTGAGAAGGATACCCTCTTCCCGGGATCGATGACACCGAGAAATGATCTCCTGAGCAGATGCGACGCTATCGAGAATAAAACGATCCTTGATGAATCCCGATTAGGCAAGATCAATGAGGGGAGGAATGACAGCGCTCAGCCTAGAAGAGAGAACTTTCATAATGATCTTAAAAGATGTATTAATCAGACTGATAGGCCTAAAATTGGTCAAGAGATGCGCTCCCGCAATCTTAGGGATGAGCACAATGTGAGCGTAATTAATGCGGTCAAAAGAGAAGTGACCCTGATGGAGATCCTGAAATAATTTAAAAAGATCATCCTTGAGCCAATCCCAAAATTTCTGAAAGAAAAAGGCGGGGAATCCATCTGGACCAGGGGCGGAGTCACTTTTTAAAGTGAAAACCGCCGAATGAATCTCCTCCAAAGAAAAAGGAGCTTCGAGGGAGGAAAGATCGTGGGATTGGTCACCATAAAGGTGGAGCCAATCGATATGGAGAGATCGATGCTTATTCGTGCCAATGAGATTTTTATAGAAGTTAAGAAATTCGCGGTGGATCTCTCCATCGGAGGACACTTCACCTCCATGAACTGACAGAGAAGAAATACGATTCGAACGTTGCCTATGGGAAGCATAGTTGTGGAAAAAAGCGGTGTTGGCATCACCTTCTTTTAACCACTTGATACGGGCTCTTTGAGCCCATTTAGCATGATCTTGCTGGAGAATGTTGGCGTAATCTTGCTTGCAAGAAAGACGCTCAGTACGAGCAGCTACAGATAAGGGAGAAGTTTCTTCCATTTTATCAAAGGAGTCAATCGTTTGGAGGAGGAAATTTTTGAGGAAGACGGTGTTGTGATGCCTCTCGGACCGCCAGATCTTGCAACCGTGTTTGATAGCATGAAGTTTTAGAAGAATGTTGCCAAGACCAGAAGAGCCTGTGATGGAGGCCAAACATTCCTACACCAGACTAACAAAGACTTGGTCTTGCAACCAAAATTTTTCAAAGCGAAATTTGTGCTGGTGGCGGAAAGGAAAGTGAGAGGAGAGGGAAATCGGACAATGGTCAGAAGAAGGATTAGGGAGGGCCTGAGCAGCAGACTGGGGGAAACGATTAAGCCAAGATAACGAAAAGAGAAATCGATCGAGCTTGGCTAGGGAGGGAGGGGAACGAAGATTAGACCAGGTAAAAGATCTACCAGAAATAGGAATGTCGGATAATTGCAAAGCGCGAATGCAATCATTGAATAAGCAGGATTGGTAAAAAGAGAAAGCAGGGTTAGATCTTTCAGAAGCAAAACGAGTGACGTTGAAATCTCCGCACAAGAAATAGAGATCTGATAAGATAGGTTGTAAAGAAAGAAATTCGTTCCAAAATAATGGGCGCCTCTCAGCTGATGAGGGACCATACACCGAGATGACGGTGAGAGGACAATTGAATTGGATCCACTGAAGTTGAATAATAAGAAAAAAGTTCAGACGGTGAACACCGACAAGCGAGAAGGTCGATTCTTTAAAACCAAAGAGGATACCCCCTCTAGAACCGATGGCATCAAGCGAGACCCACTTCGAGATCAAAGAACCGCCTAGGGCCCGAAAGATGGAGGAGGATGGGGATTCCAATTTAGTTTCCTGAATAGAAATTAAGTCACAGCGAGAAGAGGAAATTAGATCGAAAATTGCCCGTTGTTTAGACGGACAATTCAGACCACGAATGTTCCAGGATACACTAATCATGATCACGACTATGCTCCAAAACTCTGATACGTTCCAAACTTCTAATGGACCGGATGCAAAACGGGTCCGAGGGGTTGATGATAAAACCCAAATCTTGCGCAAGGCGAGCAAGTTCATTGTCAGAGATCGAGTCGAAGACGGGGAAATAAAGGGAACCGTACTGATAATGGTTAGAGGGGATAATGTCAGCGGAAGGACACGATAAAGGGATTTGAGAGACAATACTGGGAGAAATGCTAGAAGAGCTCTTATCGAACACCGGCGAATTATAATTGTTACTTCTTTTTTTTTTTAAAGCCAGCAGACGGGCGCTGGATCGAATAAAGCGGGGGGACGATTTGGGTTGAGAATCAAGCTCAAAGGCCGAGGATTTCGAAACCTTTGAAGGGGAAGGGGGGCAGTAACAGGGAAGAGACGGAGAAAGGCCTAGAGATACCGGGGAGTCTGCCGGAGCTGGAGAGTTGACTACGGCCAGGGAAAGAGATAGGGGAGAGAAGAGAAGCGGGGATTTAGAAGGCCTGCGGATCTTTGTATCGGTGAAAGGGAGATGCCACCCTCGATACAATGGTCCCAGGGATGCAGAAAAAATATTGAGAGATTTACGATGATAACAGCTAAAATAAGGAACAAAAATTACCAATCGCAGTAATTTAAATAAACATAAACCATAAGCAATAATGAGAGAAGTAGAATGCTTAGGTAGCAGGGAGGGGAGTACCTGCTTGGGGAGGGAGGCTTTGTTGAGGTCCTCTTCTTCTTCCAGAAGCAAAGGATCCTCATTAATCCTAGGGAAGATGTTAGAATATGAATACTAAACCCTCAATTTTACCACTAAATCGAAGTTTTTGTCTAGCAGCAGAAACTTGTCGCATGTTACTTTTTTTTTCAGTGTGGGAATAACCTGGTGATGCGGATTCTTTTGTGAAACAGTCAAGAATCTGACTTTTTACTTTCGAAGGTATTGACTACAGCGATTGCTTCCGCCTGATCTGCAAAATGCCTGAAACGCCGGATTGATCCCTGTGACACGCCCTCCGACGCTCAAGTCAGTAATCAGGAGGAATAAGGGAGAGTTTTTTGTGAACAAATTATTCATTACCTCCTTTATGGTGGGGCTACAGGGGTATTTATAATCGCCTTCAGATAGGGCCTAACTGGGAGGCAGGAAAAAGACTACACGAGTTGTTCGGGAAGGAATCTCTTTGACTTTATGGTGCACTCCACCCCAGCAAGAGTAAGAGGAGGGAGCCGCTACTTCACCCTGTTTTCAAGAAGATCGGGATTCTTCGCTGCTTACTTCATCAAACTTAGGAACTCCACTTTCAACTAGCAGCTTTCAACAATAAATTCATTACTGCACCAATGATTTATCTCTACTTCCCGGTGTTTATGGATAGAGTTCTAATCGTTTCAGAATAAGAGAGGTGGTTTAAACCACCTCTTAAAGATAATTATGAATTTGAATTACTCTTTAATATCCTGGGTTTGTTCATAATGGACTGTCACCCTGACCCAGAAAGACAGACCCGTTTTGGGTTATTGGGCTTGAAAAAGACCCAGTTCCCACTTTCGCTGATTTCTCGATCGGAGACATGTTTGTTCAGCGCATGACACCAAACGTTGCTAATGGTTCGACTGCGCGACATGTGTCACTGGTTGACCGCTGACCATTGACCTGTCAACGATTTTCATTGATTTCTCGATCGAGGACACATATGTTCGGCGCATGAAACCAAACATTGCTGATGGTTCAGCTGCGCGACACGTGTCACCGGTTGACTGCTGACCGTTGACCAGTCAACGATTTTCTCCCATTTTTCGATCGGGGACACATTTGATCGGCGCGGGACACCAAACTTTGTATATGGTTCGGCTGTGTCACACATGTCACCTATTGACCATTGACCAGTAAATTTGGCACTTTTTCATTGTTGTTTAGCCTCCCTATCTCATGGGCTTTCCCCCTTCTTGGGCTTTTTAACTGCCTTAAAGGCCTACGAGTCCAAGAGTCGCCTCTCATTCTGTAAATCTCCCCCCCCCTTCTCATTTCTTACTCTCAGAAGATCTTTTCTCTCAATCGGGGTTGTCAGAGCATTCCGGCGATCTTTCCTTTCCAACGAGATTTCCGACCGTAACTGTCACATCCATGGTAATATATACATATTATATTCATATATATTTATTTTATCAAAGATGTCTAGGGTGTCTTCCGGAGACGAGACATCCCCCTCAGGCCAAAGTGAAGGTAGGTCGGTTGTTAGAGCGAATAGAGGGAAGGAGGCAATGGGATCGGTTATTGTCATGCCCCGCTTCCCAAAATACGAAATACGAGTACGTAATGTAGACCCAACGAATGATGTAAAAACCATCCATAAGTTGTACCAGACTAACTCAACAATATGAAAGAACAATCACAACCACGCAAGAAGATATAATCACATAAACAAAGATCAACTTCAATAATAAATGAAATAATCCAAATAATAATATCCAACATCTGGGATAAAAACAAACTCCGGGTCATAAAGCCCAAAAATAAAGTATAATAAAGACAATGTTCAAGGAATAAATCTAGCAATAAATTAATTCAAGCAATCTAATCTTGGACTCCATCTTCTAGAATCGATGCTCACCAATTTCTTCTGTTATTGTTCCTCCAGTACCTACAAATTCTTGATCTAAAAAGAAAGAAAATAATGTCCTTAGAGCAAGTCATGGACAGCAAGTAGAGGGAAACAAAGAATAATAGGAACAGGATATATCAAAGGAAAAGGGACGGGATCAAAGTCAAGAGTAAAGACAAGGAACGGCAATATTGTCAAGGGTCTATGTTTAATCATACATTTACTTAATAGTTTCAATTCAAGTCCAATGTTTGTGAAAGTATACGGGATCAAGCATGAAATGTAAAATACAGGTTATTAATCATTTTATTAATTCTATCTAGTACACGTACTACTGCATCCCATTCCACAGGTTCGGCACAAGCACACAGTGTACGCTTTAGACTGATAGTGAATTCATGGTTCTTGTACTCAGCCCAGAAATCAGTGTTTAATTTTTAGTGACAGTGATTATCAATTAGTATTTAATGGCCATCAGTCAGTACAGTTCCCGATTGTTCACTACCAAGTAATCCCATAATACTCTGGCTTGTTATCATTTTATTTCATCCTATGTGAGTATGCAAGAATGTGTCAATCTTGTATGATGCTACGTGTGACTAATTCTACTCGTTACAGACAAAGCAAGAAGCATACATATTAAATTAACACAAATCACATAATCTGGACTTCATAACATTGCTACAAAAACACAGATTACCGCTACTACAGAAAAGAAAATTTGGATCCGCCAGAAATTCTAGAAACTAGACTTTCTGCCAGTTCTAACAAATATATATACGACATATAAAAGTTACAGAAACTAGTGTGAAAATCCTATTCTTTTCAGATTTTATGTTCAGACAGCAAGTTGTAAATTGTGTTCACCTATATGTTTTAGGTCAGACAACTCATCAATTAAATCTACAAAAATTCAGGGTGGTTCCTACACATGTCTAGTCTCAGAAAAATTTATTTCATATTTTTTATTTCACTGTTAACATGTTCAATTTAATTCTGAAACAGAAAGGTAAGCATGAATTTGTGAATCTGGAAATTCTGACACAGTTGTACTAAAATACTGATATCTAACCGATTATAACACGAAATTCAGATCCGTTAAAATTTTTGGAAAATAGATTCATGGGGCAATAATTCATGTACAGAAAGTTATTTCAAATTACAACAGCAACATGGTCGAAAATCTGATACAAAAAGACACAACATCAGTCCAGAATTTATTTTGACATGAATAGGCAGCAACTTAATCATACAACTATATAGTTCATGCTAATTAATTGTAATCCCTGTTTTTTATTTTGTGTATTTTTGGAGTGTATTTTTCATTTTGGTGTATTTTCCCTCATATATTTTTTTTCCTGAACCGTATATTGGAGTTGTTTTCAATATATATTCATTTTATTGCATTATGAGCTCCTTGTATTTGATTGATTGTCTCTTTGTTTTATTTTTTCATTATTTTGATCTTTCCCTCATTTTGGTCTCGTCTTTTTATTTTATCTTTTCTTTTATTATTTCGGCTTGTGGGCGTTTGTTGTGGTGGTGATTTGGTTATCCTATAAATTCCCAATCCTATTTGCATACCTATTTCTATTGACCCAAAATCCAAAACCCATTTGTAAACATACTACTATTCTTAATACCCACAACCCAATACCCATAAACCCACATCCTAAACCCTATATATAAGCACTCACCCTCACAAACCCTAAACCCTAACCCTATTTTTCCTCTCTCTCTCAATCCCGGCCTACCCCCTCTCTCTCCCTTTCCTTGTTGTGGTTGCACACCCCGACCCACACACCCCCGACCCTACCTCAGGCCGACACCCAGCCCAGGCCAGCCATCCACCTCAGGCTGACACCCTCTCCTTCCGGCATCCCCCCATCCCGACAGCCTACACCCGAGCCCCTCTTCCCTTGGCCATCCGATCATCCCCAACACCACCATAACAACCCTCTCGCACCATATAATCCCTCTACTCTCTCGTAAAGTTCTCTTGTCGCCGCAAGCCACTTTGATCTCTCTCGCTTTTGGAAGTTTCGTTCGTGTGGAGATTCTTGCTCGAGTTGCTTGGATTCGTGGATTAGCGGATTTTCGTTCGTGGGTTTCGCTCCTTACTCTTGATTTGCATCGTTCTTCTTCTCGGTTAAGGCAAGTAACTTGTACTCCAATTTATTTGTTTGACACAAGTCCAAAAGTTCACCTATAATGTAGTTGGGTCTAGAGACGGCTCTTGTTTGTGTTTTCCTTGATGGATTTTGTCTCTATTGTGGAATTTTGACCATAGTTAACTCACGACACAATATGGACATGAATTAACCTAGGATTCGCCTGTTCTTGATTTTTGATCATGTATGTGAGACTTTTGTGTGAATTCGTATTTTGGTTGAGATCCTTATGATTTACTTGGGGTGGACATGTTCATTACCCTAATTCATGATGTTTAGACACTTGGTAGACTCGATTTCATGTTGGGTGTGTTTGGATCAATTTTCTTGAATCTATGTTGATTTTGTTTTAAGGAAGAAATCTGTATTTTTGTCGCTGATCTGTGTTGTCTTCTGTTTTTTGACAATTTTAAAGTCAGTATCTTGATTTCGGTATAAAATATGAGTTTTAGATAATTTTTTCTATTTTCAAACCCCTCTGACCTTGCGCGATTTTGATTTCGTATGACTGAGTTATGACTATTTTAGTACAGAAGTGTCGATCTTTTCCAGATTCTGTTTTTCGGTAATTTTGATGACAATTTATTTTAAAGAATTATGCTACACATATTATTTTGATCCAAAAATTTGGCCAGTGTTTGTTTATCTAGTTAGGGATTACCAAGAATTTTGGTAAATTTTATTGAGGAGTTTTATGTTTTGTTTCATGCTCGTTTGTAAAATCTATACTTGCTGTATTTTGCTCGCTGTTCTGTAAAGAACCTTATTTTCACTATGATTCCTTTTACTGTATAAAAAATATTTGTGAAATGTGAAAGTTAGTATTTTTTATCTATTTTCATATCCCTTTGGCGGAATTGGATTTCGTTTCACTGATTGCAAGATATCGTAGTTTTCATACAGCAGTGTTGGGAATTCCAGATTTGCCAAACTATGTTTTCTTGATGCTTTCTTATTTTTGATAACTGATCTACTTTTACTGGAAAATTCTAAAACTTTATATTTAGATACTGGACATCTAGGGGATTAGCCCAGATTTTTTGTGGATTTCTTTGTTGAGTTTTCCTGTTCTTGAATTCGTTTTCCTGATTTCTGGCTGAACCTATTTTCTGTATTCAAATCAGTTTTGAGCTGTGTTTTTGTGAATTAATATATGACTTATTTATATTCGCTAGATTCGTGTGAAAGTCTATTTTCCAGATCCTTCGACGGATTTTGATTTGCTTATTTGTAACACTAGAAATCACTGTTTTACTACAGTATGGTCTTGCTGTCCTGAACTTGAGATTTGTCTAAGTTATCTTGCACTCGTACATATTTTTCTTGCAACTTGAACTTGTCACATGATCATGCTATGTTATTCTTGATATATTTTTCAAATATACATGCTTGTTTTCCATTAATTATATATAACCAAGCCGGAGTTTAAGGGACAGATCTCATAGTGGATAATTCAGAATTGTGTACTCGGAAGGGGATCCACTGATCCTACGTGGTTACTTGAGACATGATACTTGACACGTGATTATTTGATACTTGCATGCAAGATACGATACTTGCCACTTGCACAACTTGACACGTGATTACATGACACATGATACTTGGAGCTTGGAGCTCAATACTTGACTTGTCCCCGAATATACTGCCCTCTATGATCCACTATGAAATCTAAAGTGAAACTGTTTGCTGTAGCAACCATGTCGTGTGGGATGCATGAAGTGCTATCTAGATAGTAATCACTACAAGACTTGATACATGCTACTTGAACATGATAATTGAACATGATACTTGAACATGATACATGCTTGCTTGATACTTGACTACATGATACATGAGACTTGATACATAATTACATGACACATGACACTTGATGTATGTTTACATGATACTTGATTTCTTGACACTTGATTTATGCCATATACACTTGTTCACATTGTCATGCCAGTTATTTATGTTGACATCATATTTATACCATGTTGCTAGTTAGTTTCCCCATGTGCTTGTATTCTACATTATAAGTGGCTCGTAACTTGCAATTGACGGGTACTTGTGTTTTCTCTTTTCTCTTTCCTGCATTCGTTGAATTGCAGATTTTGGATAACAGGTTCCAGATGGTATCGAAGGCATGAAGTATTACTGCTGTATTTTATTATTATTATTCTTGTAGCTTGCTTGAACAATATTGTATTTGAGACTTGGATTTATTCTTGTATTTGGGCGATGTGACCCAAGATATTTGTTTTATTCAGATCATGACTATTTGAGATTTATATATTTAGTTTCAAGTATTCTTGTTGGTATTTTGGCTCATTATGTGCATGTAGTTGATTCTTTTGCTTCCGACTCTGATGATTCTTGAGAATGTTGTAAAGATTTCTTGAACAAGTTATGAATGATGAAAATCATTCTCTGGGCTTTTGTTGCGTATCCGTATTTCGTATTCTTTTTGGGAAGTGGGGCGTGACCGGGTTTTTAGTGGTATCAGAGCACCAGCTTTGGCTAATATATTAGGCAACTAATATATTAGACAAGCTTAGCTCAAACTGGAATCTACGCAACATCTCACCAACCGTGCATGCATAAAATGAATCAAATATTATCAACATTGATCTGAATCCTAACTGTTTTTGGTTTTTTGCAGACTATGGCTCGCAGGGGTTCTACTTCTTAGTCGCAGGGTGACCCGATTGAGGCGGTCACTACTGTACTTGAGTGCTTGATTAATTAGCAGCAGAACCATAGTGATTTGGTGATGGCTGCTTTGGAAGCCGCTCGAGTTACTCCACCTGTTGCGCCTAGGCAGGATGTTCTTCCGCCCCATTCGGAAACGGTCACGGACTTTATGAGGCTGCATTCCGACAGGTTTTCAGGCACTGAGACACCTTTGGAGGCTGAACAGTAGTTGATTCGGACAGAGCAACTACTTTTGGCAGCTAGAGTTGCTGATGCAGATCGTGTGGATGTGGTTACCATCTAGTTGGTGGACTTGGCTCATATCTGGTGGAGGTCCGACTCCGAAAGACTTGAAAGACCGATCACTTGGGCCACTTTTACTAGGAGCTTCTTGGAGAAGTTCTTTCCTAACAGCACCAGAGTTGAGATGGAGCAACAATTCTTAGCCCTGAAACAGGGCTCCAGGTCTGTGGACCAGTAAGCAGCCGAATTTACGAGACTTAGCCGTTTCGCAGCCGTTCTTGTGGCGAACGAAGAGGATAGGGCTCCTAGGTTCATTTTGGGGACTTGAGCGAGACATCAAGGTGAAGCTTGTCTCTCTGCACTTACACACCTATGCTGAGGCTCTTGAGGCAGCTAGGGCCCAGGAGCAGGCTCGTGGTGGTTTGGCTTCTTCTCAACGGACTGTTCCGCACTCAGTTGCTAGGTCTTCTGGTGGGCCTATTCGGAGACCTGTTCCAGCCCCTTTAGTCAGGGAAGCTCCTTAGTCTTCTACGGGTCCTCCGAGAGTTGGTTTATGCGACTTTTGCCGTATTCCGGGGCATGAGCGCAAGGATTGCCGATGTGCCAATCGTCGCTGTTTTGGATGTGGTGTTGCTAATCATTCAGTGCGGGATTGCCCGCGGTTGGCTCCTCTAACCAGGGATCCTGTTCAGCCAGTTGCCGCAGCTCGTGGTCCAGTTAGACCACCGCTTCTTCCGCAATATCAGATTGTCGATCAAAGTACCGCTGTTCCGAGGAGAGGTCAGACTTTTAACCTAACTGCTGCAGATGCTGAGTCAGCTAAGGGTGTGGTTGCAGGTATCTTTTGTTTTATTGTTTTATTGTTTTATTGTTGTTTGTTTCTCCTTGTTTCTTCTCTTCCCTTGCTTTATTTCTTTCTGTTGCCTTCTGCCTTTTGTTTTTCCTCACCCCTGTTCAATCCTCCTTTTCTTTGTCTCTTTTGCTTTCTGTCTTAGGTATTATGCTTGTGTGCTCTTTCCCTACTCATGTTCTGTTTGATTCTGGGGCAACCTATTCTTTTGTCTCCTCTCGATTTGTCGCTCGCCATCAGTTAGAGTGCAGCAACATGTCAGAGGCTTGGAACATTGTGACAGGTGGTGGAGTTGTCATTTGTTCCTGGGAGTGCAGGCAGTATCCCGTGATTATTGGTGGTGCAGAGTTCAAAGCCAATCTGATTGTAATTGGGAATTTGGGGTTCAACATTATTCTGGGTATGGATTGGTTGGGTGAAGCCCATGCCATTATTGATTGCCGTGCAAAGAAAGTTGTGTTCTGGATTCCAGATCGCACAGAGTTTGAGTTCCATGCTGGGGAGTCTTCCCTTGGCCGAGCTACAGTTGATCAAAAGGTTTGTGCGATGGAGTTGTATTCAGGCTGTGAGGCAGCGCCTCTAGTAATTCGGAATTTCTTGGATGTTTTTCCAGATGAGTTGCCTGGCTTATCCCCTGATAAAAAAGTGGAATTCGGTGTTGATGTTCAGCCTGGAATAGCGCCGATATCAAAGAGTCCCTACAGGATGGCACCGGTTGAGCTAGCAGAGCTTAAGGTGCAGATTCAGGAGTTGCTTGATTTGGGTTCCATCAGACCTAGTGTTTCGCCTTGGGGTGCTCCGGTCCTTTTTGTTGACAAGAAGGATGGTGGTCGTCGATAGTGCATGGATTATCGAGAACTAAACAGAGTTACTGTGGAGAATCGGATCCGTTGCCTATGATCAATGATTTGTTTAATCAGTTGAGTGGGACTGCTGTTTTCTCGAAGTTGGATCTTCGTTCTGGGTATCACCAAGTCAAGGTGAAGGCTGCAGATATACAGAAGACTGCTTCAGGAATAGATACGGTCACTATGAGTATCTTGTGATGCCGTTCGGAGTTACGAACGCGCCGGCTGTATTCATGAGTTTTATGAACCGGTTCTTCTCTCAGTTCTTGGAAAAATTTGTGGTGGTCTTCATTGATGATATTTTGGTGTATTCTCAGAATCGGTAAGATCATGTTGAGCATCTTAGAGTGGTTCTGCAGACTTTGAGAGAGAATCAGCTCTATGGGAAACTCAGCAAGTGCGAGTTTTGACTCGACAAGATTTCATTCTTGGGGCACATTATCTCTGGTGATGGTATTTCGGTGGATCGTGCCAAGGTTGAGGCTGTGAAGGATTGACCTATTCCCAAGTCAGTTTCTGAAGTCAGGAGTTTTCTCGGTTTGGCTGGCTATTATCGGAAGTTCGTCCAAGATTTTTCGAAGATAGCAGGACCGTTGACTAAGTTTACTGGGAAGGATCAGAAATTCTGTTGGTCTGATGAGTGTGATGGAGCTTTTGTTGAGTTGAAGAACAGATTGACGTCAGCGCCTGTGTTGATTATTCCCGATGGTTCAGGCAGATTTGTAATTCACTGTGATGCTTCTGGTAAGGGTCTTGGAGCAGTTTTGATGCAGAAGGGCCGAGTCATTGCGTATGCATCGTGGCAGTTGAGACCGCATGATAAGAACTATCCGACTCATGACTTGGAGTTAGCGGCAGTGATTTTTGCTTTGAAGCTGCAGAGACATTATTTACTTGGGGACCGAGTGGAGATCTTTATAGACCATAAAAGTCTCAAGTACGTCTTCACCCAGAAGGAGTTAAACATGAGGCAAAGGAGTTGGTTGGAGCTTATGGCCGATTATGACATCAGTTTGCAATACCATCCTGATAAAGTAAACTTAGTACTAGATACTTTGAGCAGGAGACTGGCAGTAATGTTCTTAACTCAGCAGAGGGATCTGATTGAGCAGATGAAGAGGTTGGAGTTGGAAGTTTTGTTGCCGAGTTCTGATCGGAGTTGTTTGGTCCTTCAGCTGTAGTCGTCTCTTGTTGATCAGATTAAAGAGGCACAGGCTAGTAATGCACAGTTGTAGAGATTTCAAGCTGAGGTTGAGTCTGGGTCCAGGACGGATATGGTTATTCATTCTGATGGATCGCTTTGTTTTGGGTCCAGGTTATGTGTCCCGAAAGGTAATGTTCGTCAGAGGTTGCTTGAGGAAGCCCATCAGTCTTCGTATTCTATCCATCCTGGCGATACTAAGATGTATCGAGATTTGAAGCTTCATTTCTGGTGGCAGGATATGAAAAGGACTATGGCTCAATTTGTTGCTCAGTGTTTGATCTGCTAGCAGGTTAAGGCAGAGCATCAGAGAACCGCTGGACTTCTTCAACCGCTTCCTATTCCAGAGTGGAAGTGGGAACATATCACTATGGATTTTGTGACCGCTTTGCCGAGGAGTCCTAAGGGTCATAATGCCATTTGGGTGATTATCGACTGTTTAACGAAGAGTGCTCACTTCATTCCTTTTCGTGTCGGTCAGTCTACTGAGAGCCTAGCTGAGAGGTATATGCAAGAGATTGTTAGACTTCACGGAGTTCCAGTCAGTATTATATCCAACAGGGATACGAGATTCAGATCTCAGTTCTGGGAGAGTCTTCAGAACAGTTTGGGGAGTAAATTAAAGTATAGTACAGCTTTCCATCCCCAGACTGATGAAAAGTCAGAGCAGACTATTCAGATTCTTGAGGACGTGTTGAGGTCCTGTATGCTTCAGTTTAGTGGGTCTTGGGAGGACCATTTGCATCTCGTAGAGTTCTCATACAATAACAACTTTCAAGTCAGTATTAAAGCTGCTCCGTTTGAGGCACTCTATAGGCGGAAGTGCAGATCACCAGTGTGCTGGAATGACATTAGTGAAAGGAACTTGTTAGGTCCGGAGTTGATCACCAAGACAGTGGATGCAGTGGTTCAGATCACGAAGCATTTGCAGGCAGCTCAGGACAGGCAGAAGCGATGGGCCGATGTCCATCAGAGAGTTTTGGAGTTTGGTGTTGGTGACCATGTTTTCCTTAAGGTATCGCCATGGCGCGGTGTCATTCGGTTCGATGTTGGGGCAAGCTTAGCCCTAGGTTTATTGGACCGTTTGAGATTTTGGAGCAAGTAGGCAAGGTGGCCTATCGTCTTGCTTTGCCGCCAGCTTTATCAGGAGTGCACGATGTTTTTCATATCTTACAACTCAGGAGATATATCCGAGATGAGAGCCACGTGATCGACTATTCTGAGTTGACCATTCGGCCAGATTTGACTTGTGAGATTCTGCCAGTTGCTATTGTGGATCGGCGGGAGAAAGTGCTTAATAACAAGGTCATCAAGTTGGTTCGTGTAGCTTGGAATCCTCATTCGCCTGGTGAGTCGACTTGGGAGTTAGAGGAGGAGATTCAACGGAAGTTTCCTCATTTGTTTGGGTAGTTTTGTTTTATTTTTCGGGTTGTCTTGGGGTTATCCCATGTATCTTATTTTTGAATTTCGAGGATGAAATTCTTCTTGTTAGGTAGGTAGGATTGTAACCCATGTTTTTCATTTTGTGTATTTTTGGAGTGTATTTTTCGTTTTGGTGTATTTTCTCTCTTGTATTTTTTTTCTAAACCGTATATTGGAGTTGTTTTCAATATATATTCATTTTATTGTATTTTGAGCTCCCTGTGTTTGATTGATTGTCTCTTTGTTTCGTTTTTTCATTATTTTGATCTTTCCCTCATTTTGGTCTAGTCTTTTTATTTTATCTTTTCTTTTATTATTTCGGCTTGTGGGCGTTTGTTGTGGTGGTGATTTGGTTGTCCTATAAATTCCCAATCCTATTTGCATACCTATTTCTATTGACCCAAAATCCAAAGCCCATTTGTAAACCTACTACAATTCTTAATACCCACTATTTGCATACCTATTTCTATTCGTTGAATTGCAGATTTTGGAGAACAGGTTCCAGAAGGTATCAGAGGCATGAAGTATTACTGCTGCATTTTATTATTATTATTCTTGTAGCTTGCTTGAACAATATTGTATTTGATACTTGAATTAATTCTTGTATTTGGGCGATGTGACCCAAGATATTTGTTTTATTCAGATCATGACTATTTGAGATTTATATATTTGGTTTCAAGTATTCTTGTTGGTATTTTGGCTAATTATGTGTATGTGGTTGATTCTTTTGCTTCCGACTCTGATAATTCTTTAGAATGTTGTAAAGATTTCTTGAACAGCGTATGGATGATGAAAATCATTCACTGGGCTTTTGTTGCGTATCCATATTTCGTATTCTTTTTGGGAAGCGGGGCATGACATTAATAATCGAAGTGCTAATAGATGTTTAACAGGCATAATTCCAGTTTTAAGATGCAATTTCACTGGCATGGTAATCAATTCATTAAATCAAATTTAATCGACATATTCAATTCATCAAATAATTAAATAACATGGATCTAGTTATTTGTCATGCAAATGTGCATATGCAATTTACAAGAGGGACTTGGTTTGGGACTAGGTTTTAGATCAAAGATGTAGGCAATGTTAAGAATACATCGAGTTAGCTCGTGTAAACCCTCAATATAGTTAACGGAATTTCAAATAATAATATGATAAAAAGATTTGGATCTACTTGCAGAGATCAATGAAATCTTGAACAAAATAAATAAACTAGTTCAAGAAGAGACTTGCCTTTAAGTTGTTAATTTCCGAATGTACAGAATAACGGGATAAGATCCCGGGCAACGAATCCACTAAGCACAAGATCACGGAACCACCGAACTACGTGCGATACACACAACAATAACCACACAAATCAGCCAATCCCTCAACACAAAACAGCAAACACGGAAAACTCAATCCCCCCACACCAAAATAGCGAACACCAACACTGATCCCCTTCTACTCCACAGCGACTTAGAGAGAGAGGGGCTCGACGGCGGAGGAACGGTGACGGCACAGTGGTGAGAAGTGACATGGTGATGGGAGTGAGGCGGCAAGGGTGCTCGGGGTGACTGGCGATGGTGCTGTGGTTGAGGTGCGATGCAGCGATGGGGCTCGGCGTGCTCCGTTTCTCGACAAAACAGAGGAGGAGATGGCGGGACGGGACACGAGCTCTGGACGATGATGACAAGGGGTGAGGGACCTTCGGTGGTTGCAGGGGACAATGGAGGGGATCAAGGTGGTCGACGAAGTGGTGGGTTGATGACGAGCAGATGGGTTCAGGCGAAGTGGGGTTCGGGACGACGATGGTTTTGGACAAAGTCGAGGATGGGGGGGGTGATGACGGGGTGATGATGAAACGGTGGAGATGTTCGAAGTGGTGGTCGGAGAGGCGATCGGAGAACGGACGGGGTGGATGGGTTTGAAACGAAAAACAGAGAGAAAGGGGGTGAGCGGAGGGTTAGAGTAGAGAGGGAGAGATAGTTAATTAGGGTTTAATAATAGGGTATTTATAGGGCATTAATGTAATACCCTAATTTTTCAATTAATGAAAAATTATTTTATTTTGCACGTAGTGTGCACGTGCAATATTTTGGTTGAATTATTTTATTGAGATGTGTATAAATATTTAAATATGTGTTCTCAAGTTATTTTATACAAAAACCTTTTTCTTTAAACAAATAGAAAGCCTTATTTTAAAAGCCTTTTTCTTAAAGCCCAAAATGTGTTTTTTTTATTTTATTTCTAAAAACTATTTTGGCCCAAAATAAAGCCCATGGATTAATCTATTTTTATTTAACTTGTCATGTAGAAGACTATTTTAATACTATTTTATTTTTATACAAAATTAAATTGTACAATTTTTAGGCCTAGTTGCATGCACGTGCACTACACGTACACGTGCAATGCACACTTTTCCAAGGCCGGGATTGCTTCTCTTTTGGAGGGAGTTTTGAATTTGGTCATGGTGTTCATGGAGGTGGTTATGTGGATGTGGGTAGGTTTTATAACTCCTACTCTAATCTTGGCCCTCCATCCTACAACCAACTAATCAATCCTATCCCTCCATTTCTCTTGTTTTCTAGTATAAATACCCCCCCTCCCATGGCTATATTCATATGCAATTATATCTTTCCAAACTATAGTCTTATTTTAGTAATAGTGTGAGTTAAAAAAGAGTGAGAGTTGTGTGGGATTGCTTGCATTTTGCTTGGAGGAGAGGCCGGCCATCACAAGGAGAAGCATTCGGTGGTGGTGATTGTGGAGCTTGTGCGCGCATCGTCTAGGAGGAGGTGCATTCATTCGCAAGGATTTGTTGCTTTGTGTGTTTATTTCTCTCCATACAAGGTGGGTAACCTTTCATATTTCTAATATAGGGATCCATGCTAGATTTAACTATCAAAATTATGCATGAAAATACTAATAAGAACCCACTTTAATTGAGAAGTTAGTTTGAAATGTGGTGTTTGATTTGTATGTGATTCTAGTATTAAATTAAATTGTGTGTAGAATTCTCCATGCTTATTAGAATAAAAGAATGATAGTGGTTCAATTTTCTTAAGAATGATGCTAGTATTGATGTTTGAAAATACGAATGAGAATGCTAGTTTAATTGAAAATTGAAAGCATGAAATTGATTAAGAAAGAGCACGATTTTTGAAAGAGTAACTTTTTTTGAATATTTGAGTTGTGAGCTTGTTAATGGATAAGTGGTTATATAATTTGTGATGTACATGATTGGACTAGAAGTATTGTTGATTTAAAGGAAATACATTTATTACCATCACTAATTGTATGTAAAAGTTAGTACTTGTGTTAGTGCTAATTTATGTTTTGAAAAGATACTTTTGAGTTATTGTGGGGTTGGATAAATTCAAAAAAAAATGTATAGATATGTATGTTGAATAAGAGATTAATAACAGTAAATTAATGTAAGAAAATTGTGAATAAAAAGATTAGAAGACCAATTGTTAAGCAATGTCGAAAATGAAAAATTAGTAGTTTTAATGAATAATTCATTGATTTGTGTGAAAAATATATTTTTATTAGTGCAAAAATTATTTTAATCATGCTGATATGAAGATCATGTGAGGGGAAGTTAATCTGAAATTTTTCAGTAATTTTTACAAAGGCAATATGAACCAAGGTTAATTGAACATCGAGTATTTCTAACAACAGTGGCAAAATGGTTCAAAAAGTTTTTAATATGTATTGTGACAACCTGAGCTTGTAGCTCAGGCGGTCACTGTGTGCGGTTGAGTTCTCTGGGTCGATCGGTTCGAATCCCTGTATCCGCAAACATTTTTCCACATTTTTTGTAAGCATATAAACTTTCGACCCGAAGTAATACATACTAATTTCGCCCCCTTTATATCGCTAGCATAGATTGGCCTAGTGGCGGGTGCTCTTGGCCGTGTTTCCGTTGTGCCTGGGTTCGATTCCTACCCTCGGCATATATATAAAAAATATTTTTTTGGGGTTTCTAGATGTCCAAAAATTGTGAAAAATATGGTTATTCTCATAAAAATGTAAGGAATTTTATAAGAGTGATTTGGGCATTATTTGAATGAAATACACTATGGTTCGTGAACAAAAGACATAATTAGAACTATAGTTCTAGATTATGTATTTGTGAAAAAGTATAGCTTATAAGAATAAATAATAATGATGTATTAGAAGGTGATTTTGGCAAAAGAAACTTGGTTGTGTGACTTGATGCAATTTATTTCTCATTTGTGGAACAAAATGAAGTATGCACATTTGTTAATAAAGTGAAATTTGATTCGTTGTGATAATTGATTAAGTGCATGAAATTTATGTACAATTATGGACTTGTAAACAAATTGGGAATCATGAAATGAAAAGAGAATATACATGTGAGTATGAGAACTCAACATGAAAAATTTATAAGTTGAAGATTGTGAAATGAAAATTGAAATAGAGTAGCTAAGTCTCCCCGGCATTGAGAAATGAAATGAAATTAGACCAAGGTTGGTCATGTTGAAATGAATGAATAAGTCCGGTTAGTGGAGAGGCTAACTCTAGAGATTAATTTTTGTTCATGATTTTTAATTAAACTAAGGATTAGCACATAGTGAAGACGTGATAAAAGTAGAAGAAAAATATGAGTATGGGGGCCATCGGATAGCGGTGTGAGAGCGATTCACAGGCTGCCTGCTTGATGCGTCAAGACATGGTGTGGGCGCTACTCCAGAATTATCGTCCCGGTGGCGACGCTCGTGGGATGTTCGAGTGGCTATGGGTGGTGCCATTGTTCCATGGCGGAGGCTGAATTGTCCATAGGTTGCCTGCTCGATGCGTCGTGTCAGTGCGTGGGATTCCCCTCCAGGTTGCCTGGGCATGGGCTCGTAGATCATAGGGCATCTAAGACACTACCGTAGTTACAGTAGTAGATTAAGTCATAACGAGGGATTGAACCCTACAAAGATGAAGAACGATTAAGGGCTTGCCCTCGGACCTATATAGTATGGGATGCATAGAATCCGAACAAGTGCGCATTAGTGTCATGTAACATAAATAAATGCATTAAGGATTAAGTGCACAATCACAACACGACATCAATAGGGTAGTCCCCTTAGTTTGAAATGTGACAAGTTTGTGTTTGCTAAATATGGAAAGGTGAGTTATACTATTTCCGGCATAGAGAGGGTGACCGGGTATAATGTTCGTCGGTTGAATAAACTGACGTACCCACAGTCTTATATGCAGGTAAATGACATGTTAAAGAGGAATGGATGCTGAAAGATTGTACCATGTTGTTGTACATTTATTTAATTGTTGTATTTTACTTCCGCTGTGCAAAAGAAAAGTGTAATATTGATGTAAACTCTGATGTAAGATGAAAAGTTTAAATTTCCTTGTAAAATTGTCCTAAAGAAAGTGAAAAGATCCTGTAGAACATCTCGAATTCAGTGTATTTGGGATTCGGGGCGTTACAGAGTGGTATCAGAGCCACACTTTCTACGCTTTCCACACTTGTACAAATTTATAAGGAACGACACCCTAGAAGTGGACATTAGAGTGTGTGTTTGAGTCTAGAGATTTAAATGTAAGTGACTTACATTTGTGTTGCTCTAAGATTTATGTTTCCTCCTCTCTATTCTAAGATGGCTGATCACTTCGACCCTGCTGGAGGCAACGACTGGCATATCATTGAGGAAGAGTACCATCCTGGACAAGTTGATTCCGAGGACGAGTACTACCCTGGGCAAGCAGATTCTGACGGTGAAGAATGGCCTGAATCCCGAGAGATCACCCCACCTCCGGATTCATCTGATGACTCTTCTTCTGACGAAGAAGAAGAACCAGTTCCAAGTGGTCTTGTGACTTCTCTTCAGAGGCAGGTAGAGACACTGCGAGAGAGAGTCGGATTGTTGGAGGCTCAGCTGGCGAAACGGAAGGACGACTTTTCTGTTCTCAGTCATCAGGGTTTGGGAACTCGAGAAGAGGAAGAACCTGACTGATGTGCTGAAGGATGAAGTTGATGAACTACGGGAAGAACTTCGAGCAGCGAAGAGGACCCATAGGGGTTAGACTGTCTTAGCTTCTTTTTATTTTCCATTCTGATGTCAAAAATTTTTTCAATTCTAATGTATAAAGTTTGGAATTCAATGAAATGGAAATTTTGACTTGAAAGTTCATGTCTCATACTTCGAATTTGATGGACCTTTTACATCAGAATATGGAATGAAAGCTGTTGTATTGTTCGATACTGGATCCTCTCATACATTTGTGTCTCCAAAATTTGCTAAAGTGTTGGGAGTTGAACCGAAGATTTTTCCAGGCAAGATCTTAGCAGTAGCTACCCCGTCAGGGGAAACTTTAACCACTGATCGATATTATGCTGATTGCGAGATTGTGATTGGAGATAGAATCTTTGGCATTGATCTGATCGAGCTGACTATCTTGGGAGTCGATGTTATCATTGGCATTGATTGGATGTCGGTGTACAGTGCAAGCATCGAGTGTAAGACCAAGACCGTAACAGTGAAGGCTCCAGGTGGACGTGAAGTCACTTTCCAAGGGAAGCAGAAATGTTCTAAGCTGGTGGCAACTATCTGCAAGGAAGAGACTCCTGTGGAAGTGCAAGGGATTCCTGTGGTTCGGGACTATCCGACTGTGTTCTTGGAAGATTTTCCTGGGTTACCCCCGCATCATGATGTACAGTTCAGCATCACTGTTCAACCGGAAAGTGCACCCATTTCTAAGGCACCGTATATGATGGCTCCAGTGGAACAGGATGAGGTGAAACGGCAGATTGAGGAACTGTTGGAGAAAGGCTTTATTCAACCTAGTGCGTCACCTTGGGGAGCACCAGTGCTTTTGGTAAAGAAGAAGGATGGATCGATGAGAATGTGTATCGATTACCGGGAGCTGAATAAGGTCACTGTTCAGAATAAGTATCCGATTCCTCGAATTGATGACTTGTTCGATCGTCTACAAGGAGCAGCTGTTTTCTCCAAAATAGATCTTCGATCAGGATATCACCAAGTTCGAGTGAAAGCTGAAGATGTGCATAAAACTGCATTTAGAACTCGACATAGGCATTACGAATTCTTAGTTATGCCGTTCGGAGTGATGAATGCACCCGCAATCTTCATGGATTTGATGAACAGAGTTCTGAGGCCGTTCATTAATTCTTTCGTCGTGGGGTTTATCGATGATATTCTCGTGTACTCCAAGTCAGAGGAGGAGCACACCGAGCATCTGGCAGCAGTTTTGCAGAAGTTGGAAGAGCAGAAGTTGTATGCCAAGTTATCCAAGTGTGATTTCTGGAAATCTGAAGTGGCATTCCTAGGTCACATCCTTTCTAAGGAGGGAGTGGCAATTGACCCTCAGAAGATAGAGGCAGTGAGAGATTGGGCTAGGCCTACTACAGTGAAGGAAGTCAGAAGCTTTCTTGGGATGACTGGATACTACAGGAGATTCATTCAAGGTTATGCTCAGATAGCCGTGCCGCTTACTGGACTGACCAAGAAGAATGTGAGCTTCAAGTGGACTGAGCAATGTGAGGCAAGCTTTCAGGAGTTGAAAGATAGACTGACTACTGCACCTATTTTGGCTTTGCCTAGAGCAGGTGTTAAGTAAGACGTTTATAGCGATGCTTCACATCGTGGGCTTGGTTGTGTCTTAATGCAAGAAGGAAGAGTAATCGCTTATGGGTCTAGGCAACTACGACCACATGAGAAGAATTACCCGACTCATGATCTAGAGTTGGCTGCGATTATCTTTGCCCTGAAGCAGTGGAGGCACTACGTGTACGGTGAGAAATTGAACATGTACACAGACCACAAGAGCTTGAAGTATATATATCAGCAGAGGGATCTAAATTTGAGGCAGCGGAGATGGTTGGAAGTGCTCGAGGAAATGCGACCTGAGATCAAGTATCATCCTGGAAAGGCTAATGTTGTTGCTGATGCACTTAGTCGCAAGAGCAGTTTGGCCAGTTTGATTACGACTCAGAAGCATCTGATTGAGGAGTTGGATCGTGCAGGTATTGAAGTTGTCTTGCAAGGGTTAGGAGCATCTTTGGCTCAGTTGAGGCTTCAGCCTACTTTGAATACAAGGATCATTGCAAGTCAGGAGGTTGATGCTGATATCTTGGAGATGAAGGAGCAGGTTGGTGCTGGCAGGTTGCCCGGATTTCAAATCAGGGATGGAGTGCTGTGGTTCGGAGATAGGCTGTGTGTTCCAAATCAGGCAGACCTGAAAGAGAGTATTCTTCAGGAGGCGCATGCTACTCTTTTGTCGGTACATCCTGGGAGTACTAAGATGTACAAAGACATCAAGCAGCATTTCTGGTGGTCAGGTTTTAAGCGGGATGTGGCTGAATTTGTGGCAAAGTGTGAGGTTTGTCAGCAAGTCAAAGCCGAAAATCAGAGACCCGGAGGTCTATTACAGCCGTTACCTATTCCGGAATGGAAGTAGGATAACATCAGTATGGATTTCATCACGGGATTGCCTAAGAGTTCTAAAGGCAATGATGCGATTTGGGTTATAGTCGATCGACTAACCAAGTCCGCTCACTTTTTGGCGATGAAGCTCACTGCTTCGATGGACAAGTTGGCTGAGATGTATGTTGGTGAGATCGTCAGGCTTCATGGTGTTCCTTCAACTATTGTGTCTGATCGAGATGCGCGGTTTACTTCGCATTTCTGGAGGAGTCTTCAGACAGCTTTGGGTACCAAGACAGATTTCAGCACTGCTTTTCATCCGCAAACCGATGGGCAGACCGAGAGAGTCAATCGTATTCTTGAGGATATGCTTCGGTGTTGTATACTAGACTTTGGAGGCAGTTGGGAAAGGCATTTACCTTTGGTAGAGTTTGCCTACAACAACAGTTTTCAGGCTAGCATCGGGATGGCGCCGTACGAAGCTTTGTATGGCAGGAAGTGCAGGACTCCTGTTTGTTGGTTTGAAGTTGGGGAGCGTCAGTTGTTTGGTCCTGAGCTTGTACAGCAAACTTCTGAGAAGATTGATCTGATCAGGAAGAGGTTGGTGGAAGCTCAGAGCAGGCAGAAAAGCTATGCAAACAACCGGAGAAGGGACCTTGAGTTTGAGGTTGGTGACTTTGTCTTTCTGAAAGTATCACCCAGTAAAGGTGTGGTCCGATTTGGCAAAGGAGGGAAGTTAGCCTCGAGGTTTATAGGCCCGTATAAGATATTGAAAAGGATCGGAAAAACTGCTTACCGGCTTGAATTACCGGAAGAGTTGTCTCAGGTGCACAATGTATTTCATGTGTTTATACTGAGAGGTTACATTCCAGATCCGAGTCATCATTTGCCTGAAGTGCCAGAAGGTTTGCAGTTGGATCTGAATTACATCGAGTCTCCAGTCGAGATTGTTGATCGTCGAGAGAAAGTCTTGAGGAATAAGACGATACCGATGGTCAAGGTAGTCTGGAGAAACCACTTGGTTGAAGAGGCTACTTGGGAGTCTGAGGAGAGGATGTTGAAGGACTATCCTGAGCTTTTTGCTTGATTGTATTTTTTTTGTACCTTTTGTTCTTGTTGTTGTGTTGTATATTTTTGTTTTATTTTGTTTTTCTCGCTCTTGACTGTAATTCCGGGGATGGAACTATTCTAAGGAGGGAGTGTTGTAATACCCTGATTTTTCAATTAATGAAAAATTATTTTATTTTGCACGTAGTGTGCACGTGCAATATTTTGGTTGAATTATTTTATTGAGATGTGTATAAATATTTAAAGATGTGTTCTCAAGTTATTTTATACAAAAGCCTTTTTCTTTAAATAAATAGAAAGCCTTATTTTAAAAGCCTTTTTCTTAACGCCCAAAATGTGTTTTTTTTATTTTATTTCTAAAAACTATTTTGGCCCAAAATAAAGCCCATGGATTAATCTATTTTTATTTAACTTGTCATGTAGAAGACTATTTTAATTCTATTTTATTTTTATACAAAATTAAATTGTACAATTTTTAGGCCTAGTTGCATGCACGTGCACTACACGTACACGTGCAATGCACACTTTTCCAAGGCCGGGATTGCTTCTCTTTTGGAGGGAGTTTTGAATTTGGTCATGGTGTTCATGGAGGTGGTTATGTGGATGTGGGTAGTTTTTATAACTCCTACTCTAATCTTGGCCCTCCATCCTACAACCAACTAATCAATCCTATCCCTCCATTTCTCTTGTTTTCTAGTATAAATACCCCCCTCCCATGGCTATATTCATATGCAATTATATCTTTCCAAACTATAGTCTTATTTTAGTAATAGTGTGAGTTAAAAAAGAGTGAGAGTTGTGTGGGATTGCTTGCATTTTGCTTGGAGGAGAGGCCGGCCATCACAAGGAGAAGCATTCGGTGGTGGTGATTGTGGAGCTTGTGCGCGCATCGTCTAGGAGGAGGTGCATTCATTCGCAAGGATTTGTTGCTTTGTGTGTTTATTTCTCTCCATACAAGGTGGGTAACCTTTCATATTTCTAATATAGGGATCCATGCTAGATTTAACTATCAAAATTATGCATGAAAATACTAATAAGAACCCACTTTAATTGAGAAGTTAGTTTGAAATGTGGTGTTTGATTTGTATGTGATTCTAGTATTAAATTAAATTGTGTGTAGAATTCTCCATGCTTATTAGAATAAAAGAATGATAGTGGTTCAATTTTCTTAAGAATGATGCTAGTATTGATGTTTGAAAATACGAATGAGAATGCTAGTTTAATTGAAAATTGAAAGCATGAAATTGATTAAGAAAGAGCACGATTTTTGAAAGAGTAACTTTTTTTGAATATTTGAGTTGTGAGCTTGTTAATGGATAAGTGGTTATATAATTTGTGATGTACATGATTGGACTAGAAGTATTGTTGATTTAAAGGAAATACATTTATTACCATCACTAATTGTATGTAAAAGTTAGTACTTGTGTTAGTGCTAATTTATGTTTTGAAAAGATACTTTTGAGTTATTGTGGGGTTGGATAAATTCAAAAAAAAATGTATAGATATGTATGTTGAATAAGAGATTAATAACAGTAAATTAATGTAAGAAAATTGTGAATAAAAAGATTAGAAGACCAATTGTTAAGCAATGTCGAAAATGAAAAATTAGTAGTTTTAATGAATAATTCATTGATTTGTGTGAAAAATATATTTTTATTAGTGCAAAAATTATTTTAATCATGCTGATATGAAGATCATGTGAGGGGAAGTTAATCTGAAATTTTTCAGTAATTTTTACAAAGGCAATATGAACCAAGGTTAATTGAACATCGAGTATTTCTAACAACAGTGGCAAAATGGTTCAAAAAGTTTTTAATATGTATTGTGACAACCTGAGCTTGTAGCTCAGGCGGTCACTGTGTGCGGTTGAGTTCTCTGGGTCGATCGGTTCGAATCCCTGTATCCGCAAACATTTTTCCACATTTTTTGTAAGCATATAAACTTTCGACCCGAAGTAATACATACTAATTTCGCCCCCTTTATATCGCTAGCATAGATTGGCCTAGTGGCGGGTGCTCTTGGCCGTGTTTCCGTTGTGCCTGGGTTCGATTCCTACCCTCGGCATATATATAAAAAATATTTTTTTGGGGTTTCTAGATGTCCAAAAATTGTGAAAAAAATATGGTTATTCTCATAAAAATGTAAGGAATTTTATAAGAGTGATTTGGGCATTATTTGAATGAAATACACTATGGTTCGTGAACAAAAGACATAATTAGAACTATAGTTCTAGATTATGTATTTGTGAAAAAGTATAGCTTATAAGAATAAATAATAATGATGTATTAGAAGGTGATTTTGGCAAAAGAAACTTGGTTGTGTGACTTGATGCAATTTATTTCTCATTTGTGGAACAAAATGAAGTATGCACATTTGTTAATAAAGTGAAATTTGATTCGTTGTGATAATTGATTAAGTGCATGAAATTCATGTACAATTATGGACTTGTAAACAAATTGGGAATCATGAAATGAAAAGAGAATATACATGTGAGTATGAGAACTCAACATGAAAAATTTATAAGTTGAAGATTGTGAAATGAAAATTGAAATAGAGTAGCTAAGTCTCCCCGGCATTGAGAAATGAAATGAAATGAAATGAAATTAGACCAAGGTTGGTCATGTTGAAATGAATGAATAAGTCCGGTTAGTGGAGAGGCTAACTCTAGAGATTAATTTTTGTTCATGATTTTTAATTAAACTAAGGATTAGCACATAGTGAAGACGTGATGAAAGTAGAAGAAAAACATGAGTATGGGGGCCATCGGATAGCGGTGTGAGAGCGATTCACAGGCTGCCTGCTTGATGCGTCAAGACATGGCGTGGGCGCTACTCCAGAATTATCGTCCCGGTGGCGACGCTCGTGGGATGTTCGAGTGGCTATGGGTGTTGCCATTGTTCCATGGCGGAGGCTGAATTGTCCATAGGTTGCCTACTCGATGTGTCGTGTCAGTGCGTGGGATTCCCCTCCAGGCTGCCTGGACATGGGCTCATAGATCATAGGACATCTAAGACACTACCGTAATTACAGTAGTAGACTAAGTCATAACGAGGGATTGAACCCTGTAAAGATGAAGAACGGATAAGGGCTTGCCCTCGGACCTATGTAGTATGGGATGCATAGAATCCGAACAAGTGCGCATTAGTGTCATGTAACATAAATAAATGCATTAAGGATTAAGTGCACGATCACAACACGACATCAATAGGGTAGTCCCTTTAGTTTGAAATGTGATAAGTTTGTGTTTGCTAAATATGGAAAGTTGAGTTATACTATTTCCGGCATAGAGAGGATGGCCGTGTATAATGTTCGTCGGTTGAATAAACTGACGTACCCACAGTCTTATATGCAGGTAAATGACATGTTAAAGAGGAATGGATGCTGAAAGATTGTACCATGTTGTTGTACATTTATTTAATTGTTGTATTTTACTTCCGCTGTGCAAAAGAAAAGTGTAATATTGATGTAAACTCTGATGTAAGATGAAAAGTTTAAATTTCCTTGTAAAATTGTACTAAAGAAAGTGAAAAGATCCTGTAGAACATCTCGAATTCAGTGTATATGGGATTCGGGGCGTTACAATTAAGAAGTCGGGGTTTGGGTTGCGGGTTAATGGGTTTAGGGTAAAGATTTAGGCTCCAAAAAGAAATAAAAAAAATATAAATCAATGGGGTGAACATATAGCAGAACAATTCAAACTCAAAACACGAAGAGCAAGAATTTGCAATGGGCCAGAAATAGCAGAATTCAAGCCAAAGGAGCACGAAATGATCAAAAGAGAATAAAAGAACCCAATAAAAGTAAAAATTTTATTATTCAAAGGAATTCAGATACAATAATCAAGAAACAAAAATAAAAATCCAAAATAGAAAAATAGGGGTTACGTTATAGGCGAAGAGATTGTTGAGAGTTGTCGAGAAGCGGGCGAGTTGGGCACGTTACCGAGCACCTTGTCGAGCCTCGGCTGAGTTAGAGGTTATTCTGTCAAACTCCTATCTCTGGTCGAGCATGGAATGCCGTCTTTGTACGAGGAAAGCGAGCCTCGCGAGCGCTCAGAGGTAGACGAAATTCCAACCTTGCTCAAGGAGAAGGATTTGCACTGCATCCGGGGATGTTTCTTGATTCCGAGAGAGTATGAGCTCATATTACCGGGCCCAGGTATTCGAGCTTGCACGCCCACCTTCTCTGATACTTGCTTTTTTTCTATCGATGCTTTCCACACGGGACTTCGACTCCCCCTTCCTTCATTACTACCGAGGTTCTTCGGTGGTTCGGCTTGATCCTCATCTAGTTCATGCCGAACATGTGGAGGCACGTGAATGGCTTTGTTCTACATTGTCAAGCAGCAGGTATTGAGCCTCGGTTGAGCGTTTTGAGGAAGCTCTACACGATTCACTAGAAGAATAGGTCGGAGTATAGGTATTATCTTACTCCAAGTCGAGGTGTGAAGTTGATTGAGAACCCTGACACAATCAAATTTTGGAAGGAGAAGTTTTTTCCTTGTTCATAGTAGTCAACCCTGGGGATTCCCGCAAGATGGAGGGAAGAAATGCCGAAGAGGGCGACATCTGAACTAGTTTTAAGCCCTGAGGAGGACGACATGGTTAGGACACTTTTAGACCAGCCTTCCTTAGATTGGAGAGAAGTGATGGAAGAATATCTCTTCAGGGGTGGTCTTAGTCCGATCAACCTTAGTACGCGTCTTTGATTTTGCTTCGTTACTTGTTTTCATTTTCTCCATTGCATCTTATCTTTCTTCGCGTTTTAACCAACCTATGTCCTTTTTCACAGAGCACCCCAGCATGGACTTCGATTCAATGATTTCTCAGTGTACAGGGTTAAGTGGCAAGATCCCCGAAGAAAGTAAGAGGAAGAAGACGTCCACCAAGTCTTCTACCTCGAAAGCTGCTACGAGCTAGACTAGCGAGTCCCTTGTGGTGAACCTCAAATCACCGACTTCTGCTCCGGTTATCCCCTCGGCTGGGGGATTTACCCTGGGGGCCGCTCTTGCTCTCGACGCACCCCCCCCCCTCACCACCACTGCTGCGGCTATTCTGACAGAGGAGCACAAGAAGCTCTTCGTCATGGACTGGTGTGTGATGAAGCACGACAGATTTCTTTGGGACTCGCCCTCTTACATGCAAGCGGTCAAAAACCTTGCGACCCCAAAGGACCAATCTGCCATGGACGCGAGGTCAGTTGGTGACGATGCCTTAGAGATTGCCAGGGCCAACATGGCGGTGAGTTTTCATTTTTTTTATCGGTTCTTGACATTTTATTTTTGGTGATTGTAGACTTAAGTATCTTCTTTCACAGATTACTTGTCACTTTGGTCATTTATTAAAGCGAGTGGCAGAGCAAGAGAAGGAGTTAAAAGCGGTGAGTGACGGGATAGGGTAGAGCGTGCCAAGTCTTAGAAGGCATTGGCGGAGATGACTCGCGTGTTCGAGATGCAGTAGACGCAAATCGTGCTCTTGGAATCCGCCTTGGCCAAGTCGAAAGATGAGGTAGCTCGGCCAAAGCAGTTGTTGGTCCTAGGGAGGGAGAAAGCTGCTAAGGAGAACGATGAAGCAGTGAGGGATGCTCAGGATGAAGCGAAAGGCTACCTGGGGGGGAACATGGAAAAGGCGTATGCCATATCCCTTCAACATGTGAAGGCACGAGTTCCGGGGTTCAGCCTTTCGGGGTATTCGCTTTATGCCCCCATCCCCGATGGCGTCGGAGAGGACGATGATGAGGATGATGAGGAGGTTGAGGAAGAGGAGCAAGATGTCGCACCGGACCCCTTGTCTACCTAGTGGCGGCCCCCGAAGCAGCTGAAGGGGTTGGTCACGAGCTTACTCCCCCGAGGGCTCAGTCGACTGAGGTCGATCCTTGACCCCCCCCCCCCCCCCCCCCCTCTTTTTCTTTTTGTAGTTGGCTTCGACTTATTTTTGTTTTATATTTGTAAGGATGCCTTATAGTGAACATGCCACCGCTTGTTGTATCTCTTACATTGCAATGAAATTAGATTTTGTCTCGTATGACTTGTTACTTTTTTGCAAAATTTTTCTTTTGCATGTCCTATGAACTTGTCATTTTTGATAGAGTAATCTATCAGTTTATTTTATAAACAGGTTGTTGTGTATGAGGTCAGTGAAGAGGCTCCTCTTCGCTTTAAGCTTCTGGTGACAGAGCTAGGACTCTCTTGCTCACGAGAGAGGCTTTCTAAAATAGAGGTGGAGATTGGCCACTTGAGGAGAGTCTTGGCTCGCCGAGATGTTGAGATGCGACATAACAATGAGATCCTTCAAGAGGTGGGTGTGGAAGACTATAGTTCGGCGGCTGTAGGGAAATCTTCAACATCTTAGAAAGGTGATCTTTGAGTTCTTGTAGGGGGGTACTGCGAGTGGGGTGCCCCGTTTGAAGTTTAGGGTGATGGACGACTCTCTCAAAGAGAGGCTTGTCTAATTAGAGGTGAAGAACCTTCGTTTAAAGCGACTCTCCGGGGGGGGACGTTAGGAGTACCTCCAGCTCTAGTGAAGAGCGCGCTCAGGGGAGGCCTTTTCACGAAATAGCTCTATGCTTGCATCCTAAGGAACCCAGGCGATGCTGAATGTGGCGTGGCCGGCTCCTCTAGTGGGGCGTCGATCGGTGATGTGGAGAGATTCGTAGGTTCTGATGGTGTGACTTGCTCCGTAGGGTTGGACATTACTTCGGATTGCTCAAGGGAGAAGTTCAGAGCTGGTGTTTCCATTAGAGGTCGCAAACCACATGTGTCCTTGAAGAGGAATATCCCTCTGCCACGAAAGAGCTGAAGTGATGCTAGTTAGCTTTTGCAGCCTTGTAGTGGCTCTGTTCGTCCAATAACACTTATAATATTTTTTATTGTGAAACAAGACTTTTGGCTAAGTGTTAGAGAATTGACTTCTTGTAATGGCCTCGTTTGTCCAATAACACTTGTAATCTTTTTTGTCGTAAAATAAGATTTTTTCTCTAAGTGTTAGAGAGCCGTTTCTCTATGTGTTCATTACTCTTGTGATCTCTCTTGTTGTAAGATAGGATTTTTTTGGCTAAGCGTTAGAGAATTGGTGTCTATTCGACAAGTTTGGGGGGCATTCGAATGGTGGGCTGCTTCTCACTTACTCGCTTAGAAGCAGTGTGGACATAGCAACTTTGTGAACCATGAATGGGCCTCTAACTCAGCCGGTTTTTTCAGGAGCATTCGAACGGCGAACCGAACCGTGCTTCTTTCTTGGAAGAAAGTAGCTAGGATGGTCCTTCGAACCGTGAATGAACTCCGAACAATGATGACGACGAATATTTGGGAGCATTCGAATGGCGAGTTTCTTCTTCTCTACTTGCTCGGAAGCAATGTGGCTAGAGCAGCTCTATGAATCATGAATGGACTCCTCACTCATCCGGTTTGTTTTAGGAGCATTCGAACGGCGAACCGAACCATGCCTTCTTGCTTGGAAGCAAGTAGCTAGGATGGTCCTTCGAACCGTGAATGGACTCTGAACAATGATGACGAAAAGTTTTGGGAGCATTCAAATGGCGAGTTGTTTCTTCGCCTACTTGCTCGGAAGTAATGTGGCTAGAGCAGCTCTATGAACCATGAATGGACTCATCACTCATTCGGTTTGTTTAGGAGCATTCGAACGACAAGTCGAACCATGCCTTCTTGCATGGAAGCAAGTAGCTAGTATGGTCCTTCGAACCATGAAAGGATGCCGAACAATGACAACGAAAAATTTTGGGAGCATTCGAATGGCGAGTTGCTTCTTCGCCTTCTTTCTCAGAAGCAGTGTGGCTAGAGAAGCTCTATGAACCATGAATGGAATCCTTACTCATCGGGGCTGCGGCACTTGTACGGCGAGATACACCCCACACACTTGCTCGGGAGCAAGCGTGCCCTTGCAATCCTTGAATTCTGGATGGACTCCGCAATCATCCGTTAAAGTGTTGTAGTGGGTAAAATAACATTGCACGGGGGATGCCCCGTGTAGTATTACACACATAATGTCGAATCAGTTAGTTACTCATAACTTTTCACCCGAAAATAAAGGACATATTTTATTAAATAAACTAGACAGCTGTTTCAATGCGAGCCTTTATTACATGCGATGACCACTATAGATCGTCGATCTTTATTACATATTTATTTATAACTACTAAGCCCGATGTTTAGGCGCTCTCCTGGTATTTCATGAGGTGCTCAGCATTGCAGGTCCTGGGTATTCTCTTCCCCCCCAAGTCTTCAAGTTTGTAAGCCCCTGGACGGACTACTTGTGAGACTTTGTACGGTCCTTCCCAATTTGGATTGAGTTTTCCTTTCTTTCGGGGGTTTGAGATTTCTAGCTTCCGGAGGACCAAGTCTCATTCCTGGATATTGGCCGGGCGGACTCTCTTATTGTAGAATCTCTCCACCCTTAGTTGATAGATGTTTCTTCGAACAAGGGACTTCTCCAGGGTTTCTTCAAGGAGATCAATATTGGCCTGGATGTCATTCGAGTTCTGTCCTTCATCAAACGAGATAAGGCAAGGAGAGGGTATTGCTACTTCAAGAGGAATGAGCACTTCGGTGCCGAACATTAAGTTGAACGAGGATTCTCCTGTGGATTCTCTTTATGAACCTATAGGACCAAAGCACGCTGGGGAGTTCTTCAACCCATAGTCCCTCTTCGCTTCATCAATCCTTTTCTTGAGGCCATCCAAGATTTACCGATTAGCGTTCTCAGCTAGACCATTGGTTTGATGATGTGATATCGAAGAGAATCGCTACTCAATAGTCAGATCAGTGCAAAATTTGTGGAACCCTTTACCGGTAAATTGTGTTCCATTATCAGTGACTAGGATGCGAGGGATTCCGAATTGACAGACCAAGTTCCTTAAGAAGAACTGTTAGATTCTGTGCTCGGTAATTCTTGCTAGTGGTTCAGCTTCTATCCACTTTGTGATGTAGTCAATAGCGACCACTAGGAAGGTTTGCTGTCCGGCTGTTGGAGGGAAATGCTCACGGTGGGAGATATTCTTTCAGAATTACCAGGATCGAGGCAACGCTCATGGGGTATTTATATGATGAGGTACCGATGACAGCGCATTGTGGGTTTCGTCTCCAGAATTATCTGGGTGTGAGGCGTGATGGTCAAAAATTACTTGCGATGGGAGCATGACTCTCAAGAATCGGGGTCATAGCTCACGGTGTGGGTATTCGCCTCCAGAATTACTGGGTGTGAGGCAGTGTGTCCAAAATCACTTGAAGTGGGAGTGCGTACTCAAAAATTATCGTGGTGGTACTTGATACTCACTGAATATCTAAAACATACATTAGTCATCGTAGTAGTAATTCATAGCGAGTGATTAAACCTTATATTGAGGAGTACGATAAGGGCTTGCCCTCGGACCTATGTAGAATGGGATGCATAGAATCTGAACAAGTATGCATTAGTGCATCGTAGTGTAAATCTGCATTAGGCATCTAAGGCATATCATACACTGACATGTTTAGAATGGTCACTTTTACAATTTGTAGTGCATTCAAGTTTGTGTTTGATAAAGTAAGAGAGTCGCTATATTACGGCATAGCGAGGATCGCTGTTTATAGTTTTGCGTCAATTGTTTGCAACTGACGTGCCCACAGTTTTTCAATGCAGGACTTCAATTGGCTAAAAGACATAAAGATGAATTAGTGCTAAAGATTGCTTTTAGATTTAAGTTGTTGATGTTAAAGTTGTATTTACCATATTGTATTTATTTAATTTCGCTGCGTTGATGTAAAAGAACAATGTTGTATGAAAATTTTTAATTTCATTGTTAAATTGGACGAATTTGAAGTAAAAGATCCTATTGTACTACGAATTACCATGTTTTAGAATTCGGGGTGTTACACGTCTGCCTGCCTGTTTTCTTCTCGCGGAATGCGAGTGACCTTGACCTATTTGAAGGTGGCTATTATCTCCTTTACATATGCCAAGTACTTGGCCATGCGGTCATCCCTCGCCTCGTATTCCCCTTGGATCTGAATGACCACTAATTGAGAGTCACTAAATACACCAACTCTTTGCGCCCCTACTCTTTTCACTAGTAGGAGACCAACAATTAGGGCTTCATACTCGGCCTCATTGTTGGAAGCTGAAAATCTGAAGCGCAGTGATTACTGTAGGACGAATTCGTCGGGGCCGATTAAGATCACCCCAGCTCTGCTCCCTTCGAGGAAAGAGGACTTGTCCACGTATACTAGCCATAGTGGGGGGTTGTCTCCTTCCTTGGGAGGATCGGGGATTGTACACTCGATGATGAATTCAGTCAAGGCTTGGCCCTTGACTGCAGTTCTGGGGCGGGTTTAGCTCGATCGACCACTTCATTAGTCTACCTATGTTCACCGGTTTATGAAGGACCTGCTTGAGCGGCTGATCGGTGAGAACCCAGATGAAGTGTGCTTGAAAGTAGGGTCTGCACTTTCGAGCAGCGGTTACTACGGCATAGGCCATCTTCTCCTTATTCGAATATCGGAGTTCGGCATCATGGAGGACCTTGCTTACATAGTAAATCGGCTTCTCTACCCGTTCTTCCTCTCTTACTGATACAACACTTAGGGTTTTCTCGGTGGAGGCCAGGTAGAGGTAGAGGGTTTTCCCGGGTATAGGCTTGCTTAAGATGGGAGGATGGGTGAGGTGCTCTTTTGAGGATTTCAAATGTTGCTTGCTGATCTTCTCCCCACTTGAAATTTTTTGCTCCTCGGAGAGCTTTAAAGAAGGGGAGTCACTTGTCCCCAGACTTGGATAGCAAGCGCCCAATAGCTGTGAGACGGCTTGTAAGCTTCTGGACCTCTTTTATAATAGCTGGAGGAGTCATGTCGAGGATAGTTTTGATCTTCTATGGATTGGCATCGATTCCTCTCTGACTCACCATAAATCCCAGGAACTAACCTGAGGCTACCCCAAAGGCACACTTTGAGGGGTTAAGCCTCATATTATTCATCCGGAGTACATTGAACGCTTCTTGGAGGTCGGCGACATGGGCTTCTTTCCTAAGGCACTTTACGATCATATCATCAATGTATAGTTCCATATTTCGTCCGATCTGTTCACAGAACACTTAGTTCACCAAGCATTGATATGTAGCCTCGGCATTCTTCAGCCCAAAAGGCATGACTCGGTAGCAATACAGCCCTTGATCGGTAATGAAGGACGTCTTCGGGATGTCTTGTAATACGCCGCAAAATAAAATAATTTATTTTGCATTACTAAATAATATTATATTGGTAAAGTTGACTATTTTGACTATTTTCTTGAAATTGTAATTTTGCACGTGCAACACACGCGCAAAGTTAGGAAATTTTGAATTTTTAAAATTTTATGGTTAATGATTGATTTTCCTTATTTATTTATGATATTTTAATTTTTCAGTTTTATTTGAATTTATTTGACTATTTTATAAATTTCTCAATTTTACACGTGCAAAACACGTGCAAATATTTTTGGTGTGCAAACCTCCACTTTTAGATTTCTTAATAAATTCTACTATTTATAATTAAGTATATCCGAAAATTTGAGATTTTTCTGAATAAAGAAACTATTTTTGTAAATACTTCGAAAGAGAGGGGCTTTTATGTAAAAAGCCGTTTGGATCTCAAACAAATAATAAAAATTCGTTTTTACTGGTTTTTGGGTTTTCCATGGTCATCATTGAAAATAAAATATATTTAAGTTTTATTTAGAGTTGATTTGGTAAAGATTTAAACAAATATGGTGCTTTTGCAAATATGGAATTTAAGTAGATCTTGTGCAAATATTTTCTTGGGAAGTTCAAAATCAAAAAATATTTGGGAAAACTCATTATTTATTATTATATATTACTTCTAAATTTTCTGGACTTTTACGAATATTTTATGATATTTGCAAATATTACAAAAAAATGGACTTTTGTGCAAAATTACAACTTTTAGTACAAATCCGAATTTTTAATTCCTGGGCTATACTTGATGGTTGGATAACTCAGTAGTAAAAAGTTTTGGTTTTATTTAAATTTATTTAACTTATTTAACTACTTTTTTGAAAGAAATGTTTATATATGTAAAGTAATAATTTGTTAAGGGATGTTTCCATAAACTTGTAAAATCCTAAAAACTCCAGATTTTAGCCTATAAAAGAGCCCCTACAGCCGTCCCTCTCCTTTGCAATAAAATATATATATTTTTACTATTAATTTCTTGAAGTTTTAAAGCGATGATCTTGGATTTTGCAAAAGGAGGGTTTTTTCTCATTCTTTATTAATTCAGTTGATTTCTTCAATAAGGTAAGTAACTTGTGTTTATTTTCTTATTGTTCTAAGCATGTTGTATTTGATGATTGATCTATTAGAAAGCATGTTAGATGATTATATCTAGATATGATAAATCTATACTATTATTAAGCAAAGCCTTATTTTGCTGGCTTTTTACTGTTATGTCCTCACACACATAAAAGGCTAACAGAATATATAGGGGTAAAAAAAGTAATTTGCACGAAAAAAAAATAAAGAACCATCTATCTATACTATTATTAATATCATGAAATTTAGTCATTAAGTTTGGACCAAACAAACAGTAAATACCGTAATAAATCCATGAGCATGCAGTAAATACCATAATAAATATGCTTTAAACATCAAATATCAAATATGCAGTAAACTCTGTCGTCAAAATCCATGAGCATGCAGTAAATACCTTAATGTAGTAGTTTATGGTTAGGATCTGGGTTTCCGAAACGTTTTTTTGAGAACCCAAGGGCCAGGCCACAGAGGTTGAAGTGAATATAGATGAACACAGAAAACATATATAATGAGTTCTGCAGGGAATGAATTAAAATTCAAGTCATGCAGTAGTTTAGTTTATGGTTAGGATCTGGGTTTCCGAAACGTTTTTTTGAGAACCCAAGGGTCAGGCCACAGAGGTTGAAGTGAATATAGATGAACACAGAAAACATATATAATGAGTTCTGCATGGAATGAATTAAAATTAAAGTCATGTAGCAGTTTAAAGCATATATAATGAGTTCTGCAGGGAATGAATTAAAATTAAAATTAGCACTCTTGGGCTTTTTTCGTCAGGTCTTAAAAACTTTCCTGTTTCGAAGATATCGCTGTAGTGTTTGCAAGCTTGGAGAAGATATCGAAGACCCAGAGAGTGGCGTGCTTGAAGGGGGGACAATAGTGGCGTGCTTGAAGATATCGAAGACCCAACGGCAACTTCTTGGTTAGCGCTGAATTGAAACTTGATTATAATCTTTCATGTATTTCTGGCTTGCTTCTTCTCTTTAGTTCACTTCAACCTTAGTTTAAAGCATATATAATGAGTTCTGCAGGGAATGAATTAAAATTAAAATTAGCACTCTTGGGCTTTTTTTCGTCAGGTCTTAAAAACTTTCCTGTTTCGAAGATATCACTGTAGTGTTTGCAAGCTTGGAGAAGATATCGAAGACCCAGGGAGTGGCGTGCTTGAAGGGGGGACAATAGTGGCGTGCTTGAAGATATCGAAGACCCAACGGCAACTTCTTGGTTAGCGCTGAATTGAAACTTGATTATAATCTTTTATGTATTTTTGGCTTGCTTCTTCTCTTTAGTTCCCTTCAACCTCTGTTCCAGTGAGCCAGCAACTGAAGTGGGATATCTATAGCCTGAAGTGGGATATCTATATGCATATTTTTTTTGCTTGAAGGATAAGCTATATGAAGCAGAAAAGTTCTTTCAATCAGCTTTAACAGAAACTAAAGAGGGATTTGGGCCCAGGGATCCACATGTTGCATCATCATACAACAATCTGGTATGTCACAGCATATTTTGTTTCATCTTTTTAAGTTAATTAATATTTCATTTTTTTGTATTTTCTCCTTTAAGAATGGTGTAGGACCGTTTGCTTGATGTGGCTTATTTTGACGACAGAGTTACCAGTGAAGCAGTGCAATCTTTCTTTCGAAAATCAACATTGCAGCTTTGATATATGAAATTTTTTCTGGTATGTAACAGCATATTTTGTTTCATCTTTTTAAGTTAATACGACTGTCTATTGAGTTACTATATCTTATGAGCATTTCATTTAATTTAATGACTATTTTTGTATTTGATGTTTATGTTTTGCAGAATGTTGGATTGGATGGTACATAAAGTTTGTATGTTGGATGTCGCTGTAAGTATTTCTACATTATTTAGTAGAGTTTCAATTTTAAAATAGTAATGGCCTAAAGAAAAAAAAATTGTGTAAGGATTCTGGAAAAAATAATAGGTTAAGGATTGTGGGTTTATTAGAGTTGATAAAAAAAGAAGAATTCTAGGGTTGATAATATATACTTCGCGCGACAACCGCTTAGAGAGTAAAGATTCTACAAACTTGATAATAATACATTTTTAGTTTGGTGGAAGGTTTTCTTGAGACAACATCAATTACTATACTGATGTCTTTTGTGTTATTAGATTGTTGCTGACATAGAAAGGGCAATAATGAAAGCTCTGGAGAAGCAATACTGTGATATCTTATTGCCTTTGAGAGATGGCATCCCAAAGATTATTGAGAAGCAAATGCAGAAATTTACTAGACGACAATATACTATGAATTTGATCTCAAACCTTCGGCGCAGTTTTCTCATAATGAATTTGATCTCAGTGTAAAGAACATAGACCCTGAAAACTTCGATTTAAGTACAAAACCAAAGGTTATGCTTCTCCTTGACTTCGAGTTCTCTTGATACATATATTTTAATATACTATGTTCTATTTTTTGTTCTCTTCTGGTAATCTAAAAAAGTAAAATAAAATTTGAAGCTGTTTTCATATACTGAAGTGGTTTCAGTTTGAAATGAAGTAATCATTGGTGCAAGAAGGTGCTGGAATGCATAATTACGTCACTATTGCAATGTAATGAAAATGGAATGTCTAACGTGAAGAAGCTCTTTTGTGGTATTGCGTGATAGTAAATACTCATTAAATTGAAAAGAATTTTTTCTAAGGCAATCATGTGATCTATGCATTCAAAATATTTGGTAACTAAGAATTAGCATGTTGAGAAAATGACTTTCTTTTATTTTAGTAGTTACATGTTAATCTGAATTCTATAATCAAGTAATGCTGGATAGTTTTCTTTTTATCTTTTTCATGTTTTTTCACTGAAAATAATACATAACGTATAATGTATTATTTTATTGAATTCTATTGATATTTGAGTCAACCAATGCCTTAGATTGATTCTTTCTGTGATTGAATGATTTGCCTAAATGTTTTCTTATTTGCAGAACAATGCAGATAAGGTGTATAAGAAGTCACGCTCGATGATCTCCGTTCTTGAAAAAAAATGTAGACCTCTCATATCTAAATGCGGGTTTGTGGGGAAGCAAGTAATTCGGCGCAGTTTTCTCATAATGAATTTGATCTCAGTGCAAAGAACATAGACCCTGATAACTTCGATTTAAGTACAAAACCAAATGTTATGCTTCTCCTTGACTTCGAGTTCTCTTGATACATATATTTTAATTTACTATGTTCTATTTTTTGTTCTCTTCTGGTAATCTAAAAAAAGTAAAATAAAATTTGAAGCTGTTTTCATATACTGAAGTGGTTTCAGTTTGAAATGAAGTAATCATTGGTGCAAGAAGGTGCTGGAATGCATAATTAATTGTTTGGGTTAAGTGGGGCAGCTAATTAAGGAAGAATTGAATTTGTAGTGCTCAACTCAAATTTGAAGTATTCTTGCATTTACAGCTCTAAATATATGTTCTTGATCTAATACATTCAGTGACTCAGTCTGTTCATGGCAGAGATTTTATTATTACTGTCACATACATTTTGTCAGTTTATTTGTATATACCTTCAGATTCACCTTTTGCTGTAAACTAAAGTGTAGTATATGCTTTAAACTAAGAGGCAACTTGACAATTGAATTTGCTAATTATAATTTGAAGGCAATGTTTGTTCAGTAGCTTTGTGATTGGTTAACTTTAAGGGAAATTAAGCAAGAAGCTTCAGTTTATTTTTCAGGTGTAGTAGTGCTTAATAGCAATAAGTTATTACTTCATTTTATTTTTCAGTTTATTTTTCAAATTGGTTAACTTTAAGGAAAATCAATGTTTTACTATTTCTTTTCTTATACGATATACAAATTTATTTAATTTAATGATTAAATTTTTTAATAGACGTGCATCGCACGTGCATTATACTAGTTCTTATGAATAGGTGAATTAAAAATTGAATCTTTTCATGAAAACTTTGATTTTGATGATTAAACTTTATATAGATGATTGAGATTGTTAAGAACCTAGTAAAAATTATGGGCTTGTTGTTTTGTATCCTCTTCTTGCACTAACTCTTAAAACCTGATTTCAAGAAAAAGGAAAGGAAATAGAAATCTTAAGGACTAGATACAAAAAAAAATGTGCAAATTGATTGAACTATCTTACTTACAGTTATCAACATTTTTTTGGGGGGGAAAAAAACAGTTAAAATGTCACCAGGATTATACAAGAAATTGGTGATAATAGATTACAAATTCCAGAAGCATGACATAGATAATTATAAAATTTTGGCAGAAAGTAACCAAAAACGATTGCAATATACTCTAATTTAATAGGAATAACATGTGATCTGTTGTAAAGTAGTCCATTGGAAAAAAAAAATAGTGTGTGAAACACATTCTGAAAGTGACGAGTGGGAGTAATACTATAGACATCAGACATAACATATACATAGCATCGACTTGCACTTACACTTCAATGGAGTTGCCCCCTTTGCTACACAGCCATCTTCACTAATCCTTTTAATATATATCACCTTACTCGTAGGTTTACATATAACACTGAATTGATGAACCAATATGCTGAAAGAAGATAATAAAAGAACTTACAGAGAGCTAGGGGCAGCAGCTAAAAGTATTACTTGTTTGATAAGGGGGAGCAAATAGAGAATTGAGAATCTTTAGTGATAATATGCTTATACATGTGTTGTTATGATGTTTGATGAAGTAAACTTGATTGTAATAGCACGTATTCATAGGTAAACTAATGAAATTAGTAGGGTACGTGTATAACAAGTTGTAGAAGTAGTTCTTGGATCAAAAAGATCTTGAAGTATTCAAAAGAGGGTTGAATTTCGGGGTTGATGCTTTCAGCCGAATTTGAGTTTTTGTGATTTTCATGAAGTTTTCGTAATATAAAAATATTGATAATGGGATTATGAGTTTTATTGAGAGTTTTCGTATTGATGGTTGAATTGTGAGTCTCTAGGAGTTGAGTGGGAGTCATGTGAACCGGCAGATGAGATTTTGTGGATTTTGATCAATTGGGTCTTGGAGTTGTTGTTGTGAAATTAAGTCCGACAGGATACACTAACTCTAGATTTGAGGATTTTTTGTTTTAATAATAACCAACTTAAGGACAGGCACTAGTGGAGATGTGATGGAACTTGGGAAACGTAAGTATATGCTCTTGATTTTGGTCCAACGAATGCGTTCCAGGATTTGTGTGTTGTTCTATCTCGAGAGGACATTTGTATGTTCGCGTGTCGAGGGTTTGGAGGCCTATTCAAGGAGCATGAAGGGTGCATTCGCGTGTCGAGGGTCGGCGGGCCTATTCACGGGATATACCTGGTGTATTTGCACGTTGAGGGCCTCGCAAGCCTATTCGTGGGGTACACGGCAGGAAGATGATTCTCTGATTTTTAAACTATTCTTACTTGATGCTTGCGCGTCGAGAGTTGTGATGCCTATTCGCGATGTATTCCGGATCTTGCTTCCATCACCGTAGTATGATTAGTTTCATAACGAGAAATTTAACCCTATAAAGTGGAGAACGATAAGGGCTTGCACTGGACCTATGTATTGTGGGATGCATAGAATCCGACAAGTATGCATTAGAGAGTCGGCATATAGCATTGATGTTTTCTTGACTTGGTTTTATACATGTTGTTTTCTGTTTTTCTACACTTGACACTTAGTCTAGTTTCACTTGGTGTTTTCATGCCCTACTATTTACTATTTCATTTTCCTTAATGTTTTCATGTTTTAATTATTGTTATTTCGTATTCCATTATTTTTATTAATACATGTTGTTTATAACTCTTTGCCTTATGTTTATTTATGTAGCAAGTCTTTTGATGTCACTCACACCGTTATGGCTGACCCCTGTACTTTTGGGGGTTAGGGTTATCTCTAGCCTCATGTTTTATAGGTAGATGCCTATAGCTTGGAATTTGGATGCATGTGGTAGAATGATAGTAGAGCATATGTAAATTGTAAAAGAATGTGTTGTAAAAGAAAGAAATTGTAATTAAAGGTGTTTTATTTTCTGCTATGCTTTGTAAACAATTAATGTAATAAAAAATTTTAATTTTTCCTGTATTTGGTTGCTATGTTTATGATTACATTGAAGTTGATTTTGAAATTGTGACACGTATTTCTGAGATATTATATTGAAAATTCGGAGCACTACAGAGTTGGTATCTGAGCATGCCTCAATTACTAAATTTAAACATGGTATGGGGAATAAATATAAATGGACATTTCATATGTGAGAACCTAGGTGGACATTAGATGTGTGAGTACACAAGTGGACATTAAATAGAACCTAGGTGGATATTAGAAGTGTGAGTACCTTGGTGGACATCTGATGTGTGTGACTTGATTGTTTGGTCATGAAGACCTGTAATGAGATTTAGACTGTTTGTATGCTTAGACTTGAATGAAATTTCTTTATCGCAAGTGCATTGACTGTTTTTGTATAAAGCACATACTTTTCTCACTAGCTTTTTGATCTCTTTTGTCCGCTTTATGCATTTGATATTTATTTATTACCCCCTCAACTCATATATTTTGCTATTAGTTTTACATATTACATTATGTTTTGAATTACTACGTGTTAAGTTATTATAGCTACTTCAATTTTCTTGCTATATTATAAAATTTGGTTTTGCATATTTATTTTCTCATTCACATTTACATTGTACTTATGCATGTATTTCATTCCGTTTTTCTCCTTACTTTTATAAATCATTTCACTACTACTGAATTGTACTATTGTGTTTGATATTTATAATCTATACATTTATTTTGATATTCCATCGTGTGACTTTCAACTTCATTTCTTACTTTTACTACTACTTTTATATCACGAATTTCAAAACATAATATTATACTTAAATTAAGTGTCCAATATCCCTGTGCATATGGACGGTTACATCTTTTATTTTACCATTTCGGTGCAACCTAATGTCAAGATAGTAAATATGCAACTCGATGTCAATGGAGGAAAATTGCAAATGGATGTCGGGAAGGCAAAATGTGCAACCAAATATCCAGACGACAACCGCCAGGGTAATGATCAGAAGTAGGGATATCACCTTAATGCCTAGATTCGCCAAGGTTTTCTCCTATGAGGAGTCCTACCTCCTACGCTTTGTCCTCGACAAGCATGCGGATAGGGAGACAGCCCCTGCCTCCATCACATCCCCTTCGCCTACATCCTCTCTCAGAGATGGCCGTAGCTACAAGCAAGTGGCCTCACCGACGTGGGAGCTCACCATATACGGGACACATGAAGTCGAACGGGCCCATTGCGAGGTGATCAAGGCTGCGAGAGAGATGGAAGCTCACCGTCTGGATACGGTGGAGGGATCAGTAAGGCTTTGGATATGGTGGAGGGATCGGTAAGGCTTGGATCAGGGCGAGACGTCGGTGGTCAAGCGCAAAGCAAGACCAAGGGATCCAAAGGCAGAGAGGACCCACTTCCAGATTTGGCAAACTTCACTGGATCGGAGGTTGATTAGAAAAGGGGGGAGTTGCAAATCTCCCAAAACAGCAAACATCCGTTGCAAAGTGGTCAAAAGACACATGCAGGCGAAGAGGAACATGTGGTGGCGCACAGAGGGGGGACAGGGATGACAGGCCCCAAAAATGTTATTCTCCAACTCCTTCACAACGAGCACGCTTCGGGACAAGAGCAGTTGAGAGACAGTGCCAGCTTGGGGAGCAAGAAAGCGCCATCCACCAGAGAGTGGATAGAAAAAGTCTCGAAAGCGCCAGAAGGGAAAAAGATGGCTTCTTTGGGTCAAGGGCGTCAAGATACAAAGCCCTCTTTGGGGAAAGCGACGAGCACTGAGCTGCTCGATCGCAGAGAAGGCAGAGCAAAGGAGAGCAAGCAGATGGAGATCTCTGCCACTCTAGAAGAAAGGGTACCCAAATTTGGAAAAGAAGCCAAAGAAGCCAACGAAGAAAACAGATCTGTTTCTTCCCTTAAGAAGATGGACTCTTTGGATTTGGTGCTCAAAAAGGCCTTGACTCCAGCGCCTGCTGCAGCTGCCGAAGCACCAGCAAATAGGAATTTGCCAGGAGGCAGGGGAGGTAATGATACCGGTCTCGAAACCATAACTGTCCCTACAGTATTCGAGGCGTGCGGTATTTTAAACTGCGGAGGAGAAGCTAGGGGTATAGCGGAAGGGTTGTATATGGGTGTGATGGGTTGTGAGCACTTTATAAGTGTTAGTGGGCCCAAAGAGGGGCCCAACACGCTTATTTTAGCCCTTGAGACAAGTAACGCTACATTTTTAAGCAACCAGACGGACAGTGGGCCCATCGAGTGGTCCGCCACAGGAAACAACGTTGCTCCTAAAGATTCATCGGCAGTCTGTGGGCTCACAGAGGAGTCCACGAAAAGAGAGTCTACTCTACTACCAGAAAATCAGCTTGCAGATAGTGATGAGGAACTGGAAGGACGCTTAAATTTGGACGAAGAATTCTCTTTCACAGACGACGACTCAGAGGATCTAGAATTTATTGCTGATACATATAGGGAGATCTTACCAGAGATGGTTTTGGTCACATTTCCAGAATCAGCTCCGGGAGACAGTACTGTCTCATCTCGCAGGATGATGGGGTTCAGAGTGTAGTGGTCCCCTAAGAGGGCTCATGTGGAGTCCTTGGATGGCTCTCTGGAGGTAGCAGCGGCAGCAAAAGCGGCTAAATTCGACGACGGAGGTACAAGAAATTTTTTAGCATCTATATTAAATTTCATGTCAGACTCTGAAGTTTTTTTCCTAGCTAAAACCTGTGGTTTGGAGGTGTGTGACACAGACCGTAATGCCTTGCTTCTTAATAAAATTAGGGGGTGGGAAACTGAAAGGGTTAAGTCTAGTTGTCAGAAAATAGTAGGGTCTGGGTTGACAGAGGCAGGGATAGCTGAAACTTGCCCCTCACCTACACACACGATCGAGTTAGTCACGCTCCCCCAATGAATACACTATTCTGGAATGTGAGGGGCCTGGGGGATAGGGAAAAAGAAATATGGTCAGAGAAGTCATTAACAACTCCAAGGCGGAGATCATAGGGTTACAGGAGACCAAACTTGTGCAGGGCTCCAAACTCAAAAGGGTAGGGGGCAACAGAATCAAGGAATGGGTGTTGCGACCATTCGCAGGAGCATCGTGGGGAATTGCTATTGGATTCAACTCGGACACTCTATCCTGTACTGAGGTTTACAGTGGAACATTCTCTTTTACTACCCGACTGAAACGGCGATCTGATAATTGGATGTAGACAGTCACTATCGTTTATGGACTGAATGTGGCTACAGATTGTGATGCCTTCTAGCAGGAGCTTGTCGGTATTCGACAACGATGGTCGGGAGCCTGGATCGTTGGGGGGGGACTTCAACATTACCAGATTCGCCTATGAGCACAAGGGTAGAGGTTCCAGCGACAGGCACAGAGAAGAGTTCAATAGGGTGATCATGGAACTAGAACTCATTGATATTCCCATTAATGATAGACTATTCACATGGTCTAACATGCAGATTGCTCCGATCATGGCCAAATTGGACAGGATCCTAGTATTGATGGATTGGGATGCTAAGTTTCCATTAGCAACTGCCAGATCGATCCCTAGACCAACGTCAGATCATACCCCGATCCTTTTGGATATAGGGGTACGGGGAGCTCAAAGGCCTAGAAAATTCAGATTTGAGAAGGTCTGGCTAGAAATTCAGGGGTTCCACCACATGGTGATGGAAAATTGGGCACTCCCAACTACTGGTACGGATGCCGCAGCCCGCTGGTGTGAAAAGATCTGCAGGCTGAGGAAGCGAGTGCGTAAATGGAATCGGTCCAGATTTTTGACCATCTGGCGTGCTAAGGATGCCTTTCTAGAAGGAATTGATGAACTTGAAAGGTTGGAAGAAACGAGAGTCCTGTCACAAGATGAAAGAAACAGGCTACTTGAACTCCGAGAGAATATTGTCAATCTTTATAAGTTGGAGGAAATCAAATGGCAGCAAAGGTCAAGAATTTCGTGGCTCAAAGAGGGAGACGCGAATACGGCCTTCTTCCACCGAGTGGCAAGCACAAGACGCAGATCTAACATAATTTTGTCTTTACATACGGACACGGGGACGTCGCAGGACGAACATGTGATTTCCACAACCTTTCAAGCTTACTACAAGGACCTCTTTGGGAAGAAAAATGACTTCAGGATCCCACTTAGAAAGGATTACTGGCAAGCATACTAGAACAACTCAACGCAATCTTTGTCCACCTTGGAAGCTCCTTTCACGGAATAGGAAGTTAAAAAGGCCATCAATCAAATGGGAGCAGACAAGTCACCTGGGTCAGACGGCTTCCCAATGATGTTCTTCCAAGTGTTCTGGGAAGAAATTAAAGGGGACATTATGGCACTGATGGATGAATTTTTTAACAACAATCTCAGACTGGGCATGTTCAATTTTGCGGAAGTCGTCCTCATCCCTAAACGAGAGGAGTCTACGAGAGTAGGGGATTTCCGACCAATCAGCCTGATAAACTGCTCGGCTAAGATTATTACTAAGGTCCTCGCCATCTGCCTGGAAAACATTATGGACAGCCTAGTCAGTAAAACTCATACGGGTTTCATCAAGGGCAGATGTATCCTAGATTGTCTGGCCACGGCGGAGCAAGTTATCCACTACTGCCATACGAGCAACTCTAAGTACTTCCTCCTAAAGCTGGACTTTGAAAAAGCTTACGATTTTGTCGACTGGGAGTGCCTGCTAGAAGCTCTCAGAGGAAGGAGATTCGGGAATAAATGGATAAGATGGGTCAGGCAGTGTTTGCACTCTAGCAAAACGGCAATCTCGTTGAATGGGAGGGCAGGGCTGCCGTTCCCGTGCAAGAAAGGACTTCGACAAGGGGATCCGCTATCACCACTCCTATTCACTATCGTAGCGGATGTGCTGAGGGGTATGCTAGAGAACTGTCAAAGCAAAGGTTGGATAAAGCCAGTGGCCAGCAGCACGTCCAATCAAGGGTGCACGATTCTGCAATACGCTGACGACACCCTACTTTTTGGTAACGGGACCAGGTTAGAAACTGTCTGCTTTAAAGGGGCACTCTACTATTTTGAAGCCTGGTCAGGCCTCTGAATTAATTTCCACAAGAGCGCTTTGATTCCAATTACGCTATCCGATGCCGAAACACGGGTACATGCCACCATACTAAACTGTATGACGGAGGAGTTCCCGATCAAATACCTAGGGCTACTGCTCAGACCTGGGAGGCTCACTAAGTCGGACTGGCTGCCTATCATAGACAAGGTGGAGGACAGACTGGCTGGTTGGAAAGGAAAAACGCTCTCACTAGGGGGCAGAGTGGTACTCATAAACTCAGTACTGTTTAATCTACCCATTTACTACATGTCGTTCTTTGAGCTTCCTAAATGGGTTATCCAAAGGATTGACCGGGTCCGGAAAAGATTCCTGTGGAAAGGGGCAGATTCGAATAGGGGAGGCTACCACTTGGTCAAATGGAGTATTACCTGCATGAAGAAGAAGCATGGGGGGCTAGGCATCATCGACCTCAGAGATATGAACCTTGCCCTTTTGGGGAAATGGTGGTGGAAGGTATTTCACCACAGCGGGGAAGGATGGCAGGATTTCATCCAGCCTTACCGACGGGGAAAAGGTACGAGAAATTTAGGCTTCCGAGTTGGGTTTAAAGTTTCGCGCTTCTGGAAAGGAATTACAAAATCAAGCAGACCGTTCGACTCAGCAGTTACATTGACGATCGGTAATGGACGGTCAACTAAATTCTGGTGGGACAAATGGTGTGGGGCCCATACCCTTAAGGAATCATTCCCTGACCTGTATGAGAAAACGAATCGGCCAAATATTTCTGTGGCCGAGACCTGAAAGAGGGGGAATTGGATACCGTCTTTTCGAGGAACTCTTACCCCAGAGTTACAACAGCAACTCCTTGAATTGCAAGAACACATAACACGGACGGGTGTGATGTGCGCTCAAGGCCCAGATCAGATGCGCTGGGGACAAGAAACCAAGAGAGCCTTCACGGTCAGGTCTCTGTATCACCGAATTCACTATCGAGGGTGTAGACCCAACTGGGCTAAGGTGTTATGGAAGGCAAAAGCTCCCCTTAAAGTCAGAGTCTTCCTCTGGCTAGTACTCAATAATGCAATCCTCACTAGAGAAAACCTTGCCAAAAGACAACCACAGATTGCGACCAACTGTGGTTTCTGCAATAGGCATACGGAGAATTTGAATCACCTATTTATTCACTGCCTTAGGAGTAAGGCAACTATGGTGGAGGTATTACGAGCCTTAGGTACAGGTGACTACCCTAGCGAATATGAGGATTTGTGGATTGGCCCCAAATTTGTCTCGATTCGCCAAGAAATCAAGGATGCGTGATACATTGCCTGTCACCCCCCACTTCCCAAAAATACGGAATACGAGTACGTAACAAAAGCCCAGCGAATGATTATTATCATCCTTAGGCTGTTTCAAGAAATCTTTGCAACACATCACAGAATTTATCAGAGTCGAAAGCAAAAGGTGGAACCAACATGCAACATTGAAACAAATTCACCAACAGAAATTTACTTGAAATGAAATACCATGTGCTCAAATAAAATAGAGTCTGGAAAAACAAATATTCTGGGTCACATCGACCAAATACAAAATAATATCCAAGTCTCAAAATACAAGAATAATCCAAGTCTTACGAATACAAATATTGTTCTAGCACGACAAGAAATAATAATAATAAGCAGAATCTCCAGCATCTAAAACATCACCTCGTCAATACCTTCAGGAACATGTCCTCCAAAATCTGCAATACAACGAATGCAGGAAAGAGAAAAAGAGAAAACACAAGTACCCGTTAATTGCAAGTCTGGGTCACAAATAGAGTAGGATACAAGCACATGGAATGGGGAAAAACTAACTAGCACATGGTAAAGGTATAATGTCAACCTAGACAACCTAGACTTCAAAAGCATAAAAACGGCATGAAAACATAGCAAATAATCCCACGAAAAATCTGGGGTAATCCCCTATAGATATAGACTCAAAAAAACAAGTTCCATAATATTCCAGTAAGTATAGATAAGTCATCAAAAATAAGAAGTAACACAAAAATATGGTTTGACGAATCTGGAATTTCTCAACACTACTGTACGAAAATAGGGATATCTCGCAAACAGTGAATCGAAATCCAATTCTGCCAAAACGATGTGAAAGTAGATGAAATTTACTAACTTTCATATATCACAAATAATTTCAAAAAACATAAGGAATTAGGGTGAAAATTGGGTTCTATACTAAACAGCACACATATTACAGCACAAGGTGAATTTAGAAAAGAACATGAAACACTACATAAAACTCATCTTTAAAATACACCAAAAATCTGGGTAGTCCCTAATATCATAAGAAAATACTGAGCAAAATATTAGATCAAGATATTATGTATAGAGTAGTTCTTGAAAATAATTAGTTAACAAAATTGACTAAAAATAGAATCTGGAATCTATCGACACGTCTGTACCAAAACCATCATAACTCAGTCATACAAAATTCAAATCAAGTAAAACTAGTGGGGTTTAAAAATAGACACAATTATATAGAATTCACTTTAAAATCTCCAAGTTGAGATTCGGACCCTAGCATAGGTGAAAACAACAAACAACACAGCACAGCCCGCAAATTCCAGATTTCACATCTCCACTTCAAAACATCACAACTTCCACAAATTTGATCCAAACTTAACCAAACATGAAACACAGACTACCAATCATCTAAATATCATATTTTAGGGATTCTAACATGTCCAAACCTATTGTTTCTCATATGGGGAATCAATCAAACACATAGCATGCAATTTATCACATACAAGAACAAAATCAAGTTTAGGGTAAACCTAGGTTATCAACCTATCAATTTTCATTTCATAAGTCATCTATGGCCTGATTTACACAATAAAGACAAAACCCACAAATAAAAATACAATTTTTGACCGTCTCTAGACTCAGCTACTCTAGGTGTGAACTTTTTGACTTGTATCAACCTAATAAAATTATGTACAAGTTACTTGTCTCTAATGGAGTGAATTCGATGCCAACGAGCCTTAGAAAGAAAACCCACGAGCGAAAAGCCTCCACGCGCGATTTCAAGCGAACCCACGAACACGAAAAGCTCCTATAATCGAACTCTTTAATGCACGAACCAAAGTGGGCGAACCCACTTGACAAATCAACAAAGAAGAGGGTTTGGTACTGTTTTGGATGGTGGTGGTGCTGGTTTGGGATAGCCGGCCAGTCAAGGGGAGAGGATAGAGTTGTATATGGTGTGTTGAAGTATGAAGATGGGTGTTTGTAATGGTGGTCGGATGTGAGGCTAGGAGGGGGGGTCCTTGGTGTCGGTTTGGGAGGGAGGAGGCAGCCGAGTGTACACAGATAAAGAAGGAGCTGGGATGCTTTGGATGAGAGGGAGAGAGATTAGAGATTAATTAGGTTTAGGGATTGGGGTTTTGGGAATATTAGGATATTTATATAGGGGATTAATGTGGCTAATGGGTTGTGGGTTTAATAATGTAGTAATAGGTATACAAATGGGTAATGGGTATTGGGTAGAGTTCAAATAGGGATACAATTTATAGTGAATTTTATGGCTCCTAAAAATCTCATTAGGGGTCAAAAAACATAGGTTTGGCAAATCAGCACCAAAATACCATCACATTAGCGAAACCTGATGCTCTGATACCACTAAAAATCCTGTCACGCCCCGCTTCCCAAAAATACGAAATACGAGCACGTAACAAAAGCCCAGCGAATGATTATTATCATCCTTAAGCTATTTCAAGAAATCTTTGCAACACATCACAGAATTTATCAGAGTTGAAAGCAAAAGGTGGAACCAACATGCAACATTGAAACAAATTCACCAACAAAAATTTACTTGAAATCAAATACCATGTTCTCAAATAAAACAGAGTCTGGAAAAATAAATATCCTGGGTCACATTGCCCAAATACAAAATAATATCCAAGTCTCAAAATACAAGAATAATCCAAGTCTCACGAATACAAATATTGTTCTAGCACTACAAGAAATAATAATAATAAGCAGAATCTCAAACATCTAAAACATCACCTCGCCAATACCTTCAGGAACCTGTCCTCCAAAATCTGCAATACGACGAATGCAGGAAAGAGAAAAAGAGAAAACACAAGTACTCGTTAATTGCAAGTCCAGGTCACAAATAGAGTAGGATACAAGCATATGGAATGGAGAAAAACTAACTAGCACATGGTAAAGGTATAATGTCAACCTAGACAACTAGCATGGTAAAAGTATCAAGTGCACACGACATAACTCAAGTGTCAAGTAAATAAGTATCTCATAAACATGCATCAAGTATCAAGTGTCGTGTAATCATGTATCAGGTATCATGTTTCATGTAATTCAAGTCTCATGTATCAAGTCTCAGGTAATCATGTCTCATGTAATCATATAGTTAAGTATCAAGCAAGCAAGTATCATGTCAAGTATCTAATTCAAGTATCATGTTCGAGTATTAAGTTCAAGTCTTGTGTGATTACTATCTAGGTAGCACTTCATGCGCTCCAACTTTTATCACATGGTTGCTACAACACTACAGTTTCGCTTTAAATTTCATAGTGGACCATAGAGGACAGTATACTCAGGAATCAGAACTGAAACAGGTATCAAGCACGAGTCACGTAATCGGGAACAAGTGGCAACAAGTATCAAGCACGAGTCATGTAGTCATGATCATGTGGCAATAAGTAGTATCTAGCACGAGTCATGTAGTCATGATTACGTGGCAACAGGTAGTATCTAGCACGAGTCATGTAGTCATAATCACGTCGCAACAGGTAGTATCTAGCGTGAATCATGTAGTCATGAAACATGGCAACAAGTAATGGGAAACAAGGGCCCCCTTCCGAGTACACGTTTCTGAATTATCCACTATTAGATCTTTCCCTTAAACCCCGGCCTGATTACTTTTATTATTAATATCCAACAAGCATAAATAGGTACAAAATAGTGTCAAATAAGCATGATATGATCAGGTCTAGGTTCAGGTTAACAAATCAGTATGCATGGATGATATACGTTCACATACACGAGCAAATTAGTCTAAGTTCATAATCAGGATAGCAAGACCAAGCAGTACTAAAACAGTGATTCAAAGAGCTACAGGCATGCAAATCATGATCCGCCAAAGGAACTGGAAACTAGACATTCACATGTATCTAACGAGTATAATAAAGTCATATACTAGTTCACAACATCTCAGCTTAAAACTGATTTGAATACAGATTTCATGTTCAGCCAGAAAACAGGGGAACGACTTCAAAAGTATAAAAACAGCATGAAAACATAGCAAATAATCTCACGAAAAATTTGGAGTAATTATCTATAGATATAGACTCAAAATAACAAGTTTCATAATATTTCAGTAAGTATAGATAAGTCATCAAAAATAAGAAGTAACACAAAAATATGGTTTGACAAATCTGGAATTTTTCAACACTGCTGTACGAAAATAGGGATATCTCGCAAACAGTGAATCGAAATCCAATTCCACCAAAATGACGTGAAAATAGATGAAATTTAATAACTTTCATATCTCACAAATAATTTTCATAAAACATAAGGAATTAGGGTGAAAATTGGGTTCTATACTGAACAACCTGCATATTACAGCACAAGGTGAATTTAGAAAAGAACATGACACACTACATAAAACTCATCTTTAAAATACACCAAAAATCTGGGTAGTCTCTAATATCATAGGAAAATACTGAGCAAAATATTAGATCAAGATATTATGTATAGAGTAGTTGTTGAAAATAATTAGTTAACAAAATTGACTCAAAACAGAATCTGGAATCTATCGACACATCTACCAAAACCATCATAACTCAGTCATAAAAAATCCAAATTAAGTAAAACCAGTGGGGTTTGAAAATAGACACAATTATCTACAATTCACTTTGAAATCTTCAAGTTGAGATTCGGACCCTAGCATAGGTGAAAATAGCAAACAACACAGCACAGCCCACAAATTCCAGATTTCACATCTCTACTTCAAAACATCACAACTTCCACAAATTTGATCCAAACTTAACCAAACTTGAAACACATCCTACCAATCATCTAAATATAATATTTTAGGGATTCTAACATGTCCAAACCTATTGTTTCTCATATGGGCAATCAATCAAACACATAGCATGCAATTTATCACATACACGAACAAAATCAAGTTTAGGGTAAACCTAGGTTATCAACCTATCAATTTTCATGTCATAAGTCATCTATGGCCTGATTTACACAATAAAGACAAAATCCACAAATAAAAATATAATTTTTGGCCGTCTCTAGACCCAATTACTCTAGGTGTGAACTTTTTGACTTGTATCAACCTAATAAAATTATGTACAAGTTACTTGACTCTAATGGAGTGAATTCGATGCCAACGAGCCTTTGGAAGAAAACCCATGAGCGAAAAGCCTCCACACGCGATTTCAAGCGAACCCACGAACACGAAAAGCTCCTACGATCGAACTCCTTAATGCACGAACCAAAGTGGGGATACCCACTTGACAAATCAGCAAAGGAGAGGGTTTGGTGTTGTTTTGGATGGTGGTGGTGCTGGTTTGGGATAGCCGGCCAGTCAAGGGGAGAGGATAGAGTTGTATATGGTGTGTTGAAGTATGAAGATGGGTGTTTGTAATGGTGGTCGGATGTGAGGCTAGGAGGGGGGGTCCTTGGTGTCGGTTTGGGAGGGAGGAGGCAGCCGAGTGTACACAGATAAAGAAGGAGCTGGGATGCTTTGGATGAGAGGGAGAGAGATTAGAGATTAATTAGGTTTAGGGATTGGGGTTTTGGGAATATTAGGATATTTATATAGGGGATTAATGTGGCTAATGGGTTGTGGGTTTAATAATGTAGTAATAGGTATACAAATGGGTAATGGGTATTGGGTAGAGTTCAAATAGGGATACAATTTATAGTGAATTTTATGGCTCCTAAAAATCTCATTAGGGATCAAAAAACATAGGTTTGGCAAATCAGCACCAAAATACCATCACATCACCATGAAAAATTTTAATGAAGATAATGAGGCCAAAAATAAAGAAAAGAATCAAAAATGGCGAAAACGAACCAAAACGACGAACAATAACACAAGGAGCTCAAATGAAAAGAAAAAGAATATATATATTGAAAATAAATCCAATATATGGTTTCAAAAAATATAAAGAGATATAAAATACACAAAAATAAAAAATACACTCCAAAATACATAAAATGAAAAACAGGGGTTACATTGCCATTGCGGCAACTACATGGGGGTTATGGCTAGACAGAAACAATTTTTATTTTCGTGCTTCATGTAATACTATTTCTGGTAACCTTACTCATATCATTCATCTTATCTCTTTTTGGGCTACAGCTGCTACTACAGGAGCGAGAGGGAGGATTGGCCGAGTCTTCCAGGTGGAAGAATTTGATGACGAGGAACTAGAGTTTGGGCCGACACTGGATTGAGGGATGGCGCCCTTCATACTCACCAAGCCGCTCATTAGCCGCCAGCTCTACTTTTTTGTGTTTTATCGACTTACTGTACTTTTGGTAGTACCCCCCAGGATTGTTGGGGATGTATGTTTTTATTTCCTGCACTGTACTTCTATATTTCTCCCGGTACTCCGGGGTGTTTTATTAACCTCTTATTAATGAAACACGGTGGCGTTATCCCACCTTTAACCTAAAAAAAAATAAACATGATGTCGTGAAGGCGAATCTGCAACTTGATGTTAAGAAGGAGATTTTATACCTATTTGCTAATTGATATTTCAAGACTTTTACTTATATAATGATACTGATGGTAAAGAAATATTTTCTTAATGACATTTTGTTTATACAATTACACTTTTTGTTTCCATACAATTTAAACTAGTATGGTTGATTTTACTCTATTTTGTGTTTACAAAATTTTTATATTTATTGAGTACATCAACTATGGTCTAAGTTTTCGTTCTTTTGTAATTACTATTTATTGCTACCGTTTTCCAATTCTGTAACATTTAGATTTCCCACTTACTTTTATTTCCACGTCCTAATTAATGATTTGACGCTTGCTTTTGTAATATTTAATGAACTTCTTTTAAGTCTTCTCACATATATATTTTGGTCTATTTTGCTCGTTACCTTTTAATGTATTTTTAGAGTATTGATTATAATGTCAACATTCACTAATATACTCATTATTATATGTCTTTTACATTCATTATTATTAATATTTTCTTTACTTAGCTAAATTTGTTAGTATTTCTATGTATTTTGACTGGTTCTTCCCCTTCTGTTTTGGATGCATAGCTTGAAACTAGTATCGCTGATGAAGTTAGGTCAGGTTGCTTTTTTGTTTCCCACGGACGGCGCCAATCTGTTGCTGCTGATTTTGGTGTGGAAGCAAATAGATGAATTTGTGGATTCTTGGAGTAAACGATAAAGCAAACATGTTGACTTGTTGACCTTCACCAATGTGTTGACTTGGTCTCTTGCCACTGCTGTGAACCTGCAAAAAGTGCGAGACACCGGGATGGATCCCTCCGACGCACCCTCCGACGCTCTTGTCAGTAATCTGAATGATTAAGCAAGAACTTTAAACTGGAAAAGTATTGATTACCTGGTAAAAGTGGGGGGAGAGGGGTATTTATAGTCGCCTTAGGGATCCGTTTCAAGATATGAACATATCTCTACTTCCCGGTGTGAATGGATAGAAGCGGTTAAGATCACTTCTTAGGGATAATTATGAATCTGAATTCTTTTTTATCCTTTTGAACTGGTTTGTAACGGGTTGGGACCCGTACCTAGTAAGACAGATCCGTTTATGGGTTATTGGGCTTTGAAGAAAGACCCAGTTTCCATTTCAGACCCGTTTGTAGGTAAAATTACCGTTTTACCCCTGAGCTTTATGATTCGTGTCCGATTTGAACGGTCCTGATTTAATCCCATTTTTAGCCATATCACGAGCCCCCCACTCCCTGAGACTGAGTTTTACAGTCTTCGAGGAGTAGTTTTGTTGTTCTAATGTCGTACGGGATTTTATCGGTGTTCTTAAGGGAGTTCAGATCTTGCTCAGGGTGTAACGGTGTTATTCTGGACTTGTAAAATGCCTAAAAATATCCTCAGAATTTTCTGGATTTTTGGTGATTTTTCCAGATTTTTCTGAATTTTTTCTCATTTTTTAAACTTTTTATTCATTTTCCGAATTAAATAATTAATTATCGAAATTATTAATTAATTATTCTAATTAAATAATTATATTTTTCAGAATTTTAAAATTAATTTGCTGAATTAATAATTATTTTTAGAATTTTTAATTAATTTTTTTCGATTTTAAAATATTTTTTCAGATTTTTTAAATAATTTAATAAATAAATTAATTAATTAATTAATTAATTAAATATTACCTGGACACGTGGTGCAGTTCTAAGCGTCGATCATGATCATATATGCGCGCATCACAAAGTAGATCACGTTCTGGACACGTGACGAATTTCTCGACGTCGATCATGATCAGATGTGCGCGCATCGCAAAGTAGATCACATTCTGGACACGTGGCGCATTTCTGGACGTCGATCGTGTCGTGACACAAATTTTGAGAAGATCGAACGGCACGTGTAGGTCGGCAGCATTTTTTCTCCAATTTCGAGCTTGGTGGGTCGTCACCTCGACAACGGCCGAAGCGTTGGAGATGAAGCCACGTGCACATTTTTTTTTTCTTCTTCTTTCTCCACACTGTTTCTTTCTCTTCTTCTTCTTTGCTCTGTTCTGCCTCGTCCCTCTCCTGCTCTGTTTTTCCCATAATCCCACAGTCCTTCTTCCCTTTCGACTTTGACCTCATCTTCTCGCCCCCGACCTCGCCCCGTCTACGAACTCATCTGATGAGGAACTCGGCGACGAGAGGAATGGAGCTCGGAGTTGGGTTTGACGAGGATGCGAACTTCGCAAGAGAGCTCGGCGAGGAGGAGGTGGAGCCGGAGCTTGAGTTCGGAGCTCAGTTGCGAGGGGAGCTCGTCGAAGGTGGAGCTTGGCATGGCAAGGACATGGCCGACGATGGCATCATTGGCCATGGCGGAGCTCATTGGAGGAGGAGAGGAGCTTGAAGCTCAGTGAAGACTGAAGTTGGAGCTCGGCACCGTGATGGGTTCGGCTCGACATTATGGAGGAGGAGAGGAGCTTGAAGCTCAGTGAATGAGCTGTTCGGCGGATCTCGGCGAACTCATCTGAACTCGCCCCCTTTCCGAACTCATCTGGCGAGGAGCTCGGTGACGAGAGGAATGGAGCTCGGAGTTGGGTTTTACGAGGATGCAAACTTCGCAAGAGAGCTCGGCGAGGAGGAGGTGGAGCTGGAGCTTGAGTTCGGAGCTCAGTTGCGAGGGGAGCTTGAAGCTCAGTGAAGACTGAAGTTGGAGCTCAGCACCGTGATGGGTTCGGCTCAACATTATCGAGGGAGTCGACGGAGCTCATGACGGTGGCATTCGGAACTCGACATTGGGCTCGGAGCTCGAAGATGAGGAGAGCTCGAGCTCGCGAAGGAGGGAGAGCTCGGCATGGGAGTGGCGGTCAATGGTGTTCGTCGAGGAAGGGCTCGACGAAGCTCCGAGCTTCGGTGATGAGCTTTGGCTGCTCATGTGCGCTCGGCGAAGAGAAGAGGCGAGCTCGGAGGCAATGGAGGTGGAGCTTTGAGCTCCGTCGAAGGCTTGGCGAGGGAGGAGCTCAAGCTCGGAGTTGAAGTTGGGTTTTGGAGCTCAGTTGTTTCATGAAGAAGCTGGGTATATTTTTTTGTTTGTGCTGGCTGTCTTTGGTGCCAAAATGGTTGAAGAAGGAGAAGATTGAAGAAGGGTACGGTTTGGATTGTGGGTATCGGATCCGAACCCGACCCGTTGCCTCTTCTTCTTTATCTGCTTGTTTGTTCGACGAATCCGAGCACGGATTTTGAGGCATATTTTTTGCCACTTTGCAGTTTGGTAGATCGGTAGCTCGAATTTCAGATCCGAGCTACGTGGCTCAATCTGGACGGTTGATCACGATCATGGCGCGAATCACGAGACAGGAGACTCAGATTTCGAGAAAACATTATCTTGTCATTTTGTGGAGACGTTGCGCGATCTGAGCCGTTCATCATGTTCTAGCACGTTTTTTGACATGATCAACGGTTGAGGTAGTTCGGCATCATTTTTCTTCAAATGTGAGGGTCGGTACCTCGTCACTTCGGCCCGGTGATTCGGTAGCTCGTCCTCTGCCGATAGTAGCTCGGTAGCTCGGCAAAGCTGTTCGGTGATCCACTTTCCCGGTGCTACGGAGGTCCGATCGGGGCGTGTGACCCCTCGTTTCGAAGCTAACTTGAAGATCTACAACTTCCCTTTAGGAGTGGGATGAAGATTCACCCTTCTTCATGGTCAAAATAGCCTCGCAACATCCTTGACTTGATGAAGTTGAGGAGTGTTTTGGTCTTGAGGTTTTTTGAAGAGGAGCTCCACTCCTAGGGGTGGAGAAAATGTGCTAGAAAGATCCTCGTAAGAGTCATTCTTGGGGGTGTGTGCAAGGAGTAGCTCTTGGGGAGAGTTCTGCTCGGAGCCCATTGAGAGGAAGGGCACTCGGGAAGCGAACGGAGTGAAGAACATCACAAGGCACTAGGAGAGAGCCATTTGAGAGATAAGTTTGAGGAGCAACTCTAGGAGAGAGTTGTGAGCTCCGAACTTGTTGAGAAAATGTCTGCTCTGGAGGCAAGCGGAGAGAAGAGCTTGACTCTAGGAGAGAGTCATTTGTGAGACGAGTGTGAGGAGGAACTCTAGGAGAGAGTTGTGAGCTCCGAACTCGTTGAGAAGAGGTCCGCTTTGGAGGCGAGCGGAGTGAAGAGCTTGGCTCTAGGAGAGAGCCACTTAGAAGGCGAGTGTGAGGAGGAACTCTAGGGGAGAGTTGTATTCCGAACTCGTTGAGAAGAGGTCTGCTTTGGAGGCGAGCGGAGCGAAGAGCTTGGCTCTAGGAGAGAGCCATTTGTGAGACGAGTTTGAGGAGCAACTCTAGGGGAGAGCTTTAGCTCCGAACTCGCTGTTTAAGTGAGAGAATCAACAGTTGTGGGAGCAGTTCCGAATGGCGAACTACTTCTAACTCGCTTAAAAGCAAGTTATTTGAAGCGGAATCGAGCCAAGTGTTGGACTCCAAACTCGTCGTTTAAGAGAGTATCAACAGTTGTGGGAGCAGTTCCGAATGGCGAACCACTTCTAACTTACTTAAGAGCAAGTTATTTGAAGCGGAATTGAGCCAAGTGTTAGACTCTGAACTCGTTGTTAGAGGGGGTTAACGAGGTGTAGGAGCAATTCCGAATGGCGAACCACTTCTTACATGCTTATGAGCGAGTAATTTGAAGTAGAATCGAGCCAAGTGTTGGACTCCAAACTCGTTTTTTGAGCTTAGTAAGTTGCGGGAGCAGCCATATAGGAGAAGCTGGACTCCGAACTCACCATTTAACGGGTCATAGATGTGACTTGAAGAGATAGAGATGAAGCAAGAGCAATAATTTTCAATGAAAAAATATAAAGTTTTATTGAGATAAACTAAGTGGCTGCTTCGATAGGGTGAGCCATTATTATATGCTATTGGCCGGGTTACAAGCATCGGCCTTATTGAAAATCAAGATCCTACTTCTATGATAAGGTGAAGACCTCTTGGGAGGAGCTAGGAGGTTCTGAGTCTTGAAGCTCGGCGGGCCTTTCTGTTCGTTTGTAGGCTCCTCAGGGGAGAAACTCGACCCCATCTTTTTGGACGAACTTGGTCAGGTGTCCCCGCTGTATGAGTTCTTCGATCTCCTCCTTGAGAGCCCGACAATCATCCGTGTTGTGGGCGTGGTCCCTGTGAAAGCGGCACCACTTATCCTTGTTCCTTTTCTTGCCAGGGGTATTCATTCTAGGGGAAGCGCAGAGAAGCCCTTCCTTGTCCACCTCCATAAGAACTTCTGATATATTGGCAATGAGGGGGGGTGAACTTCTCAAAACGAGGAGTCGGGCGGCGCTGGCCATTGCCGTCCTTCTGGGATTTTTGGGACCCCTCTTCGCTCGTATTCTTCTGTTTGTTCCCGGAAGATGTCTCCTCAAGAGCAAGAGGGTTGAGAGCCTCTTCCGCTTGTATGTACTTCTCCACCCTAAGTAGGAGTTCTGAGAAGTCCTGAGGAGGCTTCTTGGCAAGGGATGCCCTGAGGTTAGCATTAGTGACGTTGCGCTCGAATGCGGCAGAGGCTACTGATTGGTTGAGGGAGAGAATGGACCGGGCTTCGGAGGTGAAGCGTCGAACGTAATCCCTTAGGCGTTCACCCTTTTCTTGGTTGAGGGTCACCAGAGATAAACTTGTTTTCTCAGCCCGGCGGCTACTCACGAAATGAGTAAGGAAGAGCCCTTCGAACTGATCGAATGAGAAGATGGAGGTCGGGACGAGTCGAGAGTACCATTCTCTCGCAGATCCCTTCAGCGTGGTAGGGAAGATCTTGCAGAGGAGGGCGTCTGAAGCATGGTGGATCATCATAAGAGTTTTGAAACTCTTTATGTGATCTGCGGGGTCCGACTCCCCGGTATATGTCTCGAAGTGAGGCGGCTTGAAGTTCTCTGGGATGGGGGCCTCCATAATGGTGCGGGAGAATGGAGGTCTGCTCGGGCGGAGGTTTATCGCCCGTTGCTCTTCTTCCCTGTCAATTCGGCCGAGGTGACTCTCCATCTCGTAGAGACGGCGGTAGACTGAGTCTTCTTTTTTATCATATCTTGCCGAGCCCTGGGACTCATCCTCGTACGAGGGTGGACTAGGGCTACGGCGATGGTAGCTTGGAGATGGACGAGGACTGAGAGTGTGAAGGTGGTGGCTCCTACCTGGCTCATGAGTAGGTGACCTCTGGTCGTTCTTTGGGGCGATATTGAGGGCCCGTAAGACTGTCGCTTGGAAGTCTTGAAGATCTGCCCTTGTGACTGGTGCCTCTCCAGCTTGGCGGTCCCTATATGTGGCTCGGCTTACTGGAGAATGAGTTCTCCGCCGATGACGCTGAGGGGACTCTCTTCGCCTCCTCGGGGGAGGGGATCTTCTGGTCCTCGGTCGGCGGGGGGTCCGGACTCTTGAGGCCCCTGGGTGCTCAGGTTGATGGACTCCCCCAAGGGCTCGCCATCCATTCAGGCGAGTTCTGTGGTTGACCCCCTTTTGGCAGTCGGCAATCACTTGACGAAGATCCCGCTCGGGAGGGCTTTGAGAAGCCATAGATTCAACTGAAGGATTGGGACCCGTGACATGGTCATGAGGAGGATGTTGCTTCGGACGACTCCGATGGGAGCCCCCCTGGGCAGCCCCCCGAGACCCTGGAGTGGCCTATTGAGGAGGAGCACCTTGAGCTGGAGGAGGGGGAGGAGGAAGAGAAGTGGTTCCTCGGTTGGAGACCGCTGCCTTCCCCTTCTGTTTTGGATGCATAGCTTGAAACTAGTATCGCTGATGAAGTTAGGTCAGGTTGCTTTTTCGTTTTCCACGGACGGCACCAATCTGTTGCTGCTGATTTTGGTGTGGAAGCAAATAGATGAATTTGTGGATTCTTGGAGTAAACGATAAAGCAAACATGTTGACTTGTTGACCTTCACCAATGTGTTGACTTGGTCTCTTGCCACTGCTGTGAACCTGCAAAAGTGCGAGACACCGGGATGGATCCCTCCGACGCACCCTCCGACGCTCTTGTGAGTAATCTGAATGATTAAGCAAAAACTTTAAACTGGAAAAGTATTGATTACCTGGTAAAAGTGGGGGGAGAGGGGTATTTATAGCCGCCTTAGGGATCCGTTTCAAGATATGAACATATCTCTACTTCTCAGTGTGAATGGATAGAAACGGTTAAGATCACTTCTTAGGGATAATTATGAATCTGAATTCTTCTTTATCTTTTTGAACTGGTTTGTAATGGGTTGGGACCCGTACCCAGTAAGACAGATCCGATTATGGGTTATTGGGCTTTGAAGAAAGACCCAGTTCCCATTTCAGATCCGTTTGTAGGTGAAATTACCGTTTTACCCCTGAGCTTTAAGATTCGTGTCCGATTTGAACGGTCCCGATTTAATTCTATTTTTAGCCATATAAGAAAGGAAATAGAAATCTTAAGGACTAGATACAAAAAAAAAATTGTGCAAAATGATTGAACTGCCTTACTTACAAAGTTATCAAAGTTTTTTTTTTGGAAAAAAAAAATAGTTAAAATGTCACCAGGATTATACAAGAAATTGGTGATAATAGATTACAAATTCCAGAAGCATGACATAGATAATTATAAAATTTTGGCAGAAAGTAATCAAAAACGATTGTAATATACTCTAATTTAATAGGAATAACATATGATCTGCTGTAAAGTAGTCCATTGGAAGAAGAAAAAAATTATAGTGCGAAACACAATCTGAAAGTGACGAGTGGTAGTAATACTATAGACATCAGACATAACATATACATAGCATCGACTTGCACCTACACTTCAATGGATTTGTCCCCTTTGCTACACAGCCATCTTCACTAATCCTTTTAATATATATCACCTTACTCGTAGGTTTACATATAACACTGAATTGATGAACCAATCTGCCGAAAAAAGATAATAAAAGAACTTACAGAGAGCTAGGGGCAGCAGCTAAAAGTATTACTTGTTTAATAAGGGGGAGGAGATAGAGAATTGAGAATCTTCAATGATAATATGCTTATACATGTACGGTTATGATATTTGATGAAGTAAACTTGATTGTAATAGCACGTATTCATGGGTAAACTAATGAAATTAGTAGGGTATGTGTATAACAAGTTGTAGAAGTAGTTCTTGCATCAAAAAATCAAGTTTTGAAGTATTAAAAAGTGGGTTGAGTTTCGGGGTTGATGCTTTCAGCCGAATTTGAGTTTTTGTGATTTTCATGAAGTTTTCGTAATATAAAAATATTGATAATGGGATTATGAGTTTAATTGAGAGTTTTGGTATTTATGGTTGAATTGTGAGTCTCTGGGAGTTGAGTGGGAGTCCTGTGAACCGGCAGATGAGATTTTGTAGATTTTAACCAGTTGGGTCTTGGGGTTGTTGTTATGAAATTAAGTCCGATATGATATACTAACTCTAGATTTGAGAAATTTGTGTTTTAATAATAACCAACTTAAGGACAGGCACTAGTGGAGATATGATGAAACTTGGGAAACGTAAGAATATGCTCTTGGTTTTGGTCGAACGGATGCGTTCTAGGACTTGTGGGTTGTTCTGTCTCTAGAGGACATTTGTATGTTCGCGTGTCGAGCACCTGCAGGCCTATTCACGGAGCATGCAGGTGCATTGGCGTGTCGAGGGTTGGCGGACCTATTTACGAAATATACCTGGTGTATTTGCACGTCGAGGGCCTCGCAAGCCTATTCGTGGGGTACACGGCAGGGAGATAATTCTCTAGTTTTTGAGCTATTCTTACATGATGCTTGCGCATCGAGGGTTGTGATGCCTATTCGCAGAGTATTCCGGATCTTGTTTCCATCATCGTAGTATAATTAGTTGCATAACGAGGGATTTAACCCTATAAAGTGGAGAACGATAAGGGCTTGCACCGGACCTATGTATTGTGGGATGTATAGAATTCCGACAAGTATACATTAGAAAGTCGGCATATTGCATTGATATTTTCTTGACTTGTTTTTATGCATATTGTTTTCTGTTTTTCTACACTTGACACTTAGTCTAGTTTCACTTTGTATTTTCATGTCCTACTATTTACTATTTCATTTTCCTTAATGTTTTCATGTTTTAATTATTGTTATTGCATATTCCATTGTTATTATTAATACATGTTGTTTATGACTCTTTGCCTTATGTTTATTTATGTTGCATTTCTTTTGATGTCACTCACACCGTTATGGCTGACCCCTGTAGTTTTGGGGATTAGGGTTATCTCTAGCCTCATATTTTACAGGTAAGTACCTATAGCTTGGGATTTAGATGCATGTGGTAGATGATAGTAGAGCTTATGTAAATTGTAAAAGAATGTGTTGTAAAAGAAAGAAATTGTAATTTAAGGTGTTTTATTTTCCGTTGTGCTTTGTAAACAATTGATGTAATGAAAAGTTTTAATTTTTCCTGTATTTGGTTGCTATATTTATGATTACATTGAAGTTGATTCTGGAATTGTGCCACGTATTTCTGAGATATTATATTGGAAATTCAAGGCGTTACATGTCTGGCGAGAACATTCGAATCTGATTATATCCCGAAAAGGTGTCCATAAAGCTTAGCAGCTCATGGCCTAAGGTGGCATCTATCAGGGCATCTATGCTTGGAAAAGGGAAAGGATTTTTTGGGCAGGATTTTTTGAAGTCTGTGCATATTCTCCACTTGCCATTAGCCTTCTTGACCATTACCATGTTAGCTAGCCACTCGGGATAACTAACTTCTTGGATGAATTGGGTGGCTAGGAGCTTTTCAACCTCTTCTTTGAGGACATTTTGTCTATCGGGCGCAAATTAGCACTGCTTTTGCTGAACAGGATTGACTGTTGGATCCATGCTTAAGCGATGCATAATCAAGTCTTCGGCAATACCAGGCATGTCCTCGACGGTCCAAGCGAACAAGTCTTGATTATTCTTAATGCAAGTGATAAGTTGTTCTTTCAGCTGGCGGGGGAGTGCTTTGCTCACCCCAAAGCACTTGGCTTTATCTCCTTCGGAAAAAGGGATTTCTGCCAGTTCGTCCACGAGTTCAGAGTTATCTTGCCCTAGATCGAGAGGGAGTTCAAATGCTTCGAGGGGTAAGACCAAGCCCCCCATGGTGGCTGTGTAGCATGCCCGAGCGGCCTCTTGACTCTCTTTGGCTTCGCCCACTCCAGCGGTCGTAGGGAACTTCATTTTCAGATGGTATGCTGCTGCGACTGCTTGGAGGGCTACTAGCCCCGGATGGCCGAAGATAGTATTATAGGTGGACTTCATATCAACCACCATGAAGTCTAATGCCTCCGTACTGGGTAGTGGGGTTTTTCCCTATAGTAAGGTCGAGGGTTACGATTCCCTCAATCATTACGGCGGACCCCGGAGAATCCATGGAGGGTGTATCCAGCAGGCTTGAGGCGATCCAGTTTGAGTTTGAGGCCCTCAAACACATTCAAAAAGAGAATGTTGATCGAACTTCCCTTATCAACAAGAACTAGATGCACTTCACAGGTTTTCCATGCACATGCTGACTACGAGTGCATCGCAGTGAAGGGTTCGGACGCCTTCTAAGTCCCGATCTGAGAAGGTAATGCTGACTCCCGAGCTTCTTGGAGGGAGAATGTTGTGCACAGAATTTACTTCTCGAATGAAGGCTTTCCTAGACGAGTTGGAGGCTCCTCCCATAAGGCCTCCATGGATTGCGTGGAATATCTCCATATGCCCTGATTCTTGGGACCCGGTTGGTCTTTCTGTCCGTTTGTTAGGTCCCCTCGGAGGGGGAAGTTCAATTTCATTTATTTTAGCGAATTTAGAGAGGTATCCTCGTCGGATTAGCGCTTCGACTTCCCCTTTGAGAGCTCGGCACTCATTCGTGAGGTGGCCATGATCCTTATGGAAGGCGCACCATTTTGTTTTTTCCCATCTCTTGCTCGGGACATTCATCTTTGAAGGAAGCCGAAGGATCCCATCCTTGTCAACTTCCATGAGGATAGCAAGTATGCTTGCGTTTAGTGGAGTGTACTTCTCAAAGCGTGGCACGGGAGGTAGGCGGCGCTGACTTGAGATATCCTTCTGGGATTTTTGAGGTTCATCCTCGTTATTGCCTTTTTGTTTGCTCCCGGAGGGAGGCATCCTCTGTTCTTGAGGGCGGATCGCCTCTTCGACTCAGATATACTTCTCAACCCTTTGAAGGAGGTCGGAGAAGTCCCGATGAGGTCTTTTGACGAGGGATGCCCTAAGTTCATCATGTTTGACATTATATCTGAAAGCGGCGGTCGCCACCACGGAGTCGAGCGAGTAGATTGACCTAGATTCTGCTATGAAGCATTGAACGTAGCTCTTGAAGGACTCCCCGTCCCTTTTCCTGAGGTCTAACAAGGATGCACTAGTTTTCTCCAACTTGCAGCTAGTGCAAAGTACGTGAGGAAAAGTTCTTCGAGTTGGTCGAAGGAAAATATGGAGCCCGGGGACAAGCGAGAGAACCATTTTCATGCCGAGCCTTTCAAGGTTGTCGGGAAGGTTTTGCATAGAAGGGAATCGGATGCTTGGTGGATCGTCGTGAGGGTCTTAAAGCTTTCAATGAGGTCCACTGGGTCGATCTCTCCATTGTACGGCCTAAACGTCCGGACCTTGAAGTTGGCAGGGACTGGAGCGTCGATGATTTTTTAGGAGAATGGAGGCCTGAGGGGACGATACCACCTTTCTAATTTTATTTCATCCCTTTTGAGTGAGGCCAGATGGTCTTCCATCCTTTGAAAGCGCTGAAGGACGGCATCCTCCCACTGATCAGATCTGGTAGATCTATGTGACTCTTCACGTCGTGGGGGAGAAGGTGGTGAGGTGGAACTATGCTGAGGGCTTGGAGGATTTCATTCTTGAGTTCTCGAAGCTCCGCCCTGGGGGTTGTCCTGCCAGTTGAGTACCTCCTCTCACAGGGAGGAGTTCTTCTGTGATCCCATGGAGAGCGGCGTCCCCTTCGGCCCCTAAAAGAGGGAGTCCTCCTTTGCCTTCGTGGATAGGGACTTCTCCCGCGCCCCCTTGGGGAGGGGTTCTCCTGGATCTGGATCTCCTAGGGGAAGGGCTTCTCCTGTTCCCCCTATGGCCTGGATGGGAGGCTTCCTCTCGATCTCGTCTGACATTGAAATGGTTCCGGAGGTCTGGCACCTACTAGCGATCGACGATAATTGACGGAGATCGGGTTGTAACTGAGGGGGTGCGAAAGGAGTGGATGTATATACTGATCCCTTGTTTTCAACGAAAGGCCTTGCAGATGGTTCGGGGCAACTCCGGCGAGAGCCCCCCGGAGCAGCCATATTAGGTGGAGGCGAAGCTAGTTGAAGGAGGGGTTCTGATTTTTGTGGTTGAATGGCGAGATGGGATTCTTCTCGGGGAGGCGATGGTTGAGGAGGGTTGGCTCGTCGGCCTGAGGCCGCCGCATTCCCTTTACCTTGGTGGGACACCTCTAGCGGATGCAACGGAGGAGGAGGGTTGGCTTGTCTGCTTGAGGTCGCCGCCTTCCCTTTGCCTTTGTGAGGCATGTTGGAATCTTGAGTTTCTGATGAAATTTTAGTCGGATTTCTTTTTATGTTCCCACAGACGGCGCCAACATGTTACTGCTTTTTTCGGTGTGGGAGTAACCAGGTGATGTGGATTCTTTGGTGGAACAATAAAGAATCTGATTTTAGACTTTCTGTGGTATTGACTGCAACGATTGCTTCCGTTTGACCTGTAAAATGCCTGAAACACCGGATTGATCCCGGCGACAGGCCCTTTGACGCTCAAGTCAGTAATAAGGAAGAATAAGAGAGAGCTTTTTTGTGGAAAAAATATTCGTTACCCTCCTTATGGTGGGGGTATAGGGGTATTTATAGTCGCCTTAGGGATCAGTTTCGAGACAATGATTTATCTCTACTTCCCGATGTTTATGGATAGAGTTTTAATCGTTTTAGAATAAGAGATGCGGTTTAAACCGTCTCTTAAAGATAATCACGAATTTGAATTACTCTTTAAATATTCTGGGTTTGTTCATAATGGGTTGTCACCCTGACCCAGAAAGACAGACCCGCTTTGGGTTATTGGGCTTGGAAACGACCCAGTTCCCATTTTCGGATCCGTTTATAGATGAAATTATCGTTTTACCCCTGGGAGTTTTTAGATTCGTGTCCGATTTGAACGGTTCCGGTTTAGTTCTATTTTTACCCATATCATTGCGCATATGATAAGTATATATATGCTAAGTTCTTGAAACAATAATTGTTGTGATATATCAGCATACTTGGTTTGCCCGTTGACACGTGCCTACGGCACGTCTTCGGAACAGTGCACCTGGTTTGATTATATAAAATAGTTTTGGACGTCCAGCAAATTAATTAAAGTAGCAAACATATTATATGAGAAAACAGTATATCTACCTTTAAGCTCAACCATCGCCTTCTTAATCATTAACTTGAATTTACCTGGAATGCATATAGTTTGTTAGAAACACTGCATAACATTTTTTTTAACTTCAGTATCACTTTTAGATGCTTGTAATAGTTATGCAAGGACATTACTCTATAAAACACTGCATAGAGTTTTATAGAGCTTACTCTAATCTCATAACCACTATGAGTATGTCTAAATACAAAATAAAATAATCATACATCTCTGAACTTAAATCTCATGCACACACAAAATTCAAGTTAGCAAAAAACTGAGTGATCCTCTGCACAAAAAAAATTAAAAATTAAAATGTGAATTCGGTTAATGAGATGAAATTAGACTGCATCGCATATATAGGCTCTCGATTTGGTGGAGAGGAGTCACCGATACGGAGTTGCTTGATATTCGCGCTCGATTTGGTGGAGGGGAGTCACTGATACGGAATCAACAGCAGATCAGATATCGGCGACGACCTCTTGATTGGGGTTCGACATTGGATTTGGATTTGGATTTGCATTAAGATTTTTCAAATTTTCAAATTTTTTCAAATTTCCAAATTTTGAAAATTTTTATTTTTTTTTTGATTTTTTGATTTTTCTTTTGAATTTTTTTAAATTTTCAAAATTTCTAAAATTTCTAAAATTAAAAAAAATAAACTTTTTTAAATTTTACAATTTTTAAATATTTAAAAAATAAATATATTTTAAAAAAAATTTATAATTTTTAAAAATTTTTTGATTTTTTTGAATTTTTTTTAAAGTTTTCAAAATTTAAAATTTTTTATTTTTTAAATTTTTAAAATTTAAAATTTTTTATTTTCTTAAGTTTTTTGAATAGAAGAAGGAGAGAGAGAGAGAGAGAGAGAGAGATAATTGAATAAATAAAAGAGTTGTTTTGAATGGGGGATTTGAATTTGAGTTTTGGAGGGAATCTTTTGGGGGGATATGTTTTGTGAGGTTAGATCTGGACCATTGATTTTGGGGGAGATTGAAGGAGAGCCACTTGTTAGCTTTCCTTGTGTTTTATTATATAGATTTGACATTAGAAGTAAAAAGAAGAGATAAATTTTACGAAATGTTGAAGCTTGGTAGGCTCTTTTTTCTTTGACTCTTTTTAAGTAAATTTTCTACTGATAAACAAACTTTAACTCTAGTACTGCTAAATAAAACCTAAGAAGAAATAAGCATTTGGCACATTAGTTATTGAGAAGAGGGTCATCTCTACACTCTAGTAGTTAGTCGAATTCATGTTTCAACAATAAAAAAGAGCAGCAAGCTAGAACCATTATGTTCATAAATAGTTTGATCCCCAAAAAACAATAAAAGGGGCAACACGAACCATTATGTTGATAAATAGTTTGATCCCCAAAAATTCAATGTCGAGTCTTCCTCTGATGCTAACCACGACCTCGATTCAACGACAAAGGGAAAACTTTTTTCCTCAAAAAAAGAAAAAAACAAAGGGGAAACTTTTAAATGAGAATTTGCAAGGAATAATTAGCACTAGCTATTTGCACGTATGCGATGTACGTCTTAATATTTTTTTTTTTCAAATCAAACACCAGAAATTACAAAACAACACAGCATTAATTTTCTAAAAATTTCTAAAAAAACAAAAAATCAACATTTACTGGGCATCTTGTTTAGACTCAAACGACTCACAGCTGTACTTCACCATCCATCAAGCATGTGTTCTTGCTACAAATGAATAAATTAACCCAATTAGAAACAAAACCCAATAATTTTTCCTATAAAAAAAACAATGAATTTCCCCAATAATTTTTCCTATAAATAATCCGGATGGATATATAGGCAGCATCACACATTTGAAAAGCCATGAGTTAAACAAATTCAAGATCCAGTTAATATACAAGTAAAAGGCAGCATCAGACCTTTCTAACCAAAAGTCAAATAAAAAAAAAAGTAAAACCAAATCAAGATCCAGTTAATATACAAAATGACGGCGCACGATTTTCAACGCGAGAACATGAATCGTAAAGAGTACCTGCTTGTTGTAGATATTGAAGTAGATGTTGAAGAGATACCACAACCCAAATAGCGCGCCGAGCTGCAGCATCTGGAGCAAGCCGCCGCCGCTCTTCTCGGCGGTGATCTCGCCTGAGCTTTCTCCGACCACGGATCTGACGGCCACCTCGCGTTCCGACAGCTGAGTTCGAGGGGAGCAGCCGATGCCATGGATTGAGATCGGCTTAGATTTGAACGGCGAAGAGGATAACGACAATGACGGCGGTGGTGATGACGATGAGAAGGAGGCGGAGATTGGGGATCTAGGGTTAGGGTTTGCCAGTTGATATCTGGAAGGGGTTTCGGAGGTTGAGGAGGGGAGTCGAAAGGGAGAGGGCGTACGCCGTGCTCTGCATTTTTCGCGGTGGTCGCGCGATGCGAGGGATGAGGAGAGAGAGGGGCGGTGGGAATTTTGAGAGAAAGGGAGAGGAATCGACCGAGGGGAGGGGGGAGGGGGGATTGAGATAGAGAGAGTTTGATTTGAGTGGGAGAGAGATTGAAGTAAATGTGAAGCGAAAATTACGCTTGTGCCCTCTGATTGTTTAGGGATTAAGGACAAAAATTGACAGAATCAACCTTATAATTTTTTTTAGTCTTTTATATTTATGGGGGCATGATAGTAAAAAGCCGCCAAAATAGGGCTTTTCTTAATAATCGTATAGATAGATTCTATTAAACTTCAATAATATTCTATTATTTGTTTGTTCTTTATATAATTTTATATTTCTTTAATGAATTTTCTGAATATTACAAACTAAAATACAAAATCACATAATTTTCCTTTTAAAAAAGTAAGGAGATAGGCGAGTACCCTACACCCCCCCCCACCAACTGCCCACAAAAACAATGGGGTAGGGAAAGCTAAATTAAAAGATATAACAGAGAAAACTAAGATGGCATACAGTCCCAAAATATGCATGCAATTAAATATTTTTTGATTAACCATTAATTTGAGAGATGAACTTCTAATATAAAAGGATAAGTTCCATTTTCAAGCCTAATAATTGCACAATAGAAAATATGAATAGCTAGTTCTTAAAAAAAAAAAGACAAAAATCAATCCCTAAATTCGAGAATTTGTGTTAGAATGTGAACAATCACCAAATCAATTCAATCTTGAAGCCAGTCATGAACCAAAATTTTCACAACCATACACCAAAATATGAAATTATCTTTTTTTTAGATGATGAATCAAGAACCTGTCTAAAAACCGCATCCGAACTCAAAGGACTCTCCTTCACCCTCCTATGCGCCGGCGCCGACGGACGGAACACGTAGTTAAAAGCATGCTTATTCACACCGCCGTTCAGCATCGCACCCTTCACCTCCTCCACCTTCTCCACCACTCCCTCCTCTTTGATGACGCCATCCCTGACGACATGAGCATCGTTGATCATCTCCACGCTCGATTCTTTGTCAGAGTCGACCGCCGCCGGAGAAACGGAGGCCGAATCAGAGTGGATTCGTTGCCAGAGAAGGGGGACGACTTCGTCGTTGTTGTTGCAGTTGATGCTTAGGGTTTCTTGATCACTCGAATTCGCCATTGAAATTGAATATCTTTACTCTTTTCTTTGTTGCTTTTTTCAATTTATTTGGTTTTTAAGTTTGGGAGAGGAGGAAGACGATAAGGAAGGATTTCGTTTCTTTTTAAGGGATTTTGAGAGAGAGAGAGGTGGTGGGGATTTTGAGAGAGAGGGAGAGGAATCGACCGGGAAATTGGGATAGAGAGAGTTTGATTTGAATGAGAGAGATTGAAGTAAATGGGAAGCGAAAATTACGCTTGTACCCTCTGATTGTTTAGGGATTAGGGGCAAAATTGACAGAATTAACCCTATATTTTTTTTAGCCTTTTATATTTATGGGGGCATGATAGTAAAAAGCCGCCAAAATGGAATTTTGCTTAATAATAGTATAGATTTAAGAAAACCCTTCCTGTTAGCAAAAAATTAAAAATTAAAAAAAATTAAAAATTGAGACAACCCTTAGTCCCTTACCCTCCCAATAAAGGTTCAAATAAAAGGGTACCCTTTAGCAATTTACATAATCTACTACTACTTTAAAGAGTACAAGTTTAGATTACCAAACAATACGTAATATAGCCTCGAACTTGACGCATTCCTTTACTCATCACATACTTTTTACAAATTATCCCTAGTGGCACAAACTTTTATTTTATATGAGTGGTACTTTGGTAAACTAGCAATCTGCATGTACGATGCACGTTCTAATTTTTTTTAAAATTAATATAGTAAATAATAAGACGTAATCTAACGTTGAATCTGAGACCTCTCTTTGCTCATACATACTCGTTACAAATTATCCCTAGTAGCACAAATTTTTATTTTATATGTTTTGTAAAAAAATATATTGTAAATAAATTTGAATTTTGAGGGAATTATGGTAACTAACAACAGTTGAGTAAATAAATTGTTAATATAACTGCCACATAAAAATAAATAGTTGAGATTAGATGGTTGAATGTCTACAAATGACAACCAAACTCACTCATTATAATATTAATATATATATATATATATATATATATATATATATATATATATATATATATATATATATATATATATATATATATTGTAATTTGCACGTGCGATGCACGTTTTAATTAGAAAAAATTATATAGTAAATAATAAAACTTACTCTTGCCTCGAACATGAGATCTCTCTTTACTCATCACATACTCTTTACAAATTAACCCCAGTGGCACAAACTTTTATTTTATATGAGTGTACTTTTGTAAATAATTATGTCGTAAATAAATTTGAAATTTGAGGGTATTATGGTAACTAACAACAGATGAGTAAATGAATGGTTAATATAACTCCCACTTAAAAATGAATGGTTGAGATTATATGGTTGAATGTCTACAAATGATCGGTTGTCTACAAATGACACCCACAACTCTCCCATTATAATATTAGAGATTAATGATAATTATGTCGTAAATAATTTAAACTTTGAGGGTATTATAGTAACTAACAACAGTTGAATAAATGAATGGTTAATATAACTCCAACTTAAAAATGAATGATTAAGATTAGATGATTAAATATCTAAAATTATAGGTTGTCTACAAATGATAACCCAACTCTCCCATTATAATATTAGAGATTAGAGATTAGAGATAATATTAGTGATAATGATTAAAAAATAAAATTAAGAAAGAGAGTATTCTACATTCGATTTTTATAGTAAAAAATATATAATAGTAAATAAAAGATACTCACCCTATATTATAATATAATTTAAAATTTTAAACAAATAAATAAGATACTGTATTCCAATATTCTAATAGCCTAAGTATATATATGAAAACAAATAACTTATAATTTGATAGTCTCAATTTAAGCAAATAAATGAATAAAAAAATTATATTGTCATAAATGGACATCCCAACAATACATATATACGAAAATAAATAATATATATTTTGATAACCCCAATTTAAATAAATATTTAACATAATCTTTAATACTATAATGGAAGAGTTGAGGTTGTCATTTGTAGACAACTTGTAATTTGTAGACCTTCAACCATCTAATTTTAACCATTCATTTCTAAGTGAGAGTTATATTAACCATTCATTTACTCAACTGTTGTAAGTTACCATAATACCTTAAAAGTTCAAATTTATTTTCGACATAATTTTTTACAAAACTGTCACTCATATAAAATAGAAGTTCATGCCACTAGGAATAATTTGTAAAGAGTATGTATGAGTAAAGGAAGGTTTAGGTTGGAGGCAGATTACGTCTTATTATTTTTACTATATATATAAAATTAATTAGAACACAACGTACATATTATAAGTTTTCGTCAAAATTTGACAAGCTCCCAACTTTTGATTTAACAAATAATCAAAATATATTTTTACCATAATTTGGTAACCCAACTTTATTTTTTCACCATAATTTGACAATTGTGTACTTTGACAACCATGTTTCGCACAAATGTATTTTTTTAATGTGGATTTGCACGGGCATTTATTAGTTTGATTCAAAAGTCTAACTACTTACAGCAAAAATCACATTAAAAAGAACAGAAGGTAACTACATAAAATAAACTTGCAGTTTCCAACTTTGAAACCAAGCATTCATCAAATTAATGACATTTTACTACAGCATTCAGATCTTAAGAAGTTAAGAACCCTACTCAAAATTGAACACCAAAGATTCCAAACATAGCTAGGCTCTAGTGCTTTGATTACTGATCTCCCCCCTAGTTTTTCACAAAAATAGTAGTGGCCTATTAAACCCAAAATGACACGAATATGATGTTACAAATACACCCCAAAAGGCAGAAAATTGTCTTTTTTGGGAAAAGGAGAAAATACATTGAAAGGCTGTCATGGGCTGTTGGTGATTGATATGAAGAAAGATGAGGATCCAGAGCATGGGAGCTGACGTCAGCCTGAAGCTTGCAAACGTGTGCAGGATTCAGAAGTTAATGTTGTATGCATTCATCTTCTTCCTCATTTCTTTCTGTACTTTTAATAGTTTTATGGAAACCCTAATATTCACTCTCATTGCAGATCGAAGTTTTTCTGTTAATTGAGCAACTAATGATTTCATGATCAGTTCATTAATTAATGCAAAATTTTAGAAAACTGAGAATATGTGTTAAGTTTCAAAAAGAGATAAATCTGAGATGAATTTAATTACTTGCAAAATAGAGGACAAAGTATAGAAAGCAGGAAATGCAAAAATTTATCTAGACAATTTATTTAACGATATCATCTGTTGAGATCTAGGAAAACAAAAAATTAATCAGATATATAAATAGAAAGGAAAACTTTCCAAAAAAAGAAAAAACTATTGAGGAAAAATGGGCTAGCTAAGTTGAGATAATATTGATGAAGCCATAAGATCTTAATGTGTATCTGGACTTGTAACAAGAAAAAATATTAGGCTGTAATAATCAAGATTATTTTTGAATATAATCTTTTGCCTTCCAAGTTCTAAATCTATATTATTTTAGCAGCTTTTTACTATCATGCCCTCATATACATAACACACCTAAAAAATAATATAGAGTTAAATCTGTCAAATTTTATCCCTGAACCAAAGGTCACAAATGTAATTCTCACCCAAATCAAACTTTCTCTATCAAAAAACACGGGCCCATTTCATAAAGTCCAATCCCAGTTCCCAATGTTTTCCCTCGAAATCTGTGTGACAAAACCCCAACATCCCCAAAATCTAATTCTCCAAAACAAGAAACCCATCCACGCTCGGCTTTGCTGTCCACCACTCTCCTCAAATTTCAAAAACTCTTAAATCATCTTCCGAGTCAAAGACAAAATCTCAAATTTCAAAAACCAACAAAACCCAAAAAAATGCACACGAAAACGGATTCCGATGTGACAAGCCTCGCCGCGTCATCGCCGCCGCGCTCCCCTCGCCATCTGATCTACTACATGATGAGCCCCTCCCACCCCGACGCCGTCGCTCAACAGCGGCTCCACCCCCTGTGGGTCCCCTCTCCAGCACCACAGCCACCACCACCACCACCGCTACGTCGTCAGCTCCCCCATCCACCACTCGCATGAGTCCTCCAACACTCGCTTCTCCGCCTCCCTCAAAACCGGTGGAGCGCCGTGGTCAAACTCCCCGATTTCCGACACCGCGAAGTCGGAGAAGATGACGTGGACGACGAAGAAGAATACAAGGTAGGAATCAAATGCTACATCGTTATGTTCGTTATCGGATACTTATGAATGAGAAGCATGAGGATGAAGAGACGAGGATTTGAGCCATTGGAGGCGAAAAAGGAAGGAAGAGAATTTTCAGAGGTTGAAGATGCACACTGAGACTGGTTCGTATTATATGGGCGTTTTTGACAGCATCATGTATCTTATCTGTTTTTTTATTTATTACACAGAAAATCAAGCAAATGTTCTGTGGTGATATATGTATAGGAAATATTATTCAACAGACATTTGGGTGGGTTAGGGCATCCACAGTTGTTTTGTATATTTGCCAATTTGCCATTTTTTGGCAAATGGCACGCTGCAATCGTTTTCTATTTTGCCATATTTTGACAAATTGGTTACAGTCGTTTCTCAAAAATGAGAAACAAAATAGTGATTTTTAAATTATAGAGGACGGTACAACATATACCGTCCCTCTTATTTTAATATTTTTTAATTGAGTCAGACGGTATAACATATACCGTCCCAAAAATATATTTTTTTTTTTAAATAGGGGTCGGACGATATAACATATACCATCCCATTTTTTTTAATTATTATTATTTTTTTTTAAATCCAACGGCCAGATTTCATTTAAAATAAAAAATAAAAAAAATCCCACAATTCTCGGACGGTACATGTAGAATTGTGGCTTTATTAGTGGGTAGGTTAGGTTTAGTTAGTTTTTAATTAGGTTTAGTTATTATTATATTATTTAATTTATTTAATTAACATATTTTAATAGTTAATAAGTAATTAAATTTTTTAATTATTTTTTTAAACGAATGAGACGATACAACATGTACCATCGCTCGCTTTTTTCAAAAAAAAAATTGCACGATGGTAATTGTTGTACCGTTCCACGCAAATTTTTTTTTAAAATGAGAAACATATAGCGAACAACCACTGCAGCAACCATCGCTATTTGCTACTACAATAGCTGCCATTTTTTACAAAATGAGAAACACCATTGTGGATGCTCTCCATTAATCACTAAAAGACAAATGAATAACACCCAACAATCACTAAAAGATAATATCATATAAATTTGGGATAGAATCCCGCGTAAGTTTAGCATTTGATCAGGAACAAATGGAACAGAAGAGAAAAGAATAATCTTTGTACAAGGTAATGATGAAGGTCCTTTAACGAACAGAGCCACAGTGAAAAAAAAGGTCAAAAGACATCATTACACCAATCTGCATGTAGCCCTAAAAAAACAAATACTAAAACATCTACTACAATTTAGTGCCTGTTTATTTTCTAAAGAAAGGAAACGGAACGAAGTTATTTTTTTTTTTTTCAAATTTTAAAACTGGCAAAAGTAGGGGGAACCTACCTCACGAAAAAAGGGAAGGAAGTTAGATCGCTTACCATGATGAGATCCAGATGGGAGACAATTTAGGGTTTGAGATGGAAGCAATGATTTTGGGGAATGAAGCCTGGTCCGAGATCTGATTAAAATTGGAAAAGGGTAGAAACTAAGACAATAACGAGGCCTCGAGCCAGACAACATTCCCCACAAAAACAACGCTTCCTGTGAGATGGTAACACCGGCAGATTTATAGGGATTTTTGTTTCTGTTTTGAGAGAGAGAGGGGAAGGAAGGGGGGGGGGGGGGATGTGATGATGAGTGAAATGATTACAGTGGTGATGAGTTGAGAAGATCAAGATAAGAGAGAGAGAGAGAAAGAAGGGACGGTGTGTAGATGTGTGGGTCAAAATGAGATGAGATGAGCGAGCATTAAAAAGGGAGCGGTGAGATTGATAATAGGTCCAACTAAAAGACAAAATCGTAACTGACTCTCAGTGCGGAGTCAGAAATTCTGCATTACATGGGCTTAGATATTAATATTTTATTCTATTATTGATTTTTAAATAAGGTCATAGTCATACGGTCATACACATTTTTTCCATTAGAGCATCTGTAGTCGTTCATGACCAAATTTTGGATATTTGACTTTTGGAAATAAAAAATATGAGTGCGTGCTGCAGTTGTGTAAAGCTAAAATATAGCCGGATGAGAGATTATCATTCGTCCAATAAGAATGACGTGGTATCATCGTCGGTCCCAAATTTTTTTTAAATTTTTTTTTTGGCACTAAAAGACAAAAAAAAATTGGAAAAATACCTGGACGGGAGTGGATCACCCGTCCAAAGGAATTGACGTTGTTTAATCCCCCGTCCCAGTATTTTTTTTAAATTTTTTTTTTCACTAAAAGACAAAAGAAAAAAAAGGAAAAAATACCTGGACGGGAGATTATCACCCGTCCAAAGAAATTGACGTGGTGTAATCACCCATCCCAGTATTTTTTTTTAATTTTTTTTTTTTCACTAAAAGACAAAAAAAAAATTTGGAAAAATACCTGGGCGGGAGATTATCACCCGTCCAATGAAATTGACCGGGGGTAATCATCCGTCCCATTTTTTTTTTTTTAATTGGAAAAATACCTGGGACGAGAGATTATGGTTCGTCCGTTTAGATTGACGATGTATAATCGTCCGTCTGTTATTTTTTTTTATTTAAACCTTCGTCTTACCTACGAGACGAACTTTAATCTTTCGTCAGTTCTGACGGACGAAAGATAATAGTTCGTTAGCTATATTTTTCATTTGGCCATATCGTCTGCTATATTTGGCAACGTACTAATCTCGTATATCCAAAATTTGGGTATTTGAACGACGACTGCAGCTCACTTTTTTTAAATTTTTCCAAATTTTGAGTATTTAGCCCACGACTACAGATGCTCTTAAGGTATATATACTGAAAGCGAGATTTAAACTCATGATTTTTCGCTCACTAAGGAACACTTGGATCACTAGATCTTAGTTGTACTTGAATAAAATTTAATGCTTCAAAAAAATTTTGTTTTTTTAAAGAAGACGGGAAGTGGGAACAAAATAAATTGAAGAGTTACAGCCTTGTCTATCTTGTTTTTATAATTTTAAATTTAATTGACATGAACTGTGTAGTTTTAGTGAGTAATGAATAATAGACCTAGAGATGCACTCTAGCCGAGCCGAATATCTTTAGGCTCGAGCTTGGCTCGTTTGCGAAACGAGCTCAATTTTGAGCTCGAGCTCGGTTCGAGCCGAACTTTGATCGAGATTTGATCATATTCGAGCCGAATACCTCATGAGCTTAGCCTAAAAAAAAAAAAATCAAACTCGAGCTCGGCTCGTTTACGAAATGAGCTCGGTTTTGAGCTCGGTTCGAGCCGAACTTTGACCGTGCTTTGACCGAGTTTTGACCGAGCTCGAGCCGAATAGCTCGCCAATAGCTCGATTCGTTTGCAGCCCTAAATAGACCCTCCTATAGTTTTCTTTCTCTCTATATACTATACTATATTTTTGTTATGATCGTTTTGGGAAAAAGAACCTGGACCAAAATCTTCAGTTTCTTTTCCTAATCTATCAAAATCAAGTAAATTCTTAGCTTAATCAGTCTAATTAGGTGGCCAAATGAAGGTATTTAATTATATTCACCCAAATTCTTATCTATTTTCCAACACTTCACTTATCTATTTTTCAAAACTTAAGATGAGCAACTGTGGATCCGCCATTGTTTACACTACAGCTGAGCTGAGGTGTGATGGTCCCGTCTCCTTCACTCTCTCTCTTCAATTGACGAATTTTTTTCCGAAATGACCCACTATTCGAAAATATTTACCGAACCAACCAACCAACTTTCAAAACTAATTATCAAATTGATGCACGCGCTGTTACGAGTCTAGTTCGGTTAGAGTTGCTATTTGAAACAACGAAATTAGCTTTAATTTTTGGAGACTTGGCGAGATTTCTCCAAGTACAGGAGAAAATTTCTAAAACTAAAATTCAATTATGCTCACTTTTCGAAATGGTAAGTTTAGTTTTAGAATTTTGAAACTTTATTAGACTAGGAGAAATATTTTATAAATAAACTTGTTGTTTCAAACTGACTACTTTGGTAATTAATTTTGAAAGTCGGTCAGTTTGCTCAATATTTTTAAAAAGTAGGTTATTTTGGAAAATAAAATTCTCAATTTGACTTAGCCCGTGTACTCCTCTCTTTCTCTCTCTCCCCTACTTCTATGCACGTGATTCCCACCACTTCTCATTTATTATATCTGAGTTTGCAGGAACCTTTTTGGCAGTTGTTGGAATTTTCTCGTCTTTTTTATTACACTATAATTTTTCTTTTGAAAATGTTGAATCTTAAACAACAACAAGAATCAACTAATTTTCAGGCGTTATTTTTTGTTTGGCTTTGTTTATTTTATTTTCTGCTTTCTGTTTTGCGCGTCTTGTGAATCTATTGTATGATGTTTTATAGACACTGACCTATAATATTATTTCAATGGTGGTTATTGATGCTGCTTGTTTTTTGGGTGTGGGGCCAACAGATGTGAGTTCTTGCAATTTGTGAAGCGGAAGGCACGGCACTGACGTTGGTCTGATTTCCGGTTGTAGGACCGGCTCGGGAGTAGCAGGAGATAGGTTGAGGCTCGTAGCTAGGCTCCGATGTTGGGAGCTCGGCTCTGATCTTCGGACCTGCACAATGCCTAGAGATCCCAGGAGAGTTACCAGAGACAGGCCCTCCGACGATTTAGTCAGTCACTGAGAAAGCAACAGTAGCTAGGATTCAGGTGGAGAAAAATTGATTACCTTTTCAAGTGAGGAGATGGTCTGGTATTTATAGACAAGGGTCAACGGGTCTGAGATCCTAACGGACCGGGTTGGACCCGTTTGCCACTGGACCTGAGCTGGTTGAAGCCCGTTCGGTTTGTTTGACCTGATGGTCACAGGGGAGCGGAATTTGAGGAGATCTGAGGGCCCGGATGGGGCCATGTAATTTACACTATATTATAAGCCCCACACTCCTGGAGGGTTGTGTAACCCAGCCACATAGGAGTAGCTTATCTCTGTGGGAAGATAGGAAGGGAGTATTTGGCAAAAATTTGTTGCTCTGAGTCCCTGAGGGGTGTTATTTAGAACTGGCCACAATTTAGATCAAAGGCCGAAGGCCGAGGGCCGAGACAGAGAGCCGAAGGCCGAGGGACGACTTCGTCTGACAGGCACCGAGCACTCTGTGAGGGGAGCTTTGGGAGAGAAGTCAGGCGGGTGCTCGCTGTCACTGCTGAGCTTCGAGCTTGGAGGGTTGGCTCAGAGAGCTTCGAGAGAGGCAACCTCAATAGGTGCTCGAAGTCACTGCCGAGCTCCGAGCTTGGAGGGTTGGCTCGGAGTGCTTCGAGTGAGGCAACTCCAGAGAGAAGCTGAGTGGGTGTTTGAAGTCACTGCCGTGCTCCGAGCTTGGAGGGTCGGCTCGGAGAGCTTCGAGTGAGGCAACTTCAGTGGGAAGCTGAGTGGGTGTTCGAAGTGACTGCCGAGCTTCGAGCTTGGAGGGTCTGCTCGGAGTGCTTCGAGTGAGACAACTCGAGTGAGAAGCTGAGTGGGTGCTCGAGGTCATTACCGAGCTCCGAGCTTGGAGGGTCGGCTCGATGAGCTTCGAGTGAGGCAACTTCAGTGAGAAGATGAGTGGGCGTTCGAAGTCACTACTGAGCTCCGAGCTTGTAGGGTTATCTCGGAGAGCTTTGAGTGAGGCAACTCCAGTGAGAAGCTAAGTGGGTGCTCGAGGTCACTGCCGAGCTCCGAGCTTGGAGGGTCGGCTCGGAGAGCTCCGAGTGAGGCAACTTTAGTGAGAAGCTGAGTGGATGCTCGAGGTCACTGCCGAGCTTCAAGCTTGGAGGGTCGGCTCGGAGAGCTTCGAGTGAGGCAACTTCAGTGAGATGCTAAGTGGGTTGCTCGAAGTCACTGCCGAGCACCGAGCCTCAAAGGGCAGCTTTGTTAGAAAAAGTTAGGTGGGTGCTCGCAGTACTTGCCGAACGTCAAGCCCACCAGACTGGGCCTTGGTTGGGCAGCTTTGTTGGAAAAATCTAGGTTGGTTCTTGCAGTACTTGCCAAGCGTCGAGCCCTTCAGACTTGGCATTTGTTAGGCAGCTTTGTTGGAAAAAGCTAGGTGGGTGCTCGCAGTACTTGCCGAGGGTCGAGCCCTCCAAACTTGGCTTTTGTTAGGCAACTTTGTTGGAAAATGCTAGGTAGATTCTCGGAGTACTTGTCGAGCGTCGAGCCCCCCAGACTTGGCCTTTTTTAGGCAGTTTTGTTGAAAAAAGCTAGGTGAGTGCTCGTAGTACTTGCCGAGCATCGAGCCCCCAGACCTGGCCTTTGTTAGGCAGCTTTGTCGGAAAAAGCTTGGTGGGTGCTCGCAGTACTTGCCGAGCATCGAGCCCTGAAGCCTCGAGGGCTGCTTGGTTGGAAAAAGCTAGGTGGGTGCTTGCAGTACTTGTCGAGCGTCGAGCCCCCCAGACTTGGCTTTTTGTTTGGCGGCTTTGTTGGAAAAAGCTAGGTGAGTGCTCGCAGTACTTGCTGAGCTTCGAGCCTCCAGAATTGTCCTTAGTTAGGCAGCTTTGTTGGAAAAAGCTAGGTGGGTGCTCGCAGTACTTACCGAGCGTCGAGCTCTGAAGCCTCGAGGGACAGCTTTGTTGGAAAAGGCTAGGTGGGTGCTCGCAGTACTTGACGAGCATCGAGCCCCCAGACTTGGCCTTTGTTAGGCGGCTTTGTTGGAAAAGCTAGGTGGGTGCTCGCAGTACTTTTCGAGTGTCGAGCTCCCAAACTTGGCCTTGGTTGGGAAACTTTGTTGGAGAAAACTAGGTTGGTGCTCGCAATACTTGCCGAGCATCGAGCCCCCAAGACTTGGCCTTTGTTAGGCAGTTTTGTTGGAAAAAGCTAGGTGGGTGCTCGCAGTACTTGCTGAGCGTCGAGCTCCCAGACTTGGACTTTGTTAGGTAGCTTTGTTGGAAAAAAGCTAGGTGGGTGCTCGTAGTACTTGCCGAGCGTCGAGCCCCCAGACTTGGCCTTGGTTAGGCAGCTTTGTTGGAAAAAGCTAGGTGGGTGCTCGCAGTAATTGCCGAGCTCGAGTCCTAAATCCTTGAGGGACAGCTTTGTTGGAAAAAGCCAGGTGAGTGCTCGCAGTACTTGCCGAGTGTCGAGCCCCCCAGACATGACCTTTGTTAGACCATCCCACGTCCAGAAGTGTGGTTCGCCACTTGGTGTGACCGAGGTGTTAGCCGAGGTTCGAGTGTGAGGGCCATGGGAATTCGGGCGGTCTGTGGTCCAATAGCTTTATGACACGTGGAAATGATGATGGCATGCTTTTTGCAGAATTCGAGGAGTCGCCTTTCATGCTATATATTCTCCATCCTTCCCTCATTTCTTGCATTTGCTTTCTTCTCTTAAGTTCCCAAATCTTCCTTTCTAGCACAGTTTAGTCACCGGCGGCAAGTTTTCCGGTACCCCCCACCGTTCTTCGACACAGGTTAGTTAATTTTATTTTTGAGTATGTCGCGAGCTCAGTCCAGTTCGTCCGCCACCACCTCGGGTCAAGACGAGGGTCCCCATGCCTTCGACTCAACATCATGGGAGTCAGAGACAAAGGTATACAATGTCGCACCGCTATGTAGGAGGAGGCCTTTCGTGGTTGAGTCGAGTGACTCGGAACGAGACGTACCCTTGGCCGAAGGTGAAGATGAGGTTGAAGTGATCAAGGGTGCAGAGAATAGATTGCAGTGGCCGAGGAGGGTGAAGGAGAGGTTGAAGTGGTTGAGGTAGAGGTAGAGTAGGTTGTAACGGCCGAGGAGGGTGAAGGTGGAGGAGAAAATAACTTGTCCGAGGACGACAATTTGAGCCCTTTGGCAACACCTTCTCCTCCGAAGGGCCCTCGAGTTCGACGTAGGAAGACGAAGTGGGTTCACCCAGACAGTCCAGACGAGACTGTTAACCTTGAGGTTCTATTTTAAGCCCAGCCGTGCTCAATTCGAATATATCCGGACGATGTGAAGGAGTTGCTTCGATGCAGGGGGTGCTGACGAGGATGTGGAGGCTTCCTCACTCAGTAGGCAGAAAATTGCTATGGACAGGGTCCCGACCGTCCTTACAGCAAACGATCTTCCTGTCATTCGTGCGAATTACTTCATTGGTGAGGAGTATGAGCTGCTGATCCCCAGCCCAGGGATCCAGCCGACGGATAAACTGGTGCCCCACTTCTGTATGTTCCCTGTTGACACCTTCTGCTCTGGGTTGCGGCTTCCGATCCATCCATTTATTGCCGAAGTGTTGAATTGGGCATCCCTTAGCCCAATGCAGTACGAGCCCAATTCCTGAAAGCAGATAGTGCGTTTTCTGCTGTTTTGTGCGGAGCGGGGTGTTCGGCCGAAGCTGAAATACTTCTGGGCGGTCCTCGGCCTCAGCTCATCCGGTGAGTACGAGGGGATCTATTATATTTTGCCGAGACGGAAGAGAAGGGTCGTGCACGGGCATCCGAATTCCATTAAAGGGTGGAAAAAGAAGTACTTCATCGTTCGGCAAAACTTTGGGAATTAACAGATCGAGATACGAGCCGAGAACTCATTCATAAGTGCCGAGAATGTATCCCTACAACTGGAAGGTACAACACCGACTATGGTCTGCTAGAACTAATGCAATTTCCCAAACCCCTTAATATGTCATTCTAATCCCAGCCTTACTCTATCAAAATTTGCTTCCACACTTGCCTATCAACCTTTGGCCCTGGCGATACCGGTCCGGCTTGCCACTTCCTCGGTTTGGAATTGTCCAGCATTACGGCCTACATTAGCCTCTACCCCGGCTGTGAATGTATGTTCACCCCTAATCGGGCTATGAACTTATCTCAATGGCACGGCTCGGATTCCTACGCTTCGGCAGAAGTTTATTGTATAGGGTTGATAGATGCAGGGTATCCCTTACCCTAGTGACTATCCTGAGTCACACATCCCACTATGGGAGTCAACAACATCACCAACAGAAACCATACATCCCCATTCAAGAATTTATCAACACTATAGTATATCTGGGAACGAGTCCATACAATACCTAGTCAACACTCGAGACTAAGCAACCTAACGGGTTTCTGCCCGAAACTTAAAATGGTCATAACTCTCTCGATACAACTCCGATTGGAGTGTACGAGCCCAATCCGGAAAGGTAAGATCCTAGGCTACAACTTCCTAGCTGATCATGAATTCAAATTCAATCATGTAGATCCCCAAAATAGTCTCTCAAGCCTCAGCCTGTGTATTTCCTGTACACGGGCTGCACCTTACCGGTAGCACAAAACACTACTCGTTCATCAGAACGTCACAAACCCAAGTTCTATCGGAAGGTGTGGGTGTCCTCAACAACTCTCTAGTTGGTTATGAGTTCCAAATTCACAAATAGGTCACCCTAACACACACATCTCTCATCAATGCACCAAGTCACACACTTGGTCTTTCTAAATCAGAGCACTCAGATCCATTCTAGATTTCTGTCCAGTATTACAAAAATCACAGTAAATCAACCCTTTACTGGAAATGCCTCAAATTGGTCTTGTTGGAAAGATCTATATGTCTACTACAAATCTCTAATGAATCAGGTTCTCAGATTGTGCTCTTAATGAGCCTCAAATGTCCAATCTCTACAGGATATCCAAATTGACTGAAACCAGCATGGTGCATGCTAATAAAATCATATTAAATTCCGTACTCATCTAAATGACACAAAATTTACAGTGATGAAACTAGAGATCATAGTGAACAATATGCAAAATATTTCATGCCAAAACTCCAAGTATATAGTGAATTTTCTCTATTTCAATTAAGCACAGAAAGTCATCATGTTCTTCAGTTCAGATTCAGCTACTGATTTAAGGTTAATTTTTCTCAAGCCTATAAATTCAACCAAACATTTCCCTGATTTTTATATAGAATTTATTTGCACGCTGGAATACAGGGTAAAAATTTCAAATCAAGAAAATGCTCCAATAAATTAGGAAAATTCCAACAACATCAGTCATCCTGTTAACCAACTACTGATTCTGCCTTACGACACAGTTCTACCATGTGATTATATTAAAACATCAAACCTCCTCAGAAAATTTCGAAATAAATCATGAACTATCTAAACATATATATAAACAATCCCTGGAAATTTCATGGCCTAATTCCTTGTGGTTTGCTCTCGGAAAAAAAACTATAAAATAGTATTCTGAACAAGTTTCTAGTTCCAATTCTGATTTCATCTTCAACTTCTTAGATAATCATCCTAGCACTTCCTATCATACATGAATGCAAGAAACATCAATTAAGAGACATAAAGAAAGGTTTAGAGTAACTCCCCACCCTTGGTTGCTGTAGAGGAATTGATCTCCTTGAGCTTCCTTCCTTTGAGAATTCTTCCTTGAGTCTTCTTCTTCACTCTCTCTTCTTTCTTTTTCTTTTTTTCTTTTCTCTTGGAGGAGTTCTGAAATTCTAGAGCAAAGGAGGTGGAATGGGGGGGGGGGGTTGGTTGATGGAGAAACGAAGGAGAAGAGAGGGGAGAAGAAGTGGGCCAGATCCTAGGAGTAGTAGGATAGGTGGTAGGGTGGTTTTGAGCCAAAACCATGGCTTTAGCCAATGGTTTGTGGCGGGATGTGTTGGCTGCCTATTTTATCTTAAATGGGTTCTTTTGAATGCGAGACAATGGTTTTATTGTGCGTACGCAATGTATATCCATCGTGGTATCATACGATGTTATATTTACATAGGCGTCGTACCGAAAACTAATGTTTATACCAGTATCGGTCCTCCTCATTCTCGTGCATCTTTTAGAACGCAATCCGCTCTCGTAAACCATCCCACAAACATGGACTAACTCCGACATTCGTATACTCAAACAAAACATTGCAATCACATGCACGCATACATACCATATATATATATATATACATATAGAAGGGTCGTACAATCCGGGGTATTACAGCGGAGGAGTCCCCTCTCCAGTCGCCGAAGAAGCACAAGAGCTCGAAATCGGGCCCCAGCTCTAGCAGCCAGAAGGTCGCCTCTGTGGTGAAGGCGGGCCTTCCTCCTGTCGCTCCAACGACCGACCAGATTGTCGGTGAGGTGGGTCTGCGGCCCTAGGCTCCGGATTGGGGATTTAAGGCTGGGGTACCATCTCGGACGGGCCGGTTTCCATCGAGATTGTTGAGAAGATCGCACCGCCCCGAGATCAGAAGGCCCGGAAGTGTGACACCATTGAGTCCTCGTACATGAAGTGGGCTCTGGCGAGTTTGCAGGTAAAATGACCATTGATTGTGTTAAAGTATTTCGCATTTCTTAAGTTTGTTTCCGTCGGTTGCAGGCCTGCATGGAGGGGGCTCAGCTGGCGAAGCTACAGAAGAAGGAGCTGGCGAATGAGACGAGGAATACCCTGCACTGGGAGCGGGAGGCTAAGAACCTCAAGCTAGAGAAGACTGTGCTCGAGGGCCAAATCCAGGCTCTCCGGGCGGAGTTGGCAAACCAGGAGGATGCTTATTTGAAGAAAATGGCCAACCTAAAGAAGGAGGGCGACAAGTGGGTGCAGGAGATGGAGATGGTCGGGATGGACAAGGTGATTGAGGCCCAAGATGTGGTCTATGCCAGAGCGATCCGGCATGTCAAGCACTTTCATCCGGAGGTGGACCTGAGCGGCTTTCATTATGCCTGGACGTGCCCTGAGCTCCCGCTGATTCCCGGGGGTGGTGATGACGCTACGAACGATGAGCCCCATCCTGAAAAGCAAGTCGAGGAAGAGGTGGGACAGAAGTAGGCCTTGCCATTTCTTTACCTTCGTTCGTTTCTCTTTGTACTTTTTTGTAACAGCCGGAAGCGGACTAGTCACCGCACTTTTTTTAAAATTACCCTTTTGGAGCAATGAAAAGTGTTTTGGCCGAACCTCTTGACTTGGATGCATTTGGATTTTCCAACTTGATTTTTTAGCCACGTGTTTTTAGCTCGGAGTGATATTCCTCTGTTTTTGGCAGATGACAGTGACCCCAGCGGGGCACATTGTGGGCTCGGAGGTGAACCGATTGAAAGGTAAGATTTTGGCTATGGAGTTTGCTCTGGCTCGATACCGTAAGGAGGCTCGTGACCGTGAGGCCGCCGTCAAGTACTTTACGGATAAGTCCAAGGGGCTCAGCGTGGAGCTGGCGAGGTTCAAGAAGTTGTTATCCGACCATGACCTAGACCCCACTGGAGCTCCATTTTCGATGGCCAGTGCCTCTACCCAGTGGCCTTTGTCTGAATCTTTCCTCCGCGTGGTTATAGTAGAAAAGGAATTGGAGGTGCAGCGATACAAGATAATGCTTGGGATGTCCGGTGTCCCGTTCTGTTTCATTCACTGGCCCCTGTCCTCTTGATGTTGCTTCGTTACCGACTCGAAGGATTGGTCTGTTGATTCTTGGTTTTGATGAGTACAACACAATACAAAGTTGTTCTACCAAATATCTCTTGCAGTGTGTATCAAAGTCAATACCATGGTGAAATACACAAAGGCAACACAATTTGATGAAGCTTTTAAGAGTAATTGATCAAGCTTCAAGACATCAAGACAAAGGCTCAAGCTCAAGACAAAGACTCAAGTTCAAGACAAGATTCAAAGTGCTTCAAGTGTTTAAACAAAGTGTCTTGTAATATTGTATTTTTTTTTTGAGTCTTAGAAACTTTTAATAGTCTTGTTACACACACACTCACACATACTTTAAATAATCTGAGTATTTTACAAAATCAAAATGTCAAAACAAGCTTGAATAAGCTCGGCTGTATGAGTACCAGTCGACCGCTCCTTGGAACCAGTCAACTGTCATAGTACAAAACTACCTGAACCCATACAAGCTCTGTCCAGTCAACTCATTATGGCAACCCAGTCGACTGTTCAAGCCACTTCGACAGTTTTCTGAATTTAAAACTTATTTTTTTTCAAATTCAAATCTTTTATATCCGTTTTATTACGGTTTATGGAATTGTTTTACAATATTCCATGATTCTTACTCTATAAATAAAGTATAGGAATCATTTGGAAAAGGTTCCAAGCATTCTTTAACTTTCAAGTCTTTAGTTTTCAATAAGAAGTGTTTCAAAAGCATACATACTCCCTAAGACTTGTTTCTCTGAATTTTCGTCTAATATAACATTGATTTCGTTTTAGACTGAATTCAGAAATTGACCTAATAGCCACTATACAAAATCACTATCACATACAAGGCTATAGGTTGTTGTAAACTCAATTTTTGTTGTTTACACTCTCGGGTTGTGAGAGTAGTCCTCTCGGTTGGAGAGTAGGACTCTTGGTTTTAGAGTCAGTTTCACTCTAGGGTGTAGAGTGGGTTTGCTCTCTCTAGTGGTAAGAGAGGTCTACGGATTTGACATTGTTGTTGTCAAAGGTCGTAGAGTAGTCTTGTACTTTTTCAAGAATAATGGAAAATCTCAAGTGGCTTGCTTGGGGACTGGATATAGGTCGGGAGGACCGAACCAGTATACATCGTTGTGTTTGGATGTGATTGACTCTTTGTGGTTGTATTCTCTCAACTTGCAATTTCAATTTCTCTAAGTTTTATTTCAAAAACTTGTCTGGTAAGTCGACTGGTTTTCCGCTATAAGTCGACTGATCGGACTTGTAACTCTTTAGTAAATTACTCTTCTTATCTGACGCAACAGTCGACTGTATATCTATTTTCAGTTGACTTAACAGTACGAAAAGTTCAAGTTTTTAATTAATTTTCACTCTAGTATTATTTGCTTTGCCTACAGGATCCAACACTTGGTATTAGAGCCTGGTTGAGTTCAATGACATCTACTTCGAATGCAAGCCAATACCATGAAGGCCAATCCACACAAATACCACCCCTATTCGATGGAATAAACTATAACTATTGGAAGTGTAGAATGAAGATCTACCTTCAGTCCATCAACTATGAGATTTGGAACATGTCTGAGACAGAATTCACTGCTCCTACAATTCCTTATGCACAATAGAACGATGACATGAAGAGCAACACAATGAACAATGCAAAGTCGATGAATGCTTTTTCTGTGCACTTACCAAAGAAGAGTTCAATCGTGTGGCAAATGCAACAACGGCTCATCAAATTTGGCACACACTAGAGGTAACTCATGAAGGTACTAATAAGGTTAAAGAATCTAAGATATCTATTCTTGTTTACAGGTTCGAGATGTTTTGTATGAAGGAGAACGAGAATGTGTCGGACATGATAACACGGTTCACGGACATTACAAACTCTCTTGCGGCCCTTGAAAAGACGTACTCACAAGCGGAAATGGTGAGAAAAGTTCTTCATGCCCTAACCCCCGAATGGAAGAAGAAGATCACCGCCATAGAAGAAGCTAACGATTTAACACAACTCTCTCTTGAGAATCTTGTGGGAAATCTTATGGCATACGAAGTACAACTTGAAAAACGTAAGAAGGATCTTGAACCTCAAAAAGCAAAGAAGAAGACACTCGCTTTCAAGGCCATGTCAGATTCCGAATATGAAGAATAAGATGAAGAAGAATAGCCATGTTCACTAGAAAGTTCAAGAATTTTTTACGAAAAGGTAAATTTAATTTCAAGTTTAAAGATACTAATGAACTTCCCACTTGTTTCAAGTGCAACAAGACAGGTCATATGAAGAAGGATTGCCCATTAGAAATTACGAAATCCAAAGGAAAGGCTCCCAACTTCAAGAAGGCCAAGTACACAAAGAACAAGAATATGAAGAACAAGAAGGCATATCAAATAACTTGGGATGATAGAGACTCTTCAACGGAAGAAGAAAATGAGGAGTCAAACAAAATAGCGAACGTATGTTTCATGGCTACACAAAACGATGTAAGTGAAAACTTTGATTCAAATGACTTATTTGATGCATTCAATGAAGTTTTTCAAGAACTTAAGAAGGAGAAAATTAGAGTTAAAAAATTTAGAGAAAGTTAATCAAACACTTTCTCAAGAAAATCTTGACTTAAATGTTGAAGTCAAATCTTTAAATTCTCGACTTTCAAATTTGGATGTAGATCTTATATCTCTTAAGAAAAATTATGAAGAGATATTCAAGAATTTATCTAAATTTAACAAAGGAAAGGAGAATTTAAATGAAGTTCTCCAAAATCAAGTTCAATCTAATAAAAGATTTGGACTTGGTTTTCAAAAGACTCTTGAAAAACATCATTATTCTAAGAATATTAGTAGTAATAAGAATGATTCTATTTCCAGTGTGAAGAACAAATTATATGAGTTTTTTGAGAAACCAAAAACTATTATTTTCCATGAAAATAGTAATTCTGTAGTTCAGACCAGTCGACTGAACCCTAATGTCAGTCGTCTGTCTAGAGGTTTAGAGTCTTATTCAAAGAGACGAAAACCTCAGATAAGTCGACCTATATTACCTCCTAGTTGACTGACTTCTCATAACAGTTGACTGAAAGGTACAATAAAGTCGACTGGATAGACTAAAAACATTTAGGTTCTAGTTAGCCTGAGTCTAAACGATAGAATTACTTATATAAATTCTTATATTCTTAATGTATGTAATTCTGTAAATTATATTCATGCTTTTGGTGGTAAATCAAACTCAATTTGGGTTTGGTTTCCCAAAAAACTAATCCCTTTCGGACCCAAAGAAAAGGGTACCATATTCATAATGCTTATTTTATAGGTACCTAAAAGAGAACGTTGAATACTTGACAGCGGATGCTCCATGCATATAACTGGTCATGCTAATCTTCTTTCTTCTATACAAGAGATAGATGGAGGAACACTCACATTCGGTGACAACAACAAAGGAAAAGTTATTGGAATAGGCATGGTCGGTAAGAACACTACCCCTACTATAGAAGAAGTATTTCTAGTTAGTGGATTAAAGCATAATCTGTTAAGTATTAGCTAACTTTGTGATAAAGGATATAAAATTATTTTTGAAAAAGATGCATGTTTAATATATGATTCATCTATGCAAAGTGTTATTTTTCAAGGCTTTAGGAAAAACAACATTTATGAGTTATTCTTAAAAACAAATGAATTTTCTAATGATTTTTGTTTAGTACCTTCTAACAATGATTCTTGGCTTTGGCATAAGAGATTTGGCCATGTAAATATGAAAAATATTGCTAACTCTTCTAAATACAACCTATTTAAAAGACTGCCAAGACCATCTTTTAAGAAAGGTAAGTTATGTGATGCATATCAACTAGGAAAACAAGTCAAATCTACTTTTAAGACGAAAGAAATGATTTCTACTAGTAGGCCTCTCAATTTAATCCATATGGATTTATTTGGTCCTACTAGAGTCGCTTCTTTAAATAAAAGTAGATATGTATTTGTTTTAGTAGATTATTTTTCAAGATTTACATGGGTTTTCTTTTTAAAACATAAATATGATGCATTTGAAGAATTTGCAAATTTCTGCAAACGAGTTCAAAATCAAAAATCTCTAACCATAGTCACTATTAGAAGTGATCATCGTGGAGAATTTGAGAATGAAACGTTTTTAGAATATTGCAACAAGAATGGTATAACACATTCATTTACATTTTCTAGAGCTTCACCACAAAATGGAGTGGTCGAAAGAAAGAATAGGACAAAGAATAGGACATTGCAAGAATGTGCACGTACTATGCTTGTTGAAAGCAATTTGCCTAAGTACTTCTGGGCTGAAGCTGTTTCTACAGTATGTTATGTTTTAAATAGAATATTGATTAGGCCTAAGCTTATGAAAACTTGTTATGAATAATTCTATGAAAGAATTCCTAAAGTATCAACTTTTAAAGTATTTGGATGTAAGTGTTTCATATTAAACACTAAAAATAATTTAGATAAATGATGCTAGATATAATGAAGGTATCTTCATTGGATACTTAAATAGGAGTAAAGCATATAGAATTTTCAATAAGTCAACTTTGACTATTGAAGAATCTATGCATGTTTCATTTGATGAATCCTTGCCTTCATCTACTGTTATTAAAGATGATGAAATTGAATCACCACCTTTAAATAACGTTATTAAATCACTAGAGCAAACTACCCAAAACAAGTCGACTGATAAAGATCTCAAGTCAACTAATGTGAATCAGTCGGCTGATGGACTTGTTAAGTCGACTGATCCTGTTGTGATGACTCAAACTTTACCAAAAGCATTTGTTGAAGTTAGAGATCATCCTCATGACTTAATAATTGGTGATATTTCACGTGGTATTCAAACAAGATCTCATGTTAACATGATTTCTCATATGGCTTTGTTGTCGGATTTTGAACCGAAGAATATACAAGAAGCTTGTGAGAATAAATTTTGGATGAATGCCATGCAAGATGAACTTAACCAATTTATAAGAAATGATGTATGGGATATAGTTCCACGACCTCCTGATCATACTATAATTGGTACCAAATGGGTATTTAAGAATAAGTTAGATGAATCATGAGAAGTTGTTAGGAACAAGGCTAGATTAGTGGCTATAAAGAAGGAATCGATTTTGATGAAACATATGCTCTTGTTGCTAGACTAGAATCAATTAGGATCTTATTATCTTTTGCGTGTTTTATGAATTTTATACTTTTCCAAATGGATATTAAAAGTGCTTTCTTCAATGGATTCATTAAGGAAGATATTTATGTTAAGCAACCACCCGGTTTCGAACATGAACAATTCCCAAACCACGTTTTTAAATTGGAAAATGCTTTATATGGTCTTAAACAAGCACCTCGTGCTTGGTATGATCGGTTAAAAACTTTTCTCTTAGAAACTGGTTTTGAGATAGGTAAAGTAGATACTACCTTGTTTATTAGAAAAATAGAGACAGATATTCTAATCATACAAATATATATAGATGGCATAATTTTTTGATCTAATAATAGTAATCTCAGTCAAGAGTTTGCTAATACCATGAAAAATGAGTCTGAGATGAGTCACATGGGTGAACTCAATTATTTCCTTGGATTACAAATAAAGCAGTCACAAAATGACATATTTATTAATCAAGAAAAATATGCTAAGGAATTACTCAAACGGTTTGGCATGGATAGCACTAGTAGTAAGACCACACCTATGGCTACTAGTACTACACTTGACAAAGATGATTTAGGTAAGAGTGGCGATCAAAAACTTTATCGAGGTATGATCATTCTTATATATAACTGCTAGTAGACCAGATATTATGTTTAGTGTATGTTCGTGTGCTAGATATCAGTCGAATCCCAAAGAATCTCACTTAAAAGTCGTGAAACGTATTTTAAGATACATTAAAGGCACGTTTGAATATGGTTTGTTTTATCCACGAACCGATAATTTTCAACTTTTGTCGTATAGTGATGCTGATTTCGCTGGTAGTAAAACTGATCGTAAAAGTACTATTGGAACTTGTCACTTTTTGGGACATTCACTAGTATCTTGGTGCAGTAAAAAGCAAAATTCGGTATCCCTATCTACTACAGAGCTGAATAAATTGCTGCAAGTTTGACTTGTGCCCAAATTTTGTTGATGAAACAAACTTTATTAGTCTATGGTATTTCAGTTTCAAAACCTGCTATAATGTGTGATAATACCAGTGCTATTAATCTATCTAAAAATCCAGTTCAACACTCACGTACAAAACATATTGATATTCGATATCATTTTCTACGTGATCATGTATTAAAGGGAGAAATAACTTTGGATTTTATTTCTACTGATAAACAAATAGCAGATATATTTACCAAACCACTTAAGGAAGACACTTTTATCAACTTTAGAAGAGAAATAAGAATTGGCTGTTTCATGACATTTCTTGAAAATTTATTTTGTTTAAGTCGACTTAAACGTCTATTTCAGTCGACTTATAAAGTATTTTCGTTGTCCATATTTTGGCTGAATTTTGTGTTCTGGACAGTCGACTGTTTCAGTAACCAGTTGACTGACAAAAGTTTTACGTGATGTTTCGTTTGGTTTAATTTTCTCTCGACTAAGTTGACTAATATCAAAACCAGTCGACTGTCGCGACATTAGTTTGGTTTTTTCTGATTCCGAATCGTCACTTAACTGATGCATCTCTTTTTCTTACTTTTACCCATTGATGGATCTTAACCGTCCATTCCCAACTAGTCCTAGTGTACCTAATGTAAAAACCCAAAATCTCTTACCCCTCTTTCACTTTCACTTTTTCTCTCAAGAAGATTCAAGTCCGCTGCCCATTTCCAGTTCTTGGCGATTTCGACTTGCTGCTCTTGGCTTGAAGATTTCCATCCAGATCTGAAATCTGTTAGTGTCTCTTGAAGCTATTTGGGTTCTTTATCTTGTTGTTGGGTAACTCTCTCTCTTGATCTCTCAATCTTTTTCAAGTTTCCTAGTTTTTTAACAATGCCTAAACCTAAGAGAGCTAGAGGTTCTAATGTAGAAGAATGTCAATCTTCTCAGGATTACCTTCAATACTTAAGGAATCCCAATCTTGTTGAGAAATTTTTTCTCATCTGTCAAATTGCAATATTTCCGGGTAGATTTGTGAATTTTCCTGATTTATCTATTTGTTTTATACAAATATGAAGGTTTCCACCTCCGAGGATGGTAACGAAATATTTTTTACTACTACGGTGAAAAATATTCGAATGAGGATAACTCCTGAAAAATTGGGAATTATTTTGGGTATCCCCAATGAAGGGTTAGTTTTGGGTGAAATAGAGATGGATGAGGATTCTATATTGTCAAAAAAAATTCTTGTCTAATCCTCCTATGACCAATAAATCGATTACGCTGCTAGCTAAGCTTGTTGCAAGAATCATGTCGTATAACATTATCCCTAAAACGGGTAGTTACGACAAATTTTCACATGAGTTGCAACAAGCCGTGTATGCAATTTTTGGCAATATTCAAATCAATTGGAGTAAAGTCATTTTCAATCGTCTCCATAAGGCTCACACCTCTTTCCTTCCTTTTGGTGCACTTCTTACTCATTTTTTCAATTTTTATGAAGTTGATCTTGATTCCGAGTCGAGTGTTGTTACTCACTATGTGTCTTTTGATCTTGCAAGTTTAGCTCGTATGAAGATCCTTAACTCTCCTCCTCGGTCTCCTCAAAGGAATTTACCTCCTATTCCTTTAGCCACTTCTGGTCGTTGGTCTTCTGCTTCTAGTTCTTCTCATCCTAGAGCTGTCTTTGCTGATCCCGAGAGTCTTTACACTTCGGTTAATTATCTCATGGATCGTACCGATCTTATCCTAGGTAGACAGGATAATCTTGAGGCTAGTCTTGTTAACCTTACTTACATGTTCACTCAACAATTTCCACAACCTCCTCCTGCCTCCAAAGGTGATGACGACGAAGAAGAAGAATAGACTTGATGTATTTTTATATTTTTTCACTATGTTTTATGTTTGTTATTTTTCTATCTTCTATTTGTAATCTGCAACAATGTACTTGATTTCTTATGTATAAATGTGTTATGGTTATTCAATGTTGATTTTTTTCTTTATGATGTATCCTTCCTCCTTATGTTTTTGTTGATGACAAAGGGGGAGAAAAATATGATTTTGTGGTTTTTTGTGTGCATGTTTTATATATATTATTATTATTTCACAATTGTGTGCATATTGTACATTATTTAGGGGGAGCTTATTTCACATTTGTATATCTTTAAATTATGTGTGACATCTTGCTATGTATATTGTTATTATTATAAGTTATTGTGTTGTTATCATCAAAAAGGGAGAGAATGTTGATTCTTGGTTTTGATAACTACAACACAATACAAAGTTGTTTTACCAAATATCTCTTGCAGAGTGTATCAAAGTCAATACCATGGTGAAATACACAAAGGCAACACAATCTGATGAAGCTTTCAAGAGTAATTGATAAAGCTTGAAGACATCAAGACAAAGGCTCAAGCTCAAGACAAAGACTCAAGTTCAAGACATGATTCAAAGTGCTTCAAATGTTTAAATAAAGTGTCTTGTAATATTGTATTTTTTTCTTTGAATCTTAGAAACTTGTAATAGCCTTGTTACACACACACTCACCCATACTTTAAATAATCTGAGTGTTTTACAAAATCAAAATGTCAAAACAAGCTTGAAAAAGCTCAGCTGTATGAGTACTTGTCGAACGCTCCTTGGAACCAATCAACTGTCATAATACGAAACTACCTGAACTCATACAAGGTCTGGCCAGTCGACTAATTATGGCAATCCAGTCGACTGTTCAAGCCGTTTCGACAGTTTTTGGAATTTAAAACTTGTTTTTTTCAAATTCAAATCTTTTATATTCGTTTTATTACGATTTTTGGAACTATTTTACACTGTTCCTTGATTCTTACTCTATAAATAAAGTATAGGAATCATTTGGAAAAGGTTCCAAGCATTCTTTAACTTTCAAGTCTTTTGTTTTCAATAAGAACAAGTGTTTCAAAAGCATATAAACTCTCTAAGATTTAGTTCTCCAAATTTTAGTCTAATATAACATTGATTTCGTTTTAGACTGAATTCAGAAGTTGACCTAATAGCCACTATACAAAAGCACTATCACATACAAGGTTATAGGTTGTTGTAAACTCAGTTTTTGTTGTTTTCACTCTCGGGTTGTGAGAGTGATCCTCTCGGTTGGAGAGTAGGACTCTTGGTTTTAGAGTCAGTTTCACTCTAGGGTGTAGAGTGGGTTTGCTCTCTCTAGTGGTGAGAGAGGTCTACGGATTTGACATTGTTATTGTCAAAGGCCGTAGAGTATTCTTGTACTTTTTCAAGAATAGTAGAAAATCTCAAGTGGGTTGCTTGGGAACTGGATGTAGGTCGGAAGGACCGAACCAGGATACATCGTTGTGTTTGGCTGTGATTGACTCTCTCTGGTTGTATTATCTCAACTTGCAATTTCAATTTCTCTTAGTTTTATTTCAAAAACTTGTTTGGTAAGTTGATTGGTTTTTCGCTATGAGTCTACTGATCAGACTTGTAATTCTTCAGTAAAATACTCTTCTTATATTATGCAACAGTCGACTGTATATCTATTTTCAGTCGACTTAACAGTATGAAGAGTTCAAGTTTTTAATTAATTTTTATACAACACTATTCACCCCCCTCAAGTGTTATTTGCCTTGCCTACAGAATCCAACATAGTTCGATGAGGCCTTGTGAGGCGCAAAGCTCCGTCGCCAGTGTGTCCACCTTGGCAAGACCAGGAGACCCGGTGAAGGAGCCAACTCGGTCGGCCGAACTAGAGCTCGTCTACTTTGACCCTGTGGTTCCGACACAGGAGCCCTAGGATAGGTTTTAGCAATGTATTTTCGTTTCTCTTTGTAACGATGCAATTTTCTTTGATGAAATAATATGAGAAGACGATTGTCTTATCTTGGCTGTTATTTTGCCTTATGATTAATATGGTGCCTTATTCGAGATACATGTCGAGCATTGGGTGTCCAAGCTTGTGAAAAAGCTGATGCCTTGCTCGAGATACATGCCAAGCATCGGGGCTCCAAGATTGTGAGTAAGCAGGTGCCTTGCTCGAGATATATGCCGAGCGTTGGGGGTTCAAACTTGTGAGAAAGAAGGTGCCTTACTCGAGATACATGCCGAGCGTCGGGCGTCCAAGCTTGAGAGAAAGCTGGTGCCATGCTCGAAGTACATGCCGAGCACCGGGGGTCCAAGCTTGTGAGAAAGCAGGTGCCTTGCTCGAGATACATGCCGAGTGTCAGGGGTCTAAGCTTGTGAGAAAGCAGGTGCCTTGCTTGAGATACATGCTAAGCATCGGGCGTTCAAGCTTGTGAGGAAGCAGGTGCCTTGCTCGAGATACATGCTGAGCGTTAGGCGTCCAAGCGTGTGAGAAACTGGTGCCTTGCTCGAGATACATGCCGAGCATCGGGCGTCTAAGCTTGTGAGAAAGCTGGTGCCTTGCTCGAGATACATACCGAGTGTTGGGCGTCCAAGCTTGTGAGAAAGCAAGTGCCTTGCTCGAGATACATGCCTGAGCGCTAGGCATCCAAGCTTGTGAGAAAGCAGGTGCCTTTCTCGAGATACATGCCGAGCGCCGGGCATCCAAGCTTGTGAGAAAGCAGGTTCCTTGCTCGAGATACATGCCGAGCGTCGGGCTTCCAAGCTTATGAGAAAGCTGGTGCCTTGCTCGAGATACATGCCGAGCATCGGGCGTCCAAGCTTGTGAGAAAGCTGGTGCCTTACTCGAGATGCATTGCCAAGCGTCGGGCATCCAAGCTCGTGAGAAAGTTGATGTGTGATTTGTACGAACTTTGAATCAACAAAAAAAGTGCTGCTTTTATACCATGACCATTTGCTTACAGGAGAATTGGCGCTTAGCGCTTACAGCCGTGGACACTCCCTCACTTTCCTTCTTGAAATTTGATGAGGTGCTCTACGTTCTAGGACCACTAACCATCTTGCCCCCCAAGTCTTCGAGAAGGTACGTACCGGGATGTACCACCTTGGAAATTTTATACGGGCACTCCCAGTTGGAGGCAAGCTTGCCTCTAGCTGTGGACTGGGAGATTGCTAGCTTTCGGAGCACGAGGTCCCCTTCCTTGATGTTGGTTAGGAGAACTATCTTGTTGTAAAGCCTCTTGACCCGTTGTTGGTAAATGGCCCGTCGAATGCTGGATCTTTCCCGTACCTCGTCAACGAGGTCCAGGTTGGCCCTGAGGTCACTTGAGTTTGATTCTTCATTGACGCCCATGTACCTCAGCGATGGGAAGCTGACTTCCAGTGGGATGACCGCCTCGGTCCCAAATGTCAGATTTAAAGGGAACTCACTGGTCAAAATTCTCTTAGTAGTCCGATGTGACCAGAAGACGCTTGACAACTCCTCGACCCACAGACCCTTGGGCGACTGATCCAGCTGCTTCTGCAGACCGTCAAGAATTGGACAGTTGGTGTTTTCAACTTGGCCATTCGATTGGTGATGAGAGATTGACGAGAAGCGATGTAGAATGCCGAGATCGTCGCAAAACTTCCAAAAGTTTTGTCCGGCAAATTGGATTCCGTTATCGGTGATTAGCACGCGCGGGATCTCGAATTGGCAGACTATGTGTTTCCAGAAGAATTGTTGAGCCTGATGCTCGGTGATGGTAGTTAGGGGCTCCGCCTCTACCCACTTGGTGAAGTAGTCTATAGCCACGATGAGGAATCACCTCTGGCCGGTCGCTAGCGGAAAGGGGCCGACCAGGTCCATTCGAAAGGAGTAGGACTAGCAAGGGACTTCATCTCGGCCTGGGGCGAGTGTTTAACGGGGGAGAATCTCTGACAGGGGACCCAGCTTCGGACGAGGTTTTTAGCATCTTGCAGCATAGTTGGCCAGTAGTAGCCGTGGATTAGTGCTTTCCAGGCCAGCGACCTGCTGCCCATATGGCACCCCCCGATCTGTTCATGTAGTTCTTCCAGGGTGTACTTAGCCTCGCCTGGTGTTAGGCAGCAAAGATAGGGTCTCCCGTCCGACTTGGTGTAGGAGTGTTTAAAGAGCATGCCCCTAATTAAGGTGAATCTTTCAGACCACACCCGAATGCTTCATTCCGTGGCCAGTTCTGGTGGAAGCTCGCCAGTTGTCAGGAACCTGTGTATGGGGCTCATCCACGTCTCGGTGGAATCGTCGTTGGTGAGGTAGAAGACTTTCGGTTCTACGATTGTTGGCTTAAGAAGGACCTCGACTAGGACCGTGCGGTCTAATCCTCCGAGAGAAGACGACACAAGTTTAGACAAGGAGTCGGCGTAAAAGTTTTGTTCTCTTGGGATCTGATGGATGTCTGACTTCACGAAGAGTTGCAGGAGCTACTTTGCTCGCGCCAAGTATTGGGTCATTCGGTGGTCATGAGCCTCGTACTCTCCGGTGATCTGTTTGACCACGAGTTGTGAGTCACTGAATACTTGTATTTGCCTCGCACCCACTCGGTCAGCCAGTGTGAGTTCCGCGATCAGAGTTTCATATTCTGCCTCGTTGTTTGTAGCCGAAAAATTGAGCTGAAGAGAATACTGAAGGATAAAGTCGTCGGGGCTCTGAGGATGATGCCCACCCTGCTCCCTTCCTCACAGGACAAATCATCGATGTAGACGTCCCAAGCCAGGGCATCCTGCTAAATTTTTGGGGACTATGGGATGGTGCATTCAGTAATAAATTCCGCGAGCTCCTGGCCTTTGATTGCTATCCGAGGGTGGTAGCTGATGTCGTGCGGATTGAGTTCGATTGACCATTTGATGAGGTGGCCAGAATTTTTAGGCTTGTCAAGGACTGTCTTGAGAGGCTGGTCTGTGAGAACGTGGATGGAGTGGGCCTGAAAGTAGGGGCGGAGTTTCCGTGCTTCCATTATCAGTGCATAGGCGATTTTCTCAGTCCTCGGGTATATGACATCCGCATCATGCAGGACTTTGCTAACATAGTAGAGGGGCTTATGTGATCCGTCCTCCTCCCTGACTAACATGGTGATGAGCACGTGTTCGGTGGCGGTCAAGTAGAGGAACATGGGCTCACCCAGCTTCGGCTTGCTGAGGAGTGGTGAGTTAGCGAGGTATGCCTTCAGCTGGTCGAATGCCTCCTGCTGCGGGGTTGCCCACTCGAAGGTTTTTTCCCCTCTGAGGGATTTGAAGAATGGGAGCAAGTTCTCACCAGATTTGGAGAGGAAACGGCCGATGGCCGCTAGTCGTCCCGGGAGCCTTTGCACTTCTTTGGTGTTTCTTGGGGGAGCCATGTTGAGGATGGCTCGAATCTTTTCAGGATTTGCTTCGATGGCACGGTGGCTCACAACAAATCCGAGGAACTTCCCCGAGGATACGCCGAAGGCACATTTGGAGGGATTGAGCCTCATATTATGAGATCGCAGGACCCCGAAAGCTTCTTCGAGGTCAGCCACATGATCTTGGCCCGAACGGCCTTTGATGAGAATATCGTCAACATACACCTCCATGTTCCACCCGATCTGGTTCTTAATGACCCAGTTGAAAAGCCATTGATAAGTGGCACCGGCATTCTTCAGCCCGAAGGGCATGACCCGGTAGCAATAAAGGCCTTGGACGGTCACGAAGGCAGTTTTTGGTATGTCTGGGGGGAACATTCTTATTTGGTTATAGCCTGAAAAGGCATCCATGAAGCTAAGTAGTAAGTGCCCTGATGTCGCATCTATGAGGGCGTCGATGTTTGGGAGCGAAAATAGATCTTTGGGACAGGCCTTGTTCAGGTCTGTGAAAATAATGCAGATTCTCCATGTGCCGCTCGCTTTCTTCACCATTACCACATTAGCCATCCACTCTGGGTAGCTGACCTCCTGAATAAATCACACCGAGAAGAGTTTCCCAACTTCCTCCCTAACTGCCAGTTGTCGATCTGGGGCGAACTTACGCCTCTTCTACTGGATTGGCTTTGAGTCCGGTTGGATGCTAAGCCGGTGCATTATGATGTCTTCAGAGATTCCCAGCATGTCGGATGGCGTCCATGAGAAGAGGTCGGAGTTCCAGCGAACGCACTCAATGATTGTCTGCTTTAGGTTTGGGGCCAAGGATAGGCTAACTTGGAACCACTTGGACATTTCTTCCTCGGAAAAAAAGGATCTCTTCAAGTACATCTACGGCTTCTGTTCCATGTTCAGAATGGAGCTCTACCGCGTCGAGGGGAAAGATGCCGCCCCCGACCGCGATCATGTAGTACGAACATGCTGACTCCTGACTCCTGATTGCCTCAGACAACACCCACCCCGTGGTCGGTGGGAAACTTGAGCTTTAAGTGGTAGGCCGAACCACCGGAGGGTGCACAGGCCGGGTATGCCAAGGATGACGTTATAGGCGGCCTTGACATTGACCATCATGAAATCCATTGTTTCTTTTCTGAGGGTCGGGGCCGTGCCGTCCATTACGTCAAGTGTGACAATACCCTCGATCTGGACAAGGATGCCAGAAAATCCATGGAGCGTGTACCCTGCTAGTTTCAACCTTTCGCGGGAGAGCTTGAGGGTTTCAAAGGTGGCCAGGAAGAGGATGTTCACTGAGATACTGTTGTCCACGAGGATAAGCCATACCTCATGGTTGGCCATGTCGAGGCTGATGACCAGAGTGTCGCAATGTGAGAATCGGACGCCCACTAGGTCTTCTCCTAAGAAGGAGACAGTCTGCTGCTGAATTCTAGATGGAGGTTGGTTGTGGACCAAGCTTACCTCCCACTGGAAGGCATTGCGAGAGGTTTTGGATTCTCCCCCCATGGGTCTGCCGTGGACACAGTGTAGGATGGCCTGTCCCCCCGTTTCTTCGGGCTCGGGATCTTGGTCGGGTCGCTTGCTGACCGTTCGAGGAGGAGGTGAAGACCTCAAATTTCTCTGGTTAGTTCGGGTGAATTCCCTCAGGTACCCTCGCTGGATGAGGGCCTCTATCTGGTCTTTAAGGGCATGACAATTTTTCGTCTCGTGACCATGGTCCCGGTGAAACCGGCAGTAGAACCTCTGGTCCCGTTTTTTGTTGTTGCTCAGTCGGGGGGCGGGGGGGGGGGGGGGGGTCGAACGATCCCTTTGTCCTTGATCTCTAAGAGGATGACTGACATGTTCTGGGTCAGCGGGGTATATCTTTCAAAATGGGAGACCGGGGGAAGCCTCTTCAGACCAGCTGTGTCTTTCGTGGCTTTTTTGGCGGGCTCGGCGTCGTCTGCTTTCCGCTTCCCTATGGCCATAGATTCCTTGATGCCCTCGGGGTGTAGAGCTTCCTTGGCCCGAATGTACTTTTCAACCCTGTTGAGGAGGTCGGGGAAGTCAACGGGCAATTTCTTGGCCAATGATGCCTTGAGATGGCCGTGGTGAACATTGTGCCAAAAAGCTGCAGAAGCCACGTCGGTGTTGAGAGAGGAGACCGACCTCGCCTCGGAAGTGAATCTGCGAACGAACTTGCGTAAGGGTTCCCCTTCTTTCTGCTTAAGGTCCAGAAGTGATGTGCTCGTCTTCTTGACTTTTTGGCTGGTCATGAAGTGGGCTAGGAAGCTCGCTTCTAGCTGGTCAAGGGAGAAGACCGAGCTGGTGGTGAGTTTTGAAAACCATTCCCGAGCCGGACCACGCAGGGTGGCAGGGAAGGCGCGGCATAGGAGAGGATCTGAGGTGCTATGAATCAGCATGAGGGTTTTGAACCCTTCCATGTGATCAGCGGGATCACCCTCACTGTTGTATGTTTCAAATTGGGGAGGCCAGAAATTTCTAGGGATCTCGGCTTCTATGATCCGGGTGGAGAATGGGGGTCGGTTCGGCCTATACCCTGGGCCTGGCATCGGCCCGTCTTCGCCGATGTGGGCGAGGCGGTTCTCAATTTCCCAGAGGTGTCGAAGGACGGCGTCCTCCTGTTCTAGTGGGCGGGTCGATCCGTGGGATTCGCTGCTCTGGGCTTCTGACCAAGGGCATGAGTTATCACGCGCCTAGAACCTAGGTCCGCCTCGGATGGCTTGGAGGACCTCGTTCCTAAAATTTTAGAACTCGGTCCTCGTGACCGCAGCTTGCTCCACAAGGCCTCACGGTGGTGGAGGTCCTCGGGGTGAGCAGCTGTGCCCTAGTACACGTTCTCGGGTAGGCTGCCTGCCATGGTTTAGGACCGAGTTGGAAGCGACCCCTCCCCTCCCCTTGTTCTGCTAGCCTGCCGGTTCTGGATGACGTGCCGCAGATCAGTTGCAACAGAGTGTGAAGCGCCTGGTCCGGGTCCGGTGGCGCCATTGGCTTGCAGTTGGTTAGAGCCCTCGGTGTAATACCCCAGATTGTACGACCCTTCTATATATATATATATATATATATATATATATATATATATATGGTAAGTATGCGTGCATATAATATCTTAGAAATACGCGGCACAATTCCAGCATCAACTTCAATGTAATAGTACACATAGCCCAAAAACACAGATAATTTTATTTCAACTTTTATTACAACAATCCTTTACAAACACAGCGAAATACAGAACACCTTGAATTACAAACTTTCTTTTACAACACTTCTTTTACAAAATTTACACGAAAGCTCTATTACATCAATTTATCTCATGCATCCAAACCCCAAGCTTTAAGCAACAACAACCTGTAAAACATGAGGCTGGAGATGATCCCTAACCCCCAAAACTAAAGGGGTCAGCCATAAAGGTGTGAGTGACATAAAAACAAAGCAACATAATTAAATCATAAAATACCAAGTCATCAACAACATGTATCATCGGCAAGAACAAAGGAATGAGAAATAACAGATAAGTAAAGCATGAAAATATCAAGGTATATAAGATAGTAAATAGTAAAACATGAAAACATCAAGTGAATCTAGACTAAGTGTCAAGTGTAGGAAAAACAGAAAAAAAACACAAGCATAAAACCAAGTCAAGAAAACACAATTCTATATGCTGACTCTCTAATGCGTATTTGTCGGATTCTATGCATTCCATAGTACATAGGTCCGGTGCAAGCCCTTAACAATCTCCACTTTATACGGATAACCCCTCGCGTTATGCAACTAATCCTACTACGGTGATGGGTAACAAGATCCAGAATACTCTGCAAATAGGCACCACAGCCCTCGACGCATAAGCATCATGTAAGATAGCTCAATAACAACCGGAGAATCATCTCTCAAACCCGTGTACCCCACGAATAGGCTTGCAAGGCCCTCAACGTGCAGATACACTAGGTACATTCCGTGAATAGGCCTGCCAACCCTCGACACGCGAATGCACCCTGCATGCTCTGTGAATAGGCCTGCAGAACCTCGACACGCAAACACACAAATGTCCTCTCGAGATAGAACACAACAAACAGTCCTGGAACGCATCCGTTGGACTAAACAAAACCATGAGCCTATACTTACGTTTCCCAAGTTCCATCACATCCCCACTAGTGCCTGTCCTTAAGTTGATTATTATTAAACCACCAAAAATCCTCATCTCTAGAGTTAGTGTATCCTGCCGGACTTAAATACTCACCAACAACTAAACCAAGACCCCCCAGGTCTAACTCAACAAATCTCAACTGCTGGTTCATAGGACTCCCACTCAACTCCTAGAGATCTTAACAAGACCAATATTCACAAATCCATCGTCAAAACGATCATAGGGAGAAACCTCTCTAATTAACAAAATCCAAATCTTTATAAATTTCCAGAATCCAAATCCAATAACAAAATATCTTGAAAACATATGTTCTGTAGAAACAATAATATTTAGAATAGTAGTTATAGATCCAAAAATATTTAAAGAATCAACCATTTAAAGAACACCTGGAAAACTCAAGAAAGTATCAGTATCAGTCGACTGTAAAAGGCATCAGTCGACTGTCCAGAGAGAAAAACCAACATCTTTAGGAAAATAAATTCTAAGTAGCAGCAGTCGTCTGCTAATAGTCACCAGTTGACTGTCCAGAGTGAAAATCCAACATTTTTAAGAAAATAAATCTAAGTGTTGACGGTCGACTGTAAAATACACCAGTCGACTGTCTAGAAGGAGAATTCCATGATTTTAAGAAAATAATCTAAGTGTTATAAGTCGACTATAAAACTATCGATCGATTGTCTAGAGAAAAATCCAATAATCTTTTAATTCTAAGGGGTACCAGTCAACTGTAAAAGTCCTCAATCGACTGTCCAAAACGAAATTTCAAGAAACACTAGAGAACTTAGCAGCCGGGTCGTGTCGGTCGACTGAGAAGTCATACCAGTCGACTGTCGACCTACAGACTACAGTTTGGGTTGTGCATAATTCAACCAATACGAAGATTTAACTTACAAAAATGAAATCTATCAAAAGTATATTTCTGATATGATCAAATACAACTTATAGGATATACAAAGATCCATAAAAACCAATCAAAAACCATTTGAATTGATATGATAGCCTTGTGATGAACTTCTTCAAAATAAAAACATGAATGTGTGCATATATCAAAATTAGAGTTTTTAATAATAAATCATACATCAAAATAACTTTGTTTTATATTCCCAACCCACCTCGATACTAAAATAAGTTGAGATATAGTAAAATCCTTCGAAAACACATAAAACTCAATTTCTTCTTAAACAACAAAATACGATATTCATGAAAACGTCCGTGCATGTTCGTGCACCAAAGAAACTTCACCAATCCATAAACTAAAATAACAAAACATTCAAATATCAAACTTAGTATTTGAGTAAATCCAAACTCAAGTAAAATCTTTCACAAAATCACAAATCCCCAAATTTAATCAAAAATGTATCAAATCCAAATCTCGACATTAAAACTCAAATCCTCAAGACGTGGTCTTTTAATCCATTACTCATTCTCAAAATTCCTCAAACTCAATATCAACTAATCTCAATAGTTGATTCATGAACAAAAACAAATTTATCATCAATATGGCTAAGTTGCGTTCATCCAGCTCACTAATAGTCCAAAAATCTCATTTTTAGATCAATTAATGCATAACATCCATCATACTCAATCAAATCAGCAAAAATCCAAAAGAAATAGCCTACTCACAATTTATATTAGGTTTTCCAACAATCTAAAACCATCCACATGCCTACTCACAAATAACTAGGGTTCACAAAAGATCCAATTTTTCATCCATCCAACATACATATTCATACCAAACCCTAGCATACTTTCTAATAGATGAAACACCACATACATCATACATAAAACAAAACAACAAAACAATTTACATCACTCACATACAACATACACAAAGCAAAACAAAACAAGTCACTCACCTCGATGAAGAATCCAATCGAATCAATGGAGAATAAGCAAAACCCTTCTTTTGCGAAATCCAAGATCTTCTCTTTCAATCTCCAAGAAAAATAAAAACAATAAAACCTTTGTGTTGTGCAGCGAAAGACAGCTGCACTCCATCTTTTATATAGGCCGGAATTGAAGGATTAGGGTTTTAAACACATTTGCAAAATAATCTATATAATAAATTACAAAGAAATCTATCAAGTGGCTCTCATTCAATCTCTCATAAAATCAATGGCTTAGATTGATTCTCACAAAACATATTTTCCCGTACAAAATTTCAAACCCCAAAATTAATTTTTTTTCCCCCAAAATTAAAAAACTCATTACTTTATTATTATCTCTCTTCTCACTTCACTTTTTCATATTTCTCTTTCTCTCTCTCCTTCTCTCTCTCCCATTCTTTCTTTATTTACTAAGAAATTTAGATTTTAAGATTTCATATTTGTAAAATTTTCAGAATTTTTTACGCTTTTTTTATTGCACATGTTATATTGAAAATAGCGAATATCTCTTCAACAGTTAAATTTGATCAATTTCCACCCTTAAATTTCTAAGTAGTTGGATTTTACACCCTCATTTATAACTATTTTTCAACATATACTAATAAAAACATGGACTTTTATTTACAACTAATTATTGTCATACTATTTAAACTTGAATTACATAATTGTTGTTTTACTGTTTACAGGGCTTTTTGTGTGTTGTATCGTTCCGAAGACGTGCCGTAGGCACGTACCCACTGGGCAAATCTAGTCCTCTAATAAATTATTACTTTACATATATAAACCTTTCTTTATAAAGTAGTTAAAATAAGTTAAATAAATTAAAACCAAATCAAATCCTTTTACTACTGAGTTTTCCAGCAACCGAGCACAGCCCAGAAATAAAGAAAATTCGGATTTGTACTCAGGGTGGCCATTTTGCACAAAAGTCCTTCTTTTTGTAATATTTACAAATATATCATAAAATATTCGTAAAAATTCAAAAAATTCAGAAATAATATCTAATAATAAATATTATATTTTCCAATTAAAATATCTGACTTTTACTTTCCAGGAAAAATATTTGCAAAAGATCTAACATAAATTCCATATTTGTAAAAACACCATATTTATTTAAATCTTTACCAAATCAACTCTAAATAAAATTTAAATATATTTTAATTTCAATTATGACCATGGAAAGCCCAAAATTCAGTAAAAACGAATTTTTATTATTTGTTTGAGATCCAAAATGGCTTTTTACATAAAAGCCCCTCTCTTTCGAGGTATTTATAAAAATAGTTTCTTTACTCAGAAAATTCCCAAAATTTAGAATATACTCTATTATAAGTAGAAAAATTTATTAAAATATAAAATTGGATATTTACACCAAAAAGATTTGCACGTGTTTTGCACGTGTAAAAAGATAATTCTTCAGAAAATATTTATTAAATCTCCAGAAAATCATTTTAATTTATTTATAAATCTTTAAAATTATATTTAAAAATACGGGGTACTACAGTACCGGCATCGCCAGAGCCAGAGGTTGATAGGCAAGTATGGAAGCAAATTTCATCTTTACCCAAAGTAATTGAGTAAGGCCGGGGTGAGAATGGCATATTAAGGGGTTGGGAAATTACATTAGTCCTAGTAAGCCATAGTCGGTGTTGTACCTTCCAGTCATAGGGATATGTTTTCGGCACTCATGGATGAGTCATCGGCTCGTATCTCGATCTGTTAATTCCCAAAGCTTTGCCGGAGTAAGGTACGGGAGGCTAGGAGGATTTGACTTCCTGATGTGCTCATGTCCCTATACGCGGGGGTTTTGTGTTTTGGTATATATATAAGTTCATAACCCGATCAGGGGTGAACACGCATGCGTCAGTCCATAGGTGGACATGGGGAATCAATCGATCGGGCGACCGGATTTAACGCATATTTCTGAGGAGGTCCGTATGCGAGTACCAAGTGGCAACCACCACTTAGGCACTGCAGTGGCGGAACAAGACCGACCGACTACAACCTCCTTGGGCGACGGACAATCTATTGGGAACTGAATGAGTACAAGGATATGATGCATGGCGAGAGATTGAACCCTATAATCAGGAGAGGTGAACACCTTAGAAAGTATGTAGTATGGGATGCATATGTTTCCATCGAAGTTGATTTTAGGAAAGTATGTAGTGTGGAATGCATACGTTCCCAACTGAATTGCATTAGATTAGGTTCATTGTGTGCATTCTTATTTTTATCATTAGATTAGGCTATGCTTGGATCTGGAATGCATGTAGTATGGGATGCATGCAGATCCAGATTTCCGAGTCTTGCTTGCTTCGGAATAGGCTTGTGATTGGTGCATTTAGTTGTTAGATCATGGCATACACGAGCACTATATAATTTAGGATGCACGTTTCTCTTTCCATTCAAGATGGTTTGTGATTGCCAGTTTGGAGGATTGCTGTTATTATCAGTATTGCGTCAGTCGAAGTACTGACATTCCCCACCTTTTAGGTACCGGTTCTACCTTTCAAGCAGGTTCAGAGATATCAGAGTCACGCAGCAGAAGACTCAAGCCGAGGAGTAAGTCCCAGGGAAGCAGATTGACCGTTCAGCGGAGCTTCGGTAGTGAGCGGTCGACTGCCAGTCCGAGAGAAAGTTGTTAACTTTTGAAAAGGAGTGATGTATGTTTATAATAAGATGTACTGAGTTTATGTAATTTGTATTCTTGTCAAGAACGAGACATTGGTTGTAATCAATGATGTAATGACTTATTAGGGAATAAAAAGTTTTTAAATTTCCGTGTTATTACTGTGTTGAGATGCATTTGAAGGCAAAGATTCTGGTAAGTGTCACGGATGTCCGGTAACGGGGATTCGGGGCGCTACACTGGGCGTCCATGTGGTTTTGAAGGGGAGAAGGGTCTGGACAACATCCAGAAGTGACGACCATTCTGGCTTTGGGAGCCATCAAAGAGGCTGGGTTCGAGGTGATGTGTAATGCCCCGATTTCCATATACTGGGAAACCGTGACCTAAGCCAGAATCTTTTATTCAATTAGTCACAATACATAGAAAAATAGGAGAATTTAAAACTTTTTATTCAACACCCAATGTATTACAAATCTGAATATTATACAACTGCAATACATTACAATAGTGTTACAATAATACCTTTACAATCCTAAGCATTACAAGTTTCAATAACTTACATCAGAGTACAAGGAATGAAGAACAACACTTGGTAATTCCCACTTGGGTACTTTTCGACAAATAGATAATCAACATAAATATTACAGCGGAAACTAAACATGACATTGACTCCTCGCTTTCCTTGCCTTGAGTCCTCCTGAATCTCGCACCTGTACTTCTGCGATCCAGTACCTATTGAAGTGGGGACGTCAGTATTCACTGACGCTTTAAGGCTGATAACTTAGCAGCGAATCTCCCAAACAAACATACAACATAGCAATGTGTCGGTGTAGTTTAAGTGTTCGTGAGTGCCATGACTAGAATCTAGTGCAATATTGACTAAAGCTAGGATACTCCTATTCTAATGCCAGCAAGTCTCCGAAGCAATATGCAGCCCATACTACATGCGCCCTTCTCAAGCCGTCTCTTCATTATAGGGATTTGAACCCGCGTTATGAGTTCTACCCTTGTACTCAACTTGGTTCTGAAGATTAGACATGACTGAGGAGGTGGCCCTACAACGGTCTAGTCCCGCCAGGCATACCAGACCTTCCTCAAATATCTGACGAATCTTTGGAGTTACCGCGAAATCAGGTTAGCTCGAAGCCTCCCAGCCGCCCCCTAGCCAGATCGTAGTCTATGGCCCCTCGCCCTTAGATACAAGCTAAGACGGAGTTCGGGGGGGGGGGGGGGGGGTCCATCCCCCTAGCTCCGACAGGAATCACTCCCACTTATCAAGACACTTCGGAAATTAACAGACGAGATACGGATTCCGTGCTCCCAACTCGTGAGAAGCCATAGACCGTATCCCTTTGACAAGAAAGGTACAACCCAATAACACCGCCTAATGCAGGCCTATAGGACAGGTCAGATTATAAGGAATCACCCCTAACACCAACTCCTTCCCTTCGGCGAAAGGTAAAGGTTAAGTAGTAAAAGCCATAAGTTCCTACCTTAACAAAGTCACTAACCCTAAACAAACTGAGGGATGACAACATAATTTACACAACATGCTGAGTCTTTAGTTTAGACTTCGCAAGACAACTCTACTAGGCTGCTCATCCTAGACTTACCAGAATCCCTAAGGATCTGATTCATGGCCTATCGATCCAAGACCCCGGCAATACGAACATACCCGCATGCCACTACCCTGAACTTGGATTCCGTCTATACTCCGGTCCGCGATCAAACTCCACTGGTTAAGATCTGACGGTACACAAGAAGTGACTCGTCCATAGTCCCTTAGGAGTAAGAAAACATATGTCTTGATGGTTGATAGCCCCTAGGGTAATAATATCGCCCTAGACGAGCATAACAAACTGCGTACTAGTTAATAAGCTATATACGAGTAAACCGAACACCTACGAGCCAACAAGCTACGTATGAAACAATAACATACATACCAGCCAAATAAGCCGCGTATGAGACTAACAGCTATGTACGGGCCAGTCGAGCCACGTACGAGCACAACCATATGCAAAACAACCATACAGGTAATCAAACCTAGAAGCGACCAACGTGCTCACTAGCAACCTTGATCTTCTATCATTAGAAGCAACAGAAGGATCTACTAACAGCCTAAAATAGGCATTCTACCTATAAGAAGCCGCAAGCGACATAACAACTTTTATTTAGGAAGCTACAATATACCATTCAAGCATGCATGGCTCTAGCTATGTAATCTCAAACCTGCGATTCCTTCTAGGGGATTAACTAGAACTACTTTACAACACAATATTGCAACTACAACATGGGGGTTCTTCACTAACACCGCAACTACAACATGCTAGTTCTTTACCAACACAATTTACTATAACATGATAGTTCTTTACTAACACTCTAACTACAACGTGATAGTTAACACTACAACTACAACATGAAGGTTCTATATTAACACTACAACTACAAGCATGGATACAACTTAAGTAGAAAGCTACTAGATTTTAGTATGAATATCTCCTACTACTTTAAGCATGGTTAATGCTATAACTTACCCATGAGTACTAACAATTTAGTATGGTATGCCACTTAAACATTATTCTACAACAATTCTTAAGCATGGTAGGAACCTACAACAATCTTAAGCATAACATACTATTTAAGTATTCCTACAACAATCTTAGGCATGGTAGGTAATTGAAACATCTATCCTACACATTCCTAAGCATGGTAGATAAGCATTAATCCTACAAAATCTAAGCATGGTATATAATTTTCCTACACAATCCAACATGGTACGCTACTTAAGTATTCAACCTAAGCATGGTATACATTTCAAACATAAACCTACAACATTCTAAACATGGTAATGCTACTTAGCATTAATCTAAGCATGGTATACATCTCAAGTAGAAAGCTACAATATTCTAAACATGGTAATGCTACTTAACATCAATGTACGACATTCTTACATGAGATATAGCACAAGTATCAATCCTTCCATAATCAAACATGGTATATAATTTTTCTACAACAACCTAAGCATGGATTGTGCATTTCTACAACAATCTAAGCATGGTAGATAATTAAACATTAATCCTACACAATCTTAGCATGGTAGGTTGATCTACAACGATCTAAGCATGAAGACAACGTAGTAGAACATCTACTATTACAATCTAACATGGATAGAACATAAACATAGAATTGCTACAACTAAGCATGGATAATTAGTTTAACTTAAGCATAGAAATTGCTACAATGAAGCATGGATAATTAGTACACCTACACATGGATACTTACTTTGGCCTAAGCATGAATACTACAATTTATCCTACAACGAAGTAAGCATGATCTATAACATAGCATGGACTTCCTACAATAATCTAAGCATGAATTATAATTCCTACAACAATCTAAGCATGGTATAATAATTCCTACAACAATCTAAGCATGGTATAATAATTCCGACGATAATCTAAGCATGGTATAATAATTCCTACAACAATCTAAGCATGAATTATAATTCCTACAACAATCTAAGCATGGTATAATAATTCCTACAACAATCTAAGCATGGTATTTAAACATGGAATCTACTATAATTGAAGCATGGGTTACTACTACAACTCTAAACAAAAAATATCCATTTACTACTTCAACATAACCTTTACTTATAATTTATCATAAACATCTACTACTACTTACTTAAGCATGAGCTACAATACTACAAATAGTCTACCTTTTTATAAATTACAAGCCCTACATAATACAATACTATTTTCTTTAATCTCTTAGTCCCTACACACAATGAGTCTATCTTTTTATCAACTAATAGTTAACTAGGTTTGTTAATTATCAAAGTAGAGAGCAAAAACCAAAGAAAGGCTTATTTTTAATAGTCTACAACCCCAAAATGGGTAGTAATTAGTTCTATGTGCAAAAGGAATCATATGCTTGTGCCAAGTCCTTGTTTAGTCCTACATCCCAAAATGGGTATGTACACAAGATTCATATGCACATGTCCAAGTCAAGTCCTACAACCCAAAATGGTTGTATACACAATCACATATGCTTATGTTTATTTAGTCCAACAACAACAACAAGAACAACATTTACTACTATCAAAAGTTCCACCTTTATGTTTTTATTTAGTACTACCACTTGTTTCCATTTCCTTTTATCCATACCATTATGCTAAAACATAATAAGAAACAACACACAACAATACCATTACAAGAAACAAGCACCCCAAAAGAACAAAAGAAAACAAAACAAGGAAGATAAGGAGAAGAAGAAACCAAAAACAACAAACTCAAACAACAAAGCAATGGAGAAACCCCCACCTTTGTTTCTTGTTGGAAGGACTAGCCTAGCAACCTTCTCCTTCCCCTTAGCTTCTAGGAACTCCTAAGAACCTACAAGGAAAAACTCTCCAATTAGTCTTTCTCTCTTTCTTTTCCTTTCTTTCTTTTTGGCTTTGTAAAAATGAGACAAGTGTCAAGTGGGGGGGGGGGGGGGGGGGGGGGGTATTTATAGGATGAAGGAGAGGGTGGGGAGTGCAAAATTGCACACACATAATGCAAGAAACCCCTTCCCTAAATTGGGGCCGGCCTTACTTGGGGATGGGCAAGGTTGAGGTGGAGGCATGGGTGTGAGGTGAGGTGGAGAGCTTCTAGAAGAGTTTCCTTAATCCTCTTATGCACACTTAACCTAGGTTAACCATTTAATAAGACCCTGACCATCTAATTAGGTTTTGTCATAACAAGGACAAATATTTTGTCCAAAAAAATACACACTACATAATTGGTACAATGTATTAAATTGGCTACAACACGCATATGTACGTATATACGTGTATACCAAGAAAATCTTCATATAAACCGTATAAAATAATTTAATTTCGGAAATAATAATAAAATAAATTTTATTATCAATTCGGAAGATCACGCTACCAATTTAATATAATACGGATGTATACTGACCCGTATATGGGTACAGATAATGTTTATGAATAAAACCGGGTGAAAATCACCAAAATATTTCAATTTGGAATTAAATCAAAATAATAATAAAATAACAATTTATACAATGTAATATCCGTTTGGGATATTACATGATGTCCTCGGACAGGGTCAGATCTATGTAGGTGTTGCGCGTTTCCAACAAACGGCGCCAACCTGATGCTGCTTGTTTTTTGGGTGTAGGGGCAACAGGTGTGAGTTCTTGTAATTTCTGAAGCAGAAGGCACGACACTAACGTTGGTCTGATCCGTGGTTGTTGGACTGGCTCGGGATTAGCAGGAGATGGGTTAAGGCTCGTAGCTCAACTCGGATGTTAGGAGCTTGGCTCGGATCATCGGACCTACACAATTCTTAGAGACCGCGGGGGAGTTCCCGGAGACAGATCCTCTGACGATCTAGTCAGTCACTGAGAAAGCAATAGTATCTAGGGTTCAGGTGGAGAAAGATTGATTACCTTTTCAAGTGAGGAGGGGGTCTGGTATTTATAGGCATGGTAAACGGGTCTGAGATCCTAACGGACCGGGTTGGACCCATTTGCCCCTGTGCCTGAGCTGGTTGAAGCCTGTTGGGTTTGTTTGACCTGATGATCACAGGAAAACGAAATTTGAGGAGATTTGAGAGCCCAGATAGGGCCATGTACTTTATACCATATCAGTTACCATCTTATATTTGATGAAAAGAAAAACAAGAATCCAGTAAAACTCTTCAAAAATAAAATAGATTTTTGACGAACAAGATAAAGTTGATATCAGATGATATGTATACTATTATGAGGGTCGGTCCTGAGATTTATAAGCCCTTGTGCGGAAAGAAAAAAAAAGGGCCTGTTTCAAATATTCTAATACTAATTTTACTTGATTTTGATTTTTATTTTATATCATATATATATATATTATACGAATTCAGTTGAAAAATATTAGTATGGTACATTCTATATCTCAAAAAATTTATATGAATTCATTTGAAAAATACGTTTCAAATTTTATATCATTGGAGGCTCCAATACCTGAGACGACTTAATCGATATGTTGAATTATTCATCACATCAATTAAGGCGAAATAGTATAAATGTGGTTAAGGATCTTCATATTCTTGCAACACAGAAAATACACGATTAAAAAAGCTTTACGTATTAAGTCAATCTCAACAATTAATGAAAGCAACAACATAAAAATCATTAAAAAACTTTCTCTAAAAGTAAATATACATATAATCTCAATAAATAATGAAAGAAATATATAAATCATTAAAAACTTTATATAATATGTATAATGAAAAAAATCGTCGACAACAAGATTCGAACATACACCTATTAGATTTATTCATTAATCACTGGGACAAATTGACTTTTCTACTAAAATTCGAACCTACACCAATTAGGTTTAAAGTCAATTACTTAATATTAAGTCCAATGGGCCTCCTCATTAATGGGCCCTGTGCGACCGCATAGGTCGTGAAGGTCCAGGGCCGACCTTGACTATTATTACTAGAGAGTTATGGCCTGTTACACTACACGTTCTTTCTACATAGAAAAAAATACATATACAATGTATGTACTTGATATGGGTCAGATGGCGTGGCCCCTTCTGGGCCACAGGATCCCCTCAAAAACTGCTCACCCCTGATCATCATATCAGCCCTAAGGCCCATGGGCTTCTGCCACGTCAAGCCCACGAGCAAACAGGTCCAGACCAGGCCCAAACGGGTCCAGGCCCGTTTGCACTGCCTATAAATACCAGGCCCTCTCCCACCTTCATAGGTAATCAATCTTTTCCCTCTTTAGTGACTAACTAGTGCGTCGGAGGGCCTGCCAACAGGATCAACCCCGGTGTTCCTAGGACGAATGCAGGTACACGAGATCGAGCCGAGCCTCCAGATCCGAGCCGAGCCTCTGGATCCGAGCCAAGCTTCTGACCTCAACCTCACTCCTGCCTGCTCCTGAGCCGCTACCTCAGCTGAGGGTCGGGCATATAGCAGTACCGCAACTTCCACTTTATAAATTAAGAGAACTCACACCTGGTGCAGCCACCCCCAAAAACAAATTGCATCAGGTTTGCGCCGTATGTGGGAAACCTCGGTATGGACCTCGGTTCGATCCCAGCCATTAATGCCCTCCCTTCAATCTGAGCTCATATGGCACCCAAGCCCAGAAGAGCTGTCACCTCTGCATGTCGTCAGGATGCTCTTCCTCAGGACGTCCCTGCCGACACTCATGGATCCAACCATCCGAGGGTCAACCTCAGACCCGGACCGGGCGCTTCTCGCTCGGTCGCAACGGACTTGTGTCGGCTCATCTAGAAACGATAGGCCAGTCGAACTAGGGGAGGGGCCGCTTCCAACTCGGCCCCGAACCATCCTAGGCATCCATCCCGAGAGCGAGAGCCGAAGCTCAGTCGTGCCGACCGGAGGCTGCCACCCCAATGCGACCCAGCCGGACGAGCTCCGGTCACCCACTGTAAGTTCCAAGATTTTCGAAACGAGATCCTGGAGGCCATCCTAGGGACCCCTATCAATGAGACACTCCACCGCTCTCACTCGCAGTCAGATGCTGGAGCCAGCGCGTCTCGCGGCCTAATTGGCCCGCCAGAACATGACGAGGATGTCCTGCGATGCCTACAAGAAATGGAGAACCGCCTAAACCATTTTGGCGTGGGTGGCCCGAGGACAGCTCAGGGTCATAGACTGACCCGACCTCCTTTCTCCGCTGCAATCCTACAAGCAGAAATACCCCGGAATTTTTGACCTCCCCAGTTCGAGACTTATGATGGCGAGGGTGATCCTACTGATCACATGGAGGGTTTTAAGACCCTCATGATGATTCACAGTGCTTCGGATCCCCTCCTATGCCGAGCCTTCCTCGCCACCCTCTGGGGTCCGACTCGGGAATGGTTCTCTAAGCTCGTCCCTGGCTCGATCTACTCGTTCAACCAGCTGGAGGCCAACTTTCTTGCCCACTTCGTGACTAGCAGGAAGGCCGAGAAAACGAGTGCATCCCTACTGGACCTCTGACAGAAGGAAGGGGAGTCGCTCCGACAGTTCGTTCGGAGGTTCACCGCAGAGGCAAGGTCAGTTTCCTCCCTCAATGCTGGGTCGCCTCGGCAGCGTTCTGACACAATGTTTGGCACGGCCAGCTGAAGGCATCCCTAGCTAAGAAGCATCCCCTCGATTTCCCTGACCTGCTCAATTGGGTCAAAAAGTACATCCGGGCCGAAGAGGCCCTAAATCCAGAGGACGCCAAAGAGGTCCCAGGAAAGGGGAAGCACAAGGCCAATGAGGCGGAGCCAGCAAAGAAGGTCCCAAAAGACAAGACCAATCTAATCCCATGCTTCGAGAGGTACATGCCACTGACACAAAACGTGTCGGCCATCCTCTTAGCGATTGAGGATAGGGACCTCGTCCAGATGCCCCCTTGACTGACCAGCAACAAGAAAAGGGACCAGCGGTTCTACTGCCGCTTCCACCGGGACAACGGGCACGATACCGACTATTGTCGGGCCCTGAAGGATGAAAGTGAAGCCCTCATCCAACGAGGGTATCTTCGGGAATTCACCCAGGAAGACACCCGGGACCGAAGAGACATGAGGAATCGGAGGCCTTCTCCTCCTCCTCGCACCCCCAAACAACTTCCCGAGCGGGACCCCGAGCGTGAAGAAACCGGAGGACAAGCCATTCTGCATTGTGTCCATGGGGGGCCTATGGGAGGGGATTCTAGCACTTCCTACAAGGCATTCGTTCGAGAGGTAAACGTCGTCCGAGACTTCCCTTCTCCCCAGGTCCAGCAGCTCCCTGTCTCCTTCTTAGGGGAAGACCTAGAGGGGGTCTGCCTCCCGCACTGCGTGCGCTCGTCATCAGCTTCGTCATGGCGAACTACGAGGTCCGTCGAATCCTCATGGACAACGGGAGCTTGGTGAACATCCTCTTCCTGGAAGTGTTCGAGAACCTCAAGCTCCCTCGAGATAAGCTGAAGCCAGTCGGGTACACCCTCCACGGGTTCTCTGGCATCTCAGTGCTAATAGAAGGGATTGTGACGTTGGATGTCACTACTGGTACGATCCCTCACAGACGGAACAAGTCGATGGACTTCATGGTTGTGAACGTCAAGGCAGCTTACAACGCCATCCTCGGCCGACCAGGGCTCTGCTCCTTCCAGGCTGTTCCCTCGGCCTACCACCTAAAGTTGAAGTTCCCCACCGAGTCAGGTGTCAGGGTCGTCCGAGGGAACCAAGAAGCAGCATGATCGTGCTATATGACGGCAGTTGGGGGTGATGTGTTCCCCTTGGATGTCGTCGAGCTCCAGCCTGAAAGGTGCCAGCCCGAGCCTGAGTCGGCGGACGAACTAGAAGAAGTCTCGTTAGAGATAGGGGACATGTCAAAAGTGGTTCTGCTTGAGCTGATCCCTCGCGCCCGACCTCAAGTCCGACCTGATCGATTGCATTCGCCACAACGTTGACCTCTTCGCTTGGAAGCCCTCCGACATGCCCGGGATCTCCGAAGACCTGATCATGCACAGACGAAACGTGATCCCTGGCTCGAAGCCAATCGTTAAGAAGCGATGTAAACCAAAGAGGCAGCAGGCTGTAAAAGCGGAGGTAGACAAGCTCTTGTCTGCCCGGTTCATCCAGGAGGTCAGCTACCCCGAGTGGCTAGCGAACGTCGTGATGGTTAGAAAGGCGAGCGGGAGCTAGAGGATCTGTATAGACTTTACTGACCTCAACAAGGCGTGCCCCAAAGATCCGTTCCGTCTCCCCAGCATCGACGCTCTGATGGACGCAACATCAGGCCACGAGCTCCTTTCCTTCATGGACGCCTTCTCAGGTTACAACCATATCCAGATGTTCCCCCCTGATATAGCCAAGACGTCCTTCTTCATTGACCAAGGCCTTTATTGCAACCGTGTTGTGCCCTTCGGACTGAAGAATGCCGGTGCTACCTATCAGAGGCTCTTCAACCGAGTCTTCAAGGACCAGATCGGTCGCAACGTGGAGGTGTACAACGACGACATACTCGTCAAAAGACAGCAAGGACACGACCACATCGCCGACCAGGAAGAAGCCTTTGGCATCCTTTGAACCCACAATATGAGGCTCAATCCGGTGAAGTATGCGTTCGGCATCTCCTCGGGAAAATTTCTCGGGTTTGTCGTCAGCCAGCGCAGCATCGAGGCAAACCCCGAGAAGATCCAGGCCATAATAGACATGGTCCCTCCTAAAAACATCAAAGAGGTCCAACGGCTCACGGGAAGAATGGCGGCCATCAGCCGTTTCCTCTCCAAGTCCGGAGAAAATTCATACCCGTTCTTCAAAGCTTTGCGCGGTACCGGAGGCTTCGAATGGGGTACTCAGCAGAAGGAGGCGTTCACCCAATTGAAAGAGTACCTCACCAATCCTCCGCTCCTTAGCAAACCCGAACCAGGTGAGCCTCTCTGGCTTTACCTATCGGCCTCGGAAAGTGTGCTCAGTGCTTTTCTCGTTCAGGAAGAGGACGGAGTCCAAAAGCCGCTGTACTACGTGAGCAAAGTCTTGCTCTCGTCCGAGACCAGGTATGTAAAAATGGAGAAGGTGGCCTATGCCCTGGTCATGGCCGTGCGGAAGCTCCGCCCTTATTTTCAGGCACACTCAATTCAGGTCCTCACGACCAGCCTCTAAAGGTAGTACTCCACAAGCCCGAGAGCTCTGGCCGATTGGTCAAGTGGTCGATCGAGCTCAGTCAATACGACATCGGCTATCAACCAAGAACGGCCATCAAGGGAAAGGCCCGCTCCGAGTTCATTACGGAATGCACCATCTCCGAGCAACCCGAAAGTGGGGAGGCCAATCAGACGTGGGAAGTTTACGTCGAAGGCTCTTCCTGCGAAGCGGGGAGTGGTGTGGGCATCATTTTGCGAGGACCTGACAACTTCCTTCTCTAATATTCACTCCGCCTCAACTTTCCAGCCTCCAACAACGAGACCAAGTATGAAGCTATGATTGCCGGGCTCACCCTGGCACACCAGGCAGGTGCCAGATAGATCAGGGCTTTCAGCGACTCTCACCTCGTGGTCAATCAGATCACTGGAGAGTACGAGGCCCGTGACAACCGGATGATCCGGTACCTGGCGATGGTTCAGCGGCTCTTGGCATCCTTTGACGAGTCTGCAGTCTTAAGGATCCCAAAAGAGCAGAACGCCCAGGCCGACGCCCTGTCAAAATTAGCTTCCTTGTCCTTCGAAGGTCTCGACCGCACCGTTCTGATCGAAGTACTCTTGAAGCCGAGTATCGACCTGCCCGAGACCCTCTGTATAGAAGATGGAGCTCAGCCTGACGATTGGACCACTCCCATCAGAAAGTTTCTAATCAAAGGAGAGCTCCACGAAGACCGAGCCGAGGTAAGGCAGATCAGGGTACGCTCGGAGAGGTTCGCCGTGATCAGCGAAACCCTTTTCAAATGCTCGTACACTATGACGGACGGAAGACCCTACCTCCGCTGCTTAAACCCCGACGAAGCAAAGTACGCTCTCAAGGAGCTCCATGAAGGAATTGGCGAGTGCCATATGGGAAGCGAGCGCTTGCGCGAAAGGCTCTAAATCACGGGTACTACTGGCCCACGATGTTGCAAGATGCCCTGGCCCTGGTCAAAAAGTGTGGTCCTTGTCAAAGGTTCTCCTCGATGAGAAGGGCTCCGAAAGCAAACCTCTGCTCCCTGGCCAGTTCGACCCCCTTTGCTATGTGGGGAATGGATCTGGCAGGCCCATTTCCAAAGGCAACGGGCTAAAGGAAGTTTCTGATAGTAGCAATTGACTACTTCACAAAGTGGATCGAGGCCGAGCCCCTGGCCACGATCACCGAGCAGCAGACCCAACAATTCTTTTGGAAGCACATCATCTGTTGATTCGGGATTCCGCACATACTCATCACACATAATGGGACTCAGTTCGCGTGTAAAAATTTCCGAAAGTTCTGCAAGGATCTCAGGATCCAGCAACACTTCTCTTCTGTATGCCACCCGCAGTCGAACGGTCAGGCTGAGAATGCGAACTGCCAGATCCTTGACGGTTTCAAGAAATGACTTGATAATTCTTCCAAGGGGTTATGGGTCGACGAGCTGCCGAGCGTTCTTTGGGCCTATCGAACGACGAAGAGAATCCCTACGGGAAAGTCGCCATTCAATCTGACTTACGGCGCAGAGGCAGTAATTCCCCTCGAGATCGGGCTCCCTTCGCCCCGAATCATGGCCTTCGATGAATCAAGAAACTCGGCACAGCTACGTGCAGACCTGGACCTCATAGACTAGGTTAGGAAGAAATTCGCCATCAGAAGGAACACATACCAGCAGAGGATCGAAAGGTTATACAACAAAAGGGTGCGTCCCACCGACATCAAGCTAGGGGACCTCGTCCTCTGAAAGCTGGCAGTATCTAACCCTGGCCAAAAGAGGAAGTTAGCCCCAAACTAGGAAGGCCGGTACAAAGTTTCTGAAGTTGTACGCTCGGGCACGTACCGCCTCATCGACCCGGACGGCAAGGCTGTCAAGAAACCCTGGAACGCAGAGCACCTCATCAAATTCCTCGAAGGGGTGGATTAGCCTCTACAGATACACCCCATGTAAATTATAAAATGTAATTGGCACGCTGTGCCTTGTTTTGTAAAGTCAATATGATGTAATTATGCCAGCTTTCTTAAAACAAGCTTCAGCTTTGTACCATCTTTCTTAAAACAAGTGTCGGGCTCGACCTTCAGATGGAACCGCGAGCCACAAAATGCTTCTTTTACAAGCTTGGGGCTCGGCCTTCGGATGGAACCGCGAGCCACAAAAAGCTTCTCTTACAAACTTAGGGCTCGGCCTTCGGATGGAACCGCGAGCCACAAAAAGCTTCTCTTACAAGCTAGGGGCTCGACCTTCGGATGGAACCGCGAGCCACAAAAAACTTCTCCTACAGGCTTGCGGTTCGATGTTCGGATGTCACCGCGAGCTACAAAAAGTCACTCCTAAGGTATGGAGGCTTGGCATCGACCTCGAGCATGGCCGGGGCTTTTTCAAGCCCTGCGACCTATGCGCTCGGCGATGACCTCCAGCTACACTCGTACTATATACCCGAGAACAGGTATGGGAGCTCGGCATCGACCTCAAGCTAGGCCTTGGCTTTTCCAAGCCATGTGACCTTCACGCATGGCGATGACCTCCAGCTACGCACACAACAAGCTTCTCTAAGGTATGGGAGCTCGGTATCGACCTCGAGCATGGCCTGGGCTTTTTCAAGCCCTGCGACCTATGCGCTCGGCGATGACCTCCAGCTACACCCGTAATATCTACCCGAGAACAGGTATGGGAGCTCGGCATCGACCTCGAGCAAGGCCTTAGTTTTCCCAACCCATGCGACCTTTATGCTTGGCGATGACCTCTAGCTAAGCTCATAACAAACTTCTCTAAGATATGGGGGCTCGGCATCGACCTCGAGCATGGCCTGGGCTTTTTCAAGCCCTGCGACCTACGCGCTCGGCGATGATCTCCAGCTACACCCGTAATAACTACCCGAGATCGGGTATGGGAGCTTAGCATCGACCTCAAGCAAAGCCATGACTTTTTTCAAGCCATGCGACTTTTACGCTCAGCAACGACCTTCAACCACGCCCGACCCAAAAATTTTCATTAAAGATTTAGGGTGCTCGCCTTCGGCAAACGCCCCGAGCCCCGGACCGTTGGTTGACCCACCTCTCACCCGCGAACAACTCGGGGTTAACAGCCTTCTGAGCCAAAAACCTGAATTGTCCGAGGGCGGCAGGGGAGCCACCGACCCAGGACTCTCGCCGAGCCCCCGGACCGTTGGTTGACCCACCTCTCTCCTGCGAACAACTTGGGGTTTACGACCCTCAGAGACAAAACCCCAAATTGTTCGAGGGTGGCAGGGGAGCCACCGACCTGGAACTCTCGGCCAAAAATTCCACTTGTGGGCGCCTGCCTTCGGCAGGCACCCGAATTTCACCTCCGAGGTCGACCCGCCTCTCACCCACTGACAGCTCGGGGTAAAAGACCCTCGGAGACCCTGAATTGTCAGCGGGTGGCAGAGAAGTCACCAGAGTGTCTTGGTGAAAAAGTGATGTGGGGGTGAGGATTATATAGCCCCCCGGAGGGGCGCATTTATGACATCGGGAAGTCCAAACGGTGGAAGGTGAAGCGCCTTCATTAATTTTTATCGGAAGACGAAACGTCTTTTATTAAATGCTACCTGCGAGGCATAGCGGTTCGGCTCCCGAGCGTAGCACCCACCACGGCGGCGACATCAAGCGAAGCCCTACTCGGTGAGGATCTCAAGCTACACCCCTACCGGTCTCGCTTAACAAAATCTTCGAAGTAAAGAAATCAAAGTTTTTTATTACTTATAGAGCGCCAGAAATGGCCACACAATACAATGAAGATTTTATAAATCGCTCATAGCTCGGCTTAAAACTTAAAATCGGTGCTTCCCACTGGATCCTCCGCGCGCTCCGCCGGTCCAGCCAGTAAGGGCACCTCGGCAATTGAGCTCTGCGCGTCGGCAGGCCGGGCTGTCTCCAGGTAAAAGGTCGGAGAAGGTCCCTATACGGAGTTGCTCGCCTCCTCGTGCGGACCGGCGCCTAGCATGAGCTTCAGCCGACGAATCTCCAACTCCTTCTCTACAACAGCCTCACGAAGAAAGGACTCTGAAGCTGGTCCCCCGATGGAGCCATCCGAGATTGACCAGTTCATCTCGACTATCCACCAATTCCGGTCGGCTATGGCCTTCTTCAGGTGAGCGGCCTGTAACACCCCGAATTCCAAAACAGACTGAATTCGAAGTTCCACAGGATCTTTACACTTCTCTTCGTACAATTTTACAAGGAAATAAAAACCTTTGTCACATCAGAGTTTACATTTACATTACATATTTACTTCGGAAGCAATTTACAACAATTTACATAAATTGAAATGTACAACACTTGAATCATTCTTTAATCAACATGCATTCTTTAGTCTTGTTAATCACTTTACCCTGCATAGAAACTGTAGGCGCGTCAGTTGCTTACAACTGACGAAATATTATACACGGCTACCCTCTCTATGCCGAACAGTTTAACGATTCTCAAATACTTAAACAAACCACAAACTTGATCACAAACAGAACTACAAGGGTCTATCTTATTGATGTCGTGTTGTGCAGTGCACTTAGTCCTTAATGCAGTTATGTATGTTACATGACACTAATGCGCACTTGTTCAGATTCTATGCATCCCATACTACATAGGTCTTAGGGCAAGCCCTTAACCGTTCTTCATCTTGTAGGGTTCAATCCCACGTCATGACTTAAACTACTAATGTAACTACAATAAGTATCCTAGATGCTCTATGAGTTATGAGCTCATGTCCAGATAACCTGGAGGAGAATCCCACGTCATGTCACGATGCATCGTGAAGAACTGATGGACAATTCAGCCTCCATCATGGGACATGACCCCACCCGCAGTCACCAAACACCCCACGAGCGTCGCCTGCAGTACAAACTCGTGGAGACATATCCACATCAGGACACGACGCATCGTGTAGACAGCCTGTGAATACTCTCACACCGTAGCTCCGAGTCCCTCATACTCGTGTTTTTCTCTTATTTTCATCACATCTTCACTATGTATCTGGTCCTTAGTTATTTGAACCATTAACAAAATCAATTCTCTAGAGTTAGCCCTTCCACTATACCGGTCTTAACCATTTATACAACATGACCAAATTCTTGATCTTTTCATTTCAAATTTTATTTCAACATATTTTTTTCAATGCCGGTATGAGGCTTAGCTACACTCTAGTTTCTCAATTTCACTTCATAATCACAAAATTTGAGTCTTCATACTCATAAGTTCTTTTTCACAATTAACATGATTTCTATTCTTTTCTATCAATCAAATCTCATATATCAAGTTCACGTTCAATTCATGCATTTCAAAGTCAAGATTTATTCCAATAAACACATGTTTTTCACTTGTTATTTCTTTTCTTTTGCTTGATTCAAACTACAAGGTCGTATTATTCATTCATATACAATACCCAAATTAGGCAATAACAGTCCATAAATAACACACTTAAATTTTCTTCCATTCAAAATCCTCTTTATAACTTAGTATAATCTTCTTATGAAAAATAATCGCTTTTCATATTTATACAAATGTCAACTTCAAGCAATTCTACTTAATTTTCACTTCTAAACCACCTTTATTTTAGTCAATGCACAAATATTTTTCAAAAGATCTACATATTTTTAGAATAATTATAGTATTTTTTCCAAATTTTTAAAAGCCAATAATCAATTTAAAACCCAAAAAATCAAGAAGTTTTAAACCTGTCGAAACCAGGAATCGAACCCAAGACCTGAGACTAGTCAACCGCCACCGAAAGCCCACTAGGCTAAGGTGCAACCACAATATGGCATGGGATTTAATGGATAAGGGATTTAGGTTTCGGTTTGGTTTATTCAAAAACGAAAACAAAAGGGCAGAGCCCAGTTTCGAACCTATGACCACAAACACCCTCAAGCTATAGTAAGGGCCCAAAGCACCCATTAACCAAATGGTCTAAGAGACCAAACTGATATAGAGTGGGGTTTTTAGGGGTTTAAGTCCGAGACTCAGTTATTTCGAATTTTTACAAAAATGAATGTTTTTGAGTTCTCTTCTTCTCCAAATTTATTCAAAAACTCCAAATTTTTTTAAAAAAATCTTATTACAGTATTTCAGTATAATAAATTTTGATTTTTGATAGAAAAACATAATTTTCCTCTCTACTTGCATATTGTTCTTCAATTTTCGAAACTTTGGGAAATGAGCATATTCTTTTGATAAAATGCACTTAAAATTTCTCAGTTCCCTTATAAAATTTTTCATTAATTTTATATGTTTATTTCAGTAATAAATTTTCTTTTCATGTCATTTAACAATCAAGTAGTCAAATCACATTTTCCTATGGTTCTTATTTCAATTATTTAACATTGCATATCTTCTTAATTTAGCATATAACAAACAAATAAAGCATGGTAGCATGGTAAATTCTAAATTAAAAATAAGAAATTTTGCAATCAATTAACATACTTTAACATACAATCCTACAAATATCAATTTGTCTCATTTTCACATCACATGGCTAGATTAGTTATAATTTCTTTTAATCTTATCAAACATACCCTAGCATGATGGCTACTTAGAAGTTTAAGAGAAACACCTACCTTTAATGGAGAGAAAACACACAGAATTTCCTAGGGATCTCCTAGAATGAACAAGGAAAGCCTTCTCCTTCTAGTTCTAGGTAGAACCCGAGCCTCTCCTTCTTGATCCTTGAAAATGCCGGCCTTCTCTCCTTGGTTGAAGAACACACTCGCACTCAATCTTTTCAACTCACAAACTCCTCAATCTTTTGTCTCACTACCTTGTATTTCTTTTCACTCTCTCCTTTTCAATTTTAGGTGCAAGGATAACTAGTGTAGGGGGGGGGGTATTTATACAAATTTTTAGGGTAAATGGAAGGCTAGGATGGTTAAGGATCAAGGGCCAAGATGAAGTAGAAAGTTGTAATAACTTCCCATGATGAAAGTAACCACCCCATTATCTCATCCACTCTCCCTCCTTCTCATGCACAATCCGGCCTACAATAGAGTACTAGTGCATGCACGTGCCATTCTAGTGTCCCCCACTTACAAATTTGTTCATGTGAAAAATTATAATTGTTCATGAAATGAGTCTACACAACAAGTTAGGCCATTTAAAAGAGTATTAAGTTAAATAGGTTCACTAATGGGCCAATTAACCATGGGCTCTACCAATTAATTTAATTAATTAAATAAGAATGGGCTAAAAGAGACAAATAGGCCTAGAATTTAATTAGGCTTCTTTTAAAAAATAGTCTTTTGAAAAATAAAGAGAACAAATACTATATAAGAAATATTTTTTTAAAAGAAATTATACGAATGAAATTATACGTGCAAAACACGTAAAATCACAAATTCTTCATAAATAAAATTTAGGATGTTACAACACTCCCTCCTTAGAATATTTCCATCCCCGGAACTACACTTAAAGAGTGAGAAAACAGGAATACAACAAAGAGATAAGAAATGAAAAGAAAAGAAGATACAAATCACACAAAGAGCTCAGGATGATCTTTCATCATCCTCTCCTCAGATTCCTAAGTAGCCTCTTCAACCAACTGGTTCCTCCAGACTACTTTGACCATCGGTATCGTTGTGTTCCTCAAGGCTTTCTCCCGACGATCAACAATCTCAACCGGAAGCTCAATGTAACTCAGATCCAACTGCAAACCCTCTGGCACTTCGGGCAAATGGTGACTTAGATCTGGAATGTACCCTCTCAGCATAGACACATGGAAGACATTGTGCACCTGAGACAACTCCTCCAGCAACTCTAACCGATAAGTAGTTTTCCAAATCCCCTTCAATATCTTGTGTGGGCGTATGAACCTCGGAGCCAACTTCCCACCTCTGCCGAAGCAAATCACACCCTTGCTAGGTGAAACCTTCAGAAAGACAAAGTCACCAACCTCAAACTCAAGGTCCCTCCTTCGGTTGTCTGCATAGCTCTTCTGCCTACTCTGAGCATACACCAACCTCTTCCTGATCAGATAGATCTTTTCAGATGTCTGCTGCACGATCTCAGGCCCAAACATCTGTCGCTCCCCAACTTCGAACCAACAGACAGGTGTTCTGTACTTCCTGCCATACAGAGCTTCGTACGGCGCCATCCTAATACTAGTCTAAAAACTGTTGTTGTAAGCAAACTCCACCAGAGCTGAATACCTTTTCCAACTACCTCCAAAGTCTAGTACACAACACCGAAGCATATCCTCAAGAATACGGTTGACTCTTTCGGTCTGCCCATCGGTTTGCGGATGAAAAGTAGTGCTGAAATCCGTCTTGGTACCCAAAGCTGTCTGAAGACTCCTCCAGAAATGCGAGGTAAAACGTGCATCTCGATCAGAAACAATGGTTAACGGAACACCATGAAGCCTGATGAACTCAGTAACATACAGCTCAGCCAACTTGTCCATCGACGAAGTGAGTTTCATCGCCAAAAAGTGAGCGGACTTGGTTAGTTGATCGACTATGAGCCAAATTGTATCATTGCCCTTTGAACTCTTGGGCAAATACGTGATGAAATCCATACTGATGTTCTCCCACTTCCATTCCGGAATAGGTAACATTTGTAATAAACCTCATGGTTTCTAATTCTCGGCTTTGACCTGCTGACAGATCTCACACCTCGCCACAAACTCGGCCACATCCCGCTTCAAACCTGACCACCAGAAATGCTGCTTAATGTCCCTATATATCTTGGTGCTCCCAGCATGTACAGACAGAAGAGTAGTATGTGCCTCCTGAAGAATGTTCTCCCACAATTTGGCTTGATCTGGAACACAGAGTCTCTCTCCAAACAACAGCACTTCATTCCTGATCTGAAACTTGGGCAACCTGCCAGCACCGACCTGTTCCTTCATCTTCTGAATCTCTGCATCTTCCTTCTGACTTGCGATAATCCTTTAATTCAGCATTGGTTGAAGCCTTAACTAAGCTAAAGATGATCCCAAGCCTTGCAGAACAACTTCAATATTTTCCCGATCTAACTCCTGTGCAAGCTGCCTTTGAGTTGTAATCAAACTAGCCAGAGCGCTCTTGCGGCTAAGTGCATTAGCAACAACATTAGCCTTCCCAGGATGGTACTTAATCTCAGGAAGAATATCCTCAAGTACTTCCAGCCATATCTGTTGCCTTAGATTCAGATCCTTCTGCTGATAGATGTACTTCAAGCTTTTGTGGTCCATGTACATGTTCAATTTCTCACCATACACATAGTGTTTCCATTGCTTCAAGGCGAAGATAATCGTAGCGAACTCCAGATCATGAGTCGGATAATTCTTCTCATGCGGCCGTAGTTGCCTAGACCCATAAGCGATCACTTTCCCTCTTGCATTAAGACACAACCAAGCCCATAATGTGAAGCATCGCTGTAGACATCATACTCAATACCTGTTCTAGGCAACGCCAGAATGGGAGCAGTAGTTAGCTTCTCTTTCAACTCTTGAAAGCTTGTCTCGCACTGCTCAGTCCACTTGAAGTTCATATTTTTCTTGGTCAGACCAGTAAGCAGCACGGCTATCTGAGCATAGCCCTGAGTAAATCTCCTGTAGTATCTAGTTAGCCCAAGGAAACTTCTGATTTCTTTCACTGTAGTAGGCCTTGCCTAATCCTTCACTGCCTCTAACTTCTGAGGATCAGTTGCCACTCCCTTCTTAGAAAGGATGTGACCCAGGAATGCCACTATAGGTTTCCATAAATCGCACTTGGATAACACTGGCATACAACTCATGCTCCTGGAGCTTCTTCAAAACTGCTGCCAGATGCTCCGTATGCTCTTCCTCCGACTTGGAGTGCACAAGGATATTGTTGATAAACACCATGACGAAAGAATCAATAAACAGCCTCAGAACACTGTTCATCATATCCATGAAGATTGTAGGTGCATTCGTCACTCCAAACGGCATAACTAAGAATTCCTAATGCCCGTGTCGAGTTCTGAACGCAGTCTTATGCACATCTTCAGTCTTCACTCGAACTTGATGATATCCTGATCGACAATCTATTTTGGAGAAAACAGCTACTCCTTGTAGACGATCGAACAGGTCGTCAATTCAGAGAATAGGATACTTATTCTGAACAGTGACCTTATTCAGCTCCCGGTAATCGATGCACATCCTCATCGAACCATCCTTCTTCTTTACCAACAGCACCGGTGCTCCCCAGGGCGATGCACTCGGTTGAATAAAGCCTTTCTCCAACAGTTCCTCAATCTGCTGTTTGATCTCATCCTGCTCCACAGGCGCCATCCTATACGGTGCCTTGGAAATGGGTGCACTCACTGGTTGAATAGTGATGCTGAACTCCACATCACGATGCGGGGTTAACCCAAGCAAATCTTCCAAGAACACAGTTGGATAATCCCGAACCACAGGAATTTGTTGCACCTTTATAGGAACATCCCTCTTACTGGTAGATGCCACCAGACCAGAACATCTTCTCTTCCCTTGGAAAGTGACTTCAGGACCTCCTGGAGCCTTCACTGTTACTTCCTTGGTCTTGCACTCGATGCTTGCATTGTACACTAACATCCAATCAATGCCAATGATCACATCCACTCCCAAGACATTCAGCTCGATCAGATCAATCCTGAAAATTCTGTCCCCAATCTCAATCTTGCAGTTTGCACAGTACCGATCAGTGATTAAAGTCTCCCCTGATGGAGTAGCTATCGCCAAGACCTTGCCTGGAAAGAATTTCAGTTCGACTCCCAAAACTTTAGCAAAATTAGGTGATACAAAAGTGTGAAAGGACCCAGTATCGAACAAAACAACAGCTTTCTTTCCATTCAAAATAAGTTCTCCTGTTACATAACACACACTCGTTACATAACAGTTCACCATATAAAGCGGGAAAAAGAGAACAACAAAAACACTCCTAAACATCCTCCCTCGTACCAGTGATGACGTGATCCATCTCATCAACGTCAGCTTCAGTCAAGGCAAATACTCGCCCTTGCTGGTATGGCTTCTTCCCAACTTGCTGCGTTGGTCCACAACGGGTGACATTCTGCGGCTTGGGGCTGTCACGCCCCGCTTCCCGGAATACAGGAACACAGGCACGTAACTAAGGCCCAGCGAATGATATAAGTATGCTAACTCATATTATCCATAAGCTGTACCAGTCTTAATCAACAATATAAAAAAATGAATCACAACCACGCAGGAAACATGATCACATAAACGAGAACGAAATTCAATAACCAATTCCGGAATACAAGAACTTACCAAATTACTCGAGAGGCTCCTGCTCCAACTGTGAAAGATCTGCTTATCAATGCCTCCTAGAAATTCTCTTGATGCACCTGTGCTTGATTATCTAAAAAGAAGAAAAATTTGTCCTTAGAGCAAGTACGGACAGCAAGTAGTGACAAGCAGAGAGTAAAGGAAACAGGTTTCATGAAAGAGTATGAATCAAGATCAAGTTTGCAAAGGCAATAATGGGTACTAGTAACAAATGGTCTTAATCAAGTGTATATACATGTCAACTAGTTCTATTATCAAGTTGTTTCTCCTAACTAGTGCACGTACTACTGCATCCCATACTACAGGTTCCATGCACGCACAACAGTGTTTGTTTAGACTTCGTGGTGGGGTCTACAGAGCGTGTACTCGGCATATCACGACAACAAGATTTCAGGATAACAAGTTCACGTCTCCACACGTATTCTCCACCTTCTGTATAACAAGTCCATGTAACAAGAGGGCCCTACCGAGTACATTTTCTGAGACGGTCCACTACTAGGTCAACCCTTAGAAACCTCGGCTTGTTTAGTATTTTATTAAGTCCTTCATGTACATGCGGGTAGTCATAATAATGTCAAGTGACAGGTAATTATGCAGCAACATGACTTATTACACAATAATAGGCATGAAGTAGTAATTCTAAAACAACAATTCTCTTTATATTATTTTAACTGGCTCCTAATATAACTGGGTCGAAACCTCAGTACAAGACAGACAAGGCAGCATCACATAAATGTTCATCAAGTGGGTAATTATCAAGTTATTGTATCATGCATGTATCATGACTAATGTACAGCAAGTAATGTAAATTTTTCCAGTAAACAAGTCAAGTTAATAATCAAGTTCCAGTCTCAAGTTCTCATGTAAACAGCATGTATTTAATCATGGTATGTTTTTCTCATGTATGATTTAATTATTTATATCATATGCATGTCCAGGTTTGGGTTTGAGTCAAGGGATAATAAAGGAAGTCAAGAGTATGTCGGGTTAGCTCGTGTAAACCCTCGATACTCCCAACAGACGGGACACAAGGCAAATTAAGATAGTTAAAATGGAACTACTTGCAGGAGATCAATAAGCTTGAACTAGAATAAATAAAACAGTTCAAGTGGACTTGCCTTTTTGTAGACGGTTAGATTAGAATCACCAGAATAACGGGATCAGAATCCCGGGCAGTAAAACACGTATGAAATGTGTTGCAGCCACGCCAAATCAGCAACAGCAACTACTCCTTTCAATGGCTCCAAGTCAGCAAAACTCCAAATAGTAAACACACCGACTCCACTGTAGCAACAACTCCAATAAATACCAATTAGCAACAATATCCAACCAGCAGTCAATAATCCCTGCCCAATAGCAATCAGCCCCACACAACTCCAAACAGCACACTAAACACCAACACACCAGATAGCAATCCACCCAACACCAACACAATGAGATTCCCCAAATAGTAATACAACCGCAACAAGTGATCTGACCCCCCCCTCCTTCCAACCAAACACCAACGCTACAAAAACAAAACCCCCAACATACAACCAGCAACCACAACCCAATTCTTCTCCTCATCGACACACACTCACACACACAGGGGGAGAGAGAGAGAGAGAACGGGCGGAGAGAAGAGGGCTGCGATCGGCGGCGGCGCGATTGGAGGGGGCGAAAGATGCTCGGAGACAGAGGTGGGCACAGGTGGACTGGGCTCGAGCGGGAGGGGTCGAGGATGTCGATGGAGAGGGCGAGCGGAATGGCGATGGGGTTGAGCGGTAGTCATGGCGGAGCGCTGTGGCGCGACAGGGGGAGAGCACCGCAGGGGGCTGTCGACGGAAGCACTGCCGCAGGTGGCTGCGGACGACTAGAGAGCTTCGACGAGGAGAGGTGGTGCTTCGGAGGAGGGGGATGGCGCGACGGGATGAGAGTGAGAAGACGGAGTGACTGGTTGGTGATGCTTCGGGTGGCGCGTCGACGAGGAAACGGAGCTTCGAGCGGTGGTCGGCGCAGGGGGAGGAAGGCGACAGCGGAGGGGGTTCGATGGAGTCGACGACTGAAGAGCTCGAAGGGTCGGTAATGGCGGCTCGACGGAGCTGATTGCAGGCGGTAAGGCGGAAGTGGGTTGAAGACGGCGACGAGGAGAACTGGTGATGGAGAAGTCGAAGCTCGGCTGTGGCTCGAGCGAGGCACTCGACGGGGATGGAGCAGCGGGGAGCTTCGGTGATGGGTTCGACTGCGGGAGGGCAGGGGAGGCGGCGCATTGACGGAGAAGTCGAGGAGGAAACAGGGTTCTCTGGTGGTGATGGTGTCGACTGGCGGGGTCGCGCGACTGGGGCGACGACTGTGGAGCTGGACGAAGGAGAGAGAGAAGAGTTTGGGTTCTGTTTTGTTCGTTCTCTGTTTGTTAGAGAACAGAGAGAGGTGGGGAGAATGAACGGGAGAGAGAGAGGGTAACGGGGAAAGAATGAAGCGGGGTTGTTATTAACGGGAAAGAGAGATAGTGGGAGAGTGGTTACGGGATTGTGGGAAGAGTGGGGGAAAAGTGAAGAAATTGTATAGGGCTGTGTGTATAGATTTGATCCTGTACAATATAGAGGTAATGGGTTCTGGGTTAGTGGGTTTGGTTCTTGGGCTCAAAAATTAATATAATAAACCCAATAGGAATTGTTGGGCTTCAAACTAATTAATATAACATGTATCAAAATCAATGGGCCTTAAGGAGTTAAATAAAAGAACAGAGACAAATTCTAGTTCGAAAAATAAATGTAGGTTTCAATAGAAGATTCAAAGGATATAGATGCATCGAAAGAATTTATACAAAATTCGAAGTACAAGAATACATGGAGAAAGAGAAAGAAATAGGGATCGGTACAATCGAAAACAGAGGTTACAAATCCTACCCACCTTACAAGAAGAATTTCGTCCTCGAAATTCATTTTGGCAGGCGGCAGGACAAAACAGAAGCAATTTAAGAAATAACAGGGCAGGAAAAATTTGAAAAAGAGAAACTCCAGTGATGGAAGCACAAGAATAATAAAAGGACATAGATAAGGTCGATATCGAATAATAAATCGACAAAAGATGACAAGTGAAAAAGACGAACAGGGTCTGAATGATGCAAGGAAGAAGGAACAAGAAAAGAGTTCTGGGACATGTGGGTTATGGGCTCACCACACTTCCGCTGCGCTACTCTGATGATGATGTCCCAAGCAACATACCATGTCGATGTAGGCCATATGACACCAATCAACGAACCGAGCAGGAAGACAAGAATAGACACTAGGATCATGGACAGTATGGGCTCAAGATAGATATAAATAAATAATGCAAAATGAATATAAAGTTTGCCTTCAATTTTTAAATGATCAAAAGATATGTTATAGATCAAGACTAATGGGTAGGAGAATTGGGTTATAATCAAATAACAGGTTTAAATCCAACAAGGAAATAGGCTATAGGATTTTTAAAATATACATTAAATCAAATAGTGAAAAATATATATAAAATTGAGCATATTCGAGCTCAAAACAAGATAATAGTAATAGTAACGACAAGCATAATAATACCAATAACAATAATAAAAACAAAATATCAACACTACTAACAATAAAATAACAATGATAATAACAATAACATAGTAATAATAACAATAATAACAATAAAAATAAAAATAATAATGATAATAATAATAGTAGAAATGGATATAGTAATAATATACACATATGGGTCAGAATGGAAAATTGAGTTTAATAGATTTACTAAATTAATCCAAACAGTAGTAGTATTTGATATAAATATTCGATCACTTAATATGTAGAACAAAATACACCGTTGTTTGAAATAAAAAAAAATTTCCCAATGGTCAGATGAAATAAAAGTTTCTTAGAACCCATAATAATATTTTGTTAAAATCCGATCATTTGGAAATGTAAATTGCTGAAAAGAGTTTGAAATCGAAAGGAAGCTATAAAAATCTTAAATACAGAAAGTACACGGAAAGATACATATGTGCAGGAACAAGGGTTTGGGCTCAAGTTAAATATTAATAAATAGTGCAATCAAGTATATATAAAATTTAGGCTTCAACAAAATACCAATAATAACACCAATAATAATAAAATATTAACAATACCGGTAAAAATAATAATGTAAGACAGAATATGATTTGGTTCAACAAAATTTTTTTTTTTGTACGAAAATAATTCATTATTAACAACAGTAATAATAAAATAATGCAAACAACAATATCAATAACAACGGCAATATCAATAACAACGGCAATATCAATAATAATAATGATATCAATAATAATGACGAGAAACATAACAATAATAATAACGTTATAAAACAAGGTAAGAATTTGGTTTATCAACTCTATAAATAAATCAAACAAGAATATATATAGTCGATCAATTATGAATGGAGGTGAAATCAAAATACACCGTTAATCCCCGATTACAAGAAATGGGAAGACTACTCACATAGAATAAGAATTCAAAGTGAAGAGATAAACCCAAATATACAAATGTTGATAATCATACAAACAACAGAGAAACACAACTAAAAATAATTTCGGGAAAATAACTCATCAAGATACATACGAATACGGACAAATCCAGCTAAGTAATGAAATATTAATAACCATGAATGTGAAAGACATATAATAATTATTGAATGTTGACCTTTTTATAATCAATACTCGAAAAATACATTAAAGGGTAACGAGCAAAATAGGCCAAAATATAAATACGCAAGAAGACTCAAAGGAAGTTCACTAAATCTTACAAAATAAGCGTCAAACCATTAATCAGGATGCGGAAACAAAAGTAAGTGAGAATCTAAGGATTAAAGAATTAGAAAACGGTGACAATAAACAGTAATTCACAAAGGAATTAAGACTTATATCATGATTAATGTACTCAATCTTAACATAATGTAAAAATAAGTTGCAAACACAAAATAGGATAAATCAACTATACTAGTTCAAACTGTATGAAAACATAAAGTGTATTTGTATAAACAAAATATCATAAAGGGAAATATTTCTCTACCATTAATTTCATTATATAAGTAAAATTTGTCTTGAAATACAAATTAGCAATTAGGTAGAAAATCTTGCATCCTTAACATCAAGTTGCATGTTTGCCTTCACGACATCAGGTTTCAAGTTGCCGTCCGGATATTCGGCTGCACACTTTGCCTCGCCGATATCCAGTTGCAATTTGCCTCCATTGACATCGAGTTGCATACTTGCCACCTCGATATTAGGTTGCACCGAAATGGTAAAATGGAAAATGAAATCTCCCATTTGCACAGGGATAGGAGACATTACGTTATATTTTGAAATTCATGACATAGAAATAGTAGAAAGTAAGAAATGAAGTTGAAAGCCACACAATGGAATATCAAAACAGATGTATAGATTATAAATATTAAACCCAATAGTACAAAATAGTGGAAGTTAAAATGATTTATAAAAGTAGGGAGAAAAAAAAAGGAATAAAATACATACATAAACACAATGCAATTGGATGACAATAAATATATAGTGTAGCAAATTTATACAATAATTATGTCATACAAATATACAGTATCGTAGGAGTTAAACGGACCTCTAACATGTCCTTGAAGATCTACCGATGCCGATTGATGAACCGAGCGGGAAGAAAAGAATGGACAACTCCAGAATCAAATGAATATGGGCACGGAATGATAAAATTATACCCAGCAAGAAATCAATGAAGATGAAGACTGCAAGGGACGGAAGGAACCAAGCATTGAAAGACTTGAATAAGAAGGGATCAAATAGGGATCCAAATGAAAGGAGTATCCAGATAATATTGGTTATTACATGTTCATGTGATTAGCGTGGTGCGCATAGTATTGAGTTAGACTGGCTAGAACCGAGCTTGACTAACACATTAGCCAATCATGACTAACACACTAGTCAAAACACAGCTAAACTCCAACATAGTTAGAGCCTAACCTGGGCTCTGATACCACTAAAAACCTGTCACGCCCCGCTTCCCGGAATACAGGAACACAGGCACGTAACTGAGGCCCAGCGAATGATATAAGTATGCTAACTCATATCATCCATAAGCTGTACCAGTCTTAATCAACAATATAAAAAAATGAATCACAACCACGCAGGAAACATGATCACATAAACGAGAACGAAATTCAATAACCAATTCCGGAATACAAGAACTTACCAAATTACTCGAGAGGCTCCTGCTCCAACTGTGAAAGATCTGCTTATCAATGCCTCCTAGAAATTCTCTTGATGCACCTGTGCTTGATTATCTAAAAAGAAGAAAAATTTGTCCTTAGAGCAAGTACGGACAGCAAGTAGTGACAAGCAGAGAGTAAAGGAAACAGGTTTCATGAAAGAGTATGAATCAAGATCAAGTTTGCAAAGGCAATAATGGGTACTAGTAACAAATGGTCTTAATCAAGTGTATATACATGTCAACTAGTTCTATTATCAAGTTGTTTCTCCTAACTAGTGCACGTACTACTGCATCCCATACTACAGGTTCCATGCACGCACAACAGTGTTTGTTTAGACTTCGTGGTGGGGTCTACAGAGCGTGTACTCGGCATATCACGACAACAAGATTTCAGGATAACAAGTTCACGTCTCCACACGTATTCTCCACCTTCTGTATAACAAGTCCATGTAACAAGAGGGCCCTACCGAGTACATTTTCTGAGACGGTCCACTACTAGGTCAACCCTTAGAAACCTCGGCTTGTTTAGTATTTTATTAAGTCCTTCATGTACATGCGGGTAGTCATAATAATGTCAAGTGACAGGTAATTATGCAGCAACATGACTTATTACACAATAATAGGCATGAAGTAGTAATTCTAAAACAACAATTCTCTTTATATTATTTTAACTGGCTCCTAATATAACTGGGTCGAAACCTCAGTACAAGACAGACAAGGCAGCATCACATAAATGTTCATCAAGTGGGTAATTATCAAGTTATTGTATCATGCATGTATCATGACTAATGTACAGCAAGTAATGTAAATTTTTCCAGTAAACAAGTCAAGTTAATAATCAAGTTCCAGTCTCAAGTTCTCATGTAAACAGCATGTATTTAATCATGGTATGTTTTTCTCATGTATGATTTAATTATTTATATCATATGCATGTCCAGGTTTGGGTTTGAGTCAAGGGATAATAAAGGAAGTCAAGAGTATGTCGGGTTAGCTCGTGTAAACCCTCGATATTCTCAACAGACGGGACACAAGGCAAATTAAGATAGTTAAAATGGAACTACTTGTAGGAGATCAATAAGCTTGAACTAGAATAAATAAAACAGTTCAAGTGGACTTGCCTTTTTGTAGACGGTTAGATTAGAATCACCAGAATAACGGGATCAGAATCCCGGGCAGTAAAACACGTGTGAAATGTGTGGCAGCCACGCCAAATCAGCAACAGCAACTACTCCTTTCAATGGCTCCAAGTCAGCAAAACTCCAAATAGTAAACACACCGACTCCACTGTAGCAACAACTCCAATAAATACCAATTAGCAACAATATCCAACCAGCAGTCAATAATCCCTGCCCAATAGCAATCAGCCCCACACAACTCCAAACAGCACACTAAACACCAACACACCAGATAGCAATCCACCCAACACCAACACAATGAGATTCCCCAAATAGTAATACAACCGCAACAAGTGATCTGACCCCCCCTCCTTCCAACCAAACACCAACGCTACAAAAACAAAACCCCCAACATACAGCCAGCAACCACAACCCAATTCTTCTCCTCATCGACACACACTCACACACACAGGGGGAGAAAGAGAGAGAACGGGCGGAGAGAAGAGGGCTGCGATCGGCGGCGGCGCGATTGGAGGGGGCGAAAGATGCTCGGAGACAGAGGTGGGCACAGGTGGACTGGGCTCGAGCGGGAGGGGTCGAGGATGTCGATGGAGAGGGCGAGCGGAATGGCGATGGGGTTGAGCGGTAGTCATGGCGGAGCGCTGTGGCGCGACAGGGGGAGAGCACCGCAGGGGGCTGTCGACGGAAGCACTGCCGCAGGTGGCTGCGGACGACTGGAGAGCTTCGACGAGGAGAGGTGGTGCTTCGGGGGAGAGGGATGGCGCGACGGGATGAGAGTGAGAAGACGGAGTGACTGGTTGGTGATGCTTCGGGTGGCGCGTCGACGAGGAAACGGAGCTTCGAGCGGTGGTCGGCGCAGGGGGAGGAAGGCGACAGCGGAGGGGGTTCGATGGAGTCGACGACTGAAGAGCTCGAAGGGTCGGTAATGGCGGCTCAACGGAGCTGATTGCAGGCGGTAAGGCGGAAGTGGGTTGAAGACGGTGACGAGGAGAACTGGTGATGGAGAAGTCGAAGCTCGGCTGTGGCTCGAGCGAGGCACTCGACGGGGATGGAGCAGCGGGGAGCTTCGGTGATGGGTTCGACTGCGGGAGGGCAGGGGAGGCGGCGCGTTGACGGAGAAGTCGAGGAGGAAACAGGGTTCTCTGGTGGTGATGGTGTCGACTGGCGGGGTCGCGCGACTGGGGCGACGACTGTGGAGCTAGACGAAGGAGAGAGAGAAGAGTTTGGGTTCTGTTTTGTTCGTTCTCTGTTTGTTAGAGAACAGAGAGAGGTGGGGAGAATGAACGGGAGAGAGAGAGGGTAACGGGGAAAGAATGAAGCGGGGTTGTTATTAACGGGAAAGAGAGATAGTGGGAGAGTGGTTACGGGATTGTGGGAAGAGTGGGGGAAAAGTGAAGAAATTGTATAGGGCTGTGTGTATAGATTTGATCCTGTACAATATAGAGGTAATGGGTTCTGGGTTAGTGGGTTTGGTTCTTGGGCTCAAAAATTAATATAATAAACCCAATAGGAATTGTTGGGCTTCAAACTAATTAATATAACATGTATCAAAATCAATGGGCCTTAAGGAGTTAAATAAAAGAACAGAGACAAATTCTAGTTTGAAAAATCAATGTAGGTTTCAATAGAAGATTCAAAGGATATAGATGCATCGAAAGAATTTATACAAAAATCGAAGTACAAGAATACATGGAGAAAGAGAAAGAAATGGGGATCGGTACAATCGAAAACAGAGGTTACAGGGGCATTGAGACTTGTAATTTCTCGTCTCACCACAGCTGAAGCAAGTCACCACAGGAGGTCTCACCCAATTGTTTTCGGGTCTCCCAGCTACGTTGACAGCATTCACTCCCGCCGGTTTGAACCTCTGGGCTAACGGTTGTCCCCTAAAATTGCCAGAAACTGCGGGCCTCTTCCCAATGTTCCAGTTGATCCTCTAATTCTGAACAGCATGGAACTGCTCCATGTCTAGCTCAGTGGTTGCAGCTCGTTTGACCAACTTATCAAACCTCCTGATACCACGGGGTATCATCCTGGATCTCATACTTGGCCTCAAACTATGCTCAAACTTTCGAGCCTTCTTCGCCTCGTCCATCACAAGTTCGGGCGCATACCTCGAGAGCTGAGTGAACCTTGTTTCATACTCCCTAATCGACATACTACCCTGCGGTAGCGCCAGAAACTCCATGGCCTTCTTCTCCTGGACGTCTGATGGAAAGTAATGATTGCAGAATTCCTCCAAGAATTCCTTCCAGCCAAGAACAATATCTCCAATCGTCCGCTTCATCGACTGCCACCACACAGCCGCATCCTTCTCGAACTGCAGTGCAGCTAGTTTCACCTTGTTGCCCACCGGAGTCTCCAAGACTTCGAAGATAGTCTCTACCTGCTGGATCCAGTTGTCAGCCGTGTCAGGATCTGACTTCCCTTCAAATACGGGTGGTTTCATCCGCTTGAATGATTCCACGAGTTTGATTGCTTCGGGTACTGGATTCACAGGCACCCTCCCTTGGTTCTGATTCATGGCAATGGCATTGAGTGTCTGGTAGACCCTCGCTAGTTCTGTTTCCAAGTCCAGACCTTCTCCGCTTCTAGCCCTTCTTCCAGTCATATTCTGATGCAAAATATCCATTAAATTCGAAGTATAAAACATGGATTTAAATCAACTGTCCATTTCATTGAATTCCAAACTTTATATATTCGAATTTAAAATATTTCTGACATCAAATGAAAGCAGTAAGAAAATACAACAGTCTAGTTCCTACGGTTCCTCTTGCTTTCTCAAAGCTCTTCTCGTAGTTCTGCCACTTCTTCCTTCAGTACATCGTACATTTTTGACCTCTTCTCGAGTTCCCAAACACGATGACTGAGAGTTACAATACTCTCCTTGCACTTCGCACACTATGCCTGCAGCAGCTCCGCTCTTTCCCTCTGAGTCTCTACCTGCCTCTGAAGAGACATAATTAGACTACTCGGAACTAGTTCTTCATCGTCAGAGGAATCATCAGATGAATTCGGAGGTGGAGTGATCTCTCGGGACTCAGGCCATTCCTCTTCAAATTCTTCAAGATCTTCTTCTTCTGAATCAGCTTGCCCAGGGTAATAATCCTCCTCAACTATGTGCCAGTCGTCATCTCCAGCTGGGTTGAAGTGGTCCGCCATCTTAGAGAAAGGAGAAGAAGAAGCATAAATCATAGAACAACACAAATATAAGTGACTTACATTTAAATCTCTAGACTCAACACACGCCCTAATGTCCACTTCTAGGGTGTCGTTCCTTATAAATTTGTACTACTTGGAATGTGGCTCTAATACCACTCTGTAACACCCCGAATTTCAAAACAGACTGAATTTGAAGTTCCACAGGATCTTTACACTTCACTTAGTACAATTTTACAAGGAAATAAAAACTTTTGTTACATCAGAGTTTACATTTACATTACATATTTACAGCAGAAGCAATTTTCATGAATTGAAATGTACAACACTTGAATCATTCTTTAATCAGCATGCATTCTTTAGTCTTGTTAATCACTTTATCCTGCATAGAAACTGCGGGCGAGTCAGTTGTTTACAATTGACGAAATATTATACACGGCTATCATCTCTATACCGAATAGTATAACGATTCTCAAATACTTAAACAAACCACAAACTTAATCTCAAACAGAACTACAAGGGACAATCCTATTGATGTCGTGTTGTGCAGTGCACTTAGTCCTTAATGCAGTTATGTATGTTACATGAAACTAATGCACACTTGTTCAGATTTGGGAGTCGAACTGAAAGTCTTTCCAGGCAAGGTCTTGGCGGTAGCTACTCCATCAGCGAAGACTCTAATCACTGATCGGTATTATGTAAACTGCAAGATCGAGATTGGGGATAGAATTTTCAGGATTGATCTGATCGAGCTGAATATCTTGGGAGTGAATGTGATCATTGGCATTGATTGGATGTCAGTGTACAATGCAAGCATCGAGTGCAAGACCAAGGAAGTAAAAGTGAAGGCTCCAGGAGGTTCTGAAGTCACTTTCCAAGGAAGAGAAGATGTTCTAGTCTGGTAGCATCTATCAGTAAGAGGGATGTTCCTGTAAAGGTGCAGCAAATTCCTGTGGTTCGGGATTATCCGACTGTGTTCTTGGAAGATTTGCCTGGGTTACCCCCGCATCGTGATGTGAAGTTTAGCATCACTATTCAACCAGTGAGTGCACCCATTTCCAAGGCACCGTATAGGATGGCGCCTATGGAGCAGGATGAGATCAAACAGCAGATTAAGGAACTGTTGGAGAAAGACTTTATTCAACCGAGTGCGTCGCCCTGGGGAGCACCGGTGCTGTTGGTAAAGAAGAAGGATGGTTCGATGAGGATGTGCATCGATTACCGGAAGCTGAATAAGGTCACTGTTCAGAATAAGTATCTTATGCAAACTGTAAAATATCATAGTTCAGATTCTATGCATCCCATACTACATATGTCTGAGGGTAAGCCCTTAACCGTTCTTCATCTTGTAAGGTTCAATCTCTCGTCATGACTTAAACTACTACTGTAACTACGATAAGTATCCTAGATGCTCTATGAGTTACGAGCTCATGTCCAGATAGCCTGGAGGGGAATCCCATGTCATGTCACGACACATCGGAAAGACATGACACCACCTATCATGGGATTCATATGGACAGCCTCCGTCATAGGACATGACACCACCCGCAATCACCAAACACCCCACAAGCGTCGCCTGCGGTACGAACTCCTGGAGACATATCCACGTCATGACACGATGCATCGTGTAGATAGCTTGTGATAATTCTCACACCGTAGCTCCGAGGCCCTCATACTCATATTTTTCTCTTATTTTCATCACATCTTAACTATGTTTCTAGTCCTTAGTTATTTAAATCATGAATAAAATTAATTCTCTTTAGTTATTCCTTCCACTATATCGGTCTTAACCATTTATACAACATGACCCAAATCTTGGTCTTTTCATTTCAAATTTCAATTCAACATATTTCTTTTCAATGCCGGTATGAGGCTTAGCTACACTTTAGTTTTTCAATTTCACTTCATAATCACAAAATTTGAGTTTTCATACCCATAAGTTCTTCTCACAATTAACATTATTTCCATTCTTTTCTATGAATCAAATCTCACATATCAAGTTCACTTTCAATTCATGCATTTCATAGTCAAGATTTATTCCAATAAACACATATGTTTTTCACTTGTTATTTCTTTTCTTTACTTGATTCAAACTACAAGGTCGTATTTTTTATTAATATACAGTACCCAAATTGGGCAATAAAAGTCCATAAATAACACACTTAAATTTTCTTCCATTCAAAATCCTCTTTTATAACTTAGTATAATCTTCTCATGAAAAATAATCGCTTTCATTTTTATACAAATGTCAACTTCATGCAATTCTACTTAATTTTCACTTCTAAATCACCTTTATTTTAGTCAAATCATGCACAAATATTTTTCATTAGATCTACATATTCTTAGAATAATTATAGTACTTTTTCCAAATTTTTAAAAGCCAAATAATCAGTTTAAAACCCAAAAAATCAAAAAGTTTTAAACCTGCCAAAGCCAGGAATCGAACCCAAGACCTGAGACTAACCAACCGCCACCGCAAGCCAACTGGGCTAAGGCGCAACCACGATATGGCATGGGGTTTAATGGATAAGGGATTTAGGTTTCATTTTGGGGTTTTATTCAAAAACGAAAACAAAAGGGCAGAGCCTAGTTTCAAACACAAGACCAGAGACACCCGCAAGCTACAGTAAGCGCCCAAAGCACCCATTAATCAAATGGTCTAAGAGACCAAACTGATATAGAGTGGGGATTTTTAGGGGTTTAAGTCCAAGACTCAGTTATTTCGAATTTTTACAAAAATGAATGTGTTTGAGTTCTCTTCTTCTCCAAATTTATTCAAAAAATCCAGAATTTTTTATTTATCTTATTACAGTATTTCAGTATAATAAAATTTGATTTTTGATACAAAAACATAATTTTCCTCTCTACTTGCATATTGTTCTTCAATTTTCGAAACTTTGGGAAATAAGTCCCTTACAAAATTTTTCATTAATGTTATACGTTTATTTCAGTAATAAATTTTCTTTTTCATGTCATTTAACAATCAAGTAGTCAAATCACATTTTCCTATGGTTCTTATTTCAATTATTTAACATACAAGCATATCTTCTTAATTTAGCATATAACAAACAAATAAAGCATGGTAGCATGGTAAATTCTAAATTAACAGTCATAAATTTTGCAATCAATTAACATACTTTAACATATAATCCTACAAATATCAATTTGTCTCATTTTCACATCACATGGCTAGATTAGTTATAGTTTCTTTTAATCTTATCAAACATATCCTAGCATGATGGCTACTTAGAAGTTTAAGAGAAACACCCACCTTTAATGGAGAGAAAACACACAAAATTTCCTAGGGATCTCCTAGAATGAATAAGGAAAGCCTTCTCCTCCTAGTGCTAGGTAGAACCCGAACCTCTCCTTCTTGATCCTTGAAAATGCCGGCCTCCTCTCCTTGGTTAAAGAACACACTAACACCATATTTTCAACTCACAAACTCCTCAATCTTTTGTCTCACTAACTTGTATTTCTTTTCTCTCTTTCTTTTTCAATTTTAGGTGCAAGGATACCTAGTATAGGGCGGGAGGGTATTTATACAATTTTTTAGGGTAAATGGAAGGCTAAGATGAGATCATATGGTTAAGGATCAAGGGCCAAGATGAAGTAGGGAGTTGTAGTAAATTTCCATGATGAAAATAAGCACCCCACTATCTCATCCACTCTCCCTCCTTCCCATGCACAATCCGGCCTACAATAGAGTGTGCACATTGCACATGCTAGTGCATGCACGTGCCATTCGAGTGTCCCCCACTTACAAATTTGTTCATGTGAAAAATTATAATTGTTCATGAAATGAGTCTACACTACAAGTTAGGCCATTTAAAAAAGGATTAAGTTAATTGGGCTCACTAATGGGCCAATTAACCATGGGCTCTACCAATTAATTTAATTAATTAAATAAGAATGGGCTAAAAGAGACAAATAGGCCTAGAATTTAATTAGGCTTTTTAAAAAAATAATCTTTTGGAAAATAAAGAGAACAAATACTATATAAGAAATATTTTTATAAAAGAAATTATACAAATGAAATTATACGGGCAAAACACGTAAAATCACAAATTCTTCTTAAATAAAATTTAGGGTGTTACACGACCTCAAGGCTGAGCTCCTTAGACTTGTTCATAAAATAATTCACTGTGGCCTTTCGATCCCGAGCCTGCTTACGGTGGTGAGCCAGAACACTCTCCGTGGCCCCCAGCTCAGCTCGGACCCAGGAGACCTCGGCAGAACCAAGGTCGGCGCCGAGGACCTCATGCATCTATCAAAAACATGAGAAAAACAACAAGTCACAAAGAGAGGCAAAAAAAGAAAAACACGTCGTAGAGCATCGGCCAAAATCCTCTTTTATAAATTCAAAAATTTTTGTATTACAGAAGGCGGTGGCCAGTCCACGTAAGGCAAATACAAAATCAAAAGAAAGAAGATCTTAAACTATATTTGGGGGGGGGGGGGAACGACACCTCTTCGTCAACCGGGTCACCCCCGACCTCCTCTTGGTGAGGGTCCCCCATCTCCTCCTCGCCACCGGGCGTTGGCGGATGCTCTGGCTCCCAGTTGTAGTGGAGGTGGTCGACCTGAGTGTCCGGGTAGATTAGCTAGAAGTGCTCCTTTGCCTTGGCATAAGCCTCATCCTGGGCCAGGATCAGAGTATCCGCTATTGTGATCTCCATCTTCGCCATGGCTTTCTGTGCCTTTTCAGCCTCCGCCTTAGCCATAGACTTGAAGTGTGCCAGCTCGTTCTTATGATGGTTGGCTAGCGAGGCCATCTGAGCTTAGGCGACCACCTTGGTGTTCTGGGCTTCCTTCAGTTCGTCCGTCAGCTTGGTAACCTCGCGGAAGTACTTCTTCGCGTTCTTCCTCTCGACGAGGACCTCCTTCTCCAAGCACTTGTAAAAGTGCTGCCCGTGAAGCATCGCCTGTTTGAGGAAGAATAAGTTAGAGGAAATCCTAAATTGTACGCTTAAAGCAAATTCCAAACACTTACCGAGAGCTGCGCCTGAGACCACCTCATGAAGGCCGTCTTAGACGTCTCTGTTGCCAGAAACATCCGGTCTCGCTCCGTGGCGATATTCTTCACCACCTCCATGGCCACCGGACCCTCGATCAGGGTATCCCCTGCCTTGATCGCCCAATCCGGGGTGTGCGGCCTCAGGCCGTGCTGCCCCACCATCTGCTCGGTGTTGGGCGGGGTGGAGGGAGCCTCTGCTCGAGGACCTCGGCCCCTCTTCTGCTACCAGAGCTCGCCCCCGGTTCCTTCGATGACCTAGGTGTGGTGTGGTGCTTCTTCACCTTCTTCGGGGACGGCTCCACCATCACCGAGGCCGGCCCTTGACTAGGTCCCACACCCGGGGAACCCTTCTTCGCTTGGTCCGCCCTCCTCTTGGCGGCTATGGCCAACAAGGCCTGTCGGTTGTCGAGCTACTTGGCAGTCATCTCTGCAAAAGGGAAGAAAAAGAAGCAAATGTTAACACGAAGGCAGGAAGATAAACGAATTCAAAACAAAAACATACTAGGGTCGGCTGGGTTCAGTCCGGCTCGGACCAAGTGCAGCTCCGCCACTCATGGCCACCCTATACTGTGCCCTCCAATGGTCTTCTCCACCTTCGCCCATTCTTTCTCCGACAACTCATTGCTCTTCGGAGGCTTGTGGTTTGGCTTACCGAAGTTCCAAGAGGTTGGAATCTTCCAAGGCTTCTCGCTCCGGACTATGAAGTACTTCTCCTTCCATCCTTTGATGGAGTTCGGATGACCGTGCATCACCTTCTTGTGGGGTCGCGGCAAGAGGTAGAAGATCCCCTCCGCATCGCCGAGCGAGCTCATCCTTAGGATGGCGCAGAAATATGTAAGCCTCAGCTTGATCCTCTTCTCCTGGCACTTCAGGATGAAGCAGGTCAAATGTTTCCATGAATTGGGACTGTACTGCATCGGACTCAACTTTGCCCAATTGAAAACCCTCACGATGAAAGGGTGCAGCGGTAGCCTCAGCCCCGAGATGAAGGCGTCCTCGGGAAACATACAATAGCTCAACGCCAGAGCTGTGATCGGACGGATTCCAGGGTTCGGCATCAGAAGTTCGAACTCCTTCGGGATGAAGTAGGATGCCCTCAGGATATGCAGGTCATCCGCCCTCAAGACGCACCGGATGTTGTCCATCTTAATCATCTCCTGTCACGCCCTGCTTCCCAAAAGAATACGGAATACCCAGTGAATGATTTTCATCATCCATAACCTGTTCAAGAATCTTTACAATACTTCACAAGATAATCAGAGTCGGAAGCGGAAGATACAACCAAACATGCATAATTGAAACAAGATACCAACAGAAATTATTTGAAACTAAATATAATAATCTCAAAAATCAAGTTCTGAACAAGTCAAATAAACTGGGTCACACCGCCCAAATACAAGAATAAATATCCAAGTAATCAAGTACATCTTATTCAAGTTCAAGCAACAAATAATAATAATAAAAATCGTAAAGCAGAAACTCCAGCACTAATACATCATCTTGCCAATACCATTTGGCAGCCATCCATCCAGATCTGCAATTAGTAAATTTGCAGGAGAAGGAAAGAGAAAAACAAGTACTCGTCAATTGCAAGTTACGGGTCACATATAATGTAGGATACAAGTACATGGAAATGGGTGAATCTAAGTAACAAACCTAGCACGGTATAATCATGATGTCCAAAATAAACAACTAGCATGGCAAAAGTGAACAAGTGTAAATGGTTTAATTCAAGTGTCAAGAAATCAAGTATCATGTGAACATGCATCAAATGTCAAGTGTCATGTAAACATGTATCAAGTGTCATGTTTTAAGTGTCATGTAAACGAGTCTCATGTATCATGTATTCAAGTATCAAGCAAGCAGGTATCACGTTCAAGTATCATGTTCAAGTAGCATGTATCAAGTCTTGTAGTGAATTACTATCTAGATAGCACTTCATGCATCCCGGTTTTTACTACATGGTTGCTACAACAAACAGTTTTACTTTAGATTTTGTAGGGGACCATACAAGACAGTGTACTCAGGGACAAGCTCCAAGTATCATGTAATCATGTATCATGTAAACAAGCTCCTAAACCCAAACAAGCTCTAGTGTCATGTGTCTACGTGTCATGTATATCGTTTCAAGCTCCACATGTAAACAAGCTCCAATAACCACTAGGTTCTTCCGAGTACACGTTTCTGCACTATCCACTACTAGTTCTTACCCTTAACCCCGACTTGGTTAATTTTCTTATTAATGTCAAACAAGTATGTATATGTGCAAAATATATCAAGAATAGCATGGCATGATCATGTGACAAGTGCAAGTAGCAAACTAAACATGTACAATTTCAAGATATCTCATAAACGAATAAAATAAACACATCTCAAGTTCATGACAGCAAGACCATACTGTAGTAAAACAGTGATTCCCAGTATTATAAACAAGCAAATCTGGATCCGTCGAATGATCTGGAAAATAGACTTCCACATGAATCCAGTGAATATAAATAATTCATATACTATTTCACAAAATCATAACTCAAAAATGGTTTTAATACAAAAAATAGGTTCAGCCAGAAATCAGGGAAACGAATTCAAGAATAGGAAAACAGCATGAAAACTCAATAAATAAATCCACGAAAAATCTGGGTTATTCCCCTATATTTCCAGTAACGAAATATAAAGTTTCAAATTTTTCCAGTAAAGTTAGATCAGTCATCAAAAATACGAAAGCATCAAGAAAACATAGTTTGGCAAATCTGGAATTTCCGACATTGCTGTACGAAAACTAAGATATCTTGCAACCAGTGAAACGAAATCCAATTCCGCCAAAGGGATATAAAAATATATAAAATATACTAACTTTCACGTTTCACAAATATTTTTCATACAGTAAAAGGAATCATAGTGAAAATAAGGTTCTTTACAGAATAGCGAGCAAAATACAGCACCTATAGATTTTATAAACGAGCATGGAACATCACATAAAACTTATCAATAAAATTTACCAAAATTCTGGGTAATCCCTAACATGATAAAGAAATACTGACCAAAGTATTGGACCAAAATAATATGTATAACATGGTTCTTGAAAATAGTTTGTTATCAAAATTACACAAAAACAGAATCTGAAAAAGATTGACACCTCTGTACTACAACAGTCATAACTCAGTCATACGAAATCAAAATCAAGCAAGGTCAGAGGGGTTTGAAAATAGACAAAATTATCTAAAACTCATGTTTTATACCGAAATTAAGATACTAACTATAGCACAGTCGAAAACAGCAAACAAAACAGAATAGTGCCAAAAATACAGCTTTTTCCCCTTAAAACAAAAACAATATAGCTTCAAGAAAATTGATCCAAACACATCCAAACTTGAAATCGAGTCTACCAAAGGTCTAAACATCATGAATTAGGGTTATTAACATGTCCACACCAAGAATTGCACATGGGTCTCAACCAAAACACGAGTTTGAACATCAGTCTCACATACATGCTCAAAAATCAAGAATTGGGTGAATCCTAGGTTAATTCATGTCCATATGGTGTCGTGAGTCATCTATGACCAAATTATCACAATAGAGATAAATCCCATTAAGGAAAACACAATCAAGAGTTGTCTCTAGACCCAACTACATTATAGGTGAACTTTGGAACTTGTATCAAACAAATGAATTGGAGTACAAGTTACTTGCCTTTTGGGGATGAAGAACGATGCAACCAAGACTAGAAGCAAAACCCATGAACGAAAATTCGCTAATCCACGAATCCAAGCAATCACGAACAAAAATCTCCTCACGAACAAACTTCCACAAGTGCACGACGATCAAAGTGGCTAGCGGCCACTCGAGAACATCACGAAGAGAACTCGGGATTGATGGTGCAAGATTTGATGATGGTGGTGTGGTGAGTAGGTGGTTGGCAAGAAAGGGAGAAGGGGGGTTTGGGTTTTGATGGGTGGCTGGAGGTGGAGTGTGCCGGAGTGGGTGGTGGTCGGCCTGGTGGGTGTGTGGCTGGCCGGGATGGGGCTCGGGCTGGGGTAGCCGCATGGAGAGGGAGAGAGAGGGAGCCGGAAATTGTAAGGGTTAGGGTTAGGGTTTGTGAGGGTTTAGGTATATATATAGGGTCTAGATGTGGGTTAATGGGTTAATGGGTATTAGGAGTAGTAGTAGGTTTACAAATGGGTTTTGGATTTTGGGTCAAATACAAATAAGAATGCAAATAGGATAGGGAATTCTTTGGCTTTAAAATTCTTATTAGGGATCAAAATAATGGGAGTGGGAAAAAGACAACCAAAACACTACCACAATACCAAGAAAAATAAAATTAAAGATAACGTGACCAAAAATGAGGAAAATATCAAACTAACGAAAAACGAACAAAAGAGACAATCAATCAAATACAAGGAGCTCAAAAATGAAATAAAATGAATATATATTGAAAACAAATCCAATATACGGTTCAGAAAAAAATACAAGGGAGTAAAATACACCAAAACGAAAAATACAGTCAAAATACACAAAAAATGAAAAACAGGGGTTACATCTCCCGACCCTCGTCCCGCAACAAGGACCTCAACGCCATCAGGATACATCCTGATCGACCCTGGATTTCTAGAGGACACGGGGGCAAACTCAAATCTCGGTCCAAGACGATATTTATCTGGCGTAGGGGGGCTATCCAGACGAACCCACTTCTTCTTCCTCCTACGAGGGTGAGGCTTTCTCTCCGGAGATGGGATCGCTAATGGGGGCAGAGGCGGGAGATCATCCTCGGCTGCCTCTCTTGCGGTTCCTCCTTCCTTTTCTCCCCGATCATCGCCTCCTTCGGCCCCCTGATCGGGCTCCTCCTGGTCGTCCTCCAGACCAAGCTCTTCCCCTTTGGGGTCTTCTTCCTCATCCTCCACCTCCTCAGCAACCCCCTCTCCCTCGGGGTCTCCTTCTTCGTGCTCCCCCTCCTCCATAGGCTCCTTACGTGGCCTACGAGATCGTAAAGGTTGCACGACAAAAACTACATCATCCTCTGTAGCGCCCCGAATTTCTAATAAGATATCTTAGAAAATACGTGGCACATTCCCAGCAATCCACTTCAATATAATATTAAACACAACCAACACCACTAAAATTTTCAACTTTTATTACAACAAACTTTTACAAAGCACAGCGAAATTCAAAACAACTCAACCCATAAATTTCTTTTTATTTACAACACGAAATATCTCAAATTTGCCTTTACAAATTTACACAAAACACTTATGAACCAATTTATCTCAAAAACCAACTCAAGCATCCAACCTCCAACTCTAGGCAACAACCTGCAACATATGAAGCTAGAGATGATCCCTAACCCCCCAAACTAAAGGTGTGAGTGACATAAAAGCAAACAAACAATATAAATAAAACTTAAGCATGGATTCATATGTAACATATAGTGAACCAAAATACATAAAATATGAGATAGCAAGAAATGCAACAACAAGTGTTACTAACCAAGTGTCAAGTGTAGAAAACCAGAAAACCACATGCATAAAACTAAGTCAAGAAAACACAAATTCTATATGCAGACTCTCTAATGCGTACTTGTCGAAGTCTATGCATCCCATTCTACATAGGTTCGGTGCAAGCCCTTAACGTCTCCACTTCATAGGGTTCAATCCCCCGCTATGCAACTAATCCTATCACGATGACTACTACGAGAGAAAGATAAACTGTGAGAATTAGCCCATGCTTGATAATTCCGGAGATAGATCCCACATCTCAAGCATTTTACCTGGATAATTCCGGAGATCATCCCACATCTAAACATTGACACATCATCACATGAATACCACATGTGCGTCGTCTCGACTTTGATAATTCCGGAGATCAATCCCACATCGCAAGCAAACCACTTGGATAATTCCGGAGATATATCTCACATCGCAGGTAATTTACCTGGATAATTCCGGAGATAAATTCCACATCTCAAGTAAGTTACTTGGATAATTCCGGAGATTAAATCCCACATCTAAAGCCATACTGAGGTGCATAACTCATGTTCCCGTTCATCATATCACCACTAGTGTCAGTCCTTATTATTTGTGGGTTATTTAATTACTCAACGAATCTCCTAGAGTGGTGTACCCTACCGGCCTAAAATCAAAACTGAATAACTGAAATGCCTCAATGGGCCTCAACAAAATAACTCAACACCGGTATACTAGGGTCACACACCTCTAGAGACTCAAATTCAAATGTCTAAAGCAAAGTTCCACTAAACAAAGTGGCTCAACTGAATGTCTCAAATCAAATACTTAACTGAATATCTCAAAGTCAAATGCTTAACCAAATACTGAACTGAATGTCAAGTATAGACTGAATTATCTGAGAACCAAACACTCAAGGAACACTCAAGTTACAAACTTATCAGTACCAGTTGACTTATACTGTAGTAAGTCGACTGTCCAGAAGGACAAATATCCAAAATTTAACAAAATACACTAAGTCATATAAGTCGACTTAAGAAATCATCGGTCAACTGTCCAGACAAGAAATTGACATAATTTTACAAAATAAGTTCTAAGTATACCAGTCGACTGATAAGGGTCTCAGTCGGCTGTCCAGATCGGATTTTCAAAAGGCTAATGGTACATCAGTAGGGTCGTACTAGTCGACTGATAGGTAGACCAGTCGGCTGTCGGCCTAATAAAATTTGATTTACAATATATATATGATCCAGATGTTCATCACCCGATCATAACCATACTCAAATCTTAATCATGCCTTTAGCAATACGATTTTATAAACAAAGACCTACTAATCCTTCGTAGATTTCACAATATGGTACAAACAACAATTATTATTCGCATGAATCATACCAGAATACAAGATCTATATCATTCATAACATCAAATCGAACAACATTGCCACTCGCATATATGGATCAACAACAAGACAAATTCATATCATTCACAAAACAAAACAAAACACACAATGTCACTTACATAACAAACAAAACAAACAATTTTCATATCGCTCACCTTTGATTTGAGAAGATCCACGAAAAAGCTTTCCTCTTTACTAGATCCAAAAATTCTCTTGCTCCTCCAAAACCAATCTCAAAATTCTGTATATTGTAGCAATGACGGCTGGAAAAATTCTCTTAAATATCTGGGATTAGGTTTAGGGTTTTACCCAATTTGCAAAATAATCATTTCCAAAATACAACTTCACATATATAGGTCTAGTCTTGGAAATTCAATCAAAATTCATTTAGATTAAGATTTAAAAGAAAATATACTTCTAAATCTCAACCAATACTGTTCAAAACGTCCAGAAATTACATTTTGCACTTTAACCCTTAAAAATGTCAAATTTGCAAAAAGGTCCTTCTTTTCTCAAAAATTGCAAATAGTTCCAATTAATTTCAGAAAAATCTGGAAAAATACTAAATAAATCCCAAATGTTAAATAATGATTTTTCATGAAGAAAACTAAATTTTCAAACTTCTCAAAAAGTATTTGCACGTGTTTTGTACGTGTAACAAGATAAATTTTTCTGAAAATATTTATTAAATCCTCAAAATTCATTTAAATTTATTTTCAAATATTTAAAATAGTATTTGAAAATACGGGGTTCTACATCCTCGCCATCCGACCCCAGGTATGACTGGACCTACTCCTTGATTCCAAGGTCGCCCAGAGACCATGAAGTCGATGTAGACTCACCTTCTTTCTCGAAACGGGCTGAAGAGCTTGCCTCGGAGCCAGACTGAGCGCGCAACATTGCGAATTGAAAATACTAACCTGGGAGTATCGAACTACGGGAAGATCACCGGAAAAAGGTCGTCGACGGCAATTGGAGAAATTCCTGTTCTAGAAAGAAAAAACGCAAAGTAAAGAAATGAAGGAAGGGGGGGGGGAGATTTATAACAGAGGAAGAGACTCCTCGATTTTCGCAAAAAGATCTAACCGTTGGATCTTGATCATCAAGATCCAATGGCCACTAGGATCTGAATCGCTTCAATTCTTACGCCTATGATGTCAGCCTACGACACAAAATTACCTCTTTACCCTTTTCTTTCAGCCGATACAATAGCTCGACACCCGTGGCCAACTACTCATGTGCTACCCCAGGCTTTTCCAACAAGTCGGGGGGCTCGACGCTTGGATGACACCGCGAGCCACAAATTTCTCCTCAATTCAGCTTGAGGCTCGGCACTCGGATGACATCGCGGGCTACAAATTCCTCCTCAATTCAGCTTGAGGCTCGGCACTCGGATGACACCGAGAGCCTCAAATTCTTCCTTATTTCAGCTTGAGGTTCGGCGCTCGGATGACACCGCGAGCCATAAATTCCTCCTCAATTCAGCTTGAGGCTCTACGCTCGAATGACACCGCGAGCCACAAATTCCTCCTCAATTCAGCTTGAGGCTCGGCGCTCGGATGATACCGCGAGCCACAAATTCCTCCTCAATTCAGCTTGAGGCTCGCCGCTCGGATGACACCGCGAGCTACAAATTTCTCCTCAATTTAGCTTGAGGCTCGGCGCTCGAATGACACCGCGAGCCCCAAATTCCTCCTCAATCCAGCTTGAGGCTCCACTCTCGGATGACACCGCAAGCCACAAATTCCTCCTCAATTCAGCTTGAGTGTAACGCCCCGCCCCAATACTCAGACAATTTTAATATTTTTAGAAATACAAATTAGATACTATGTAGTACAACTGCCCACCACAGGCTGCCTCTCAAAAGGTGGTTAACCGGATTGGTGACTCTTGATCATTGGCTAATAGTATTTATACTCAAATTAGTTCTTGTAAACCTCCCATGTGGGACTAAATTCTTAAATCATTCTCAATTTTTCTCAAATCCTGTGCGTACTAGTCGACTGCTACCAGTACCAGTCGACTGTTCGCTCTTTAGAAATTTAGGGTATTACATACACCCCACCTTTAGAAATCAGCGTCCTCGCTGAGTACGGGACACACATCTAGTGTAGGACCTGCCCTTTCTAGCACCCTGCCTACTTCCGTGAATACCCCACGAAGCAAATTCCGGAGACTCATCTCCCTGCCGTGTATCAAATACACCCGGTGTGTCGAAAGTCGGCTCTGATACCATTTGTAATGCCCCGCTCCAATACTCAGACAATTTTAATATTATTAGAAATACAAATTAGATACTATGTAGTACAACTGCCCACCACAGGCTGCCTCTCAAAAGGTGGTTAACCGGATTGGTGACTCTTGATCATTGGCTAATAGTATTTATACTCAAATTAGTTCTTGTAAACCTCCCATGTGGGACTAAATTCTCAAATCATTCTCAATTTTTCTCAAATCCTGTGCGTACCAGTCGACTGCTACCAGTACCAGTCGACTCTTCGCTCTTTAGAAATCTGGGGTATTATTAAGTAAAACTTTTATTTGGGGAATAAATGAAGATTGAGTATTTTTTCTTCATGTAACAAGATTTATTTGGATTAATGGAATAACGACAAAGTTTTATTTGATACTGTTTTCTTGCATGCAATTGTGTCGCCCATTTATCGATAGTCTTAAGTATGGAGCTTAAGGTGTTTCCAAGCAAGGTCTTGAGGTGGCTATCCTTAGTCATGTCCTTTCTAAGGAGGGAGTGACCACTGATTCTCGGAAGGATGAAGCAGAATGTCGGAATTGGATGCAGGAGTTCAGTAGTTGTTGCAGCATGGCTTCCGATGGTAAGTTATCAGAGTTGCGCAGCGGAAGATTGATTTTCTGAATTCCTTGCATGATTGTGTCCCTTCTGTATGATGTGTTTCTTTTGTTGGAATGCATTCTTTGGTGTGACTGTATTTCCTAAAATTATGTTTCTATCCATGAGTTTTCATTTTTTGTTGGTGGGTTTATTCGAACCCCATTAGCAGTAGTTCTGAGGACAGAACTCTTCTAAGGAGGGAGTGATGTAGAACCCCGTATTTTCAAATATTATTTTAAATATTTGAAAATGAATTAAAATGATTTTCTGGAGATTTAATAAATATTTTCTAAAGAGTTATCTTTTTGCACGTGCAAAACACATGCAAATATTTTCTTGAGAGGTTCAAAAGTCAAGTTTTCTTCATGAAAAATTATTATTTAATATTTGGAATTTATTTATTATTTTTCCAGATTTTTCTGAAATTAATTGGACCTATTTGCAATTTTTGAGAAAAGAAGGACCTTTTTGCAAATTTGACAATTTAAGGGTTAAAATGCAAAACCTATTTTCTGGATGTTTTGAACAATACCGGTTGATATTAATAAGTGTATTTTACTTTTAAATCCTAATTTAAATGGTTTTTATTGGGTTTCCAAGAATAGAACTATATATGTAAAGTTATGTTTTGGAAGGACTATTTTGCAAATGCATTTCTAAACCCTAAAAACAGTATTTCCGGCATGTATAAAAGGGATGTGCAGCCGTCATTCGCTGCACAACTCAAGTTTCATTATATTATTAATTTCTTGGTGATTGGAGAGGAGGAATTTGGATCTCACAAAAGAGGGGCTTCTTGTTGGATCTCTTCATTTTCTAAGGTAAGTGATATTGTTTTATTTTGATTTGTTTTGTATGTGATATGAACTTTGTTTTGTTGATTGATTTATGTGAATGATTATGTGTTGTTTTGTTTCGATATTTTTGTATCTTGTATGTGATCGATGCAATAGTTGTTATTTATATTATGCATGTGAAATTCATGAATGTTTAGTAGATCTTGATTGACAAATTCTTTAATTGCTTGAAAACATGTTAAGATTTGAGTATGGTTATGATAATAAGGAATTGGATGGTTGAACATCCGGATCTTGTGATTATAAATCAGATTTGGTTGTGAGTTGTAGAAGAGATTTAGTATTGAGAAATCCTAACGGAAGAATTAGGAGTTTAGAACATGAGAATTTGAGATTTGAGTAATGTATCCGAACTGGGGATTATTTGAGACTGTCGTTTTATTGAAATACAAATTAATTTAGTAAACAATGTTTTCTTTTGGTAAACCCTAATTTTGATTATCCTGAACAACCAAAACTATGCAGACTGTAGGCCGACAGTCGACTGGCAGACCTATCAGTCGACTGGCACGACCCAGCTGCTGTATCTTTAGTTTTCTTGAAAATTCGTTCTGGACAGTCGACTTGGACCATTTTCAGTCGACTGGTACACTTAGAATTTATTTTTCAAAGTTATCTTAGATTTTTCTCTGGTAAATCGACTTATGACCTTTTAAGTCGACTTATATTGTATTTTAAGTCGACTTATGACTTCACAAGTCGACTTATAACACTTAGAATATTTTCTTAAAGATTTCTGGAATTTCTCTCTGGTAAGTCGACTTATGTTCTTATAAGTCGACTTATGTCTCCTTTAAGTCGACTTATGTTTTTATAAGTCTACTTATGATCTGGTAAGTCAACTTATGATTTTTATAAGTCATCTTATATTGTTGGTAAGTCAACTTATGATTTTTATAAGTCATATTATAATGTTGGTAAGTCAACTTATGTTTTTATAAGTCATCTTATATTGTTGGTAAGTCAACTTATGATTTTTATAAGTCATCTTATAATGTTGGTAAGTCAACTTATGTTTTTATAAGTCATCTTATAATGTTGGTAAGTCAACTTATGTTTTTATAAGTCATCTTATATTTTTGGTAAGTTAACTTATAATACTTAACTCATTTTCTGAAAGTTACTGGATTTCTTTCTGGACAGTCGACTGGTGAGTTTTGCAGTCGACTGTAGACACTTAGATCTTACTTCTTAAAGATGTTAGTTTTCACTCTAGACAGTCGACTGGTGACCTTTTACAGTCGACTGGTACTGATACTTTTCTAAGGTGTTTTGATGTCCTTTAAAAGACTAACTCTTTAAATGTTTTGGATATATAATCTACTCTTATAAATATTATTCTTCGATAGAACATGCGCTTTCAGTATATATTATGGTGGGATTTGGATTATGGAATTTACTAAAGACTTGAGCTTGATTGAGTGGAGAGATTTCTCCTTTGATCGTTTGACGATGAAATAGTGAGTTATGGTCATATTAAGGTCTCTAGGAGTTGAGTGGGAGTTCTGCGAACCAGCAGGCTACACTAACTCTAGAGATAAGAATTTTTGGTGTATTTGATAATAATCAACGTAAGTAAAGGCTCATGATTTGTTAGTCCCACTAGAGGATATTTAGGTGTTCGCGTGTCGAGGGTCTACGGGCCTATTCACGGAGCATGCAAGGTGCATTTGCGTGTCGAGGGTCGACAGACCTATTCACGGAATATATCGGGTGTATTCGCACGTCGAGGGTCTTGAAGGCCTATTCGTGGGATACACAGCAGGGAGATGATTCTCCGGTTGTGGTTGTTGTTGTTGTTGTTGTTCTTGAGCTATCTTACTTGATGCTCGCACGTCGAGGGCGGTGACGCCTATTCGTGGAGTATTCTGAAGTCTTGTTTCCCGTCACCATAGTGGGATTAGTTGCATATGGAATTGTGTTGTCTCGACTTGTTTTTATGCTTGTGTTTTCAGTTTTTCCTACAATTGACACTTAGACTAGATTCACTTGTTGTTTTCATTCCATGATGTTTTCATACTTTACATCTTTTGTTATTTTTCATTCATTTATCCTTATTGTTAATACATGCTATTGATGACTTTATGTTTTATGATTAAATTATGTTGTTTTGTTTTTATATCACTCACACCATTTATGGTTGACCCCTTTAGTTTGGGGGTTAGGGATCATCTCTAGCCTCACGTGTTGCAGGTTGTTGCTTAGAGTTTGGAGGCTTGGAGGCTTGAGTTAGTTTTGAGATAAACTGATGTAATAGAGCTTTGTGTAAATTTGTGTAAAAAGAAGTATTGTGAAAAGAAAGTTGTAATTCAAGGTGTTTGTAATTCCGCTGTATTTGAAAAAGATTGATGTAATAAAAGTTTGGAATAAAATTATTTGTGTATTGAGCTATGTGTACTATTACATTGAAGTTGATGCTGGGATTGTGCCACGTATTTTCTAAGTTATTATATTAGAAATTCGGGGCGCTACAGATTGCTCTGATACCATTTGTAACGCCCCGCCCCAGTACTCAGACAAATTTAATATTTTTAGAAGACAAATTAGATACTATGTAGTACAACTGCCCACCACTGGCTGCCTCTCAAAAGGTGGTTAACCGGATTGGTGACTCTTGATCATTGGCTAATAGTATTTATACTCAAATTAGTTCTTGTAAACCTCCCATGTGGGACTAAATTCTCAAATCCTTCTCAATTTTCTCAAATTCTGCGCATACCAGTCGACTGTTACTAGTACCAGTCGATTGTTCGCTCTTTAGAAATCTGGGGTATTACATATACCCCACCTTTAGAAATCAGCGACCTCGCTGAGTACAGGGTACACATCTAGTGTAGGATCCGCCTTTCTAGCACCCTGCATGCTCCTAAATATTATGTATTCCACGAATAGGCCTTCAAGACCATCGACGTGCGAATACACCCGATACATTCCGTGAATAGGTCTGCCGACCCTCGACACGCAAATGCACCCTGCAGTGTATCAAATACACCCCGGTACATAGAAAGTCGGCTCTGATACCATTTGTAACGCCCCGCCCCAATACTCAGACGATTTTAATATTTTTAGAAGACAAATTAGATACTATGTAGTACAACTGCCCACCACAGGCTGCCTCTCAAAAGGTGGTTAACCGAATTGGTGACTCTTGATCATTGGCTAATAGTATTTATACTCAAATTAGTTCTTGTAAACCTCCCATGTGGGACTAAATTCTCAAATCCTTCTCAATTTTCTCAAATCCTGTGCATACCAGTCGACTGCTACCAGTACCAGTCGACTGTTCGCTCTTTAGAAATCTGGGGTATTAATACTAATTTGAGTATAAATACTATTAGCCAATGATCAAGAGTCACCAATTCGGTTAACCACCTTTTGAGAGGCAGCCTGTGGTGGGCAGTTGTACTACATAGTATCTAATTTGTCTTCTAAAAATATTAAAATCGTCTGAGTATTGGGGCGGGGCATTACAAATGGTATCAGAGCCGACTTTCTATGTACCGGGGTGTATTTGATACACTGCAGGGTGCATTTGCGTGTCGAGGGTCGGCAGACCTATTCACGGAATGTATCGGGTGTATTCGCACGTCGATGGTCTTGAAGGCCTATTCGTGGAATACATAATATTTAGGAGCATGCAGGGTGCTAGAAAGGCGGATCCTACACTAAATGTGTGCCCTGTACTCAGCGAGGACGCTGATTTCTAAAGGTGGGGTGTATGTAATACCTCAGATTTCTAAAGAGCGAACAGTCGACTGGTACTGGTAGCAGTCGACTGGTATGCGCAGGATTTGAGAAAATTGAGAAGGATTTGAGAATTTAGTCCCACATGGGAGGTTTACAAGAACTAATTTGAGTATAAATACTATTAGCCAATGATCAAGAGTCACCAATCCGGTTAACCACCTTTTGAGTGGCAGCCTGTGGTGGACAGTTGTACTACATAGTATCTAATTTGTCTTCTAAAAATATTAAATTTGTTCTGAGTACTGGGGCGGGGCGTTACAAATGGTATCATATGTAATACCCCAGATTTCTAAAGAGCGAACAGTCGACTGGTACTGGTAGCAGTCGACTGGTATGCGCAGGATTTGAGAAAATTGAGAAGGATTTGAGAATTTAGTCCCACATAGGAGGTTTACAAGAACTAATTTGAGTATAAATACTATTAGCCAATGATCAAGAGTCATCAATCCAGTTAACCACCTTTTGAGAGGCAGCCTGTGGTGGGCAGTTGTACTACATAGTATCTAATTTGTCTTCTAAAAATATTAAATTTGTCTGAGTACTGGGGCGGGGCGTTACAAATGGTATCAGAGCCGACTTTCGACACACCGGGTGTATTTGATACACGGCAGGGAGATGAGTCTCCGGAATTTGCTTGGTGGGGTATTCACGGAAGTAGGCAGGGTGCTAGAAAGGGCGGTCCTACACTAGATGTGTGTCCCGTACTCAGCGAGGACGCTGATTTCTAAAGGTGGGGTGTATGTAATACCCCAGATTTCTAAATAGCGAACAGTCGACTGGTACTGGTAGTAGTCGACTGGTATGCACAGGATTTGAGAAAATTGAGAAGGATTTGAGAATTTAGTCCCACATGGGAGGTTTACAAGAACTAATTTGAGTATAAATACTATTAGCCAATGATCAAGAGTCACCAATTCGGTTAACCACCTTTTGAGAGACAGCCTGTGGTAGGCAGTTGTACTACATAGTATCTAATTTGTCTTCTAAAAATATTAAAATCATCTGAGTATTGGGGCAGGGCGTTACATTGAGGCTGGATGCTCGGATGACACCGCGAGCCACAAATCTGCCCCCAACAGTGAGGGGCTCGTCTACCGACCCTCGACGCTCGGCTGAGCGAGCTTCAACTCCTAAAGTCCTGAACGCCCCCTTACTTTTCCAACAAGTGAGAGGGCTCGTCTCCCGACCCTCGACGCTCGGCAAAGCAAGCTCCTGCTTCTCAGATCCCAACGTCCTCTTGCTTTTCCAACAGTGAGGGGCTCGTCTCCCGACCCTCAATGCTCGGCAAAGCAAGCTCCTGCTCCTCAGATCCCAACGTCCCTTTGCTTTTCCAATAGTGAGGGGCTCGTCTCCCGACCCTCGACGTTCGGCAAAGCGAGCTCCTACTCTTCAGATCTTGACGTCCCCTTGCTTTTCCAATAAGTGAGAGGGCTCGTCTCTCGACCCTTGACGCTCGGCAGAGCGAGCTCCTTCTCTTCAGACCTCGACGTCCCCTTGCTTTTCCAACAAGTGAGGAGGCTCGTCTCCCGACCCTCGACGCTCGGCAAAGCGAGCTCCTACTCTTCAGCACTCGACACCCCTCGTGACTCCAAAAAGGGATCCTCTTCATCCTACCCCGCTAGCCTCTCCAGAAAGATACGGATCCCGTTCTTCGCCGTACATGCCACTCCGCTCTTCCTACAAAGGCAAAAAATCACTCCTACACGACTGGATTATCCAGTCCTCCAAGAGTGGGGGGCACCTGATATGGGTCAAATGACGTGGCCCCTTCTGGGCCAACAGGATCCCCTAAAAAACCGCTCACCCCTGATCATCAGATCAGTCCTAAGCCCCATGGGCTTCTGCCACGTCAGACCCACGGGCAAACGGGTCCAGACCTGTTTGCACTGATTATAAATACCAGGCCCTCTCTCACCTTCACAGGTAATCAATATTTTCCCTCTAAAAATCCTAGCTACTGTTACTCCTCAGTGACTAACTAGACCGTCGGAGGGTCTGCCACCGGGATCAACCCCGGTGTTCCTAGGCCGAGTGCAGGTACACGAGACCGAGCCGAGCCTCCAGATCCGAGCCGAGCTTCCGACCTTAACCTCACTCCTGCCTACTCCCGAGCAGCTACCTCAGCTGAGGGTCAGGCGTATAGCCAATACCGTGACTTCCACTTTATAAATTAAAAGAACTCACACCTAATCAGCTACCCCAAAAACAAACCACATCAGTACTAATTATCTAGTTAGAGCATCTGTAGTCGTTGTTTTCCATTTTTTGGGTATTTGGCAAATAGAAATAAAATTAGACAGCGCGCTGTAGTGGTCGAAAGTTAAAATTTGGCCAGACGGAGGATAATCTTTCGTCTAAAAAATAAATTTAAAAAAAAAAAATTTTGGCACAAAAGGGGACCCAAAAAAAAAAAAAAAAAAAACCCTCCAAAAGTGAGAGACGGTGGATTATACACCGTCTCAATACTTTTGTCTTTAGCCAAAATTGTTAGGACGGTGTATAATCAACCGTCCAACAAATTTTTATTTTTTTTTAATCGATTGGGACGGGACATTATCTATCGTCCGATACAAAAAAAGTTAAAGCGACGGAAGATAATCTTTCGTTCGATCGAAAAATTTTAAACGACGGTGGATAATCTATCGTCCGGCTATATTTTGGCAATTACCATTTTGATTGCCAAATATAGCCGGATACTGTAGCGATTAAACCTAATTCTTGAGTATGTGGCTAACGACTATAGGAATTTTTTTTCCAAATTTTAAAAAATTTGAAAATGTGGCAAAAGACTACAGATGCTCTTAGAGCATCCACAGTCGTTCTTGCCAAATTTTGGGTAAATAGCAATTAGAAAATAGGAAAAAAAGAATGTTGCTGCAGTCGTTGAAAGCTAAAATATAGCCGGACGGGAGATAACATCCCGTCAATCTCATCGCACGGTGTATAATAGGCCGTCCGTCGACTTTGTTTTATTTTTAATTTTTTTTTAAAAAAAAAAAACCAAAGACGGGTTATAATTTTTCGTCAATCTCATCGTACGTTGTATCATATGCCGTCCGTCGACTTTTTTTTTTTTTTTCCTGAGCGAAAAAAAGCCTATAGACGGGTTATAATATCCCGTCAATCTGATTGCACGGAGTATCATATGGCGTCCGTTGACTTTGTTTGAATTTTTTTTTTTTTAAAAACCAAAAGACGGGTTATAATACTCCGTCAAACTCATCACATGACGTATCATCTAGCGTCCGTCGACTTTGTTTGATTTTTTTATTTTTTTTAAAAAAAAAAAACCTATTGACGGGTTATAATTCCCCGTCAAAGTCATCACACGGCATATAATCCAGCGTCCGTAAACTTTGTTTGATTTTTTTTTTAAAAAAAAAAAACCAAAAAAAAAATAAAATGTCAAGTTTTGTTATAAAGTAATTACAGTATTGAGCTTCCCATCGTTTTCATAAAAAAAAAGACAGTATTGAGCTTCCCATATTTTATCACAGTGTATAATACACAGTCTGTCAAGTTTAAATTTTTTTTTTCTTTTTTCAAAAACTGGTTAATCATTGGGCTATCGTACTTTTTGTACGAGACGGAGGATTATCTTCCGTCAATTAATTGACGGACGAAGTATAATCTTGCGTTAGCTATATTTTGGAAATAGCCAAATCGTCTGCTATATTTGGCAAGGAACTGTTCATCGTATACTCAAAATTTGGGTATTTGGACGACGACTGCAGCTCGTTTTTTAAATATTTTTCCAAATTTTGGGTATTTAGCCCACGACTGTGGATGCTCTTACACATACATAAAGATGGGAGTATGCTCTTACACATACATAAAGATGGGAGTTCGCGTGTAAAAGCAACCAAAACATGACAGCTGCCGTTGGGGAAAAAGCGAGAGTGTAAAAGCAACCAAAACATGACAGCTGCCGTTGGGGAAAAAGCAAGAGTGAGGCTCGATCCCCCGAAAATACGCAGCTACTACTGTTCCACCTTTCCTTCAAGTCTAGAATGAATATAAATCCTACTACTACTACGGTACGCTGCAGAACATTTAGCTGCACGTTGCACAAATTGATGGGATGGGCCTTCACTTTAATGGTCCTCACTTGTGATTCCTTGTCTCTCCTCTAACTTTGTAGGTTTGGAGCTAGCTAAGCTAAGCACAGAGTGATGTATGGTATTATGATTAATGATCGAATGTACTATTAGATTTGGACTAGGCACTTGGATCGGAAAGTTGTGGTAAAGATTTAGATTTTACCGCTCACATTTTAATTGGTAGAGACCTACCTGGTTGTAATTGCATGCAAAACAGTACAGCTTTGACTTGTGAGAGCATCTATAGTCGTCTTGAGTTAATTTTTGATATTTGACAAATAAAAATAAAAAATAGATTTGTGCTGTAATCGTCAAAAATCAAAATTCGGGTCTTATCTTTCGTCTGAGAAATTTAAAAAAATCTATATATATGTATGTGTTAATGCATTGAAGTAAGGAACAAAAGAAAAAATAAAAAATAAAAAATAAAAAATGGTGACATCAGTGAGGGACAAAAGGACCAAAAAAAAAATTTAATAAAAAAACAAAAAAAATGATAAATGGAGGGACGGCAGATTAACTACCGTCCCAACCTTTTGTCTTATACATATTGTGAAGGGACGGTAGATTGTCTACCGTCCTTCAAATTATTTTTTTTTTTAAAATTTAATTCATCGGACGGGGAATAATCCCTCGTCTGATGAGTGCGCGTGAAAAAAAACTCTCCGACGAAAAATCTTCTTTTGTTAGCTATATTTTGGCAATTGCCATTTCGGCGGCCAAATATAGTCGACTACTGTAGCGTCGCAACCCAAATTTTGGGTATTTGGCCAACGACTACAGCGCCTTCTTTGCCAAAATTTGCAAAATTTGGCAAATTGACCAACGATTACAGATGCTCTGAGGTTCACAAGCTGTGTTTAAGAAGAACTTTTCAGTTGCACCATGTCATATATATTAACACGTACATATTATTGGATTGCTTATAGCATCTGTAGTCGTCTTGGGTCAAATTTTGGGTATTTGGCAAATAGAAATGGAAAAAATGGGTTTGTGCTGTAGTCGTCAAAAGCCAAAATTTGGGTGTGACGAAAGATTATCTTTCGTCTGAAATTTTTTTAAAAAATCATTATATATATACAAATACATTGAAGTAAGGGACAAAAGGAAAATAAAAAATAAAAAATAAAAAATGCCGTCACAAGTGAGGGGCAAAAGGACAAAAAATTTTTTTTAAAAAAAATAATATAAGTGGCAAATGGAGGGACGTTAGATTAACTACCGTCCCAACCATTTGTCTTATATGAATTGTGAAGGGACGGTAGATTGTCTACCGTCCTTCATTTTTTTTTTTTTGTAAATTTATTTCATCGGACGGGGAATAATTCCTCGTCTGATGAGTGCACGTTAAAAAAACTCTCCGACAGAAAATCATCTTCCGTCCGATCTCTCCGACGAAAAATTATCTTCCGTTAGTTATATTTTGGTAATTGTCATTTCGACTGTCAAATATAGCCGACTATTGTAGCGTCACAATCTAAATTTTGGGTATTTGACCTACGACTACAGATGCTGCTCTCAGGAAGATCCAACTTGTACCACAATAGCACATGAATTAATTGATACATGAATGTCAAATGTGTTGTATACCGTAGCATTAATTAAATTGATATGATGGCTCATAATTTGCATATACTTAAAGTATTTTTCATGAATACAAGTAGAACAACAGCCTTCCTAAGTAGATATCCGATTAGAGAATTTCAATCTCAAAGCAAGATCCGCAAAGAAAACAAATTAAGCAGCTAAGCTAGGTCACCACGATGAGAACAAAAACTAAAACAATTGCCACATTCAAACATAGGCACCAATTTATAGTATATGCCACACAATAGTCTCCAATTCTCTTTAATTTAAGTCCCCAAAATCCGAGAAATAGTAGGTCCACCCTAGAAATTCACACCCCCGTGCCCTCAGTCTTCAGATCTTTATAGGCACAAGTTTGTGAGAGTAATTGGAATTTTTTACCAAACTATCCCACCTTTTGTAAGTATCTACCAAACTATCTCTGCTCGAAAATTTAATACCAAAAAATTTCTGTCGCTAACTGAGTTAGCGCCCCTAATAATTTTCTTCGCGCTATCTCAGTTAGCGTGTGTTAGGAGATACCACTTATCCCCTAAAGTAGAAATGTGGAAAAAAACTTACCAAATATAGACTCGCTAACTCCGTTAGCCCGCTCATTTAAACCAGGCGTGCTAACCAGGTTATCGAGTATCGATGGGACAGTAGGGGACACTACCTTAAAGAGGGGTGTGGGATAAAAATCACTAAGTATAGACCGCTAACCCCGTTAGCGCGCCTCTTTATACCAGGCGCGCTAACCGAGTTAGCGAGTGTCGATTAGGTTCCTCTTAAATAACACACGCTATCTCACTCTCATATTACTTATTCTCTCTCCCAAAACCCCATCGCACGATTTTGAACCCAACCCCCAAACCCTAGCTAACTGATGAGCTTGTTGGCTAACTGACGCCGTGCAACAAAGTAAGAAATAAGACGGTAAAAGATCATGTGCACAATAGCATTTTCTGGTAAACTACGCACACCTTTCAATTCCGAATTGAAAAGTTCTGATAGGTTGGTAGTCATTATGCCATATCGCCGTTCCTCCATCTTCAGAAAGTGCCAATATGTCAACTAATTTCTCTTTTAATCAATTTGCCGCTTCCACATTAACTGTTTTCAGTTCCGCGAGTTTGCTTTGAATTTTTTTGGGTTGGTTTTGATATGCTATAATTTTAACTTTCGTCCTCATTGTTTTGCTAACAAATTTGGTAAAGAAACTTGTAGCAAAATGTCGCATACAATAACGATGATATGCATTTGGTTCATTCCACGCTCCGTTCTGCGAGTCCATGGTAGCCAAAATACCGGCACGGCGATCAGAGATAACACATAAACCAAGCTGATCAGTGACATAAAAACGAATGCAGCTCATAAACCATGTCCATGTATAAACACTCTCTCCGTCAACTATTGCGAAGGCAAATAGAAACAGACAATCATTCGCATCTGGTGATACGACTATTAACAAACAACCCTTACATTTTTCATACAAGTGTATCTCATCAACACTTATAGCAGGTCTACATGACTTAAACCTTTCAATTGAAGCTCCAAATGCCCAAAACACTCCCCTGAATGTTTCTTCGCCAGGACCGGAATCATACTTATCCCAATGGACAACAGTTCCTGGATTTGCTGCTTGTTTTGCTGATAGAAGTAAAGACAACTTATTACACGTGCCTTCAAATGAACCGTACAACTTCTCAATAGATTTTTGTTTTTCAATTCAAGCATTCCTATGAGATATCTGATAATTCAATTGTAGTTTTACTTTCTCAATAATGGCCCGCACTGTAACATGAACGTTGACATTATTCAAGCCAACAGTAACGTTCACATCGACATCATTACTCTCATTTATATTAATATTTACATATTCATCTTCTTCTTCCTCGTCTTCATTTTGTAATCCCTCTTCAAGTTCATCGTCTATTTCTTCGTCTTCTTCATCATCATCGACTAAATCATTATTAACTGTAGCATTTTCAAATATCCCGAAAATATTGATTTTCGGAACGTAATCATTAACCAAACTTGGTTGACGTGGTAATTCAAATTCAGTAGGATCCGGGCTTGTAGTATTTGTAAACGTGTCTTCTTGTGTGAGATTGCATGGGATGTTTGAACTGGACTGGAAATGATCTTATGGATCGGCACTTCACGTGCGGAGCTTGAACCAAAGTTAGCATGTGGTTGGGGATTAATAATTTCGGTTTGCTGAATATATAGCTCTAATGCAGACCAACTAAAATTCGGATCAAGTGTTCTACCAATCATGGACTTCAGAGAGTTATCGTTTTCTATGGGCACAGTCATAAAATATTGACCATCACTTTTTTTCGCTGCATAACGTGCTAAAATTTTAAAATTCCATCGTCCTCTATCCCAATTAGTAACCTTATAAACATTCTCAACAAGTTCTTCCATTGTGATTGTTTGGGGTACCTAAATTATTTCGGGATCAGCGGCACTATAACAACAACCTATTTTTGGGTCACGGATAATTTCACCACCAAAATAAAGCCAAATAGAAATATCGTAATCCATACCTATACATATTTATATAAAAAATAATCATTATCTACTAAACAAAATATATTCGATAAAATGATATACAAACCATACCTTGAAATTAATGATCAGAAAAGATGAGAAATTTTTAGCTTCGAGAAGACGGCGTAGTGAATGGGTTGATAACAAATCCGCTATGTAAATTCCCAAACAAAGAAAAGCCCAAACAAGGATTTGGGATTTTCAAAGTGGGAGGAGATATGAATGTGAGAAAAGAAGAAGATGAATGTGAGAGAAGAAAAAGATCCTTTAAGATTTGGTAGAGTTTTTTTGACTAAGATCTATAATTGGGATGCTAGGATTTTGGAGTTGGGTTTCGAAATTGGGGGAGAAAGAGAAGAGAGAGAGACACTACAAATATAATGAGACATCGTCAGTGATTGTGATTTAATAGGGTCTCGAACGACATCGCACACTAACCCGGTTAGCACGCCTGGTATAAAGAGGCACGCTTACAAGATTAAAGTGTCTATACTTGGGATTTTTTTTCCTGCCCCTACTTTAGGAGTAGTGTCCCCTACTGTCCCCCCTTATCACGCTAACCCGGTTAGCGCGTCTGGTTTAAATGGTCGCGCTAACGGAGTTAGTGTGTATATATTTGGTGAGTTTTCCCCACATCCTTACTTGAGGGGATAAGTGGCATTCCCTAACACACGATAACTGAGATAGTGCGAAGAAAATTACTAGAGGCACTAATTCAGTTAGCGACAGGAACTTTTTGGTATTAAATTTTCGAACAGAGACAGTTCAGTACATACTTAAAAAAATTGGGATAGTTTGGTAAAAAATTCAGAGCAGTTGAGGAAAAACATTGAAGACAAAAGGATGCGATATGTATGTATGTTGTGAATGACAATATGTATGTTGGCTAATTAAGTTTGTAATCAAGAACTAATTGTTTAATTTTTCCTCGATCTTAAATTTTAAGAAAAAAAAGTGATTCATAGGTGTCCGGGGTTCCTTTGATTTTCGGACGACTTTTTTTTAATAAATATCAATATCAGTTCTCTTAATTATAAGAGCATCTGTAGTCGTTTGCCAAATATCGATAAAATAGATATTTGGCAAACGAACGTGCTGCACTCGTTTGCCAAATATCCATTTTATCGATAAATCGCTACAGTCGATTGCTATAAATGAGAATCGATATAGCATTTATCGATAAGTGAGGGACGGCATTCGAAGTGCCGTCCCACGAAAAAAAATAATTTTTTATTCGTCGGACGGCACTTGACTTCAAGTGCCGTCCGTTCAAAAAAATATCAATTTTTTGCTTTATTTATCTCCAAAAAGTAATTAAAAAAACCCAACCAAAAACACCTCGGACGGCGATGTGCCGTCCCTCACTTTCCCCCTTTCCCGGACGGCACTTCATGTGCCGTCGGTTGGGTTGTATTAAAAAAAAAAAAAATTTGGTGCCGTATAACTCACTTCTAAAACTCATAATTAAAAAATGGGAACTCATAAATTCCTCCAACTATATTAAATGGGAACTCACTTCATATCTGAATAGACCTTCATAGTTAAAAAACCCAACTAAACATGGAGATGTGTTGGACGGTACTTCATGTGCCGTCCTAAACTTACGGTTGGCGCTTTTTTTTTTTTTTTTTGGTGTTTAACGGACGGCACTTCATGTGCCGTCTGACGAATGATGGCGTTTTTTGGGCGCTTTTCCCACTCCGACGGCACTTTATGTACCGTTGCTTAATATTATATTAGAGTTTGCTAAAAAATAGCTTTGAGCAAGTGCAGCATAATTGCAAATTCTATTTCTATTTATTCATATATGGATATTTTTACCGTAAACGACTACAGATGCTCTAATCAGCCACCTGCATAAATACAAAAGTATATATTGAGTATTAATATAGCTACATTAATACTCTAAAATTCAGAACTGCAATTTGTAGATTGTAGTTTTAGTTTGCGATTTTCATTTTTCAGTAACATCTTTGGCAAAATATGTTTCGTTATATACAAATAATAGAACATGGGATAATTTCCTTTTACTCAAAAAAAAAAAAAAAAAAAAAAACCTCTAAAAATTAAGAAGTGTAAAAATGAATATGTATGAAATATGTATATGCATGGGATCAGAGTCTCTCTAAGCAATTCTTTAAAGTGTAGACAACTTTAGAGAACCTTATCGAATGAGTTAATTCAACAAATGGAGCGAATGGAGCGAATAAAATTTCAGGATTGCAAAGGGAAAAAGTGAAAAAGTTAATTCAACAAATGGAGCGAATACAATTTTAGATTACAAAGGGAAAAAGTTAATTAATTGACTTTTCTCTTTTTCACTATTAAGCGTGTACAAGTATTTTTATTTTATTTTTTTGAATTAATGCATCTATCGTTATTAAATATTTTCACATGTTCATATTGTTACAATCTAGCTCACTACTTAATTCCGAAGTATCTAATTATCTAAAAAAGGAAAAAGGGGAAAAAAATTCTACTGCTTGAATGTTTTTTATCCCACTGTATGTCTAATTATGTTGACCTAGTGTTAGAGTTTTTAGCGAATAGTTCGATGATTTAGGGATGGCAACTGGGCCGGGTCAACCGGCGACCCACCCGCGATCCGTCCGTTGAACCTGGCCCAGTTAAGAGGTTGGTGGGTTCGGGTTGAACCCGTGTACAGTAACGGGTCGACCCGGGTCGAAGAAAACGCGAATCCAACCCTCCAAACCCGGCCCGCGAACCCGTTAAGAACAGCCCAACCCGCCGCCAACCCGCAGGTCGACCCGCGGGTTACCACCCGTTGGGCCCGTACGAGTCGACCGTTCGACCCGTTACGGGTCGACCGTTGACCCGCGGGTCGAACGGCCCATTGGCACTGTTCAACAGAGCCGTTGTTAACGGCTCTTTTAGCCATTTTTTGGTTTTTTTTTTGTTTTGTTTGGTTTTTTTTTCTCACATTTTTAGCCTATAAATACCCCCAAAAATCTCCTAAAAAAAGCACACCTTACTCTCTCTACTATTATACATAATTTTTAAAGAAATTTTCAACAATTGTAGTATTCAACAAGCAAGTCTACAACGAGGCATATACACGATCAATTTTCGATCGTATCGAAATCAAAATTCAACATCTTCAACGTCTTCAACTCTCTTCAACCCTCATCAAATCGCCTTCAAGCTCTCCTCAACTCTTCAATTGCGGAATCGGCAAAGCGCTTCTTTCTAGTTCTATTTTATTCTTATTTTTACGGTTTTTTTTACATACGTGTATTCCACGGTGAACGGTATCAAAATTTCATACATCTCTTGTTATATTTTTTTTTTGCATTGTAGTTAAAATTATTGTTGGTTTTTTGATCTTCTCTATCTCAACCCTCTTGTTTTTTAGATTTTTTTTTATAATTCACCGTTTCTACATTGTGTATTTTTTTTTTACATACATTAGTACATTACTACATTATGTTTAGATCACGTGGTAGCGGTCGTAGCAGACAAGATTCCTCCTCCTCTTCCCGTAGGCCACCAATTGTCCCAACTAGTGAGCCCGCCCAAGAATACCATGATCCTCCTACCCAACAATGGGGTACACACGACGAGGTTGTAGGTGACATACAATTGGAAGAAGAAGAAGAAGAAGAAGAAGAAGAAGAACAACAACCAACCGAAACCACACAACCCCGTAGTAGTAGGAAAAGTAGAGGTAAAACTAGTGATTGGCATAAGTTTTTGATTATATTCCGGACGAATATACTTCGGGTATAGGTTTAAAAGTTTATAAAACATGTGATAAAACATACAAATTCAAGAGGGATGACGGCACCGGTACAATTAGTAAGCACATCCAACATAACCATAACGACCTTCTTGCTGAACTACAAGGCCAACAAAAAATCAATCCTAGGACCGGTCTAGTTGATAGCCACCCTTATGATCCCGATCTTATTCGTCGGGAAATGGCCCGATTAGTCATTAAGGAAGAGTTACCATTTTCTTATTCCGAGAGTAGGGACTTGGAAAATTTTAATCAAACGACCTTAAACCCTCATTTTAAAAGAATTCGGTGAAATACTTGCAAATCGGATTGTTTTAAAATGTACATCGAAATGAATGACGCTTTGATTGCAATTTTATGGAGTTTAACTTTTAGGATTAGTTTAACTTCGGATTGTTGGACGGGTGTCAACAATATTCCAACGATGGGAATAACCTGTCATTGGATCGACAATGATTGGATTCTTCAAAAAAGAATCATATCACTTGCGGCGTTGCCGTATCCCCATAGTGGCGCTGAAATAGCAAATCGTATTATAGAAATTTGTGATGTTTTTCATATTCGCGATGAAATTATGTGTATTAGTTCTGATAATGCATCTAACAACAACGTAGCAATTACTACTTTAAAATCTGTATTAAATCCTCCATCTGACAATATTTTTCATGTTAGATGTGCATGTCATATTATAAATTTATGTGTTCAAGATGCATTAAAAATAGCCGATCCATATATAGTTAAAATTAGAAATTGTGTACATTTCATTGCATTAAGTCCAAACATATTACAAGAATGTAAAGCTTGCTGTAGGGTTAGAATTGTACCTTTTAGAAGATTTCCAAAGGATGTTAGACACCGATGGAATTCTACTTTTGATTTACTAAATGTTGTTACCGAATATAAAGCAGTTGTAAATGATTTTTGTATCGCAAAAAATATGCACAACTTTGAAATGACTCCGCCCGATTGGGTTTTTGCCAAATCTTTGTTGAAATTTTTAGAACCTTTTAAAACCGCAACTTTAAAATTTTCAAAAACATATGAATCTACTTCTAGTAGCATTTTTATTGAATTAGTTAGCATGATGCAAACATTTAACGAAATGTTAAATGATGTCAATGTTGGTGAGATTGCAAAACCTGCACTCCAAAAATTTTTGAAGTATTATTTTCCTCCTCCTATGTTGATTTGTATTGCTACCGTTATGAATCCTCGTATCAAATTAGAAGGTACAAAGAGTTTGATAGAAATGTTTTTTGCATTACTTGGGAAAAATGTAGAATTAGTAATTGATTGCGCTAGTTTTTTAGTTCAGTTTGAGTCTACGTTAAATAACTTGTATGATTATTATGATAGACGTTTTACTTCTAGTAGTACAACTTCTGTAGTTAGTTCTTCTTCTGGTACTTCTAAAGGTAAGGGTAAAAGTAGAATTGGTGATAGAACATTTAATTCACTTGAACAAATTCAATAAAAAAAACCTGGACTAATCAACCAAATGAATTAAATTGGTATAACCAACAAGATTCTGAGCCTTCTACTTCTCCACTAGATATTTTACAATGGTGGAAAGACCATGAACACACTTTTAGTATTCTGTCAATTATGGCTAAAGATTTACTAACTCCTCCTCTCTCCACAGGTTGCTTCTGAGAGTGCATTTTCTTCAAATGGCAGGGTTCTAACTGATTACAGGAATCGCTTAAAGCCCGACTCGTTAGAGATACTCGTTTGCACAGAAGACTGGCTGAAGGCTGAAGATAGGACACAAGGGAAAGCACTATCAACGTGCAAAAGTGGGAGCAACTCGCCGGAAGAACAACAACAACAACAACAACAATAGCTGCTTTGCATCAACAATAGCAACTCGACCGACACGTTAGGAATTGTATTACATCTTTGCTTGTTATGTTACAGTAGAAAAATTGGAGTCAATTAAAATTGTATATAAGAAATATGTTATTGTATAAAACTTATTTCTGAATTGAATTCTTCATTTCATTAGAAATTGTGAAAATTGTATAACTTAAATTCATATGAATAATATTTCAAATTTTTTTGCCAATTTCACTCTTTCAATCTTATTATTATTATTACGATTTTTAATGTTTATTAGTATTATTACTTAATTATTATTATTATTATTATTATTATTATTATTTTAAGCTACAAAAAAAAAATCTACCTATATAAACGGGCCAACCCGCGGGTTGAGCCGACCCGACCCGGGTTGAACCCTAAAGGGTTCACGGGTTGGGCGAGCCACCCAAATCAAGTTTGGGCCCGACCCGGACCGGCCCGGCCCGAATAAGTGGCCAAACCGGCCCGAGCCCGCCCAAGATACGTGCCAACCCGTACGGGTTAGGCCCGGCCCAGCCCGTTCGACCCGTTCGCCATCCCTACGATGATTCATGATTCCCTGGGTTGTAATTTGTAAACCTAGACCTCCACTATAACACAAAAATTGTTTTGAATAAAAGAATGCTGCTGAGGGATATCGATGAACACACCAGTGACGTAGCGGAATTGATTAGAGCAATGAAGAAGGCAAGATAGATGAGATGAATCAATTGAACAAATAAACAAATAGATCCACCAATCCAACACAAACACAACAAGAATTTATCTCGGTTAGCTTTCGCATAATCCGAAGGAAAATATATAGGAAGATATAATATTCAACTAGTAGAGATTACACTGAGCTACTGATTCACTCAATAAAATGAATTAAACTCGTTTACCAAGAACTAACTCTCTCAAGGCTCAATGGAGAAAATAATCAATGAAGTACTCTTGTTCTCTACCTCTCATATTGAAGGCTAAAACAATATATAGGAAGAATAGAGAGAACTCTATGTTAGTCTTGATTCTCGGTCGTCCAATATATCATGTAGAAGAAGTAACTGAAAACGAGCCGTACGATCTGACCTGGAGTTAAAGATTGGGATGAAACGACCACCAAAATAATACAACGTCGCGGTCGGTCGACTGCAACCAAGAAAAATCTGGGGTATTCCCTAGTATGTTTAGTAACAGAAAATAAAGTTTCATAATTTTTCAACATAGATAGAATCGTCAAATAAAATCATAAAGCAGCAAGATACAGAAAGTTTGTAAATCTGAAATCATAAACACAGCAGTACTAAAACAGCAATAGATTACAAAATATAAGTCGAAATCCAGATCCGTCAAAAGGGTGATAAAATAGATACAACAGGCTACAATTCATATTCACAAAGTTTTTATAAACAACAAATAGAATCTTGTTGAAATTATGTTTCTTTACAGAACAGCACGAAAATTCTACAAGTATAGTAATTGTTTGCAAATATAGAATAGTTTATAAAAGTCATTAATTAAATCCAAAAAAATTAAGGGTTAATCCCAATCAGTTCTAATTGTACTCAGCAAAATATTGGATCAAAATATTATTTTTAACGTTAGTATAAAAATAAATAACCATACAAAATCCATATAAAACAGAATCTGAAATTTTCTACACATCTGTAGTAAAATAGCCATAACTCATAACTCATAAATCGAAACTGAGATCTATCATAAAATCTGGAAAGTAGACATAATTCTCTAAAATTTATATTCACAAATAATTTTCATATACTGACCTTAATAGGGTCTAAAATACTGAACAAAAACGGAGTAACAACAAAGACAGAATTATTCTTCATGCATAAAATTCAACTAGAGCATATGAAACACATCCAAATCATGACAAAGTGTGAAATAGGGTATACTAGATATCCAAGCAACATGGTATAGGGTATTTAAGAGATCAACAATAGGGTATACTACTAGTAACACGTCAAGCATGCCAGATTCTCACATCATATTAGGGTTCATGACCAACATCCATATATGCAATAGGAATTAATTAGATCTAAGTTAAACATCATGTCGTGTGTGTAACTAGAGACGACTACGAACGGATCAACGCATAGAGACAAGATATAACAGGGTTTTGCACAAGAATTATCCCCAGAACACAACTAAACTACAGGCGGTATTTATTACTTGTATTTGCAACAGGAATTAATACAAGTTACTTGCCTTATAGTCGACGACCGGGATGGTGCAAAGAGCAAGAATAACGGGAACGGATTCCCGGGCATGAACTCAACGAACGACTCACAAACAAACATACGAACTACGAGCACACGAGATCACACGCAAACAAAGCAACACTCACACACAAGGGGGTAAGAGAAAGACCGTTCGTGCACGAGGGAACAACTGAACGGGCGAGCGACGAGGGGAGAACGGCGACGGCAGTAATAGTGGCTGCTGTCAGTCGGAGAAGAGGGGTACAGCGCGAGGAGCGCGCTGCGGCAGTTGGTCGGCGTCGGGGGTTGCTGACACTTTGCGATTGCGAGTAGGAAGGGGAGGTGCACGGGCGTCTGGGTGGCACACGTCGATGGATGAATCGGTGCCGAGAGTTGGAGGCTGCTGCTGCAGTCGGGAGGGAGACAGCGCGACTGGGGGTCACGATCTAGCTGGAGGGCGCATAGGGGTTACGCTTGGGAGGCGAGGTGTGACACAAGTCGAGGGGCACCGGAGGTAGGGAGGAAGAGGATCGGGATGGGGGATGAAGAGGAGGATCAGGAATGTGGGTTCGGGAGTCGAGGTAGGCACACGGGAGAGAGAAAGAGAGAGAGGTAGGGGATGAGCGGCTAGGGTTTGGTAGGGTGAACAGGAATATGCACAGGGGGTAGTTATATAGGTGAGTATAATTAGGGTTTAGATGTATATTGGGTTTCGGGCTTCAAAGGGTAGTAGAAGATCCAATAGGGTTTAGGGTATCCAATAATAATGAGATGGGCACAAAAAAAGGATAATTAAAATAGGTCATGAACAAATTATAAAATAGGGCTCAAAATAATAGCTCGAACAATCAGACGAACAATAAGAGACAATAGAATCAACAACTCAAATAAGAAGGTGATAAATCAAATAAATGAATATATATTGCAAAAGAAGATCCAATACACGGTTCAAAAGAGATACAAGATGAATTAAAGAAAAATACATCCAAAAATACAGAAAGCGGAAAACAGGAGTTACATATCCTACCCACCTAACAAAAAGAAATTTGTCCTCGAAATTCAACAGGAGACACATAGGGTAACCCCAAAAAGAAAAGAAAGAAAAACAAAAAGCTACACAAATAGATGAGGAAACTTCTGCTGAATCTCCTCCTCCAACCCCCAAGTCGACTCACCCGGCAAGTGAGGATTCCAAGAAACATGAACCAGCTTGATGACCTTATTCTTAAGCACTTTCTCCCGCCGATCGAAAATAGTAACTAGCAGAATCTCACAAGTCAAATCCGGCGGCAAGGTCAACTCAAAGTAGTCGATCACGTGGCTCTCATAGCGGATATACCTCCTGAGTTGCGATACATGGAAAATATCGTGCACTCCTGATAAGGCTGGCGGCAATACAAGACGATTGGCCACCTTGCCTACTCGTTCCACAATATCAAATGGTCCAATGAATCTAGGGCTAAGCTTGCCCCTACCACCAAATCGAATGACACCTCGCCAAGGTGATACCTTAAGGAAAACATGGTCACCAACCTCAAACTCCAAAGCTCTCCGATGGACATCAGCCCATTGCCTCTGCCTATCCTGAGCTGCCTGAAGATGCTTTCTGATCTGAGTCACCGCATCAACTGTCTTGGTGATCAACTCTGAACCCAAAAACTTCCTCTCATGAATGTCATCCCAGCACACTGTTGACCTGCACTTCTGCCCATAAAGTGCCTTGAACGGTTCAAGCTTTAAGACTGGCCTGAAAGCTGTTATTGTATGAGAACTCTACTAGATGCAAATGGTCCTCCCATAATCCACCAAACTGCAGCATACAAGACCTCAACATGTCCTCTAGAGTCTGGATGGTCCTCTCTGACTGTCCATCAGTCTGGGGATGAAAAGCTATACTGTACTTTAATTTACTCCCCAGATTGCTCTGAAGACTCTCCCAGAACTGAGATCTAAATCTCGTATCCCTGTCGAATACAATACTGACTGGAACCCATGAAGTCTGATGATCTCTTGCATGTACTTCTCAGCTAGGCTCTCAGTAGACTGTCCGACTCGGAAGGGAATGAAGTGAGCACTCTTCGTCAGTCGGTCGACAATCACTCAAATGGCATTGTGACCCTTAGGACTCCTCGGCAAAGCGGTCACAGAATCCATAGTTTTGTGTTCCCACTTCCACTCCAAAATGGGAAGCAGTTGAAGAAGTTCGGCGGTTCTCTGATGCTCTGCCTTCACCTGCTGGCAGATCAAATACTGAGGTACAAACCGAGCCACAACCCTCTTCATACCGTGCCACCAGAAATGAAGCTTCAAGTCCCAGTACATCTTAGTACCTCCAGGATGAATAGAATACACTGACTGGTGGGCTTCCTCAAGCAATCTCTGACGAACTTCACCCTTCGGGACACACAACTTGGACCCAAAACGAAGCGATCCATCAGCATGAGCCATATTCGTTCTAGAGTTAGACTCAACCTCTATTCTGAAACACTGCAACTGTTCATCACCAGTCTGAGCCTCATTGATCTGATCAACAAGAGACGACTGAAGCTGAAGCACCAAACAACTCCGATCAGAACTCGGTAATAACACATCTAACTCCAACCTCTGCATCTACTCGACCAAATCTCTCTGCTGAGTCAGGAACATGATTGCCGGTCTCCTGCTAAAAGCATCTGGCACCAAGTTCACTTTTGCTGGATGGTATTACAAACTAATATCATAATCGGCCATAAGTTCCAACCAACGCCTTTGCCTCATGTTCAACTCCTTCTGGGTGAAGACGTACTTGAGACTTTTGTGTTCTATAAAGATCTCCACTCGGTCCCCAAGCAAATAATGTCTCAACGGCTTCAAAGCAAAGATCAGTGCCGCTAACTCCAAGTCATGAGTCGGATAGTTCTTCTCATGCGGCCTCAACTGCCTCGATATATAAGCAACGACTCGACCCTTCTGCATCAGAACTGTTCCAAGACCCTTGCCCGAAGCATCATAGTGAACTACAAATCCTCCTGAACCATCTAGAATAGTCAACACTGGTGCTGACGACAACCTGCTCTTCAACTAAAAAAAGGCCTCACTGCAAGCCTTAGCCCAACAGAACTTCTTATCCTTCTCAGTCAGCTTAGTCAATGGTTCTGCTATCTTCGAAAAATCTTGGATGAATTTTCAATAATAGCCAGCTAGACCAAGGAAACTCCTCACCTTTGAAACTGACTTGGGAACTGGCCAATCCTTCACAGCCTCAACCTTGGATGGATCCACTGAAATACCATCATCTGAGATAATGTGCCCCAAGAAGGTAACTCTGTCGAGCCAAAACTCATACTTTCTGAGTTTCCCATAAAGCTGATTTTTCCTCAAAGTCTGTAGAACCAACCTAAGATGCTTAGCATGATCCTCCTGGTTTCGAGAATACACCAGAATGACATCAATGAAGACCACCACAAATCTGTCCAGGAACTAGGAAAAGACCTTATTCATAAGACTCATGAATACAGCTGGCGCATTCGTGACCTCGAACGGCATCACAAGATACTCATAGTGCCCATTTCTGGTCGTGAATGCAGTCTTCTGTACATCAGTTGCCTTCACCTTGACCTGATGATACCTGGTACAAAGATCCAACTTTGAGAAAACAGTTGCTTCGCTCAACTGATCCTATAAGTTATCGATTCTGGGCAACGGATATCGGTTCTTCACATCCTTATCAAGGGGTAAGCTAGGAAAATCCTCTGGAAAAACATCCAGGAATTTCCGAACTACTAGAGGCGCAGCATCACAGCCCGAATTCAATTCCATCGTACAAACCTCCTCATCAACTGCAGTCTGAGCTCGGCCAAGGGGCATATCCCCGATATGGAACTCAAACTCTGTACAACCTGAGATTCAGAATACAAATTTATTGGCACGATAATCAATAATGGCGTGGGACTCACCCAACCAATCCATACCGAGAATGATGTCGAATCTTGAATTCCTAATTACAATCAGTTCAGCCTTGAAATCTGTGCTACCAATAACCACGGGACTCTGCCTGCACTCCCGGAAACAAACGACAACACCGCCACCTGTCACAATATTTCAAGCCTCAGACATGATGCTGCACTCCAACTGATGGTAGCCACGAAGCGGGAAGATACAAAGGAATGGGTTGCCCCGAAATCAAAGAGAACATGAGCAGGAAAAGAGCAAACAAGGACAACACATAATATAGAATCAAAAGCAAGAGGAAAAAGAATTGATGATCAATTGTAAGGAAAACATAATGTAGAAAGACAACATGAAAGAATAATGCAAGAGAAATGAGAGAAGAGAAAGAGAATCAACAAAACAACAAATACAAAATATACCTGCAACAACACCCTCTGCTGTCTCAGCATCTGCAGCAGTCAGATTGTAAGCCTGACCTCTCCTGGGAGCAGTGGTACTCCAACCGATGACCTGGTGCTGAGGAGGAAGAGGTGGCCTAGTAGGACCACAAGCTAGGGCTACCTGCTGAACTGGACCCCTGGTTGGAAGAGCCATCCTCTGTTGCGGGCAATCCCGCACTAAATGGTCAGCAGCACTACATCCAAAGCACCAGCAGTTGGCGTGCCTACATTCCCTGCGATCATGCCCAACCAGCTGGAAAAGTCGTAGAAACTAGCTCCCCGGGAACCAGCAGAATAGTAGGGAGTTGCCCTGGCAGGAGGGGCGGGAAAAAACCTCCGAATCGGCCCACCAGAAGGCCTAGCAACAATAGAGTGAGGAACAGTCCGCCAGGGAAGAGTCAACCCACCACGAGCCTGCTCCTGAGCTCGAGCTGCCTCAAGAGCCTCAGCATAAGTACGTAAGTGAAGGGAGACGAGCTGCACCTGAATATCTTGCTCAACTCCCGTGTGAATCTACGAGCCCTGTCCTCTTCGTTCGCCACAAGAACGATTGCGAAAAGGCTAATTCTGGTAAATTCTGCTGCATACTCATCTACAGACCTGGAGCTCTATTTCAAGAAAGTCTCATGTTACAACATTGTATGAACAATATGTAACAAAATTCCAAATAAAATAACGGCCAACCTGTTCCAGGACCAGGAACTGTTGCTCCATTTCAACTCGAGTGCTGCTAGGAAAGAACTTCTCCAAGAAGCTCCTAGTGAACGTGGCCCAAGAAATCGGCCGTTCGAGCCTTTCGGACTCGGACCTCCACCAAATGTGGGCCAGATCCACCAGTTGGATGGTTACCACATCCACTCTATCAGCATCGGCAACTCTTACTACCAAAAGCAACTGCTCAGTCCGAATCAACCACTATTCGTCCTCCAAAGGTGTCTTAGTGCCGGAGAATCTGTTCGGATGTAGCCTCATGAAATCTGTGATTGTACCCAGACGAGGAGGGAGAGCTGCCTGCATAGGCACAACAGGAGGCGGAACCCGGGCAGCTTCCAAAGCAGCCATCACAAGGTCACTGTGGTTTTTCTGCATATTGATCAACCTTTCCAACACATTGGTAACGGCCTCAAGCCCGGGATGATCTTCCTGAGGGCGGGAAGTAGAACCTCTGCGAGCCATGGTCTGTAAAATAAAAAATAATCAGCATCCAGATCAAAGTTGATTATAATTCATTCATGTAATGCATGGTTTGTGTATTGTTGAGCCAATCACAGAATGAGCCAAGCTTGTCTAATATTTCAGTCAACTAATACATTAGCCAACCCTGGGCTCTGATACCACTAAAAATCTTGTCACGCCTCGCTTCCCAAAAAGGAATACGGAATACAGATACGTGACTAAGTCTAGCGAATGATTTTCATCATCCATAAGCTGTCTGGATATTTACAACATTTCAAAGGAATATCAGAGTAAGAAGCAAGAGAAGTCAACCACGTACGCATAAATGAATCAATATACCAACAGAATTTACTTGAAACAAAGCTTAAAAAATTTCAAATAAACCAGATCTGAACAAGTCAATAATCCTTGGTCACATTGCCCAATACAAAATACTCCAAGTAACAGATACAATTATTCAAATAAGCAACAGGAAATAATAATAGCAAAAACTCCAGCATCTAAAATCTCAGATCACCTACTCCATCGGGCAGCTGATCTCCATGATCTGCAATTTAGCAAATTGCAAGAAGAGGAAAAGAAAACAAAATGTTCGTCAATGCAAGTTACGGGCTGCTTGTAGTGCAGGCACAAGTACATGGGAAAAGATAAACAAGTATAGAGTAACAGTGGAAACAACATAGCATGGAATAGGGATGTCAACAAAATAGGATAACTAACATGAAACAAAAAACACAATCAAGTAACATGATATACTAACAGGGTTTAGGTAACATGTATCAAGTGTCAAGTATCATGCGAGCAGGTAAACAGATAACATATACAGATATGCACGTAACAGGTGTCATGTTATGTCATGTCAAATCTTGTATTTATTTCTATCTAGGTAACTTCATGCGTCCTAGGTTTTTACCACATGGTTGCTACATTCAAACAAGTTAGCGTTTAGATTTCGTAGTGGAGTCTATAGGGCCGTGTACTCAGGTATCAGGTAAACAGGTACAGGTACATGTATCATGTAATAGGTAATCATGTATCAGGTAGAACTACGTCCCCTCCAAGTACACCCTCCCGTAGGAAGTATGTAGTTGGGTGACAGGTGGGAAACACGGGCCCCCTTCTAAGTACACCTTCTCATAAGGAAGTATGTAGTCAGGAATCAGATAACAGATAATCAGAATCATACATAATCATATAATAGGTAACAGATAATAGATAATCATGTGGAAAACACGGCCCCCTTCTGAGTACACATTTCTATATTTTCCACTACTAGATCTTTCCCTTAACCCGGGCTTGGTTATTTGTTATTATTATCAAACAGGCATATACATGTCATGAAACAGGATAAGAATAGTATGGTATAACAAGTAACAGGTTCGGATTGAAAAATAAATATGTACAGATGAAAGACAACTCATAAAAGATTAGCGCAACAAAGATTTTAGTTTACGACAGCAAGACAGTACTGCACTAAATCTGGGATTCCCGTTGCCAAAAATATGCAAACTTGGATCCGTCAGAAAATCTGAAAAATAGACTCTCGGCCGAATCCAGCAAATATATATAAGTCATATGGTAATTCACAAAAACAAGTCTCAAAACAGAATTGTATCTAGAAAACGTGTTCAGCCAGAAATCAGAAGTTTGTATTCATAAGCATGAAAACAACATAAAAACGTATTGATTAAATCCAAGAAAAATCTGAAATATTCTCTAGTATGTTTAGTAACAGAAAATAAAGTTTCAAAATTTTCCAACATATATAGAATAGTCAAGTAAAATCAGAAAGTAGCAAGATACAGAAAGTTTGTAAATCTGAAATAATAAACACAGTAGTACTAAAACAGCAATAGATTACAAAATATAAGCCGAAATCCAGATCCTTCAAAAGGGTGATAAAATAGATACAACAGGCTATAATTCATATTCACAAAGTTTTTATAAACAACAAATAGAAGCTGGTTGAAATTATGTTTCTTTACAGAACAGCACAAAAATTCTGCAATTATAGTAGTTGTTTGCAAGTATAGAATAGTTTATAAATGTCATTAATTAAATCCACAAAAATTAGGGATTAATACCAATCAGGTTTAGTTTTACTCAGCAAAATATTGGATTAAAATATTATCTTTAACATCAGTATAAAAATAAATAACCATACAAAATCCATATAAAACAGAATTTGAAATTTTCTACACATCTGTAGTAAAATAGCCATAAACCGCAACTCATAAATCGAAACGGAGATCTGTCATAAAATCTGGAAAGTAGACAGAATTCTCTAAAGTTCATATTCACAAATAATTTTCATATACTGACCTTAATAGGGTCTAAAATACTGAACAAAAACGGGATAACAATAATTACATAATTATTCTTCATGCATAAAATTCAACTCGAGTATATGAAACTCATCCAAATCATGACAAAGTGTGAAATAGGTTATACTAGATGTCCAAGAAATATGGTATAGGGTATTTAAGAGATCAACAACAGGGTATACTACTAATAACACGTCAAGCATGCCAGATTCTCACATCATATTAGGGTCCACGACCAACATACATATATGCAATAAGGATTAATTAGATATAAGTTAAATTTCATGTCGTGTGTGTAACTAGAGACGACTACGAACGGATCAACACATAGAGACAAGATATAACAGGAGTTTTGCACAAGAATTGTCTCCAGAACACAACTACACCACAAGCGGTATTTAGTACTTGTATTTGCAATAGAAATTAATACAAGTTACTTGCCTTGTAGTCGACGACAGGGACGGTGCAAAGAGCAAGAATAATGGGAGCAGATTTCCGGGCATGAACTCAACAAACGACCCACAAACGAACACACGAACTACGAGCACACGAGATCACACGCAAACAAAGCAACACTCGCACACAAGGGGCTGAGAGAGAGACCAGTCATGCACGAGGGAACTGCTGAATGGCGAGCGGCAAGGGGAGAACGACATCGGTAGCAACAATGGCTGTTATCAGTCAGAGAAAAGGGACACAACGCAAGAAGCGCGTTATGGCTATTGGTTGGTGTCGGGGGCTGCGGATGCTGTTGCGATTGCGAGTAGGAAGGGGAGGTGCAGGGGCATCTGGGTGGTGCATGTCGGTGGAGGAATCGGTGCCGAGTGGTGGATGCTACTTCTGCAATCAGGAGGGAGACAGTGCGACTGGGGGTTGCGATCTGGATGGAGGGCGCACAGGGGTTGTGCTCGGGAGGCGAGGTGCGGCACAGGTGGAGGGGCACCGGAGGCAGGGAGGATGAGGATCGGGATGGGGGATAAAGAGGAGGATCAGGAAGTGGGCTCGGGAGACGAGGTAGGCACACGGGAGAGAGTGAGGTAGGGGATGAACGGCTAGGGTTTGGTAGGGTGAACAAGAATATGCACAGGGGGTAGTTATATAGGTTAGTATAATTTGGGTTTAGATGTATATTGGGTTTCAGCCATCAATGGGTAGTAGAAGATCCAAAAGGGTTTAGGGTATCCAATAATAATGAGATGGGCACAAAGAAAATGATAATTAAAATAGGTCATGAACAAATTATAAAATAGGGCTCAAACTAATAGCTCGAACAATCAGAGACGAACAATAGTAGACAATAGAATCAAGAACTCAAATAAGAAGGCGATAAATCAAATAAATAAATATATATTGCAAAAGAAGATCCAATACACGGTTCAAAAGAGATACAATATGAATAAAAGAAAAATACATCCAAAAATATAGAAAGCGGAAAACAGGAGTTACAGTTACTATTCCTTGATACTGTTCCATCAACTGCATATGTATGATTCATTGTAATAAATGAATGACAAGTCGGAATAATAAGGGTAAGACCTAGTAGTGGAAGATATAGGAGATTGTACTTGGAAGGGACATGTGTCCCCATGATGGTGATACATGATTACAAGTTATATGGAACTAAGCGTCACAAAGAACTAAGTGACACGTCATGGATGGCGGGGGACACCTCTAGAATCCATTACCCGATTACATGCAACTAAGTGCCACGTAGAACTAAGTGCCACGTCGTGGGATGACGGGGGCCACCTCTAGAATCCACCACTTGACTGTATGATTCATGTTTACATGAGTTCCTGAGTACATGACTCTGTATAATTCACCATTAAAGTCTAACGCCAACTTGATTGTATGCACCCGAACCTGTGGTATGGGATACAAGATTGCGTGTATTAAGTAGGACTGATAAAAGACTAATAGACATAAGAATAACACTGAGCATCGACACTTGCATTTTTAATCATTGAATATTGTTTATCGACCATTGATTATTGAATATTGTTCATCGATAATTGATTATTGGATATTGAGTACTGATCACAACTTATTGAATATTGGTTACCGATCATTGCATTATTGTTTACTGTTTATCGGTCATTGCATTATCGACTATTGTTTACCGACCGTTGCTCGCTCGTCTATTGTTATTGACCCTAATATTGTTCCAGTTTCTTGTACTTATTATATAGTCCTTTATTTCTTTCATTGCTTGCCACTACTTGCAGACCGTAGCTTGATCTAATAGGTTCTCTTCCTCTTTTTTTTGAGTTATTGTTTATACATGTACTGATGATGGGTTACTGAAGGATCTTGACGTACTGTCATTGTATTGCATATTCTCGGGTTTATTGTAAGTTCTTGTATCTCAGATATTAGTTATTCATGCTATTATTGTTTATTTGATTATTATTATTGTATCGTTGAGCCTACTGGTATTATACAGCTTATGGATGATATGAGTTGACATACTTATATCATCTGCTAGGCCTCAGTTATGTACCTGTATTTCTGTATAACGGGAAGCGGGGCTTGACACTTAAGTAAGCCCGAGCCAGGAGAGGTTCTCTACTTTTGTCTGGCCTCTTTTGATCAGTCCCTCAATGTTGTACTGGTAAGGGAAGAGGATATGATCCAAAAGCCAATTCACTATGTGAGCAAAGTCCTTCACTATGCCTAGCTCCGTTATTCCAAAATGGAGAAGATGGTCTATGCTCTTGTAAGCTTCTCACCACTTCCAAGCTCATTTCATCTCCGGCCTCACCGACTAGTCTCTCAAGCAAGTACTCTATAAGCCGGAGAACTTTGGGAGACTCAAGAAATCATCCATCGAGTTGAGCCAACACAACATCAGCTATTGATAGACGAATACTATCAAAGCTCAACTGTAACCCCTGTGACTCATTTTTGTATTTCATTTGTATTTAATTAAATTCCTTGTTATTTTATTTTATTTCTGATTATATCTCTTTTCGTCCCTTTTGAATTGTATGTTGTTGTTCTTCTTATAATTCATTTCTTGCTTTGATTCAGTCCTTAATTCTTTATTTGATTGATCTACATGTTGTTCTTGTCCTTGTGTTTTGTCTAAACCTAATTCATGGCCTATTTGTACCATATTGGACTCTTTTCTTTCGATTGGATACAACCCAATTAACCAAAACCAGCATTGACTCTATATAACCCCACTAAACACCCTAACCCTAATTACCAAACCTTAATCATCTCTCTCCCTAACAGTCATCACCCTACCCTATCTGCCGATCTCCCCTCTACTGTACCCCCCTGTCGCCAGTCGCCCACCTCCTTGCCAGCAGCCTCTTCTCATCGTCATCCCGAACCCTGTGCTCCCCTCAACACCTCGACACCCTGCTCCTCTCCGTTGTCCTTGCCTCATCCCCGTCCCCGTCTTCTTCTTCGTCTGTTGTTGCTGTCGCTGTGGTCGACCGTTGTCCCTAGTGTCGCCACCGCCCAAGCAGTCCTTGTCCCCGCTCGAGCCCGCAGCACCGCGATCCTCCCTCATGTCGTCGCTGCCATCGATGCCCTGTAGCCTCGCCGCCATGCTTCTATCATTGCCTTACTGTGCCGTGCCACTATCGACCCCCCTTACTGTCGACGTCTTGCTGTTGCTGTCGTGTGTGCGTGTGAGACACGTGCTCCACTCGTATTTCGATTGGTGTTGGTTCTTGCTCTTGTTCGTGCTGTCTCTTGTTCGTGTATTGTGTTTGTTGTTTGGGATCCGTTCCCGTTATTCTTTCTTCATCTTTATCTTCGTTGTTGTTTTCAGGCAAGTAGCTTGTATGTAATTTTTTTTCATACAAGTTAAATACCATAAGTAGTCTTGCATGCATTTGTTTTGTACCCTCATGATGATCATGTATATTTGTTAGTTGATTCGTTCCTTCATTTCTTGATCATGAGTATTTCACAGTATTTATCACCCGTTGCATGAAAAACAAATTAGTTTAGATGGATCTTGATTGTATGCTTGTTTGTGACACACTGTATGTTATAGATAATTTGTACTTGGATGCTTGTTAGGTATATTATCTCATTTTAAACTGTTGATAGACATGCTATGATGATTTGAGTAACCTATATACATTGCTTTGTATAACATCTTAGGTTGGATTGCTTGTAACTAAACTATTTGATGAATTGCGGAAAAGAACTTTTGTTTTTACTACTGCCCTATTTTGTATAGTAATTTCGACCCTGTTAACATCAGTAAAATAAATAAATTTGTGAACATAATTTGTAAGATTTGTTTTATAGTTTTCAGAACTTTAGACGGATCTAAATTTTGATTTTTGATGCAAGAGTTATTGCTGTTTTACTACAGTCATATCGTATATTCCAGATTCTGAACTATGTGATTGCTGTATGAATTATTATTTTAAAACTGATATTAAAAGTAGAATTTGAACACTATATTTTGCTGGGTATGTTTAGATATGACTGGGATCAATTCCTAATTTTTGTGGAATTAATTAATGACTTTTGTATCTCATTTCATACTTAGGAAACCAATCGATATATTTCCAAACTGCATGCTGTTCAGTAAAGAATTACGTTTCCAACCTGACTCTATTCATTTTTGAAGAAAAATTTGTGAATATGAATTGTATCATGATTTATCTATTTTATCACCCTTTTGACAGATATGAATTTTGAATTGTATTTTGTGAATTATCTCTGTTTTGGTACTGCTGTGTCTGAACTTTCAGAATTGAAATTTTGTTGCATTACTCTGTTTTCCCAATTATATTGGCTATACTCTCTGTAATATAATTTCATGATATTTTATATGTTGAGACTAGATATGCTAGAGAATATCCCAGATTTTTCTCAGATTTGATTATGATGTTTCAAAACCCTTTCCATACTTATAAACAAGATTTTGTATTTTCTGGGTGAACATAAATTCTGTATTAACCGTTGTTTTCAACCCTGTTTCTGTTCCTGATGTATGACTTGTATATATGCGCTGGATTTGGAAGAGAGTCTAGTTTTCAAATTTTTTGATCGATCTAGATTTGCAGTTCTGTAGCAACGGGAATCTCAAATTTGGTACAGTAGTGTCTTGCTGTCCAAAACTGGAAGTTTCGTTGTTTTGTCGCCCGTTTGTGTTCCTATTCCTCTTAGACTTGTCCTTTGTTCTTACGATGTCTTTAGCCCTGTTTGTGTTTATTCACACCTGTTTAATAATAGTGAAAACTAATCAAGCGTGGATTTTAAGGGAAAGATCTAGTAGTGGACAATACAGAAATGTGTATTCAGACGGGAACTCGTTTCCCCACTGTTTACTATGGTACCCACTATTTTCTCTGGATTTATGAGGGCATGATCCATGACACCGTTATTGTTTGCTATTACTGTTACTGTTACTTTTTGTCTGAATATACGGCCCTATTGGTTCTACTACGAACTCTTAAAACGAAATTGTTTGATGTAGCAACCATATGGTATAATTTCGGACGCTTGAAGTGCTACCTAGATAGTAATGAACATTAGACAAAAGAATAACTGTTTCGTTGTCACATCCTGTTACTGTTACTATTATCCTGTTACTGTTACTGTTGACTTCACCGTTACTGTTACTATTATACTTTTTACTGTTTACCCACTGTTTACTGTTATCTGCAGACAGTCATCTTTTGTTGCTTTTCCCCATGTCAGTACTTCTTGTTTTTGTTTCATTTTTCCTTTTCCTTTTCCTGCTTGTACTACTTGCGGCCCGGAACTTACAACTAACGCGCATCATGTTTTCCTATCTTCCCATTTTCCTTAAAATGTTATATGAGCAGGTTTTAGTGATCGCTTGCCTACTGGATTTATTGAGCAAAAGTTTTGAGCTGCATATTGGAAAATCTTGCTTAATGTTTGGTTTTGAATTATCATATTCATATTTCTGTATTGAGACTTGTATTTGGGCTTGTAGTCCCAGAATATTGTTTTGTTTCAGATCTCTTATTTGTTTAGAATATTCATTATTGTTGCAAATGAATACTGTTGATTTATAATTGTTTATGCAAGCTTGGTTGAGTATATTGTTATATTTACTGTAGTGCTGAGAGTGCTGAGTCAAGTAGATCCGTACAGCTTATGGATGGTGAAAACTATCCGTTGGGCTTAGTTACGTTCCATATTCCGTATTCCTTTTGGGAAGCGAGACATGACACCAACCCTTGGAAGAATACATAGTTGAAATTGCTATTCCTTACCATCCCGAAACCTCCCCCCCCGAGGAAGCCAAGGACCACCCAAGTTTGGAACGTCTACGATGATGGTTCCTCCTGCCTCGAATGGTACGGGGCCTAAGTTATCTTGCTCGGACCTGATGAGTTCACTCTCCTGTATTCGCTATGCCTCAACTTCCCAGCCTCCAACAATGAAGCCAAATATGAGGCATTGATTGCCATTATCCTCCTAGCTCGTAAGGAGGGGGAATGAAGGGTTAGGGTATTCAGCGACTTTCAGCTTGTAGTGAACCAAATCTAAGGAGACTATGAGGCCATAGACGACTAGATGGTCAATTAACTAGCTTGTGTAAAAAAAATTTTAGTTTCTTTTAAGTTAGCCCAAGTCACTTTCATTCCTCACGAGCAAAATGAACAAGCGGATGCCCACTCTAAGCTAGCCTCCCCTTCTTTCAATGGGCTCGACTACACAGTGCTCACTGAAATCCTACTCAAGCCAAGCATTGGAGAGGGAGCCTTAGAGCTCATGTTAGTACTCTCCAAACACCAAAATATTATTGGATGAAACCCTTGATTAACTTCCTTGACAATGGCATCCTCCCAACGAATCCCAAAGAAGCAAGATAGATCAGGGTGAGAGCATAAAGATATACACTTGTTTAGGGGATTCTCTACAAGCGTACCTACATGCTGGTAGATAACATGCCTTACTTGCGATGACTTTCCACGATGAGGTAAAATATGCCCTAAGAGAGGTACATGAAGGAATCAGTGGTAGACACCAGGGAGGAAGGTCCCTGCACAAAAAATTCTCAACCACATATATTATTAGCCCACACTCCTTAATGATGATCAAAAGTACGTCAACCAATGTAACCCTAGCTAGAAGTACTTCTCCATCAAGTGGGTGCCCCAAGCCAACCAGTCAAGTCATATTCCCTTTGCCATGTGGGGAATGGACTTACTCGGAACGTCCCCCCTCCTACAGGAAAAATTAACTTCATCATGGTATTCATCGATTACTTTACAAAGTGGATCTAGGCGGAATGACTAGCTTCCATCATCGAGTACAAAATTCATCAATTCTTCTGGAAGAACATCATGTGCTAGTTAGGGATCCCCCGAATCCTCATCACCGACAATGAAACAAAATTCATGTGCAAGGTATTCCATAAGTTTTGCATTGATCTGGAGATTGAAAAACACTTCTCCTCTACCTGACACCCCTAAACTAGTGGCAAGGCCGATAATGCCAATCGACAGATTCTTGATGGCCTCAAGAAGGGTTTAAACAAAGCCCCCAAGGGACAATGGGTCGAAGAGCTCCCAAGTGTAATTTAGTCATGTAAGACCTTAAAGAGAACCCCAATGGGAGAGCCCCGGTTTAACCTCACTTTTGGCTCTGAAGCATTGATTCACTTTGAGGTTCAACTTCCTTCCCCCAGCCTTCTCTCTTTCAATGAAGACAAGAACTCGAAAGATCTTCAAGGAAACCTCAATCTCATTGAAGAAGTTCGTAAGAAATTCTCCCTACGATGACGCAACTATCAGCAATGGGTGGGAAGTACTACAACAAGAAGGTTCACCCAACCAACCTCAAAATTAGGGAACTTGTCCTCCAGAAGCTCGAAATCTCCATGTAACGCCTTGAATTCCAAATGCAAGTAATTCGTAGCAAATACAGTATCTTTTACTTCAATTCGTACAAATTTACAAGGAATTTAAAACTTTCTTATTACACAATGTCTATTACAAAAATACACAGCGGAAGTTATAACAAAATATACAACTTTAATATTCAATAACTTTAATCTGAAAGTAATCATCAGTATCAATTCATCTTTATGTCTTTTGCGAATCTAAGTCCTGCACTGAAAAACTGTGGGCACGTCAGTTGCATATAACTGACGCAATGTTATAATACAGTGATTCTCTTACTTTAGCAAACACAAACTTGAATGCACAATAAAGTGTAAAAAGTGACTATCCTAAACATTTCAATGTATGATATGAACTTAATGCCTAATGCATACATTACACTGCGATGTACTAATGCATACTTGTTCGTATTCTATGCATCTCATACTACATAGGTCCGAGGGCAAGCCCATATCGGACTCCTCATTATATGGTTTAATCCCTTGCTATAAAATCCTACTACGTTGACAAATGCAAGGTTTAGATATCCTGTGAGTATCTAGTATCACCCCGATAATTCTTGAGAATCGCTCTCCCACCGCAAGTTGTAACCCCGATAATTCTGGAGGCGAAACCCACACCGCGAGCTATGACCCGGATAATTCTTGAGAGTCGTTCTCCCACCCGAGTAATTTTCGAACATCACGCCTCACACCCTGATAATTCTGGAGACGAAACCAACACCGCAAGTCATAGGTACCTCATCACACAAATACCCCATGAGCATCGCCTCGATCCCGATAATTCTGAAGAAATATCTCCCACTGCGAGTGATTTTGGACATCATGCCTCACACCCTGATAATTCTGAAGATAATCTCCCACTGCGAATCACATAAGGCACTCATACTCATGTTTGCCCATACTTCATCACATCTCCCCCTGGTGCATGTCCTTATGTTTAATTTATAATCAGCACAACCTAGAGCTAGCTTATCCTACCATACCAACACATGGAGAAATATTAGCCCACATTGGCTACTTCTCAAATTGTATTTATCATAACTTGCCGGTTTCTACGGGTCTCACTCAGCCTCTACATTCCAACAATCATCTCACTAAAGAGATCAATTATGTTATATCCAACCTCAACATAATTATCTCATTCATTAACCATCATTTCTTCTCTATCCCCTTTCTTTATGTTTATAGATCATGAAGTATTCAACATCCTATAACAACATTGAATAACAATTTATCAAATCAAATTCTTGTAGACAATTTCTTAGTTAACAAAGCAAACCGTTCACTTTAATAATATTCAACACTCTTCCAATTAATAGAACATTCTTCATGTTTGTCTATACTTCAATTATATTTCTCAATACAAAGTTCTTTAAGATTAAATCACCGTTTCTTACTACAAAGATTCTTTAAGATTAATCACTAGAAATTCCTTATTTCCTCATTATAATTATGCTTTGATTTTATTATGAACCAACTCTTAAAATCTTTAATCATGTACACTTTCTTATAAAACTTGGATTCAAAAACTCATCTAATACATGAATATGACTTTTAAGTTCTCAAAATATTTCTTAGAATAATGTGAAATAATTTCCAAGTTTATAATAATATCCTATAATATTTCTATGAAGTTTCCCAATTTTTAAAACTTGAAAAAATCTCAAAAAATAAAATAAACCCCAAATGTAGACACCCGAATTCGAACACGAGACCAGTAGCGAGTCAACCGCAAGCCCCAACCATCAGACCAACTCACGTTGGGGAAAGAAAGACTCTTCGGTTCTTTTTATACTTCATCAACTGTTATTCTATAAAATCAAATTTAAAAAGAAAAGGGCATCTCAAGATTCGAACCCAAGCACAGCTAGAGGACGTCGAACACCCCCACACTCACACACTAACCAAGAAGCCAAACATCAATTCTGATAATATATGGGTTTAAATTCTTTTAACCCAACTTGCTATTTCCATCTCATTTTTAACTCAATCGTTTATTTCTTAATTCTATTCTTTTCTCTTAATTTAATTTTTTATAAAATACATTCCTAGATTTCCAAAAATGATCTCACTAATATTATCCAAATTAGAGTGAAATTATACACAAATATTGTAAATAGTATTTTTTGAGAATCTTCATAAACATATACTTTTATTAATAATCAAGAGTACATTTTTATAACCACTAACATGAACATATTTTCTTTTAGCAATTGTATGGAGAATTCTCATCTCCCTATTTAATTATAATCCTCCTCAATATTTACACAATTTCTTATGCATAAGTTAACAACTTTTTGTATATATATACACACTTCATATAATCTAATCATGGCATACTATTATGTGCCTAACAATACTATAGCATACTCTAAATAGAATTTTAATTTGATAACATAAAAATTCTATATTGAAACTTTCAACTAGCATGCATTATCTCTCATATTTCATTATTACGAAAAATTCTAGATAACAACACAACATGCATTACAAAAATAACTCAAGAACTCATAACAATTGTCCATTTCAAGCATAAACTACATAGGCATGCATTCTACAACAATTTAGAAAGTAAAAGAAAAACCAACCTATTAGAAGATCTTAATTTCTCCGTAGCAAATGAACTTTGAGAAGCATCCAAGCCCCTCCTTGAAATTCGCGCACAAAGGGAGAAAAAGGAAACCCCCAGCAAAGCATTTCGGCACCAATAACAAACATAATTTCAATTTTTTTCTTTTGTTGATGAAGGCCAAAAGGAAAGGTTGGCTTTATAAAGGAAAATTAATTAACTAATAGAAGTTAATTTAACTAACCCCACTAATCCTAATTAACTATCCACTAACCCTCTTACTCCACTCACCTTCTCTCCAAGCATTTCCGGCCACTCCCTTTAATGCACAAGCACGTGCACGTGCACCCTACGTGCACACTCCTTTTCATTCTATTATTAATTGTTATTAAATTAAATGTAGGTGTATGTTACATGACAAGTGTACTAGACTTTAAAATGTTTATTTAAATGTAGAATTAATCATGGGCTACAATTTGTAATTAATTTTTAGTGGGCTTCAAAATAGATTTAGGCCTAATGGGTTTAACTAAAACTAAATTATACAATTGTGACAAAAATGAGAAGAAAAGAAATGTTCATGACTCTAAAAAAAATAGGAAAATGAAAATGTGCATAATTTTTTGCGTACAATGCACGTATCACTACAAAATAAATTTGAAAGAAAGAAAAGTAGTCAAAATACAAAATACTTAGAACAATAATGTTACGGACATTTCACATAACGAAAAACATACATGTTCGACACGTGTATTTAAAGTACGTGTAATGAACGTAAACACACAGAGATTAAATTAAATGTTTGAGTTGGCTCAAAATAGGATAAAAAAATTAATTTTGAGGAAATGGAAAACATATAAATAATCGGAATATGAGATGCATATGGTATTTATATAAAAATACTTTTGAATATTACTCGTAACAGTACAAAATACATATGCGTAACACTCAAGGGGCAAAATTGTCATAACTCAATTTTCCAGAGTGTTACACTCCATACTGTGCAATACAGGGAAGCTTTTTTTAAATTGGAAAGGACTGTACAAGGTCTCCCAAGTCGTCCGCTCCTGGGGCTTACCGACTTGAAGACCTGGGTGGGGGGGGGGAGAAGATATTAAGGACCTGGATTGTTGAACACTTAATGAAGTACAACATGGACTCTTTATGCCCTGCACTGGTAGTAAGTTTCCAATTTGTAATGATGCCGACTCTTATAATAGCCAGAGCATGTAAATATAGCCACTTAAGTTTATTTTTTCAAAGAATTATGTTGCGTTGGGTTTGGGGTTATAAATCAGTTTTCGGTAATTCAATAGAGAACATAAGGTAAATTGTGTTTGGATACAAATTTTTGCAAATGTCATTTTAAAAATTTACACTTAATATTTATGTTTAAAATGGGTTTTTTGAAAATAGCTAAGTCCTCTAATCTTAGATTAGTTTTCTCATTCCCAACCAATACACACACACACACTTTATTTTTGAGAAAGCTATTTTATGAAAGCTGCAAAGAGTGCGTTTGTTTTAGTATTCAGAATTTCATTTTCAGAAAACTCTATTCTGAGTTGGCGTTTGTTTTAAGTGTTTTTCCCAAACAATATTCAGAATACTCATACCCCCTATTTTCCAAAACACCTCCTTTACTCTCTTCTCACAGCAACTACAAAGCAAGAGAGCAGCAATGGCAGCCATGGACTTCGGTGGCGTCGCTGGCCGACGCTGGCGCCGACGGCGGGAGGTGGCGCGAACGGGAACGACGACGACTGGATCGGGAAGACGGCTAAGGGTTTCGATCTGGCGGAGCTCGACGATTCTGTGGTCTTCGATCGATTTCAGGAGCAGCCAAGGGGGTTCGGGGTTCGGAGGTCGACGGGGGCTGACGCAGGGGAAGGCGACGCTGGAGGGGAGTCGCCGGAGGGGTGGGAGAAGGCAGTGGGAGGGAGAAGCAGTAATGGGCTTGGGGGGTTTGGCTGTCGATCGAAACGGAAGAGGAGAAGGGGGTCTTGGGTTCTGGGCGACAAGGTAGGGGACGATGCTGGTGGCGCACGACGGGGGAGTGCATCGAAGGGGTCGCCGGAGGTGGGGGCTAGCCGAGGAAGAAGGATGAACATAAGATGGGTTTGAAGGTTTTTGTGATGGTGAGAACGAGGGAAGGAGTGTACGGGGATGGCGTTTGGGTTCGTGGGTGTCGGGGGAAGACGACGGGGAGTCGTCGACGGGGCGGTCGGCCCAAGGGGGGTGGCCGGAGTGGCCGGGGAAGATGATCGGAAGGTTGGGGATTTGGGTTCTGAACGGGGAGAGAGAAAGAGGAGAGAGAGGGGGCATCTCACAATAAAAACATCATATTTTATCTCACATGCAATCTTCTATCCGACTACTGCTACTACTTGCTCTCACATGCAATCTCAACAAAACAAACTAAAAAATACTCCTTATTTAAGACTGAAGAACTGCAATTACCAAAAGAGGCAACGATAACAGCAAAACATTGATCCAAAACTTGACAAATGATACATGAACTGCGATTTGTTGCTTCACAAAACCTCACTGAATCTATATTATGTACATACAAGATTTTGAAACATATTTTGTACTCTAACGTGAAGAATCAACCGTGGAGATGATGGCGTCTGATTTTTGCTCGGTTCACATGCTGCTCAGGTTTCTTATTCTCATACTTGTACAACAATGCAATCTGACTGCAACAATTAAAAAAATATCAGCAAATGATAAATGCAAATTGATATTCAAAATTGTCAGAAATATAACAGAACAGCTTTTAAGCTCTCTTTTTCAGGAAAACAGCTTTCAGATAACAGTTTTCAGCTAAAAATATAACCGAACAGCTTTTAAACTCTCTTTTTCAGAAAAACAGCTTTCAGAATACAGTTTTCAGCTAGAAATATAACCGAACAGCTTTTAAACTCTCTTTTTCAGAAAAACAGCTTTCAGATAACAGTTTTCAGCTAGAAATATAACCGAACAGCTTTTAAACACTCTTTTCCAGAAAAACAGCTTTCAGAATACAGTTTTCAGTTAGAAATATAACCGAACAGCTTTTAAACTCCCTTTTTCAGAAAAACAGCTTTCAGATAACAGTTTTCAGCAAGAAATATAACCGAACAGCTTTTGAACTCGTTTTTTCAGAAAAACAGCTTTCAGATAACAGTTTTCAGCAAGAAATATAACCGAACAGCTTTTAAACTCGCTTTTTCAGAAAAACAGCTTTCAGATAATAGTTTTCAGCTAGAAATATAACCGAACAGCTTTTGAACTCGTTTTTTCAGAAAAACAGCTTTCAGATAACAGTTTTCAGCAAGAAATATAACCGAACAGCTTTTAAACTCTCTTTTTCAGAAAAACAGCTTTCAGATAACAGTTTTCAGCAAGAAATCTAACCGAACAGCTTTTAAACTCGTTTTTTCAGAAAAACAGCTTTCAGATAACAGTTTTCAGCAAGAAATATAACAGAACAGCTTTTGAACTCGTTTTTTCAGAAAAACAGCTTTCAGATAACAGTTTTCAGCTAGAAATATAACAGAACAGCTTCTAAACTCTCTTTTTCAGATAAACAGCTTTCAGAATACAGTTTTCAGAAAATAATATAAACAAACAGCTTTTAAACTCATTTTCATAATAACTCTATTCAGAATACAGTTTTCAGAAAACTCTATTCAGAAAACTCTTTTCTAAATATCAAAAAAAACGCACTCAAAATATTTTTTGTTTTTGCGAAGATTAGGTTTGAGGTTATTAGAAGAATTTTTTACGAAAGAAGAGTGTGTTCCTTCTTTGATCTTCCCAAGAACCACGCCTTTTACCTTACATGGATAACATAGAGAACATATTTGGAACTGGATATTATTCGTAGTAATGATCTAGTGAATTATTCATGATTGGTCATGTCTAACTAGAATAGAAATCGTTCTTTTATCACTTAGGAGCCGTGCGAGATGAAAGTCTCCTGCACGGTTTTGAATGAGAGAAAGAGGTGAGGAATCCTCTTTTCGACTTTGACTCTCCCACTCCAGTCGTTGATTTTCTTTCTGTTACTTCGAATGAGATATTTTTATTTAGAATTTGATAATTTGGATTTCTAATTCTAATTCTAATATATATATATATATATATATATATATACACACACACACACACACACACACACACTTCATTTTTGAACAAGCTATTTTATGAAAGTTGTTTACCAAAATATATCCTGTATTCGAAAATCACAAAAAAACAACTTTATAATTTTTTTTCAAAAACAATGTTTAACATGGATTTTCAAAACAACAAACCATACACACCCATAGCATATTCTTTCGCAAAATTCTTATACAACTCTCTCAATGTAAACAATGAGTTAGATGTAGCTCTCCTCCCATGCTGCACCAACAACTCGTTAACTTCCCAAACAGTAAGTTCAGAGTCCAGACTTGTGGCTTGAAGTTGCTCCAGCAACTCACTAATAAGCAAGTTCAGAGTTGGGCTCACCACTCAAAAATGCTCCCACAACTTGTTGACCTCCAAAAAACAAGTTCGGAGCCAAACTCGTGGCTCAGAGTCGCTCTCACAACTCGCAAATAGGCAAGTTCAGAGCCCGACTCACTACTCAAACTGCTCGAACAACTCGTTAAAATCTTTAAACAACAGGTTCAGTGTCCAAACTCATGACTCGATGTCGCTGCCACAACTTGCATGCATTCAAGTTTGGATCATGACTCATCGCTCGAAACTACTCTTGCAACCGGTTGACTTGCAAGACAAGAAAGTTCAAAGTTTAGCCCCCCCCCCCCCACCCCCCAAAGGCTACACCCAAAGTTTGCTATATTAAAACAGGTCGAGACCAGAGTTATGCTCTATCCTAAAGCTGCACCCACGGCTCGAGAATTTTAGACAAAAGGCAGCAACGCAAAGAAGGCAAGATACAATACGTGAACACCTGGAAGAATTTATGTTTTCATGATAACATCTTATTACGAAGGTTCAAGAGTAGAAGTGAAACCCTTTGTCCCCCCTAGTATAAGCCTAAAGTCTAAAGTACATGGATTTCCTTACCACTCCAATCACTTCCGACAGTAGGGAAGAAGAGCGCTTCAGTATAGAGACATGGTCCGCTCATGACGTTTCCTAACTGTTGAAGAACCACATCGTCCATCCGATCCACCCAGATAGGTGCCAACCCTGCAAATTTGGTCTTCGCCTCATGACCACGAGCTTCCCCAGCCTTCTTGCTAACAGTCGTGCTTGAAGTCCCAACCACTCCACTTTGAGCAGCCTCAGAATTCCTCTGAGTCACCTGAGCATCCGAGGTTATTCCTCTAGACATCGCTTCCGGGTAGGAGGAGGAATACTTTGTGTCTGGAACCCTCTGAGTTTTGCTTATTAGTGGTAGATTTGCAAATTCTTCTCGAAAATCAACTCCCTGGGTTGAACCTCGTCACCAGGAATTCGTTCCTCGGGATCCTTTGCTTCGATGCAAAGGATCATTTCGAACCATGGAGATAAGCCTCCCTTTGACAGGCAAACTCCAAATCTTTCTCGACTTGAACTACCTTCTAATTAGCAAGCTCTAGCTCCTTCCTATGTGACTTCTCACGTAAACAGACAAGTCCCAACTCCGTCACACTCAACTTGTTGCGAAGACTGGCAATCTCGACGTCCCGAGTGTTCCCCCCCATACGACCACCCCCCAACAAAGAACAGGAGGTTACTACAACAACTAGCAAGACACAGCTCCAATAACAAGAAAGTTCAAAAGCCATGTCCAAAATTCTCACTCACGAAGGAGACACAAGCATTGGACACTGAAAAGCATTTTTCATTCATCTTAGATAAAAAGAACATCAAGCGATGGCCAGTCTACTGTTAGGCATATTTACAAAGACAAACTGAACAAAATTTAGATCGAGGGGAAGAGGTCAGGGATCCACCTCAGTCGATGGAGCCACATGAGAGTAGGACCCGACCACTTCCTTTCCCTTCCCTCTCAAGTTTCCCTCTGGGCTCTCACATCCTTGACTATTGGCTCCTCCCGAGCCATCTCCTCCTCATCTCCCTCCTCCTCCTCCTCGCTCTTCGACTCCTCCACTACCAGCTCCTCTCCCAGCTTCAGCAGTAGGGAGTACCCCTTCCCATCGAAATGGGGAATGCACTCGATGATGTCCTTGATGGCCTTGGTGTAAGCTTCTTCATGTTGGTGTAGAGATGCTCCTTTGCTTCAGCTCTCACCCAAGCCACCATATCCTCCTTCGCTTTGCTATATCTTCTCTCTCCCTCTTCTGCTCAGCCTCGAGCTGAGCAATTCGGGTGACGAGGGTCTCCTCCGGAAGCTCTGCCGCCTCCAAAGCCTTTATGGACCTCGTCCTCTACGACTTGGCCTTGCCGTTTGCCGCCTTCCAGACCTTCTCCTCTTCCACCTCTGGTTCAACATGGTGCTAAAGTGGTAGGTGATATGCAAAAAAGAAAGAGCTTTGGGACTTAAAGATATATACAAGAAGCAAAAACTACGAAAAAAAGCATCATACGCACTGACATGGTGGCTCGGAAGACCTCCATAGAAGAGGTACTGATCATCTCTAAAGCCAACCTGCTCCTATCCATTGGGCTGGACAGATGCCAAATTGCCTCCATACAACTCGCTGAATTTTTTAGGAAGACATCGTGCAGCTTAATCCCCCACTTCGGCATGTAGAACAATGTATGTTCATCGGTGAGGATCGCATTGGCCTCGACGATCACTGGGGGATGATAACCTGTAAGAACAACAACTAAGGAGAGATTTCCCATGCAGGACTTGTCGACGCAGCTGGAGGCGAGCCTAGAGCCACTAAGGTAGAAGTTGAGGGGCTCCTGGAAGCCTTCACAGACCCTGGCTTTCTCTATGTCATCTTCCTCTTCATGACATCAGGTGCCTTGTTGCTAAGCCCGACACGGTCGCCATGATCACATTGAAGTCCATACCCTCTGCTTCTGCAAAAATGAAACAAGAGAGGATTTGAGAACATGATAAGCATAGGAAAGAAAGGATGACCAAGAATTTAGCGAAGTAAAACAAAATAGAAATAAATCGTGTTAGGGTCTATAGAAGACCTCCTCCGTAATCTCCTTCCACTTCAACGGCTAGCGCTTGAGAAGGATATCACACAAAGTTTTCTCTTTGGCACTCAACACCGGCTAGGCCTTCACTCTCTTGGGAACATCTTCTTGCCACTTGGTGGGAATTCCCCACAGCTCAATATTATGGACCAGGAAGAACTTGTCCTTCCAGAATGTAATCAAGTCAGGATTCTCGATCATTTTCACACCTGGGAGAGGGGAGAGATAGAACCGATGCCTACATTGTTTTTTTTGTGGAGCTTGAAGAGCACTCTCCACACACTTAGGTTTGGCTCAAGGAGCTTGAAGAGAACTCTCCACACCCTAGCATTGTAAGATGAAGCCAGTCACATGCCGCCACATGTTTTGCATGAATTGAATAGGACTAAGGGTGTAACAGTTCATGGTGGCCCTCACAAATGGGTGCAAATGAAGATGAAGCCTGACATTAAAGGAATCATAGGGAAGGGCGCAAAATTCCTTCAGAATCACTGAACAAGCCGTAAAGCCGGGGCCAAGAAGAAATAGATCGAACTCGAGGGGGGTTCCTGAAGAAATCTCTAATCCACATGAGATCTTATCTCGTTAAGATAGATGTGACCATATCGGCTTCAGTGGTCTCACAATAGTTGAGCTCTTCATACCGCATCCCTTAAAATCCCTCAAATCCTCGGGATATTGGCGGACTCTCATAAGACCAGAAAGAGTGGAGAGGATTCTCCCAAAATCAACTGGTGTTCTATCCCTCTGAAGAATTGTCTCCACTACAACTAAAAAAGACCCAGCTGCCCCCTTCCAATTGTTTTTTTTGTGGTTCGAGAAAGAGGAGCTTCTTCTATTGCACGGCCCGAAGCAGAGGTGCGTCACTCAAAAAGATCCTAGACATCCTTAATAATAATCAGTTCAAGTTACCTTACTCTGATTTGACAATGGTAGTTGAGCAACTGAGCTTCGCTGGAAAACTCCTAAAAATCTGGAATGAGGAGATTTGAGAGAGGGAAAAGAGAGATAGTTGGAGAAAATAAAGAAAAATCTTTTTGTTTACCTTTGAGCCTTAGAGCATAGAATGAATGGGATCTCACAGTCTGAACATGTGTCCGGGGTTTACTTAAAGGAGAGGAGAACCCTTAACAGTTGGGCTCTTGTTTGTTGGGCCCTCAACGGTCAAAAAAAGCCCAACGATCAGAAAAGCCCAACGGTAAAAAAAGAAAAAAAGGGTTCCACATCAGAACAAGTCATGTTGAGTTGGTACCACCTTGACGACATGCCAGATCCCCGCCAAACTCAATGCCACGTTAGCACCACTTCAACGCCACATCAGCGCCACCTTATCGCCACGTCAACACCATCTCTTCGACACATAAGCACCATACAAATTGGCACCGAGCCGCTCGATCACACCGAGGAGTCGATCCGACCTGATCGACAAAAACATCTATTTCTAACTGTTGGATCACCTCAAATCTGGTGCAAATCGATTGTAGCTGTTGGATTCACTCCAAAATCTGCCATTGGCCACTTTGGGAAGAAAATGAAAAAAATAATCTATGCTCACATTAGTTCCCCTGAGCTGCTTAATCACAACAAACAGAGCTTGGTCTGAGCAGCTCGGTGAAAACATTGCATCCCGATCACCCATTCTCCTCCCAATGCGCGCCCCACGCTCCCAGCCGCCATATCACCTCCCAATTCACACTCTGCTCATTGGGGCTACGCGAAAAAAGCACCTCGAGGAGCGTGTGTTCCCCATGCAGAGCGAAATCAATTTTTAATTTAAATTTTGGAAAAATTGATTAAAAATACTTTTAAAATAATTATAATTTTGGGAAATTGATTAGAAATTACAAAAAATGATTATGAATTTAGAAATTTGATTTAAAATTCCAAAAGTTAATTGTAAATTCGGGAAAATTAATTAAAAATTATGAAAAATAATTTAAAAAATCGAAAATTTAGTTTTAAATTCATAAAAATCAAAGAAAATCCAAAAAAATCCAGGAACACAATTACTGCCCCCATAAGCTCCAAACAAGGTTTTTAGCATCTCTAGTCGTCCCCGAAAATTACAAAGGCTTTCTAGACCATGATAAACTAGGCAAATTACTCCTCAAAGCCTGAGAAATCCAACCTTCAGGAGTGGGGGTCTTATGATGTGGGTAAAAATTGCAAAAAAATCAGGGTTGCGCGAATCTGCCACGAATCTTGAAGCTTTTAGGGGCAGAACGATAATTTTATAGCAGTTATAGACTTGAATGAACAACATAGGCCACTTATAGGCCCATCAACTCAACCAACCTAAAATTAGGGCTAATTTACTAGCCAACAAGAGGAGTTTGAGCTAATTAAAAGTAGTTAACCAAATCCTCTATTTTCAACAGATCTATCAAAAAACTCTATCTCGTAAACATGTGAATTAACAGTTAAATCCACAAAATTTCGTTTTAAGTCTATCGTTTGGAACTAACTCATTGGCTATAAACACTCTTCACCCCCTTCATAGTCAGGTAATCAATATTTTGCCACCAAAACTCATTTCTTTTTCTGAGCTACTGACTTGAGCGACGAAGGGTCTTTCGTCGGGGCTAACCTATGTGTTTTGGACTTTGTACAAGTTCGTTGGCGAATCAAATGGTTGATGAAAAGAGAAGATAAAAAATTAATGAAGCAAGAGAAACTTCGGAATATGCTAGAATCAGAAGGGAAACAACATGCAGATAGTGTTATGTTTTCTACATATTTTGTTGTGATTGGAATGTTTTGGTGAATTATAGTATTATATGTGTGTTTTATGGTGTGGTCATTTTGTAAAGGCACAACTAAGGAGGAATTTAGAACAGCTGTGTAGCGCCCCGATTTCCAACACTAGGAAACCCGAGACACGAGCCAAGATCTTTTCTTCAATTAGTCACAATACACAGAAAAACAGGAGAATTTAAAACTTTTTATTCAATACCCAATGTATTACAAGTCTGAACATTGTACAATTGCAATACATTACAATAGAGTTACAATATCACCTTTACATTTCCAAATATTACAACCTTCCACATCTTACATCAGAGTACAAGGAATGAAGAACAACACTTGGTAACTCTCACTTGAGTACTTCTCAACTAATAGATAATCAATACATATACTGCAGCGGAACTAAACATAACACTGACTCCTTGCTTTCCTTGCCTTGAGTCCTCCTGAATCTCGCCTTTGTACTTCGGCGATCCAGTACCTATGGAAGTGGGGATGTTAGTATTCACTGACGCTTATAGGCTGATCATATAGCAGCGAATCTCCCAAGCAATATACAAAATATAGCAATGGTGTTGGTGTAGTTTAAGTGTTCATGAGTGCTAGGACTAGAATCTAATGCGATATTTAAATAGAACTAGGATGCTCCCTATTCTAACGCCAGCGAGTCTCGGAAGCAACATACAGCCCATACTACATGCGACCCCATCTCAAGCCGTTTCTCCATATATAGGGATTTGAACCCGCGTTATGAACTTCTAATTGTACACAATCTGTTCCTGACACCTACACGTGACTAATGAGGTTGCATACGTGGTCAAGTCCCACTAATGCATTTCGCCAGTGGTGTCTATGTTCGCCACTGCGACCCGGCTAACCGGACCTCACTCAAAATAGACGAACCCAATGTATCGGGCGTCATTCCAAAATCAAACTATAGGGTCTCGCAAGCGCAGGGTAGCGCGAAGCCTACCCTGTGGCACCCTCTGGGGTCTCGCAAGCGCAGGACTGCACAATGCATCCTGTGGCACCCCTAGCCACGGCACTTCAGAAATTAACAGCGCGAGATACGCGACCCGTGTCCTCAACCTGTGAGACGGCACCGCACGTATCCCTTTGACGGGAAGGTACAACCCAATACACTACCTATGATTTGCCTCAAGGGACGATTTAGTGTAAGGGGCCCCCTACAACCGACTCCTCTCTCCCGGCAAAAGGGTTTAAGTAAAATGATCTTTGTAAGTCACTATCCTAATGATGTCCCTGACTCGAACAATCCTAGGGATGACAATATTATAAACACAACATGCTAGGCCTTTAAAGTAGACTTCGCAAGACAACTCTACTAGGCTGCTCAACCTAGACTTACCAGAATCCCTCAGGATCCGGTTCGTGGCTCATCGATCCAAGACTTTGGCCGTGCGAATATACATGCATGCCGCTACCCTAGACTTGGATTTCGTCTATACTCCGGTCCTCGATCAACCTACCCTGGTTAAGATTCGACGGTACACAAGGAGTGACTCCTCCACAGTTCCTTAGGGTGAGAAAACATATGTCTTGATGGTCGATAGCCCTTAGGGTGGTAATATCACCCTAGACGAGCACAACGAACTGTGTACTAGCTAACAAGCTATACACGAGTAACAAGCACATACGAGCCAATAAGCTACGTATGAAACAATAACTACCTACGAGCCAGGCGGGCCTCGTAGGAGATAACCACGTACATACCAGCCAAATAAGCCGCGTATGAGACCAACAGCTACGCACGGGCCGGTCGAGCCGCGTACGAGACAACAACCTACATACGAGCCAAGTAAGCTACGTATGAGACCCACAGCTACGTACGGGCCAGTCGAGCTACGTACGAGCACAACCATATGCAAACAACCATACAGGTAATCAATCTTAAAAGCAACCAAACGTGCTACTAGTAAACTTGATCTCCTATTATTAGAAGCAACAGAAGAGTCTACTAATAGTCTATGGTCGGTATTCTACTAAGGAAGAATCCGAAGGCGACATAACAGCCTTTATCGAACTAACTATCACTAGTGGTCTTCCCAATCCTTATTACTTCAACCTATAGCACCTTAAGTATGGCATACAATTGCAAGTATCTTTCTACGACAATCTAATCATATAACACAACCACTCACCATGATACTCCTAAGTATGAATATGATTAAGCTTGTGCTTACATCGAGCTTAAGCATGAAAATCACTACGACCTAGACATGAAGTCCACTATAGTCAAGCATAGGTTATAATTTGAGCATGAAAGCTTACTACTTATCATGACTAATCACCACAACCCAAGCATGGATATATAACTAGTATGAACATGCAACATTCCAAGGCATAGTAGGTATTCTAACACTAACCCTACAACATTCTAAGCATGTATTTGAACTTTAGCATGGTATAGAACATAAAAATCACTACGACTAACCATGGGTAGTTTCTTTAATCTAAGCATGAATATCATAGTATGGATACCATTAACTTAACATAATCAATAATTAGCATGACACCTACTTACTTAGCATGAATAATGATTAAGCATGATCATCTACTAACATAGCATGAACAAATACTTATCTAAGCATGGCTATCATGTAAACATGAGTATTCATTTAATCTAGCATGGTATACAACTTACTTACAATTTAAACTAGCATGGCATACAACTTACTTGCAATTAAGCTAGCATGGCATACAACTTACTTACAATTTAAACTAGCATGGCCTACAACTTACTTGCAATTAAGCTAGCATGGCATACAACTTACTTACAATTAAAACTAGCATGGTACACCACTTACCTACAATTAAACTAGCATGGTATACAACTTTTCTACCATTTATCTAGCATGGCATATAACGTTCCTACAATTAAACTAACATGGTATACAACTTTTCTACTATCATCCAAGCATGAATCTTTATTAAACATGAATAACTACCAAACATGAATGTCTTACTAAGCATGGGTAACTACTAGTATGAACATACAACATTCCTAAGTATATATGTATATATACTTCTAACATGGTAAGTAATTTTATCATGGGTCCTACAACATTCTAAGCATAATTAAATTAATCTAAACATGGTAGGAAACTCTTAGAATGAATCCTACAACATTCTAAGCATAAATAAGTTACTAAACATGATAGGTAAGCATAAATAAATTACTAAACATGGTAGGAAATTCTTAGAATGAATCCTACAACATTCTAAGCTTAATTAACACTCCTAGACATGGTAGATAATTTTAGAATGAATCCTACAACATTCTAAGCATAAATAAATTAATCTAAACATAGTAGGAAACTCTTAGAATGAATCCTACAACATTCTAAGCATAAATAAGTTACTAAACATGATAGGTATTTTTTTTAGAATGAATCCTACAACATTCTAAGCATAAATAAATTAATTTAAATATGGTAGGAAATTCTTAGAATGAATCCTACAATATTTTAAGCATAAATAAGTTACTAAACATGATAGGTATTTTTTTGAATGAATCCTACAATATTCTAAGCATAAATAAATTAATCTAAACATGGTAGGAAATTCTTAGAATGAATCCTACAATATTCTAAGCATAATTAACACTCCTAAACATGGTAGATAATTTTAGAATGAATCCTACAACATTCTAAGCATAATTAAATTAATCTAAACATGGTAGGAAATTCTTAGAATGAATCCTACAACATTCTAAGCATAATAAACATTCCTAGACATGGTAGATAATTTTAGAATGAATCCTACAACATTCTAAGCATAAATAAATTACTAAATATGATAGGTATTTTTAGAATGAATCCTACAACATTCTAAGCATAAATAAATTAATCTAAACATGGTAGGAAATTCTTAGAATGAATCCTACAACATTCTAAGCATAATTAACACTCCTAAACATGGTAGATAATTTTAGAATGAATCCTACAACATTGTAAGCATAATTAAATTAATCTAAACATGGTAGGAAATTCTTAGAATGAATCCTACAACATTCTAAGCATAATTAACACTCCTAGACATGGTAGATAATTTTAGAATGAATCCTACAACATTCTAAGCATAAATAAATTACTAAATATGATAGGTATTTTTAGAATGAATCCTACAACATTCTAAGCATAAATAAATTAATCTAAACATGGTAGGAAATTCTTAGAATGAATCCTACAACATTCTAAGCATAATTAACACTCCTAAACATGGTAGATAATTTTAGAATGAATCCTACAACATTCTAAGCATAAATACGTTACTAAACATGATAGGTATTTTTAGAATGAATCCTACAACATTCTAAGCATAAATAAATTAATCTAAACATGGTAGGAAATTCTTAGAATGAATCCTACAACATTCTAAGCATAATTAACACTCCTAGACATGGTAGATAATTTTAGAATGAATCCTACAGCATTCTAAGCATAAATAAATTACTAAATATGATAGGTATTTTTAGAATGAATCCTACAACATTCTAAGCATAAATAAATTAATCTAAACATGGTAGGAAATTCTTAGAATGAATCCTACAACATTCTAAGCATAATTAACACTCCTAGACATGGTAGATGATTTTAGAATGAATCCTACAACATTCTAAGCATAAATAAATTAATCTAATACAATCTTAGCACTTAAAATAAACATCTACAACTATCTACTACTACTACTACTCCATTTTAACCAAGAACATATCACACAACTATCTACTACTACTACTACTACTTCATTTTAATCAAGAACATAACACACAACTATCTACCACTACTACTTCTTTATTTTAACAACATACCACTACTACTTTATTTAATCAACATACTATTACTACTTTATTTTAACAACATACCACTACTACTTTATTTAATCAACATACTACTACTACTTTATTTTAACAATATACCACTACTACTTTATTTAATCAACATACTACTACTACTTTATTTTAATCAACATACTACTACTTTATTTTAACATGCTACTACTTAATTGTCTACTAGTCTTTATTAGTATTGATTTATTATCACTAGTGTTTATAAAAGAAAAGATCTTTTTATTCATTCTCCAACTAGTGATTTAGGTTAATTTCTTTTCCATTAACTAGAAATAACATCTAATTTAGGTTCTTTTTAAGATTACAAAAGAGAACAACAATAATAAAAATAAGGTAAGAACTTTTATTTGGTTCAACCCATATGATTATCTTTTTAGTCAAGTCCAACACAAGTCCTACAACCAACAATGGTTGTATAAAATGTTCATATGCTTTATGTATAGTTCATATTCAAGTCCTACAAGTCCTACAACCCCCAATCGGTTGTATGTGCAAGTTCATATGCATTATGCCATTTTAGTCCAACAACAAACATAAACAACAACTACAATTATAAAGATTTGATCTTTATGTGTTTAGTTGGTACTACTACTACTTTCTTTCTTTTATTCATCACAACATTCACAACAACAACACATACCCATCACAAGAACAACCCCAAAAACAAAAGAAAACAAAACAAGAAGATAAGGAGAAGAAGTCAAAACACAATACAAACAAACAAGCAAACAAGCAAAGAAATGTGGAGAACCCCCACCTTAGTCTCTTTTTGAAAGGACTTGCTAGCTTAACCTTCTCCTTCCCCTAGCTCTTAGAACTCCTAGGAAAAACCTACAAGAAAACTCTCTTGTTAGAATCTACTCTTTCTTTTCCTTTCCTTTCTTTCTTTATGTTTTCTAAAATGAGACAAGGTGGAGAAGGAGGGGGTATTTATAGGTGGAGAGAAGGGTGGATAGTGCAAATGTGCACATACAAAAGTGCACAAAAGCCCTCCCATGAAATGGGGGCCGGCCATACTTCTAGGGGAGGTAGGGATGAGGTGGAGGTATGGTGAGGGTATGGTGTTATGTGGGGGAGGTGTTATGTGAGGGTTTCTAGAAGGGTTTTCTTAATCTTCTCATGCATACTTAACCTAGGTTAAACACTTATAAACCCTAACAATCTAATAGGTTTTGTCATAACAAAACAAGTGTTGTCCAAAAATACACAACACACAATTTGTATAACGTACTACTCGACATACTACACGTATGTGCGCATATATGTCTGTATACTGAAAATCTTCGCATAATCCGTATAAAATGATTTAATCTCGAAAATAATAATAAAATAAATTCTTTTATTAGTTCGGAAGGTCACGGTGCCAATTTGATACAATACGGATGTATACTGACCGATATCTGGGTACAGATATTGTCTATGAACAAACCGGGTGGAAATCACCAAAATATTCCAATTTTGGAATTAAAACAAAATAATAATAAAATAATAATAAAATATCAATTTATATAAGGTAATATCCGTCCGGGATATTACAAGCTGGAGGTAAAATACTGAGGAACTTCGTATACAATATAAGTATTTACAAGCAAGCTTTAGAATGGAGGAATTGACAAGATTGTTCCCTCCCTGTATTTTTGAAAACAACATTTTGTGGTGGGGTCGTGGTTTGATTATTTAAGTGTGTAGGCGTGTAAGTAGTAGAGTGGGCCCAGGAGTACCAAATGATATCAGAATCGACTTTCAACACCGATTGTGGGTCACGATGAGTGTACGCACAGGTGGGGCCAAGAACAATATGCTGGTGGGATCAAGGTACGGATCTGATCTTATTGAGGTCGCTAAGTTCATAAGGAGGGGCGAATGTACTACACCTAAGTTGGTGAGCTTAGAAGGCTATTGGTTAGTGGGCCAGTAAGATGGAACTTGTATAATATAGTTACTAGTATAAACCTGTGCAATATATTGCACAGAAATTTAATCAATTAAATGAGAAAATAACAAAACTATTTTGATTTTTTTTTCATCTAATAACATCTAGACAATATGTGGATTGGTTAAGGAATATGATTATAGTTTAAAATTTGGATTGAGAAATAGTGGGGGTTGTCTCCTACATTTGTTTTTTTAAATTTTTTTTAAAAAAATATTTTTACCAAAAATTGTCTAAACATAATTATACTATATCTTAAGCTAATAAACATACCCCCACTCTCCTTTCTCTATTTTTGAATAGAGAAAAGAGAACAAAAGTAGAAATTTCTATATAAATTACCACGTGTAATCCGCACGTTTTTTTAAAAAAAGTAAAAACAAAAATAGAAACCCCAAGCCCTCTCACCCTAGATCTCTTTGTCTCCCCTATCTAAAATAAAAATCCAAATCCCCAGCCGACACTAGCAGCCCCCTCACGCCTCACGCCGGCCCCTCTTCGCATGACGTACCATCACACCGCCCCCTCTCCTCACGCCACTGATTGCAGGTCGCACCCACATGCCAGCCCCTATCCGGCATTACGATTAACTTGGGGTTTATGACCTCAAGCATTTCTGTTACTAAAAAAACAACTACAAAGAAGAAGAAGAAGAAGAAGAAGAAGAAGAAGAAGAAGAAGAAGCAGCTTCAACTCAGCTGCCAGTGCATGTTAGCTCCAACCATGGTATCCTGCTATCAAAATAATCAAGGTAACACAAAATTAACTCCAACCCGTTAATTCTACCACCATTTAATCAAGCACCCATTCTTCAATCTTCTACCTTCTTCTTTTCGTGTTTTTGTTGCAGAGCCCACAAAGGGATATCATAAACTGCATCCATGTCTCCACCAACCAACCTTTGATCACCCTCTCCTAAAAAACCACACAATCTAAGTTTAATCTAAATTTCATTTAGACTCTTCACTTTCTATTTTTTTACAAAAAAGTTACTGAATTTGGTTTCAAATTTGAAAAAAAAAGGTGATGTCATCATTCCACCCAGAAGGGTTGTTCTCAAACAGCAAAGTTGCACCAAGAAATCCTAATGGAATCACTCAGATGTGGCATTTAAGTGGCAAGTGCCCTAAAGGACAGTGCCCATTACGAGAACTAAGAGGGAGGATGTGCTTAGAGCCAGTTCTGTGAAGATGTTTGGAAGGAAGAAACATTGGGCTCTTCCTTACCCTAAATTTGCTAACCCTGATCTCATCAATGAGAGTGGAGATCAGGTAAATTTGAGCTTGGCCACCATTCTTGGTTCCCTATAATAAGCAATAAGCACAAACCGTTAGGACCTTTTATAGTACTTCATTGGGTGACTATCTGGCTACCAATTGAGGGCTATTCAGTCGATTTTGAGCTGAACCAGTGATTTGTTTGATGCTCCCGATAATTTTAGGCCTATACTTAGTTCTAAAACTGAGGTTTGAGCGAGATAGTTTGCGAGTTGTCTAAAAAGTCCATGGGTTATTATGTGGTACAACTATTTTTTCTTTACTTTTGTTTTTGATAATTTGTGCCTACCCATTTTCTTTAATCTGCGAAATGTTAGTGTCATATTTTACGAAATATCATTACAATCAACAATTTTCTAGATAAGAGTAAAGTTTGTTGTAATATTCAGTGAAGTATTATTGTAAAAAAACAAGTTAAATTTTCTGCAGTTCTAATTTAATGTTTATTTTCATGCATATATGGGGGATTTTATTGTACCATCTATCTTAATTTAAATTTAATGCTAAATTGCTGTGGTTGTGCTCGTGAGATCTTTTGTGGATGTTAGAATTGACACATTTCCTATTTTAGGCTTGCAAAGGCTTTCTCACTATGTATTCATCCAAAATTGCACAAGAAAGTGATATTCCTAAGTTTCTTCCAATTCTTTCACACTTTTCGAAGTTCTATATAATTTTATGAGTCGCTCAAAACTATTTTAGTCTGTGCAATTTGCACATGGTAACACTAGTATATTGTATAGATATAGATATGTGTTGATTTTTTTTTCCCTGGTTAAGATCCATGATGGAGTAAAATGAGAGAGCGAAGGGGGTGTGGTGGTGGAATAAACTTTGAGTCAATTTTATTAGGGTTTGCTAGATAGACAAGCGATAAGAGACACATTTAACAATAATAATATATTTAAAGATTTAAGGAAATGAGTGAAAGAAGTGGAGAATATGATTATGACAGAAAAGAAGCAAATGAAAGGAGAAGCCGGAAAGGAAAGAGTGTTTTCATTAGGGAATATAATAAAGGCCTACAAAAATGTATTTTAAATTTAGGGGGTTTGGCCCACAGGAATCATAAATCCTGGGATTTATGTTTCCTAGGATTTATGATTCCCAAGAATCATAAAACATGTTTGGTAGGTCTTAAACATCTCTGGAAATGTTAGTTGGAAACTTAACTTTCTATGTTTGGTTGAGCTACATATTTTATAAAATACCCCTCCTATCCTCAAATAACAAAACAAACTGTTTGATAAAATACCTGAGTAAAATAACTGATGAACAAGCACTTGGTAGGCGAAACGAAGACTCGAAATCAACGAGAAGATTGGCTAAAACATTGTTCATTATATCTTAATTGGGAATCTATTAGCATACTGTTTCTCTAATTTTGTCAAATCAATGCGAGTATTACAATTTGATATTAGTGAGTGTTACGATAGTAATAGGGATCAAAATCCTTTCTTACAACTTCAGATTAAAGAGTTCATTGTAGGTAATCCAATTATCAAAAAGTGCATAATAGAAACTCTTAAAAGGTTTATACTTTTTTTTTAGCATGAAAACATTGAGAATTAGCAACATTCTTCATGCTTCAGTGTTCTTATGAATAAATTGGGAAAAACTATATGCCTCCATTAGACTGGACTAGACATGGAATGAATTTCTAACTAAAAAGTTACTAATTGACAGTTGGACACATAAAATAAATTGAAAATTGTAGTAAGAGATAGGAACTTGCAATCAACAATAAACCCTACCTCGATGATACCCTAACTCCACAAATCTCAACATCGCAGGTGGAGGCGGAGGAGGGAGAGGGAGCGCCTGCGAGGGAAGAGTAGGAGAGGGGAGGAGGAAGGGTGGTGGAGGAGGAGGAGAGATGTTTGGAGAGTGGCCATGGCGAGTTTGGAGATTTGGGTTTTTTGGGGATACTTGTATTTTCAAAAAGTAACATTTTCCCAATCACTTGGGAATCTAAGAATCCCCCCCCTCCCCCCCCCCCCCCCCTCCCCCCCCCCCCCCCCCCCCGGGAAAATTTTTGTGGGAATTGTGGCAAAAAAAAATCTAGGAATCTTAGTTTCCTGGGAATTTCAATTTAAAAATTAGTACACCAAACATGGAAAACTAAATTCCCAAGTTAAGATTCCCATGAAACAAAAAAAACCTTATACCAAACGCCCCCTTAAGGAACTTTTAAAATATTTATGCTTTAATGTGGGTTATTTAGAATAAGGAAGCTTGTGATTTTTTTAATATATGTATTTTTAAAAAATTATTTGCAGAAAGAGGACAGTTGTCAAAGTAATTGCGCTCGGGAACTCGACAACTACACTCGCCGTTCCTAACGACGAGCTTAGTTATTGCGTGCTCACTATTGGGACATGGCGAGTGTAGTTTTTTTGTGTGAGAAACTCATCGTTCCCAACGGCGAGTTTAGTTCAAAATTTTCATATAAGACTCGCCAATCTCAACAGCGAGGAGATTTATACTAGACTCGATGTTGGGAACAGCGAGTTTAGTTCAAAAATTTTCTATGGATTTTTTTCCGAATATTCATGAAGTCCAACAGAGAGTTTCACCCACTACAAAATTTCATATATCCTCACCGTTCTCAACAACAAGTCTAGTATATTGTATAGTGATGTGCAATATTGCACAGAATTGAAAAATAATAATAATAATGATATGGCTAAAAATGGGATTAAATCGGGACCGTTCACATCGGAGACGAATCTTAAAGCTCAGGGGTAAAACGGTAATTTCACCTACTAATGGGTCTAAAGCGGGTACTGGGTCTCCTTCTCACAGATCCAATAACCCGCGAACGGATCCACCTCAACTAGGGTACGGGTCCCGACCTGATACAAACCTAGTCCGACAGGATATAATTAGGGTCTCTGATTGAACCAAATCAACGGGCCTGATTCGCTACTATCCTCTCACCGGGAATTAAGGGATTACATTCTTAATCTGATTATGAGGATTTTACGCCTTATCAGATCACAGGAATCACATTCCTAATCTGATCCCAACGGCGACTATAAATACCCCCCACCTACCACTGTTACATGTTAATCACTTTTTTGCCAACTTAAGCTCTTTTTTAATCATCACTGGTTACTGACAAGAGCGTCGGAGGGTGCGTCGCCGGGATCAACCCTGATGTTTCGCACTTTCCTTGTAGGTGTACGGCAGGAGCTCAACAGCCCAACTCCGACGGAACAGGTTTGGATCTGCTATTCAGGTTTTTCCACGAACCCTACAAATTCTATCTGTTTACCCCCACACCAGATTCAGCGGTAACAGATTGGCACCGTCTGTGGGAACACCATACGAATAGCCTCCACCTCTTCCTCGTCGACTAGCTCTTCTCCAGCCATGCCTTCCAGAAAGATCAGATCTAGAGGGTCCAATCGTGCACCCAACCCCGCGGACCAGCAAGAAGTCCTTGTCAACCCCTCTCAACAACTGGGGCGGCTCCCTCCGCCCGCCGAGGACCGTGTCCAACAGGACCCACCTCCTCTTCCGAACAAGCAACCCCCAAACGGTCCCGATCCACGGAAGCAAAAACAACCGCTCCATCGAGACCACATATCGGTACACAACGCCTCTACAGACTCTTACGCCTCCCATAGTCCTCAGGCCCCTGACCTTCGAAATACTATCCTCAACCGGCAGAAGGATGAGGATCTCCGCCACCGTCTGGACGAAAAGCGGTCCCGAGAGGGAGCCTCCCGCCTACATCGTCCAGATGAGCAGAATCCTCACCACCGCGAGCGTAGAAGGTCTCCTACCAGGAGAGGGCGGAGAAAGTCACCCGGGCATTACAGGAGGAGGCGCCACTCTCCTACCAGTCGACATCAGCCGAGGAACAATGAGGCGCCCATCACTCGTGCCGAGTTCCTGAAGTTTCAAGCAACGGTGTTGCAGGCTCTTAACCTCCGACCCAACAACAATGAGGCCCAAAGGGTTCCTTCGCCCCAACGGGTTCCCAGTCCTCACCATAGGTCCGCCTCTCCTCCGCCGGCTCCTAACCATCGGCAGCATGATCTTAGCCCTCGCCGCTCCCGGGACGACCATCGTTGTAGCCCCGGCTCTACCTCCTACGAAGACGAGTCCAGAGGCTCATTCGACTACCGCGGGAGGGACGATGCCCTATACCGCCGTCTCCATGAGGTGGAGAGGCGAATCGGTCGGATGGACGAGGGGGAGGGGTCGAACAGCAGGACCATCCGCCCGAGCAGACCTCCCTTCTCCCAGACCATCATGGAAGCTCCTATCCCAAGAGGTTTCGAACCCCCGAAGTTCGAAACTTACTCGGGGGAGTCGGACCCCGTGGACCACATCGAAAGCTTTAAGACCCTCATGCTAATCCACCAAGCTTCCGATGCTTTGCTGTGCAAAACCTTCCCTGCCACTCTTAAGGGTTCGGCTCGGGAGTGGTACTCCCGCCTCGCCCAGTCTTCCATATTCTCCTTCGAGCAATTCGAGAGCCTCTTCATCACTCATTTTGTGAGTAGCAGACGCACGGAGAAGACTAACATCTCGTTACACCAGCTCTGCCAGGAGAAGGGAGAGAAGTTGAGAGACTATGTGAAGAGGTTCACTGCGGAGGTCAGGTCCATAGCCTCCCTCGACCAATCCGTCGCAACAGCCACCTTCCAATCCAACGTCTTCAATTCCAGCCTCTGCTCCTCTCTTGCTAAGAAGCCTCCACAGAACTTTGCCGACCTCCTTCTCAGGTGTGACAAGTACATTCGTGCCGAAGAGGCCGCCTACCTTCCAAGCTTCGGAGGGTCTACCTCAGGGACGAAACGAAAGCTGACCGAAGAAGAAGAGGCTAAGAAGCTTCAGAAGGACGGCAATGGCCAGCGCTGCCCGACTCCTCGGTTTGAGAAGTTCAACCCCCTCGTTGCCAATATATCAGAAGTTCTTATGGAAGTGGACAAGGAAGGGCTACTTCGTGCTCCCCCTAGAATGAACACACGGCCACGGCCACGACCACAGGGACAAAGATAAGTGGTGCCGCTTTCACAGGGACCACGGCCACGACACGAATGATTGTCGGGCTCTCAAGGAGGAGATTGAAGAACTCATACAGCGGGGGCACCTGACCAAGTTCGTCCGAAAAGAGGGGGCCGAGCTTCCCCCCTGAGGAGCCAACAAACGAACCGAAGGGCCCGCCGAGCTTTAAGACTCAGAACCTCCCGGCTCTTCCCAAGAGGTCCTCACCTTATCATAGAAGCAGGATCTTGATTTTTAATAAGGCCAATGCTTGTAATTTGGCCAAAAGCATGTAATAAGGGCTCGCCATATTAAAGCAGCCACTTAGTTTATTTCAATAAAACTTTACGTTTTTTCATTGGAAATTGTTGCTCTTGCTTCATCTCTACCTCTCCGAGTCGTGACTCACTGAAGGGTGAGTTCGGAGTCCAGCTTCTTCTACATGGCTGCTCCCGCAACTTACTAAGCTCTTCCCAACGAGTTCGGAGTCCAACACTTGGCTCGATTCCTCTTCAAATAACCTGCTCTTCAGCGGGTTAGAAGTGGTTCGCCATTCGGAATTGTTCCCACAACCGTTGACTACCTCTACCGATGGTTCGGAGTCCAACACTTGGCTCGATTCCTCTTCAAATAACCTGCTCTTCAATGGGTTAGAAGTGGTTCGCCATTCGAAATTGCTCCCACAACCGTTGACTATCTCTACCGATGGTTCCGAGTCCAACACTTGGCTCGATTCCTCTTCAAATAACCTGCTCTTCAGCGGGTTAGAAGTGGTTCGCCATTCGGAATTGCTCCCACAACCATTGACTACCTCTACCGATGGTTCGAAGTCCAACACTTGGCTCGATTCCTCTTCAAATAACCTGCTATTCAGCGGGTTAGAAGTGGTTCGCCATTCGGAATTGCTCCCACAACCTGTTGACTACCTCTACCGATGGTTCGGAGTCCAATACTTGGCTCGATTCCTCTTCAAATAACCAGCTCTTCAGCGGGTTAGAAGTGGTTCGCCATTCGGAATTGCTCCCACAACCGTTGATTCTCTCACATAAGTAGCGAGTTCGGAGCTAAAGCTCTCTCCTAGAGTTGCTCCTCACACTTGTCTCACAAATGGCTCTCTTCCAGAGCCGAGCTCTTCACTCTGCTCGCCTCCGGAGCAGGACCTTTTCTCAACGAGTTCGGAGCTCACAACTCTCTCCTAGAGTTTCTTCCCCAAACTCATCTCACAAATGGCTCTCTTCCAGAGCCGAGGTCTTCACTCCGCTCGCCTCCGAAGAGGACCTCTTCTCAACGAGTTCGGAGCTCACAACTCTCTCCTAGAGTTGCTCCTCAAACTCATCTCCCAAATGGCTCTCTTCCAGAGCCAAGCTCTTCACTCCGCTCGCCTCCGAAGTGGACCTCTTCTCAGCGAGTTCGGAGCTACAGCTCTCTCCTAGAGTTGCCCCTCAAACTCGTCTCACAAATGGCTCTCTTCCAGAGCCGAGCTCTTCACTCCGCTCGCCTCCGAAGCGGACCTCTTCTCAACGAGTTCGGAGCACACAACTCTCTCTTAGAGTTGCTCCTCAAACTCATCTCACGAATGGCTCTCTTCCAGAGCCGAGATCTTCACTCCGCTCGCCTCCGAAGCGGACCTCTTCTCAACGAGTTCGGAGCTCACAACTCTCTCCTAGAGTTGCTCCTCAAACTCATCTCACGAATGGCTTTCTTCCAGAGCCGAGCTCTTCACTCCGCTCGCCTCCGAAGCGAACCTCTTCTCAGCGAGTTCGGAGCTACAGCTCTCTCCTAGAGTTGCCCCTCAAACTCGTCTCACAAATGGCTCTCTTCCAGAGCTGAGCTCCTTACTCCGCTCGCCTCCGAAGCGGACCTCTTCTCAACGAGTTCGGAGCTCACAACTCTCTCCTAGAGTTGCTCCTCAAACTCATCTCACGAATGGCTCTCTTCCAGAGCCGAGCTCTTCACTCCGCTCGCCTCCGAAGCAGACCTCTTCTCAACGAGTTCGGAGCTCACAACTCTCTCCTAGAGTTGCTCCTCAAACTCATCTCACGAACGGCTCTCTTCCAGAGCCGAGCTCTTCACTCCGCTCGCCTCCGAAGCGGACCTCTTCTCAACGAGTTCGGAGCTCACAACTCTTTCCTAGAGTTGCTCCTCAAACTCATCTCACGAATGGCTCTCTTCCAGAGCCGAGCTCTTCACTCTGCCCATCTTCAAGGTGGACCTTCTCCTCGACAAGTTTGGAGCGCAACTCTCTCCTAGAGTTCTTCCTCACACTTGTCTCACAAATAGCTCTCTTCCAGAGCCGAGCTCTTCACTCTGCTCATCTCCAAGGCAGACCTCCTCTCAACGAGTTCGAGGCACGACTCTCTCCTGGAGTTCTTCCTCACACTTGTCTCACAAATAGCTCTCTTCCAGAGCCGAGCTCTTCACTCCGCTCATCTCCAAGGCGGACCTTCTCCTCGACGAGTTTGGAGCGCAACTCTCTCCTAGAGTTCTTCCTCACACTTGTCTCACAAATAGCTCTCTTCCAGAGCCGAGCTCTTCACTCTGCTCATCTCTAAGGCGGACCTCCTCTCAACGAGTTCGAGGCACGACTCTCTCCTGGAGTTCTTCCTCACCCTTGTCTCACAAATAGCTCTCTTCCAGAGCCGAGCTCTTCACTCTGCTCATCTCCAAGGCGGACCTTCTCCTCGACAAGTTTGGAGCGCAACTCTCTCCTAGAGTTCCTCCTCACACTTGTCTCACAAATAGCTCTCTTCCCGATCCGAGCTCTTCCCTCCGCTCGGATGCCGAGCAAGTGCCCATCCGTGCCTAACATCACAGAGCCCGGTCGGCTAACCGAGCAAGTGCCCATCCGAGCTGGAAAATGGAGAAAAATCACTTTTCCCTCAACATTCGTGTAAGATCTCGATCAAACGGCTCAGATCGCTCCAGTAGCACTAAACGACAAGATAGTGTTTTCTTGGAAACTGTGCCCGCCTCGAGATCCGTGCTGAGATCAACGACTCAGATCGCTCCAGCAGCACTAAACGACAAGATAGTGTTTTCTTGGAAACTGTGCCCGCCTCGAGATCCGCACTGAGATCTGACGGCTCAGATCGCTCCACGTCGCTCGGTATTCCGAGCCGAGCGTCTAGCGATCCGACCCACTCGCGCCTCTTCTTCGCCCCTAGGGTCTTCCTAACACATCTTCAAAGGGTCTTCCTAGCACAAGGGTCTTCCTAGCCCAAGGGTCTTCCTAGCACATCTTCTCCGCCCCTAGGAGTGGAGCTCCTCTTCCAAAATCCCCAAGACCAAAGTACTTATCAACTTCATGAAGACAAGCATCTTGCGGGGCTATTTTGACCATGAAGGAGGGTGAATCTTCATCCCACTCCTAAAGAGAAGTTTTAGATATTCGAACTAGCTTCGAAACGAGGGGTCGCACACCCCGATCGGACATCCGTAGCACCGGGAAAGCAGATCTCAATGCAGCTGCGCCGAATAGCTCGGAAATCCGAGCCGAGCCACTCGCACGAGGGAGAAATCCGAACCGAACTCTTCCCATCCGAGTTTTTCCCATCCGAGCAAGAATCCGAGCTCTTCCCATCCGAGCCCCAACATCAAAGAGCCTGGTCGGCTAACCGAGCAAGTGCCCATCCGAGCGTCAAAACGGAGAAAACTCACTTTCTCCTCAACATTCGTGTAAGATGTCGATCAGACGGCCCAGATCTTGCCAGCGACGCTAAACGACAAGGTAGCATTTTCTTGGGAACTGAACCCGTCTCGAGATTCGTGCCACCATCCAACGGCCCAGATCGAGCCACGTAGCTCGGATCTACCATTTGAGCTACTGCCCTACCGAGCTACAAAATGGCCAAAAATTTGGCTCAAAATTCGTGCTCGGATTCGCCGGAAAGAAGAAGAAGAAGAAGAAGAAGAAGAAGAAAAAAAAACAGCACTGTGGGTTCAGACCCGTTAGGATCCAAACCCGAACTCCCCACGTCACCTTCTTCTCCAACACCCCTGGCGCCAAAAGCAAAAACCAAATAAAACAACACAATTCGTCACCCTCATCTTCAAGCTCTACCTACCACGGCCGAGCTCCATCTTCAACGACGAACTCACCCCCTCCGTCGTCTAGCTCCGACGACGAGCTCTCCATCCCGAGCTCGCTTCCAAACCCAACACATGCCGAGCTCCATCTCCAATGCCGAGCACCTCCTCCATCGGCTAGCTCCACTCCACTCGACGAGGTCGATTCGCCATGCCGAGCTCCGCCTCCGTCTGAGTCGCCGAACTCCCCCCTACGCGAGCCCCCCTCGCACTCCGAGCTCCTCAGCGATCCTACCGCTGAGCTCCACCTCCGAAGCACCAAGCTCCGCCATGTCTCGACTCCGGAGCTCCGAGCTCCTTCCTCGATGGACCCATCATTGCCACGAGCTCCGAGCCCTCTATGAGACGAGCTCCGAGCTCCACCATGACCAACGAGCGAGCTCAGAGAGACGAGCCCTGAAGCTCTCCACCGACGAGCTTCGCCATGGCCAACAACGCCATCACCGGCCACCTCCTCTCCTCTCGAACTCTCCCATGCCGAACTCTCCACTACCGAGCTCCCGCAGCGAGCTCCTCCACTGCGCGAGCCCCGAGCTCCTTGCCGAACCCATTGTTGCCGCACTCGAACAAGCTCGAACGGCGACCACTTTCGACGAGCTCCACCGTTGCCTTGACAAGCCCCGCTCCGCTCGTCGCCTCTCGCCGAGCTCCGATGGCACTCTCAGGGACGGAGATGGAGTCGGGGTCGGAGCGCTGTTGGGTCGAAGGTCGGGTCGAAGTAAACGAAGAAGAAGAAGAGAAAAAGAACAGAGCTGGTGGGAGAGAAAAGAAAATAATAATAATAATAATATTTTTTAGGCCACGTGGCTTCACCACATTGGCGGAGCGGAATTGGGCGTCACCCCTCGGTCGGTTGCCGAACAAGTGCCATTCCGAGCTCAAAATTGGAGAAAAAAACAGCCGAGCGACTGTGACCATTGGATCTTCCAGAAATTCGCGCTTCTGATGATGGACGGTCCAGATCGCGCCACGCGCGCTAAACGACAAGATAACGATTTCTGGAAAAATGCGCCTCCTCGAGATTAGTGCCGGGATCCGACGGCGCAGATCGCGCCACGTGTCAGGTAATATTTAATTAATTAATTTATTTATTTAATTGTTTTTTTTATTTAAAAAATCCGAAAAAATATTTTAAAAATCGAAAAAAATAAAATAAAAATTCTAAAAATAATTATAAATTCAGAAAAATTATTTTAAATTCTGAAAAATATAATTATTTAATTAGAATAATTATTTAATATTTTCGATAATAAATTATTTAATTCGGAAAATGAATAAAAAATTCAAAAAAATAAGAAAAAATTCAGAAAAATTTGGAAAAATCACCAAAAATCAAGAAAATTCTGAGAATATTTTTGGGCATTTTACAAGCCCAGAATAACACCGTTACACCCCGAGAAAGATCCAAAACTCCTTTAAGAACATCGATAAAATCCCGTACGCCATTAGAACAGTAAAACTACTCCTCAAAGACAAAAAAACTCAGTCTCTAGGAGTGGGGGGCTCGTGATATGGCTAAAAATGGGATTAAATCGGGACCGTTCACATCGGAGACGAATCTTAAAGCTCAGGGGTAAAACGGTAATTTCACCTACTAATGGGTCTAAAGCGGGTACTGGGTCTCCTTCTCATAGATCCAATAACCCGCGAACGGATCCACCTCAACTGGATACGGGTTCCGACCCGATACAAACCCAGTCCGACAGGATAGAATTAGGGTCTTTGATTGAACCAAATCAACGGGCCTGATTGGCTACTATCCTCTCACCGGGAATTAAGGGATTACATTCCTAATCTGATTATGAGGATTTTATGCCTTATCAGATCACAGGAATCACATTCCTAATCTGATCCCAACGGCGACTATAAATACCCCCCACCTACCACTATTACAGGTTAATCACTTTTTTGCTAACTTAAGCTCTTTTTTAATCATCACTGGTTACTGAAAAGAGCGTCGGAGGGTGCGTTGCCGGGATCAACCCCGGTGTTTCGCACTTTCCTTGCAGGTGTACGGCGGGAGCTCAACAGCCCAACTCTGACGGAACAAGTTTGGATCTGCTATTCAGGTTTTTCCACGAACCCACAAATTTTATCTGTTTACCCCCACACCAGATTCAGCGGTAACAAATAATAATAAAACTTTTTTTGTTGTTGAAAAATTCATCTAATAACATATATATATATATATATATATATATATATATATATAGGTTCGATTAATGGACAGGACTATAGTTTAAAATTTGGATGAAGAAAGATGGCGAGTAATCTTCTACATTTGTTCTTCTTTCTGTTTTAAAAATAAAAAAAGCGAAATTTTTTTGAACTAAAAGTGGTTTAGCATAATATATTATATAGATATTTAATTGTAGCATTTGAATGTTGAATGGTGAACAAGTTTAGTCCCGCATTGGAAGTGAGGAGTGAATTTGAGTAGTATAAATAGAAAGTCAATAAACTCATGGGAACCTATTAAGCTAACTTTTTGGGTAATGCATTGTTCTGTGGTGTGGCCGTGGTTAGGTTCTTTAGCTTTTTAGGCATCTAGATGCATAGATGTTGATGTTTTTGTTTTTGGGGTGTGGGGGCAGCAGATGTGAGTTCTTGTAATTTGTGAAATGGAAACCGTAGTACTGGCGTCGGTCCGACCCCGGGGAGCGAGAACGGCTCAGGGATAAGATACGAGAGGTAGAGGCGGGTGGCTCAGCTTGGAAGTAGGAATAGAGAGGTACAGGCCAGCGACTTGGCTCGGGTCCAGTAGCTCGGCTCGGCTCGGTCTTCTGTACCTGCACATTGCCTAGAAACACTGAAAGAAGTCCCGCTGACAGGCTCTCCGTCCATCTAGTCAGTCACTGAGAAAGAGACTAGGCATCTAGGGTTCAGGTGGGGAGAGATTGATTACCTTCCAAAGTGAGGAGGGGGTTGGGTACTTATAGGTAGGGGTAAATGAGTCTTGAACCCTAACGGGTGGAGTTGGACCCATTTGCTTGTTGGCCTGAGCTGGTTGTGGCCTATTAGACTGTAGTTGGCTTGATTATCATAGCGGGGAGTGTCCAGAGGAGATCAGAGGTTCCTTATTGTGCCACTTCATTTATTCCGTATCACAAGCCCCCCACTCCTGTGGCGCTGTGCCTGGCCAGTCGTGGAGGAGTAGTTGAGTTCCATGGAGACGAATGGGAAGAGAGTTCATGTGGCTTGGGTTGGTTAGGGTCGGCACCGGGCTGGTTAGGGTCCCAATGGCTGAGCACGAGGGTCTCGGTAGCTGAGAATAGGGGTCTACTGTCAAGCATTGTCAAACAGGTCTTGGTGATTCACTTCGTTCACAATGCTGAATGGGTTCGGCTCGAAGTGTCGAACCCAAGAGACTTGGCTTGCGGAAGCCACCCCTGTGCTCGAGATATAGGTCGACCATCGAGGCTTATGGGGGTCAGCAAAGAGGCGAGCCTGAGTGACTTGGCTTTTGAAAGCTACCCTTGTGCTCGAAATCTAGGTCGACCGACGAGGCTTACGGGGGTCAGCAAGAAGAGGCGAGCCTGAGTGACTTGGCTTGTGGAAGCCAGCCCTGTGCTCGAGATATAGGTCGACCATCGAGGCGTATTGGGGTCGGTAAGAAGAGGCGAGCCCAAGAGGTTTGTCTTGTGGAAGCAACCCCTATGCTTGAGATCTAGGTCGACCGTCAAGACTTATGGGGGTCGGCAAGAAGAGGCGAACATAAGTGACTTGGCTTGTGGAAGCTACCGCTATGCTCGAGATATAGGTCTACCGTTGAGGCCTATGGGGGTCGGCAAAAAGAGGCGAGCTTGAGGGGTTTGGCTTGTGGAAGTTACCCCTATGCTCGAGATCTAGGTCGACCGCAAGAAGAGGCGAGCCTGAGTGACTTGGCTTGCGGAAGCTACCCTTGTGTTCGAGATCTAGGTCGACCGTCGAGGCTTATGGAGGTCGGCGAGAAGAGGCGAACCCAAGAGACTTGGCTTGTGGAAGCTATCCCTGTGCTCGAGATCTAGGTCGACCGTCGAGGCTTATGGGGTTGGCGAGAAGAGGCAAGCCCAAGAGACTTGGCTTGCAGAAGCTACCCTTGTGCTCGAGATCTAGGTCGACTGTCGAGGCTTATGGGGGTCGGCGAGAAGAAGCGAGCCCAAGAGACTTGGCTTGTGGAAGCTACCCTAGTGTTCGAGATCTAGGTTGACCGTCGAGGCTTATGGGGATCGGCGAGAAGAGGCAAGCCCAAGAGACTTGGCTTGTGGAAGCTACCCCTGTGCCCGAGATCTAGGTCGACCGTCGAGACTTATGGGGGTCGGCGAGAAGAGGCGAGCCTAAGAGACTTGCTTGTGGAAGCTACCCCTGTGCTCGAGATCTAGGTCGACCGTCGAGGCTTATGGGGGTTGGTGAGAAGAGGCGAGCCCAAGAGACTTGGCTTGTGGAAGCTACCCCTTTGCTCAAGATATAGGTCGACCGTCGAGGCTTATGGGGGTCAGCGAGAAGAGGCATGCGCAAGAGGTTTGGCAGGTGGAGGCTACCCCTGCGCTCGAGATATAGGTCGACTGTCGAGGCTTATGGGGGTCAGCGAGAAGAGGCGAGCCCAAGAGACTTGGCTTGTGGAAGCTACCCCCGTGCTCGAGATATAGGTCGACCGTCGATCCTTATGGGTGTCGGCAAGAAGAGGCGTGCCCAAGAGGTTTGGCTGGTGGAGGCTACCCCTGCGCTCGAGATATAGGTCGACCGTCGAGGCTTATGGGGGGTCGAAAAGAAGAGGCGAGCCCAAGAGACTTGGCTGGTGGAGGCTATCCCTGTGCTCGAGATGTAGGTGGACCGTCGAGGCTTTATGGGGGAGATGCGAGCCCAAGAGACTTGGCTTGTGGAAGCTACCCTTGTGATTGAGATATAGGTCGACCATCAAGGCTCATGGCGGTCGGCGAGAAGAGGCGAGCCCAAGAGACTTTTTTGAGAATCAAGGAGTCACATCAACTGTTTTTTGCAAGAATTGAGGAGTCACAGTAAATCCTCTATATAGGCGCAACCCACTTCCCCTTTCTTACTCTATCTCCCTCCAGAATCCAGAGCTTCTCTTTCTAGAAGTTTTCCGTCACCGTCGATGAGTTTTCCGGCGATCTTCCGTTTTAGTTCTACTTAGGTTAGTATTTTTATCATGTCTAGTGCTCAGTCCGGCTCCTTCGCCTCTACTCCTGACAGTGTTGTTCATACGGGCCTATCAGATTCTTCAACCCCTTCGGATTCTTCGACTTCTTGGGACATGGAAGAGAAAGTGCTTGCCGTGCAGCCGCTGCGCACCCGCAAGCCGTTTGTGGTGGAGAGCAGCGACTTGGGTGAGGAGGATACTGATGACGAGGACAAAGAGGAGGAATCTCCCGAGGGGTCCCTTGCCGAGGGGGTTCCATCTGCCAAAGGTACCAGAACCGAGGGTGGTTAGGGTGAGGGGACGGGCTCCCCCTCGAGGGCCCCCGCCCTTGAGCCGTTGGCAACCCCGTCGCCCGAGAAGGCTCCTAAGGCCCGGAAGAAGAGGGTGAAGTGGACTATGCCAAGCAGTCCGGATAGGACAATTGCTCCCCGAAAGTTGAAGGTCCCCTACCTGCCGCAGCCTATGTCTATCCGGAAGTACCCGGACGACGTCGGGGATTTGGTCCGTTATGGGGTACAACCCTCCTCGCCGAGTCGGGTGAGGATTAAGATGAACGGTACTCCCTCCGTTTTGAAGGGGGAGGACCTCTCGGTGATATGCGCGAGCTACTTCATCGGGAGGGAGTTCGAGCTGATGGTCCCTAGTGCTTGTTAAGGCCTACCGACTCTTTGGCACCCTGGTACTGCATCTTCCCTGTCGACGTGTTCTCCTCGGGGCTGAGGCTACCCATCCATCCTTTCATTCGTGAAGTTCTAAATTGGGCCTCATTGTGTCCGATGCAGTTCGGGCCAAACTTTTGGAAGTAGATGCTGAGCTTCATCTTGTTGTGTGAAGAGAGGAGGGTGCCGCTGAGGTTGAGCATCTTTTGAGCCATGCTGGGAGTCAGCTCGTCAAGAGAGTTCGAGGGGATCTATTATGTATATCCTTGAAGCGGGGGTAAGGTCATCCATGGTCACCCCAACTCGATAAAGGAATTGAAGAGGAAGTACTTCGTCGTCCGGAGTGAGGAGCCATGGGATATCCCAACGAGGTGGAACTTCTACAAGCCGAATTTCAAGGGACCCAAGAAGGGTGATCTTTCGGCCGAGGAGTGGGCCTTCGTGGAGCGTCTCTGTTTGAGCCATAGCATAAGTTGGCTGAAAGTGACAGAGAGTCATATGGTCCGTGTCAGACTGAGCCCCGCCCTGCCCCGTATGCTTTTCGTTCGTTTTTCTTTTTGTGATTCTCTTTTGTGCTCATCGTTTTTTAATGGGATTTTCTGTAGAGATGGATCCTGAAGTGATCAAGGAGAGGAGGCTTGCCCTAAAAAAGCAAAAAGCGGAGCAATCCGAGAACGGGAAGCATGCAGTGGCCCCTTCCAAAGTAGCTACCGAGGCTCCGTCTGAGCCGAAGGCGAGGAGGGCGCGGTCCGCTCAGGCGAAGGAGACCCCGATCATGCCCAACATTGGTGCCCTGAAGGTGAAGGAGGTTGTGCAAGGGGGGTCTCCCTCCCCTTCGCGCCGATGCCTAGGCTATGGTTGGGGAAGAGGGGCTCCATCCTTAGGCTCCTGACTGGGCCATCCGCCAGGGGGACACTCTGACCGAGGGTCCCATCTCCATGGAGTTCGTGGACAAGATGACCATGCCTCGGGATCGGCAGAGTATGGGCCCCGACACCTTCGAGTCAGCCTATATGAGGTGGGCTCAGGCGTGCGTGCAGGTAAATTCCGAGGCCTTGCATTTCATTCTTCTGTATTTATCCCTTAGAACTTTGTTTTTACTCAAGCGTTTTTACCTCGGTTGTAGGCTTACATGTCCAGCAATCAGGTAATGCAGATCCATGAGCTGGAGCTGAAGTACGAATGGAGCCAGACCAATCGCTATAAATGCGAGATGATGGACCTAAAGGCCGCTCTAGATGCTTCGATGAAGTGGGAGCAGGCCCTGAAGGCCGAACTGGCCTCGATGGCCGATGTTGGGCTGAAGAAGGAGGCGGCACTGAGGAAGGCGTTCGACGTGGAGAAAGGGTTGCTGACATTGAAGGCACAGAACATGGTCATCAAGGCCCAGAATGAGGTGTACGACAAGGCGCTGAGCCATGTCAAGCACTTTTATATAACCCTGGACCTTACATGGTGATCGATGTGCCGCCGAAGACCCCTCAGGGCAATGCGCCAGGTGAAGGGGAATACGGAGCCAGAGGGCCAGTGCCGAGCCGGTTGTCCACCTCGTGGTGGCCATCGGACCCGAGGGAGAGGTTGGCCCTACGCCGTAGTTGCTCTTTTTTTTTTTTTTTTTTTTTGATGTTGTATTTGCCGAAGGCGGACTGGCCACCGCAGCATTTTGTAAAAGTATTCTAATTTATGACAAAGAATTTTTGGTTGGCCAAGTGTTTTAATCTCGACTTTTGCCTTGATTTTGGGTTGACCGTCTGTGCCTGTCAGACCCTTTTTGACTTGTGTAATTTTTCGAGACTATTCGTTGTGAATTTATGGCCTCGAAATGATCTTCTGTTTTGCTTCCATCATATGTCGGCCTCCCTCACCGAGCCTGATCCTCGACGGCCCGAGGAGACATGGCTTCGGAGCAAGATCAGGGTATTGGAGTACACCCTTGACCGATATCGGAAGGAAGCCTGCGATCACGATGCCACTTTCCACTACTTTCGGAACAAGTTGAAGGAGCTAAGCACGGAATCAGCTCAATTGAAGAAGGTAATAGTCGACTGTGACCTCAGAGATGTGGGCCTCGAATTTTCCATGTCAAGCGCCTCGGTACAAAGGCCTACCTTGGAATCGCTCCTTCGTGAGGTTATTGTGGAGAAAGAGATCGGGATCCAATGTTATAAGACGATGTTGGGGAGGTCGGTCCCCTCGGTGGTTGGGCACTCCTCGAGGCTTGAGCCGTCCCTAATTCGGCAGTTGGAATATGTGAGGCCGGGCGATGCTCAGAGCTCTGTAGCCGGCGTGTCTCCCTTGGCCGATCCTAGGGGCTCTGCAAGGCAGGCTGTGGAACCAAGTCGCTCGGCGGGGTTTGAGCTAACCCGCGCGAGCCCGGAGGGGCTCTAAGGATAGTTTAGGTCGAGGTGTTAGTTGTCGTAATAAATCTTATCATATTATGGTCTTCCAAGGCATTATAATAATTATGATCTTTTCGGTTTCTCTGAACTTGTCTTTGAGAATGAGCGATGAGGGTTTGAGGGGGATCCCTGCTTGGTTCGAGAGCCGAGCTGAGGGTCAAAGACTTGTGATGGAGAAATCTCGCTACGTGGCTAGAATGTGTGCCGAAGAAGGCCTGTTTGGTTCGATAACCGAGCTCCCCCAGTTAGGGGGACACTAGGGCTTCTACTGTCCGATGGCGGGTCCTCGACGGCTGGGCCGGAGGACGTGCTCGAGCAGGAGGGGGATAACGAGGGCGAGGGATCCTGAAAGCCTGGAAACGGAAGGCATTTCGCCTTCTAATGTCATTAATGGGGGCGCGTTTCGCCTTCCAACATTTATTAATGGCGGACGCTCCGCCTCCCACCATTTTGACTTCCCATGCCATAAATGTGGTTACCCTGAGGGCCATAAAAACCTTCACCTCCTCACCAGAAATTATCTCACATCATCGTGAGTTATCATCACCGGTGGCTCTCTTACCACCCTCTGAAAATTGGGGGTAACTGCCGTAAGTGCTATTTACCCCCACTTGCCAGTAGGTGAAAGGAGGATTGATCCCGAGGACGGTGCTCGGGGCGCTTGCCAAAGGCGAGTGCCTTAACTGAAGTTTTTGCTCGGGAGTCCTGGGTAGGTGTCTCTCTTGCCACTCTCTGATAATTGGGGGTAACGGCTGTGAGGGCTATTTATCCCCAGTTACCAGCGGGTGAAAGGTGGGTCGATCTCCGGTCCGGGGATCGAGGCGCTCGTGGAAGGAAAATGTCCCAAATCTTAACTAAAATTTTGGGTAGGGGTTAGCTGTCATCCCCACCGAGGGTTTAGGACTTTGGCTGTCTCGATGATACCACCTTAGGAAGCCGGAGTCCGAGCCAAACACAAGGATGTGAGGGTTAAAGGCCTCCCTATTCTTGTGATTGTCGCATGGTGTCGAGGCTCGGGGTTCGGCACAGAAAGGTTGTACACAAAGTGCCAGTATAGATTGCATACCGATTGACTTGGGAGTGTAGCATATCTTCTTACCCGCCATAAAGATTTAACTTGATGGATGATATTCCCACCAGGAGCAGATCCTCCACTGTCACCTAGATGCCCAAAACTGTTTTGAAGGGGGCAAAAACTCTTCACACTTCCCCCGCTTTGTTGACTGCGATGCATGCGAGTCGGCACAGAGCGACGGGCTCTGCTGCCTTAGCATAAGAAAGCGACCCATGTGCTCGAGTTCACCGCAGGGTGTCGAAGCTTGGGGGTCGGCATAGAGTGACAAGCTCTGCTTCCTTAGCATGAGAACGCTACCCATGTGTTCGAGTTCACCACCGGGCGTCGAGGCTTAGGGGTCAGCACTGAGCGATGAGCTGCACTGCCTTAGCTTGAGAAAGCTATCCATGTGCTCGAGTTCACCGCCGGGCATCGAGGCTTGGGGGTTGGCACAGAGCGACGAGCTTCGTTGCCTTAGCTTGAGAAAGCTATCCATGTGCTCGAGATCACCGCCAGCTGTCGAGGCTTGGGGGTCGGTACAGAGTGATGAGCTCCGTGCCTTAGCTTGAGAAAGCTACCCATGTGCTCAAGTTCATCGCTGGGTGTCGAGGCTTGGGGATCAGCACAGAGCGACTAGCGCCGCTGCCTTAGCTAAAGAAAGCTACCCATGTGCTCGAGTTCACCGTCGGGCATCAAGGCTTGGAGGTCGGCACAGAGCGACGAGTTCTGCGGCCTTAGCTAGAGGAAGCTACCCATGTGCTCGAGTTCACCGTCGGGAGTCGAGGCTTAGGGTTCGGCACAGAGGGACGAGTTCTGCTGCTTTAGCTTGAGAAAGCTACCCTGTGCTCGGGTTCACCGCCGGGCGTCGAGGCTTGGGGGTCGGCACAGAGCGATGAGCTTCGCTACCATAGCTTGAGAAAGCTACCCATGTGCTCGATTTCACAGCCGGGCATCGAGGATAGGGGGTCGGCAGAGAGCGATGAACTCTGCTGTCTTAGCCTGTGGAAGCTACCGATGTGCTCGAGTTCACTCCAGGTGTTGAGGCTTGGGGGTCGGTACAGAGCGACGAGCTTCGCTACCTTAGCTTGAGAAAGCTACCGATGTGCTCGAGTTTATTGTCGGGCGTCGAGGCTTGGGGGTCGGTGCAGAGCAACAAGCTCCGTTGCCTTAGCTTGAGGAATCTACCCATGTGCTAGAGTTTGCCACCGGGCATCGAGGCTTGGGGGACGGCGCAGAGGGACGAGCATCGCTGGCTTAGCTTGAGGAAACTACCCATGTGCTCGAGTTCACGGCCGGGCATCGAGGCTTAGGGGTCGGTATGAGCTCGCAACCTTAGCTTGAGAAAGCTACCCATGAGCTCGAGTTCACCGTTGGGTGTCGAGGCTTGGGGGTCAGCACAGAGTGACGAGCTCCGCTACCTTAGCTTAAGAAACCTACCCATGTGCTCAAGTTCATTGCCAGGTGTCGAGGCTTTGGGGTCGACACAGAGAGATGAGCTCCGCTACCTTAGCTTGAGAAAGCTACCCTTGTGCTCGAGTTCACCGCCGGGCATCGAGGCTTGGGGGTCGGTGCAGAGGGACGAGCTCCGCTGTCTTAGCTTGAGAAAGCTACCCATGTGCTCGAATTCACTGCCGGGTGTCGAGGCTTGGGGGTCAGCACAGAGCGACGAGCTACGCTGCCTTTGCTTGAGAAATCTTCCCATGTGCTCGAGTTCACCACCGTGCGTCGAGGCTTGGAGGTCGGCACAGAGCGACTCTGCTGCCTTAGCTTGAGGAAGCTACCCATGTGCTCGAGTTCACCGTCGGGCATCGAGGCTTACGGGTCGGCGGAGAGCAACGAGCTCTGCTGCCTTAGCTTGAGGAAGCTACCCATGTGCTCGAGTTCACCGTTGGGCATAGAGGCTTGGGGGTCGGCACAGAGCGACGAGCTCCACTGCCTTTTCTTGAGGATGCTACCCATGTGCTCGAGTTCATCGCTGGGTGTCGAGGCTTGGGGGTCGGCACTGAGCAACGAGCTCAGCTACCTTATCTTGAGGAAGCTACCCATGTGCTCAAGTTCACTGCCGGGCGTCGACACTTGGTGGTCGGCACAGAGCGACGAGCTCCGCTACCTTAGCTCTAGAAAGCTACCCATGTGCTCGAGTTCACCGCCGGGTGTCGAGGCTTGAGGGTCGGCACAGAGCGACAAGCTTTGCTGCCTTAGCTTGAGAAAGCTACCCTTGTGCTTCAGTTCATGGCTGGGCATCGAGGCTTGGGGGTCGGCACTAGGCGACGAGCTTCACTGCCTTAGCTTGTGGATGCTACCCATGTGCTCGAGTTCATCGCCGGGTGTCGAGGCTTGGGGGTCGGCACTGAGCGACAGCTCAGCTTCCTTATCTTGAGGAAGCTACCCATGTACTCAAGTTCACCGCTGGGTGTCGAGGCTTGTGTTCGGCACAGAGCGACGAGCTCCGCTGCCTTAGCTAGAGAAATCTGCCCATGTACTTGAGTTCAATGTCGGGGATTGAGGCTTGGGCATCGGCTAACAACGACGAGCTCCGCTGCCATAGCTTGAGAAAGCTTCCCATGTGCTCGAGTTCACCACTGGTGTCGTGACTTGTGGGTCGTCACTGAGCAACGAGCTCCGCTGTCTTAGCTTGAGAAAGCTACCCATGAGCTCGAATTCACTGCCAGGTGTCGAGTCTTGGGGGTCGGTACAGAGCGCCGAGCTCCACTGCCTTTGCTTGAGAAAGCTACCTGTTACCGCTAATTCTGGTGTGGGGGTAAACAGATAGAATTTGTGGGTTCGTGGAAAAACCTGAATAGCAGATCCAAACCTGTTCCGTCGGAGTTGGGCTGCTGACTCCCGCTGTACACCTGCAAGGAAAGTGCGAAACACCGGGGTTGATCCCGGCGACGCACCCTCCGACGCACTTGTCAGTAACCAGTGGTGATTAAGAAAGAGCTTAAGGTGGAAAAAGAGTGATTAACCTGTAACAGTGGTAGGTGGGGGGTATTTATAGTCGCCGTTGGGATCAGATTAGGAATGTGATTCCTGTGATCTGATAAGGCGTAAAATCCTCGTAATCAGATTAGGAATGTAATCCCTTAATTCCCGGTGAGAGGATAACTGCAAATCAGGCCCATTGATTTAGTCAAATCAGTGACCCTGATCTCCTCTTGCTGGTCTGGATTTGTATCGGGTCGGGACCCGTACCCAGTTGAGGTGGATCCGTTCGCGGGTTGTTGGATCTGTGAGAAGGAGACCCAGTACCCGCTTCGGACCCGTTAGTAGGTGAAATTACCGTTTTACCCCTGAGCTTTAAGATTCGTCTCCGATGTGAACGGTCTCGATTTAATCCTATTTTTAGCCATATCACTACCCATGTGCTCGAGTTCACCGTTAGGCGTCTAGGCTTGTGGTCGGCACAGAGCGACGAGCTCCGCTGCCTTAGCTTGAGAAATCTTCCCATGTGCTCGAGTTCACCATCGCGCGTCGAGGCTTGGGGGTCGGCGCAAAGCAACGAGCTCTGCTACCTTAGCTTGAGAAATGGATTTTGAGGCAATTTTTACCCCCCACTCCTAGAGACTGAGTTTTTCAGTCTTTGAGGAGTAGTTTTACTCCTCCTCAACGGCATACGAGATTTTATCGGCGTTCTTAAGGGAGTTTTGGATCTAGCTTGGGGTGTAACGGTGTTATTCTGGGCTTGTAAAAATGCCCAAAAATATTCTCAGAATTTTCTGGATTTTTAGTGATTTTTCCAGATTTTTTTGAATTTTTTCTCATTTTTTTGAATTTTTTATTCATTTTTCGAATTAAATAATTAAATATAGAAAATATTAATTAATTATTCTAATTTAATAATTATTTTTCCTGAATTTTAAAATATTTTTTCTGAATTAATAATTATTTTTAGAATTTTTAATTAATTTTTTCGAATTTTTAAATATTTTTTCGGATTTTTTAAATAAAAAAACAATTAATTAAATAAATTAATTAAATTAAATAATACCTTACACGTGGCGCGATCTGCGCCGTCGGATCCCGGCACGAATCTCGAGGAGGCGCAGTTCCCAAAAAATCGTTATTTTGTCGTTTTGTGCAGACGTGGCGCGATCTGAGCCGTTCGTCAATTTTTGCGCGATTTTCTGGAAGATCCAACGGTTGTAGTTGTTCGGCTATTTTTTTCTCCGTTTTTTAGCTCGGATGGGGACTCGCTCGGCTAGCCGACCGAGAGGTGACTTCGACCTCGGGTGTGAGGCCACGTGGCGATGCCACGTGGCATTTTTTTTTTCCTTTCCTTTCCCCGCGCTTCCTTCTTTCTCTTCTTTTTCGTTCTTCGTTCTGTGTCTTCTTCTTCGTTGCTCCGACCCAACCTTCGACTCGACAACGCCTCCGACTCCGACTCCGTCCCCGTCTCCGTCCCCGAGGGCGTCAATGGAGTTCGGTGACGTCGAAGTGGCAAGGCGAGCTCGCAAAGTGGAGGGCTCGGCGACGGAGCTTGGAATGAACGGAGCTTGGCCATGGAATCGATGGAGATGGAGCTCGCACAGTTCGGAGCTCGTCGAGGCGGTGATGGAGCTCGATTGTGGGAGAGCTCGACGGCGAAGCTTGGAATGAATGGAGCTCGGCCATGGATTCGATGGAGAGGGAGCTCGCGTAGTTCGGAGCTCGTCGAGGCGGTGATAGAGCTCGACACAGTGGTGAGCTTGGCATCGGAGCTCAGTGTTGGTGGCGTCCGGAGCTCTTTGAGGTGGTTGAGGAGCTTGGAGGGATGGTGGATTTGGTGATGCAGAGACAGCTCGACGAGGAAGGAGAAGAGCGCTTCGAGGGAGAAGGCGAGCTCGACGAGGTGGAAGGAGTTTTGGGTTCGAGCTCGGGAAGGGGACGAGCGGCGAACGAGGGAGCTCGCCATTGGACGACTCTGACTGTGGCGAGCTCGGCGGTTTGGAAGCTTCGGTGAAGATAGAGGAAAGGAGCTCGGCTGTGAATCTCGATGGAGCTCCTTATTGGAGTTGGAGGCTGACGAGGTTGAAGGTGACGAAGGTAGAGCTTGGCGACGGTGGAGGCGGAGCTCGGAGGCAGTTGGTGATGGGTCGAGAGTTGAGCTCGACTGTGGCGGTGGCGAGCTCGAAGCTTGGTTTCGGCGAGGAAACGTTGAAGCTCGTCACCTGAGCTGGAGCTCGGCGGCAGAGGCGTGGAGCTTTGGATGTGGCAAGTCGAGATCGGCGACGGAAGAAAGGAGCTCGACGTCGGAGGAACGAGAGCTGCATGGTTTTTTTTTTCTTCTTGTTTTGGCGGCAGGGATATTGGAGAAGGAGAGTGACGTGGCGGAGGCGGGTTCGGGTTTGAGGACCCTAACGGGTCCGAACCCGGCCCCTTGTACCTTTGGCGCCTTGTTCGGCAAATCCGAGCACGGATTTTGAGGCAATTTTTTGGCCATTTTGCAGCTCGGTAGGGCAGTAGCTCGGATTGGAGATCCGAGCTACGTGGCTCGATCTGGGCCGTTGGATGGTGGCGCGAATCTCGAGACGGGCTCAATTCCCAAGAAAACGCTATCTTGTCGTTTAGCATCGCTGGCAAGATCTGGGCCGTCTGATCGAGATCCTACACGAATGTTGAGGAGAAAGTGAGTTTTCTCCATTTTGACGCTCGGATGGGCACTTGCTCGGTTAGCCGACCGGGCTCTTTGATGTTGGGGCTCGGATGGGAAGAGCTCGGATTCTTGCTCGGGTTCGGCTCGGATTTCTCCCTCGCGCGAGTGGCTCGGCTCGGATTTCCGAGCTATTCGGCGCAGCTGCATTGTGATCCACTTTCCCGGTGCTACGGAGGTCCGATCGGGGAGTGCGACCCCTCGTTTCGAAGCTAGTTCGAAGATCTACAACTTCTCTTTAGGAGTGGGATGAAGATTCGCCCTCCTTCATGGTCAAAATACCCCCGCAACATGCTTGTCTTCATGAAGTTGATAAGTACTTTGGTCTTGGGGATTTTGGAAGAGGAGCTCCACTCCTAGGGGCGGAGAAGATGTGCTAGGAAGACCCTTGGGCTAGGAAGACCCTTGTACTAGGAAGACCCTTGTAAGATGTGCTAGGGAGATCCTTGCGCTAGGAAGACCCTTGGGCTAGGAAGACCCTTGTAAGATGTGCTAGGAAGACCCTGGGGGCGAAGAAGAGGCGCGAGTGGGTCGGATCGCTAGCCGCTCGGCTAGGAATACTGAGCGACGTGGAGCGATCTGAGCCGTTGGATCTCAGCGCGGATCTCGAGGCGGGCACAGCTTCCAAGAAAACACTATCTTGTCGTTTAGTGCTGCTGGAGCGATCTGAGTCGTTGATCTCAGCGCGGATCTCGAGGTGGGCACAGTTTCCAAGAAAACACTATCTTGTCGTTTAGTGTTGCTAGAGCGATCTGAGCCGTTTGATCGAGATTTTACACGAATGTTGAGGAGAAAGTGAGTTTTCTCCGTTTTGACGCTCGGATGGGCACTTGCTCGGTAAGCCGACCGGGCTCTTTGACGTTGGGGTCGGATCGGCACTTGCTCGGCACCCGAGCGGAGGGAAGAGCTTGGCTCTGGAAGAGAGCCATTTGTGAGACAAGTGTGAGGAAGAACTCTAGGAGAGAGTTGTGCTCCGAACTTGTCGAGGAGAGGTCCGTCTTGGAGGCGAGCGGAGGGAAGAGCTCGGCTCTGGAAGAGAGCTATTTGGGAGACGAGTGTGAGGAAGAACTCTAGGAGAGAGTTGTGAGCTCCGAACTCGTTGAGAAGAGGTCCGCCTCGGAGGTGAGCGGAGCGAAGAGCTCGGCTCTGGAAGAGAGCTATTTGTGAGACGAGTGTGAGGAAGGACTCTATGAGAGAGTTGTCCTCCAAACTCGTTGAGAAGAGGTCCGCTTCGGAGGTGAGCGGAGGGAAGAGCTCGGCTCTGGAAGAGAGCTATTTGTGAGACAAGTGTGAGGAAGAACTCTAGGAGAGAGTTGTGTTCCAAACTTGTTGAGGAGAGGTCCGTCTCGGAGGCGAGCGGAGTGAAGAGTTCGGATCTGAAGGAGAGCTATTTGTGAGACAAGTTTGAGGAGCAACTCTGGGAGAGAGTTGTAAGCTCCGAACTCGTTGAGAGGAGGTCCGCCTGGGAGATGAGCGGAGCGAAGAGCTCGGCTCTGGAAGAGAGCCATTTGTGAGACGAGTGTGAGGAGGGACTCGATGAGAGAGTTGTGCACCAAACCCGTTGAGAAGAGGTCCGCTTTGGAGGCGAGCGGAGGGAAGAGCTCGGCTCTGTAAGAGAGCTATTTGGGAGACGAGTGTGAGGAAGAACTGTAGGAGAGAGTTGTGAGCTCCGAACTCGTTGAGAAGAGGTCCGCCTCGGAGGTGAGCGGAGCGAAGAGCTCGGCTCTGGAAGAGAGCTATTTGTGAGACGAATGTGAGGAGGGACTCTATGAGAGAGTTGTGCTCCAAACTCGTTGAGAAGAGGTCCGCTTCGGAGGCGAGCGGAGGGAAGAGCTATTTGTGAGACAAGTGTGAGGAAGAACTCTAAGAGAGAGTTGTGTTCCAAACTTGTCGAGGAGAGGTCCGTCTCGGAGGCGAGCGGAGTGAAGAGCTCGGATCTGGAGGAGAGCTATTTGTGAGACAAGTGTGAGGAAGAACTCTCGGAGAGAGTTGTGTTCCGAACTTGTCGAGGAGGGGTCCATCTCGGAGGCGAGCGGAGTGAAGAGCTCGGCTCTGGAAGAGAGCTATTTGGGAGACGAGTTTGAGGAGCAACTCTGGGAGAGAGTTGTAAGCTCCGAATTCGTTGGAGGAGGTCCGCCTGGGAGATGAGCGGAGCGAAAAGCTCGGCTCTGAAAGAGAGCCATTTGTGAGACGAGTGTAAGGAGGGACTCTATGAGAGAGTTGTGCTCCAAACTCGTTGAGAAAAGGTCCGCTTCGGAGGCGAGCGGAGTGAAGAGCTCGGCTCTGGAAGAGAGCCATTTGTGAGACGAGTGTGAGGAAGAACACTAGGAGAGAGTTGTGAGCTCCGAACTCGTTGAGAAGAGGACCGCTTCGGAGGCGAGCGGAGTGAAGGGCTCGGCTCTGGAAGAGAGCCATTTGTGAGACGAGTGTGAGGAGCAACTCTAGGGGAGAGTTGTAGCTCCGAACTCGCTGCTTATGTGAGAGAGTCAACGGTTGTGAGAGCAATTCCGAATGGCGAACCACTTCTAACCCGCTGAAGAGCAGGTTATTTGAAGAGGAATCGAGCCAAATGTTGGACTCCGAACCATCGGTAGAGGTATTCAACGGTTGTGGGAGCAATTCCGAATGGCGAACCACTTCTAACCCGCTGAAGAGCAGGTTATTTGAAGAGGAATCGAGCCAAGCGTTGGACTCCGAACCATCGGTAGAGGTAGTCAACGGTTGTGGGAGCAATTCCAAATGGCGAACCACTTCTAACCCGCTGAAGAGCAAGTTATTTGAAAAGGAATCGAGCCAAGTGTTGGACTCCGAACTCGTTGGGAAGAGCTTAGTAAGTTACGGGAGCAGCCATGTAGAAGAAGCTGGACTCCGAACTCACCCTTCAGCGAGTCAGGACTCGGAGAGGTAGAGATGAAGCAAGAGCAACAATTTCCAATGAAAAAACGTAACGTTTTATTGAAATAAACTAAGTGGCTGCTTCAATATGGCGAGCCCTTATTACATGCTATTGGCCAGATTACAAGCATCGGCCTTATCAAAAATCAAGATCCTGCTTCCATGATAAGGTGAAGACCTCTTGGGGAGAGCCGGGAGGTTCTGAGTCTTAAAGCTCGGCGGGCCCTTCGGTTCGTTTGTTGGCTCCTCAGAGGGGAAGCTTGGCCCCCTATTTCTGGACGAACTTGGTCAGGTGCCCCCGCTGTATGAGTTCTTCGATCTCCTCCTTCAGAGCCCAACAATCTTCCGTGTCGTGGCCGTGGTCCCTATGAAAGCAGCACCACTTATCCTTGTTCCTCTTCTTGCCAGGTGTATTCATTCTCGGGGGAGCGCGGAGTAGCTCTTCCTTGTCCACCTCCATAAGAACTTCTGATATATTGGCAACAAGGGGGGTGAACTTCTCAAACCGAGGAATCGGGCGGCGCTGGCCATTGCCGTCCTTCTGAACTTCTTAGCCTCTTCTTCTTCGGTCAGCTTTCGTTTCGTCCCTGAGGTAGACCCTCCGAAGCTTGGAAGGTAGGCGGCCTCTTCGGCACGAATGTACTTGTCACACCTGAGAAGGAGGTCGGCAAAGTTCTGTGGAGGCTTCTTAGCAAGAGAGGAGCGGAGGCTGGAATTGAAGACGTTGGATTGGAAGGCGGCTGTTGCGACGGATTGGTCGAGGGAGGCTATGGACATGACCTCCGCAGTGAACCTCTTCATGGTCTCTCAACTTCTCTCCCTTCTCCTGGTGGAGCTGGAGTAACAAGATGTTAGTCTTCTCCGTGCGTCTGCTACTCACAAAATGAGTGATGAAGAGGCTCTCAACTTGCTCGAAGGAGAATATGGAAGACGGGGCGAGGCGGGAGTACCACTCCCGAGCCGAACCCTTAAGAGTGGCGGGGAAGGTTTTGCACAGGAAAGCATCGGAAGCTTGGTGGATTAGCATGAGGGTCTTAAAGCTTTCGATCTGGTCCACGGGGTCCGACTCCCCCAAGTAAGTTTCGAACTTCGGGGGTTCGAAACCTCTTGGGATAGGAGCTTCCATGATGGTCCGGGAGAAAGGGGGTCTGCTCGGACGGATGGTTCTGCTGTTCGACCCCTCCCCCTCGTCCATCCGACCGATTCGCCTCTCCACCTCATGGAGACGGCGGTATAGGGCATCGTCCCTCCCGCGGTAGTCGAACGAGCCTCTGGACTCGTCTTCGTAGGAGGGAAAGCCGGGGCTACGACGATGGTAGTCCCGGGAGCGGCGAGGGCTAAGATCATGCTGCCGGTGGTTAGGAGCCGGCGGAGGAGAGGCAGACCTACGGCGAGGACTGGGAACCCGTTGGGGCAAAGGAACCCTTTGGGCCTCATTGTTGTTGGGTCGGAGGTTAAGAGCCTGCAACACCGTTGCTTGAAACTGCAGGAACTCGGCGCGAGTGATGGGCGCCTCATTGTTCCTCGGCTGATGCCGACCGGTAGGAGAGTGGCGCCTCCTCCTGTAATGCCCGGGTGACTCTCTCCGTCCTCTCCTGGTAGGAGACCTTCTACGCTCGCGGTGGTGAGGATTCCGCTCATCTGGACATTGTAGGCGGGAGGCTCCCTCTCGGGACCGCTTTTCGTCCAGACGGTGGCAGAGATCCTCATCCTTCTGCTGGTTGAGGATATTATTTCGAAGGTCAGGGGCCTGAGGACTATGGGAGGCGTAAGAGTCTGTAGAGGCGTTGTGTACTGATATGTGGTCCCGATGGAGAGGTTGTTTTTGCTTCCGTGGGTCGGGACCGTTTGGGGGTTGCTGGTTCGAAAGAGGAGGTGGGTCCTGCTGGACACGGTCCTCGGCGGGCGGAGGGATCCGCCCCAGTTGTTGAGAGGGGTTGACAAGGACTTCTTACTGGTCCGCGGGGTTGGGTCCACGGTTGGACCCCCTGGATCTTACTTTTCTGGGAGGCATGGCTGGAGAAGAGCCAGTCGACGAGGAAGAGGAGGAGGCTATTCGTCTGGGTTCCCACAGACGGTGCCAATCTGTTACCGCTAATTCTGGTGTGGGGGTAAACAGATAGAATTTGTGGGTTCGTGGAAAAACCTGAATAGCAGATCCAAACCTGTTCCGTCGGAGTTGGGCTGCTGATTCCCACCGTACACCTGCAAGGAAAGTGCGAAACACCGGGGATCATCCCGGTGACGCACCCTCCGACGCTCTTGTCAGTAACCAGTGGTGATTAAGAAAGAGCTTAAGGTGGAAAAAGAGTGATTAACCTGTAACAGTGGTAGGTGGGGGGTATATAGTTGCCGTTGGGATCAGATTAGGAATGTGATTCCTGTGATTTGATAAGGCGTAAAATCCTCGTAATCAGATTAGGAATGTAATCCCTTAATTCCCGGTGAGAGGATAACTGCAAATCAGGCCCGTTGATTTAGTCAAATCAGTGACCCTGATCTTCTCTTGCTGGTCTGGATTTGTATCGGGTCGGGACCCGTATCCAGTTGAGGTGGATCCGTTCGCGGGTTGTTGGATCTGTGAGAAGGAGACCCAGTTCCCGCTTTGGACCCGTTAGTAGGTGAAATTACCGTTTTACCCCTGAGCTTTAAGATTCGTCTCCGATGTGAACGGTCCCGATTTAATCTTATTTTTAGCCATATCACTACCCATGTGCTCAAGTTCACAGTTAGGCGTCTAGGCTTGGGGTCGGCACAGAGCGACGAGCTCCGCTGCCTTAGCTTGAGAAATCTTCCCATGTGCTCGAGTTCACCACCGCGCGTCGAGGCTTGGGGGTCGGCGCAGAGCAACGAGCTCTGCTACCTTAGCTTGAGAAAGCTACCCATGTGCTCGAGTTCACTACCGGGTGTCGAGGCTTGAGGGTCGGCACAGAGCGACGAGCTATGCTGCCTTAGCTTGAGAAAGCTACCCATGTGCTCGAGTTCACAGTCGGGCATCGAGGCTTGGTGTTCGGCACAGAGCGACGAGCTCCGCTGCCTTAGATTGAGGAAGCTACCCATGTGCTCGAGTTCATCACCGGGTGTCGAGGCTTGGGGGTCGGCACTAAGCGACGAGGTCAGCTACCTTATCTTGAGGAAGCTACCCATGTGCTCGAGTTCACCGTCGGGTGTCGAGGCTTGTGTTTGGCCCAGAGCGACGAGCTCCACTACCTTAGCTTGAGAAATCTGCCCATGTACTTGAGTTCACCGTCGGGCATCGAGGCTTGGGGGTCGGCAGACAACGACGAGCTCCACTGCCGTAGCTTGAGAATGCTACCCATGTGCTCGAGTTCACCACTGGGTGTCGTGGGTTGTGGGTCGTTACTGAGCGACAAGTTCCGCTACCTTAGCTGGAGAAAGCTACACATGTGCTCGGGTTCACCGCCGGGTGTGAAGTCTTGGGGGTCGGTACAGAGCGATGAGCTCCACTGCCTTAGCTTGAGAAAGCTACCCATGTGCTTGAGTTCATGGCTGGGCATCGAGGCTTGGGGGTCGGCACTAGGCGACGAGCTCCGCTGCCTTAGCTTGAGAAATCTTCCCATGTGCTCGAGTTCACCACCACGCGTCGAGGCTTGGGGGTCAGCGCAGAGCAATGAGCTCTGCTACCTTAGCTTGAGAAAGCTACCCATGTGCTCGAGTTCACCGCCGGGCATCGAGGCTTGGGGGTCAGGCACAGTGCGACAGCTACGCTGCCTTAGCTTGAGAAATCTTCCCATGTGCTCGAGTTCACCACCGTGCGTCGAGGTTTGGGGGTCAGCGCAGAGCGACGAGCTCCGCTGCCTTAGCTTGAGGAAGCTACCCATGTTCTCGAGTTCACCACCGGGCATCGAGGCTTAGGGGTCGGCGGAGAGCAACGAGCTCTGCTGCCTTAGCGTGAGGAAGCTACCCATGTGCTCGAGTTCACCGTCAGGCATAGAGGCTTGGGGGTCGGCGCAGAGCGACGAGCTCCACTGCCTTTGCTTGAGGATGATACCCATGTGCTCGAGTTCATCGCCGGGTGTCGAGGCTTGGGGGTCGGCACCGAGCAACGAGCTCAGCTACCTTATCTTGAGGAAGCTACCCATGTGCTCAAGTTCACCGCCGGGCGTCGACGCTTGGTGGTCGGCACAGAGCGACGAGCTCCGCTACCTTAGCTCTAGGAATCTACCCATGTGCTCGAGTTCACCGCCGGGTGTTGAGGCATGAGGGTTGGCACAGAGCGACAAGCTTCGCTGCCTTAGCTTGAGAAAGCTACCCATGTGCTTGAGTTCATGGCTGGGCATCGAGGCTTGGGGTCGGCACAAGGCGACGAGCTCCGCTGCCTTAGCTTGTGGATGCTACCCATGTGCTCGAGTTCATCGCCGGGTGTCGAGGCTTGGGGGTCGGCACTGAGCGACAGCTCAGCTACCTTATCTTGAGGAAGCTACCCATGTACTCAAGTTCACCGCTGGGTGTCGAGGCTTGTGTTCGACACAGAGCGACGAGCTCTGCTGCCTTAGCTAGAGAAATCTGCCCATGTACTTGAGTTCACTGCTGGGCATTGAGGCTTGGGCATCGGCACACAACGACGAGCTCCACTGCCATAGCTTGAGAAAGCTTCCCATGTGCTCGAGTTCACCACTGGTGTCGTGACTTGTGGGTCGTCACTGAGCGACGAGCTCCACTGTCTTAGCTTGAGAAAGCTACCCATGAGCTCGAATTCACTGCCGGCTGTCGAGTCTTGGGGGTCGGCACAGAGCGCCGAGCTCCACTGCCTTAGCTTGAGAAAGCTACCCATGTGCTCGAGTTCACCGTTAGGCATCTAGGCTTGGGGTCGGCACAGAGCGACGAGCTCCGCTGTGTTAGCTTGAGGAATCTACCCATGTGCTCGAGTTCACCGTCAGGCGTTGAGGCTTGGGGGTCGGCGTAGAGCGACGAGCACTATTGCCTTAGCTTAAGGAAGCTACCCATGTGCTCGAGTTCACTGTCGAGCGTCGAGGCTTTGGGGTCGGCATAGAGCGATGAGCTTCGCTACCTTAGCTTGAGAAAGCTACCCATGTGCTCGAGTTCACCGCCAGGTGTCGACCCTTGGGGGTCGGCACAGAGCGACGAGCTCCGCTGCCTTAGCTTAAGAAAGCTACCCATGTGCTCGAGTTCACCGCCGGGTGTCGAGGCTTCGGGGTCGGCTCCGAGAGACGAGCTCCGCTGTCTTAGCTTGAGGAAGCTACCCATATGCTCGAGTACACTGTCAGGTGTCGAGACTTGGGGTCGGCACAGAGCGACAAGCTCCGCTGCTTTAGCTTGAGAAAGCTACCTATGTGCTCGAGTTCACCACATGCTATTGAGGCTTGGGGGTCGGTACAGTCCGACGAGCTTCGCTGCCTTAGCCTGAGGAAGCTACCCATGTGCTCAAGTTTACCGCTGGGTGTCCAGGCTTGGAGATTAGCACAGAGCAACGAGCTCCGCTGCCTTAGCTTGAGAAAGCTACCCATGTGCTCGAGTTCACCGTCGGACATCGAGGCTTGGTGGTCAGCACAGAGCGACGTGCTCTGCTGCCGTACCATGAGGAAGCTGCCTATGTGCTCGAGTTCACCACAGAGTGGTGACGCTTGGGGGTCGGCACAGAGTGACAAGCTCAGCTACCATAGCTTGAGAAAGCTACCCATGTGATCGAATTCACCACCGGGTGTCGAGGCATGGGGGTCAGCACAGAGCGACGAGCTCCGCTGCCTTAGCTTGAGAAAGCTACCCATGTGCTCGAGTTCACCGCCGGGCGTCGAGGCTTAGGGGTCGGCACAGAGCAACAAGCATCATTGCCTTAGCTTGAGGAATCTACCCACGTGCTCAATTTCACGACCGAGCATCGAGGCTTGGGGGTCGGCGCAGAGCGACGAGCTCTGCTACCTTAGCTTGAGGAAGCTACCCATGTGCTCGAGTTCATCGCCGGGCATCGAGGCTTGGGGGTCGGCGCAGAGCGACGAGCTCTGCTGCCTAAGCTTGAGGAAGCTACCCATGTGCTCGAGTTCACCGCCGGGCATCGAGGCTTGGGGGTCAGCACTGAGCGATGAGCTCCACTGCCATAGCTTCAGAAAGCTACCCATGTCCTCGAGTTCACCGCCGGGCATCGAGGCATGGGGGTCGGCACAGAGCAACGAGCTCCGCTCTACCCATGTGCTCGAGTTCACCACCGTGCATCGAGGCTTGGTGGTCGGTGTAGAGTGACGAGCTTCGTTGCCTTAGCTTGAGGAATCTACCCACGTGCTCAATTTCACTGCCAAGAGTCGAGGCTTGGGGGTCGGTACAGAGCGACGAGCTCCGCTGCCTTAGCTTGAGGAAGTTACCCATGTGCTCGAGTTCACCGCCAGGCATCGAGGCTTGGGGGTCGGCACAGAGCGACGAGCTCCGCTGCCTTAGCTTGAGGAAGCTACCCATGTGCTGGAATTCACCGCCGGGCATCGAGGCGTAGGGGTCAGCACTAAGCGATGAGCTTCACTGCCATAGCTTGAGAAAGCTACCTATGTGCTCGAGTTCACCGCCGGGCATCGAGGCTTGGGGTTCAGCACAGAGCGACGACCTCTGCTACCTTAGCTCGAGGAAGCTACCTATGTGCTCGAGTTTCCCGCCGGGTGTCGAGGCTTGAGGGTCGGCACAGAGCGACGAGCTCCACTGCCTTAGCTTGAGAAAGCTACCCATGTGCTCGAGTTCACAGCCAGGCATCGAGGCTTGGGGGTCGGCGCAGCATGACGAGCTCCGCTGCCTTTCCTTGAGGAAGCTACCCATGTGCTCGAGTTCACTACTGGGTGTCGAGGCTTGTGTTCGGTACTGAGCGACGAGCTCCGCTGCCTTAGCTTGAGAAATTTTCCCATGTACTTGAGTTCACCGCCGGGCGTCGAGGCTTGGGGGTCGGCACACAACGATGAGCTCCACTGCCATAGCCTGAGAAAACTACCCATGTGCTCGACTTCACTGCCAGTTGTCGTGGCTTGTGGGTCGTCACTGAGCGACGAGTTCCGCTGCAGTAGCTTGAGAAAGCTACCCATGTGCTCGAGTTCACCGCCGGGTGTCAAGTCTTGGGGGTCGGCACAGAGCGACGAGCTCCACTGCCTTAGCTTGAGAAAGCTACCCATGTGCTCGAGTTCACCGTCAGGTATCTAGACTTTGGGTCGGCATAGAGCGACGAGCTCCGCTGCATTAGCTTGAGTAATCTACCCATGTGCTCGAGTTTACCGCCAGGAGTCTAGGCTTAGGGGTCGGCACAGAGCGAAGAGCTCCGCTACCTTAGCTTGAGAAAGCTACCCATGTGCTCGAGTTCACCACCGGGTGTCGAGCCATGGGGGCCGGCACAGAGCGACGAGCTCCACTGCCTTAGCTTAAGAAAGCTACCCATGTGCTCGAGTTCACTATCGGGGGTCGGCACATCGCGACAGGCTCCACTGCCTTAGCTTGAGGAAGCTACCCATGTGCTCAAGTTCACTGCTGGGTGTTGAGGCTTAGGGATCAGCACAGAGCGACGAGCACCACTGCCTTAGCTAAAGAAAGCTACCCATGTGCTCGAGTTCACCGTCAGGCATCAAGGCATGGGGGTCGGCGCAGAGCGACAAGCTCTGCGGCCTTAGCTTGAGGAAGCTACCCATGTGCTCAAGTTCACCGCCGGGTTTCGAAGCTTGGAGCACGGCACAGAGGGACGAGTTTCGCTGCTTTAGCTTCAGAATGCTACCCATGTGCTTGGGTTCACCGCCGAGCGTCGAGGCTTGGGGGTCGGCACAGAGCGACGAGCTTCGCTGCCATAGCTAGAGAAGGCTACCCATATGCTCGATTTCACAGCCGGGCGTCGAGACCAAGGGGTCGGCACAGAGCGACGAGCTCCGCTGCCTTAGCTACCCATGTGCTCGAGTTCACTGCCAGGTGTCGTGTAATATCCCGGATGGATATTACCTTATATAAATTAATATTTCATTATTATTTTATTATTATTTTGTTTTAATTCCAAAATTTGAATATTTTGGTGATTTTCACCCGGTTTGTCCGTAGACACTATCTGTATCCAGATATCAGTCGGTATACATCCGTATTGTATCAAATTGATACCGTGATCTTCCGAACTAATAATAAAATTTATTTTATTATTATTTCCGAGATTTAATTATTTTTATACGGATTATGCGAAGATTTTCGGTATACAGACATATATGCGCACATACGTGTAGTATGTCGATTAGTACATCATACAAATTGTGTGTTGTGTATTTTTGGACAACACTTGTTTGTTGTGACAAACCTATTAGATTGTTAGGGTTTTATAAGCGTTTAACTTAGACTAATTGTGCATTAGAAGAAATTCTTCTAGAAATAATTCTCCACCACACCACACCTCCACCACATCCTACCTCCACCACTCCCCACCTTCCTATAGGTATGGCCGGCCCCAAAAAGAAGGAGGGGCTTTTGTATAATTGTGTGGGTGCACAATTGCAATATCCTCCCTTCTCTCCTCCTATAAATACCCCCTTCCTTCATCATGGTTTCATTTTAGAAAGAAAGGAAAAGAAAGAAAGAAAGGAAAAGAATGAGTGATCTAACTTGAGAGTTTTTATTTGTAGGTTGATAAGAGTTCTAGGAGAAAGAAGGAGGATAATTTAGTTCTTCCATCAAGGAAAGAAACAAGGTGGGGGTTCTCCTAGGTTTGTGGTTAATTATTTGTTTGTTTGTTTGTCTATTTGAGAATGGTTTTGATGTTCTTCTTCTTCTTACCCTCTTGTTTACCTTTCTTTTTGGTGTGGTTATTATGTTGTATGTTGTAGTAGGAATCATCTAAAAGAGTTCTTTTGTTTATTGTATGGTAATGAGTTAACTACTTGGACTAAAAGGATACATACACATAAGCTTTTGCATACAACCATGTAAGGTTGTAGGACTTGAATGTGGAACCATACATAAGGCATATGAATTTGTTTACAACCATGTAAGGTTGTAGGACCTATGTTGAACCTTGGACTAAAAGAGAACACATGTTGATTAAACCCCAAAAAAAGTGAACTGTTCTTACTTGTTGTATTATTGTTTAAATTTTTAATCTTAAAGTATGAAAAGAAAAAGAAACTAGCTAAATCACTAATGTAGAATAAATAAATAAAAAGATCTTTCTTTCCTAAACACTAGTTGTAAAAAGATCAAGGAGATCTCTTTTATGTCCACTAGTAAGAAACCTATGCTAATAAAGATTTCTTTTTGTAGTAATTTAGTTGTAGATGTTATGCTAAATTTTAGTTGGTGCTTATAGTAGTAGTAGATATATATGTTCTAATAAAGTTGTAGTAGTAGATATGTATGCTTCTATTAAAATAGCAATAGTAGATGTATGTTTCCATTAAAGTAGTAATAGTAGATGTATTATATCATATTTAGGGATGAGATTCATGCTTCAAATGTTGTAGGATCATTTCTAAAAATATTTGGAAGCCATATTCATGCTACAAATGTTGTAGGATCATTTCTAAAAATGTTTAGAAGCCATATTCATGCTTCGAGTGTTGTAGGATCACTTCTAAAAATGTTTAGAAGCCATATTCATGCTTCAAATGTTGTAGGATCATTTCTAAAAATGTTTAGAAGCCATATTCATGCTTCAAATGTTGTAGGATCATTTTTAAAAATGTTTAGAAGCCATATTCATGCTACAAATGTTGTAGGATCACTTCTAAAAATGTTTAGAAGCCATATTCATGCTTCAAACATTGTAGGATCACTTCTAAAAATATTTGGAAGTCATATTCATGCTACAAATGTTGTAGGATCATTTCTAAAAATGTTTAGAAGCCATATTCATGCTTCAAGTGTTGTAGGATCACTTCTAAAAATATTTAGAAGCCATATTCATGCTACAAATGTTGTAGGATCGCTTCTAAAAATGTTTAGAAGCCATATTCATGCTTCAAACATTGTAGGATCACTTCTAAAAATATTTGGAAGCCATATTCATGCTACAAATGTTGTAGGGTCATTTCTAAAAATATTTAGAAGCCATATTCATGCTTCAAATGTTGTAGGATCATTTCTAAAAATATTTGGAAGCCATATTCATGCTTCAAATGTTGTGGGACCATTTCTAAAAATGTTTAGAAGCAATATTCATGCTTCAAATGTTGTAGGATTGATTCTAAAAATCCTACCATGTTTAGATTAGTCTAATTATGCTTAGAATGTTGTAGGATTGATTCTAAAATTCCTACCATGTTTAGATTAGTCTAATTATGCTTAGAAAGTTGTAGGATTCTTTCTAAGAGATTCCTACCATGTTTAGTTCAATCTATTTTGCTTAGAATGTTGTAGGATCCACTCTAAGGAATTCCTACCATGTTTAGTTCAATCTATTTATGCTTAGAATGTTGTAGGATTCATTCTAAAATTTCCTACTATGTTTAGGAAGTATATTTATGCTTAAAATGTTGTAGGATTCATTCTAAAAATTTACTTACCATGTTTAGAAGTATATATACATACTTAGGAAAGTTGTATATTCATACTAGTAGTTATCCATGCTTAGTAAGATATTCATGCTTAGTAGTATACCATGGTAGTTTGATTTATCTATGCTTAGATAATTGTAGGAAAGCATATACCATCCTAGATTAATTTATCCATGCTTAAAGGATTGTAGGAAAGCATATACCATGCTAGATTAATTTATCTATGCTTAGATGATTGTAGGAAAACATATACCATGCTAGTTTAATCTATCTATGCTTAGATGATTGTAGGAAAGTTGTATACCATGCTAGATTCATTTATCTATACTTAGATTGTAGTAGGAATCATTATACATGTTTATAATGTTGTAGGATTGATGTTTAATTGACCTACCATGTTAGAACATTGTAGGAGTATTATGGCGAGTGGTTATGTTATGTACCATAATTAGATTGTCATGGATAGATGCTTGCAAATTGTATGCCATGCTTAAAGTGCTATAGGATGAAGTAATAAGGGTCGGGAAGACCACTAGTAATAGTTAGTCTGATAAAGGCTGTTATGTCGCCTTCGGTCCTTCATTGGTAGAATGCCGACCATAGACTATTAGTAGATTCTTCTGTTGTTTCTAATAATAGAAGATCAAGATTGTTAGTAAGCACGTTTGGTTGCTTTTAAGATTGATTACCTGTATGGTTGTGCTCGTACGTGGCTCGACTGGCCCGTATGTAGCTGTGGGTCTCATACGTAGTTTATTTGGCTCGTATATAGGTTGTTGTCTCGTACGCGGCTCGACCGGCCCGTGCATAGCTGTTGGTCTCATACGCGGCTTATTTGGCTGGTATGTATGTTGTTGTCTCCTACGAGGCCCGCCTGGCTCGTAGGTAGTTATTGTTTCATACATAGCTTATTGGCTCGTATGTGGTTGTTACTCGTGTATAGCTTATTAGCTAGTACACAGTTCGTTGTGCTCGTCTAGGGTGATATTACCACCCTAAGGGCTATCGACCATCAAGACATATGTTTTCTACCCTAAGGAACTGTGGAGGAGTCACTCCTTGTGTACCGTCGAATCTTAACCAAGGTAGGTTGATCGAGGACCGGAGTATAGACGAAATCCAAGTCTAGGGTAGCGGCATGCATGTATATTCGCACTGCCGAAGTCTTGGATCGATGAGCCATGAACCGGATCCCGAGGGGTTCCGGTAAGTCTAGGTTAAGCAGCCTAGTAGAGTTGTCTTGCAAAGTCTAAATTAAGGCCTAGCATGTTGTGGTTATAATATTGTCCTCACTAGGAGTGTTCAGGGCTAGGGACATCATTAGGGTAGTGATTTATAAAGATCATTACTTAAAACCTTTGCCGGAAGAGAGGAGTCGGTTGTAGGGGGCACCTTATGACTAACTCGTCCCTGGAGGCAGACCAGGTGGTGTTATTGGGTTGTACCTTCCCGTCAAAGGGATACGTACGGTGCCGTCTCACAAGTTGAGGACACGGGTTGCGTATCTCGCGCTGTTAATTCCTGAAGTACTGTGGCTGGGGTGCTACAGGATGCATTGTGCAGTCCTGCGCTTGCCAGACCCCAGAGGGTGCCACAGGGTAGGCTTCGTGCTACCCTGCGCTTGCGAAACCCTATAGTTTGATTTTGTAATGACACCTGATACATTGGGTTCGTCTATTTTGAGAGAGGTCCGGTTAGCCGGGTCGCAGTGGCGAACATAGACACCACTGGCGAAATGCAACAGTGGCACTTGACCACATCTGCATCCTCATAAGTCACGTGTAGCTGTCAGGAACAGGTTGTGTACAATTAGAAGTTCATAACGCGGGTTCAAATCCCTATATATGGAGAAACGGCTTGAGAAGGGTCGCATGTAGTATGGGCTGCATGTTACTTCGGAGACTTGCTGACATTAGAATAGGAAGCATCCTAGTTCTATTTGAGTATCGCATTAGAGTCTAGTCATAACACTCACAAACACTTAAACTACACCAACACCATTGCTATATTTTGTATATTGTTTGGGAGATTCGCTGCTATATGATCAGCCTTTAAGCGTCAGTGAATACTGACGTCCCCACTTCCATAGGTACTGGATCGCCGAAGTACAAAGGCGAGATTCAGGAGGACTCAAGGCAAGGAAAGCAAGGAGTCAGTGTTATATTTAGTTCCGCTGCAGTATATGTATTGATTATCTATTAGTTGAGAAGTACTCAAGTGAGAATTACCAAGTGTTGTTCTTCATTCCTTGTACTCTGATGTAATTTGTTGAAGGTTGTAATACTTGGGATTGTAAAGGTAATATTGTAACTCTATTGTAATGTATTGCAATTGGATAATGTTCAGACTTGTAATACATTGGGTATTGAATAAAAAGTTTTAAATTCTCCTGTTTTTCTGTGTATTGTGACTAATTGAAGAAAAGGTCTTGGCTCGTGTCACGGTTTCCCAGTATATGGAAATCGGGGCGCTACATGTCGAGGCTTGCGGGTCGGCACAGAGCGACGAGCTCCGCTACCTTAGCTTGAGAAAGCTACCCATGTGCTCGAGTTCACCGCCGGGTGTCGAGGCTTGGGGGTCGGCACAGAGCGACGAGCTCCGCTAGCTTAGCTTAAGAAAGCTACCCATGTGCTCGAGTTCATCGCTAGGTGTCGAGGCTTCGGGGTCGACGCAGAGAGATGAGCTCCGCTGCTTTAGCTTCAGAAAGCTACTCCTGTGCTCGAGTTCACCGCCGGGCATCGAGGCTTGGGGGTCGGCACAGAGGGACGAGCTCCGCTGTCTTAGCTTGAGAAAGCTACCCATGTGCTCGAATTCACCGTCGGGTATCGAGGCTTGGCGGTCGGCACAGAGCGACGAGCTCCGCTACCTTAGCTTGAGAAAGATACCCATGTGCTCGAGTTCACCGCCGGACATCGAGGCTTGGGGGTCGGTACAGAGCGACGAGCTCCGCTGCCTTAGCTTGTGGGAGCTACCCATGTGTTCGAGTTCACTGCCGGGCGTCGAGGCTTAGGGGTCAGCACTCTGCGATGTGCTCCACTGCCTTAGCTTGAGAAAGCTACCCATGTGCTCGAGTTCACCGCCGGGCGTCAAGGCGTGGGGGTCGGCACAGAGCGACAAGCTCCGCTGCCTTAGCTTGAGAAAGCTACCCATGTGCTCGAGTTCACTGTCGGGCGTCGAAGCTTAGGGGTCGGCACTGAGCGACGAGCTTCGTTGCCTTAGCTTAAGGAATCTACCCTCGTGCTCAATTTCACTGCCGAGCGTCGAGGCTTGGGGGTCTGCACAGAGCGACGAGCTCCGCTGCCTTAGCTTGAGGAAGCTACCCATGTGCTCGAGTTTACCGGCAGGCATCGAGGCTTTGGGGTCGGCGCAAAGCGACGAGCTCCGCTGCCATAGATTGAGGAAGCTACCCATGTGCTCGAGTTCACCGACGGACGTCGAGGCTTAGTGGTCAGCACTGAGCGATGAGCTCCTCCGCCTTGGCTTGAGAAAGCTACCCATGTGCTCGTGTTCACCGCCGGGCATCGAGGCTTGGGGGTCAGCACAGAGCGATGAGCTCTGCTACCTTAGCTCGAGGAAGCTACCCATGTGCTCGAGTTCACTGTCGGGTGTCGAGGCTTGAGGGTCGGCACAGAGCGACAAGCTTTACTACCTTAGCTTGAGAAAGCTACCCATGTGCTCGAGTTCATAGCCGGGCATCGAAGATTGGGGGTCGGCACAGAGTGATGAGCTCCGCTGCCTTTGCTTGAGGAAGCTACCCATGTGCTCGAGTTCATCGCCGGGTGTCGAGGCTTGGAGGTCGGCACTGAACGACGAGCTCAGCTACCTTATCTTGAGGAAGCTACCCATGTGCTCAAGTTCACCACCGGGTGTCGAGGCTTGTGTTCGACACAGAGTGACGAGCTCCGCTGCCTTAGCTTGAGAAATCTGCCCATGTACTTGAGTTCACCGCCGGGCGTCGAGGCTTGGGGGTCGGCACACAACGACGAGCTCCACTACCGTATCTTAAGAAAGCTAACCAAGTGCTCGAGTTCACTGCTGGGTGTCGTAGCTTGTGGGTCATCACTGAGCGACGAGTTCCGCTGCCGTAGCTTGACAAAGCTACCCATGTGCTCGAGTTCACCGCCGGGTGTCGAGTCTTGGGGGTCGGCACAGAGCGACGAGCTCCACTACCTTAGCTTGAGAAAGCTACCCATGTGCTCGAGTTCACTATCAGGCATCTTGGCTTGGGGTCGGCACAGGGCGACGAGCTCCACTGCCTTAGGTTGAGGAATCTACCCATGTGCTCGAGTTCACCGTCTGGCGTCGAGGCTTTGGGGTCGGCACAGAGCGACGAGCTCTGCTGCCTTAGATTAAGGAAGCTACCCATGTGCTCGAGTTCACCGCCGGGTGTCGAGGCTTCGGCGTCGGCACAGTGCGACGAGCTCCGCTACCTTAGCTTGAGAAAGCTACCCATGTGCTCAAGTTCACCACCGGGTGTCGAGCCTTGGGGGTCGGCATAGAGCGACGAGCTCCACTGCCTTAACTTAAGAAAGCTACCCATGTGCTCGAGTTCACCGTCAGGTGTTGAGGCTTGGGGGTCGGCACAGAGTGACGAGATCCGCTGCCTTAGCTTGAGTTCACTGCTGGGTGTCGAGGCTTGGGGATCAGCACAGAGCGATGAGCGCCGCTGCCTTAGCTAAAGAAAGCTACCCATGTGCTCGAGTTCACCATCGAGCATCATGGCTTGGGGATCGGCGCAGAGCGACAAGCTCCGTGGCCTTAGCTTGAGGAAGCTACCCATGTGCTCGACTTTACCGCCGGGTGTCCAGGCATGGGGGTGGGCACAGAGGGACGAGTTTCGCTGCTTTAGCTTGAGAAAGCTACACATGTGCTCGGGTTCACCGCCGGGCGTCGAGGCTTGGGGGTCGGCACATAGTGACAAGCTTCGCTGCCATAGCTTGAGAAGGCTACCCATGTGCTCCATTTCACAACTGGGCGTCAAGGCTAAGGGGTCGACACAGAGCGACGAGCTCTGCTACCTTAGCTTGAGGAAGCTACCCATGTGCTCGAGTTCTCTGCTAGGTGTCGAGGCTTGGAGGTCGGTACAGAGCGACGAGCTCCGCTACCTTAGCTTGAGAAAGCTACCCATGTGCTCGAGTTCACCACCGGGTGTCGAGGCTTGGAGGTCGGCACAGAGCGACGAGCTCCGCTGCCTTAGCTTAAGAAAGCTACCCATGTGCTCGAGTTCATCGCCATGTGTCGAGGCTTCGGGGTCGACGCAGAGAGATGATCTCCGCTGCCTTAGCTTGAGAAAGCTACCCTTGTGCTCGAGTTCACCGCTGGGCATCGAGGCTTGGGGGTCGGCGCAGAGGGACGAGCTTCGCTGTCTTAGCTTGAGAAAGCTACCCATGTGCTCGAATTCACCGCCGGGTGTCAAGGCTTGGGGGTCGGCACAGAGCGACGAGCTCCACTACCTTAGCTTGAGAAAGCTACCCATGTGCTCGAGTTCACCGACGAGCATCGAGGCATAGTGGTCGGCACAGAGCGACGAGCTCCGCTGCCTTAGCTTGAGGAATCTACCCATGTGCTCGAGTTCACCACCGTGCGTCGAGGCTTGGGGGTCGGCGCAGAGCAACGAGCTCCACTGCCTTAGCTTAAGGAACCTATCCATGTGCTGGAGTTCAACGCCAGGCATCGAGGCTTAGTGTCGGCACAGAGCGACGAGCTCTGCTACCTTAGCTTGTGAAAGCTAACCATGTGCTCGAGTTCACCGCCGGGTGTCGAGGCTTGGGGTTCGGCAAAGAGCGACGAGCTCTGCTGCCTTTGCTTAAGAAAGCTACCTATGTGCTTGAGTTCATCGCTAGGTGTCGAGGCTTCGGGGTCGATGCTGAGAGATGTGCTCTGCTGCCTTAGCTTGAGGAATCTACCCATGTGCTCGAGTTCACTACCGTGCATCGAGGCTTGGGGGTCGGCACAGAGCGATGAGCTCCGCTGCCTTAGCTTGAGGAAGCTACCCATGTGCTTGAGTTGACCGCCGGGCATTGAGGCTTAGGGGTCGGCAAAGAGCGACGAGCTTCGCTACCATAGCTTGTGAAAGCAACCCATGTGCTCGAGTTCACCGCTGGGTGTCAAGGCTTGGGGTTTGACACAGAGCGACGAGCTCTGCTGCCTTGGCTTAAGAAAGCTACCCATGTGCTCGAGTCCATCGCCAGGTGTCGAGGCTTCGGGGTCGACGCCGAGTGATGAGCTCTGCTGCCTTAGCTTGAGAAAGCTACCCATGTGATCGAGTTCACCGCCGGGCAGCGAGGCTTAGGGGTCGGTGTAGAGGGACGAGCTCCGCTGTCTTAGCTTGAGGAAGCTACCCATGTGCTCGAGTTCACCGCCGGGTGTCGAGGCTTGTGTTCGGCACAGAGCGACGAGCTCCGCTACCTTAGCTTAAGAAATCTACCCATGTACTTGAGTTCACCACCGGGCATCGAGGCTTGGAGGTCGGTGCAGAGCGATGAGCCCTGCTGCCTTAGCTTGAGAAAGCTACCCATGTGCTCGAGTTCACCGTCGGGTGTTGAGGCTTGGGGGTCGGCACACAATGACGAGCTCCGCTGCCTTAGATTGAGAAAGCTACCAATGTGCTCGAGTTCACCACTGGGTGTCATGGCTTTTGGGTGGTCACAGAGCGACGAGCTCCGCTACCTTAGCTTGAGAAAGCTACCCATTTGCTCGAGTTCACTGCAGGGCGTCGAAGCTTGGGGGTCAGCACTGAGCGATGAGCTCTACTGCCTTATCTTGAGAAAGCTACCCATGTGCAGGAGTTCACCGCCAGGAGTCGAGCCTTGGGGGTCGGCACAGAGCGACGAGCTCCGTTGCCTTAGCTTGATAAAGCTACCCATGTGCATGAGTTCACCAGCGGGCATCGAGGCTTAGGGGTCAGTACAGAGCGACGAGCTTTGTTGCCTTAGCTTGAGGAATCAACCCACGTGCTCAATTTCACTGCCGAGCATCGAGGCTTGGGGGTCGGCGCAGAGCGACGAGCTCTGCTGCCTTAGCTTGAGGAAGTTACCCAGGTGCTCGAGTTCACTGCCGGGCATCGAGGCTTGGGGGTCGGCACAGAATGACGAGCTTCGCTGCCTTAGCTTGTGGAAGCTACCCATGTGATCGAGTTCACTGTCGGGCGTCGAGCCTTAGGGGTCAGCACTGAGCGATGAGCTCCACTGCCATAGCTTGAGAAAGCTATCCATGTGCTCGAGTTCACCGCCGGGCATCGAGGCGTAGGGGTCTGCACAGAGCGACGAGCTCCGCTGCCTTAGATTGAGAAAGCTACCCATGTGCTCGAGTTCACCGCCGGGCATCGAGGTTAGGGGTCGGTACAGAGCAACGAGCTTCGTTGCCTTAGCTTGAGGAATCTACCTACGTGCTCAATTTCACTACCGAGCATCGATGTTTGGGGGTCGGCGCAGAGCGACGAGCTCCGCTGCCGTAGCTTGAGGAAGCTACCCATGTGCACGAGTTCACCACCGGGCATCGAGGCTTGGGGGTCGGCGCAGAGCGACGAGCTCCGCTGCCTTAGCTTAAGGAAGCTACCCATGTGCTCGAGTTCACCACCGGGCATCGAGGCTTTGGGGTCAACACTGAACGATGAGCTCCACTGCCTTTGCTTGAGAAAGCTACCCAAGTGCTCAAGTTCACCGCCGGGCATCGAGGCTTGGGGGTCGGCACAGAGCGATGAGCTCTGCTACCTTAGCTCGAGGAAGCTACCCATGTGCTCGAGTTCACCACCGGGTGTCGAGGCTTGAGGGTCGGCACAGAGCGACATGCTTCGCTGCCTTAGCTTGAGAAAGCTACCCATGTGCTCGAGTTCACAGTCGGGCATCGAGACTTGGTGGTCGGCACAGAGCGATGAGCTCCGCTGCCTTAGATTGAGGAAGCTACCCATGTGCTCGAGTTCAGCACCGGGTGTCGAGGCTTGGGGGTCGGCACTGAGCGACGAGGTCAGCTACCTTATCTTGAGGAAGCTACCCATGTGCTCGAGTTCACCGTCGGGTGTCGAGGCTTGTGTTCGGCCCAGAGCGACGAGCTCCACTGCCTTAGCTTGAGAAATCTTCCCATGTACTTGGCCTGGCATCGAGGCTTGGGGGTCGGCAGACAACGACGAGCTCCGCTGCCGTAGCTTGAGAATGCTACCCATGTGCTCGAGTTCACCACTGGGTGTTGTGGGTTGTGGGTCGCCACTGAGCGACGAGTTCCGCTGCCTTAGCTTGAGAAATCTACCCATGTGCTCGAGTTCACCACCGGGTGTGGAGTCTTGGGGGTCGGTACAGAGTGACGAGCTCCACTGCCTTAGCTTGAGAATGCTACCCATGTGCTCGAGTTCACCGTCAGGCATCTGGGCTTAGGGTAGGCACAGAGCGACGAGCTCCGCTACCTTAGCTTGAGGAATCTACCCATGTGCTCAAGTTCCCCATCGGGCATCGAGGCTTGGGGGTCGGCACAGAGGGATGAGCTCCGCTGCCTTAACTTGACGAAGCTACCCATGTGCTCGAGTTCACCGTGGGGCGTCGAGGCTTAAAGGTCGGCACAGAGCAACGAGGTCCGCTACCTTAGCTTGAGAAAGCTACCCATGTGCTTGAGTTCACCACCGGGAGTCGAGCCTTGGGGGTCGGCACAGAGCGACGAGCTCCGCTGCCTTATCTCAAGAAAGCTACCCATGTGCTCGAGTTCACCGCCAGGTGTCGAGGCTTCAGGGTTGGCTCAGAGAGACGAGCTCCGCTACCTTAGCTTGAGAAAGCTACCCTTGTGCGCGAGTTCACCGCCAGGTGTCGAGGCTTGGGGGTCGGCACAGAGCGACGAGCTCCGCTGCCACGGCTTGAGAAAGCTACCAATGTGCTCGTGTTCACCACCGGGTGTCGAGGCATGGGGGTTGGCACAGAGCGACGAGCTTCGCTGCCTTTGCTTTAGAATGTGTAATATCCCGGACGGATATTACCTTGTATAAATTACTATTTTACTATTATTTTATTATTATTTTGTTTTAATTCCAAAATCAAATTATTTTGGTGATTTTTCGCCGGTTTGTCCACAAACATTGTCTACGCGCATATATCGGTCGGTGTACATCCGAAGTACATCAAATTGGTAGCGCGATCCTCCAAATTGATAATAAAACTTATTTTATTATTATTTTCAAATTAAACTATTTTATGAGAATTATATAAGGAATGTTGGTATACACACAATTGTATGGTACTTAGTACATTATACAAAATATGTAGTATGTACTCTTGGACAATGTACTCATTCTTGTCATGACAACTTAATTAGATGGTTAGGGTTTGATTAGGAGGCTTAATCTAGGGTTTTTGTATGCATAAGGAGATTAAGTAAAAACCCCTTCTAGAAACCTTGTCCCTTCACCATGCTTCCAACTCACCCTAGCACCTTACCTCCACCTCACCCCTACCCTCCTACATGGTATGGCTGGCCTCACCCTTCCAAGGGGTTTTTGTGCATATTGTTGAGTGCAATTTTGCACTATCCACCCTTCTCTCCACCTATAAATACCCCCCTCCTTCTCCACTTGTCTCATTTTTACAAAACAAAAAGAAAGGAAAGGAAAAGAAAGAGAGAACCTCATTCTAACTTGAGAGTTTTTCTTGTAGCTTTTTTCTGGGAGTTCTAAAAGCTTAGGGGAAGGAGAAGTTTTAGCTAGCTAGTCCTTCCTACAAGTAGAACAAGGTGGGGGTTTCTCTTTGTTTGTTTGTTTGTTTGAATTGTTGTTTGATGTTTCTTCTTCTCCTTACCTTCCTTGTTTTGTTTTCTTTGGTTCTTTTGGAGTGGTTAATGTGATAGTATTGTTGTATGTGGTCCCTATTTTGTATGTTTGTGAATGTTAAAGGTAATAATCACATAAAATGAAATGGAAACAAATGGTAGTAGTAAATAAACATAAAGATTAAATCTTTATGGTTGTAATTGTTGTTTTAGTGTTATGGATTGGACTAAAATGAACACATACACATGGACTTGGCATATACAATCATTTTTGGTTGTAGGACTTGAATGAGGACTTATACATAATCATATGACATAGTGCATACACCACTTTGTGGTTATCGAACATAAACTTGAACTTGGACTAGAAAGAATGCATATGGTTGGTTGAACCAAATGAAGGTTCTTACTTTATTTTTATTAATGTTATTTTTCTTTATAATCTTAAGTAAGAAAGAACTCATTGTAGATATGAAAAAGGAAACTAATCTAAAATCACTAGTTGTAGAATGGTAAAAAAGATCTCTTTTTATGTTCAACTAGTGTTAATAAGAAATAAATACTAATGAAGATTTGGTAGAAATGTTAGCAGATGTTCATATTAAAATAAAGTAGTAGTAGTAGTAGTAGATAATTAAAAGAAGTAGTTGTAGATGTTTTATGTTCATAAAATAAAGTAGTAGTAGTAGTAAGTTGTAGATGTTTTATGTTATGTTCATGATTAAAATAAAGTAGTAGTAGTAGTAGATGATTAAAAGAAGTAGTTGTAGATGCTTTATGTTATGTTCATGGTTAAACTAAAGTAGTAGTAGTAGTAGATAGTTGTAGATATTTTATGTTATGTTCATGGTTAAAATAAAGTAGTAGTAGTAGTTGATGATTGAAAGAAGTAGTTGTAGATGCCTTATGTTATGTTCATGGTTAAAATAAAGTAGTAGTAGTAGTAGATAGTTGTAGATGTTTTATGTTATGTTCATGGTTAAAATAAAGTAGTAGTAGTAGTAAAATGTTGTAGGATTCATGCTAAAATTATCTATCATGTTTAGGAGTGATATACATGTTGTAGGATTCATGCTAAAATTATCTATCATGTTTAGGAGTGATATACATGTTGTAGGATTCATGCTAAAATTATCTATCATGTTTAGGAATGATATACATGTTGTAGGATTCATGCTAAAATTATCTATCATGTTTAGGAGTGATATACATGTTGTAGGATTAATGCTAAAATTATCTATCATGTTTAGGAGTGATATACATGTTGTAGGATTCATGCTAAAATTATCTATCATGTTTAGGAATGACATACATGCTTAGAATGTTGTTGGATAAATGCTAAAATTACTTACCATGTTTAGAAGTATGTATATATATACTTAGGAATGTTGTATGTTCATACTAGTAGTTATCCATACTTAGTAAGATATTCATGCTTAGTAGTTATTCATGCTTAATAAGATTCATGCTTAGATGATAGTAGGAAATTAGTATACCATGATAGATTAATTTGTCTATGCTTAGATGATAGTAGGAAAGTAGTATACCATGCTAGCTTAATTTGTCTATGCTTAGATGATAGTAGGAAGGTTGTATACCATGCTAGATTAATTTATCTAAGTTTAGATAGTTGTAGGAAAGTGGATATCATGCTAGATTAATTTATCCATGCTTACATGCTAGTAGGAAATTTGTATACCATGATAGATTAATTTATCTATGCTTAGATAGTTGTAGGAAAGTGGTATATCATGCTAGATTAATTTATCCATGCTTACATGCTAGTAGGAAGGTTGTATACCATGCTAGATTAATTTATCTATGTTTAGATAGTTGTAGGAAAGGGGATATCATGCTAGAATAATTTATCCATGCTTACATGCTAGTAGGGAGGTTGTATACCATGCTAGATTAATTTATCTATGCTTAGATAGTTGTAGGAAAGTGGTATATCATGCTAGATTAATTTATCCATGCTTACATGCTTATAGGAAAGTTGTATACCAAGCTAGATTAAATTATCTATGCTTAGATAGTTGTAGGAAAGTGGTATATCATGCTAGATTAATTTATCCATGCTTACATGCTTATAGAAAAGTTGTATACCATGCTAGATTAATTTATCTATGCTTAGATAGTTGTAGGAAAGTGGTATATCATGCTAGATTAATTTATCCATGCTTACATGCTTCTAGGAAAGTTATATACCATGCTAGATCAAATAAATATTCATGCTTACATGATATCCATGCTTAGATAAGTATATGTTCATGCTATGTTAGTAGATGATCATACTTAATCATTATTTATGCTAAGTTAGTAGATGTCATGCTAATTATTGTCTATGTTAGGTTAGTAGATGACCATGCTAATGATTGTTCATGCTAAGTTAGTAGATGATCACGATTAATCATTATTCATGCTAAGTTAGTAGATGTCATACTTAATTGTTGTTCATGCTAAGTTAGTAGATGATCATGCTTAGATGATATCCATGCTTAGGTTGTGATGATTAATCACATTAAGTAATGAAGATCCATATTTAAGGTGGTAGTAGAGATAGATACTCTAAGTAGTAAGTATTCACGCTCAAGTTGTAGCTTATGCTTGACTATAGTAAACTCCCTATTTAGACCATAGTGATTATTCATGCTCAAGCTTGATATAAGCACATGCTTAAATCATATTCGTACTTAGGAGTATTGTAGTGAGGGGTTACGTTATGTACCATAATTAGATTGTCGTGGATAGATGCTGGCAATTGTATGCCATGCTTAAAATACTATAGGTTGAAGTAATAAGGATTTGGGAGACCACTAGTAATAGTTAGTTTGATAAAGATTGTTATGTCGCCTTCGGTTTTTCATTGGTAGAATACCGATCATAGACTATTAGTAGATTCTCTGTTGCTTCTAATAATAGAAGATCAAGTTTGCTAGTAAGCACGTTTGGTTGCTCCTAGGATTGATTACCTGTATGGTTGTTTGCATATGGTTGTGCTCGTACGTGGCTCGACTGGCCCGTATGTAGCTGTGGGTCTCATACGTAGTTTATTTGGCTCGTATGTAGGTTGTTGTCTCGTACGCGGCTCGACCGGCCTGTGCGTAGCTGCTGGTCTCATACGCGGCTTATTTGGCTGGTATGTACGTTGTTATCTCCTACGAGGCCCGCCTGGTTCGTAGGTAGCTATTGTTTCATACGTAGCTTATTAGCTCGTATGTGGTTGTTACTCGTGTATAGCTTGTTAGCTAGTACACTGTTCGTTGTGCTCGTCTAGGGTGATATTACCACCCTAGGGGCTGTCGACCATCAAGACATATGTTTTCTACCCTAAGGAACTGTGGAGGAGTCACTCCTTGTGTACCGTCAAATCTTAACCAGTGTAGGTTGATTGAGGACCAGAGTATAGACGGAATCCATGTTTAGGGTAGCGGCATGCGTGTATGTTCGCACGGCCGAGGTCTTGGATCGATGGACCAGGAACCGGATCCCAAAGGGTTCTGGTAAGTCTAGGTTGAGCAGCCTAGTAGAGTTGTCTTGCGAAGTCTACTTTGAAGGCTTAGCATGTTGTGTTTATAATATTGTCATCCCTAGGATTGTTCGAGTCAGGGACATCATTAGGATAGTGACTTATAAAGATCATTTTACCTAAACCCTTTTGCCGGGAGAGAGGAGTCGGTTGTAAGGGGCACCTTACGACTCACTCGTCTCTGGAGGCAAACTAGGTGGTGTTATTGGGTTGCGCCTTCCTGTCAAAGGGATACGTACGGTGTCGTCTCAAAAGTTGGGAGCACGGGTTGCGTATCTCGCGCTGTTAATTCCTGAAGTACCGTGGCTTGGGGTGCCACAGGATGCATTGGGCAGTCCTGCGCTTGCGAGACCCTAGGGATGCCACAGGGTAGGCTTCGCGCTACCCTGCGCTTGCGAGACCCTATGATTTTGGTTTTTGAAATGACGCCCGATACACTGGGTTCGTCTGTTTTTGAGTGAGGTCCGGTTAGCCGGGTAGCAGTGGCGAACATAGACACCACTGGCAGACTGCATTAGTGGGACTTTACCATGTCTGCAACCTCATCAGTCATGTGTAGGTGTCAGGAACAGGTTGTGTACAATTAGAATTCATAATGCGGGTTCAAATCCCTATATATAGAGAAACTGCTTGAGATGGGGTCGCATGTAGTATGGGCTGCATGTTGAATAAAAAGTTTTAAATTCTCCTGTTTTTCTATGTACTGTGACTAATTGAAGAAAAGGTCTTGGCTCGTGTCACGGTTTCCCAGTATTGGAAATCGGGGCGCTATAGAATGCTACCCATGTGCACGAGTTCACCACTGGGCATCGAGGCTTAGGGGTCGGCACAGAGCGACGAGCATCGTTGTCTTATCTTGAGGAATCTACCCACGTGCTCAAGTTCACCGCCGAGCGTCGATGCTTGTGGATCGGCACAGAGCGACGAGCTCCACTGCCTTAGCTTGAGGAAGCTACCCATGTGCTCAAGTTCATCGCCGGGCATCGTGGCTTGGGGGTCAGCGTAGAGTGACGAGCTCTGCTGCCTTAGCTTGAGGAAGCTACCCATGTGCTCAAGTTCACCGCCGGGCATCAAGGCTTAGGGGTCGACACAGAGTGAATAGCTCTGTTGCCTTATCTTGAGGAATCTACCCATGTGCTCGAGTTCACCGCCCAGCGTCGAGGCTTGGGGATCGGCGCAAAGCGACGAGCTCCGCTGCATTAGCTTGGTGAAGCTACCCATGTGCTCGAGTTCACCGCCGGGCATCGAGGCTTAGGGGTCGGCACAGAGTGACGAGCTCCGCTACCTTAGCTTGAGAAAGCTACCCATGTGCTCGTGTTCACCGCCGGGTGACGAGGTTTGGGGGTCGGTACAGAGCGACGAGATCCGCTGGCTTAGCTTAAGAAAGCTACCTATGTGCTCGAGTTCACTGCCGGGTGTCGAGGCTTCGGGGTCGTCGCAGAGAGACGAGCTCCGCTGCCTTAGCTTGAGAAAGCTGCCCATGTGCAGTTCACCGCCTGGTGTCGAAGCTTGGGGGTCGGCTCAGGGCGACGAGCTCCGCTATCTTAGCTTGAGAAAGCTATCCATGTGCTCGAGTTCACCGTCGGGTGTCGAGGCTTAGGGGTCGGCACAGAGCGATGAGCTCCGCTGCCTTAGCTTGAAAAATCTACCCATGTGCTCGAGTTCACTGCCGGGCATCGAGACTTGGGGGTCAGCGTAGAGCGACGAGCTCCACTGCCTTAGCTTGAGGAAGCTAACCATGTGCTCGAGTTCACCGCCGGACGTCAAGGCTTGGGGGCCGGCACAGTGCGATGAGCTCTGCTGCCTTAGCTTGAGAAAGCTACCCATGTGCTCGAGTTCACTACCGAGTGTCAAGGCTTAGGGTCGGCACCGAGCGATTACCAAGTAAGAATTACCAAGTGTTGTTCTTCATTCCTTGTACTCTGATGTAATTTGTTGAAGGTTGTAATACTTGGGATTGTAAAGGTAATATTGTAACTCTATTGTAATGTATTGCAATTGGATAATGTTCAGACTTGTAATACATTGGGTATTGAATAAAAAGTTTTAAATTCTCCTGTTTTTCTGTGTATTGTGACTAATTGAAGAAAAGGACTTGGCTCGTGTCACGATTTCCCAGTATATGGAAATCGGGGCGCTACATGTCGAGGCTTGGGGGTCGGCACAGAGCGACGAGCTCCGCTACCTTAGCTTGAGAATGCTACCCATGTGCTTGTGTTCACCGTCGGGTGTCGAGGCTTCGGGGTCAGCGCAGAGCGACGAGTTCCACTGTCTTAGCTTGAGAAAGCTTCACATGTGCTCGAGTTCACCGCCGGGCGTCGAAGCTTAGGAGTCGGCGCAGAGCGACGTGCTCTACTATCTTAGCTTGAGGAAGCTACCCATGTGATCGAGTTCATCGCCGGGCTTCAAGACTTCGGGGTCGACACAGAGCGACGAGCTCCGCTGCCTTAGCTTGAGAAAGCTACCCATGTGCTCTAGTTCACCGCCGGGTGTCGAGGCTTGGGGGTTGGCACAGAGTGATAAGCTCCGTTGCCTTAGCTTGAGAAAGCTACCCATGTGCTTGAGTTCACCGCCGGACGTCGAAACTTAGGGGTCGGTGCAGAGCGACATGCTCCGCTGTCTCAACTTAAGGAAGCTACCCATGTGATCAAGTTCATCGCCGGGCATCGAGGCTTGGGGGTCGGCACCGAGCGACGAGCTCTGCTGCCTTAGCTTGAGAAAGCTACCCATGTGCTCGAATTCACTGCCGGGTATCGAGGCTTGGGGGTTCGCACCGAGCGATGAGCTCCGTTGCCTTAGCTTGAGAAAGCTACCCATATGCTCGAGTTCATCGCCGGGTGTTGAGGCTTCGAGTGCTTACATAAGGAGTTTACACAGAGAATCTGAGTTGAAAAACTTGGAAAGAAATAAATCTTCTTATACCAAAAGCAGCGGCATGTAATACCGATTACAAGGGATTGGTTACATAAAAAGTTTAGTCCTCCCCTTCTAGGTACTTGACGAGGTACTCCGCATTCCAGGGTCTCTTGATTAGGTTGCCTCCTATGTCAGTGAGTCGGTAGGTGTCGGGCGCAATACTTTGGCAACCTTATACGGGCCATCCCAATTAGGGGCCAACTTCCTCTTTTTGTGTGGGTCTGATACTACCAATTTCCTGAGGACGAGGTCACCCTGCTTGATGTTGGTGGGACGGACTTTCTTGTTGTAGAATTTCTCGATCCGTTCCTGGTATATGCTTCTTCTGATGGCGGATTTTTTCCTGACTTCGTCGACTAGATCCAAGTTGGCTCTGAGGCCTGCCAAGTTTCTCTCTTCGTCGAAGGCCATGATCCTGTGCGAAGGGAGGCCGATCTCTAAGAGGATAACCGCCTCGGTGCCATAGGTTAGGTTGAAGGGCGACTCGCCCATGGAGATCCTCTTCGTTGTTCGGTGGGCCCAGAGAATGCTCGGAAGTTCGTCAACCCACAACCCCTTGGGTGAATTGTCCAATCACTTCTTAAGGCCATCAAGGATTTGGCGGTTCGCGTTTTCGACCTGGCCATTTGATTGAGGGTGGCATATCGACGAGAAGCGTTGCTAGACGCCGATGTCTTGGCAGAACCTTCGAAAGTTTTAGCCTGAGAACTGGGTCCTGTTGTCGGTGATGAGCACCTATGGGATCCCGAACCGACAGATGATGTGCTTCGAGAAGAATTGTTGAGTTTGATGCTCTGTGATCGAGGCCAGAGATTCTGCCTCGATCCACTTGGTGAAGTACTCGATGGCCACCACCAGGAATTCCCTTTGGCATGTTGCTTGAGGAAAGGGGCCGACCAGGTCCATCCCCCACATAGTAAAGGGGGTCGGACTGGCCAGGGATCGAAGGTTGGCCTGTGGGAGTCTCTTGACTGATGATAATCTTTGGCAAGGTCCGCACCTTTTAACGAGGTCTTGCGCGTCTTACAACATGGTCGGCCAGTAGTACCCATGATTTAGGGCATTTCGGGCGAGCGACCTGCTCCCCATGTGGCATTCGCCGATCCCTTCGTGTAGTTCCTTCAGAGCGTACTTGGCCTCGTCAGGGGCTAGACAACGGAGGTAGGGTCTACCGTTGGCCATTATGTATGAGCACTTGAAGAGCGTTCCGTTGATCAGGGTGAATCTCTCAGAGCGAACTCTGATCCTTCTTGCCTTGGATCGATCTTGAGGGAGTTCTCCCTCCGAAAGGAACTTTCGAATGGGCATCGTCCAGTTGTCGGGTTGGAGATCGGTGGTGAGGCAGGAGGCTTCAGGGAGGTCGATGCTGGGCTTGAGAAAGACCTCGATCAGGACGGTACGGTCGAGCCCCTAGAAGGATGATGAGGCGAGCTTTGATAAGGAATCCGCCTGGACGGTCTGCTCCCTGGGGATTCGTTCTACCGAGTCGTACTCGAAAGACGACAAGAGATGATGGACCACCGCCAAGTATTGTACCATCCGAGCATCGCGAGTTTCGAACTCCCTGGGATCTGGTTGACCACGAGTTGGGAGTTGCAAAAGGCTTTGATGTGCCTGGACCCGGCCTTGTGTGCTAGGTAAGCCCTGCGATTATGGTTTCGTACTCTGCTTCATTGTTCGAGGCCGGGAAATTTAGTCGAAGAGAATTATCAGATGGGACCCTCAGAATGATGCCTATTCTGAATGACGAAATTATCGGGCGGGACCCTCAGAATGATGCCTGTTCCGCTTTCTCCCTCGCAAGATAAGTCATCGACATAAACCTCCTACATCGGGTCGGTCTCCCGAATGTCAGAAATAGTGCATTCAGTGATGAATTCAACGAGGGCCTGCCCCTTGATGGCTGTCCTGGGTTGGTAGCTTATGTCGTACTGACTCAGCTCGATCGACCACTTGACCAAGCGGCCAGAAGTTTCGGGCTTTTGAAGGACGGCTTTGAGAGGCTGGTCTGTGAGAACCTGAATGGAGTGGGCTTCAAAATAAGGGTGAAGCTTTCGCACGGCCATCACAAGTGCGTAGGCCACCTTCTCCATTTTAGCATACATGGTCTCTGCCGAAAGCAAGACTTTTCTCACGTAGTACAGAGGCTTTTGGATGCTGTCATCTTCTCGAACGAGAACGACATTGAGGGCGCTCTCCGAGGTTGAGAGATATAGTTGTAGTGGTTGGCCTGGTTCGGGTTTACTCAGGAGTGGAGGGTTGGCGAGATAGGACTTCAGCTGTTCGAACGCCTGTTGCTGGGTGTCCCCCCACTCGAAGCCTTTGGCTCTTCAGAGAGCCATGAAGAAAGGGAGTGACTTCTCCCTGAATTTCGAGAGGAAGCGGCCGATGGCCGCCAGCCTTCCCGCTAGGTGCTGAACCTCTTTAACATTTCTGGGAGGGGCCATGTCGATGATGGCTTGGATTTTCTCGGGATTCGCCTCTATACCACGCTGGTTGACAACGAACCCGAGGAACTTTTCGGAGGAGACGCCGAAGGCGCACTTGGCGGTATTAAGCCTCATGTCATGTGATCGGAGGACACCAAATGATTCTTCAAGGTCGTCCACATGGTTCTGACCTCACTGGCTTTTGACGAGCATGTCGTCGACGTATACCTCCATGTTGCGACCGATCTGATTTTTGAAGACCCGATTGACGAGTTTCTGGTAGGTGGCTCTGACGTTCTTGAACCCAAAAGGCATAACCCAGTAACAGTACAGACCTTGGTCGGTTACGAAAGATGTCTTGGTGATGTCGGGGGGAAACATGCGGATTTGGTTAGAGCCTGAAAAGGCGTCCATGAATGTCAGCAGCTCGTGACCCGATGTCACGTCGATTAGGGCATCGATGCTTGGGAGAAGGAAAGGGTCTTTTGAGCATACCTTGTTAAGGTCTGTGAAGTCTATGCAGATCCTCCAGCTTCCGCTGGCCTTCTTCACCATAACAATGTTGGCCAGTCACTCCGGGTAGCTGACCTCCTGAATGAATCGAGAGGACAATAGTTTGTCCACCTCAACCTTTAAGGCTTGTTGTATCTTCGGGGAGAACTTGCGCCGCTTCTGATGAACGGGCTTGGAGTTTGGGGTAATGCTCAGTCGGTGCATGATCAGATCTTCTGAAATCCCAAGCATGTCAGACGGGGTCCAGGCGAAGAGGTCGATGTTGCGGCAGACACAATCAATCAGTCCCGGCTTCAGGTCTGGGGACAGGGTGCGGCTCACACGGAAATGTTTGGATTTGTCATTCGCCTCGAACAAGACTTCCTCTAGCTCGTCCACAGGTTCTGACTCCGGATGGTCTCTCTCGGGAGGGAGCTCAACCACGTCAAGAAGAAATACCCCTGCACCCGACCGAGGTCATGTAGCACGAACGTTCCGACTCCTGGTTGCCTCAAACGACCCTAACCCCGAGGTCGATGGGGAACTTCAGTTTCAAATGGTAGGCCCAAGGGACGGCCTGGAACGAACAAAGCCTGGGTCGGCCGAGGATGGCATTGTATGCTGCCTTGACGTTGACCACCATGAAATCCTTCGACTCGGTTCGGAGGATGGGGGTCGTGCCTGTAGTTTCATCTAGTGTCACAATCCCCACAATTTGTATGGGGATGCCCGAAAACCTATGAAGGGTGTAACAGGCTGGCTTGAGCTTTTCTCGGGAGAGCTTGAGGTTCTCAAATGCTTCCAAGAACAGGAATTAACCGAGCTTCCATTGTCCACCTGGATTTGACAGACCTCAAAGTTGCCCATGACAAGGCTGATGACGAAGGCATCGTAGTGTGGAAGCCGGATGCCTTCGAGGTCTTCCCCAGAGAAGGAGACCGCCCGTAGCTGAACCCGAGGGGAGGGATGGTCCCGAACAGAGTTGACCTCTCAGATGAAAGCCTTGCAAGAGGTATTGGATTCCCCTCCCATGGGTCTGCCATGGATGCAGTGCAGGATAGCCGATCCCCCTATCTCCTCGGGTTTGGGGTCCCGCTCGGGCCGCCGGCTGGTTTTCCGGGGAGGAGGCAAAGGCCTCGAGCTCCTCGGCTCTCTCTGGTGTTTGGGATTGGCCCGGGCAAACTCCCTCAGGTACCCTCGTTAGATGAGGGCTTCGATCTCATCTTTCAAGTCTCGGCAATGATCGGTATCATGCCCAGTGTCTCGGTGGAAGCGACAGTAGAACCTTTGGTCTTGCTTCTTGCCGTTGTTGTTCGGTCGGGGAGGGAATCAGACGATCCCTTTGTCCTCGATCTCCATTAAAATTGCCAAGACGTTCTGAGTCAGGGGCATATACCTTTCGAATCGAGGGAACGGGGGGACCCGCTTGAGACCAGCTATTTCTTTCACAGGTCTCTTGAAGGGCTTGACATCGTCGGCCTTACGCTTCTCCTTAGCAGTGGCTTCTTTGGCACCTTCGGGATCGAGGGCCTCCTCGGCCTGAATATACTTCTCAACCATGTTGAGTAGGTTGGTGAAGTCCACAGGTGGTTTCTTGGCTAAGAAAGCCTTGAGCTGGTCGTGGCGGACATTATGTCGGAAGGCTGCGGAGGTGACCCATGCGTCGAAGGAGAAACTGACCTCGCCTCGGTGGTGAATCTCTGAACGAACTCACGGAGGGATTCCCCATCCTTTTGTTTGGGTCTAGAAAGGAAGAGCTCGTCTTCTCGACCTTCCTGCTGGTCACGAAGTGGACTAGGAAGCCCGTCTCTAGTTGCTCGAAAGAGAAGACCGAGCCAGAGGTAAGTTTCAGAACCATTCCCGAGCCGGGCCATGAAGAGTAGCAGGGTAGGCGCGGCAGAGGAGGGGATCCATAGCGCTGTGAATCATCATGAGGGTCTCAAATCCCTCCATGTGATCAGCGGGATCACCCTCACCATTATAGGTCTTGAATTGAGGAGGCCTGAAGTTCCGAGGGATCTCGGCTTCTAGGATTTGGGGGGAGAAAGGGGGTCCAGTCTGCAGATGACCATGACCCAGTACTGTTCCGCCCTCGCCGAGATGGGTGAGGCGGTTCTCCATCTCCTCCAAACGATGAAGGACGACGTCTGCCTATTCCTGGGGCCGGCCGATCCGTGGGATTCGCCTCCTTCTGCTCCTGATTGTAAGTCGGAGCTATTGCGGACCTCGGTGGTCTAGCCGCCTTGGATGGCTTGGAGGATCTCATCCTAGAAATTTTGGAACTCGCCCTTGTGACAGGGGCTTGCCCCACAGGTCCACGGTGTGAGCGGCTGTGTTATGGATCGCGCACCTGGGACGGGCGTCGATGATGGTTCGAGATCGAGTTGGAAGCGACCTCTCCCCTAGTCCGGCTGGCCTGCCGATCTGAGATGACACGACATAGATCTGTCGCATTCGAAGGTCTGACCGCGCCGTTTACCCGAGGTTGGTTGGAACCCTGGGCATCCGTGCGGCTGGGATATGGAGGGTCTGGATGTCTTGCCGAGGTGACGGCCCATCTGGCTTAGGGAGCCATGGAGGAGCTCGGACGCGAGGTGACGTCCCTGACTGGGCCTAGTCTGACGACAGTACTAAGAGGAAGTTCCCACAGATGGCGCCAACCTGATTCTGTTTGTTTTTGGGGTGTGGGGGGCAGCAGGTGTGAGTTCTTGTAATTTGTAAAATGGAAATCGTAGTACTGGCGTCGGTCCGACCCCGGGGAGCGAGAGCGGCTCGGGGATAGGAGCCGAGAGGTAGAGGCGGGTTGCTCGGCTCGGAAGTAGGAACGGAGAGGTAAAGGCCGGGTGCCCGGGTCCAGTAGCTCGGCTCGACTCGATCTTCTGTACCTGCACACTGCCTAGAAACACCGGGAGAAGTCCCAGAGACAGACGGTTCGACATCTAGACAGTCACTGAGAAAGAGACTGGGCAGCTAGGGTTCAGGTCGGGAGAGATTGATTACCTTCCAAAGTGAGGAGGGGGTTGGGTATTTATAGGCAAAAATTTATATGATTTTTTCAATACCATTTGGCTGATGTCTTTTCTCTAGTTATCCTAAAACTTTTACAACGTATAAAATTGGGTTTAAAATTGGAATGTTAGTACAATGTACCTTATGAGGAATTAAGAGGTAATTAAAGGATGAAGTTGGAATATTAAACATGTGATGTTTATAAGGGTTTTAACTCATCAAGTGTTATTGAATGTTGCTATAAAAAGTTGGTTGCTTCATGATTGATAATAGCAAAGAGAATTGATAAAAGAAGTTAAAAGATGTTTAATGAATAGAAATGTTTATAAGAAATTAGATGTAACATAGTTGATCTTTTTGTTGAGACAGTTGGATTCTAGAGACTGAGCGAGACCCTGAATGCCGGCAGGTTATGATATGTGGTTTGAGAAGTAGCCAGTGTAGGTTAACTTTCTCTTTGAGAAGTTGGTCTAATATTCTCAGTGTTTGATTTAAGTCTGGTAGGTAAACTAGCTCTAGGTCTCAATAATTATAATTAAACCTAAGGACATGCACTAGATTGGTGATGTGGTGAAGTAAGGAAAAATATGAGTAGGAGGGCCTCAGTTGATTTGCGGTGTGAGATTGTATCCCCAGAATTATCGAGATTTGATTGGGAGTTTCCCCAACTCATCTGCGGTGTGGGATTCATCTCCAGAATTATCGGGATCGAGGCGACGCTCATGGGGTGTTTGGTGACTATTAAGGCACCAAAGCTTGCGGTGTGAGATAGGGATGGCAAGTGGGCCGGGTCAACCGGTGACCTGCCCACGACCCGCCCGTTGAACCCGGCCCATTTAAGGGTTTGGTGGGTTCGGGTCGAACCCGTGTACAGTAACGAGTCGACCCGGGTCGACGAAAACGCAAATTCAACCCATACAACCAGGCCCGCGAACCCGTTACTGTTCACCCAACCCACATGCCAACCCGTGGGTCGCGAACCGTTGGACCCGTTCGGGTCGAATGTTCCACCCGTCACGGGTTGACCATTGACCCGCGGGTCAAACGAACCGTTAGGGGGTGGCACTGTAGCACAAAGAGCAAAAACGGCTATTATAGCCGTTTTGCTTAGACTTTTGGTTTTTTTTGGGTTTTTTGTTTATTTTGAGCCTATAAATACCCCCCCAAAACCCCCTAAAAAAAATCACACCTTACTCTCTTACTCTCTCCACTATTATAAATTATTTCTAAGGAATTTTTCAACAATTGAAGTATTCAACAAGCAAGTCTTCAACAAGGCATATAAACGATCAATTTATGATCGTATCGAAATCAAAATTCAAAGTCTTCAACTCGCTTCAACTCTCGTCAATTCTCCTTCAAGCTCTCCTAAACTCTTCAATTCCGGAATCGCTTATTTCTAGTTCTACTTCTGTTCTTATTTTGACGGTTTATTTTACATACGCGTATTCCACGGTGAAAGGTATCAAAATTTCATACCTATCTCGTTATTTTTTTTGTGTTGTAGTTAAAATTATTGTTGGTTTTTTTATCTTCTCTATCTCAACCCTCTTGTTTTTTAGATTTTTTTTATATAATTCACCGTTCCTACATTGTGTATTTTTTTTTACATACATTAGTACATTACTACATTACGTCTAGATCATGCGGTAGCGGTCGTAGCGGGCAAGATTCCTCCTCCTCTTCTCGTAGGCCACCAATTGTCCCAATTAGTGAGCCTGCCCAAGAGTACCATGATCCTACTACCCAACAATGGGGTGCACACGACGAGTTTGTAGGTGACATACAAGTAGAAGAAGAACAACAACAACAACCAACCGAAACCACACAACCTCGTAGTAGTAGGAAAAGTAGAGGAGAAAGTAGTGAGTGGCATAAGTTTTACAATTATATCCCGGACGAACAAACTCCGGGTATAGGTTTGAAATTTTGTAAAACATGTTCTAAAACATACAAATTCAAGAGGGGTGACGGCACCGGTACAATTAGTAGACACATCCAACATAACCATAAAGAACTTCTTGCTAACCTACCCGGCCAACAAAAAATCAACCCTAGGACCGGTCTAGTTGATAGGCACCCTTATGATCCCGATCTTGTTCGTCGGGAAATGGCCCGATTAGTCATAAAGGAAGAGTTACCATTTTTCTATCCCGATAGTAGGGACTTGGAAAATTTTAACCAAACGGCCTTAAACCCTCATTTTAGAAGAATTCCGAGAAATACTTGCAAATCGGATTGTTTTAAAATGTACATCGAAATGAAGGACGCTTTGATTGCAATTTTATGGAGTTTAACTTATATAGTTAGTTTAACTTCGGATTGTTGGATGGGTGTCAACAATATTCCAATAATGGGAATAACCTGTCATTGGATCGACGATAATTGGATTCTTCAAAAAAGAATCATATCACTTGCGCCGTTGACGTATCCCCATAGTGGCGCTGAAATAGCAAACCATATTTTAGAAATTTGTGATTTTTTTCATATTCGCGATAAAATTATGTGTATTAGTTTTGATAATGCATCTAACAACAATGTAGCAATTACTACTTTAAAATCCGTATTAAACCCTCCATATGACAATATTTTTCATGTTAGATGTGCATGTCATATTATAAATTTATGTGTTCAAGATGCATTAAAAATTGCCGATCCATATATAATTAAAATTAGAAATTATGTACATTTCATTGCATTAAGTCCAAGCGTATTACAAGAATGGAAAACTTGGTGTAGGCTTAAAAATGTACCTTTTAGAAAATTTCCAAAGGATGTTAGACACCGATGGAATTCTACTTTTGATTTACTACATGTTGTTACCGAATATAAAGCAGTTGTAAATAATTTTTGTATCGCATTTCATATGCCAAATTTTGAAATGACTCCCACCGATTGGTATTATGCCGAAGCTTTGTTGAAATTTTTAGAACCGTTTAAAACCACAACTTTAAAATTTTCAAAAACATATGAATCTACTTCTAGTAGCATTTTTATTTCATTAGTTAGCATGATGCAAACATTTAACGAAATGTTAAATGATACTTATGTTGGTGATATTGTAAAACCTGCATACAAAAAAATTTTGAAGTATTATTTTCCTCCTCCTATGTTGATTTGTGTTGCTACCATTATGGATCCTCGTATCAAATTAGAATGTACGAAGATTTTGATTGAAATGTTTTTTGCATTACTTGAGAAAAATGTAGAATTAGTAATTAATTGCGCTACTTTTTTAGTTCAGTTTGAATCTACATTAAATAACTTGTATGATTATTATGATAAACGTTTTGCTTCTAGTAGTACAACTTCTGTAGTTAGTTCTTCTTCTGGTACTTCTAAAGGTAAGGGTAAAAGTAGAATTGGTGATAGAACATTTAATTTACTTGAACAAATTCAATCAAAAAAACCTAGGACTAATCAACCAAATGAATTAAATTGGTATAACCAACAAGATTCTGAGCATTCTTCTTCTCCACTAGATATTTTACAATGGTGGAAAGACCATGAACACACTTTTAGTATTCTGTCAATTATGGCTAAAGATTTACTAACTCCTCCTGTCTCTACAGTTGCTTCTGAAAGTGCATTTTCTTCAAGTGGCAGAGTTCTAACTGATTACAGGAATCGCTTGAAGCCCGACACGTTAGAGATGCTCGTTTGCACAGAAGACTGGCTGAAGGCTGAAGATAGGACACAAGGGAAAGCACTATCAACATCCACAAGTGGGAGCAACTCGCCGGAAGAACAACAACAACAACAATAGCTTTGCTTGTAATAGCAACTCGACCGACACGTTAGAAATTGTATTATATCTTTGCTTGTTATGTTAAATTAGAAAAATTAGAGTCAATTAAAATTGTATATAAGAAATATGTTAGTGTATAAAACATATTTGTGAATTGAATTCTTCATTTCATTAGAAATTGTGAAAATTGTATAACTTAAATTCATATGAATAATATTTCAACATTTTTTTGCCAATTTCACTCTTTCAATCTTATTATTATTATTACGATTTTTAATGTTTATTAGTATTATACTATTATTAGTATTATTATTAATGATATTTTAAGTTAAAAACTTAAAAATATTAATAAAAAAAAAACCTAACTATCTAAACGGGCCAACCCGTGGGTCGACCCGACCCGACCCGGGTTGGACCGTAAATGGTTCACGGGTTGGGCGGGTCACCTAAAACAACTTTAGGCCCGACCCAGCCTGGCCCGGCTAAGTCGCCAAACCGGCCCGAACCCGCCCAAGTCAAGGTCCAACCTGGGCGGGTTCGACCCGGCCCGGCCCGTTAGACCCGAATGCCAACCCTAGTGTGAGATTGTCTCCCCATAATTATCGAGATGTGATTGGGAGTGTCCCCAGCTCATCTTCGGTGTGGGATTCATCTCCAGAATTATTGAAGCATGGACTTAATACTCTATTCTAAATCTTAAGCTAGTCACAGTTGAAAATTTGCATAACGAGGGATTGAACTCTATAATGAGGAGTACGATAAGAGCTTGCCCTCGAACCTATGGGTTTCATAGAATCCAAACAAGTATGCATTAGTGTCATCGTAGTGTGAATGTCTGCATTAGGCATTAAGTTCATATCATAAAATGACATGTTTAGGATAGTCACCTTTCACATTTTGTTTCACATTCAAATTTGTGTTTGTTAAATTAGAAGAATCGCTGTATTATAGCATTGCGTCAGTTGCAGCAACTGACGTGCCCATAGTTTGACTGGATTTAACTTGGACTTGAAGTCACTATTGAAGAATGACAAAGGATTGAAGAGTTTCATTTAACATGTGTTGCATTGTATTCATTTAAACAAAGGAAATAAATGTGTTTCATTTACTTTAAATTCCTTGTATTTTTGTGCGAATTTGAAGTAAAAGATCCTGCTTGTGCTTCGAGTTACATGTGTCTAAAATTTGGGGCGTTACACGTACGATTCTAGTACAGATCCTAGAGCTTATACAGGCAGATTTGTCATAACGAGCCTCTTTAACAGGTCTTAGCCTTCTCCAAGCTCCTCTACAAAATACGAGCCACTTTTAGGCCCACTAACAGAGTAGGCCCACCAAGAGAGACACCAGCCCATGAAGGTTGTTAGTCAAATCTCTTATCCCCAAACAAGGGATCTTATCTCTTGAGGGGTATATTCAAACAGGAGTTAAGGAATTCATATCGATCTAATAGATTCATATTAATCTCCTAGACTATTTCTCAGGCCAATAAATACCCTCGCCCTCCTCAGTCAGAGGGTAATTGGCAATTTCTTTCTCAAACTCTCTTTCTCTCTGTGGTTCTGACTTGAGCATCGGAGGGTCTATCGCCGGGGCTATCCTCGATGTTTTAGGCTTTTTGCAGGTCCATCGGCCACATCAGCCAGCAATAATGCAAATCACAATCTTCAATCAATGATCCAGGTCCACTCTCAAGAGCTCTAACCACTTTTCACGGCAACTGTCACACCCTACTTTCCAAAATACGGGAATACGAGCACGTAACGAAGGTCCAGCGAATGATTATACATCATCCATAAGATGTAACAGATTAACTCAATAATATACAAGAGAATACAACCACGCAGAGAAAGAATAACCACATAAACAATGAATAAACTCCAAAATAGTCATGAAATAAATTCACCAAAAAATAATCCAACACCTGGGATAAAACAAACTTCGGGTCATAAAAGACCAAGAATACAAAGTATGATAAAAGCAATACAATAAGCAAATAACAAGAGATGGCTATAGAAATCTAATGGTCCAACTCTGATCTTCAGAGAGTTTGCTCACCAAGTTCTTCTGGTATTGCTCCTTCGGTACCTGTAAATTCTTGATCTAAAAAGAAAGAAAAGAGAATCCTTAGAGAAAGTCGTGGACAACGAGTACAGAAAAGCATAGAATAAAGGAAACATGAATATCAAAGAGAATGGACATGGTCAAAGCCAAAGAACAAAGCAAATGCAGGAAACAATATCAAAGGTCTACAGTATTCACACATGTAATGTGTGATGTCGAGTCAAGCTCCATACAGGATCAAGTATGCAGGATATTACTCATTTTATTAGCCTATCTAGTGCACGTACTACTGCATCTCATACTACAGGTTCGGCGCAAATACACAGTGAATGTTTTAGATTGATGGTGAATTCTCGGTTTGTGTACTCGGCCCAGTAATCGGGAATTTACGGGATGTACAAGATGTTCAGGATGTTCGGGATTTTTAGGATATTCAGGATTTTCAGGATATTCAGGATTTTCAGGTTATCAGGATTTTCAGGATGTTCAGGAATTAACTAGCAAGAGACCCCTACTGAGTACAGTCTCCAATTGTTCACTACCAAGTCAAACCCACAATACCACAACTTTTTGTTAGTTTTTTTTCATCCTATGTGAGCATGCAAGAGGGTGTCAATGTTCTATAATACTAAGTGTGACTAATTCTATTCTTTACAGACAAAGTAAGAAGCAAACAAGTTATTTACACACACATCACATGATCAGGACAGCATGACCTTGGTGTACTAAAACATGTATCACAGCTACTACAGAAAAGAAAATATGGACCCGTCAGAAGTTCTAGAAACTAGACTTCCACACGGTTCCAGAAAATATAAATAAGGCATATAAAGGGTACAGAAGCTAGGGTGAAAACTCTATTCTATTCAGATTTTATGTTCAGGCAGCATGTTATCAATTATGTTCACCTATTTGTTTCAGGTCAGAAAACTCATCAAATAAATCTATAAAAATTCTGGGGCATTCCTACACATGTCTAGGTTTAGATAGATTTATTTCTGATTTTTATTTTACTGTTAACATGGTCAAATAAATTGTAGAATAGCAAGATACGCATGCATTTGTGAATCTGAAAATTCTGACACAGCTGTACTAAAATGATGATATCTAACAAGGTACACATCGGAATTCAAATCCGCAAAAAGGGTAGTAAACTAGACATTAGAGGCTAAATTTCATGTTCATAAAGTTATTTTAAATTATGACAGCAACATGGTCGAAAAACTGATTCAAAATGGAACAACAAGAAGTCCAGAATTTATTTTGATATGGAAAGGCAATAATTAAATCATACAATCATATATTTCATGCAAATTGGTAATCAAAATGATCCTAGGTGTCAACATGCATATTTCTAAGTTTAAGATACATTTTCACAGGCATGGTAGTTAGTTCATTAAATCAAAGCAATCTAACATGTCTAATACATCAAACAAGTCTACAATATGGATCTAGTTATTTTCATGTAATGTGCATACGCAATGAAATAATAGGGACTAGGTTTTAGATCAAAGAGAGCGGTACGATGTTAAGAATATCTCGGGTTAGCTCGTGTAAACCCTCAATAGACTTAACGGAATTGTCAAATAGCAGCATGATAAGGAAAGGACGGGATCTACTTGCAGAGATCAAAGGGATCTTGAACAAAATAAAATACGAGTTCAAGAAGAGACCTGCCTGTGAGACGGTTATTTCGAATAAATAGAATAATGGGATAAGAATCCCAGGCAACGATCCAGAACACGGAGAGAAACGTGCGAAATCCGAAACAAGGAAACACCACAGAACAGCAAAAACACCGATCTCAAAGCAAACAGTGCACAACAAGCCCAGATCCGCTATGCCCAGAACAGCGAACACCGAAACGGACCAATCACCTCTCTTCTTCCTTACTCGACCGAGGGAGAGAGAGAGAGCGGGAGAAGACGGAGATGGTTGGCTGAGCTCGGGACGACGGTGACGACACCACGACGAGGCGGCGGCACTGACGACGGCGGCGCTGCGGCTTCGACGACGAAAGCGAACTCTATTTGTGCTCGAAAACAGAGGAGGCGAACAGCGACTATGGATGACTCGGTGGAGAAGAGGATCGGGGTGAGGACGACGACGAAGAGGACAGAGTGGATTTGCGGTGGATGAAGGGAGTGCACAGAGAGGGTCGGCGATGGAAACGACAGCGAAGACGAGATGGGTAATCGGTTCGAGTGGGAGGCTTGGGTGAGGATGGGGAGATGGAGACAGGGATGATGAGGAGCGACGAGGAGATCTTGACGAGGGGATGGGTCGAAGGTGGAGGAGGAAGGTGGTCGGAGTGACGGGAGTTGGGTGGGTTAGATGGAAATAGGGAAAGGGAGAGAGAGATGGGGTAGCACAGTAACAGGGGGGCTTCACAGTATAGGGGTTAGGGTTAATGACGGCTAGGTTAAAGGATTAATTAGGGTTTAATGGAGATTAGGGTATTTATAGGGGAAAGAGAGATATTGGGTTATTGGGTATAGATCCAATAAATAAAAATACATTGTACATGAATATAATTGATCAATACAAATCCGAATACAAGAAATAAGATATCTGATATAATTTGCATTACATAAATTATTTGAAACAATCAAAAACATCATTATTAAATAAAATTGATTTGTTTTAATAATCAATAATAATAATAATAATAGACAACCATATTAACAATAAGAATAGAAATAATAACCATGACAATAAAAATAATAATACTAATAATAAGATCAATAATAATAATAATGACAATAAAAATACCGACAATAATAATAACAATCATCAGGATATTATCAATATATAAAAATAGGAATTTTGTTGAAATATTAGAAACAGTAACAATATTTTTGTGGGTTAAAATGTGAATAGTTGATCAAGTAGAACCGGAAACAAAGTTTATTCGAAATTATTATAACTATTGTTTAGAAAAATGCTTAAACATGAAATTCAAAACGAATTTAACAATAACGAGTTTATAAATATCGAGATACTGAAAATACTCATAAAAATATGTATTTGTGGAAATAGGGGTTACAACTCCTACCCACCTTACAAAATGAATTTCGTCCTCGAAATTCATTCTAGCAGGCAGTAGGAAAAAACAAAAGCAAACTCAAGAAATAACAAGCCAGAGAAATTAGAAATAGAGAACTCAAGTGATGAAAGCACCGGAATAAGAAAAGAAGATAAATAAGAATTGATGTCGAATAATAAATCGACAAAAGATGACTAGTCAAAAAAAGACGAACAAGAACTGAATGATGCAAAGAAGAAGGAACAACAAGAAAGTGCTGAGACCTGTGGGTTATAGGCCCACCACGCTTCCGCTGCGATACTCCGATGGTGATGTCCCAAGCAACATACATTTTGCTATAGGCCACATGACACCAATCGACGAACCGAGCAGGAATACGAGAATGAGACACCAGAATCAAAGAGAGCATGGGATAGATATAAGCAATAATGCAAAATGAACATAAAGTTGAGCTTCAATTTAAATAATTAAAAGATATAATATAGATCAAAACTAATGGGCTTTAACAAAAATAATAATAACAACAAATATCACTAATAAAATAATAATATCAATAATAATAAAGTAATAATAACAATAATAATAAAATAATAATAACAATAATAATAAAAATATTAATAGCAATAATAATAAAAATAATAATAAAGTAATCAAAATCATCATAGTCATATTGGTAGTAATAATTAAATAAATAAAATTAAAAAAAATATTAACAATATTGATAATAATGATAATACATACATGGCAGACTAGGATTCAACACATTCATGAAAATAATGCAATAATAATAATAATAATAATAATAATAATAATAGCATTAAAAATAATAACAATAATAATAATAATAAAAATAATAATAATAATAATGATTGCAATAATAAAATAATAGTAACAATAATAAAAAAATAATAACAACAATAAAGATAATGAAAACAATAATAATAACAACAAGAGTAATAACAATAATAATAACAATACCAATAATAATAATGAAAACAACAGCAATAATAATAATAGTAGTAATAATAACATTGTACAACAAAATAAGAGTTTGGTTTATCAACTTTATATTTAAAATAATCCAAACATGAATATATATAGTCGATCGATTATAAACTGGAAGGTGAAGTCAAAATACACCATTATACATAATTTTCATTTAGAAAACATTTTAATAGAAGATCTAAAATAAATATACAAATAATAATCGAAATACAGAAAATATTCGGAAAAAATAATTATAAAGAGAAAAATAGGTAGGAGAAAAATGAATTTATACCCAATAAAGAGCCAAAGAAGATGATGACTGTAAGGGACGGAAGGAAACAAGGATTGAAAGAATGGAATGCAAAGGGGTCAGATGTGGACGATTAGGATTAATATACAGATTATATTAAAGTTATTACATGTTCATGTGATCAACGTGGTGCGCATATTATTGATTTCCCGGCTTGAGACAAACTTGAATAATATATCAATCAAAGCCAGACCTCCGTAAAGTTAGTCATGTTTGACTGATATATTATCCAAACCAGAGCTTTGATACCACACAAAACTTGTCATGTCCCGCTTCCCAAAATACAGGAATACGAGTACATAACGAAGGTCCAGCGAATGATTATACATCATCCATAAGCTGTAACAGATTAACTCAAAAATATACAAGAGAATACAACCACGCAGAAAAAGAATAACCACATAAACAATGAATAAACTTCAAAATAGTCATGAAATAAATTCACCAAATAATAATCCAATATCTGGGATAAAACAAACTTCGGGTCATAAAAGCCTAAGAATACAAAGTATGATAAAACCAATACAATAAGCAAATAATAAGAGATGGCTATAAAAGTCTAATGGTCCAGCTCCGATCTTCAGAGAGTTTGCTCACCAAGTTCTTCTGGCATTGCTCATTTGGTACCTGTAAATTCTTGATCTAAAAAGAAAGAAAATAGTGTCCTTAGAGCAAGTCGTGCAAAACAAGTAGAGAAAAACAGAGGATAAAGGAAATATGAATATCAAAAAAAAATGGACATGGTCAAAGTCAAAGAACAAAGTAAAGGTAGGCAACAAAATCAAAGGTCTACAGTAATCACACATGTAATGCGTGATGTCGAGTCAAGCTCCATACAGGATCAAGTATGTAGGTTATTACTCATTTTATTAGCCTATCTAGTGCACGTACTACTACATCTCATACTACAGGTTCGGTGCAAACACACAGTGAATGTTTTAGACTGATGGTAAATTTTTGGTTAGTGTACTCGATCCAGTAATCGGGAATTTACGGGATGTACAGGATGTTTAAGATACAATTTCGCTGGCATGGTAGTCAGTTCATTAAATCAAAGCAATCTAACATGTCTAATACATCAAACAAGTCTACAATATGGATCTAGTTATTTTCATGTAATGTGCATATGCAATGAAACAATTGGGATCCGCTATGCTCAGAACAGCGAACACCGAAATAGAACAATCACCTCTCTTCTTCCTACTCGACCGAGAGAGAGAGAGAGAGAGCGCGGGAGACTGCGGCGAAGGATGGCTGAGCTCGGGATGATGGCGACGACACCATGGCGAGGTGGCGGCACTGACGACGGCAGCGCTGCGGTTAGGAAGTGACGACAATAGCGAGGCTTTGACGACGAGAGCGAACTTTGTTTTTGCTTGAAAACAGAGGAGGCAAACCGCGGCTATGGACGACTCGGCGGAGAAGAGGATCGGGGTGAGGACGACGACAAAGAGAACGGAGGGGATCTGCAGTGGATGAAGGGGGTGCACGGAGATGGTCGACGATGGAAATGACGGTGAAGACGAGATGGGTAATGGGTTCGAGCAGGAGGCTTGGGCGAGGACGGGGATGATGAGGAACGATGAGGGGATGGGTCGAAGGTGGAGCAGGAAGGTGGTCGGAGTGACGGGAGTTGGGTGGGTTAGATGGAAACAGGGAGAGGGAGAGAGACACAGGGTAGCACAGTAATAGGGGGGCTTCACAGTATAGGGGTTAGGGTTAATGACGGCGAGGGTTAAAGGATTATTTGGGGTTTAATAGAGATTAGGGTATTTATAGGGGGAAAAAGAGATATTGGGTTATTGGGTATTATGGTAGGGTAAAAATGGCCTGGGGCCCAACCAGGGCCCAGGACAGCTCTCGCTCAAAAATGAGAAAAACAACAATCTGGCTCGGCTTCGAACCACTACAAGGTCGGCACCGAGCCGCAAGTTCACCCCCACAGAACTGGTCTCCTTGTATCTGACGAGCCTCGATGGCCCTCGGCCTCCGATCCGCGACAGCCCGTGGATAGCCCCACGGGCCGTCCGCCCAGTCCCCCAGAGGCACAAGAGCCCCATGATCAGCCATATCAGCTCCAAATACCACCTAGGGCTTTGCCACGTCAGCCCTATACCACTCTTGGCACTGCCACGTCCGCCCTAAACCCCCTGGGCCTCCTGCCACGTCAGGCCCATGGGCTTTTGGGTTCAGACCCGGCCCCCAAGCGGATCCAAACCCGGTTGGAATTCCTATAAATACCAGACCCTCACCCACCTTTTCAGGTAATCAATCTTTGCCACCTAAATTTCTCTAGTTATTGCTACTCTCTCACAGAGAATGACTAGATCGTCGGAGGGTCCTGCCACCGGGATAAACCCTGGTGTTTCAGGACCGTCTGCAGGTACTCGAGGCGAGGCCATCCGAGCCGATCCTCAAGCGCCGAAGCGAGCCCCTCGCTCACCGTCCGGCACCGTACTCTTCCCTCATTACAAATTGAGTCCGAACTCACACCTGGTGCATCCACACTGCGACCAAAAAAAAACCGCATCAGGTTGGTGCCGTCTGTGGGAACACTTTATTCGGTGCGGACGACAGTCCGAGCCTCGCCACCGACGCTCTCCCTCGACCCGATCTCCCATGGCTCCCCGAGCCCGAAGATCGGCCCGTTCTGCTCGAACAGATGGGCCTCCCCCCGAGGGGGCCCTCGATAGAGGGCAAGCATCCAATAATCCGGGGGCGAACCCCGGACCCCAACGAAGCGTTTCACGCGTCGCCGAACCCCACCCTCGTCGGGTCATTCTGAACAGAAGGGCTAGCCAGGCTAGGGGAGGGACCGCTTCCAACTCGGCTCCGAACCACTCCAGGCCCGCACAAGGGGAAAGGCCGTCGGCACTCAGCCGCATCGGCCGAATTCCTACGCCCCGACCCGACCCTTCCGACCATGGCGGGGTCACCAGGGGCGAGTTCAGAAGCTTCAGAGAGGAAATCATGGAGGCCCTCCATGGAGCGCCGAGGTCCGCGACCTATGGCCGAGCCCCTCAAATGAGCGAAGGGAGAAGCCACACTCGTGCGCCGACTCCCCCTCCTGAGTGCACAGACGAGGTGCTCCGACGCCTCCTAGAGATGGAGAATCGAATCGAGCGCATCAGCGACAGGAATCCCAACGTAGTCCAAGGACGGAGGCCTTCTCGACCTCCATTTTCCGTCAACATCATAGAAGCGGAGATCCCTCGGAACTTTCGGCCTCCGCAGTTCGAGACTTACAACGGCGAGGGTGATCCAGCTGATCACATGGAGGGCTTCAAAACCCTCATGATGATTCACAGCGCTTCGGATCCCCTGCTGTGCCGAGCCTTCCCGGCCACCCTCCGGGGTCCGGCCAGGGATTGGTTCTCCAAACTCTCCCCTGGCTCGATCTTCTCGTTCGACCAGCTGGAAGCCAGCTTCCTGGCCCACTTCATCACTAGCCGGAAGAGCGAGAGGACGAGCGCTTCCCTACTCGACCTTAGTCAGAGGGAGGGGGAGTCGCTCCGTAACTTCGTCAAGAGGTTCACAACCGAGGCCAGATCCGTCTCTGCCCTCGACGCAGGGGTCGCCTCGGCAGCTTTCCGACACAATGTCCGCCACAACCAGCTAAAGGTCTCCTTAGCAAAGAGGCCACCTCTGGACTTCCCTGACCTTCTCAACCGGGTCGAGAAGTACATACGAGCTGAAGAAGCTCTGAACCCAGAGGGCAGCAAAGAAGTCGTGGGGAAGGGCAAGCGCAGGGTCGATGAGGCCGAACCTGCCAAGAAAATAGCAAAGGAAGGGGTCAGCGCGAAGAGGGCACCTCCGGTCCCTCGCTTCGAAAGGTACACTCCCTTGACACATAACGTGTCTGCCATCCTCTTAGAAATCGAGGATAAGGGCATTGTCCGACTACCTCCCCAATCAAATAACAACAAGAAGCGAGATCAGCGCTTCTACTGCCGTTTCCACAGAAATCATGGGCACGAAACCGACCAATGTTGGGCGCTGAAAGACGAGATTGAGGAACTCATCTCACGAGGGTACCTCTGAGAATTCACCAGAGAAGGCCCACGGGATCGGCGAGATGCTAGGAACCGGAGGCCTTCGCCTCCGAACCCTACTCCGAACCGCATCCAGGATCGGGACCCCGAACCCGAGGGAGCTGCGGATACGCCATTCATCTTGCACTGTGTCCACGGGGGGCCAATGGGGGGGGAGTCAAATACTTCCCGAAAAGCCTTCATCCGAGAGGTGAATGCTGTCCAAGACAACCCCTCGCCCAAGTCGCAACCGGTGCCTGTCTCCTTCTCCGGAGAGGACCTCGAAGGTGTTCGCCTCCCTCATTGCGACGCCCTCGTCATTGTCCTCTACATGGCTAATTGTGAGGTTCGACGAATTCTCGTCGACAACAGCAGCTCGGTAAATATTCTCTTCCTCGAAGCCTTCGAGAATCTCAAGCTACCCAGAGGCAAGCTCAAGCCAGCCGGATACACCTTGCATGGGTTCTCTGGCGTCCCTGTCGTGATAGAAGAGATTGTTACTCTCGACGTCACCGCAGGATCGGCTCCTGTCAAGAGGACCGAGTCCATGGACTTCATGGTGGTAAACGTCAAGGCAGCTTACAACGCCATACTCGGCCGACCCGGATTATGCTCCCTTCAAGCGGTACCTTCGGCTTACCATCTGAAACTTAAATTTCATACCCCGCAAGGGGTCGGCATCGTCCGAGATAGCCAAGAAGCAGCACGGTCGTGCTACATGACTGCCGTCGGAGGGGGTGTGTTCCCCCTCGACGCCGTTGAACTCGGACCCGAGAAGGATGGCCCCGCTCCAGAGCCTGTCGACGAGCTGGAGGAGGTCCCGTTCAGCGCCGAGGATGAATCGAAATGGTTCCGGGTGAGCCGCTCGCTCCCCGAGGACTTGAAGCCAGAAATAATCGCCTGCATCCGCCGCAACGTTGATCTCTTCGCCTGGAAGCCCTCCAACATGCCCGGGATCTCCGAAGACTTGATTACGCATCGGCTGAGCGTCATCCCAGACTCTAAGCCGGTCGTCCAAAAGAAGCACAAAGTTGCCCCGGAGAGGCAGCAAATTGTGAAGACAGAGGTCGACAAACTCTTGTTGGCTCAATTTATTCAGGAAGTCAGCTACCCCGAGTGGTTGGCTAATGTCGTCATGGTGAAGAAGGCAACAGGGGGCTGGCGGATCTGTATCGACTTCACGGATTTAAATAAAGCATGTCCGAAAGATCCTTTCCCCCTCCCCCGCATCGACGCTTTAATCGACGCAACCTCGGGGCATGAGCTACTGTCCTTCATGGACGCATTCTCAGGGTATAATCAGATCCGGATGTTTCCACCGGACATCTCCAAGACCTCGTTCATCATCGACCAGGGTCTTTTCTGCTACAGCGTTATGCCCTTCAGGCTAAAGAACGCCGGAGCCACATACCAATGGCTCGTCAACAGAATCTTCAAAGACCTGATCGGCCACAACGTGGAAGTCTAGGTCGACGACATGCTCGTCAAGAGCCGGGCTGGGCCGGACCACGTCGCCGACCTCGAGGAAGCCTTCGGAGTCCTCCGGCATCACAACATGAGACTCAACCCGGCTAAATGTGCCTTCGACGTCTCCACTGGGAAATTCCTGGGGTTCATCGTCAGCCAGCACGGCATCGAGGCGAACCCCGAGAAAATCCAAGCTATTATTGACATGGCCCCGCCTCGGAATGTCAAGGAGGTTCAGAGGCTTACGAGCCGGTTGGCTGCAATCGGCCGTTTCCTCTCCAAGTCAGGGGAGAAGTCTCTCCCCTTCTTCAAGGCTCTACGCGGAAAAGGGGGCTTCAAGTGGGGTACCCATCAACAAGAGGCCTTCGAATAGCTGAAACAGTACCTTGCCAACCCTCCTCTCCTCAGCAAGCCCGAGCCGGGCGAACCACTATGGCTCTACCTGTCCGCCTCGGATAGCGCACTCAGCGCCGTCCTCGTCCGAGAGGAAGATGGGGTCCAGAGGCCATTGTACTATGTGAGCAAAGTTCTGCTCCCCGCTGAGACGAGGTATGCAAAGATAGAGAAGGTGGCCTATGCTTTGGTCATGGCAGCCCGGAAGCTTCGCCCTTACTTCCAAGCCCACTCTGTCCAGGTACTGACCGACCAGCCACTGGAGACTGTCCTTCACAAGCCCGAAAACTCCGGCCACTTAGTCAAGTGGTCAATTGAGCTGAGTCAGTTCGACATCAGCTATCAGCCGAGGACGGCCATCAAAGGGCAAGCCCTCGCCGAATTCATAACTGAGTGCACCGTCTCCGAACAACCCAGCATCGAAGGCTCGGATCCGACCTGGGAGGTCTTTGTCGATGGATCATCATGCGAAACAGGGAGTGGGGCTGGCATCATCCTTCGTGGCCCCGACCAATTCCTACTTCAATACTCCCTTCGCCTCAACTTTCCGGCCTCCAACAACGAGGCGGAATACGAGGCCATGATCGCCGGACTGACCCTAGCCCACCGAGCCGGTGCCCAGCAAATCCGAGCCTACAGCAATTCTCAGCGCGTGGTCAATCAGATCGCCGGGGAATACGAGGCTCGCGACGATCGGATGATGAGGTATTTGGCGGTGGTCCGACGTCTCCTGGCGTCCTTCAGCTGCGCCGCGGTTATCAGAGTCCCTAGGGAGCAGAACGCTCAAGCAGACGCGTTGTCCAAAGTCGCCTCTTCCTCCTTCGAGGGTCTCGATCAGACGGTGCTCATAGAAATCCTCCTAAAGCAAGTATCAACGATCAAGACCAGGAGGCAATGTGTGTCCAAGACGGTGCCAGTCCAGACGACTGGACCACTCCCATCCGGAGATTCTTAGTCAGTGCCGAGCTTCCTGAAGACCGAGCCGAAGCTAGACGAGTCAGGGTCCGAGCTGAAAGGTTCGTCATGATTGATGACATCCTTTTCAAACGCTCATACACCTTGGCCGACGGCAAGCCGTACCTCCGCTGTCTCACCAGCGACGAGGCCAGCTATGCGTTGAAAGATCTTCATGAGGGGATCGGCGGATGCCACATGGGGAGCAGGACGCTCGCACGGAAGGCCCTGAATCAGGGGTACTATTGGCCGACCATGCTCCAAGACTCGCAAGACCTAGTCAAGAGATGCGGCCCATGCCAAAGGTTCTCCCCTATCAAGAGGCTTCCTCAAGCCAACCTCCGATCCCTGGCTAGCCCTACGCCATTCGCCATGTGGGGTATGGACCTCGTGGGCCCCTTCCCCGTAGCGGTAGGGCAAAAGAAATTCTTGATAGTCGCCATCGACTACTTCACCAAGTGGCTCGAAGCCGAGCCTCTGTCCAGCATCACCGAGCATCAAGTACAACAATTTTTTTGGAAGAACATCATTTGCCGGTTCGGAATCCCTCGGGTCCTCATCTCGGACAACGGAACCCAATTCCAAGGTCAGAACTTCTAAACTTTCTGCGCAGACATCGGCATCCAGCAACGTTTCTCCGCTATTTGTCACCCTCAGTCCAACGGCCAGGTGGAGAACGCGAACAGGCAAATCCTCGACGGCCTCAAAAAGCGCCTCAACAGTTCCCCCAAAGGGCTGTGGGTCGAAGAATTGCCTAGCATGCTTTGGGCGCACCGAACCACCAAGAGAATCTCCACGGGAGAGACGCCGTTCAGCTTGACCTACGGGACAGAGGCAGTTATCCCCGTTGAGGTCGGCCTGCCTTCTCTCCGGATCATAGCCTTCGATGAAGCTGACAATTCGTTCGACCTGAGGGCCAACCTGGACCTCATCGCCGAGGTCAGAGAGAAGTCTTCAATCCGAAGAAGCATCTACCAACAACGGATCGAGAAGTTTTACAACAAGAAGGTCCGCCCCACAAACATCAAGGCGGGGGACCTCGTGTTACGAAAACTGTCCGTCTCCGATCCAACCAAGAAGAGGAAATTGGCTCCCTAGTGGGAAGGCCCATACCGTGTAGTCGAGGTTGTACGCCCTGGTACATACCGACTGGCAGATATGGACGGCCGGCTGATCAGCCGACCCTGGAACGCCGAGCACCTAATGAAATTCCTGGAAGAGCGAACATAGGTTCTAGCTTAGCTAATGTAAATAGTATTTTTTGTAAGCTGTCATGTGTAAAGGGCCGTTTTAGCGACCCTCCCTATCATGCATGAAAGAAATCTCTTTTTGTCAAAACTCCAAACGCCTCGGCAGCCCCGACCTAACACCGGACAATGGGATCGGCACCCGAGTCCCCACTCCGGTATCGTCCCCAACGTCCCGGTAGGTCCGACCCGACTTCAGGCCAGGGAGTCTTCCTAACGCCCCACGCCGATCCCTCACGGATCGACGGGGCCGAACCTCACCTCCGCCATCATCCACTACACTATTGGCCAGAGCAAAGAATGAAAAGAATTCTTTATTCATATTCCCTTATTAGTTCAGAAGAAACAAACAAAGACCGTTACAGGACCACTCCACTTATCTCAAACTGGAGGAAGTCGCCATCTTAGGGCCCCTCGGGTCCGACAAATGGCGGGACCACTCCGACCGAACGACTAGGAGCCCTCTCCTCGTCATGGTGGTCCTTAGGCTCAGCCACGGTCGACACACCAGCCACAGAGCTCTGGGCATCAACTGATCGCACACGCTCCAGCAGTAGCAACGCAGAGGGAACCCCCTCCGCTCGCCGACCCACCGTGGAGGATGCCGAGACACCTAGCATCGTCTTATAACGGTGTATCTCCATCTCCTTCTCCACAATGACATCGCGAAGTAACCTCTCAGAGGAGGGCCTCTGCACCGATGCACTCGACATGGTATATCCAAGACCGACACTGCCGAGGTCCCGATCCACCATCGCCCTCCTCAGCCGGCTCGCCTCCTCACTTAAGGCTTCAGACTTATTCCGATAATAGTTAAAGGCCGCATCAGTGTCACGAGCCCCCTTTCGATAGCGAACCAACGTGGCCTCCAGGGCCTCAACTTTGCTCCGGAGCCACGCCACGTCGGAACGACGGGGGTCCACCTCGGGAAGGGGAGCCGCAACCTACAAGAGAACCAGCCCACTCAAAACACATAAGCAAGGAGGTTCGGAAATATCCGAGGTCAAAACACTTGGCCAGTCAAAAATCCTTTTTTATAAATGGAATCACTTCGTACAAAAAATGCGGTGGCCAGTCCGCGGAAGGCAAATACAATCGAGAGATGGAAAAAGAAAGACAAAACTATACAACTTGTTTTCCCACCTCAACATTGGCTGGGTTCATAGGGAGGTCGGCAGCCGGGTCACCAACGGGCCCTTCTTCATTGGGGGTCTTCGGTGTCCCCTCGATTTCCATGTCGTAGTCGAAGTTGGACAGGTCGACGGTCGGGTAGAAGTGCCTCACATGACTGAGGGCCTTCGCATAGCACTCGTCCTGGGCTTTGATCACCAGGAGCTGACCCGCCTCCGTCAACTCATCCTTCTCCTTGGCGAACCTCTTCTTCTGAGCCGCCATCTTCTTCGCCCATTCCTCCTTCTCCTTGTCGAACGCCGTCTTCATCTCCTGCTCCCTCTTGTGAGAGCCTTCAAGCTCTATCTTCATCTCCTACATCTCCTGCACGGCCTTATCAGCCCGGTCTCGCTCTCGCTTCAAGGCCGCCTCATAAAGGCCTCTCACGTGGGCCCCCTGCACGGTCGCCTGCAGTAACCAAGCATCACTAAGAAAGACTCCTTTACAACATTTCACAAGGCAAGTGAGGTCGGCAGACTTACCAGCACATTAGCCTGCGCGAGATGCGTGTACGCATCCTCCAGGCCCTCGGCGTTCATCTCCGCACGGTCCCGAGGGGTCGCCAGCTTAGCCGCCACCTCGATAGCCTGGCGCCCTCAGGTCAAACAGTCACCCTCGCGGATCGACCAAGCCGGCACCCACGGTCGCCGCAACCTCTCCTCTACCTCTGCCTCCACCAGGGGACCCTTCCCCTTATCAAGATCAGCTGCCTTGCCATGATCCGAGCCCCCCTGAACCGCCACGTCCTTGCCCGTCTCCGAGCGAGTCCTTTTGGCCCTCGGCTGAACTAGGGCCTCGGAGACCACCTGGGACGACCCCCGTCTTCATCGCGTCCCCTTTCTTCTCGGCCTTCTCCTTCTTCATGGCGAGCCTCTTTGCCTTGATTGATTCAGGATCTATACCTGCGAAAAGATCCATTAAGAACAATGAGCGCAAAAGAACAACAAGACCAAGAGAAAGGAAACAACTACATACAAAGCACTGCCGGGCTCAGTCCGACGCTCGCCAGGTGACCCTCCGTCACCTTCGGCCAACTGATACTGTGGGACAGACAGAGGCGCTCAATGAACCTCCACTCCTCGGCTGTCAGATCCCTCGGCCTCGTCGCTTTAAAGCTCGGCTTAGAATGGTTCCATCGAGTAGGGATGTTCCAAGGCTCCTCACTCCGAATCACCAAATATTTTTTCTTCCACTCCTTGATAGAGTCTGGGTGACCATGGACGACCTTCCCCTTACTCCGAGGCGAGATATAATAAACACCCTCCGACTCCCCCAACGAGCTGATCCCCAGCATCGCCCGGAACACGCTCAACCGAAGGGGCACCTTCTGCTCCTCGCACAACAGCATGAAGCAGATGATCTGCTTCCAGGAGTTCGGCCCATACTGCATCGGTGCCAGGGACGCCCAATTCAACACCTCCCGAACAAACGGATGGACCGGCAGCCTCAGTCTAGAGATGAAGGCGTCCACTGGGAAGACGCAGTACCACGCAGGCAGGGGGTCGGTCGGGCGCAGGGTGGAGTTCGGCAACATGAGCTCGTAGCCGGGCCCTATGTGGTATGCCAACTGCAAAGCCTCCAAGTCACCAGCCTCCAAGACGGTCGGAAGCGTGTCCATCTTCACCCTCTTCCAGCTCGGCGAAGATGCCTGGACCCCAAAAAGCTCCTTATCCGAAAGGTCGTCGGGGTACCGACGGAACAGCTTTGGCTGTACGGGCGACCCTGTCCTTAAGTTATGGTAAACAGGCGCCTGGCTCGAGCCACCAGCCCTCGACCCCTTCTTCTTCGGAGCCCTCTTCTTCTTGGCTCCTTCCGGCGAGGGGGTAGATAATCGCCCCAGACCGGTCGGATTTTGAGGCCCTTCGGCTTCACCCTCCTCTGCGCCACCCTCCTCTTCGGAAGCCAACTCTAAGATCTGGACTTCGTCCGAACTGTCGCTTGCTCCCTCCAACTCGCTACTCTCCACCACGAAAGGTTTCCGGGAGCGTAACGGCCTCACATTGTACACCGGCTCCTCCTCACCTACCGGCTCCTCCCACGAAGTCGAATCGGAAGGCTTTTCATCATGTACAGACTCCTCCTCTAACACTGGCTCCTCCCACGAAGTCGATTTTGAGGCAGGTTTCCCTTCCCCCCTCGACGTCGACGCTGACGAGCCAGACTGAGCCCTGTCCATCTGTGCCTAACAAAAGAAACTTACAAACTAACCTTTCGAATGCCTCGGATTGACGAGCCGGTGCCGCTAAAACAGTCAAAGCCGAGCGCTGAAGTGTTTGATTTCTTTTTAAGAAGACAGCAGAAGAGAAGTAAACAGAATAGAGAAGGGGGGGATATTTATAGAAAGAGAGGCGACGCCTCGATTTTCGCATTACTGTTCCTCGAATAGTGCGCGTCTGCCACCAATGGAATCGCGCCACGTCATCCTCGAAACTGGCACTGCTGACGTCACCTAGCGCCGGTTGGAGACCCCACAGAGGTCGGTTCGGATGAAGTGTTCGGCGGAGAAAATTTTTACTTAAGGTTTAAGGCGCCGTCCTTAGACAGGCGCCTCGGGCTCGAGAGCTCGGTCGGCTCCCCTCTCACCCGCGAGCAGCCCGGGGCTTACGGCCTCGGCAGCCGAAACCCCGAACAGTTCGAGGGTGGGACAGAAGCCAACATCACCTGGAACCCTATCGGAAAGCAGACTGGCCCACCTCCAATCGGAAACGACCCATCTATCCGAGGCTCCTCAGCCCCAGGTCCGGAATTCGGTTGATACCCAACCCGTCTGGATCTTTCTCGGGAAAACAGCCGTATCAGGGCCGTCCGACCCGAAAAAGGATCCAGACGGCAAAGTCACCACCAGTCCGAGATCCCCAGGGTCAAAACCTTTCAGTACCTTGCCCCCAGAGCCCGGACTACGGCCGCCATCTCTTCTGCCTTGTTCTCCCCCGATCCTGACACTCACATCAAGGCCGTCAGGAACGGGAGAAGAACAAGGCAATAAAGTGACCACCCATCCAACGCTCTCAGGGTCAAAAATTTGCAAGAGAGAGATGTCCACCAAAGCAGACACCTCTGATGGCCGAGGGACCACCCTTGCTGTGATCAAACTCGCTGTGGGGGGAGGGGTATTTATAGCCTCCCCCATAGACCGGCCATTATGACATTGGGAAAGCCAATCGACGGAAGCCCATGCGCCATGCATTTATTAGGCGGTGCCATTAATGCCCCTAGGAAATTGGAACATTGCACAGATCCCGGAGCGCCTTCAATGCTCCGCAAAGACGGCGGACCACCCCGCTCAAACCTTCTAAGGCACCACGATTCGCCATCACCCTTGCCGACCCATAATCCCTCGCCAGCTCGAGGTCCGGTCTAGCACCAGGGTAGTCTTCTCAGGAAGGCTCAACGGCTCGCCATCACCCTTGCCGACCCATAATCCCTCGCCAGCTCGAGGTTCGGTCTAGCACCAGGGTAGTCTTCTCAGGAAGGCTCAACGGCTCGCCATCACCCTTGCCGACCCATAATCCCTCGCCAGCTCGAGGTTCGGTCTAGCATCAGGGTAGTCTTTGTTGATTCTTGATTTTGATGATCACAACACAGTGCAACAAATTGTGTCTATATTATACAGCTAACATTGCAGTGCACAGACCAAAGACAATTCTAGCTGAACAAATGAACAAGCTCAAAAAGATACAGATGAAGACTTCAAGACAAGGATCAAGACTCAATTCAAGACTCAAGACTCAAGACGTCAAGCTCAAATGTGTTATATTGTTGTGTCTTGTAAACATTGTATTTTACTTTCTGTTGAGTCTTAGTCTGATGTAAAGCCTTGTCACACACACACACACACACTCAAAATTTCATAATGTGTGTCTCTTAAAAACCCCCAAAAAAGAAGTCAAAACAGTTTGAAGAATTTTAACTTTTAAGTACCAGTCGACTTAAGCTACAGCCAGTCGACTGATAGTACAAAACTGTTTAAAATTATTCAAACTCTGATCAGTCGACTCATATGGCAACCCAGTCGACTGTTCGAGAGCTTTTGACCGTTTTCTGTTTTTCAAAATCGAATTTTTTCAAACTCAAAAGCTCAGATCCGTTGGTTGACAGTTGAGTAACTGTTTTTCCCAACGTTCAGGAGATCAAACTCTTTAAATAGAGTTTCAGATCTCACTGAAAAGATCTACATGATTTTCATACACTCGAGCATTCTTGTGAAAAACATTCTAAGTGATTTTCTGTGAGAAACAAAGCTTTCAAGTTCATACACTTTGGTTCTCTACATTCAGTCCAGTATAGCATTGAATTTCGCTCTGGACTGAGTATAGAAGTCGACCTATTTTGTTAGCCACGTGCATCAACACATACACCAACAAGGCTATAGGTTGACTGTAAAGTATTCTTGTACTCTTGCTCTCGGTTGGAGAGTATTTTTGACTCTTGGTTGTAGAGTCGGTGTCTTTTCACTCTTGGTTGTAGAGTGGGTCTGCTTTCTCTGGTTGAGAGAAAGGACTACGGGTTAGACAAGGTTGTTGTCGTAACGCCGTAGGGTATTCTTGTAATTTTTTTCAAGAATAGTAGAAATCTCAAGTGGGTTGCTTGGGGACTGGATGTTGGTCGGGAGGACCGAACCAGGATATATCTTGTGTACTCTGTGATTGATTATCTTGTGTTTGCATTCACTTCTGTTTATTTTAATTCTGCAAAAAGCTTCTGGACAGTCGACTTCTTGAACCATCAGTCGACTGGTCAGTGTCGTTTGTAGTTGTAATTTCATTGTGCCATCAGTCGTCTGTCTCATTCAGCAGTCGACTGCACAGAGTTGTTATTTTCAATTATTTTGAACATATCAGTCGACTGGTCCTTATCTCAGTCGACTGCACCGAGAAAAATTTCCGCAGTTTTTATTAAACACTATTCACCCCCCCCTCTAGTGTTTTTTGTCTTGCCTACAGGATCCAACACTTGGTATCAGAGCAAGATTACAGGCTATGGCAACTACTTCAAATACAAATCAGTACCATGAAAGCCAATCTACACAACGGCCACCACTATTTGATGGAACGAACTACAATTATTGGAAGTGCCGAATGCGAATCTATCTCCAATCAATCAACTATGAGATATGGCAAATGACAGAGACGGAATATACTGCTCCTACCATTCCATATGCACAATGGAATGATGATCAAAAGAATCGGACTATGAACAATGCCAAAGCAATGAATGCCTTATTTTGTGCACTTACAAAGGAAGAATTCAACCGTGTATCAAATGCTACAACCGCACATCAAATTTGGCATACACTCGAGGTAACACATGAAGGAACGAATAAAGTAAAAGAGTCTAAAATTTCTGTTCTTGTCCACAGGTTTGAGATGTTCAGAATGAAGGACAATGAGACTGTGTCTGAGATGATTACCAGATTCACAGACATCACAAACTCTCTAGTGGCACTTGGAAAGATTTATACTCAAGCAGAGATGGTCAGAAAAGTCTTGCGTGCACTCACTCCAGAATGGGAGAAGAAGACCACAGCAATAGAGGAAGCGAATGACTTGTCAACACTTACTCTCGAGAATCTTGTTGGCAATCTCATGGCATATGAGGTCCAACTTGAAGATCGAAAGAAAGATACAGAATCACACCAAGCAAAGAAGAAATCATTGGCTTTTAAAGCCATGACAGACTCAGAAGATGAGGAAGAAGATGAAGAAGAAATAGCAATGTTCACTCGGAAATTCAAGAAGTTCTTAAAGAAGGGTAAGTTTCATTCTAAAGTTAAAGATTCTAATGACCCTCCTACATGTTTCAGGTGCAATAAAATAGGTCACATGAAGAAGGATTGTCCCTAATGAACACAATATTATTCACTTTCTAGAGAAATAATCTTATTATAATTAGACATTTAAAAGCTCTATATGTGGTATTTAACTCTTATTTTCTCTTTTCAATAGGAAACAGCTCAAGACAACGAAACGAAAGCAAATTCAGGATCTTAAGGATGAACTCAGAAGATTACAGAAGCATCAGTCGACTGGCTCTTCAGCAGTTGACCAGACAGAGAGTTTGCTAAGCTTCGGTACAGTCGACTTCCCCAAAAACCAGTCGACTTGACCGAGAAATCGTGAAGCCACAGATGCTCAGAGACCAGTCGACTTATATCCAAGGCAGTCGACTGATACGCGGCGGAGTAAACAGATAAGATATTCAAAGATACACCTGCATCTAATTTCGAATCTATGTGGATCCAGATTCTATACGAAGAATCAAATCTAAAGACAGGGTATTTCCAAGAGCACGTGGTTAACAGATAAGGAAGGAAAGAAGAAAAGAGAAAGATATAAATCACCAAATCAAATAAAGAAGGACTTTCCTGAAAAAGTGCAAAACCCTAATTCTCAGCCGTGTTATATAAATATCAGAAAAGAAGCATCTATCAGGGGGCTCTCGGAGTTGTCTCTCTTCAATATTCCAAAACTACTGAATCACAAGAGTTTCTGCGCATTCAAGTCATCAACAAGGCCTTATTCTATCAGCATCGAGGAAGGAAAGAAGAGATCCAGTATTCGAAGGCAGTCGGCTGTGTGACAGCCAGTCGACCTTATTGCCGGAGTTCATTAGTTTATTTCTTCTCCTTTCATTCTTTTATGATGATCATGTATTCAAACTTGTTGATTAATAAAAATATTATTATGTGGAACTAAATTTCATAGTTGGGTAGATTGAAGCCGTAGTTATGTAGTGCTATGTTCTTCTGAATTCTTCTATTTTACTTATTGATTGAATCTAATTGAATTGATATAGATTGATAACAGTCAAACTTGTTCAGGAGTTATAAGTACAGTCGACTGAAGGTGAGAGCCAGTCGACTGCCATACAGAATCTGATATTATCAAGTTTGTGAGTTAGAAATCTGAATCTGTTATATGCGCATATTGAGACGACCCGTATCTCGTGCCCGTAACTAGTAACAAAGGGATCTTTAGGGGTTCCTGGTTCAATCAACTTAAGGGATCTAGATCTGATACCAATTTCTAGAGCCTTGAGTGTTTGTTCGTTTCCACTGATCTTATGTTTTCTTTAAATACAACTTAGTAGATACCATGCTAGGGACTTAATGAAAGAAACGAATTAGAGTAGATACCATGCCTAATTCTTGGCCTAGGGAAACAATACTTTAAGGAGTAGATACCATGCCCTTAAGGTGAACAAACATGAGTAATAAGAAGAAGTTCAGAAGGTGACTTCGCATTACTGACTATTGGTGGAGATCTAAACCCAACTATTTCATAAATATTTGTGATTCACATTTCTTAACTTAGTTTAATCTTTTCATTTCTTTTAGACTTCCAAAATAACTCTTTATGATTTTTATTATTTTCTATTGGTTAGTTAGTTAGAATCTACAATCTCTGTGGGATCGACCCTTGCTATTGCTACGCTTTGTCAAACGATTCGTGCACTTGCGAGGTTTTTATAATTTGTGTCTAGTTTAGTCTATTTATTTAGGTATCTAGAAACAACAACAATCCCTTAGAAAATGCAAAGAACAAGGGAAAATCATCCAACTTCAAGAAGGACAAATATCCAAAGAACAAATTTGCCAAAAACTAGAAGGCTTATCAAGCTACATGGGATGATAGTGATTCATCTTCCGAAGAAGAAACGGATGAAAATAACGAAGTGGCAAATGTTTGTTTCATGGCTGCACAAGAACATGTAAGTAATGATTATGATTCCGAAGATCTTCTTGATGCTTTTAATGAATTATTCCAAGAATTGAAGAAAGAAAAGATTAGAGTTAAGAATCTTGAGAAAGTGAATCAAACACTTAATCAAGAAAATCTTAACCTTGATAAGGAAGTAAAATCCTTAAATTCTCACATTGCAAGTTTAGATACTGATCTTGAAACTCTTAAAAAGAATTATGAAGAGATTTCAAAGAACGTATCTAAGTTTAACAAAGGCAAAGAGAATTTAAATGATATGCTTCATCATCAAGTTACATCTAGTCAAAAATTTGGACTTGGTTTTAAAAAATCTTCTGTAAAAGAATCTCCTGTAGTAAACACTAGTAAAAATAAGTCAGCATCTATTTCTAGTGTTACACAAAAGTTGTATGATTTCTTTGCAAAGCCAAAGGTTGTTAATTTCAGTGATAAAAGCAAAACTAACGTTCGGTTAAGTCGACTGAACCATACAACCAGTCGTCTGTCCAGAGAAAGTGGATCTTATTCGATAAGATCAAAACCTCTTATAAGTCGACCTAGTGTATCTACCAGTCGACTGATGTACACCAACAGTCGACTGAAGGACACTGATAAGTCGACTGGACAGAACAAATTAGTATGGGTTCCAGTCAGTCTGAATCAGAATGATAGAATTGCTTATATTAACTCATATATATTAAATGTATGTAATTCTACTTATTATATTCCTGCTTATGGAGGAAGATCAAACTCTTCATGGGTTTGGTTTCCCCCAAACTAATGTGTTTTGGACCCAATAAAAAGGGTACCATATTTACCTTAAACTTTTTATAGGTACCCAAGAAAGAACGCTGGATATTAGACAGCGGATGTTCAAAACACATGACAGGGCATGCCAACCTACTATCCACCATTCAAAGTATAGATGGAGGAACCGTCACCTTTGGAGATAACAACAAAGGCAAAGTCATCGGTATTGGCATGGTCGGTAAAATATCTAACCCAATTATAGAAAATGTGCTATTGGTTAATGGTTTAAAGCATAATCTTTTAAGCATTAGTCAATTATGTGATAAAGGGTATAAAATAGTTTTTGAAAAAGATGCATGCTTGATTTATGATTCTACTATGCAAAATGTTGTTTTTCAAGGTTTTCGTAAAAATAATATTTATGAATTGTGTTTGAATGCAATTGATTTTTCAAATGATTTTTGTTTAATAGCCTCTAACAATGAATCTTGGTTATGGCATAGAAGATTTGGACATGTGAACATGAAAAATCTCTCAAAATTATCTAAATATAACCTAGTTAAAGGACTGCCAAAACTATCTTTTAAAAAGGATAAGTTATGTGATGCATGTCAACTAGGAAAACAAATCAAATCCACTTTTAAAACAACAGACGTAATCTCTACTAGTAGGCCACTTGAATTAATTCATATGGATTTATTTGGCCCTACTAGAGTTGCTTCTTTAAATAAAAGTAGATATGTGTTTGTTTTAGTAGATGATTTTTCAAGATTTACTTGGACATTCTTTTTAAAACATAAAAATGATGCTTTTGAGAAATTTGCACATTTTTTGTAAACGTGTTCAAAATCAAAGATCTCTAACCATAGTCACTATTAGAAGTGATCATGGTGGAGAATTTGAAAATGAAACATTTACAGAATATTGCAACAAGAATGGTATAACACATTCATTTGCATTTCCTAGAGCTTCACCACAAAATGGAGTGGTTGAAAGGAAAAATAGGACTTTGCAAGAATGCGCACGTACTATGCTTGTTGAAAGCAATCTACCAAAGCAGTTTTGGGCTGAAGCTATTGCTACAGCTTGTTATGTTTTAAATAGAATTCTTCTAAGACCTAAACTAAAGAAGACTTGTTACGAGTTATGTTTTAATAAAATTCCTAAAGTCTCTTATTTTAAGACATTTGGTTGTAAGTGTTTTATTCTAAACACAAAAGATAATTTGGACAAATTTGATCCTAGATCTAATGAGGGTATCTTTTTAGGATACTCAAATAGGAGTAAAGCATATAGAATTTTCAATAAGTCTATAATGACTATTGAAGAATCAATGCATGTTACATTCGATGAATCCTTACCTTCATTAACCTTAAATAAAGATGATGAAACTGATTTATCACCTTTAGATAATGTGATTAAATCCTTAGAGCAAACTAATCTATCTGATAAGTCGACTGATAAGGTCTCCCAGTCGACTGACGTAAAGCAGTCGACTGAAGAACAAGTCAAGTCGACTGATCCGATTGAGATATCTTCAACTTTACCAAAGTCATTTGTTGAAATTAAAGATCATCCTCATGACTTAATAATTGGTGACATCTCCCATGGTATTCAGACACGTTCACATGTTAATATGATCTCTCATACAACATTCTTGTCGGATTTTGAACCGAAAAATATACAAGAAGCTTGTGAGAATGAATATTGGATGAATGCCATGCAAGATGAACTAAACCAATTTATAAGAAATGATGTATGGGATTTAGTTCCTAGACCTCCTGATCAGACTATCATTGGTACCAAATAGGTATTCAAAAATAAGTTAGATGAATCAGGACAAGTTGTAAGGAACAAGGCTAGATTAGTTGCTCAAGGATATAATCAAGAAGAAGGTATAGATTTTGATGAAACATATGCTCCTGTTGCTAGACTAGAATCTATTCGTATTTTATTATCTTTTGCTTGTTTTATAAATTTTATACTTTATCAAATGGATGTGAAAAGTGCTTTTCTTAATGGGTTTATTAAGGAAAATGTTTATGTTAAACAACCACCAGGTTTTGAACATGAACAATTTCCAGATCATGTTTATAAATTGAAAAAGGCTTTATACGGTCTTAAACAAGCACCTCGTGCTTGGTATGATCGTTTAAAAACTTTTCTTTTAGAAACAGGATTTGAAATAGGTAAAGTAGACACTACTTTGTTTATCAAAAGAGTTAAGAATGATATCTTAATCATACAAATATATGTTGATGATATAATTTTTGGTTCTACTAATAATAATCTATGTCAAGAATTTGCTAATACCATGAAAAATGAATTTGAGATGAGTCACATGGGTGAACTCAATTATTTCCTTGGACTTCAAATTAAACAGTCCTCAAATGGCATATTTATCAATCAAGGCAAATATGCAAAGGAATTACTCAAACGTTTTAACATGGATAGTACTAGTAGTAAATCCACACCTATGGCTACTACTACTACTCTTGACAAAGATTTATTAGGTAAGAGTGTTGATCAAAAACTCTATTGAGGTATGATTGGTTCACTCTTATATATTACTGCAAGTAGACCAGATATTATGTTCAGCGTATGTTTATGTGCTAGATATCAATCTAGTCCTAAAGAGTCTCATTTAAAAGCAGTGAAACGAATTTTAAGATATATTAAAGGCACATCTGAATATGGTTTATTTTATCCACGCACCGATAATTTTCAACTTTTGTCTTATAGCGATGCCGATTTTGCTGGAAGCAAAACTGATCGCAAGAGTACTAGTGGTACATGTCACTTTTTGGGACATTCCCTAGTATCTTGGTGCAGTAAAAAGCAAAACTCCGTATTCCTATCAACTACAGAAGCTGAGTATATCGCTGCAAGTTTGGCTTGTGCACAAATTTTATGGATGAAACAAACCTTATTAGATTATGGTATTTCATTTGAGAAACCCTCAATTATGTGTGATAATACCAGTGCAATTAATTTATCTAAAAATCCGATTCAACATTCACGTACGAAACATATTGATATTCGACATCATTTTCTACGTGATCATGTTTTAAAAGGAGATATATCTTTAGACTTTATCTCTACTGATAAACAAGTAGCAGATATATTTACCAAGCCCCTTAAAGAAGATACTTTCATTAATTTAAGACGAGAACTTGGAATTTGTAATTTTATTGATATTTGCTGAAAATTGTTACTGTTAAGTCGACTATACTTTTGAGTAAGTCGACTGTACTGGCTTTTTAAAAAACATACCAATTTTTTTTTATCTGACCAGTCGCATGGTTCCTATACCAGTCGACTGATTAGTCGACATAAAATGTTTATTTTCTTCTCGACTCAGTCGACTGATCTCCCTACCAGTCGACTGTCGCGAGCTAAATCATCTTCAGCGACTATTCATCGCGTCTTTTGAGATGGAAATTACTTATCTTTTCACCCGTGATCTTTAATCCTCACCGTCGATTTCACCTCTTCTTGATCTCAGCCGTTCCCTCACAGTTAAAACCCCCTTTCACCAGCCGTTTTCACTCCTTACCGTTCTCAAGTTTTTACCCCAAATTTCAAAACCCTAGCTTTTGGAGAAGAAGGTGATCTGCTCTCTCAGTGCTGCTTGTGCTTGCTCCTGCTCAACTCTCTCTCTTCTCCTAGGTAAAACCCTTTCCACTCGTTTCTCATGGCACCCAAACGATCGAAACGTTCTCATGAGGGTACTTCTTCTTCCCAAGAATACACTCAATATCTTTTGAGTCCCGATCTTCTTGATCATTGGTATGTCTTTTGTACCATTCAAATCTTCCCTGGAAGATTTGTAAATTTTGATGACCTAGACCGTTTTAATCTCATTCCACTATTTCAAAATTGCAGTCTTTATGACTTTCTCTCATTATCAAACCAACCTAATTACTATCCCCAACTCATTTATTTGTTTTACACAAATATGAGAATTGTGCAAAAACCAAATGGGGATGTCCTAATCCGGTCGTCTGTGAAGAATGTTAGAATGACACTCACACCGACTAGGATTAATGAAATTTTAGGTATTGATGATGTGGGATTACCTCTTGATGAAATTCTCTTAGATAATCCTTCTATTTTATCTAGAATTTTCCTACCTAATTCTGGCCCTCCAATGACAAGCAAAAATATCAAACCAATTGCTAAGCTTGTAGGTAGAATATTAGCCTATAACATCCTTCCTAAAAAGGGTAGTTATGACCAATATTCTATTGAATTACAAAAAGCTATATATGCATTTTTTGGTAGAATTGCTGTTAATTGGGGTCAAGTTATTTTTTCTAAACTTAATCAAGACCACACTCACTTTCTACCTTTTGGAGGTCTTCTCACTAGAGTTTTTATAGCTTTTGGAGTTGATCTTGATTCGGAGACAAATGTTGTTTCTCGTTATGAGTGTTTCGATCGTGCTAGTTTGGCACGTATGAAACTCCTTGATGCTCCTACTCGATCACCCCCTAGGTCTCCTCCACTCTCCCAAGCTCCCTGAGGTTCTACTTCTAGACCTAGAGCCTCTCAACCTTCTACATCTGATGATCCACCTATTCTTCAAGCCAATTATGATGACCCTCGTACCTTGTATGACTGTGTTTCCTACCTAATGAAGCACTCAGTTTCTGTAGATACCCAACTCCATATCCTCGATTCCAAACTAGACAACCTAACTCATCTCTTCACTTCTCAGTTTCATCCTCCTTCTCAAGATGATGATGAAGACTCCGATGAAGCAGATTGAAGATTTTCTTTCCTTTTATTATGTAATTTTTGCTTTCTTAATGCATTCCTTTTTGTATCAGACTTAAGTTTCTCTCTTTGCATGCAAAAACTTGTCACCTTGTGCTTTTTGATGATTCCAAAGGGGGAGAGAAAGACAGAAGACAAATCTGAGTTCTATTTTATCTATCTGTGTTATGTGCCATCTGTGCTATGTGTTATATTCTGCATTTGTTAACATTGTTACACTATTCAGTGTATTCTGAGTATTGAAATATCTCTGGTCAGTCGACTTCCCCACGGGATACAGTCGACTGCTGCTAAACTGGTGCAGCTGTGATACTTGTTAACTGCATTTGTTATATTGTCATGTTCTGTTCAGTCGCCTGATCTATTGTTCAGTCGACTGATACATTCTTTATGTCAAGAATTTGCTTTATGTATGCATATTGTGTTTTTAATAGGGGGAGCTTTCAAAATCTATGCTTGTATGTTTCTATATAAATCGTTATCAGCTATTGTGTTGTCATCATCAAAAAGGGGGAGAATGTTGATTCTTGATTTTGATGATCACAACACAGTGCAACAAATTGTGTCTATGTTATACAGCTAACATTGCAGTGCACAGACCAAAGACAATTCTAGCTGAACAAATGAACAAGCTCAAAAAGATACAGATGAAGACTTCAAGACAAGGATCAAGACTCAATTCAGGACTCAAGACTCAAGACGTCAAGCTCAAATGTGTTATATTGTTGTGTCTTGTAAACATTGTATTTTACTTTCTGTTGAGTCTTAGTCTGATGTAAAGCCTTGTCACACACACACACACACTCAAAATTTCATAATGTGTGTCTCTTAAAAACCCCCAAAAAAGAAGTCAAAACAGTTTGAAGAATTTTAACTTTTAAGTACCAGTCGACTTAAGCTTCTGCCAGTCGACTGATAGTACAAAACTGTTTAAAATTATTCAAACTCTGATCAGTCGACTCATATGGCAACCCAGTCGACTGTTCGAGAGCTTTTGACCGTTTTCTGTTTTTCAAAATCGAATTTTTTCAAACTCAAAAGCTCAAATCCGTTGGTTGACAGTTGAGTAACTGTTTTTCCCAACGTTCAGGAGATCAAACTCTTTAAATAGAGTTTCAGATCTCACTGAAAAGATCTACATGATTTTCATACACTCGAGCATTCTTGTGAAAAACATTCTAAGTGATTTTCTGTGAGAAACAAAGCTTTCAAGTTCATACACTTTGGTTCTCTACATTCAGTCCAGTATAGCATTGAATTTCGCTCTGGACTGAGTATAGAAGTCGACCTATTTTGTTAGCCACGTGCATCAACACATACACCAACAAGGCTATAGGTTGACTGTAAAGTATTCTTGTACTCTTGCTCTCGGTTGGAGAGTGTTTTTGACTCTTGGTTGTAGAGTCGGTGTCTTTTCACTCTTGGTTGTAGAGTGGGTCTGCTTTCTCTGGTTGAGAGAAAGGACTACGAGTTAGACAAGGTTGTTGTCGTAACGCCGTAGGGTATTCTTGTAATTTTTTTCAAGAATAGTGGAAATCTCAAGTGGGTTGCTTGGGGACTGGATGTAGGTCGGGAGGACCGAACCAGGATATATCTTGTGTACTCTGTGATTGATTATCTTGTGTTTGCATTCACTTCTGTTTATTTTAATTCTGCAAAAAGCTTCTGGACAGTCGACTTCTTGAACCATCAGTCGACTGGTCAGTGCCGTTTGTAGTTGTAATTTCATTGTGCCATCAGTCGTCTGTCTCATTCAGCAGTCGACTGCACAGAGTTGTTATTTTCAATTATTTTGAACATATCAGTCGACTGGTCCTTATCTCAGTCGACTGCACCGAGAAAAATTTCTGCCGTTTTTATTAAACACTATTCACCCCCCCCCTCTAGTGTTTGTTGTCTTGCCTACAGGACCCAACAGTCTTCTCAGGAAGGCTCAACGGCTCGCCATCACCCTTGCCGACCAATAATCCCTCGCCAGCTCGAGGTCCGGTCTAGCACCAGGGTAGTCTTCTCAGGAAGGCTCAATGGCTCACCATCACCCTTGCCGACCTATAATCCCTCGCCAGCTCGAGGTTCGGTCTAGCACCAGGGTAGTCTTCTCAGGAAGGCTCAACGGCTCGCCATCACCCTTGCCGACCCATAATCCCTCGCCAGCACGAGGTCCGGTCTAGCACCAGGGTAGTCTTCTCAGGAAGACACAACGGCTCGCCATCACCCTTACCGACCCATAATCCCTCGCCAGCTCGAGCTTCGGTCTAGCACCAGGGTAATCTTCTCAGGAAGATACAACGGCTCGCCATCACCCTTGCCGACCCATAATCCCTCGCCAGCTCGAGGTCCGGTCTAGCACCAGGGTAGTCTTCTCAGGAAGACTCAACGGCTCGCCCTCACCCTTGCCGACCCATAATCCCTCGCCAGCTCGAGGTTCGGTCTAGCACCAGGGTAATCTTCTCAGGAAGACACAACGACTCGCCATCACCCTTGCCGACCCATAATCCCTCGCCAGCTCGAGGTCAGGTCTAGCACCAGGGTAGTCTTCTCAGGAAGACTCAATGGCTCGCCATCACCCTTGCCGACCCATAATCCCTCGCCAGCTCGAGGTTCAGTCTAGCACCAGGGTAATCTTCTCAGGAAGACACAATGGCTTGCCATCGCCCTTACCGACCCATAAACCCTCGCCAGCTCGAGGTTCGGTCTAGCATCAGGGTAGCCTTCTCGTGAAGGCCCAGCGATTCTCCATCCCATTTCCTTGACCATAAACACTCCTCCACGGCTAGCACCCGCACCCCCGCAGGAGTGGGGGGCTTGTGTGGTAGGGTAAAAATGGCCTGGGGCCCAACCAGGGCCCAGGACAGCTCTCGCTTAAAAATGAGAAAAACAACAATCTGGCTCGGCTTCGAACCACTACAGGGTCGGCACCGAGCTGCAAGTTCACCCCCACAGAACTGGTTTCCTCGTATCTGACGAGCCTCGATGGCCCTCGGCCTCCGATCTGCGATAGCCCCACGGGCCGTCCGCCCAGTCTGGCGAGGAATGAGGATGACCTGGCACAACCTAGGCCATCCGATTCCCCCAGAGGCACAGGAGCCCCATGATCAGCCATGTCAGCTCCAAATACCACCTAGGGTTTTGCCACGTCAGCCCTATACCACTCTTGGCACTGCCACGTCCGCCCTAAACCCCCTGGGCCTCCTGCCACGTCAGGCCCATGGGCTTTCGGGTTCAGACCCGACCCCCAAGCGGATCCAAACCCGGTTGGAATTCCCTATAAATACCAGACCCTCACCCACCTTTTCAGGTAATCAATCTTTGCCACCTAAATTTTTCTAGTTATTGCTACTCTCTCACAGAGACTGACTAGATCGTCGGAGGGTCCGCCACCGGGACAAACCCCGGTGTTTCAGGACCGTCTGCAGGTACTCGAGGCGAGACCATCCGAGCCGATCCTCAAGCGCCGAAGCGAGCCCCTCGCTCACCGTCTGGCACCGTACTCTTCCCTTATTACAAATTGAGTCCGAACTCACACCTGGTGCATCCACACTGCGACCAAAAACAAACTGCATCAGGTATAAATCCAATAAATGAAAATACATTGTACATGAATATAATTGATCAATACAAATCCGAATACAAGAAATAAGATATCTGATATAATTTGCATTACATAAATTATTTGAAACAATCAAAAACACCATTATTAAATAAGAATTGATTTGTTTTAATAATCAATAATAATAATAATAGACAACCATATTAACAATAAGAATGGATATAATAACCATGACAATAAAAATAATAATACTAATATTAACATCAATAATAATAATAATGACAATAAAAATACTAACAATAATAATAGCAATCATCAGGAAATTATCAATATATAAAAATAAGAAGAAATACTCGAAACAGTAACGATATCTTTGAGGGTTAAAATGTGAATAGTTGATCAAGTAGAACCGGAAACAAATTTTATTCGAAATTATTATAACTATTTTTTAGAAAAATGCTTAAACATGAAATTCAAAACGAATTTAACAATATCGAGTTTATAAATATCGAGATACAGAAAATACTCATAAAATACTTATTTCGGGGTTACAGCAACGATCAAATGTCAGATCTTTAATAGTTTCCTTCAAATTTAAACTCACTATCTGTTTGCTCCCACACACAAAAAAGTAGCAACAATATTACTAGTTTCTCCAGGATTAATTTGATTTATTGTTATAATTATTACTCTCGGTAAGCTAAAGAAAAAGAATTTTAACTCATAAAAATCATAAATGCTTGTTAATTTTTGAGGATAATAAATATCAAAAACCCATATTCGATCACTTCCTTGATAGTTAGTTATTAATTTATAAATTAACTCATTATTATTATTAGTATTATTATTCATTCTTCTTTTTAGTGATTCTGTGAATTTAAAACTTGAAACAATAAGAATGAAATTAAGAGTAGGGAGAGATTTCTGAGGACCATAAAAAATCAAATAAAAAGACCAAACATGCTTCTGACCTAGCGAAGCCTCTTTGAGCTATTTTGTACCAGTTAATACCAATGAATAAAATACTCTGGTATACACCTCGATTTCAGTGCTCCTTTTACGTTCCTCCCATCGCAGAACTACTATGCTCATCAAGAGAGCTTCATCCAAGAGAAACGTCTAGAACAACTAGTGGCACTTCAGTATAGGCTACCACAACCTAGCTCGTTTCTTTCTACTAGGTATGCAGTTTAACTATAGAAGGTTGCAAATGAGACTTTTTTGCAAGATCCTTTAGGCAGAGCATTACAAAACTCTCCCTGAGGGAAAGAGATTAATTTCTCATACCTTATATTGTGAGTGAAAGATAGTATTTATCCATTCAAGACCTTTTACAGACCGAACTCACTTTACTCTACATACAAGATTATATGGAATTTTTCGTCCTAAAATTCTGTCTTCTTCCTTACTAAGTCTGCCCTTACTAAGGGGAAGGGATGGATTTACATTATTGAATCTTTACGTCATTCATTATGTTGTAATTCATTTTTGAATTCTATCTGAATATCATCTACATATACCAGTATAAAATTTTGTATTTTTCAAATATCTTATCCATATATTATTAAAATATTCCTGGACCATTTTTATATTCAAAAGGTCGTATGTTCTATTCATAGAAGCCTTGTGGTGTACTAATTGCTATTAATTGTTTTGAATATTCTATTAGCTTTACATGGTAAAATTCTGATTTGCAATCAAATTTTAAATATATTTTCCTTATTCTTAATGTGTTTATTAGCATTTACATATTAGTTAGTGGATATCCAAATTTTTTAGTATTTTTATTTAATTCCTTATAATTTACTACCATTCGAGATTTACCTCTTTTTTCTTCTGAATTTTTTCTTACTATGAATGCTGGTTATTTATTGCTGGAGAATATCTTATAGGTTCTTTTTTAAAATTTTATTCTTATCTATTAACTCTATATGTGCTATGGGTTTACTTAGAGCATCTGTAGTCGTTCCCTATATTTCTAAAATTTGGAAAATATAGGGAACGAGAAACTATAATCGTTCCAAATATTTCCAAATTTTGGGAAAAAGGAATAATAGACGTCTATATTTGAGAGAAGATATAGGAAATTCTCATATATAGGAATCAAAAAAGATCATCTTGCGTCCGATCTAAAAAAATTATCTTTGACGCAAGATGATCTTGCGTTTGAAGAATAAAAAAAATAAAAAATAAAAAAATTAAACAGGTCGGACGCAAGATGACCTTGTGTCCGATCAATTTATTTTTAAAAAAAAATGTGTCGGATGCAAAATCATTTTGCGTCTGACTTTAAAAAAAATCACTAAATCAATCGTCCGATCGTAATTAAAAAAAATGAAAAAACCCACGGACGCAACATCATGTTGCATCCATGAGATTTCCCCCATTTTCAAATTTTAATTTCTATGGAATAGAGAATATAGGATTATTTATGCATATATAGTTAGTTTGAGATTGGTTTGATTATTTGATCAAGGGATGAGATGGAATGGGCCTATATGAATTATTATGTTTTCGTATGCGTACAAATTTTTTTATATAAATGTTTTGGACTTGTTTTTTTTTCTACCTACGGCTGAGATTCAAAATGAAAACGATCATCCACCGTTGGACCAAATTTTGGGTTTCAACAACTACAAACCCAGCTAAAAATTCCTATTTCTAAAAGCCAAATATGGAAATTTTGAGTCTAAACGACTACAGATGCTCTTATGTGTCATTTTACTAAATGGTCTTCTCCACACAGATCATCTAGTTTTTTTTTTTTTTTTTTTGAAAAATTTCTTGTGAAATTGTTTCTTGGACTTAATGTATTCTAGTTTTATTTGGTAAATACTGATATTCACCACGTTGGGTTGAAGAAACTATTACTTGAGGTAATTCTGTTCTTGAATAAGGTTGTGTTATTCTAATTGCTACTGCTTGGTGTGTACACGGTGTTGTAAAAATAATTGTTTTGTGTGATATTGTTATGGGATAGTAGTGTTGTAAAAAGTTGTTTCTTAATAATATGTCATTATTCATATCATCAAATTGGTATATTATAGCATATTTTGAGGATGTAAATTTCTACTTATATCGTAACATTTTGTTGGTACTTGTCAACTATAATGGTTTGTCTTGTTGTTCCAGTTATTATATTTTTCCCATCTTATTTCCATTTTGGTAGTCTATTTTCACGGCATAAGCTAGTATCTGCTCCAGTGTCTATTAGACTATGATAGTTTGTTGATTTGTATCCATTGTATAAAAATTCTGTTAGTATGTATAAAATATTTTTTGTTGCTCTTAATGAATTCATTTAGACAATATTCTATTTATTACTATACTTTCATTATTCACTGTTATTATTATTTTTTTTCTTGTGTTGAGTAAGGTTAAACTATTGTAAAGAAGTCAGTTCCTAATAACATTTCATTAATATTGTGATCTGGGTCAATATATAGATGTAATAGTATTTCATTTCTATTGTTTATCTTTAGTGGGAATATTATTTTATGGATAATTGGATATTTATTGTTATAATAGTCTAAATAGTAATATGGATTTTCTAATGGTATCAATTATGTTGTTCTCATATTTGTTTGTTTAATATGTGAATTAGTAGCTCATGTATTGACTATTTGTTTGTTCCATTTACCACAGTTATAATAGTCTATTTCTATCTTAAATTGATTATTATTTTGGTTATATAATGTATGTATTATATGTTGTAACCCCTGTTTTCTTATTTTGTGTATTTTTGTGTATATTTTTCTTTTAGGTGTATTTTCTCTTTGTATATTTTTTGGACCGTATATTGGATCTTTTGTTTTCAATATATTCATTTTATTGTTTTTATCATCTTTTATTTGAGTTCTTGATTCTGTTGTCTCTTTTTGTTTCGTCTCTATTGGATCATGCCATTATTTTTTATCCTCATTGTTAATTGATTCATATCCTATTTTTATTCATTTTTGCTCTACCTAAAATTTGGATCTTTATTAACCCATTTAAATCCATTATCCCATTTATTTCACCCAAACCCATTAACTTTAATACCTAATACCCTATTCTAATCTATCCAAACCCACTACCTATTTTCTAAACCCAAACTCCACCTAATATGCACCCAAACCCGTTACCAGCCTTTCCCCTACACCCGAGCCCTGTTCCGCCATCATCATGCAGCCCTAATACCCCCCACTATATATAAACCCATTCACCTTGCCCTCTTCATCATCTACCCTAGCTTCCTATTCACCGTTCTCCCTCTCTCTCCCCATGAGCATCCTTAGAACCCATTCCCTCCTCATTCTCTGTACTCATCTTCCGCCGTCAGCCTCTCCCGACACCTTCGAAGAAAGTGCCGCTGCACCTCTCGACGGTAGCCGCAGCCCTCCGACGCTGCGACACCCCGTCCGTCGACCACCCCCGTGTGTCGACCTCCTTGCCGACACTCCTTCACGTGCTCTTGTGTGCGGGTGTGTTGGGTGTGGGTGTATTGGATCTCGAGTACTTTTGGTGCGAGTTATTTCGTGTGTTCGTTTGGAGTTCTTGTGTTCATCGTGGTTTGTGGGTTTTGTTCGTTCATTGAGTTCGTTGCTCGAGAATCTGTTCCCGATATTCTTGCTTTTGCTTTGTCATTTTTCGTCATCGGTTAAGGTAAGTAACTTGTATTTTTTTTCTTTTTGTAATACAAGTACTAAATACCGCCTGTAGTGTAGCTAGGTTCTAAAGACAATTCGTGTGTGAATCCTCTGTTATATATTGTCTCTATTATGATGATTTGATCATAGTTTCCTCACGATATATGTGACATGAAACAACCTAGGGTTGACCACTTTTGATGTATATGTTCATGCTACTTTGAGATATCTGTGCTTGATGTGTTATTCGTGATAACTTGTCGTGGACTTGTAAAATACCCTATGCCATATTGTTTGGACATCTAGTACACTTTATTTCATGTTTGGGTTGATTTGGATGAATTTCGTATGATCTATGTTGATTTGTGTATGAGGGACAATTCTGTATTTTTCTGTTACTTTGCTTTTGATCAGTATTTTAGACCCTATTAAGGTCAGTATATGAAAACATTTTGTGAACATGATTTGTAGATAATTCTGTCTATTTTCCAACCCTTTTGATGGATCCTAGTTTTGATTTATGGATTGTGAGTTATGTCTATTTTACTACAGAGGTATAGAGAGATTTCCAGATTTTATTTTCTATGAATTCTGAAGAGTAATCTATTTTTATCGTGATGTTAAAAGTATTATTTTGATCCACTATTTTGCACAGTATAACTAGACCTGATTAGTATTAACCCTGAATTTTTATGGATTTATTTGATGAGGTTTACAAACCATTCTATGTTTCTAAACAATTACTATACTAGCAGGTTTTTCATATTGTTTAGTGAAGAACCTGATTTTCGACCTAATTCTACTTACTATTTGTAAACCTGATTTTCAACATAATTCTACTTACTATTTGTAAAATATTTGTGAATATGAAAGTTAGCCTACTGTAACTATTTTATCACCCTTTTGGCAGATTTGGATTTCGATTTATGGTTTGTGAGATATTGTTGTTTTCGTACATTCGTACTGCAGTGTTTATAACTCCAGATTTACAAAACTACTACATCTTGATGTTTTCTGATATTTGTTGACTAAACTATTTATATTGAAAAATTATGAAACTTTATACTCTGATGCTGCACATATAGGGGAATACTCCAGATTTTTCGTGGATTTAATTAATGAGTTTTCATGCTGTTTTCCTGACTTTGAATACAATCTTCTGATTTTTGACTGAACGTGTTTTCTGCATTCAAACCTGTTTTGAGTTATGATGTTGTGAAATACTATATGACTTATATATATATTCTGGATTCGATCGGGATTCTATTTTCCTGATTCTTTGACGGATCTAGATTTGTATTTTTTTAGTAATGGGAATCTCAGTTTTAGTGCAGTACTGTCTTACTGTCCTGAACTAGAATTTTCATTATACTATTCTTTTTTGTATTATCTTTAGTCTGTATATGTTTATCTATCACCCTGAACCTGTTACATGTTTATATCATGCTATTCTCACTCTGTTTTCTGCACATACATGCCTATCTGATAATAATAATAAAATAACCAAGCCACGGGATTTGTGGAAAAGATCCAATAGTGGAAAATATAGAAATGTGTACTGAGAAGAGGGCCTGTGTTCCTTAGCTGTTATGTGTTCATGACTACATGACACACGACTCTGTTTATCTGAACCCTAACTACATTACTTTCCTATAGGAAGGTGTACTCAAAAGAGAACCCGTAGGTTCTATCTGTCTGTCTGATTTGATTATCTGAGATCTATTTGTCTGATCCCTGAGTACACGGACCAATGGACTCCACTACAAAATCTAAACATAATTTGTTTGAATGTAGAAACCATGTAGTAAAAACCTAGGATGCATGAAGTGCTACCTATATAGTAATCACACATGACTTATAAGAACATAACATCTTTTATCTGACATCTGTTATCTGATTATCTATCATTTGTCTGACTATCATCTGACACTATCATCTGTGTATCTGTCTGCATACCACTTGACACTTGATACATGTTATCTGTATCTGTTCGTATACCATGCTATCTGATTTCTTTTCCGAATTCATGTTAGATATTATATTTCTGTTAATATGCTTATTCCATGCTATGTTTGTTCTACTGTTATTTTGTATTTGTTACCCTTTCCTGTACTTGTATCCTGCACTACAAGCGGCCCGTAACTTGCATTGACGGGAGTTTGTTTTCTCTTTTTCATTTATCCTGCAATTTATTAATTTTCATATCAGGGTGACCAGTTGCCAGATGGAGTAGGTGACATGAGATATTAGTGCTAGAGTTCTGCATTTATTATTATTAGTATTTCTGTTGCTTAATTTGGAATAATGTATCTGTACTTGGATTTATTTGTATTTGGGCAATGTGACCCAGGATATTAACTTATTCAGATCTGATTTATTTGAGATTACATTATATTTTGGTTTCAAGTAAATTTTTGTTGGTATATTTGATTCGATTATGCATACTTGGTTGATTTCTCTTGCTTCCGACTCTGATTATTTCTGTGAGATGTTGTAAAGATTCTGAACAGCTTATGGATGATGAAAATCATTCGCTGGGCTTAGTCACGTATCCGTATTCCGTATTCTCTTTTGGGAAGTAGGGCGTGACATATGTATTAGTTCCAATGCATGTTATTTGTTTATAATTGTAAGTGGTCTTTTTCCAAACATTATTTTTTGTGTTTTTCCTTTTGCAATATTTTTTGCTTTGTTAAAATCAAATTTTATAATTTGGTATGGTCATCTTTGGGTTTTCTCTGTGTAGTTTGTATCTTATAATTTCTCGAAAGAGTGGTTTTATTTAAAAGTATCAGTATTTTTGTTTTTTACTTCATGCTTACTTGTAAAAACATAAATATTTCTTATTTGTATACTCATAACCTTACTATTCTCTATCATTTCTATTCCTGATAATCTGTGATACATAACTAAACTTTTGTCCTTATTTTCTTCTGTCATACTTATAGAGAAATTATGTTTTACTGTAAATTTTATTTTTTGGTACATTAGATTTCCTTTTACTATTCTTATTAGGTCATTTTGTGTACTTGATATTATTCTATCACCCATTAGGTATATTTCTAAAGGTATATTTATTTCTTCCTTAAAATAAGGTTTTATTATTATTTGTACTGCTCCAAGATGTATGTGTCTTAATGTCTTTCTAGTTTTCTCACTTATTTTTTTCGATTTCTTGCCTTACCATTCTTTATGTTATTAATGGAATTATGGTTTTTCCTTGAGCATGTTCAATGTCTATAGGTTGTTCATTATTTTTAGCAATTATTATGGTATTTCTTTGTCTTTCCAACATTGGAAGTTTAATTATTTCTTTCGGGTTTATGTCTAGTTTGGTTGCTCATATTTCATTGTATTTTTGTATATCAAAACTCATTCTTTCTCTTACTTCTGCACTATTTTCTACTCTTTCTAATTGTTCTCCTATTTCTATTTTTTGTTATCATATTTTGTCAAGCCCCGCTTCCCAAAATACGGGAAACGAGTCCGTGACGAAGACCCAGCAAATGATTTTAACATCATCCATAAGCTGTACCAGTCTTAACTCAACAACATGAAATGGAATATTCACAACCACGCATAAAACATAATCACATAAACAATCACTGAGATAAAATATGTAGTAGTCCAACATAATAACCAACAACTGGAAATAAACAACAAATACGGGTCAACAAAGCCCGGGATACAAAGTTCAACAAAAGTAACAATGCGATATGAAAATAACATGGAAGAACAATTTATTGCGAAGCAAGCTCCTGCTCCAATCCTAAAAGAACTGCTCATCATTACCTTCTGGCAATTCTCCTTATGCACTGGTGGTTGGATCAACTAGAGTGGAGAAAAATGTCCGTTAGAGCAAGTACGAACATCAAGGAATATGAAGCAAGATCAAAGTCCAAAAGCAATAACAATGTCAATAAACAATGGTCAAGTGTACAAGTATCAACTTAGGTTTATTAGCATTTTATTACTCTATCTAGTGCACATACTACTGTATCCCATATCACAAGTTTAGTGCATGCAAAACAGAGTACGTTTTAGACATAGTGGCAGGATCTACAGAGCGTGTAATCAGTGTAACAAGATAACATGATAACAAGTTCACAAGTATTTCTCCACCTTTCATGTCAATAATCCATGTAAACAAGAAGGGCCCTACCGAGTACAGTTTCTGAGATTATCCATTACTAAGTCAACCGTCATTACCCCGGCTTTTTTAATATTTTATTATGTCATCCATGATCATGCAATGTATAAGAGTGTCAAGAAGATGATAAGTATGCAACAAAATGATACGATGCATGATAATATACACGTAATTGTAAATATGAAAAGTGCAGACACAGTAGTATTAAAACAGCAATAACTCACAAACTATAACTCAGAATTCAATTTCGTCAAAAAGAGATGTAAACTAGACATCTGGGGCTACAATTCATATTCAGTTAGTCTCAATTGGTTCTGACTGTAACTAGGTTGATTACCCTAATCTTGACATCTTAAGGGTTCTGGCAGAAACTTATAGTCCAAACTCTACATGTGAAAACAATGTGTAAAATCAATATAAAAATCTACAAAATTTAGAAAATGAATCCTAAACATGTCTACTAATTTTCTGGAGAGTTTCATGTCATTACACTACTGTTACTATGGTGTTTCAACTGAAAGTTGTGTCGGTGTTTCACTAAACTGCAATTCTGGAAATACATACCAGGGGTGACTAAAACTGTAATATCTAACAGCTCACAGAACAGAATCTAGATCCGTAAGATTTTCTTGAAACTAGAATCATTAGGCTACAATTCCTTTTTATATAGTTTTGGTTAATTCTTATTGTAACAGGGTCAAAACCCCAGTACAAATTAGGACATGTAGCAAGAAATCATAAAATGTCATCATGTACATTCATCAAAAAGAACAATCTACATATTCTCGGATCATGAAATGCATTAAAATTATATAAAACAAGTTAATATGAATCGTTACAGTGTACAAAACCAAGTTCTCATGTCATGATTCAATTCACGAGATCTCAATCAATCAACATGTATTTAATCACTATACATTTCTATATACAAGTTTCTAGTCAATTTGTTCATGTCGTGTGTGCATGCAAGCTTGGGTTTGAATCAATGGATGTTGGGACGAAGTCAAGGATACTTTGGGTTAGCTCGTGTAAACCCTAGATATCCCCAACGGAAGGTACACAATGCAATATTACGATAATCGAAAGAGAACTACTTGCGGAGATTAATAATCTTGAACTAGAAAAATAAACGAGTTCAAGTGGACTTGCTTTTAGATGACGATTAGATTTGAAAGTGCAAAGAATAACGGGATTGGAATCCCGAAGACACGGCGACGAGCAATGATCACGATGATCACGATCGGGCACGGATCATGATGGGGATCAAGATCGGATGATCGGACGGTTAAGATCCAAGATCAAGATGATGATCACGATCGCAATGATAAAGGGAGATCCGACGGTCGAGATCAAGTATCTTAATGACGACGATGATGCGATCAACTGTCGAGATCAAAGGATCAAGATGATGATCATCAAGATCGTGATGATCAACGATCGGACGGCTGATGTTCCACTTGATGGTGATCAACTTGATGATGATCAAGATGTGATGATCAAGGAGATCAGATGGCTGATAATGAATCAGCTGATGGTTGAACTTGAAGGTGCTGATAAAAAATGAAACAATGATCAAAACATGGAGTTGGTGGTCAAGAACAGGGGGCTCGAAGCTAGTGGCGATCGCGTGATGTTGGACTGAAGCGGTGGAGGAAGAGCTGCGACGAGGTGGAGGGAACTTCGGTGGGTTCTCATGGTGGTAGTGGTCTAGCGGGGAGAAACTCGATGGGAGGTTGCGCACGGGGATGAGCGTGAGCCTGAGGTGTGGTTAGAGGCAAGGTGTGGGGTCGAGGAGGAAGGCGAGCAGCAATGGCTGGCGAGGGTGGAGACTTGCGGCAGTGGAGCTTGGCAATGGTAGTGACAAGGTGCAGGATCGAGCGGATGGCTTCGACTGTCGATGGGTTCAACAAGAAACTAGAGGAAGAAGAAGATGATGGAGGTGATGCACAGGCGATGAGGAGCGACAAAGTGGGTGATGGGTTCTCGGTGGCGGTAAGGTGTTCTGACGAGGTTCGACGTTGAAGATGAACAGGGCGTGAGGGAGGCCTCAGCTGTGGAGGACGAGGAAATGGTTGGAGGATGAAGACGATGAGGATGGTGGTTGTCGAGCGGTGCGACGAGGAAGGCAGAGGAAGCTCAAGGAGGTTACAGGCGGAGGCTCGAGCTCTGGCAGCGATGGCGGTGATGAGTTGAGAGGTTGGGTTCGGCTAGCGATGGTGGTTGCGGATGGCGGAGGAGAACTGGCGAGGATGCGGACTTGGGAAACGAGGGGTGGTCGAGTCCAGGTAGGGGGAGATGAAGACGACGACGATGGTCAAGGTCTACTGCAGTCGAGGGTGCTGGAGGTGAAGGATGGAGCCTCGAGGGAATGGTGGAAACTGGTGCTCTGTTTTCATTTCGAACAGAGGAAGAAGGATCGGGAGAGAGAAAGAGAGTGGGAGAGAGAGAACGGGAGGGGGTTATTAAAATAATAATATAATATTAATTAAAGGGGTAGTTATGAGATAGTGGGGGTGTGGAGTTACGGGGATGTGAAGAGTGGGGGAAATGGAGAAATTTGTATACGGATAGTTGAATTTGGGTAGGGTAGGATAATGGGTTAACGGTTTGGGATACAATAGTTATGGGTTTGTGTTAGAATCCAATAGGAGATGGGCTAAAATTTGGGCTTCAAATGATGGGCTTTAATTTAAATAATTAAATAATACAAGATAAATCAAAATCAATTGGCTTTAACGAAAATAATAATAATAATAGTAGTAAAAAATAATCATGAGTTGAATAATCAAATAGTGATACATAATAGTGTAGCTTGAAATTCTAGATTCAAACAAAATAGTCGGGTATTTAAATGAATGCAAAAATTTTGGGGTTCAATATAATAGAATAATTTATAGGAAAATTTAAATACAAGAATACAGGAAAGGAACAATATCATTCTGTATAAACGGGAACTGGGGTTACATATTTATTTCGTATTCTTCTATTTCATCTTCACTATTTTCACTATTTTCTTCCATTACCAATATTTCTTCATCTTCACTTATTTCCGACCATTCTTCTTCATATTTATAGGTTCATAGTTTATATTATTTATTTTTTCAATTTCTTCTACGTATTTTATATTTTCTTTCTTCATTCTTTTAGGACAATTTAATGTGCATGGGGTGTCGCACCGGTGCCTAGGTGCGATACAAAATGGGCAAAGGTTCCTGCACCAATCTGGACGTGTAACGCACCAAAAATTTTAATACAATATTTTGAATTAATAAATAAATTTTAAATTAATTTATTCAATTATTTTGAATTTTTGTGAAAATGTCGTTTTGAACATGGAAAACACGTGCAAATATTTTTGAAATGCAAGTTTGGAATTTTGAGTTGATAATTAAATTCTATTAATTATTATTGGACATATTTGAATTTTTGGGATTTTTCTGAATGAGACAAACTACTTTTGTAAATATTTCGAAAGAAATGGTCTTTTTTGCAAAAAAAAGGGCATTGGAGGAAAATTTAAATTTCAAAAAAAAAATAGTTGGCTGCATATCAGGTCCAGTTTTGACAGTAGAGAGATTTGGGGGTGAGATTTTATCCATTAAATTAAATTTGATTTGATTTGATTGATTAAATATTTAATTATGCAATTTTGGGATTGCGAGAGGACTAAATTGCAAAATTACGATCAAACCCTAAAAATCTAGCACCCGGTCATATAAGAGAGGGTTTGAACCGAGGATTTCGGCCTTTCACTTATATTGGCTATTTTTGGTGATTTTCTTGAGTTTTAGAGTGGATCTTTTACTTGGAGGAGAAGGTTTCTAGTTTGTAGCAAATATCTTCTTAAGGTGGGTAACACTCCAACTCTCTTGCTTTGTTTTATTTCATATATTTAGTATCATGCTAGGGATGGAATCTTGTATGTCATGGATTGTGTGTAGCATGATTGTAGTACTTGTTGAGTTATATGTATGATTTGAGATTGTTGATTATGAGGCATAAAGATTGAATCTTGATTGTGTATTGATCTAAAATTATTTCTTCTTGAATAAAGGAGTTTTCTTTGCATGAAAGATCTCATTTCTATTTGTAAAAAGAGATCTAATGAATCTATGTGGTATTGTTGATGTGTAGATCTTATTATATGATCAAAGAACATGATTTCAGTAATTTAAAGAAGAAATTTTTGCATGATATTTTTCTATTTTAATATGAATTCATGACGAGTTGAAAAATAGAATTTTTATACACAAATACATGTCAAAAATCATTGACAATACATGCTTGAAGTGGTGAGGCACTAGGGTTAGGGTTTCGGGGTTAAACCTGTAATACCCCGATTTTCATTTATAAATTTTTTTTTTGTACGTTTTGTGCACGTGCAAATTATTTGTAGTATAAAATCTTATAATCATTTTCATTATGGATAATGTGTGTATATATATCTAATTTATTTTGTAAACCATTATTTGGCCCATTAATTAAAGCCCATGAGTTATTTCTTTTTTTATCACAACTTGTAATGTAGACTACTTTTATAAGAGTATTTTATAAAAAATAAAATGTACAACTTTTTATATGGAGAACTAATGAATGCACGTGCATTGCACGTACACGTGCATGAAGCACACTATGGGCCGGTTTTGAATGGAGGGAAAAGGAAAAAGAAAAGTGGAGGTATGGGTGGTAGTTGTTTGGATCATGATTGGTTACTACAACTTCCCCTTAAATCCTAGCCTTTTATCTTTAACTCCTAGATTAATCCTAGCCCTTCATTTGCTCCAAATTTTAGTATAACCCCCCCCCCCCCCCCCCCCCCCCCCCCCAGCCTAGTTATTCTTGCACTCTTCATTCTCCAAAAACCTATAGTACAAAATACATTTGTTAGTAGTACATTATTAGAAGAAAGTGAGATAAAAGATTGAGAGATTGTGGGTGAGTGTGCTTGCAACCAAGGAAGGCCGGCATCACATAGGAGCCCACGGGATTGCATCTTTTGAGGATCGGTTTTGCACATCAAGGAGGAGGAATGCTCTTTTGGCAAGCTCGCGAAGGACTCTTTTGTTTATGAGGTGTTGCAAAATTTGTTCTCTCCAAATAAGGTGGGTTATTTTCCATGTTTCTAATTAGATATCATGCTAAGGTTGATTAAATTGATAATGCATGAAAGAAACTAATAAGAGCACATTTAATTGGAAAAAGGCTTGTTAGTTGATTGGATTGATGCTAAATAGATTGCATGTTATTCCATCATGAATCTTAAGTTGTATGTGAATTGTTTGTAGCTATGGAATACTTGAATTAAAATTTGTTGTTAGTATCAAAACTAAATTCAAATGCTAGAGATAAAATTGTTGCTTTATGTGCTTAGATGGACTTTTGTGATAATGTTTAGCATGAGTAACCTAAAATATATTTTTGGGTTTGTAAAAGAAAAATAAACAGGGAATTGATATAAGAAATATTAATGTTAAGTTGTATAAGAAATATCGAAATGAGATGTGGTAGCAGTAGTATACAATTTAAAATAATTATATGAAAAATATGTGTCTAATTACTGGAAAAATTATTTTTAAATTACTGGAGTGTTAAACTATGTTTAATTAGACATTATGGAGATTTACAAGAAATTTAGTAAAAAGCAAAACTCAAATGAGAGCTTTTGAACATCGAAATGTTCTAATTGAACAGAGGATGGATTTAATTAAAATGCGAGTTGTATTCAAGACAACTTGAGCCTATAGCTCAATTGGTCGGGAGACTCTCTAATGCTACATTGTGTGCGGCTTGTTCCCTTAGATCACTGGTTCGATACTTGAGAAACCCAAATTTTTATGTGTGTTTGTAAAAATTTAATGAATTTCTAACCCGAGAGCATTTAATACTCTCAATCCCCTTTTATATCAAACGGCACAATTGGCCACATGGGCTGAGCGTGCGGCTTGCTTCCTGTGGGTTGCTGGTTCGAATCCTGGCCTCGGCCAGAATAATATCTTTTTGGAAAAAATGACTTTTGTGGTTTCTTGATGTGTAAAAATTATGGAAAAAATTACTATTATTATTCTAAAAACATGTGTGACTTATGAAAAATAAGTTGGGAGTTATTGGAATAAAATAAAGTATATTTGGGAATAAAAATGTGGTTGGAACTATAGTTTTACACTTGTATATTTTGTGAAAAAAGCGTTTTTGCAAAGGACTTGAGATTAATGCTAGAAAAGAAAAATAACAAAGAAAGAAAGTATATATTGTGAAGTTGGTATGGATTATTCTTATTAAAGAATAGTGTGACACTAATGAGTTTGTGAATATTCATTTTGACTATATATTTGGTGATATGATTTTAATGTGGAAATAAATGTTGTGAAATACACGATGTATAATTGAACTCTATGAATGGTCATTTTGACTCATGAATAATTTAGAAATCATGTGATTGGAAAAGCGAAATGTTATTGAGTATGACAACTCAAACATGTGAATTTGTGAATCGAAATTGAAAATTAGGGTGTAGCCAAAACTCACATCGGCAAGTGAAAAGTGATGAAGTAAGATTATTGATATTGAAAAGACTAAGGTTGGTCATGTGAAATTGAAGAAATAAGACCGGTAGTAGTGAGAGGGCTAACTCTAAGAGATTAATTTTGTTCATGATTTTATTAAATTAAGAATTTAGTACATAGTGAAGAGGTGATGAAAGTAAGAGAAATATACGAGTATGAGGGCCATCGGATTGTCGGTGTGAGAGTGAGCCACAGAATGCATGCTTGATGCATCAGGACTTGGCGTGGGCACTACTCCGGAATTATCGTCCCGGTGGCGACGCTTGTGGGATGTTTGGTGACTGCAAGAGGATCGTGTGCCATGAAGGAGGCTGAATTGTCCATAGATAGTCTTCACGATGCGTCGTGATATGACGTGGGATTCCCCTCTAGTTTTTCTGTACATGAGATTGTACTCATAGATCATCTAGGATACTTACCGTAGTTACAGTAGTAGATTAAGTCATGACGAGGAATTGAACCCTACAAGATGAAGAACGATTAAGAGGCTTGCCCTCGGACCTATGTAGTATGGGATGCATAGAATCCGAACAAGTGCACATTAGTGTCATGTAATATAAATAACTGCATTAAGGACTAAGTGCACAATCACAGCACGACATCAATAGGGTATTCCCTTTAGTTTGATATGTGACAAGTTTGTGTTTGTTAAATATGAAAAATCAGTTATCCTGTTTCTTGCATAGTGAGGATGGCCGTGTATAATGTTTGTCGGTTGAATAAACTGACGTACCCACAGTTTTGTATGCAGGGTGAATGACATGATAAAGATTAAAGGAGAAATGATGCTTAGATATTATTCAAATGTTGATGTACCCTTATATAAATGTTGTAAATTTGCTTCCGCTATAAAATGTAAAGTGTAAAGATTCTATGTAACTCTGATGTAAAGTGAAAAGTTTTAAATTCCTTGTAAAATTGTATGAAAGAAGTGTAAAGATCCTGTGGAATCTCGAATTCAGTGTATTTTGGAATTTGGGGCGTTATAGAGTGTTATCAGAGCCATGTTTCATACTTGTACAAATTTAAGGAACGGCACCCTAGAAGTGGACATTAGAGTGTGTGTTGAGTCTAGAGATTTAAATGTAAGTTACTTACATTTGTGTTGCTCTATGACTTATGCTTCTTCCTCCCTATTTCTAAGATGGCTGATCACTTCGACCCTGCTGGAGACGACAATTGGCTTATCATCGAGGAAGATTATTATCCTGGACAAGCAGATTCCGAGGAAGAGTACTACCCAGGGCAAGCAGACTCCGACGGAGAGGAATGGCCTGAGTCCCGAGAGATTACCCCACCTCCGGACTCATCTGATGACTCTTCTAACGAAGAAGAAGAACCAGTTCCAAGTAGTCTTGTGATATCTCTTCAGAGGCAGGTAGAAACACTGCGAGAGAGAGTCGGACTATTGGAGGCTCAGTTGGCAAAGCGCAAGGATGATTTTGCGGTTCTCAGTCATCGTGTATGGGAACTCGAGAAGAGGAAAAACATGACCGATGTGTTGAAGGAAGAAATTGAAGAACTACGGGGAGATCTTCGTGAAGCCAAGAGGAACCGTAAGAGTTAGAACCTTGTATCATCTACTGCTTTCATTTTAATGTCAAAAATATTTTAAATTCGAATGTATAAAGTTTGAAATTCAATGAAATGGAAATATTGACTTGAAAGTACATGTTTCACACTTCGAATTTAATGGATCTTTTGCATCAGAACATGCTGGACGAAAAACAAGAAATGGTGAAGGTCTGGACTTGGAAATGGAACTCGCGAGGGTCTATCAAACACTCAATGTTGTGGCCATGAATCAGAACCAAGGAAGGGTACCTGCAAATCCGGTACCCGAAGCAATCAAACTCGTGGAATCATTCAAGCGGATGAAACCACCGATGTTTGAAGGGAAGTCAGACCCTGATACGGCTGACAACTGGATCAGGCGACTCTGCAATTTGAGAAGGATGCGGCTATGTGGTGGCAGTCGATGAAGCGGACAATGGGAGGTATTGTTCTTGGCTGGGAGGAATTTTTGGAGGAATTCCGCAGTCATTACTTTCCTTCAGACGTCCAGGAGAAGAAAGCCACAGAGTTTTTATCACTGCAACAAGGTGGCATGTCAGTTAGGGAGTATGAGACTAAATTTACTTAGCTCTCGAGGTATGCTCCCGAACTGGTAATGGATGAGGTGAAGAAGGCTCGTAAGTTTGAGCATGGATTGAGGCCGAGCTTGAGGTCCCGGATGATACCTCTTGGTATCAGAAGATTTGACAAACTGGTCAAGCGCGCGGCAGCCACGGAAGCAGACATGGAGCAGTTTCATGTTGTTCAAAGTCGGAGGAACAACTGGCAGTCTGGGAAGATGCCCGCAAATTCTGGGAATTTCAAGGGTCAACCATCGGCACAAAGGTTCAAACCGACAGGGGCGAATGCTATCAATGTGGTTGGAGGACCCGGGAACAATGTTGTGAGATCTCCTGCGGTAAATTGCTAAACTGTGGTGAGATGGGACATTACCAATCTCAATTCCCCAAGCCACGGAATGGTAATCGCAATATACCAATGCAGCAAACTGGGAAGCGACCGTACCAACAAGGGCGAGTATTTGCCTTGACCGAAGCTGATGCCGATGAGGTAGATCATGTCATCACTGGTACGAGGGCGGATGTTTAGAGGTTCATGTTGTTTCCTTTTCCCGTTTATTTAGAGAACTGTTACGTAATGAGTGTGTATTATGTAACAGGAGAGCTTTATTTGAATGGAATGAAAGCTGTCGTTTTGTTCGATACTGGATCCTCTCATACTTTTGTGTCTCCTAAATTTGCTAAAGTGTTGGGAGTTGAATCGAAGATTTTTCCAGGCAAGACTTTAACCACTGATCGGTACTATGCTGATTGCGAGATTGTGATTGGGGATAGAATTTTCGAGATTGATGTAATCGAGCTGACTATCTTCGGAGTCGATGTTATCATTGGCATTGATTGGATGTCGGTGTACAGTGCAAGCATCGAGTGTAAGACCAAGACGGTAACAGTGAAGGCTCCAGGTGGACCTGAAGTCACTATCCAAGGGAAGAAGAAGTGTCCTAGGCTGGTGGCAGCTATCCGCAAGGAAGAGATTTCTGTGGAAGTGCAAAGGATTCCTGTGGTTCGGGACTATCCGATTGTTTTCTTGGATGATTTTCCTGGGTTACCCCCGCAACGTGATGTAGAGTTCAGCATCACCCTTCAACCGGGAAGTGCACCCATTTCTAAGGCACCGTATAGGATGGCTCCAGTGGAACAGGATGAGGTGAAACGGCAGATTGAGGAACTGTTGGAAAAAAGCTTTATTCAACCTAGTGTGTCGCCTTGGGGAGCACCAGTGCTTTTGGTAAAGAAGAATGATGGATCGATGAGGATGTGTATCGATTACCGAGGGCTGAATAAGGTCACTGTTCAGAATAAGTATCCTATTCCCCGAATTGATGACTTGTTCGATCGTCTACAAGGAGCTGCTGTTTTCTCCAAAATAGATCTTCGATCAGGATATCACCAAGTTCGAGTGAAAGCTGAAGATGTGCACAAAACTGCGTTCAGAACTCGACACGGGCATTACGAATTCTTAGTTATGCCGTTTGGAGTGACGAATGCACCTGCAATCTTCATGGACATGATGAACAGAGTTCTGAGGCCGTTCATTGTTTCTTTCGTCGTGGTGTTTATCGAAGATATTCTTGTGTACTCCAAGTCGGAGGTGGAGCACACGGAGCATCTGGCAGCAGTTTTGAGGAAGCTTCAGGAGCAGGAGTTGTATGCCAAGTTGTCCAAGTGCGATTTCTGGAAATCTGAAGTGGCATTCCTAGGTCACATCCTTTCTAAGGAGGGAGTGGCAACTGATCCTCAGAAGATAGAGGCAGTGAGAGATTGGGCTAGGCCTACTACAGTGAAGGAAGTCAAAAGTTTTCTTAGATTAACTGGATACTACAGGAGATTCATTCAAGATTATGCTCAGTTAGCCGTACCGCTCACTGGTTTGACCAAGAAGAATGTGGACTTCAAGTGGACTGAGCAATATAAGGCAAGCTTTCAGGAGTTGAAAGAAAAGCTAACTACTGTGCCTATTTTAGCTTTGCCTAGAGCAGGTGTTGAGTATGATGTTTACAGCGATGCTTCATATCGTGGGATTGGTTGTGTCTTAATGCAAGAAGGAAGAGTAATCGCTTATGGGTCTAGGCAACTACAACCACATGAGAAGAATTACCCGACTCATGATCTGGAGTTGGCTGCAATTATCTTTGCTTTGAAGCAATGGAGACACTACGTGTACGGTGAGAAATTGAATATGTACACGGACCACAAGAGTTTGAAGTACATATACCAGCAGAAAGATCTAAATCTGAGGCAGCAGAGATGGTTGGAAGTGCTTGAGGACATGCGACCTGAGATCAAGTATCATCCTGGAAAAGCTAATGTTGTTGCTGATGCACTTAGTTGCAAGAGCGGTTTATCCAGTTTGATTACAACTCAGAAGCATCTGATGGAAGAATTGGATCGAGCAGGTATTGAAGTTGTCTTGCAAGAATTGGGAGCATCTTTAGCTCAGTTGAGGCTTCAGCCTACTTTGAATGGAAGGATTATTGCAAGTCAAGAGGTTGATGCTGATATATTGGAGATGAAGGAGCAGGTTAGTGCTGGCAGGTTGCCCGAATTTCAAATCAGGGATGGAGTGCTGTGGTTCGGAGATAGACTATGTGTTCCAAATCAGGCGGACGTAAAACAGAGTATTCTTCAGGAGGTACATGCTACTTTTTTGTCAGTACATCCTGGGAGTACTAAGATGTACAAAGACATCAAACCGCATTTCTGGTGGTCAGGTTCGAAGCAGGATGTAGCTGAATTTGTGGCAAAGTGTGAGGTTTGTCAAGCAGTCAAAGCTGAGAATCAAAGACCCAGAGGTCTATTACAACCGTTATCTATTCCGAAATGCAAGTGGGATAACATCAGTATGGATTTCATTACGGGATTGTCCAAGAGTCCTAAAGGCAATGATGTGATTTTGGTTATAGTCGATCGACTAACCAAGTCCGCTCACTTTTTGGCGATGAAACTCACTACTTCGATGGACAAGTTAGCTGAGTTGTATGTTGGCGAGATCGTCAGGCTTCATGGTGTTCTGTCAACTATTGTGTATGATCGAGATGCGCGGTTTACTTCACATTTCTGGAGGAGTCTTCAGACAGCTTTGGGTACCAAGACGGATTTCAGCACTGCTTTTCATCCGCAAACCGATGGGCAGACCGAGAGAGTCAACCGTATTCTTGAGGATAAGCTTCGGTGTTGTGTATTAGACTTTGGAGGCAGTTGGGAAAGGCATTTACCTTTGGTAGAGTTTGCCTACAACAACAGTTTTCATACTAGTATTGGAATGGCGCCGTACGAAGCTTTGTATGGTAGGAAGTGCAGAACACCTGTTTGTTGGTTTGAAGTTGGGAAGCGTCAATTGTTTGGCCTCAGCTTGTGCAGCAAACCTCTGAAAAGATTGATCTGATCAGGAAAAGGTTGGTAGAGGCTCAGAGCAGGCAGAAGAGCTATGCAGGCAACCGGAGAAGGGACCTTGAGTTTGAGGAAGGTGACTTTGTCTTTCTGAAAGTATCGCCGAGTAAAGGTGTGATTCGATTTGGCAAAGGCGGAAAGTTAGCCCCGAGGTTTATAGGCTCGTACAAGATATTGAAAAGGATCGGGAAAACTGCTTACCGGCTTGAATTACCGGAAAAGTTATCTCAGGTGCACAATGTCTTTCATGTGTCTATGCTGAGAGGTTATATTCCAGATCCGAGTCATCATTTGCCTGAAATGCCGGAAGGTTTGCATTTGGATCTCAATTACATCGAGTCTCCTGTCGAGATTGTTAATCGTCGAGAGAAAGTCTTGAGGAATAAGACGATACCGATGGTCAAGGTAGTCTGGAGAAACCATTTGGTTGAAGAGGCTACTTGGGAGTCTGAAGAGAGGATGTTGAAGGATTATCCTGAGCTTTTTGCTTAATTTGTATTTTGTATTTTTTCTTGTGCTTGTTGTGAGTGTTTTGTTTCTCGCTCTTGACTGTAGTTCCGGGGACGGAACTATTCTAAGGAGGGAGTGTTGTAATACCCCGATTTTCATTTATGAATTTTTTTTGTGTACGTTTTGTGCACATGCAAATTTTTTTAGTATAAAATCTTATAATCATTTTCATTATGGATAATGTATATATATATATATATATATATATATATATATATATATATATATATATATATATATATATATATATAAGTATATGTGTTCTCTAATAGTTTTTATAAAGGCCCATTTTCTTCAAATAAACATAAGTTTTTTTTTAGCCCAAATCTAATTTATTTTGTAAACCATTATTTGGCCCATTAATTAAATCCCATGAGTTATTTCTTCTTTTATCACAACTTGTAATGTAGACTACTTTTATAAGAGTATTTTTATAAAAAATAAAATGTACAACTTTTTATATGGAGAACTAATGAATGCACGTGCATTGCACATACACGTGCATTGCACGTACACGTGCATGAAGCACACTATGGGCCGGTTTTGAATGGAGGGAAAAGGAAAAAGAAAAGTGGAGTTATGGGTGGCAGTTGTTTGGATCATGGTTGGTTACTACAACTTCCCCTTAAATCCTAGCCTTTTATCTTTAACTCCTAAATTATTCCTAGCCCTTCATTTGCTCCAAATTTTAGTATAAATACCCCCCCCCCCCTAGCCTAGTTATTCTTGCACTCTTCATTCTCCAAAAACCTATAGTACAAAATACATTTGTTAGTAGTACATTATTAGAAGGAAGTGAGATAAAAGATTGAGAGATTGTCGGTGAGTGTGCTTGCAACCATGGAAGGCCGGCATCACATAGGAGCCCACGGGATTGCATCTTTTAAGGCTCGGTTTTGCACATCAAGGAGGAGGAGGAACACTCTTTTGGCAAGCTCGCGAAGGACTCTTTTGTTTAGGAGGTGTTGCAAAATTTGTTCTCTCCAAATAAGATGGGTTATTTTCCATGTTTCTAATTAGATATCATGCTAAGGTTGATTAAATTGATAATGCATGAAAGAAACTAATAAGAGCACATTTAATTGGAAAAAGGCTTGTTAGTTGATTGACTTGATGTTAAATAGATTGCATGTTATTCCATCATGAATCTTAAGTTGTATGTGAATTGTTTGTAGCTATGGAATGCTTGAATTAAAATTTGTTGTTAGTATCAAAACTAAATTCAAATGCTAGTAGATGAAATTGTTGCTTTATGTGCTTAGATGGACTTTTGTGATAATGTTTAGCATGAGTAACCTAAAATATATTTTTGGGTTTGTAAAAGAAAAATAAACAGGGAATTGATATAGGAAATATTAATGTTAAGTTGTATAAGAAATATCGAAATGAGATATGGTAGTAGTAGTATACAATTTAAGTTAATTGTATGAAAAATATGTGTCTAATTACTGGAAAAATTATTTTTAAATTACTGGAGTGTTAAACTATGTTTAATTAGACATTCTGGAGATTTACAGGAAATTTAGTAAAAAGCAAAACTCAAATGAGAGCTTTTGAACATCGAAATGTTCTAATTGAACAGAGGATGGATTTAATTAAAATGCGAGTTGTATTCAAGACAATTTGAGCCTATAGCTCAATTGGTTGGGAGACTCTCTAATGCTACAATGTGTGCGGCTTGTTCCCTTGGATCGCTGGTTCGATACTTGAGAAACCCAAATTTTTATGTGCGTTTGTAAAAATTTAATGAATTTCCAACCCGAGAGCATTTAATACTTTTAATCCCCTTTTAAATCGAACAGCACAATTGGCCACATGGCCTGAGCGTGCGGCTTGCTTCCTGTGGGTTGCTGGTTCGAATCCTGGCCTCGGCAAGAATAATATCTTTTTGGAAAAAATGACTTTTGTGGTTTCTTGATGTGTAAAAATTATGGAAAAAATTACTATTATTATTCTAAAAACATGTGTGACTTATGAAAAATAAGTTGGGAGTTATTGGGATAAAATAAAGTATATTTGGGAATAAAAATGTGGTTGGAACTATAGTTTTACACTTGTATATTTTGTGAAAAATGCGTTTTTGCAAAGGACTTGAGATAAATGCTAGAAAAGAAAAATAACAAAGAAAGAAAGTATATATTGTGAAGTTGGTATGGATTATTCTTATTAAAGAATAGTGTGACACTAATGAGTTTGTGAATATTCATTTTGACTATATATTTGGTGATATGATTTTAATGTGGAAATAAATGTTGTGAAATACACGATGTATAATTGAACTCTATGAATGGTTATTTTGACTCATGAATAATTTAGAAATCATGTGATTGGAAAAGCGAAATGTTATTGAGTATGACAACTCAAACATGTGAATTTGTGAATCGAAATTGAAAATTAGGGTGTAGCCAAAACTCACATCGGCAAGTGAAAAGTGATGAAGTAAGATTATTGATATTGAAAAGACCAAGGTTGGTCATGTGAAATTGAAGAAATAAGACCGGTAGTAGTGAGAGGGCTAACTCTAAGAGATTAATTTTGTTCATAATTTTATTAAATTAAGAATTTAGTACATAGTGAAGAGGTGATGAAAGTAAAAGAAAAACACGAGTATGAGGGCCATCGGATTGGCGGTGTGAGAGTGAGCCACAGAATGCATGCCTGATGCATCAGGACTTGGCGTGGGCACTACTCTGGAATTATCGTCCCGGTGGCGACGCTTGTAGGATGTTTGGTGACTGCAAGAGGATCGTGTGCCATGAAGGAGGCTGAATTGTCCATAGATAGTCTTCACGATGCGTCGTGACATGACGTGGGATTCCCCTCCAGTTTTTCTGTACATGAGCTTATACTCATAGATCATCTAGGATACTTACCGTAGTTACAGTAGTAGATTAAGTCATGACGAGGAATTGAACCCTACATGGTGAAGAACGATTAAGAGGCTTGCCCTCGGACCTATGTAGTATGGGATGCATAGAATCCGAACAAGTGCACATTAGTGTCATGTAATATAAATAACTGCATTAAGGACTAAGTGCACAATCACAACACGACATCAATAGGGTATTCTCTTTAGTTAGATATGTGACAAGTTTGTGTTTGTTAAATATGGAAAATCAGTTATACTGTTTTCGGCATAGTGAGGATGGCCGTGTATAATGTTCATCGGTTGAATAAACTGACCTACCCACAGTTTTGTATACAGGGTGAATGACATGATAAAGATTAAAGGAGAAATGATGCTTAGAGATTATTCAAATGTTGATGTACCTTTATATAAATGTTGTAAATTTGCTTCCGCTGTAAAATATAAAGTGTAAAGATTCTAAGTAACTCTAATGTAAAGTGAAAAGTTTTAAATTCCTTGTAAAATTGTATGAAAGAAGTGTAAAGATCCTGTGGAATCTCGAATTCAGTGTATTTTGGAATTCGGGGCGTTACAAAACCCTTACCCTAGGGTTGCTCGAGTTGGGAGTTGAACAGCGCCCAAGGTTGCACAGTGCGACCCGAGCACTGTGCAAACCCCAGTGTTGTTTTGGCTCTCGTGTTGGAGCCTATGGCTCGGTTTTTGATGAGTTTGTCATGGGGTTTGTGTGTTAGGGTTTAAGAACCCTAGTATGCATATAGATGAGTATAGGTATATGTTTAAATCTAATATTTGTATGAAGTTTAATCGGTTCTTTGATCGAGTTTCAAAAGTACAAATTTCAAATTTTTGGGAAGTTTAATTTCAGATTTGTGCGAGTACAAGTAATAGGTTTGAGGGTTGCAAAATCACCATTTTTATAAGTATTAATCTCAGTTGAGGGAATGTATGTTTCGATTTTTGAAAGACAACAACTTTGAATTATAAATAGGTCTATTTTCAATTTCAAAACAGACTTGTTTCAGTTTGAGTTGACTGGATTTAAGAGAAATTTATTGAGTTTTTGTATGTATGGAAAGTGATATTCAAAAGTGGAATTTAAAAGATTTTGTGGATTGGATTTTGTTTCCATATAAGAAGGAATTTTTTATGGCAACAACTGTTTATTATATTAAATGCGAATAATGAAGAGATTGTGGATGTACAAAAATGTTTATTTTTGGCATGAGATATTGTCAGTTTGAGATTTCTCATCACAACTGTGGTGTTGTTTTTTCAGAAAAGAATAAGTAAAGAGCTTTTGTGATGATTGAACGAGTAAGGTTCTTGATTTCAGATTATGGTTGTTGTTAGAACCCTAGTTGGATGCATGATGCGTTGAGTTGTGGGCATTAGAGACCGAGCGAACCCTAGAGTACCAGCAATGGATATATTTTTTTTTGAATTGTAGAAAATTAGCCTGAGGTGTAACACTCCGTACTTAAGCGGGTATATATATATAATATTAGAGGAAAAGGGGTATGAAAAACTTGCTCATTTAGTAAATAATCAATTGATAATGTGGCATACATGTCATTGGAAAAGCTTTAAAAGGGTTAGTTGTCCAATGTATCACATGCATGTCACATAATCAATTGCTCATTTACTAAATGAGCAAGTTGCTCATATCCCTTTTATTACCCATAATATATATATATATATAAAATAATAATAATAATAATAATAAAATAAATAATATGTGAGAAGAAAGGTGGTGGTGTGGCCCATGGAGTTTCTATGGGGAGCATGAATTAATGGTTTAATAGACCCATACATTGAGATTATGGGGCTTAAGGGAAATATGCATTAATTGAAGTGTGCATGCATGGATTTCATGGTGACGTGGGCTAGGTTGGATGTGGGATTAGTCCCACATCGTCCATAGGAAGAGAGAGAGTGAGTTATATTAGGTTGCCTATGAACAAGGGTCACCCAATGGCTAACCACCCTTTTGTGAGGCACGCCTGTGGTGGGAAGTTGTTAGGATTTTATTTTTTTGCGTATTGCGCACACGTGTAGCTGCGTGCACAGCTGAGTCGAGCTCGGGGCGTTACAAATGGTATCAGAGCCAACTTTTGACACCGATTGTGTGTCAGAGTGGGTTAGAAGTACGCCTGGCTAAGGACAGTACCCTGGTAGAGACCGGGGGCAGTACGCTAGCAGGGTACTCCACTCCACATCGACTAGAAAGGCGATCATGTATTAGCTTGCGGGTCCCGGGCTCAGCGAGGATGCTAAGTTCTTAAGGAGGGGTGTGTGTAACACCCCGTACTTAAGCGAGTATATATATATAATATTATATATAGAAATATATATATATATATATATATATATATATATATATATATATATATATATATATATATATATATATATATATATATAATAAAATAAATAATATGTGAGAGGAAAGGTGGTGGTGTGGCCCATGGAGTTTCTATGCGGGGCTTGAATTAATGGTTTAATCAAGAGACCCATAGATTGAGATTATGGGGCTTAAGGGAAATATGCATTAATTGAAGTGTGCATGCATGGATTTCTTGGTGACGTGGGCTAGGTTGGATGTGGGATTAGTCCCACATCATCCATAGGAAGAGAGAGAGAGTGAGTTATATTAGGTTGCCTATGAACAGGGGTGACCCAACAGTTAACCATCCTTTTGTGAGGCACGCGTGTGGTGGGCAGTTGTTAGGATTTTATTTGTTTGCATATTGCGCGCAAGTGTAGCCGCGTGCGCAGCTGAGCCGGGCTCGGGGCGTTAAATGAGGGGCTAGTGTTTCCTGGTTTGGCAAGTGAAGTTCTGTAGGGTGGAGCTAGTTCTAGGTGGCTTGGGTCACAAATAAAACAAACTTAAGGACAGGCACTAGTTGGAGTGTGATGAAACAAGGGCAAACATGAGTTGGGGGCTCGGTATGGTTTGCAGTGTCAGATGGTCCCCAGAATTATCGAGATGTGATTGGGAATGTACCCGGCTCGTCTGCGGTGTGGGATTGCTCTCCAGAATTATCGGGATCGAGGTGACGCTCATGAGATGTTTGTGGGTGGTGAGGCATCATGGCTTGCGGAGTAAGATTGAATCCCCGAAATTATCAAGATGTGAATGAAAGTGTCTTCAGCTCATCTGCGGTGTGGGATTGATCTCCGGAATTATCAGGGCGTGGGCTAGGTACTCACAAATTGTCTAAATCTTATAGTAGCCACAGGTATAGGTTTGCATAGCGAGGGATTAAACCCTAAATGAGGTGAACGTAAGGGCTTGTCCTTGGACCTATGTAGTACGGGATGTATAGAATCTGAATAAGTGTGTATTAGTGTGCGTCATGGGCATTGTGTTTTCTTGAAGCTTGTTTTCAGCATTTTTCTTCGTTTTCTTGACACACATTTATTCTCTTAAGTTTTGTAGCACTTATTGATTCATGAACATTTTACTGTTGTTTTGTTTTATGATTATGTGACAAATTTGTGATTGTGATACTTTGGAGGGTTACTATTGCTATGGTATTGCATCAGTTGCCTTCAATTGACATGCCCGCTCTTCGGTTTATTTTGTAGAATTTGCAAGTGAGTAGATTAGCAGGGCTTGAAGTTGGAGCTATGAGAAGATTGAATTTTAGCTATTCACTGAGATGTATCAAAAGTGTTGAAATTTTACGCTATGCAATGTAATAAAGAACTGTTGTAAAGAAAATTTGTAATTTTTTCCTGTGTTTATACTGTGTTTGGATTATATTGAAGTAAAGATTCTGAATTTGTGTCACTTATTTCTATTATAGAAATTCGGGGTGCTACAGGACGTGCGCAAGTAAAGAAGCTAGTCTAGAAAAATAGGTTTAGGTTAGCGACTTGGAATATAGGAATATTAACAGAAAAATGCATAAAATAGTAGATACCATGATTAGAAGGAAAATTAATGTAGCTTGTTTACAAGAAACAAAGTGGGTATGGGAGAAAGCTAAAAAGATAGATAGTTTTAAATTATACTATACAGGTAAAATTAAAAATAGAAATAGAGTAGAAATTTTAGTAGATAAGAAATTCAAAGGAGATATAGATGTTAATAGAAAATGAGATAGAATAATAAAAAATTAAGCTTTTATTAGGGGAAAACATAATTAATATCCTTAGTGCTTATGCACCTAAGTATGATTAGATGCACAAGCTAAAAATAAATTTTGGAAAGATATGAATGAGAAAATTCAAGAAGTACCCTTATGTGAGAAATTATTTATAGGAGGAGATTTCAATGGACATGTAGGAAAAGATAACATGGGATATAATATGGTATATGGAGGACATGTATTTGGAAATAAGAACGATGGTGGAGAGGCTCTATTAAATTTTGTGGCTTCGTATGATTGTATAGTAGAAAATACTTATTTTAGGAAAATGAAGTAACATTTGATAACCTTTAAAAGTTGGGCAAATTGTAAAGATTGTAAAGTTTTTCTTAGTGACTTTTAATGACTTCAAATTATCACTATTACAAATTTGAACTAATTCATTTCTTTCATGATGTGATTGTAATGGATGTTCTATTATCTTTTTTCCTTTATCCAACATTTCTTTTATTGATTCTACCTTATTATATAGGAATTTTTGTGTATCTTCTAAATTTTCTTTCCCTTTTCATAGTATTTTTAATCCATCTGTATGTATTAGAGTACGGGCTACTAAAGGTGTAATATCCCGAACGGATATTACATTGTATAAATTATTATTTTATTATTATTTTGTTTTAAATTCCAGAATTGAAATTTGTGGTGGATGAAACCCAGTTTTGTTCATAAACATTATCTGTACACATATACCAGTCTGTATACACCCGTATTGTATCAAATTGGTACCGTAATCTTCCGAATTGATAATAAAATTTATTTTATTATTATTTCCGAAATTAAATTATTTTATACGGATTATGAAAAAAATTTCGGTATACACATATATACATACATATGTGTGTTGTAGAAAATTAGTACATTGCACAAATTATGTGGTGAGTATTTTTGGACAAAATACTCCTCTTTGTCATGACAAATGGCTAAGTTTGGGATTAGGAGGATTAACCTAGGATTAAGTGTGCATGAGAGAATTAAGGAAACTCTTCTAGAAGCTTGCATCATGCTTCCACCTCACCATAACACCATACCTCCACCTCATCCCCACCCTCCCTAGATAATAACCGGCCTTGATTCATGGAGGGGGCTTTTTGCATTTTGTTGGTGAAATTTTACACTCTCCACCCTCTCTCCAACCCTATAAATATCCCCTCCCTTCATCACTTGTCTCATTTTTAGAAAGAAAGAAAAAGAAAGAGAGAAAGACTAACTTGAGAGTTTTATTGTAGGTTTCCATAGGAGTTCTTAGAAGCTAAGGGGAAGGAGAAGGAGCTTAGTCTAGTTCTTCCATTAAGAAAATTAAGGTGGGAGTTCTCCATCTTCTTATTTTTGTTGAGTTTGTTGTTTGTTCTCCTAGTTGATTTTGTTCTTATATGTTGTTTTGCTTTCTTTTGTGGGTGTGTTGTGTTGCTTTCTTTGATGGGTTATTTTGTTGGGTTGTTGTTTTTGGGCATATGGTTGTGTTAAACAAAAGTAATGACCACCTAAATGAGAAGTTAATGGTAGAACCTAACAAAGAACATAAAGAATGAACTTTTGATGGTTGTAATTGTTGTTCTTGTTGTTATTTTTGGACTAATGGATACAACATATGGAGGATTGTGTATACACCCATTTTGGGTTGTAGGACTTGACATTGGACTCATAAACATATGCATATGAATATTGTGTACATACCCATTTGGGATGTAGAACTCAAACAAGGACTTTGGCATAAGCATATGTTTTTGCATAATAGAACTATTACATACCCTTGGGGTTGTCGGACTCATAATTATTAAAATGAGTCTTTTAATTGCTTATTGCTCTCTACTTTATTAATTAACAAATCTTGCTAGTTCTTAGTTCATAAAAAGGTAATCATGTTGTATGTAGGAACTCAGTGGTTAAAGAAAAGAATGTTGTTGTATGTAGGGCTTGAAATTTATAAAGAAAGTAGATTTTTTGTAGTATTGTAGTTCATAAAGTTGGATTCTTTTGTAATATTTTAGGACTTGTGATTCATAAAGATAAGAAGTCTTGTATTAGCTAGTAAAGATCATGCTTAAGTGTATGTAAAGTAGTAGTAGATGTTTATGCTTAAAGTATAAGTAAGGTAGTAGTGGACATTCATGCTTGAGTAGCACCCATGTTAAAGTAGTAAGTAGATACTTCATGTTAAGTTGTAGTAACATCCATTCTTAAGCATTAATAAAGAACCATGCTTAGTAGTAGGTATCCATGCTTAAGTGTAGTAGATACTCATACTTGAGTTGTAGTAGATACCTTGCTAAATTGTTGTAGGAAAATTATATACCATGTTAGATTAATGTAGGATTGATACTCATGCTTTCTACCATGCTTAAGTAGTTGTAGGAAAAGATACATGCTTAAGTAGTAGAAGATATCCATGCTTAGTTGTAGCAATTTTCCATATTTAAATAAGTATTCATGCTTAGAATGTTGTAGGTTCATACTTAAAATGTATACCATGCTTAGGTTGATACTTAAGTAGCATACCATGTTTAGAATGTTGTGGGTTCTTACTTGAAATATATACCATGCTTTAGGTTAATGCTTAAAGTAGTATACCATGTTTAAATTGTTGTAGGATTAATGTTAAAAATTACATACCACGCAAATTGTTGTAGGGTGTGGTAGTAAAGAGCCCATGCTTAGGTTGTATTCATGCTAAATGGTTGTAGGAAGTGTAGTAAGAACCCATGTTTATATTGTACCCATGCTTAACTTGTTGAAGGAATTAGTAAAGACCCATGTTTACGTTGTATCCATGTTAGATTGTGTAGGTTTGATATAGTAAAGAAACCCATCATGCTAGATTGTAGTAGTAGATGTTCATACTAAGTTGTATTAATGCTTAGACAGTTGTAGGTTGATGCTTGTATTATATACCATGCCTAGATTGATTGATATACCATGCTTAGATTGTTGAAGTTGAATACCATGCTTAAGAATGTTGTAGATTCATGCTAAGTATATATCCATGCTAAGATTGTTGTAGGATTAATGTTTAAATTACCTACCATGCTTAGATTGTTGTAGATTAATGTTGAAGTTGAATACCATGCTTAGGAATGTTGTAGATTCATGTAAGGTTGTATACCATGCAAATTGTCGTAGGTTAAAGTAGTAAAGAAAATCATGCTTTGTTGTATACCATGCTAATTGTTAATACTCGTGGGTCGGTTGGAGCAATTTAACCATGCTTAAAGTAGTAGGAGATATCCATGCTTAAATCTAGTAGCTATTCATACTTTAACTTATAGTAGCTTCCTACTTAAGTTGTATCCATGCTTGTAGTTGTTGTGTTTAGCAAAAAAACTAATCATGTTGTAGTTGTAGTATTAACTATCACGTTGTAGTAAATTGTGTTAGTAAAAAACTAGCATATTGTGGTTGTAGCGTTAGTGAAGGACCAATCATGTTGTAGTTGTAATATTGTGTTGTGAAGTAACTCTAGTTAATCCCCTAGAAGGAATCCCATGTTTGAGATTACATAGCTAGAGCCATGCATGCTTGAATGGGGTATTGTAGCATTCTAGTTAAAAGAACCGTATTCGAATTGTATATAGTAGTATGGTAGTGAAAGATTAAAAAGGAACCATGAACCCATGTATCTAGCTCCTAGGTGATTCTAGCTCAAACTTGAGAGAGACCCCAATAATCTAGTTGCATGTAGTTCTAGTTCGCTTTGGGAAAAGAAACCGTGGATTCTGGTCATGTAAGGTTCTAATTGAAATTGGACCATATCATGGGGACATTCCTCATCCTTATGGGTAATAAGGGTTGGGAAGGTCACTAGTAATTGTCAGCCGATAAAACTTGTTATGTCGTTTTAGGCTTCTCATTGGTAGAATGCTTGTTTTAGACTGATAGTAGATTCTTCTGTTGCTTCTAATTATAGAAGATCAAGTTTCCTAGTAAGCACATTTGATTGCTTCTGAGTTTGATTACTTGTATGGTTGTTTTGTATGTGGTTATGCTCGTACGCGGCTCGACAGGCCCGTACGTAGTTGTTGGTCTCATACGTGGCTTATTTGGCTGGTATGTATGTTGTTATCTCATACGAAGCCCGCCTGGCTCATATGTAGTTGTTGGTTTCATACGTAGCTTATTGGCCCGTATGTATTTGGTTTACTCGTATATAGCTTGTTAGCTAGTACGCAGTTTTGTTGTGCTCATCTAGGGTGATACTATTACCCTAGGGGCTATCGACCGTCAAGACATGTGTTTCCTTACTCCTAAGGAACTGTGGACGAGTCACTCCTTGTGTACCGTCAGATCTTAACCGGTGTAGGTTGATCGCGGACCGGAGTATTGACGAAATCCAAGTTCAGGGTAGTGACATGCGGGTACATACGTATTGCTGGGGTCTTGGATCGATAGGTCATAAACCAGATCCTTAGGAATTCTGGTAAGTCTAGAATTGAGCAGCCTAGTAGAGTTATCTTGCGAAGTCAAATTTAAGACTCCACCGTTGTGTAAGTTCTGTTGTCATCCCTCAATTGTTTAGGGTTAGTGACATTGTTAGGGTAGTAACTTATGGCTTTTAATACTTAACCTTTACTTTTCGCCGAAGGGAAGGAGTTTGTGTATGATCCGACCTGTCCTATAGGCCTGTATTAGGTGGTGTTATTGGGTTGTACCCTTCTTGTCAAAGGGATACGGTCTGTGCCTTCTCACGAGTTGGAACACAGGATCCGTATCTCGTCTGTTAATTTCTCAAGTGCCATGATAAGGGCGGGGGCGATTCCTGTCGGAGCTAGGGGATGGACCCCGGAACTCCGTCATGTCCTTGATCGCGAACAAGCCATAGACTACGGTCTGGCTATGGGGCGGCTGGGGATACTTTGAGCTAACTTGATTTTGTGGAAACTTCGGGGGTCGTCAGATTTTTGAGTGAGGCAATAGTGGCAAACGAAGACACCACTATATAACTACAATAGGCGGAATTAGACCGTTTCGGGGCAACCTCATCAGTCACGTTGTATCTTCAGAAATAAGTTGAGTACAAGAGTAGAACTCATAGCGCGGGTTCAAATCCCTATAATGAAGAGACAGCTTGAGATAGACACATGTAGTATGGGCTGCATGTTTCTTCGGAGACTTGCTCGCATTAGAATAGGAGCATCCTAGCTTTAGTTAATATTGCATTATATTCTAGTCATAGCACTCACGAACACTTAAACTACACTGACACCTTTGCCATGTTTTTGTATGTTTGCTTTGGGAGATTCGCTGCTAAGTTATCAGCCTTAAAGCATCAGTGAATACTGACGTCCCCACTTCAATAGGTACTGGCTCACAGAAGTACAGGTACAAGATTCAGGAGGACTCAAGGCAAGGAAAGCGAGGAGTCGATGTCATTTAAGTTCCGCTATAATATTTATGTTGATTATCTATTAGTTGAAAAGTAACCAAGTGGGAATTACCAAGTGTTGTTCTTCATTCATTGTACTCTGATGTAATTTGTTGGAAGTTGTAATACTTGGGATTGTAAAGGTATTATTGTAACACAGTTGTAATGTATTGCAGTTGTATAACATTCAGACTTGTAATACATTTTGTGTTGAATAAAAAGTTTTAAATTTTCCTGTTTTTCTGTGTATTGTGACTAATTGAAGAAAGAATTCTGGCTTATGTCATGGTTTCCCAGTTACTGGAAATCAGGGCATTACAAAAGGGCTAAATGATATTTTATACCTTTGTTCTATACACTTTATGCATCCTTCTCTATAACATTTAAAACATTTTGTTCTCTTTTCTCTATTAGGATACCAATCACAGAAAAAGCAAGGTATATTATCCATTCATGTATTAATTTTCCAGTCATGTTAGCAAGAATCTTGATTGGTACTTTCTATGTTCATCATATCTAAATCTTCAAGATCAAATAAGTCTGAAATATATTCTAATGGGGAAATACTATCAATGAATATATTATTTTCTATTTCTTCTAATTCCTCTTCACGGTTTTGATCTTTTATAGTTACTATAGAATAAATTGATTCAATGTCTGATACAGTTTCGTCTATATTAATTAAGTCTTCCTAAATGCATTCTACTAAAGTACTATTTTTTTATCATGCTTATTTATTCTTTTTGGGCATGTTCTACTCATATGTTCTAGACTACCACATGTATAAAATTCAAGTATATTTTATAAAGTCTATTAGGCTTAAATTTTCTAACATGCTGCTGTGGGTCTAAATAAGGTTTTCTTATATTAAACTTTCTTAAATAATATTTCTTTTTACCACATTTTTGTTCCTTTCGATAGTTCTGATAATTTCTCTGTTTTTTTATATCAATAATACCATAAGTCTGTGGAGTGTAAATTTCTTTGCAAAATCTGTAATCTGAGTGTTTTAATTGTTTTTGTATTTGGATTTCTATACACTTTTATTTTAATATTTTTATGATATGTTGTATTCTTTGTCCTATTGACCAGGGATATGTTGGTTCTTCTTTAAAACCTGGTTCATTTCTCCATCTTTCTGCTATTTCTATTCCTGTAGCGCCCCGAATTTTCAATATGATATCTCAGAAATATGTGGCATAGTTTCCAGCATTAACTTCAAATATAATAGTAAACATGGCCAAAAAAGTACAGATAAATTTTTTTCAACTTTTATTACATTAGTTCATTACAAAATACAGCGGAAAGACAAACACCTTGAAATACAATCTTTTCTTTACAACACATCCTTTACAATTTTACATAAGCCATAACATCATTCTATCCAAGCATCTAAATCCAAAGCTATAAGCAACTACCTGTAAAACATGAGGCTAGAGATAACCCTAACCCCCAAAACTACAGGGGTCAATCATAACGGTGTGAGTGACATAAAAATAAATAAATGCAACATAAATAAACATAAAACATAATATCATAAACAACATGTATCAACAGCAAGAGTAAATGAAATAAGGAACAACAATAAATAAAACATGAAAATATCAAGTGAAACTAGACTAAGTGTCAAGTGTAGAGAAAAACAGGAATATTATGTATAAAACCAAGTCAAGAAAATATCAATGCTATATGCTGACTCTCTAATGCATACTTGTTGGATTCTATGCATCTCATTCTACATAGGTCCGGTGCAAGCCCTTAACTTTTTCCACTTAATAGGGTTTAATCCCTCGCTATGCAACTAATCCTACTACGAGATATAGATAAACTGTGAGTATTATCCCACGCCCCGATAATTTTGGAGGTCAATCTCTATCCACAGATAATTCCGGAGACTATTTCACTCACACCTGAGAATCTTTGAGAATACCCCCACACCGCGAACTATGGCGCCTCATCACACGAATACCACATGAGCGTCGCCTCGATCCCGATTATTCCGGAGATCAATCCCACACCGCAGGTAATTCCGGAGACTATTTCACTCACGCCTCGATAATTCTGGGGATTATCACACACCGCTAGCCATACTGAGGTCCATAACCCATGTTCTCATTTCATCATATCACCATCTAGTGCTTGTCCTTATTTATTCAAGTTAATTAATTAATTACGAATCACTAGAGTTGGTGTACCCTACCGGACAACTCAACTTATCAACAACAAGCCTCAACAGGCCAAGCCATAAACTCTCAACTGCCGGTATACTAAGTTCCCACACACCCTCTAGAGACATCAAGGCCAAACTCATACTTCTTTTAAATTTAGAAAACATTTCGAAAATACTATAATCTGTAGCAAAATGATATTTAGAGCAGTATGTCATCCAAGAATATTAAAGAATCAATCGTTTAAATGGTCATTAGAAGAGCTTAAGAAAACGTCAGTCAGAGCAGTGCCAGTCGACTTCATTCTGTAGTCGGTCGACTGTCCCGCGTAAAATTCAAACCTTGGGAAACACTAATCCGAGCAGTGGCAGTCGACTGTATAAAGTGGTCAGTCGACTATATAAAGTGGTCAGTCGACTGTTCCGCATGAAAATCCAAAACTTTAAGAAAACACAAATCAGAGCAGTGAAAGTCGACTGTATAAAGTGGTCAGTCGACTGTTCCACATGAAAACCCAAAAACATTAAGAAAACATAAATCAGAGTAGTGACAGTCGACTGTATAAAGTGGTCAGTCGACTGTTCCACATGAAAATCCAAAACTTTAAGAAAACACAAATCAGAGCAGTGACAGTCGACTATATAAAGTGGTCAGTCGACTGTTCCGTATGAAAATCCAGAACTTCAAGAAAACACAGCTGCCAGGGTAGCGACGGTCGACTGTCCAAAATTACCAGGCGACTATCGACCTGCAGACTGCAGTTTGAGTTGTGCATGTTCTTAACCGATACGGTGTTCTACTTTACAAAAACGAAATCTGTAAAAAGTACAATCCTAAGACAATCAAATATGACATGTAGAGTATATAGGAGTCCATAAAACAAATCAAAACCACTTCGAATCATTTTGATGAATTTCCTCAAAACAATGACACGAACATATGCATATACGAAAATATGGTATTTGAGAATCAGTTATACATCAAAATAACCCCGTATTATATTCCAAACCATCCCAATGCTAAGATAATTAAGATTCAATCAAAATCAACGAAACACACAAAGATTCAATTTCTTCAAAAACAACGAAATAAGTTATTCATGTATAAATGTTTGTCCATGTTTGTGCACCAAGAAAACTTCAAAAATCCATCAATTAGAAATCACGAAATATCCAGAATTAATCTCAGTATTTGAGCAATTAAATCCAAGTAAAAGCTTCGCAAAATCACGGAATCCCCAATTTGGTCATAATGTATTCAACCCAAATCTAGTTATCACAAATCCAATCCTCAAAACATGATCTTTTACTTCATTAGTCCTTCTCGTAATTTCTCAAACTCATTCACAATTATTCACAATAGTTAACCCATGAATATAGGTAAATATGACATTGCCATAATCAGGTTGCATTCATTCAGACTCATCAACAGTCAAGATCTCATCTTTAACCATAACATTGACCATACTCAAACAAATCAGCAATAATCCAAAGAATTACCCTACTCCTGATTTCTATTATGTTCTTTAACAACCTCAAATCATCCACATGTAATTTCAATCATAAATAACTAGGTTTCTATGAAAGATCCAATTTTTAACTCATATATTCATCGAATCCATTATATGTGTTCATACCAATTCCTAACATGCTTTCTAATAGATGAAACACCACATACAACATTCAAGGAACAATACAAAACAAAATATATCACTCACCTCTTTGAAGAATCAACCGAAGGAAATAAAGAATAAGAAAAAGTCCTCCCTCGCAAGAAAACCAAGAATCCTCGCTTGAAAACTCCAAGAAATAAGAATAAGAAATCCCTTTGTGTTGTGCACCAAAGAGACGGCTGCACCTCACCATAATATAGGTCGGGAATAAAGGGATCGAGGGTTTTTGAGTAGTTTTGCAAAAATGCCTCTTTTTAAATATACCTTTACATATATAAATCTCTATACTTAGGAATTGAATAAAACCAACTTAATTGAGTATTAAAAACAAAAACAACCAGCCTACAACCAGCCAGCACTGTTTGAAAACTCAAAAAAATGAATTTGCACTTTGACCCATCCAAATAGCAATTTTGCAAAAAGACCATCCTTTACCAAAACTTGCAAAATAAACCAAAATTTATTAAAACAAAAAGTAAACTCTTTTCCTCTAAGTTAACTAGGCATCATGTCGAGCCCGAAAATTCGAAATTCTAGAGTTTTCACTCTAAGTGGTAATTTTGCACAAAAGTCCTTTTTTTGCAATATTTGCAAATAGGTCCAATAATTATCAGAAAATTCCAAAAAAATCAAAAATAATATCTAATAATAAATAATGAGTTTTCCCAAAAATAAATTTTGACTTTGAACTCCCCAAAAAGATATTTGCACGTCTTTTGCACGTGTAAAAAGATAGATTTTCAAAAAATATTTTAAAAAATCATTTTAATTCATTTATTAATCTTAAAAGCATTATTTTGAAAATCTGGGATATTACATCACTCCCTTCTTAGAATAGTTCTGTCCTCAGAACTACTACTAATAGGGTCCAAACAGAATGAGCAAAAGGAAAATGAAATCTCATAAATGAAAAAATAATTTAAGAAATGAAAGTACACAAGAGAATATAATTTGACAAAAGAAATACATCCCAACTCAAAGAGTACCATCATACAACAGAATACAATCATACAAAAAGCTCAGAAAAATCTTTCTGCATGCGATCCTCCGGCTCCAAAGTAGCCTCCTCGGACTGCTGGTTCCTCCACAACACCTTGACCATAGGTATCACCTTGCTCCTCAAAACTTTCTCCCTACGATCAACAATCTCCACAGGTTGTTCCTTGTAACTCAAGTTCACCTATAGACCTTCAGGCACTTCCACCAGATGATGACTCTGATCCGGCACATACTTCCTCAACAGCTACACATGGAACACATCATGCACTTGCGCCAACTCCTCTGGAAGCTCCAACCTATATGTCGTCTTACCAATCCTCTCCAAAATCCTGTATGGCCCAATATACCTTGGCGCCAATTTGCCTCCCTTACCCAACCTGATCCCTCCCTTGGTCAGAGATACCTTGAGGAAAACTGTGTCCCCAACCTCAAACTCCAAGTCCCTTCTCCGAGTGTCTGCATAACTCTTCTGCCGACTCTAAGCCTTGAACAACCTCTTGCGAATCAACTCAATCTTCTTCGATGTTTGCTGCACAATCTCGGACCCAAACATCTACCTCTCGCCAACCTCATACCAACAAACATGCGTCCTGCACTTCCTCCCGTACAGTGCCTCATACGGAGCCATCCCGATACTCGCATGGTAACTGTTGTTATAAGCAAACTCAACCAATGCCAAGTACCTCTCCCAACTACCACCGAAATCCATAACACAAGTCCTCAGCATATCTTCCAATACCCGATTCACCCTTTCAGTCTGACCATCAGTCTACGGATGAAAAGCATTACTGAAATCAGTTCTGGTACCCAAAGCCTCTTGCAGACTCTTCCAAAACCTCGAAGTGAACCTCGCGTCCCTATAGGATACAATCGACACCGGAACTCCATGAAGTCTCACAATCTCATCAATATACAGTTTTGCCAACTTCTCCAGCAACCAAGTAATCTTCATGGACAAAAAGTGAGCTGACTTGGTGAAACGGTCAACAACAACCCAAATCGAGTCATTGCCCTTCGCACTCCTTGGAAAACCTGTAATGAAATCCATGTTGATATTCTCCCACTTCCATTCTGGAATGGGCAAAGGCTGCAACAAACCTCCAGGTCTCTAATTTTCTGCTTTGATCTGCTGACAAGTCAGACACATTGCCACAAAATCTGCCACATCCCTCTTCATACCGGACCACCAAAAGTGTTGTTTGATGTCCTTGTACACCTTTGTGCCTCCAGGATGTACTGACAACAAAGTACTGTGCCTCTTGCAAGATACTCTCCCTCAAGTCTGTATTCTCCGGAACACACAACCTCTCACCCATCCATATCACTCCATCTTGGACACGGAACTTTGACAACTTGCCATCGGAAACCTGTTGCAACATCTTCTGGATCTCTGGGTCTGATTTCTGACCTTCCACAATCTGCTCTCTCAAAGAAGGTTGTAGCCTCAACTGAGCCAAAGACGCTCCCAAACCCTGCAGTACCACCTCAATACCTGTCCAATCAATCTCTGCTGCCAACTCACTCCGAGTAGTGCTCAAGCTCGCCAAACTGCTCTTCCGACTAAGCCCATTGGCCATCACATTCGCCTTGCCCGGATGATACTTAATCTCGGGACGAATGTCTTCCAACTCTTCCAACCACCTTCTCTGCCGAAATTTAAATCCTTCTGTTGATAAATGTACTTCAGGCTCTTGTGGTCATTATACATGTTGACCTTCTCACCATATACATAATGCCTTCACTGCTTCAAGGAAAAGATAATAGCTGCTAACTCCAGATCATGCATCGGATAATTCTTCTCATGCGAACGCAACTGTCTCGAACCATAGGCAATAACCTTGCCTTCCTGCATCAAGACACACCACAAACCTCAGAGAGATGCATCACTGAAGATATCATAATCCTTTCCAGCTTGTGGCAAAGCTAAGGTAGGTGCAGTCGTCAACCTCTCCTTTACCTCAAGAAAACTCGTCTCACACTTATCAGTCCATGTGAATGCCACATTCTTCCGAGTTAACCCTGTCAAAGGAACTGTAATCTGTGCATAGCCCTGAATGAATCTCCTGTAGTACCCAGCCAAACCCAAGAAACTCTGAACTTCCTTTACTGACGTTGGCCTAGGCCAATCTCTTACTACTTCAACCTTCTGAGGATCAGTGGCCACTCCCTCCTTAGAAAGGATATGACCAAGAAAAGCTACCTCAAACTTCCAAAACTCACACTTCGACAGCTTGGCATACAAGTTATGCTCCTGTAACTTCTGTAACACCTCTGTCAAGTGCATAGAATGCTCTTCCTCCAAATTCGAATACACCAAAATATCACCAATAAAAACTACCACGAAGGAATCAATAAATGGCTGCAATATTCGATTCATCATATCCATAAATACTGCCGGCGCATTCGTCATTCCGAATGGCCTTACAAAAAACTCATAGAGTCCATGACGAGTCCTGAAAACTGTTTTACTCACATCTTCCTCCTTGACTCGAACTTGATGATACCCTGATCTCAAATTAATCTTTGAAAATATAGCTGTTCCCCGAAGCCTATCGAACAGATCATCAATCCATGGAAGCAGATACTTGTTCTAAATAGTCACCCTATTCCACTCTCGATAGTCAATGCACATCCTTATTGACCCGTCCTTCTTCTTGACCAACAACACTGGCGTACCCCACGATGAAGAACTCGGCCTGATAAAACCCTTACTCAGCAATTCCTCAATCTGCTTCTTCACTTCATCCTGCTCTACAGGTGCCATCCTGTACGGAGCTTTAGAAATTAGATCACTCCCCGGCTGAACATTAATATAAAACTCCACATCTCGCTGCGGCGGCAATCCTGGTAAATCCTCCAAGAACACTATAGGAAAATCCCTAACAACTGGAATGCCACTGACTTCATCTGGAATTATCAACTTGGATACCACTGCAGCCACTTTTGGGTCCTTCATCTTCCCCTGAAAAGTCACTGCGGGACCACCTGGTGCTTTCACCAACACCTCTTTCTTCGCGCATTCAATCGTGGCATCATAAATTGCCATACAATCAATGCCCACAATCACATCCACACCTAGAACTTGCAGCTCATTGAGATCAATGCCGAATAATCTCCCACCAATCTCGATATCACAGATCTCGTAATATCGATCAGCAACCAATTCTTCTCCTGACGGCATAGCCACCGACAAGACTCTGCCTGGAAATAGCTTAGGCTCCACACCTAAGACTTTTGTAAAATTGGGCGACACAAAAGTATGCGAAGAACCGGTATCAAATAAAACTTTTACTTTTATTCTATTAACCAAAACAAATCATGTTACATGAAGAATGATACTCAAATCTCCAATTTATTCTCAAACAAAGTTTTACTTGATACATTGAATAAAATAAAATTCAAAATTCTTGCATACCCTGAATCACATCCTCTGAGTTGCCCGTATCCTCTTCAGTTAATGCGAACACTCGCCCTTACCTCTGAAATTTGCCTCCGCCTGAACCACCATTCCTCATCTGTGGACAGTAAAGCTTAGAATGCCCCACTTGCTCACACTGAAAATAAGTCTGCTTCACCAACTTAGGACACGCTGATCTATAAGGACCCGCCTCCTTGCAGTAGTAACAAGTCACCTCCTTGGATACAGGTGCCTTCTGCTCTGGCCTACTGAACTTGAACTGCTTCACTGGGAACTTCTTCCCACTCTGAATAGCTGTTGGCCTCTTGTTCCTGTTCCAAGTCATTTTCTTCTTCTTGAACTGATCCATATCCTCTTCTGTCATAGCTGCTCTCCTGACCAGCTTATCGAACCTCCTTATGCCCAAAGGAATCATCCTCGTCCTCAAATTCGGCGTCAAACCCTGCTCGAATTTCTTGGCCTTCTTCGCTTCATCAACAATCAGCTCCGGTGCATACCTTGATAGCTGAGTGAACTTAATCTCATATTCACGCACTGTCATGTTGCCTTGCTGCAGATTCAAGAAATCTGTTTCCTTCTTCTCCAGAATATCCAGAGGAAAGAAACAATCTCTGAATTCATCTATAAAAGCTTCCCAAGTCACTTGCTGACCTCCAAAAGTTCTCTTCACTGATTGCCACCAGACGCCAGAATCCTTCTTTAATTGCATAGCAGCCAATTTCACCTTATTGACTTCTGGGGTCTCCAACACTTCGAAGACCATCTCCATCTGTCTAATCCAATCATCAGCCTCATTCGGATCAGACTGCCCCTCAAACACTGGCAGCTTCATCTGCTTGAAGGACTCAACCTGTTCGATAGGATCAGTATTGACAAACACTGGTCCAGCTCCCTGATTCTGATTCTGAATCTGATTCTATGCCATATTAGCTGTCATGAATGCATTCAAGATCTGATGCACCCTAGCAATTTCAGTTTCAAGATCAAGTCCAGCCCCATGGGAACTACTAGCCCCATTCCCATTAGCACCATTCCTTGTCATGGGTCCTGCCATTTTTCTGAATACTGCAAAATGAGGGCAAAGTTAGAGCATCATACACAAATCATATACACATCAATACCCCATGACAAACCACCCCAAAACAAAACATCATGTTTTAAATCTATATGATACTCACACTCTAATGTCCACACCTAGGTACCCACGCTCTAGTGTCCACACCTACGTTTATTTTTATACCATGTTTATCATTATTATTAAAGCGTGCTCTGATACCAATCTCTGTAGCGCCCCGAATTTCCAATATGATATCTCAGAAATACGTGGCACAATTTCCAGCATCAACTTCAATTATAATAGTAAACATAGCCAAAAAAATACAGATAAATTTTTTTCAACTTTTATTACATTAGTTCATTACAAAATACAGTGGAAAGACAAACACCTTGAATTACAATCTTTTCTTTACAACACATGTTTTACAATTTTACATAAGCCATAACATCATTCTATCTCAAGCATCCAAATCCAAAACTATAAGCAACTACCTGTAAAACATGAGGCTAGAGATAACCCTAACTCCCAAAACTACAGGGGTCAGCCATAACGGTGTGAGTGACATAAAAATAAATAAATGCAACATAAATGAACATGAAACATAATATCATAAACAACATGTATCAACAGCAAGAGTAAATGAAATAAGGAACAACAATAAATAAAACATAAAAATATCAAGTGAAACTAGACTAAGTGTCAAGTGTAGAGAAAAACAAGAATATTATGCATAAAACCAAGTCAAGAAAACATCAATGCTATATGCTGACTCTCTAATGCATACTTGTCGGATTCTATGCATCCCACTCTACATAGGCTCGGTGCAAGCCATTAACGTTCTCCACTTAATAGGGTTTAATCCCTCACTATGCAACTAAGCCTACTACGATGACTACTCGAGATACAGATAAACTGTGAGTATTAGCCCATGCCCTGATAATTCTGGAGGTCAATCTCTATCCACAGATAATTCTGGAGACTATTTCACTCAAACCTGGGAATCTTCGAGAATACCCCACACCACAAGCTATGGCGCCTCATCACAAAAATACCACATAAGCGTCGCCTCGACCCCGATAATTCCGGAGACTATTTCATTTACACCTCGATAATTCCGGGGATTATCTCACACCGCAAGCCATACTGAGGTACATAAACCATGTTCTCATTTCATCATATCACCATCTAGTGTCTGTTCTTATTTATTTAAGTTAATTAATTAATTATGAATCTCCAAGAGTTGATGTACCCTACCGGACTTAACTCAACTGATCAACAATAAGCCTCAACTGGCCAAGCTACAAACTCTCAACTGCCTGTATACTAGGGTCCTACACACCCTCTAGAGACATCAAGGCCAAACTCATACTTCTTTCAAATTTAGAAAACGTTTCGAAAATACTATAATCTATAGCAAAATGATATTTAGAACAGTATGTCATAAATCCAAGAATATTAAAGAATCAATCGTTTAAAAGGTCATTAGAAGAGCTCAAGAAAACGTCAGTCAGAGCAGTGACAGGCGACGTCATTCTGTAGTCGGTCGACTGTCCCGCGTAAAATCCAAACCTCGGGAAACACTAATCAGAGCAGTGGCAGTCGTCTGTATAAAGTGGTTAGTCGACTATCCCGCATAAGAATCCAAAACTTCAAGAAAACACAAATCAGAGCAATGACAGTCGACTGTATAAAGTGGCCAGTCGACTGTTTTGCATGAAAATCAAAAACTTTAAGAAAACACAAATCAGAGCACTGACAGTCGAGTGTATAAAGTGGTCAGTCGACTGTTCCACATGAAAATCCAAAACATCAAGAAAACACAAATCAGAGCAGTGACAGTCAACTATATAAAGTGGTCAGTCGACTGTTCCGCACGAAAATCCAAAACTTCAAGAAAACACAAATCAGAGTAGTGACAGTCGACTGTATAAAGTGGTCAGTCGACTGTTTCGCATGAAAATTCAAAACTTCAAGAAAACACAGCAGCCAGGGTAGCGATGGTCGACTATCCAAAATTACCAGTCGACTATCGACCTGCAGACTGCAGTTTGAGTTGTGCATGTTCTTAATCGATACGGTGTTCTACTTTACAAAAACGAAATCTGTAAAAAGTACAATCCTGAGACAATCAAATATGACTTTTAGAGTATATAGGAGTCCATAAAACAAATCAAAACCACTTCAAATCATTTTGATGAATTTTCTCAAAACAATGACATGAACATATGCATATACAAAAATATGATATTTGAGAATCAGTTATACATCAAAATAGCCTCGCATTATATTCCAAACCATCTCAATGCTAAGATAATTAAGATTCAATCAAAATCTGCAAAACACACGAAGATTCAATTTCTTCAAAAACAACGAATTAAATTATTCATGTATAAATGCTTGTGCATGTTTGTGCGCCATGAAAACCTCAAAAATCCATCAATTAGAAATCACGAAATATCCAGATTTAATCTCAGTATTTGAGCAATTCAAATCCAAGTAAAAGCTTCGTAAAATGACGGAATCCCCAATTTGGTCATAATGTATTCAACCCAAATCTAGTTATCACAAATCTAATCCTCAAAACATGATCTTTTACTTCATTAGTCCTTCTCATAATTTTTCAAACTCATTCACAGTTATTCACAATAGTTAACCCATGAATATAGGTAAATATGACATTGCCATAGTAAGTTGCATTCATTCAAATTCATCAACAGTCAATATCTCATCTTTAACCATAACATTGACCATACTCAAACAAATCAGCAATAATCCAAAGAAATAGTGTACTCCTGATTTCTATTATGTTCTTTAACAATCTCAAATCATCCACATGTAATTTCAATCATAAATAACTAGGTTTCTATGAAAGATCCAATTTTTAACTCATATATTCATCAAATCCATTATATGTGTTCATACCAATTCCTAACATGCTTTCTAATCGATGAAACACCACATACAACATTCAAGGAACAATACAAAACAAAATATATCAGTCACCTCTTTGAAGAATCAACCGAAGGAAAATAAAGAATAAGAAAAAGTCCTCCCTCACGAGAAAACCAAGAATCCTCACTTGAAAACTCCAAGAAATAAGAATAAGAAATCCCTTTGTGTTTTGCAGCAAAGAAACGGCTGCACCTCACCCTAATATAGGCCGGGAATAAGGGGATCTAGGGTTTTTGAGTAGTTTTGCAAAAATGCCTCTTTTTAAATATACCTTTACATATATAAATCTCTATACTTGGGAATTGAATAAAATCAACTTAATTGAGTCTTAAAAAAAACATCCTACAACCAGCCAGCACTGTTTGAAAACCCAGAAAAATGAATTTTCACTCTCACCCCTCTAAATAGCAATTTTGCAAAAAGACCCTCCTTAACCGAAACTTACAAAATAAACCCAAATTTATTAAAACAAAAAGTAAACTCTTTACCTCTGAGTTGACTAGGAATCATGTCGAGCCCAAAAATCCAAAATTCTGGAGTTTTCGCTCCAAGTGGTAATTTTGCACAAAAGTCCCTATTTTGGTAATATTTGCAAATAGGTCCAATAATTATCAAAAATTCCAGAAAATTAATAAATAATATCTAATAATAAATAATGAGTTTTCCCAACAATAAATTTTGACTTTGAACTCCCCCAAAAAGATATTTGCACGTATTTTGCTTGTGTAAAAACATAAATTTTCACAAAATGTTTTAAAAAAATTATTTTAATTCATTTATTAATCTTAAAATCATTATTTTGAAAATCTGGGGTACTACAATTCCTAGGGCACCTGGAAGTTTTCTAAAAAGTTTATCACCTAATTCTTGATTAAAGGCATTGTCAAATATACAAGTATAATAAAAATAGTCATTTAAGAATTTTTAATATATTTCCATTAATAAAGGCTTAACTATTCTAGACTTGTAATAGGATCTTTTTGTACTCCTAAGTGTCCTGAATTTGGGTCTTCTCCTATTGCTAGGCTTTGGATTTTATTTACAAAGTTATATGGATTAGCTCCGAATGATAAAAGCATATTATAATCTGCTACCTGATAAATCTTGTATGACTCCCACATAGCTCTTGTACCTACTTTCTCCTAAATATGTTTCTAAATATTTATACATATATTCTGTTTGCATATCTTAGGAGAATCTATAATATTATGCTATTAGTGTATATTTCCAAATGTCTAAAACATTTTCCCATGTTTGAAGATCATGAGCTGCTAAGTTAAGAATTTGAGGTTCTCCTTTTGTTTGAAATTTAATGGGTTGTTCTAAGGGTAATATTTTACCCTTACTTCTATACCTATTTTCTGGTCCTCTATTTCAGAGTAAGGAAGTCTGGGTGCATTTCCTGCAGTATAAGTTTGAGGTGTAATGGTACAGTTCTATGAAAAGGAGATGGTGAACTAGTGTCTGTTGAATCTACTAATTCCTTTTGATATGATATATCTGTAACTATTGTATGTTTATCTTCATCATCAGATTCTATTAATTTACCTATTCTTATATTTCTTTCTTGGTCATAATATAAATATTCATTTTCATTTATAGACTTATTTCTCTAATGTGTTTCTTCTAGTTCTAATAATTCCTGTTTTGCTAATTCTATTAATCCTAGTTCTTTGGGTTAGAGGATTTTGTCCTCAGATAATTTTATATGAACTAATTCTGATTCTAAATCTGTTTCTGAATCATTTATATTTCTATTGGCTTGTGGTGTATAATCTGTAAATCTTATGCTAGTACGTCCTTGAGTGTCATTATAAATTAATGATTCTTGTGGAACTATAGTCTTATTGGATTCTATGAATTTTTCTAAATTCCAATCTAAACCTGCAAGTCTTTCAGAATTATATTATAAGGGCTTAATCATTTAATTTTTTTTACTACTAAGTAATTCTACTACTTCATCTATATGTACTTTGTATTTTATCTTAGAATTTGTAGTACATCTGCCTAAAAATGTTATATGTACAAACAAATTATCACCTGAATGAACCTCGTCATATCCTTTCGTCTATATACCTATGTGGATATGTTTCTTAAAATCATTTATTGTCATCATAAAGTCTGGACTACAGTAGAATATACCTGAATTATTATTCATGTCTACTTCTATAGTAGCTATTATTCCTTTGGCTATATCATTCCATCTATCATCATATAAAGTAATTAGTACTTTACAACCTAAATTCTTTTCTCATTAACCCTCTGATTATGATAACTATTAATCCTAGATGCATAAATTTATATCTATTTTTTTAACTCATTCTGATAGTGGATGCTCTTACAAATCGTTATTTACAATGAGAATAAGAGAAAAAAGATATTAACAAATTAGGAAGTTCAATTTTTTATTTTATTTTATTAATCTGTATGCATATGGATATAGGTACCAGGAGAAGCTTGGATTTAAAGGAGAATTTGAAAACCTAACTGATGAAGAAAAGTTGAAGGTAACCAATAGTGAGATAAACATTCATAAGTAACAATTAATCTTTTTTTTTGAACATGTAATTGTATCAAGCATCAAGTAACAAGTATCACGTACAAGTGTCAAGTAACAAGTATCACATAGGGTATCAAGTGTGTACAAGTGACAAGTTATTCTTAAGTCTAATGTTTAATTCTATCTAGGTAGCACTTCATCCATCCATACTTTTACCACATGGTTGCTACTTACAAACAGTTACGTTTAGGCCTAGTGGTGGATTTTATAGGACGGTGTACTCAGGCATCAAGTATCAAGCAAGCCATGTTCATGAATCGAGTAATCATATAACTAGTTCATATGTCAAGTAATGACATAACAAGTCATGAATCAAACGCTAATATACTAGTTCATAAATCAAGTAATAACAAGTCCATGAATCGAATAATCATATACTAGTTCATAAATCAAGTAATAACAAGTCCATGAATCGAATAATCATATACTAGTTCATGAATCAATAGTAACTAGTTCCTGAATCGAATAATAATATAACTAGTTCATGAAGCATGTATCAAGTGGGAAACACGGACCCCCTTCCGAGTACACTTACCTATATTGTCCACTACTATGATCTTTTCCCTGTCTAATTATAATTCTATCAGACAGGGATTGCGGAACGTATGCACTATAACCTTCTGAATCTTAGAGAGTTTTTGTATAGTCTACTTCTTCGTTATAAGGATCTGTCATTAACCTAGAGAAATTTGTTTTATTTCTTGGAGAATTCTTTTATTTTCTCTAGAAATCTCTTGTAAAGGTTGTATATAATTCTTTACTTCTTCTAATAATCTCTTGGTTTCTGCTTCTATATTTTTAGGTTTATTACGGTCTAATGATTTTCTTAACTCTAAAACATCTTTTTGACCTGGTAAATATTCTAACTTGGCTAGTTTTTCAAGCTTGGAGAGATTCTGATTTTTAATATAATCTAGTTTTTCTGAAATCTCTATTAATATCTTCTGTAGAGTCTACTAAAGAGTTTTAAAAGTATTATATCTTGTTTGCTTGTTAGCTAAGTTCTTACTTAGATTAATAATTAAATCAATTAAAGTATTATAAACTGAGTTTGAACTATGAAACAAATGTTTAGCATTTTCTGCGTTTTCAAAATTACAACTAATTACAATGTTTATCTACACTAATAACTATTTTAGATTTGTACCTAATTCTAAATCTAAATATTCTAATTTTGAGTACTCTATTGGAGTCTATATTATATGCTCTGATACCAAAACGGAGGGGGGGTCTATAGTTAAAAAAATTCTTCCTAGGGAGTTCTCAGATTTCTAATATTGCTAATAGAAAAATATTCTTCTAATCCTTTATTAATTTATTGTTCATTTGATAATATTTTAAATAGGTCTTCAGCTGTTTCTACGTAGTCTATTACTTGGCCAAACCAAATAGGTAAGTAGAGTGCTACAAGAAGAATTATACTGTGTTAGGTGTAAATTTTTGGTGTAATGTCCCTAGTTGGTTGTTCCCCTTTTGCTTATGTACTGCTATGTTCCCTTATAACTCTTTTTTTTAATCTCTAACTCCTCATTTGAGACACACCATGGTGAGTCAAAGCCCTATTTAACTTTTCAGCCAAATCTAACCACTTTCTCCTTCTGGAATACCCATGGCCTTCATCCTCCCGGTCTTCTTTGCCTATAGTGTCACTTGTGATTACAGTAGAGCCTAGCTATGCTATTATGATGCGCGTAAATGGAAGAAGTGAAAGATAATGCCTAGTTTGTATATTCATGAAAGATTATTTACAGAAACAAAACTAGAACATATGTATATTAACATACTTGTGGGAACATAGGGAAATACATAGCTAAGGGTTTCCCCTTTCAGGAAATTCCTATAATGAAGAAAACTTACAAAGAGGATTCCAAGCTCGAAAGGCTTGTTCTTTAGGCGCAATATCTTACAGAGTTTTTACTAGAGAAAGTGAGAAGACATGAGAGCTATGAGAGGAGACGGATATGAGGATCGATTGAGGATAGGTTGGTTCTTTCTGGATAGGTCTTGAAGGTCTTATATAGGCAAATGCCAGAGTTTGGAGTCTTCACTTCATAATAGAGGTGCCTTTTACGTGTGTTTGGGTTGTGGCACGCTTTTCTTAGTGCGCCTTTTCAATATTCTCTTTTGAAGACTTCAGTAATTAAAGAGCTTGATGTTTCTGTCTTTTATGGTAGGTGCGTTCTTTTGGAAGCTTACGTGTCCAAGTTGTGCATGGCTATAGAGTCTAAGGATAAAGGAGAAACAGGATCATTGTCTCCATTAAATGACTCTTCTGGTGACGTGTCTTTATTTTCTTCCGTTCTCTGAAATATCTTTTGTTGGTGCCTTGTCACTTTCTTATTTTCTCATCGCATGTTGTACTGCTTTGGCCACCTGTAATGGCTTCTTCTTACAATCTTCTATTTGCTTCAAAATCTGGTTAATCTTATGATAATCATCTTGGAGGACATGGTTGATCGTATCTTCTTCATATGGAGTCTCTGGTACATTAGTTTCTGACCTATGGTTAATCTCTATTGCTAGAGCTTTACCCTTATCTTGGCATTTTGGCAAAGTCATAGTCATGAACGGACTTGTTGAGTCTTTACCAATTATCGTTTGAACTAGACTAGTTGTTAGAATTGTGGACTCAACAGTATCTCTTCTAGCATTTAGATGGGAATGCTCACTAGTCTCACCCTTTGATTTTAAGACTAAGGGATCAGTCATTGTAGGAAACTTGGTCTGAAATAATTCCTTTTATAATTTTGAAATCTTTTGATATAATTTCTGTTTTTCTAATATAAGACAATTTATGTTCTCATTTAGTCTCTTCACTGTCGTTGCCGTTGTTTCACAATGGTCACTAAACATGATCTTGCCTTGTTTATCATTTACTACTGAAAATTCTAAAGGTGCTTCAGATACAGTTCTGAAGGATGAAGATATACAGTAATTAGGACCTAGGCTTTTTCTTGCTATATCGAGAGCTTCGGACAAACTATTGAAACCTTTAAATAATGGATCTTTAAATTCTTCAGTGTTGTCATAACTTCAATCCCAGTGTGAAATACCCCTACAAGATTAGATTACCTCTTAAAACAACATAAAAGTTATAATTCCTTTGGATATGACTAATGACTTCTGATAAGGAATTTATGGCAGCTAAAATGTACTTTTGGTTTTTTTTTATAGCAAAAGAGATCCAGCAGTTATCTAATACGCATTTCTATTCTTTTGTAACTGAAATATGAGGTAAGGTCTTGAAAGAAATATTACTATTAGGAAATACAACTCTTGATTACCAAATCACATTTTCTCTTGGTATGGTCTTTGTAACATGTTCTGATTAAAGGGTCTTGGTACGGCAATCTAAATATAAGAATAATCACCTGGCGGAGGTGGCCTCGCCATTTGTTCATGTAACAAATAAAAATTAGTGATGCAGTTTGTTTTTGGGGGGTGGCTGCACCAGATATGAGTTCTTCTGGATTTGTATTTTTGCGGAAGCTTCGGTACGGATAGTACGCCCAATCCTCGGCCGAGGGAACGGCTCGGGAGTAAGCGGGAGTGAGGTGGAGATCGGATGTCGGCTCGGATCTGGAGGCTCGGCCGGATCTGGAGGTTCGGATCCAGAGGTCTCGTGTACCTGCACTCGGTCTAGAAACACCGGGATTGATCCCGGTGGCAGACCCTCCGACGATCTAGTCAGTCACTGAAGAGTAACAGTAACTAGGATTTTAGAGGGAAGAGATTGAATATTGATTACCTTGTGAAGGGGTAGGGGGCTTGGTATTTATAGACAGCCCCAACCGGGTCTAAACCCGTTTGGGGCCGGGTCTGGACCCGTTTGGGGTCGGATCTGGACCCGGTCGCCTGTGGGCCTGACGTGGCGGAAGCCCAGGCAGTTTAAGGCTGACGTGGCGGAAAACCAGGTGGTTTTAGGGCTGACGTGGCAAATCTGATGATCAGAGGTGAGCGCCTTTCGAGGGGATTCTGCGAACCAAGAGGGGCCATGTTTATTTGACCCTTATCAGGAGCCCCCCACTCCTGGAGGGCTAGGGGATCCAGCCGTGTGGGAGTTGCTTTTTGCCTCTGTAGGAAGAGCGGGGTGGTGTGTGCGGCAAAGAACGGGATCCGTATCTTCCAGGTGAGGTCAGCGGGGTAGAATGAAGGAGATCCCCTCTTGGAGTCACGCGAAGCGTCGGAGCTCGGCGGGCCGAGCATCGAGAGTCGGTGGACGAGCCCCCTCATTGGTTGGAAAATCAAGGGGGTGTCGAGACCTGGGGAACAAGAGTTCTTCTTGCCGAGCCTCTAGGGTCAGCAGGCGAGCCCTCGCTGGTTGGGGAATAGTTTCGGGGCTTGCAGTGACGTCCGATCGTCGACCCAGAGGTCGTTTGGCCGAGAGTGTAATATCCCGGACGGATACTACCGTGTATAAATTATTATTTTATTATTACTTTATTATTATTTGTTTTAATTCCAAAATTGGAATATTTTGGAGATTTTCGCCCGGTTTGTTCATAGGCAATATCTGTACCCAGATATCGGTCAGTATACATCCGTATTGTATCAAATTGGTACTGTGACCTTCCGAACTAATAATAGAATTTATTTTATTATTATTTCCGAGATTAAATTATTTTTATACGGATTATGCGAAGATTTTCGGTGTACATACATATATGCGCACATACGTGTAGTATGTCGATTAGTACATTGTGCAAAGTATGTGGTATGTATTTTATGGATAAAATTGTTCTCCTTGTCATGACAATCCTAATTAGATAGTTAAGATTGTAGGAGAATTAAACATAGGATTAAGATGTATGCATAAGAGAATTAGGAGAAAGAAGCTCCCTCACATAACACCTCCACCACATAGCACCATGGCACCATACCTCCACCTCATCCCTACCACCCTAGGGGTTTGGCCGGCCCCCATTTCATGGGGGGAGGTTTTTGCAAAATTGTTTGTGCACATTTGCACTCTCCACCCTTCTCCCCTCCTATAAATACTCCCTCCTTCTCCACCTTGTCTCATTTTAGAAAGATCAAAAAGAAAGAAAGAAAGGAAAAGAAAGAGAGAACATCATACTAACTTGAGAGTTCTCTTTGTAGGTCTTCTTAGAAGTTCTTAGAAGCTAAGGGGAAGGAGAAGGAGCATAGGCTAGTCCTTCCAAACAAAGAGATTAAGGTGGGGGTTTCTCTATGTTTGTTTGCTTGTTTGTATTGTTGTTTTTTATGTTACTTCTTCTTCTTGCCTTCCTTGTTTTGTTTTCTTTGGTTTTTGGAATGGGTTGTTGTGATAAATGTGGTTGTATGTGATTCTTACTTTGTATGTTGTAAATATTAAAAGTAGTGATCACATAAAATGAAATGGAAACAAATAAACATAAAGATCAAATCTTTAGAGTTGTAGTTGTTGTTTGTATTTGTTATTGGACTAAAATGACATAAGGCATATGAACTTGCACATACAACCGATTGGGGGTTGTAGGACTTGATATGAATTCATGGACAAAGCATATGAACATTTTTTATACAACCATTTTGGTTGTAGGACTTGTATTGAACTTGGACAACAATAATAATAAGCATATGTTGGATGAACCAAATGAAGGTTCTTACCTTATTTTATTACTGTAGTTTTCTTTTATAATCTTAAGTAAAAAGAACATAAATTAGATGTTATCTCTAATTTATGAAAAAGAAATTAACCTAAATCACTAGTTGTAGAATGAATAAAAAGATCTTTTCTTTTATAATCACTAGTGATAATAAATCAATAAAGGATAGTAGACAATAAAGTAGTAGTAGCATGTTGTTAAAATAGTAGTGGTATGTTGTTAAAATAAAGAAGTAGTAGTAAGTTTTAAAAAGAAGTAATTGTAGATGCTTTACGTTATGTTAAAATGAAGTAGTAGTAATAGTAGATAGTTGTAGATGCTTATGTTCATGATTAACATAAAGTAGTAGTGATAGTAGATGATAAAAAAAATAAGTAGTTGTAGATGCTTTATGATATGTTAAAATGAAGTAGTAGTAGTAGTAGATAGTTGTAGATGCTTATGTTCATGATTAACATAAAGTAGTAGTGATAGTAGATGATAAAAAAAAGAAGTAGTTGTAGATGCTTTATGATATATTAAAATGAAGTAGTAGTAGTAGTAGTAGATAGTTGTAGATACTTATGTTCATGATTAACATAAAGTAGTAGTGATAGTAGATGGTAAAAAAAGAAGTAGTTGTAGATGCTTTATGATATGTTAAAATGAAGTAGTAGTAGTAGTAGATAGTTGTTGATGCTTATGTTATATTCATGGTTAACATAAAGTAGTAGTAGTAGTGGATGATTAAAAGAAATAGTTGTAAACACTTTATATTATGTTAAAATGAAGTAGTAGTAATGGTAGATAGTTGTAGATGCTTATGTTATATTCATGGTTAACATAAAGTGGTAGTAGTAGTAGATGATAAAAAGAAGAAATTGTAGATGCTAGTTGTAGATGTTTATTTTATGTTCATAAAGTAAATACCATGCTAAGATTGGATTAGATTAATTTATTTATGTTTAGAATGTTGTAGGATTCATTCTAAAATTATCTACCATGTGTAAGAGTGTTATTTATGTTTAGAATGTTGTAGGATTCATCCTAAAATTATCTACCATGTGTAGGAGTGTTATTTATGTTTAGAATGTTGTAGGATTCATTCTAAAATTATCTATCATATGTAGAAATGATATACATGTTGTAGGATTTATTCTAAAAATACCTAGCATGTTTAATGATGCTTAGAATGTTGTAGGATTCATTCTAAAATTTTCTATCATGTTTAGGAAGGTTATTTATGCTTGGAATATTGTAGGATTAATTCTAAAAATTGCCTACCACGTGTAGGAATGATATACATGTTGTAGGATTCATGCCAAAATTGTCTATCATGTTTAAGAGTGACATACATGCTTAGAATGTTGTAGGATCCATGATAAAATTACTTACCATGTTTAGGGATGATATGTACCATGCTAAGTCTTTCTACATGCTTAAAATGTTGTAGGATCCATGATAAAATTACTTACCATGTTTAGGGATGATATGTACCATGCTAAGTCTTTCTACATGCTTAGAATGTTGTAGGTTAATCACTAAATAAATACCATGCTCACATTGTTGTAGGATTGATGCTAATTAATCTACCATGGTTAGAAGTATATATATATATATATACTTAGGAGCATTGTATGTTCATACTAGTAGTTACCCATGCTTAGTAAGACATTCATGCTTAGTAGTTATTCATGCTTAATAAAGATTCATGCTTGGATGATTATAAGAAAGTAGTATACCATGCTAGTTTCATTTATCTATGCCTAGATAGTTGTAGGAAAGTGGATATCATGATATATAAATTTATCCATACTTACATGCTTATAGGAAAGTTGTATACCATGCTAGATTAAATAAATATTCATGCTTACATGATACCCATGCTTAGATAAGTATATGTTCATGCTATGTTAGTAGATGATCATGCTTAATCATTATTCATGATAAGTTAGTAGGTGTCATGCTAATTATTGGTTGTGTTAAGTTAATGGTATCCATACTAATGATATCCATGCTTAGATTAGAGTAACTATCCATGGTTATTGTAGTGACTTTTATGTTATGTTCTATCCATGCTAGAATTATTGTAGAATCTCATGCTATGTTGTAGGTTGATACCTAACTAGTATACATGACTAGAATGTTACTAAAATGTACACCATGCCATATGTTAGTGTTAAAATAGCATACCATGTCTAGGGATGAGGCATACCATGCTAAAGTTTAAATACGTGCTTAGAATGTTGTAGGGTTAATGTTAGAATACCTACCATGCCTTGGAATGTTGTATGTTATATTAGTTATACATCCATGCTTGGGTTGTGGTGATTAGTCATGATAAGTAGTAAGCATTCACGCTCAAGTTATAACCTATGCTTGACCGTAGTGGACTTCATGTCTAGATCGTAGTGATTTTCATGCTAAGATTGATATAAGCACATGCTTAATCATATTCGTATTTAGGAGTATTGTGGTGAGTGGTTATGTTATATAGTTAGATTGCCGTAGGAAGATGCTTGCAATTGTATGCCATGCTTAAGGCGCCATAGGTTGAAGTAATGAGGATTGGGAAGACCACTAGTAGTAGTCAGTTGAAAATGGTTGTTATATCGCCTTCGGTTCTTCCTTAGTAGAATACCGATCATAGACTATTAGTAGATTCTTCTGTTGCTTCTAATAATAGAAGATCAAGTTTGCTAGTAAGCACGTTTGGTTGCTTTTAAGATTGATTACCTGTATGGTTGTTTGCATATGGTTGTGCTCGTACGTGGCTCGACTGGCCCGTATGTAGCTGTGGGTCTCATACGTAGCTTATTTGGCTCGTATGTAGGTTGTTGTCTCGCACGCGGCTCGACCGGCCCGTGCGTAGCTGTTGGTCTCATACGTAGCTTATTTGGCTCGTATATAGGTTGTTGTCTCGTACGCGGCTCGACCGGCCCGTGCGTAGCTGTTGGTCTCATACGCGGCTTATTTAGCTGGTATGTACATTTTTATCTCCTACGAGGCCCGCCTGGCTCGTAGGTAGTTATTGTTTCATACGTAGCTTATTGGCTCGCATGTGGTTGTTACTCGTATGTAGCGTCTTATCTAATACGCAGTTGTTATGCTCATCTAGGGTGATATCATTGCCCTAGGACTATCGACCATCAAGACGTGTGTTTAGCTTACTCCTAGGGGACTGTGGATGAGTCACTTTGCGGGTGTCATCAGATCTTAACCGTTGGTTGATTGCGGACCGGAGTGTGACGAAATCCAAGTTCAGGTAGTAGCATGCGAATGCGTTCGTATTGCCGGGGTCTTGGATCGATAGGCCATAAACCGGATCCTGAGGGGTTCTGGTAAGTCTAGATTGAGCAGCCTAGTAGAGTTGTCTTGTGAGGTCTAATTTAAGGCCTAGCATGTTGTGTTTATAATATTATCGTCCCTAGGATTGTCGAGTTAGGGACATCATTAAGGTAGTGACTTAAAAAGGTCATTTTGCTCAGACCCTAGCCGAAGAGAGAGGAGTTGGTTGTAGGGGGTGCCTTACGACCAACTTGTCCCTTGAGGCAGGCCTTAGGTGGTGATAATGGGTTGTACCTTCCCGTCAAAGGGATACGTACGGTGCCGTCTCACAAGTTGAGGACACGGGTTGCGTATCTCGCGCTGTTAATTCCTGGAGTACCGTAGCTGAGGGTGCCACAGGGTAGGCTTCGCGCTGCCCTGCGCTTGCGAGACCCCAGAGGGTGCCACAGGGTAGGCTTCGCGCTACCCTGCGTTGGCGAAACCCTATGATTTGGATTTTGGAATGACGATCGTTTGTTTGTTGTGTGAGGTCCGGTTAGCCGGGTAGCAGTGGCGAACATAGATACCACGGGCGTACTGCATCAGTGGGACATGACCACGTCTGCAACCTCATCAGTCACGTGTAGGTGTCAGGAATAGGTTGTGTACAATTAGAAATTCATAACGCGGATTCAAATCCCTATATATGGAGAAACGGCTTGAGATGGGGTCGCATGTAGTATGGGCTGCATGTTGCTTCGGAGACTTGCTGATATTAGAATAGGAAGCATCCTAGTTCTATTTAAATATCGCATTAAAGTCTAGTCATAGCACTTACGAACACTTAAACTACACCAACACCATTGCTATATTTTTGTATGTTGTTTGGGAGATTCGCTGCTATATGATCAGCCTTTAAGCGTCAGTGAATACTGACGTCCCCACTTCCATAGGTACTGGATCGCCGAAGTACAAAGGCGAGATTCAGGAGGACTCAAGGCAAGGAAAGTAAGGAGTCAGTGTTATGTTTAGTTCCGCTGCAGTGTATGTATTGATTATCTATTAGTTGAGAAGTACTCAAGTGAGAGTCACCAAGTGATGTTCTTCATTCCTTGTACTCTGATGTAAGACGTTGAAGGTTGTAATACTTGGAAATGTAAAGGTAATATTGTAACTCTAGTGTAAGGTATTGCAGTTGTACAATATTCAGACTTGTAATACATTGGGTGTTGAAATAAAAGTTTTAAATTCTCCTGTTTTTCTGTGTATTGTGATTAATTGAAGAAAAGGTCTTGGCTCGTGTCACGGTTTCCCAGTATTGGAAATCGGGGCGCTACAGAGAGAGTAGGGGGTCGGTAGGCAAGCCCCCTCACTTGTTGGAAAAGCAAGGGGACACCGGGATCGTAGAGCAGGAGGCCTTCTCGACGATCGTGGAGGGTCGGCAAGAGAGCACCTCACCGTTGAGGGGATAATTTTGGGGCTCGCGGTGACATCCGAGTGCCAAGCTCAAGATTGCTTGACCGAGAGAGTGGGGGGTCGGTAGCCGAGCCCCTCACTTGTTGGAAAAGCAAGGGGACGACTTCGGGTCATAGGAGACGAAAATCTTCTTGATGAGCGTGGATGGTCGGCAGGCGAGCCCCTCGCCGTTGAAGGAATAATTTTGGGGCTCGCGGTGACATCCCAGTGCCGAGCTCGAGATTGCTTGACCGAGAGAGTGGGCGGTCAGTAGCCGAGCCCCTCACTTGTTGGAAAAGCAAGGGGACGACTTCGGGTCTGAGGAGACAGAAATCTTCTTGATGAGCGTGGAGGGTCGGCAGGCGAGCCCCTCACCGTTGATGGGATAATTTTGGGGCTCGCGGTGACATCCGAGCACCGAGCTCGAGATTGCTTAACCGAGAGAGTAGGGGGTTGGTAGCCGAGCCCGTCACTTGTTGGAAAAGAAAGGGGACGACTTCGGGTCTGAGGAGACGGAGATCTTCTTGATGAGCATGGAGGGTCGGCAGGCGAGCCCCTCACTGTTGAGGGGATAATTTTGGGGCTCACGGTGACATCCGAGCGCCGAGCGCGAGATTGCTTGACCGAGAGAGTGGGGGGTCGATAGCCGAGCCCCTCACTTGTTGGAAAAGTAAGAGGACGACTTCGGGTCTGAGGTGACAGAAATCTTCTTGATGAGCGTGGAGGGTCGGCAGGCGAGCCCCTCACCATGAGCGTGGAGGGTCGACAGGCGAGCCCCTCACCGTTGAGGGGATAATTTTGGGGCTCGCGGTGACATCCGAGCACCGAGCTCGAGATTGCTTGACCGAGAGAGTGGGGGGTCGGTAGTCGAGCCCCTCACTTATTGGAAAACCAAGGGGACGACTTCGGATCTGAGGAGACAGAAATCTTCTTGATGAGCATGGAGGGTCGGTAGGCGAGCCCCTCACCATTGAGGGGATAATTTTGGGGCTCGCGGTGACATCCGAGCACCGAACTCGAGATTGCTTGACCGAAAGAGTGGGGGGTCGATAGCCGAGCCCCTCACTTGTTGGAAAAGCAAGGGGACGACTTCGAATCTGAGGAGACAAAAATCTTCTTGATGAGCGTGGAGGGTCGGCAAGTGAGCCCCTCACCATTGAGGGGATAATTTTGGGGCTCACGGTGACATCCGAGTGTCAAGGTCCAAGCAGTTTGGGAGAAACTTTTTTGGGGTCGCAGTGACATCCGAGCGCCGACCCTGGAGCAGTTAAGAGGAAAATTTTGTTTGAATATTGGAGAAGTACCTTAGAGGTTGACCATACGCAACGAGGCGCCACGTTAGTCGACAGAGCTGAGGGTAGGAAGGTCTTTTTGTGCACTGGGCTGACGTCATCAAGATCTTGGTGGCCGTTAGATCTTGATGATGAAGATCAGACAGCCAAATCCTTTCGTGGAATTCGAGGAGTCCGGCCTATGCTTATAAATCCCCCTCTCCCCACCTCACTTTTTTACTTTGCTTTCACATTCCAAATAACCAAAATTTTCTTACGTACCGCCAATGGCCATTTTCCGTTGACCTTAGCATCCTCCGGTGAAACAAGTTAGTATTTTTGTTTTAAAATGTCACGTTCTCAGTACGGTTCCGAGGCAAGTACTTCGGGTCGCGGCGAGGAGGAGGTTCACTCATCTTCAATATCTTTCTCGTCAAGAGACATCCACCCGGTTAAGGAGGAGGTTCTGTCAGAAGGAGGATCGGATGGTGAGGGTGACGTGGCCTTCATTGTAGAGCCTCTGCAATCCCGTAGGCTGGGTAAGGAGCCCGTGGAGGAGCAGGAAGAAAGGGATCCTAAGGGCGAGGAGCTCGTGGAGGAGGAGAATGAATCTGGAGAAGAAGGTTTGGAAGAAGAGGAACTGGTCAAGGAGGGTGGTGACGAGGAGTCCAAGCAAGGGACAGGAAGTGGTAATGATCCTGGCAAGGTCGGAGGGGCCGCGGAGGAGGTAGGGGAAGAAGAGGCAGACCTGCCGTCATTGTCTCCACTAGCGACCCCTTCCCCTGATAGAAAGGATCAACCTCGAAAAAGGAGGAGGAAGTGGATAACGCCCGAGGATAAGCATGAGTATGGCTCCGGATTTACGTACCCCCTTATCTCCAGCAAGAATCCATCATCGATCAGGATGTATCCTGATGACGTGAAGGATCTTCTAGCGTATACATCGCTGCTGAGAGATGAGAACCGACCTATGATCAAGATAGATGGCATGAAGTGCGTCATGCCGATGGACTACTGGCCCATCCTGAGGGCGGCCTATTTCATTCCTCGGGAGTTCGAGCTTCTAGTGTCGAACCCAGGGATTCGCCCGACCACCGCACTCGAACCGAGCTTCTGTATTTTCCCTGAGGATGCTTTCGTCTCAGGGTTGAGGCTTCCGTTGCACTTGTTCATCAAGAGGGTGCTGAACTGAGGGCCTGAGCCCGATGCAGTATGGTCCCAACTCTTGGAAACACTTGGTGTGTTTTATTTTGAAGTGTCAGGATAAGGGGGTTACGCCAAGGCTGCCCTACTTCCGAGCCATCCTGGGGATGTGTTCTCTCGGGGACCAGGAGAGGATTTTCTATCTTTCGCCTCGCCCCCACAAGAAGGTGATGTACGGCCATTCGGACTCCAAGGGTTGGAAGGAGAAGTACTTCATCGTTCAGAGCGAGAAGCCCTGGTGGAACTTCGGAAAGCTGAATCACAAGCCGCCGAAGCGAAGGGACTTGACTGAGAAAGAGTGGGCGAAGGTCCACAAGATTGTGGAGGGTCACAGCATTGGGTGCCCCGCGTTACGGAGCTACACCTCACCCGAGCCGGACTGAGCCCGGCCAACCCTAGTATGTTTTTGTTTTCACTGTATTTCTTTCTTCCTTTGCATTAACATGTTTAACTTTTTCTTTTTGTAGAATGTCTGCCAAGGAGCTTGACACCCGCAACGCCATAGTGGAACTGGTGGCCAAGCAACGGGCCGAAGCGGTGAAGAAAGCCGCGCAGGAGAAGGGCGAGGCCCCAGCCTCGGGATTTGGGAAGGTACCGGTACCAGCTACCGAGTAACCACCCCCGAAGAGGGCGAAGAGGCCTCACCATTCGTCGAGGTCGGGGATGGAGCCGGGGGCGAGCTCCGGAAGTAAGAAGACAGTCGAGGCTTGAGAGCAGGGGTCTCCGCCCACTCACCCCGATGCTGCGCAGATGGTGGAAAGGCAGAGCTTGCAGCAGCACATCCCGGTTTGGGGGTGAAGGTAGGGGACACCCTGTTCCAAGGCTCGGTGGCTGTAAAGGTGGCAGAGCACATTGCCACCGAGCGGGACCGGATGACCCTGGCAACGCAGACGTCCGAGGCAGCCTACATGAGGTGGGCTCAGGCGCAATTCTCGGTAAGTGTTTGTTATTTTCCATGCACGCAGAATTTTGACAGTTCGGGACTTTTTCTCACTTGTCCTTCTTTGGCCAGGCATTACTCCATGGGCAGCACTACCACCGGTGCATGGAGAAGGAGGTCCTTGTCGAGAGGAAGAACGCGGAGACACACTTCCTCGAGGTCTCTAAGCTTACGGCCGAGTTGAAGAACGTCCGGGACAAGGAGGCAATTCATGATGCGCAGATGGATTTGATGATGGGCCATCACAGGAACGAGATGGCCCATTTTAAGGAGAAGGCCCGGCTGGAGGCCGTGAAAGTGAAGAAGGCCATGGAGGCGGCATAGATCTCCATGGCAGATACTCTGATTGCGGCCCAAGATGAGGCCTACGCCAAGGCAAAGGAACACTTTGCGCTGATCTATCCGGACAAACAGGTGGATCATTTGCACTATAACTGGCAGCCAGAGCATCCGCTCACGCCCGGTGGTGATGAGGAATAGAAGGACCCCTATCAAGAGGAGGTCGGGGGTGACCCTGCTGACGAAGAGGTGCCACCCCCCTCAAGCATAGTTTAGGTTGTTTGTTTTGGATTTTGTAAATGCCTTTCGCAGACTGGCCACCGCATTTTGTAGTACAAAGACTCTAAACTTAATAGAAGAAGATTTTTTGGTCGATACTTCATGACTTGCGCTTTTTCAATCTCCTTTGTGACTTGTTGTTTTCCTCATATTTTTGATAGACGCATGAGTTCCTCGGCGCCGACCTTGGTTCAACCAAGGTTTCTTTGGTCCGAGCTGGGCTGGGGGCCATGGAGAGTGCTCTAGCTCGCCAACGTAAACAGGCCCGGGACCAATCAGCCGCAGTGAATTACTTCATGGACAAGTCTAGAGAGCTCAGTTTGGAGGTCGCTCGTCTAAAGAAAGCAATAGCCGACCAGGACTGGTGGGCAGTTGAGACGAACTGGTCGATCTCGGATGCCTCGAGTGGCGGTCGGCGTCGGAGTCTTTTCTTCGTGAGGCCGTTGTTGAGAAAGAGTTGGAGATCTGTCGGTTGAAGCTGATGCCAGGTGCCGGTCTGATCGAGGAGGTGAGCAATTCCGTCCTAGGACCTTCTTCGACATTTTTCTTGGAGGTGGCCCAGCCTGTCGATGCGGAAAGTTCCGTTGCAGGAGTGCCTTCCACAGTTGGTCCGGCCGAGCGCACGAGGGGACCCGAAGGAGGTGTCGACTTTGAGTTTTAAACCAAGCGATGAGTGATTTGTAAGCTTTTTATTGTATTTGGGTGGCCGTTTTTGGCGCTCCATGAGTAATAAAAAAACTTCTGATTCCTTTGACTTTGAAGATTCGTTGAGTGAGGATTATGGCCAAGCTCGGCCACATGGGGGGTCGCCACCGAGGCGAAAAAGACCGCATCGTGGTTTGTTGCAGGCAACGCCCAGTGAGTGGCATTTTGCCTTTCAATAAGCATTAATGGCGACGATTCGCCTTCCATCGTTTGGACTTCTCGATGCAATAAATGCGCCTCTCAGGGGGCTATATAACCCCCATCTCCTTATTATTTTTTATCAGGAATTGAGACTGATCCATCTGACATAAGATTCGGGTGCCTGCCGAAGGCGGGCATCCTAGAAGTAGAACTTTGGTCCGAGAGTTCTGGATTGGTAGCGCACCAATCTCCCTCGAACAATTCGGGGTTTTGGCTTTGAGGGCCATAAACCCCAGGTTGTTCGTTGGTGAGTGGTGGGCTGATCAATTGGTTCGGAGGCTTGGTTAGAGTCCTGGGTCGGTGGCTCCCCTGCAATTCAGGGTTTTGGGCTCTTGAAGGCCGTAAACCCCGAGTTGCTCGTGGGTGAGAGGAGGGTCGACCAACGATCCGGAGCTCGGGGCGTTTGCCGAAGGTGGGCGCCCTAAACCTTAATGAAAACTTTTGAAACGGTCGTGGCTGAAGGTAGTCGCCGGGCGTAAGAAGGTATGGCTTGAAGGAGCCAAGGCCTTGCCCGAGGGCAACACCGATCCCTCATTTGCACGTCTTGATGGATAGTATGGGTGTGGCCGGACGTCATCACCGAGCAAATAGGCTGGTGGGCCTAAAAAGGCCCAAGCTATGCTCGAGGCCGATGTCGAGCCCCCATACCATGGAGAAAGCCAGTAATGGGCGTAGCTGAAGGTCGTCGCCGAGCGTAAAGGTCGCGTGGCTTTGAAGAAAGCCAAGGCCTTGCTCGAGGTCGACGACGAGCCCCCCACTTGTTCTCGGGTAGATGGCATGGGTGTAGCTGATGGTTGCCGTCGAGAGCATAGGTTAATGGTCTTGAAAAACCCAAACCATGCTCGGGATAGATGCCAAGCCCCCATACCATGGAGAAAGCCAGTAATGGGCGTAGCTGAAGATCGTCGCCGAGCGTAAAGGTCGCATGGCTTTGAAGAAAGCCAAGGCCTTGCTCGAGGTCGACGACAAGCCCCTACACTTGTTCTCGGGTAGATGCACGAGTGTAACTGGCGGTTGCCGCAGAGGGCATAGGTTGATGGTCTTGAAAAAGCCCAAACCATACTCGGGGCAGATGCCGAGCCCCCATACCATAGAGAAAGACAGTAATGGGCATAACTGAAGGTCGTTGCCGAGAGTAAAGGTCACGTGGCTTTGAAGAAAGCCAAGGCCTTGCTCGAGGTCGACGACGAGCCCCCACACTTATTCTCGGGAAGATGGCACGGGTGTTGCTGGCAGTTGCCACCGACTGCATAGGTTGATGGTCTTGAAAAATCCTAAACCATGCTTGGAGCAGATGTCGAGCCCCCATACCATGGAGAAAGCCAGTAATGGGCGTAAGTGAAGGTCATCGCCGAACATAAAAGGTCGTGTGGCTTTGAAGAAAGCCAAGGCATTGCTCGAGGTCGACGACGAGCCCCCACACTTGTTCTCGAGTAGATGGCATGGGTGTAGCTGGTGGTTGCCACCGAGCGCATAGGTTGATGATCTTGAAAAAACCCAAATCATGCTCGGGGCAGATACCGAGCCCCCATACCATGGAGAAAGCCAGTAATGGGCGTAGCTGAAGGTCGTCGTCGAGCGTAAAGGTCACGGGGCTTTGAAGAAAGCCAAGGCCTTTCTCGAGGTTGATGACGAGCCCCCACACTTGTTCTCGGGTAGATAGCACGGGTGTAGCTGGCGGTTGCCGCCGAGCGCATAGGTTGATGATCTTGAAAAAGCCCAAATCATGCTCAGGGCAGATGCCGAGCCCCCATACCATGGAGAAAGCCAGTAATGGGCGTAGCTGAAGGTCGTCGTCGAGCATAAAGGTCGCGTGGCTTTGAAGAAAGCCAAGGCCTTTCTCGAGGTTGACGACGAGCCCCCACACTTGTTCTCAGATAGATAGCACGGGTGTAGTTGGCGGTTGCCACCGAGCGCATAGGTTGATGGTCTTGAAAAAGCCCAAACCATGCTCGGAGCAGATGCCGAGCCCCCGTACCTTGAAGGTGACTCTGTCTTTGCGCGAGATACCTGTCCGGATGCCGAGCCCCAGGTTTATATGAGATGTTTTTGTGGCTTGTGATTTCTTCCGAATGCCGAGCCCTAAGCTTGTAAAAGAAGCTTTTTGTGGCTCGCGGTTTCTTCCGAGTGCCGAGCCCTAAGCTTGTAAGGGAAGCTTTTTGTGGCTCGCGGTTTCTTCCGAGTGCCGAGTCGTAAGCTTGTTAGGGAAGCTTTTTGTGGCTCGCGGTTTCTTCCGAGTGCCGAGTCCTAAGCTTGTTAGGGAAGCTTTTTGTGGCTCGTGGTTTCTTCCAAGTGCCGAGCCCGAGACATGTTTTTAATGAGAACTAATACGAAGCCAAAGCTTGTTTTAAGAAAGTTGGCATAATTACAACATACTTGAACTTTACAAAAAACAAGGCACGACATGCCGATTACATCTTTCATAATTTACATGGGCTGTAGAGGCTAACCCTCCCCTTTTAGGAATTTGATGAGGTGCTCTGCGTTCCAGGGTCTCTTGACAGCCTTGCCTTCCGGGACGGTTAGGCGGGACATGCTCGGGCGTACGACCCCAGATACCTTGTATGGGCCTTCCCAGTTTGGGGCCAGTTTCCTCTTTTTGTCGGGATTGGATACAGCCAGCTTCCTAAGGATGAGGTCCCCGAGCTTAATGTCGGTGGGACGCACCTTTTTGTTATAGAACCTTTCAATCCTCTGCTGGTAGGTATTCCTTCTAATGGCGGACTTTTTCCTGACCTCGTCTATGAGATCCAGGTCGGCACGTAGCTGTGTCGAGTTGCTTGCTTCGTCGAAGGCCATGATCTGGGGCGAAGGGAGCCTGATCTCCATGGGGATCACGGCCTCCGCACCGTATGTGAGATTGAATGACGACTCTCCCGTGGGGATTCTTTTCGTTGTTTGGTGGGCCCAGAGAACGCTCGGCAGCTCATCGACCCATAACCCCTTGGAAGAGTTATCAAGTCATTTCTTGAGACCGTCAAGGATCTGGCAGTTCGCGTTCTCGGCCTGGCCGTTTGACTAGGGGTGGAACACAGAAGAAAAATGCTGCTGGATCCCGAGATCTTTGCAGAACTTTCGAAAATGTTTACACGTGAATTGAGTCCTATTGTCTGTAATGAGTACTTGGGGAATCTCGAATCGGCAGACGATGTGCATCCAAAAAAATTGTTGGGTCTGCTGTTCGGTGATCATGGCCAGAGGCTCAGCTTCGATCCACTTTGTAAAGTAGTCAATTGCCACTATGAGTAACTTTCGTTGGCCCGTTGTCTTCGGAAATGGACCTACCAGATCCATCCCCCATATTGAAAAGGGGGTCAGACTGGCCAGGAAACGTAGGTTCACTTGCAAAGCCCTTTTCATAGGGGTGAACCATTGACAGGGGCCACACTTCTTGACCAGGGCGAGGGCGTCTTGTAGCATCGTAGGCCAGTAGTACCCGTGATTCAGAACCTTTCGCGCAAGCGAGTGACTTCCCATATGGCACCCGCCAATTCCTTCATGGAGCTCCTTGATAGCGTACTTTGCTTCATCGGGAGTTAAGCAGCGGAGGTAGGGTCTTCCATCTGTCGTTGTGTATGACCTTTTGAAGAGGGTCTCGCTGATCATGGCGAACCTTTCCGAACGGACCCTGACCCACCTTGCTTCAGTTCGGTCTTCGGGGAGCTCTCCTTTGATTAGAAACTTCTTGATGGGAGTGGTCCAATCGTTAGGATGAGCTCCGTTCTCAATGCAGAGAGTCTCGGGGAGGTCAGTACTCGGCTTCAGGAGTACTTCGATTAGGACGGTGCGGTCGAGATCCTCGAAGGACGAGGAAGCTAGCTTCGACAGAGCGTCGGCCTGGGCATTTTTCTCCCTGGGGTTTCTTAAGACTGCAGACTCGTCCAAGGACGCCAATAGTCGTTGGACCACGGTCAAGTACCTGATCATCCGATTGTCACGGACCTCGTACTCTCCGGTGATCTGGTTGACCACGAGCTGAGAGTCGCTGAAGGCCTTGATCTGTCTGGCGCCGGCCTGATGTGCCAGGGTGTGTACGGCGATCATGGCCTCATACTCAGCCTCGTTGTTAGAGGCTGGAAAGTTGAGGCAGAGGCAATATTGAAGGAGGAAACTGTTGGGACCTCACAGAATGATACCCACACCACTCCCCGCTTCGCAGGAGGAGCCATTGATGTAAACTTTCCACGTCTGGTCGGCCTCCTTGCTTTCGAGTTGCTGGGAGATGGTGCATTCCGTGATGAACTCGGCGAGGGCCTGCCCTTTGATGACTGTCCTTGGCTAATAGTCGATGTCGTATTGACTGAGCTCGATCGACTATTTGACCAGTCGTCCAGAGCTCTCGGGCTTGTAGAGTACGGCCTTTAGAGGCAGGTCCGTGAGCACTTGAATCGAATGCGCCTGAAAGTAGGGACGGAGCTTCCGCGCGGCCATGACTAAGGCGTAGGCTACCTTCTCCATTTTAGAGTATCTAGTCTTGGCGGCGAGTAGAACCTTGCTCACATAGTACAACGACTTTTGGAATCCGTCCTCTTCTCGAACGAGGATAGCACTGAGCACGTTTTCCGAAGCCGAAAGATAAAGCCAGAGGGGCTCGTCTGGTTCGGGTTTGCTGAGGAGAGGAGGGTTGGCGAGGTACTCTTTCAATTGGGCGAACGCCTCTTGCTGCTGAGTACCCCACTCGAAACCCCCGGTTCCGTGCAAGGCCTTGAAGAATGGGAGGGACTTCTCTCCGGACTTGAAGAGGAAACGGCTGATGGCCGCCAGTCTTCCCGTGAGCCTCTGGACTTCTTTGATGTTTCTGGGAGGGTTCATGTCTATTATGGCCTGGATTTTCTCGGGGTTCGCCTCGATGCCGCGCTGGCTGATGACAAACCCGAGGAATTTCTCTGAGGAGACGCCGAACGCACACTTCGTCAGATTGAGTCTCATATTGTGGATCCGAAGGACCCCAAAGGCTTCTTCCAGGTCGGCAACGTGGTCCTGCCCCTGCTAGCTCTTGATGAGCATGTCATCGACGTACACCTCCATGTTGTGACCAATTTGATCCTTGAAGACTCAGTTAACGAGCCTCTGATAAGTAGCACCAGTGTTCTTCAGCCCGAAGGGCATAACCCAGTAGCAATAAAAACCTTGGTCCGTGACGAAGGACGTCATGGCTATATCAGGAGGGAACATTCGGATCTGGTTGTAGCCTGAGAAGGCGTCCATAAAAGAAAGGAGCTCGTGACCCGATGTAGCGTCGATCAGAGCGTCGATGCTAGGGAGAGGGAACGGATCTTTGGGGCACGCCTTGTTGAGGTCAGTAAAGTCTATGCAAATCCTCTAGCTCCCGCTCGTCTTTCTGGCCATTACGACGTTCGCCAGCTACTTAGGGTAGCTGACCTCCTGTATGAAACGAGCGGACAAGAGTTTGTCCACCTCAGCTTTCACCGCCTACTGCCTCTCCAGGGCGAACTTACGTCGCTTCTGGACAATCAGCTTCAAGCCGGGGATCACGCTGTGTTTGTGCTTGATCAAGTCTTTAGAGATCCCGGGCATATCAGAGGGCTTCTAGGCGAAGAGGTCGACATTGCAGTGAATACAGTCGATCAGGTCGGATTTGAGGTTGGGAGCCAGGGAGCAGCTCACTCGGAACCACTTCGATGCGTCCCCTGTCTCGAATGAGACTTCCTCTAGCTCGTCTGCCGGCTCGGGTTCTGGCTGGCTTCTTTCGGGCAGTAGCTCGATGGCGTCGAGGGGGAACACACCACCCCCGATGGCCATCATATAGCACGACCATGCCACTTCTTGGTTTCCTCGGACAACTCTGACACCTAACTTGGTAGGGAATTTCAGCTTTTGGTGGTAGGCCGAGGTAACCGCCTGGAGGGAGCAGAGGCCGGGACGGCCGAGGATGGTGTTGTAGGCTGCCTTGACGTTTATAACCATGAAGTCCATCGACTCGATCCGTCTGTGAGGGGTCGTACCGGCGGTGACATCTAAGGTCACGATCCCCTCGATCGGCACCGGGACGCCAGAGAACCCGTGCAGGGTGTACCCCGCTGGCTTCAGCTTATCCCTAGAGAGCTTTAAGTTCTCGAATGCCTCCAGGAAAAGAATGTTTACCGAGCTCCAGTTGTCCATGAGGATACGACGAGCCTCAAAGTTTGCCATGCTGAGGCTAACGACGAGCGCATCGCAGTGCGAAAGCCGAACTCCCTCCAGGTCTTCTCCAGAAAATGAGACAGGGTGTTGCTGGACCTGGGGGGAAAGGAGACCCGGGACGGCATTGACCTCTCGGACGAAGGTCTTGTGGGAGTGCTGGACTCTCCTCCCATGGGCCCTCCATGGATGCAATGCACGATGGCTTGACCCTCGGGATCTTCAGGCTCGTGGTTCTGCTCGGGATGCTGTCTGGGTGTTCGAGGAGGAGGGGAAGGCCTCCGGTTCCTCGGGTCTCTTTGGTCCTAGGCATCTTCCCGTTTGAATTCCCAGAGGTACCCTCGTTGAATGAGGGCCTTGATTTTGTTCTTCAGGGCACGGTAATGTTCGGTGTCGTGCCCGTTGTCTCGGTGGAAGTGGTAGTAGAACCGCTGATCCCTCTTTTTGTTGTTGTTGGTCGGTCGAAGAGGGAATTGGACGAGGTCCCTGTCTTTGATCGCTAAGAGGATAGTTGATACATTCTGCATCAGCGGAGTGTAAATCTTGAAGCGTGGAACTGGAGGGACCCTTTCGCGACGGCCCCGTCTTTTGGGACCTTCTTTGCTCGCTCCGCCTCGTCGGCCTTGCACTTTCCCTTCCTGGGGACTTCTTTGGTGTCTTCTGGATTCAGGGCTTCCTCGGCCCGGATATACTTTTCGACCCGATTGAGGAGGTCAGGGAAATCGATCGGAGGCTTCTTTGCCAGAGATGCCTTCAGCTGGCCTTGCTGGACATTGTGCCGGAATGCTGCCGAGGCGACCCCTGTGTCGAGGGAGGAGACCGACCTCGCCTCCGTGGTGAACCTTTGGACGACAGCCAGAGTGACTCTCCTTCCTTCTGTCGGATTCCCAGCAGGGACGCACTCGTCTTCTCGACTTTCCCGCTGGTCACGAAGTGGGTGAGGAAGTTGCCCTCCAGTTAGTTGAAGGAGTAAATGGAGCTGGAGGGGAGCCTAGTGAACCATTCCCAAGCCGGGCCCCAGAGGGTGGCGGGGAAGGCGTGGCACAGGAAGGGATCTGATGCGCTGTGAATCATCATGAGGGTCTTAAAGCCCTCCATGTGATCAGCAGGATCACCCTCGCCGTCATAAGTCTCGAATTGTGGTGGGCGGAAATTCCAGAATATTTCTGCCTGCAGGATTGGGGTGGAGAAAGGAGGTCGGGTTGGCCTGTGGCCCGAGCCAGCCTCGGTCCGCCATTGCCGAAGTGGTCGAGGCGGTCCTCCATTTCTTGGAGGCATTTAAGGACGTCATCGTCATACTCCAGCGGGACTGTCGGGTCGCGAGACGCGCTGGCCTCGACATTCGATCGCGAGTAAGAGCGGTGGGGCGTCTCTTCGATGGGGGTCCCCAGGATAGCCTCCATGATCTCCTTCCGGAAGTCTTGGAACTCCTGGTGGGTGACTGGAGTCCGTTCGGCCGGGTGGCACTAGGGCGGTGGCCTCTAGCCGATGCGGCTGAGAGCTGGCTCCCGCTCTTAGGGTGGAGGTCTGGGATGGTTCGGGGCCGAGTTGGAAGCGGCCCTTACCCTAGTCCGACTCGCCTGTCGATTATGGATGACCCCTCGTATGTCAGGTACGACCGAGCGAGAGGCGCCCGACTGGTGTCCGAGGTGACCCTCTGTGTAACGCCCCGATTTCCAAGTAACTGGGAAACCGTGACAAAAGCCAGAATCTTTTCTTCAATTAGTCACAATACACAGAAAAACAGAAAAATTTAAAACTTTTTATTCAACACAAAATGTATTACAAGTCTGAATGTTATACAACTGCAATACATTATAACAGTGTTACAATAATACCTTTACAATCCCAAGTATTACAACCTTCCACAAATTACATCAGAGTACAATGAATGAAGAACAATACTTGGTAATTCCCACTTGGGTATTTTTCGACAAATAGATAATCAACATAAATATTACAGCAGAACTTAAATGACATCGACTCCTCGCTTTCCTTGCCTTGAGTCCTCCTGAATCTCGCACCTGTACTTCTGCGATCCAGTACCTATTGAAGTGGGGACGTCAGTATTCACTAACGCTTTAAGGCTGATAACTAGCAGCGAATCTCCCAAACAATCATACAACATGGCAAATGTGTCGGTGTAGTTTAAGTGTTCGTGAGTGCTATGACTAGAATCTAATGCAATATTAACTAAGCTAGGATGCTCATATTCTAATGCCAGCAAGTCTTCGAAGCAACATGCAGCCCATACTACATGTGCCCATCTCAAACCGTCTCTTCATTATAGGGATTTTAACCCGTGCTATGAGTTCTACTCTTATATTCAACTTGTTTCTGAAGATACAACGTGACTGATGAGGTTGCCCTGAAACGGTCAAATTCTGCAAATTGCAGTTATATAGTGGTGTCTTCGTTTGCTGCTATTGCCTCACTCAAAATCTGACGAACCTCGGAGTTTCCGCGAAATCAGGTTAGCTCGAAGCATCCCCAGCTGCCCCCTAGCCAGACTGTAGTCTATGGCTTGTTCGCCCCTAGATCAAGGACATGACGGAGTTCCGAGGTCCATCCCCTAGCTCTGACAGGAATTGCTCCCGCCCTTATCATGGCACTTGAGAAATTAACAGACGAGATACAGATCCTGTGTTCCCAACTCGTGAGAAGGCACAGACCATATCCTTTTGACAAGAAGGGTACAACCCAATAACACCACCTAATGCAGGCCTATAGGACAGGTCAGATCATAAGGAATCACCCTTAACACCAACTCCTTCCCTTCGGCAAAAGGTAAAGGTTAAGTATTAAAAGCCATAAGTTACTACCCTAACAATGTTACTAACCCTAAACAACTGAGGGATGACAATATAACTTACACAACGGTGGAGTCTTAAATTAGACTTCGCAAGACAACTCTACTAGACTGCTCAATCTAGACTTACCAGAATCCCTAAGGATCTGATTCATGGCCTATCGATCCAAGACCCCGGCAATATGAATGTACCCGCATGCCACTACCTTGAACTTAGATTTTGTCTATACTCCGGTCTGCGATCAACCTACACCGGTTAAGATCCGACGGTACACAAGGAGTGACTCGTCCACAGTCCCTTAGGAGTAAGAAAACATATGTCTTGATGGTCGATAGCCCCTAGGGTAATAATATCACCCTAGACGAGCACAACAAAACTATGTACTAGCTAATAAGCTATATACGAGTAAACAGAACGCATACGAGCCAACAAGCTACGTATGAAACCAACAACTACATACGAGCCAGGTGGCTATGTATGAGACAACAACATGCATACCAGCCAAATATGCGTGTATGAGATTCACAGCTACATACGGGCCAGTCGAGCCACGTACGAGCAAAACTACATACTACAATCAACCATACAGGTAATCAAACTTAGAAGCAACCAAACGTGCTTACTAGCAACTTGATCTTCTATAATTAGAAGCAACAGAAGAATCTACTAACAGTCTAAAACAAGTATTCTACCAATGAGAAGTCCAAAGCGACATAACAACTTTTATCGAGCTAACAATTACTAGGGACCTTCCCAACCCTTATTACCCATAAGGATGAGGAATGTCCCCATGATACGGTCCCATTTCAATTAGAACCTTACATGACTAGAATCCACGGTTTCTTTTCCCCAAACAAACTCGAACTATATGCAACTAGATTCTTGTGTTCTTTCTTAACTTTGAGCTAGAATCACCTAGGAGCTAGATGCATGGGTTCATGGTCCCTTTTTAATCTTTCACTACCATATACAATTCAAGCATGGTTCTTTTAACTAGAATGCTACAATACCCCATTCAAGCATGCATGGCTCTAACTATGTGATATGGCTAAAAATGGGGTTAAATCGGAACCGTCCAAATTGGACACGAATCTTGAAGCTCAGGGGTAAAACGGTAATTTCGCATATAGATGGGCCCTAAGCGGGCACTGGATCTCCCCTTCACAGATCCAATAACCCACAAAACGGATCCACTCCAACTGGGTACGGGTCCCGACCCAAGATAAACCCAGACCAACAAGAGGAAATCAGGGTCTCTGATTTGACTAAATCAACGGGCCTGATTTGCGGTTATCCTCTCACCGGGAATCAAGGATAAGTTTCCTAAACCAATTATGAGGATTTTACTCCTAACGGTATCACAGGAAATCAGGTCCCTAATCAAATCCCTATGGCGACTATAAATACCTCCGACCTACCACTGTTACAAGGTAATCACTCTTTTGCCAACTTAAGCTCTTCCTTAATCATCACTGGTTACTGACAAGAGCGTCGGAGGGTGCGTCGCCGGGATCAACCCCGGTGTATCGCACTTCCTTGCAGGTGAGCGGTGGGAGTCAGCAGCCCAACCCCGACGGAACAGGTTTGGATTTGCTATTCAGGTTTTTCCACGAACCCACAAATTCTATCTGTTTACCCCCACACCAGATTCAGCGGTAATAGATTGGCGCCGTCTATGGGAAACCATACGAATAGCCTCCGCCTCTTCCTCGTCGACTAGCGTTCCTCCAGCCATGCCTCCCAGAAAGGTCAGGTCTAGGGGGTCCAACCGGGGGCCCAACCCCGCCGATCAGCAACAGGAAGTCCCGGTCCATCCTGCCCCGCATCTGGAGCAACTTCCTCCCCCGGTCCAAGACCATTTTCAACAGGGCCAGCCCCCTCTTCTGAATCAGCAACCCACTAATGGTCCCGCTGGTCACAACCAGCAGAAGCAGAAGCAACCTCTCCATCCAGACCATTTTCAATACACAACGCCTCTACAGACTCTATGGCCTCCCACAATCCTCGAGCTTCCGACCTCCGCAACACCGTTCTAAATCGGCAGAAGGATGAGGAACTTCGCCGCCGCCTAGATGAGAAGCGGGCCCGAGAGGGAGTCTCCCTGCCAACATCAAGGTGAGCGATCTCCTCATCGTCGAGATGGTAGGAGGTCTCCGGACCGAAGAGGACGTGGGGAATCTCCCGAACGTCGTAGGAGGAGGCCACATTCCCCTGTTGGTCGACATCATCCGAGGAACGATGAGGCACCCATCACTCGTGCCGAGTTCCAACAGTTCCAGGCAACGGTGTTGCAGGCCCTCAACCTTCGCCCCAACAACAATAATGCCCAAAGGGTTCCAACGCCCCCTACGGGTCCCGAGTCCTCGCCACCGGTCCGTAACTCCTCCTCCAGCTCCTAGTCACCAGCAACACAGTCATAGTCCTCGCCGATCCCAGGACTATCGTCGCCGTAGTCCCTGCTCCCCTTCCTATGAAGACGAGTCCAGGGGATTGTTTGACTACCGCCGGAGGGACGATGCCCTCTACCGCCGTCTCCACGAGATGGAGAGGCGCATCGGGCGAATGGACAAGGAGGAGGATTCGAGGGGAAGGGCCGTCCGCCTCGGCAGACCCCCTTCTCCCGGACCATAATGGAGGCTCCTATCCCGAGGTGCTTCAAGCCTCCGCAGTTTGAAACTTACTCAGGAGAGTCGGATCCCGTTGACCATGTCGAAAGCTTCAAGACCTTGATGCTAATCCACCAAGCTTCCGATGCCATGCTTTGTAAAATCTTCCCCGCCACTCTCAAAGGTTCGGCTCGGGAATGGTACTCCCGGCTCGCTCCTTCTTCCATCTTCTCTTTTGAGCAGTTCGAAACGCTCTTCATAACCCACTTTGTAAGTAGCAGACGAACGAAGAAGACCAGCCTCTCTCCACTCCACCTCCGACAGGAGAGGGGAGAAAAGTTGAGGGACTATGTGAGAAGGTTTACTGCGGAGGTCAGGTCCATCGCCTCCCTCGACCAGTCAGTGGCGACCGTCGCATTCCAATCCAACGTCCTCAACCCTAACCTTCGTTGTCCCTCGCCAAAAAGCCCCCGCACAACTTCGCCGACCTTCTCCTTAGATGCGAGAAGTATATTCGGGCAGAGGAAGCCGAGTGCTTCCCGGGTTTCGGAGGATCGGCTTCCGGGTCGAAGAGAAAGACAACGGAAGAGGAAGGGGCCAAGAAGCTACAGAAGGATAATAACGGTCAGCGCCGTCCTCCTCCCAGGTTCGAGAAATTTACTCCTCTCACTACCAACGTCTCCACCATCCTGATGGAAGTCGAGAAGGAGGGAGTTATACCTCCCGCTCCGAGGATGAACACCCCGTCCAAGAAAAGGAACAAAGAAAAGTGGTGCCGGTACCACAGGGACCACGGCCACGACACGAACGATTGTCGGGCCCTAAAGAATGAGATAGAGGCTCTCATCCAAAGGGGGCAGTTGGCCAAATTCGTCAGAACACAGGATCGGACCGAACGCTCTACTCCTCCGCCTCGAGGGGCTAACAAATGCCCCGAGCAGCGTGATCAAACCCCCGACTTCGAAGAGGAGTGTGTTCTGCACCTTATCCACGGAGGCCCCATGGGGGGCTCCTCTAACTCCTCTCGGAAGGCCTTCATCCGAGAGGTCAATTCAGTTCACGGCGCCCCTCCCCCCAAAGGCCTCGGTGTCCCAGTGACCTTCTCTGATGAAGACCTCGAGGGGGTCCGAACTCCCCACTGCGACGCGCTTGTTATCGACCTCCGCGTGGCGAACTTCAAAGTGCAGAGGATCCTGGTGGACAACGGGAGCTCTGTGAACATCCTCTTCCTCTCGGCCTTCCGAGGGCTGCAACTATCCTGAGATCACCTCAAACCGGCCGGCTACATGCTCCACAGGTTCACGGGAGTGCCAGTAACTATCGAACGGGTTATCACCCTGGACGTAACTGTTGGGAAGGCCCCTACCACCCAAAAGGAACCGATGGACTTTATGGTCGTCAACGTCCCGGCTGCATACAATGTCATCTTGGACCGACCTAGCCTAGCTGCCCTGGAAGCCGTTCCTTCGGCGTACCACCTAAAGATGAAGTTCCCCACCCAGGCAGGAGTGGGAGAAGTCAAGGGCAGCCAAGAGACGGCTCGGAAATGCTACATGACTTCCACTGGGGGTCCAGTGCTCTCCATCGAGACTTTGGAGATCCCCGAGCCGAGCGTCCGACAAACGTCCGAGCCGGCGGACAAATTGGAAGAAGTGCTCTTCTCGGACGAAGACCCGAGCCGAAAGTTCCTCATCAGCAAGTCCCTACCGACTGCCCTATGTTCCGACTTGGTGCAGTGCATTCGGAAGAATCGCGACCTATTTGCTTGGTCTGTTGCGGATATGCCCGGAATTTCCGAGGAGCTTCTAGTACACTGCCTCAGCGTTGAACCGGGGTGCAAACCAGTTCAGCAGAAGAGGCGTAAATTCGCTCCCGAGCGACAACAAGCCATCAAGGAGGAGGTGGACAAGCTTCTAAAAGCTCGGTTCATACAGGAGGTGAACTACCTCGAGTGGCTCTCCAATGTCGTCATGGTTAAGAAGTCCAATGGTTCTTGGAGGATATGCATCGACTTCACAGACTTGAATAAGGCATGTCCGAAGGATCCATTTCCTCTCCCGAATATCGACACCCTCATCGATGTCACCTCGGGCCATGAGCTCCTCAGCTTCATGGATGCCTTCTCCGGCTACAACCAGATACGAATGTTCCCCCCAGACATCCCAAAGACTTCCTTCATCACCGACCAGGGCCTCTACTGTTATAGAGTTATGTCGTTCGGATTGATGAACGCGGGAGCCACCTACCAGCGCCTCGTCAATAAAGTCTTCCAAAGCCAGATAGGCCGCAACATGGAAGTATACGTCGACGACATGCTCGTGAAGAGCATCCGAGGTACCGACCACGTGGCCGATCTACAGGAGGCGTTCGGCGTACTGAGAAGGCACAACATGAGGCTCAATCCGAACAAGTGTGCGTTCGGGGTCTCGTCAGGAAAGTTCCTCGGCTTCATGGTCATCTAGCGAGGAATCGAAGCAAATCCCGAAAAAATTAAGGCCATACTGGACATGGCCCCGCCTCGGAACGTCAAGGAAGTGCAGAGGCTTACGGGTCGCCTCACCGCTATTAGGTGATTCCTGTCGAAGTCCGGGGAAAAGTGCCTCCCCTTCTTCAAGGCTCTCAGGGGGGCCAAGGGTTTCGAGTGGGGCGAACAGCAACAGGAGTCGTTCGACCAGCTGAAGGCCTACTTGGTCAACCCTCCCCTGCTCAGCAAGTCAGTTCCAGGAGAAGCCCTCTTCATCTACTTGGCTGCTTCCAAGCAGACCCTAAGTGCTGTCCTGGTGAGGGAAGAAGACCAGGCTCAGAGGCCCATCTACTATGTGAGCAAGGTGCTTCGAGACGCCGAGCTCCGCTACCCGAAGATAGAAAAGATGGCCTACGCCCTGATTATGGCGGCAAGGAAGCTTCGCCCATACTTTCAGTCCCACTCGGTTGTGGTCCTCACCGACCAGCCGCTGAAGCAGGTACTCCACAAGCCGGAGACCTCTGGTCGGCTCATGAAGTGGTCCATCGAACTGAGCCAACACGACATCTCCTACCAGCCTCGAACCGCGATAAAGGCTCAGGCCTTAGCAGAGTTCATCGTCGAGAGCACCATCCCCGAGATCAGTCGAGCAGAGAACGGACCACCCATCTGGACGGTCTTCGTAGATGGTTCTTCTTGCAATGTTGGAAGCGGAGCCGGGGTCATTCTGGCGGGCCCGGATGACTTCGTTGTGCAATACTCCCTCCGCATCACCTTCAAGGCCTCTGACAACGAAGCGGAGTTTGAGGCATTAATAGCCGGTCTCGGAATGGCCCGAAGAGCGGGAGCACAACGCCTCCGAATCTTCAGTGACTCTCAATTGGTGGTGAACCAAGTATTGGGCGAGTACGAAGCACGAGACGACCGGATGGCGAAATATCTCGCTAAAATCCGAAGTCTCATGGCCCAGTTCGAAGAAGCGCTCATCCAGCGGATCCCCCGAGAGGAGAATTCCCAGGCCGATGCCCTCTCTAAGCTAGCCTCCTCCTCCCTCCAGGGTCTCGAGTAGACCGTCTTGATCGAGGTCCTCTTGAAACCGAGCATCGAAGACGAAACCTCCGACTCAGTGGAGTCGCTGTCGATCCTACTGCAAGATAACTAGATGAGACCGTTAGTGGAATTCCTAAGGGACGGACTCCTCCCCGAGGATCCTAAGGAATCATGCCGAGTGAGAACTAGGGCCGAGCAGTACACCCTGGTCGAGGGGATCTTGTACAAACACTCCTTCTCGCAGATAGACGGCCGACCTTACCTGAGATGCCTCTCCCCGGAACAAGCCGAGTATGCCTTACAAGAGCTCCACGAAGGCATCGGCGGGGCACATTCAGGATCTAGGTCCTTAGCTTGGAAAGCTCTGAATTACGGATACTTCTGGCCAACTCTCCTCCAAGACGCCGGGCGACACGTTCGGCAATGTACCTCTTGTCAGAAACATTCCAACATTCATCGCCTCCTCCAAGCTAACCTCGCCTCCCTATCAAGTCCTATCCCCTTCGCAATGTGGGGGATGGACTTACTAGGGCCATTCCCTCCAGCTCCGGACCAGTTCAAGTTCTTGATCGTAGCCATCGACTACTTTTCGAAGTGGATAGAGGCCGAACCCTCAGCCACTGTCACCGAGAAGAGGGTGCTTCAGGCTTTTTGGAAAAACATCATCTGTCAATTCGATGTCCCCCGAGTCCTGATAACGGTCAACGGAACCCAATTGACTGGGTCCGAGCTCCGAGCTCTATGTGAAGACCTTGCCATCCATCAACGTTTTTCCTCTGTCTCTCATCCACAGTCGAATGGCCAAGCAGAGAACGCTAACCGGCAGATCCTCTCCGGCCTTAAGAAGAGACTGGACAAGTGTTCTAAAGGCCTATGGGTCGACCAGCTCCCCAACGTGCTATGGAACTACCGCACCAACAAACGGACCCCCACAGGAGAGTCCCCGTTCAACTTCACCTACGGGTCCGAGGCCGTGATACCTCTCGAAGTCGGAATACCTTCTCCTCGCCTCGCAGCCTACAACGAGGAACAGAACGCCAGAGACCTCTGGGCGAACTTAGACCTAGTGGACGAGCTAAGGGAAAGAGCGTCAATCCGCCAACAGAACTACCGGAGGAGGATCGAGCTGGCGTACAACAAGAGAGTCCGACCAACCGATCTCAAGGAGGGGGACTTGGTCCTCAGAAAACTAGCCATCTCCTTTCCTAGTCAGAAGAGCAAACTAGCCCCGAATTGGGAAGGACCTTACAAGATCGCAAGGGTAGTTCGGCCCGGAGCTTACCGTCTGGAAGACCTTGAAGGCAGGAAGATTCCGAGGACCTGGAATGCCGACCACCTTTTAAAATACCAAGAAAGCGCCCCGGCGCCTTTCTGAGTATCACAGGGTGTCGAACCGTTCCTCTCCTCTAACTTGTAATTCCTCTCTTAAGTTGTCATATATAAAAATGGCTTGCCGCCAGTTATCAATAAAGAATGCTTTTTCGTACTTATAAAATTGCTTATATCTCTCTGCCTTTATTTTTTATTCAATCAATGGTTCGGAGTCCAATACCTAGCTCGATTCCACTCCGCAAGCTCGCTTCTAAGCGGGCTAGGAGTGGGTCGCCATTCGGAATTGCTCCCACGACCGTTGAACTCTAACGATGGTTCCGGAGTCCAACACTTGGCTCGATTCTACTCCGCAAGCTCGCTTCTAAGCGGGCGAGGAGTGGGTCGCCATTCGGAATTGCTCCCACGACCGTTGAACTCTAACGATGGTTCCGGAGTCCAACACTTGGCTCGATTCTACTCCGCAAGCTCGCTTCTAAGTGGGCGAGGAGTGGGTCGCCATTCGGAATTGCTCCCACGACCGTTGAACTCTAACGATGGTTCCGGAGTCCAACACTTGGCTCGATTCTACTCTGCAAGCTCGCTTCCAAGCGGGCGAGGAGTGGGTCGCCATTCAGAATTGCTCCCAAGACTGTTGAACTCTAACGATGGTTCCAGGAGTCCAACACTTGGCTCGATTCTACTCCGCAAGCTCGCTTCTAAGCGGACGAGGAGTGGGTCGCCATTCGGAATTGCTCCCACGACCGTTGAACTCTAACGATGGTTCCGGAGTCCAACACTTGGCTCGATTCTACTCCGCAAGCTCGCTTCTGAGCGGGCTAGGAGTGGGTCGCCATTCGGAATTGCTTCCACAGCCATCGAACTACTCTTGCGATGGCCAGCGAGCCCACCATTAGGTAAGGCCCGGCCCATCGCGCAAGTTCGCAAGATTAGGAGACCGAGCCGCTGCTTGGCACCACCGGCCGAGCAAGCAAAAGGTCGGCACAAGGACCTCGGCGCGATGAACACAGTCACAAACAAAACGATTACCCAAGGCTACAAAGGACATGGAAGTTCGAGAAAGAAATGTTATTAACAATTGGGATACAGTACAAAGCGACTCTTCCGTACAACAATGTCACAAGGCCTTAAAGTACAAAAATTACAATGCCGACCCACTACACTTGGCTTCTAAAAACAATCATCAATGTCCCGTTCGGTCGTCAGTTTGGCAACCTCGGCCGCTAGTCCCTCTCCCTCCGTCCGAAGCTCCGTCTCTACGGTCTGCAAGTGACGGATCTCGGAAAGCAGATCGTCCCTCTTCGCTGATATTTTTGACAAATTGTGCCGAACGCACTGAATCCGAAGAGTGTTGCTAAAGGCGATCGCCGAACCTTCGTCCTCTCCTATGGGGGACATCTCGACGATCCTGTTCTCCAGACGCCGGATCTCGATGTCTCGCTGGCCTACGATGAGCTGAAGATGGTTCCGTTCGTTTTCGGCTCAGCGCAATCCCAGCTCGACTTCATAGAGTCGCTCTCGGTGCCTCCCCAAGCACGGCCTCGTCACTCCTGAGACAACCTCGGCTCGAGCGTTGTCATTCGAGCGAGCAGGCTCGACATCTTCAGCCACCACCACAAGCTGAAAACAAGAAGAGTCAAACAACAAAATTTCAAACACTGCCGAAGCCCAACACTTCAAGAATTTTCAATCAAACTTTCAGACTTTGAGTAAGTTGATAGGGATCGGAAGTTACACAGAATCAAAGCAAAGGTTTTTATTCAAATAAAGTAGCCCTACATACAACTAGACCGACGCTACAACAGGGTTTTACAATAACTTAAAGAGACATAATACAACATCTTTAGTGCCTCTTCGGAAGGGGAACGCTCCGGTTCAAGGAAACACGGGGTCGGCGGCGCCTAACCTCTGAGCTCGATTCCAAACTAGCGAAGCGAGATCCCCCTTCGCAGCTAACTCTAACTATGGCACCGACTGAGGCGCCGCTAGACGAGACAGCTACACTACTCTGAGCGTCAGCAGGACTCCACCTCGTCGCAGGCAAACGAGTTACAAGTTCGTAGAAAATAATCCCTCTCTCACTCTCTTCGCGAGTACACGACGTACTATGAACGTTGGCCCTCTCAGGCAGAGGCTTGAGCGACGCGATCTCTTCCTCCAGCTCGACAACCCTATCCCTCAGAACATCATCTTTTGCCGACATCTTCAAACGTGGAGGTCTTGACGAGCCCGCGACATTGGCACTATCGGTCGCAAGACATCGATAATGGGTGACCTCGATCCCCCGGTCTATCGTAATCCTCCTAAGCTTGTCGATCTTGCCCAACAACTCTTGGTGCTCGGATGACAACTTCTCCAACTCGGAGGCTAACTTCTCTTCTTCCGCCGAGTGTTCTTTCTCCGATACCTCCAAGTGACCTCGGCCAAGAGCTCGTCATTCTTTTGCTCGACAACGAGCAGCTCCATACGAAGCTGCTCCGTCTCACCTTCGAGACGAGAAGCTGGGGGTTGTTTCCGTAGTTGCTTCAACTCGCGACAATACCCCCTCGCAGCTGCTTTTATCTCCTCCAACTTCAAGAGCATATAAAATCGCCTCTCTCGGCTTTGGGAAAGCGCACGCTTCGTTTCTTTCAGCTCCTTACGGAGGTACGAAACCTCCGTGATCGGACCGAACTTCACCTGAAAAGCCAAGATAAATCCGATGCCCAACACTTGGAGAATTTTGCAACTAGTCAAACATAAAATCCGAGGTCCAACACTTGGAGAATTTTTGGCCAAACAAAAAGTGTTTTCATTCAAAACTCAAAAAGCATTACAGAAGTGGTGGCCAGTCCGCGGTCAGGCGTTACAAAAAAATATATATATAAAGCAGAAAGAAGACCAAAGACGCAACCAAGTCAGGGGTCGACCTTTTTGTCGCTCGGATCTGCTGACCCCCCGACAATTCCCAAGTCCTCGTCCACGTCCTCGTCCTCGGAGCTGTCCTCTTCTTCACCTTCAGCCTCTGTCTCGCCCGTCCCTTCGACACCCTCCGTCTGTCCCTCGGGGCCGAGCATTACCGAAGGGAGCTCTTCCTCGCCGTCCACAGGGTCATAGAAGTGGTAGGAGGAGGTGTCGAACCCCGGGTTCCGAGCTGCGATATGAAGCAGGGCTCGACCGTACGCATCCTCCATGTTCTTGAACATGTGCTCCTCGGCCTCTAGCTGGACAGCCCTCTTCGCCTTCACAATCTTTGATTGGTGCTTGGCCCTGATCCTCTCGGTCTCCTTTCGAGCTTTCTCTGCCTCGGACCGGGCTTTGGCCAGCTCCTCTTTGAGCTCGGCTTTCTCCTTCTCCGAGGCCTCGAGCTTGGCCGCCTCGTCCGCCGACCACCGTATAGCTTCAGCCAGCTGCGCCTCCAACCCCGCCACTTCGGCACTGCGCTTTGCCGAGAGGAGTTGCTCGGCTTCGAACAGCTTTACAGCTTTCGCGCGCTCCGACCTCTCCCGGTCGCACGCGCCGACAGCTCCTGTTCTTTGCTCGCGAACTCTTCGAGCAAAAAGTTGAAATGGCAGAGGGTCTGAAAAGAGAACAGACAATCAGAATCCGAACCTAAAAACTTAGAAAAATTCGATAGGAATGCTTCAAGAAGAAAGTGTCCGGTCTACTTACCGACATCGTGTTCCGAGCAATCTGCATCGTAGCATCCCCGACCTCCCTGGACTTAAGCGCCACTCGGTCCTTTGGGGTCGGCAGGTGTTTCACCGCCTGCATACAAATGTTGCCGTCCCCCAAGAAGCCGTCGACCTTCATTACTTGCCAGTCGGGGACGAAGATTCGCTTATGCTCCTCGGTCAGAATCTTCTCCGCTTCGGCAGTAAGGGACGGAATGTTAAGGGCTAACACCGCGCTCACGTTGAACGCGCCGATCGACGAGTCGGGAGCATCTGCCTTCGCCGTTGGAGTCGGCGCATCCGAGACAGGAGGATCGGAGGCCGTGACCTTCTCCTACTCGGGATCGGCATTCGGAACAACGACCCCCTGCAGGTCGGCGGTCTTTGGGACCAAAGGTATCTTCGGCGCTCGGCCGCCCTGAGGCCCTGTCGAGGGTCTCTTCTTTCTCGTCTCCTGCTCCCTAGCTGCCTTGGCCTTCACCATCAACGCCCTATTGTCCATCTTGGAAGACTCTGCACAAACCGAATGAAAAAACTTAGAAAAATTTTTAAGAACTTCAAGCAAAAAATAAAAATACCAGGGCCGTACTGGGGTCTATCGGACTGAGACCCCCTCGGAACAGAGCCTCCTCGGTGATGTCCTTCCAACTAAGCGTCGGCAGGCCGAGGAGTTTCTTGAGGACTTCCGTCTCCTCGTCACTAAGCACTGGCTCCTTTTTCGCTCGCTTGGGCAGGCCTTCCCTCGACCAAGCTATCGGAATTGCCCAGGGTCCGGGAGCTCGGACAATGAAGTACTTCTCCTTCCAATGCTTGATCGAGCCCGGGTTCTCGATCAACTTCACGCCTGTCCGCGGCGAAAGGTAGAACCTCTGCTCGTTCTTGTTCGGCTGGCAAGAACTGTAGAGGCTCCGAAGGAGAAACAGACTTGGCTCGGCGCCGATCTCTTGACACTGAAGAACAAACCCCAAAACGTGCCTCCAAGTGTTCGGCATCAGCTGGGCGGGGCACAGGCCGTACCAATTGAGGACCTCGGCAATGAACGGATGCAGCGGAAAGCGAAGCCCGGCGGCCAAGGAGTCGATCGAAAAAACGCACGCGTCAGCCGAAGACGACGTGCAGGCTCGGAAACCAGGCCCTAGGAGAAGCAACCCATACTCGGCAGGGATCTGGAATCCAGTCCGGATCCGTTGCAGATCAGCCTCAGTAAGGACCGAAGAGATATGGTCCACCTCGGACATCTCTCTCAGCTCGTTCTCCTCTACGAACTTGGCGGTGCCCTGCGTCACCTTCTCCAGCATCTCTTCGGAGTAGCTCCGTACTCCCCCAACGCTCGACAGAACGATCGGCTGCCGACCGAACTCTCCTGCCGTCTTCGGCTGCTCTATGACCGTCATGACTCCCTTACCCTTCCGGGAGCTCGCTGCAAAATCCTGGGGTAGCTCGGCGACCTCCCCACTCTTGCTCGGCCGGACCACGGTATGCTCGGTCGGCTCCACCACCTCCTTCTCTTTACCCGCTCGGCTCACGACTCGGTCCGAGGCGGGGGTCTCATCCGAAGAAGTAATCTTAACCATTTTTTCTAAAGAGAGAGGAGAGAGACTGACCTTGAAGTGACAGTAACGGCGGGAAAAGTTTGCCGGAGCAAAGAAACGCCTTGCCGCGACAACTAGCAGCACCACCCAGGAGCTAAAAACTTCGATGGTGAAAAGTAAAAACTTGAGAGAGAAAGTAAAAGTGAATAATGAGATTTGGGGTGGGGGAGTGAAGATTTGTAGTAAAAGAAAAAGTCTCTTGGGCTTCCTAACGAAAGGGCATGACTCTTGAGCGGCTTTTGAAGCATTACGAACAAGAGCAAAATCCGAACGACGTGCAATCCGACCCCAACATCAAAGAGCCTGGTCGGCTACCGAACAAGAGCCAGTCTCGAGGTTCGTGCCACCATCCACCGGCTCAGATCGTGCCACATCGCCCGGATGAAGCACTTCGGACCTGGACACCCAGCATCTGTCCCAGGGAGCAAAAAAAAATTTGGATTAAAAGTTTTGAGGCACCCGCCCTCGGCGAGCGCCCCGGGCCCCCAGGACTCGGTCGGTTCCCCTCTCCCCCGTGAGCAACTCGAGGCTTACGGCCTCGGAAGCCAAAACCACGAATCGTTCAAGGGTGGGAGAAAAACCACCATCGCGTGAGGCCCAGTCGGAAGGCAGATCGGCCCACCTCCCATCTCTAGCTCCTTCGGGCTGACAACCATCAGAAGTCGTCAGCCCGGAAGGAAGACAGAGATCGGAGAAGGCCCATCCGTCCGAGGCACCTTGTCCCCCGGGTCCGGACTCCGGTCGTCATCCCTTCTGCCCTGATCTCACCTGACCCTGACATCCGCATCGGGGCCGTCAGAGTCAGGAGAAGATCACGACGGAAGAGTGACCACCCATCCGACGTTCTCAGGGTCAGAATTTTTCAAAAACAGGCATCCGCCCAAGGCAGACACCCCCGATGGTCGATGAACCACCAATGCTGTAATCAAAGCTACAGGGGGGGTGGGGTATTTATAACCTCCCCCCAAGGACCAGCCATTATGGCCCTCGGGAGGCCAAGCGACGGAAGCCCAACAGTCACGCCTAGGGAACTGAAGCGCCACGCATTAATTAGAGGACGTCATTTTAATGACCCCGAGAAGTTGGAACGCCGCACAAATCCCGGGGCGCCATTAATGCTCCCTGGGGGCAGCCAGTAGCTCAGCTCGGCTTTCTCACGAAGGCCCAACGGCTTGCCATCGCCCTTGCCGACCCATAAACCCTCAGACTCCCGGTCAGCTAACCGAGCAAGTGCCCATCCGAGCCCCAAAACGGAGAAAATTCACTTTCTCCTCAACATTCGTGTAAGATCTCGATCAGACGGCACAGATCTTGCCAACGTCGCTAAATGACAAGATAGGATTTTCTTGGGAACTGAGCCGTCTCGAGATTCGTGCCACCATCCAACAGCCCAGATCTTGCCAGCATCGCTAAATGACAAGATAGGGTTTTCTTGGGAACTGAGCCGTCTCGAGATTCGTTCCACCATCCAACAGCCCAGATCTTGCCAGTGTCGCTAAACGACAAGATAGCGTTTTCTTGGGAACTGAGCCGTCTCGAGATTCGTGCCACCATCCAACGGCTCAGATCGCGCCACCACGCTCGGACTGCCGAACCCTTAGACCTCCGGTCGGCTAACCGAGCAAGTGCCCATCCGAGCCCCAAAACGGAGAAAATTCGCTTTCTCCTCAACATTCGTGTAAGATGTCGATCAGACGGCCCAGATCTTACCAGTGTTGCTAAACGACAAGATAGTGTTTTCTTGGGAACTGAGCCGTCTCGAGATTCGTGCCACCATCCAACGGCTCAGATCACGCCACGTCGCTCAGACAGCCGAACCCTTAGACCTCCGGTCGGCTAACCGAGCAAGTGCCCATCCGAGCTCCAAAACAGAGAAAAAAGGCACCGAGCAACCACGACCGTTGGATCTTCCAGAAATTCGCGCTTCTGGTGATGAACGGTCGAGATCGTGCCACGTGTGCTAAACGACAAGATAGCATTTTCTTGGGAACTGAGCCTGTCTCGAGATTCGTGCCACCATCCAACGGCTCATATCGCGCCACGTCGCTCGGACAGCCGAACCCTTAGACCCGCAGTCGGCCAACCGAGCAAGTGCCCATCCGAGCTCCAAAAGCAAGAAAATAGCTGCCGAGCGACTACAATCGCCAGATCTCTAGAAATTCGCGCTCGCACGAGATCAACGGTCCAGATCAAGCCACACCATAAATAAGTATTAAAAATCAGTTTTTATTTATTTAAATCGTTTTATTTATTTAAAAATTGCGAAAAAAATTACTAAAAATTCGGGAAAATTAACTAGAAATTCTAGAAAATAATTATAAATTCGCGGGAATATTTTGGAGCCCCTGAACGAACAATTATTGCCTAGAATGTATTGTTAAGGCCCCCGAATGACTGGTTAACACATCGCAAGATTAAATAAATAATCCGAAAAAAATAGATAAAAACTGTCGAATATTCAACAAAGCTCAAGAACAGCTTACAGCTTCAAAAATCACCTCACTACCCCCTTCGAGATTCAAAACCCTCCATTCGGATTCCGATACAACTCCACTAGCCACTAAAACAGTTAAACTACTCCTCAAAGGCTGATCACACTCAGTCTTTAGGAGTGGGGGGCTCGTGATATGGCTAAAAATGGGGTTAAATCGGAACCGTCCAAATTGGACACGAATCTTGAAGCTTAGGGGTAAAACGGTAATTTCGCATATAGATAGGCCTGAAGCGGGCACTGGATCTCCCCTTCACAGATCCAATAACCCGCAAAACGGATCCACTCCAACTGGGTACGGGTCCCGACCCAAGATAAACCCAGACCAACAAGAGGAAATCAGGGTCTCTGATTTGACTAAATCAACGGGCCTGATTTGCGGTTATCCTCTCACCGAGAATCAAGGATCAGTTTCCTAAACCAATTATGAGGATTTTACTCCTAACGGTATCATAGGAAATCAGATCCCTAATCAAATCCCCATGGCGACTATAAATACCTCCGACCTACCACGTTACAAGGTAATCACTCTTTTGCCAACTTAAGCTCTTCCTTAATCATCACTGGTTACTGACAAGAGCGTCGGAGGGTATGTCGCCGGGATCAACCCCGGTGTATCGCACTTCCTTGCAGGTGAGCGGCGGGAGTCAGCAGCCGAACCCCGACGGAACAGGTTTGGATCTGCTATTCAGGTTTTTCCACGAACCCACAAATTCTATCTGTTTACCCCCACACCAGATTCAGTGGTAACACTATGCAATCTCAACATGGGATTCCTTCTAGGGATTAACTAGAGCTACTTCACAACACAATATTGTAACTACAACATGATTGGCCCTTCACTAACGCTACCACCACAACATGCTAGTTCTTTACTAACACAATTTACTATAACACGATAGTTCTTTACTAACACTATAACTACAAAGTGATAGTTAATACTACAACTACAGTATGAAGGTTCTTCATTAACACTACAACTACAATATGAAGGTTCTTCATTAACACTTCAATTATAACATGAAAGTTTCTTTGCTAAACACTTCAACTACAACATGATAGTTAATACTATAACTACAATATGAATAGTTTCTTTGCTAAACACTACAACTACAAGCATGGATACAACTTAAGTAGAAAGCTATTATAAGTTAAAGCATAAATAGTTACTAGATTTAAGCATGGATATCTCCTACTACTTTAAGCATGGTTAATTGCTACAACTTACCCATGAGTATTAACAATTTAGCATGGTATACAACAAGCATAATTTTCTTTACTACCTTAACCTACAACAATTAACATGGTATACAACCTTAACCATCATTCTACAATAATCTCAAGCATGGTAGGAACCTACAACAATCTTTAAGCATGGCATTTCACTTAAGCATTCCTACAACAATCTTAGGCATAGTAGGTAATTTAAACATCAATCCTACACATTCCTAAGCATGGTATATGACATAGCATGAATCTACAACATTCCTAAGCATGGTATTCAACTTCAACATTAATCTACAACAATCTAAGCATGGATATATACTTAGCATAAATCTACAACATTCCTAAGTATGGTTGGTTTAAACATTAATCCTACAACAATCTAAGCATGGATATATACTTAGCATGAATCTACAACCTTCCTAAGCATGGTATACTACTTAAGCACCAACCTAAAGCATGGTATACATTTTAAGTAAGAACCTACAACATTCTAAACATGGATTGCACTTTCCTACAACAATCTTAGCATGGTAGGTCAATCTACAATGATCTAAGCATGGTATTTAACATAGGCATCAACCTACAATAATTTCAACCTAGCATGGTTTCTTTACTACCACATAAGCATAGATTATTGTTACACTTAACATGGATACTTATTCTAGCTTAAATATGGGTGCTACAATTTATCCTTTAACAAAAATAAGCATGGTCTACCACATAGCATGATTTCCTACAACAAATTAGCAAGGTATCTACTACAACTCAAGCATGAGTATCTACTATACTTTAAGTATGGATACCTACTACTAAGCATGGATCTTTATTAATACTTAAGCATGGATGTTACTACAACTTAACATGAATGACTACTATGCTTAAGCATGGATATCTTCTACTACTTAAGCATGTATCCTTTCCTACAACTACTTAAGCATGGTAGAAAGCATGAATGTCAATTCTACAATAATTCAAACATGAAACTAAATAGTCTTTTCTAACATAAGGTAAAATAGACATACTACAAGGAACTAATCCTTTATAATTAAAGAATCAAGAAAAGAGGCTTAATCCTTTACAATTTAGAAACAAAAGTAATACACAACAATTACTAAAACTTATCTCTTATGACTAGAATTAGTAAGACTAGATCTTTAACAACAAAAATGAGTTATATTAATACTAACCCCAAAAATGGGTTCTTTATCATACTATAATCAATGGCCTCCAAAATAACATAAATTACACTAAGGTTAGGTTTCTTTTTCTATACTAATTAGTCAACATAAAAAGTGATCTTTTTAACATTCTACAACTAATAACTTCAATTAGTTTCTTTATCATACTACACTAGAATTAGCACAATTTATTTAATAAGTAGAGAGAAAGAAGCAAATAAAAGACTCATTCATTAAAGTTGTCAAGTTCCATAACCCAAAATGGTTATACACTTATTCTAGTTCACAAACTTCATATACCTTTTGTCCAATAGTCCAAGTTGTATGTTCTACAACCCAAAATGGATATGTACACAAGTCCATATGCATATGTGTATGAGTCCAATGTCAAGTCCTACAACCCAAAATGGGTGTATACACAAATCACCATATGCTTATGTTCATTTAGTCCAATAACAACAATAAGAACAAAAGTTACAACAATCCAAGATTCAATCTTTATGTTTTTATTTAACACTACCATTCATTTTCTCATATGGTCCTTTCCTTTTCTTTTTCCCACAAAAAGGGCTAGTTCAATTTGTTTAACACAACAACATATCCAATCAAAAACAACAACACCACAAAAACAACTCACAAAAGAGAACAAAACAACCCATGGAACAAAAATCAACAAGGAGAACAAAACAACAAACTCAAACAACAAAAGCAAAATGGAGAAGCCCCCACCTTAAACTTGATGGAAGAACTAGACTAAGCTCCTTCTCCTTCCCCTTAGCTTCTAAGAACTCCTAAGAAATCCTACAAATAAAAACTCTCAAGTTAGTCTTTGTTCTCTCTTTCTTTTCCTTTCTTTCTTTTTTGGTCTTTGTAAAAGTGAGACAAGAGAAGAGGGGATGGGTATTTATAGGGTTGGAGAGAGGGTGGAGAGTGCAAAAGTGCACCCAAAAATGCACAAAACTCCCTCCCTAAAAATGGGGCCGGCCATGCTTGTAGATGAGGTGGATGTATGGGTGTGAGGTGAGGTGGAGGTATGGTGCATGCTTCTAGAAGAAATCTCCTAATTCTCTTATGCATACACCTTAATCCTATGTTTAATTCTCCAACAAGGCCTAACTATCTAATTAGGTTTGTCATGACAAGAGAAGTATTTTATCCAAAATACATAGCACACGATTGTATAATGTACTACTTGACACAATACATATATGCATGTATATATGCGTACACCGAAAAATCTTTGCATAATCCGTATAAAAATAATTTAATTTTGAAAATAATAATAAAATAAATTTATACAATGTAGTATCCATCCGGGATATTACACGCAGGTTGTTCGATTCATGAGTGTCGGCAGGGACGTCCTGAGGAGGAACGTCCTGGTGACGTGTAGATGTGACAGCTCTCCTGGGCTTGGGTCCCATGTGAGCTCGGATTGATGGGATGCCGTTAATGACTGGGTTCAGACTGATGTCCTGTACCGAGGGATTCCCACAGACGGCGCCAACCTGATGCGGTTTGTTTTTGGGGGGGTGGCTGCACCAGGTATGAGTTATTCTCGATTTGTATTTTTGCGGAAGCTTCGGTACGGATGGTATGCCCGATCCTCAGCCCAGGGATCGGATGCTCGGCTCGGATCTGGAGGCTCGGCCCGAATCTAGAGGTTCGAATCCAGAGGTCTCGTGTACCTGCACTCGGTCTAGAAACACCGGGGTTGATCCCTGTGGCAAACCCTCCGACGATCTAGTCAGTCACTGAAGAGTAACAGTAACTAGGGTTTTAGAGGGGATAGACTGAATATTGATTACCTCGTGAAGGGGTAGGGGGCCTGGTATTTATAGGCAGCCCCAACAGGGTCTGGACCCGTTTGGGACCGGGTCTGGACCCAGTCGCCTGTGGGCCTGACGTGGCGGAAGCTCAAGCGGTTTAGGGCTGACGTGGCGGAAAACCAGGTGGTTTTATGGCTGACGTGATAGATCTGATGATCGAGAGTAAGCGCCTTTCGAGGGGCCCATGAGGGACCATGTTTACTTGACCCATATCAATTAGTCGGTGTAAGACTTTTTAACCTTAGTTTAATGAGAAGTATTCTAACTTTTCCTTGTTGCGTATAAGGTTCTGATTCAAGAGTTTGCAATAAATGATGTAAAATATATTCATCCATAATAGATTAATGCTTTGAACAGATGATTCTACATGGCAAATCTAGAGAAATTGAAATAAAGAAAAGTCTAAATCTGTGTGATATGAGAGGTCTATATTAACCAGGTTAAAATTTTGTATGTCTTGCTGGAATCTTGACTAGCTGTACAAACATAGATCTATAATAAGTTTCTCTTATTCTTTGACTTATTAAATTATCTCTAATTTGGTTTTCATCATCCCAAAAATGATCTAATTATTCATAAAGAGTATTTGTGTCATGAATCTGGATTAGAATGGCTACAAATGTTTCAATAGAACAATGCTCAACAAAAAATAATAAATCACGACCAGTAAGATGTGCAAGGTCGACCACGCTTTCGAGTGCAATCTAATGGAATAAACGACTAAGGGTATCTGCTATGTTATTGTTGATGCCAACAATGTGCTAAAACTGAATATGAGTTCCAAGCTGGGTACAACGGTCAATGAAATTTAATCATTGTCGTCTAGAGCTTCTTTTGCTATCTAAGTTCATCTTAGTGTATAAGGATACAATAGCTTCACCATCATTTCTAACTGTAATTTCTTTTAGAGATAATAAAGAGCTCAAAATTATCTGAGGCATAAGAGATGACTAATAATTCTACATCTATGCTATTGAATATTGATATTGACTTTTTCTTTATACTTACCATTTGCATATCTACAAATTCTCTTTGTTTCTTTTAGAGAATGCTTATTAGGTTTGGCAATTAAGGTGACTCCCCAGCCTGTATTACATCTATCTGTTTCGACTATTAGATAATCTGTACATAATGGTAATTGTAATTATGGTAATCTGTGTCTAATGGTAATGGTAATTGTAGATTTAATTTTCTTCAATTACTAAAATATTATATGCTAGATAATTTACATGTGCACTGCAAGTGTATATCCAAAATGAAAAAACATGCAGAAAATATGCTAGATGATTGTTCATGATATATATATGTTCATCAAATAAGCTGGAAGTCTAGCAAAACCAAAATAAAATAAAATAAAATAAAAGTAGATGGAAAGGAAAGCATGAAAGCAACCCTAGGCGACTAGGGCCTGGCGTTCAATAATTATGAGAGACTGTTGATAATTATTTCAGCTAATTATATTGAGAGATGACAAAGAAAGGATGAGAGATAGATGTGTATACTTGAACGAATGATGGAAATCGAGGTATTTTGAAACTGATTGTTGCTTTGTTCTTATCACATTGTGGGATTAATTAGTTAATTTTGAAAAAAGAGAAAAGTAGCCACGGGAACAGAATAAGTCAACACATGAGTTCGGTTTCTTGACTCCGGCCCTTGGCTTCTATTTGACTTCGACTGAGAGAAAACAGCCACACAATTAAGACCATAGAAAGTTGAAACTATATGTGGTTAGTCTTCTCTATAATTAAAATTATTATTAGTTACTGTATTAGGTTAAGTATGTCAAAGAAAATTTTCTTTTTCTTTCTTTTATTTTGCAGGAAAGACGGCCATTATACCCAGGGGCGGATCGGGGGGGGTTATGCTACAGCCCCCCCTCCCCCCCCCCCCCCCCAATATATTTTAAAGTCCACTCCATATATATTTGAACATTCTATTTATTTTTTTGGGTCCAAGCTCAATTCTATTCTATCTGGTATCTATAATAACTTTATTTCTCTAGTATCTATAACAACTTTATATATATATTGCATGTTACCTTATACAAAAAAAAATTTCAGCCCCCCTCACTTTTCAATCCTGGATCCGCCCCTGATTATACCTCCATCCTAATATGTAATTGAAGTTTGTCGTATTGTTCTGTAGATTATTATAACTGCAACAAAGTTTGTTTGCAGTCTTAGTTGTCCGAACATATATTGCACCGCACGCACTCAGCCTCCCCAAAAAGTATTTACCATCTTATTGGACGTATTAATTGAAAATAAAAAGTTAATTAATTTTACCAAATATTACTTTAGTGAGATATTCGACGAGACTCAGAGAAATACAAGGAGTGCACACATACATGTTAATCATGTTGAGATTTTGTTCTTTCCTATTTCCAAGATTATAATGATTTAATATTTAACTCAATCTCAAATAAAATAATAAGAACACAAATTAATAAGTTTTACCTTCAAATTTTGATTTCTTGTTTCTTTTCCTCCTTCAATTCTAACTCTAATTCTTCCTCTCCTTTTCTTCTATATCGTGGTGGGCGGCACAAAAGAGAGGACTAGGTTTTACCCTTACTTTCATATTTATAGTGGACATGAAAGCCTAGGGTTATGAACTTAAGGAAATTCTAGTTGGGATAAAATTACAGTACTGTTCACTATATATTTGTATTTTGCTACCCAACTAAAATCTAAATTATAATTAGACTCATATCATAATATAGTTCCACAAGACACTTAGACACCCCTCCTTTACCGATATTCACATACGCACCTGATATGGCTAAAAATGAGATTAAATCGGGACCGTTCGATCGGACACGAATCTTAAAGCTCAGGGGTAAAACGGTAATTTCACCTACAAACGGGTCTGAAATGGGAACTGGGTCTTTCTTCAAAGCCCAATAACCCATGAACGGATCTGTCTTACTGGGTGCGGGTCCCAACCCGTTACAAACCAGTTCAAAAGGATAAAGAAGAATTCGGATTCATAATTATCCCTAAAAAGTGATCTTAACCGCTTCTGTCCATTCACACCGGGAAGTAGAGATATGTTCTTATCTTGAAACGAATCCCTAAGGCAACTATAAATACCCTTCTCCCCCCACTATTACCAGGTAATCAATATTTTTCCAATAAAAGATCTTTCTTAATCATTCAGATTACTGACAAGAGCATCGGAGGATGCGTGCCGGGATCCATCCCGGTATTTCGCACTTTTTGCAAGTTCGCAACAGCTGCAAGAGACCAAGTCAACAAGTTGGTGAAGGTCAACAGGTTTGCTTTATCATTTTTTCCAGGAATCCACAAATTCATCTGTTTGCTCCCACACCAAAATCAACAGCAACAGATTGGCACCGTCTGTGGGAACGAAACAGCAACCCGACCTAACTTCATCAGCAAGACTAGTTTCAAGCCATGCATCCAAAACAGAAGGGAAAGGCAGCGGTCTCCAGCCGAAAAACCACTTCTCTTCCTCCTCCCCCTCCTCCAGCTCAAGATGCTCCTCCTCAACAGGCCCCTCCAGGGTCTCGGGGGGCTCCCGTCGGAGTCGTCCGAAGCAACATCTTCCTCATGACCATGTCGCGGGTCCCAATCCTTCAGTTGAATCTATGACTTCTCAAAGCCCTCCCGAGCGGGATCTTCGTCAAGTGATTGCCGACCGCCAAAAGGGGGTCGACCTTCGAACTCCCCTGAATGGATGGCGAGCCCTTGGGGGAGTCCATCAACCTGAGCACCCAGGGGCCTCAAGAGTCCGGACCCCCCGCCGACCGATGACTAGAAGATCCCCTCCCCGAGGAGGCGAAGAGAGTCCCCTCAGCGTCATCGGCGGAGAACCCATTCTCCAGTAAGCCGAGCCACACATAGGGACCGTCAAGCTGGAGAGGCACCATTCACAAGAGCAGATCTTCAAGAATTCCAAGCGACAGTCTTACGGGCCCTCAATATCGCCCCAAATAACGACCAGAGGCCACCTACTCATGAGCCAGCTAAGAGCCACCATCTTCATAATCCCTATCCTCCTCCATCTCCAAGCTACCATCGCCGCAGCCCCAGTCCACCCTCGTACGAAGCTGAGTCCCGGGGCTCGGTAAAATATGATCAAAGAGAAGACTCAGTCTACCGCCGTCTCCACGAGATGGAGAGGCACCTCGGCCGAATTGACAGGGAAGAAGAGCAACGGGCGATAAACCTCCACTCGAGCAGACCTCCATTCTCCCGCAATTTACTAAGCTCAAAAAACGAGTTTGGAGTCCAACACTTGGTTCGACGTTGCTTTAGCCACTTGCAAACAAGCAAGGGCGGGGCAGCTCACCATTCAGAGTTGCTCCTACAACTCGTTAACCCCCTCTAACAACGAGTTCGGAGTCCAACACTTGGCTCAATTCCGCTTCAAATTACTTGCTCATAAGCGGGTAAGAAGTGGTTCACCATTCGGAACTGCTCCCACAGCTGTTGAATCTCTCTTAAACGACAAGTTCGGAGTCCAACACTTGGCTCGATTCCGCTTCAAATTACTCGCTCATAAGCGGGTAAGAAGTGGTTCGCCATTCGGAACTGCTTCCACAACCGTTGAATCTCTCTTAAACGATGAGTACGGAGTCCAATACTTGGCTCGATTTCGCTTCAAATTACTCGCTCATAAGCGGGTAAGAAGTGGTTCGCCATTCGGAACTACTCCCACAACCGTTGAATCTCTCTTAAACGACGAGTTCGTAGCACAACTCTCCCGTAGAGTTGCTCCTCAAACTTGTCTCCCAAATGGCTCTCTCCTAGAGCCAAGCTCTTCGCTCCGCACCCTTCCAAAGCGGACCTTTTTTCAACGAGTTCGGAGCTCAAAACTCTTCCTTAGAGTTGCTCCTCAAACTCGTCTCCCAAACGGCTCTCTTCTAAAGCCAAGCTCTTCGCTCCGCTCCCATCCAAAGCGGAACTCTTCTCAACGAGTTCGGAGCTCAAACCTCACCCCTAGAGTTGCTCCTCAAACTCGTCTCTCAAATGGCGCTCTCCTAGCGCCAAGCTCTTCGCTCTGCTCACCTCCAAGGCGGACCTCTTCTCAACGAGTTCGGAGCTCACAACTCTCTCCTAGAGTTGCTCCTCAAAATCGTCTCCCAAGTGGCTCTCTCCTAGAGCCGAGCTCTTCGCTCCGCTCACCTCCAAGGCAGACCTCTTCTCAACGAGTTCAGAGCTCACAACTCTCTCCAAGAGTTGCTCCTCAAACTCGTCTCCCAAATGGCTCTCTCCTAAGGCCAAGCTTTTCGCTCCGCTCACTTCCAAGGCAGACCTCTTCTCAACGAGTTCGGAGCTCACAACTCTCTCCTAAAGTTGCTCCTCAAGCTCGTCTCCCAAATGGCTCTCTCCTAGAGCCAAGCACTTCGCTCTGCTTGCCTCCAGAGCGGACCTCTTCTCAACGAGTTCGGACCTCAAAACTCTCCCCTAGAGTTTATCCTCAAACTCGTTTCCCAAATGGCTCTCTCCTAGAGCCAAGCTCTTCGCTTCGCTCACCTCCAGAGCGGACCTCTTCTCAACGAATTCGGAGCTCAAAACTCTCCCCTAGAGTTGCTCCTCAAACTCGTCTTCCAAATGGCTCTCTTCTAGAGCCGAGCTCTTCACTCCGCTCGCCTCCAAAGCGGACCTCTTCTCAACGAGTTCGGAGCTCACAACTCTCTCCTAGAGTTGCTCCTCAAACTTGTCTCCCAAATGGCTCTCTCCTAGAACCATGCTCTTCGCTCTGCTCACCTCCAAGGCGGACCTCTTCTCAACGAGTTCGGAGCTCACAACTCTCTCCTAAAGTTGCTCCTCAAGCTCGTCTCCCAAATGGCTCTCTCCTAGAGCCAAGCTCTTCGCTCCGCTCGCCTCGAGAGCGGACCTCTTCTCAATGAGTTCGGACCTTAAAACTCTCCCCTAGAGTTTCTCCTCAAACTCGTCTCCCAAATGTCTCTCTCCTAGAGCCAAGCTTTTCGCTTCGCTCACCTCCAAAGAGGACCTCTTCTGAACGAGTTCAGATCTCAAAACTCTCCTCTAGAGTTGCTCCTCAAACTCGTCTCCCAAATGGCTCTCTCCTAGAGCCGAGCTCTTCACTCCGCTCGCCTCCAAAGCGGACCTCTTCTCAACGAGTTCGGAGCACAATTCTCTCCTAAAGTTACTCCTCAGACTTGTCTCCCAAATGGCTCTCTCCTGGAGCCACGCTCTTCGCTCCGCTCGCCTCCAAAGTGGATCTCTTCTCAATAGGTTCGAAGCACGACTCTCTCCTAGAGTTGCTCCTCAAACTTGTCTACCAAATGGCTCTCTCCTAGAGCCAAGCTCTTCGCTCCGCTCGCCCCCCCAAGCGGGCCTCTTCTAAGCGAGTTCGGAGCTCAAAACTCTCCCCTAGAGTTGCTCCTCAAACTCGTCTCACGAATTGCTCTCTCCTAGAGCCTTGTGATGTTCTTCACTCCGTTCGCCTCACGAGTGTCCTTCCTCTCAATGGGTTCCGAGCTAGAACTCTCCCCAGGAGTTGCTCCTTGCACTCACCCCCAAGAATGGATCTTCCCATGGCTCTTACAAGGATCTTCCTAGCCCATCTTCTTCGCTCCTAGGAGTGGAGCTCCTCTTTGAAGCTTCTGAAGACCAAACACTCATCAACTTCATCAAGACAAAGATGTTGCGGGACTATTTTGACCATGAAGAAGGGTGATTCTTCAACCCATTTCTGAAGAGAACTTGTAGACCTCCGAGTTAGCTTCGAAATGAGGGGTCGCACGCCCCGATCGGACCTCCATAGCACCGGGAAAGTGGATCGCAACACAGTTACGCCGAGCTACTGAGCTACAACGCCGAGCTACCGGGGCACCGACCTCCGTATTGGGGAAAAAACACCCCCGAGCTCCTTGGACCGTCAGATTGTCCAGATATTCGCACCATGGCTGATGGATGGCTCAGATTTTGCCACGTCCACAAAATGACAAAATCACATTTTCTCGTGATCTGAGCCCACAAAACGACAAAATCACGTTTTCTCGTGATCCGTGCCTTCGTGCCTCATGATTCGCCCAAGATCCTGATCAACCGTCCAGATGGAGCCACGTAGCTCGAATCTGAAATCCGAGCTACCGAGCTACCGAACTGCAAAGTGGCAAAAAATGTACCTCAAAATCCGTGCTCGGATTTGCCGAACAAGCAAGCAGCCCAAAAGCAAAAAAGGAAAAGGAGAGCACTAGGGTCGGGTTAGGACCCATTAGGGACCCAAACCCGAACCCATACCACTTCACCTTCTTGTCCACTCTCTCGCCAAAAACCAAACAGCACAGAAAAGCAAAACCCAACACTCCAACCTCTCTCCCTTGCCGACCACCACGTCGCGAGTACCGACATCCAAGCTCAAGCTCGAGCCGATCTCCTCTCACCTTCCATTCGTCACCGAGCTCCTCTCCACCACCGTGTCGAAGTCTCCCTCCTTCACGAGCTCAAGCTCTCCTCGGCTCCGAGCTTCGAGCCCAATGACGAGCTCCGAATGCCACCATCATGAGCTCCGTCAGCTCCTTCGAGCAAGCTCCGCCAAAAATCGTCGAGCTCATCACCTTCACTCGTCGAAGCTCCGACCACCTCCATAGCCGAGCTCCTTCCGTGCCCAATTAACGAGGCCCATGCCGAGCTCGAACCCACCTCCGTGACCGAGCTCCGCCACTTCTCCGAGCTCCCAGCACTCAACTTCGTCAACAAGCTCTCCTCCAAAGCTCCGAGCTCAATCTCCTTCCTCGACGAACCCACCGTTGAGCTCCACCGTGCTCTCGCCGAGCTCTACTCTCCATCGAACCCATCAACAAGCTCCGATCTCCGACCTACTCGCAATTACAACCGAGCTCCTCCTATCACTGTCGAGCTCCTCGCCAGGCGAGGTCAGAAAGGGGGCGAGGCCTAGGTCGAAGACGCGGTGGGGCCGGAGGCTTCAATCAAAGACGAGGCAAAGAAGGGAGACAAGATGAAGAAGAAAAAGAAACATAGAAAGAAGGGAGGAGAAAGGGTTGAGCGGGAAGAAGAAGGAAGAAAAAAAACAAAACAAAAAAAAATTAATTAGTTGTGCCACGTGGCGGTCAATGCCTCCGTTGACCGCGCCACGTGGCGTCTTCTGAGGGGTTGGCGCTGGTTGCCGAGCTACCGACCCACCGAGCTCGAAATTAGAGAAAAAATGCTACCGACCTATACGTGCCGTTCGATCATCTCAGAATTCGGGCCATGACACGATCGACGCTCAGATACGTGCCACGTGTCCAGAAAATGATCCACTTTGCGATGCGCGCCATCTGATCATGATCGACATCCAGAAATGCGCCACGTGTCCAGAGCATGATCTGCTTTGCGATGCGCACCATCTAATCACGATCGACATCCAGAAATACGCCACGTGTCCAGGTAATATTTAATTTATTTATTTATTTATTTATTTGTATTAATTATTTAAAAAATCCGAAAAAATTAATTAAAAATTCTAAAAATAATTATTAATTCGAAAATTTGTTTTAAAAATTCTAAAAAATAATTATTAAATTAGAATAATTAATTAATATTTTTGGTAATTAATTATTTAATTCGGAAAATGAATAAAAAATTCAAAAAAATGAAGGAAAATTCAGAAAAATCTGGAAAAATCACAAAAAAAAAAGAAAATTTTGAGGATATTTTTCGGCATTTTACAAGTCCAGAATAACACCGTTACATCTCGAGTAAGATCCGAACTCCCTTAAAGAACACCGATAAAATCTCGTACGCCATTAGAACAACAAAACTACTCCTTAAAGACTGTAGAACTCAGTCTCTAGGAGTGGGGGCTCGTAATATGGCTAAAAATGGGATTAAATCAGGACCATTCGAATCGGACACGAATCTTAAAGCTCATGGGGAAAACGGTAATTTCACCTACAAACGGGTCTGAAATGGGAACTGGGTCTTTCTTCATAGCCCAATAACCCATGAACGGATCTGTCTTACTGGGTGCGGGTCCCAACCCGTTACAAACTAGTTCAAAAGGATAAAGAAGAATTCGGATTCATAATTATCCCTAAGAAGTGATCTTAACCGCTTCTATCTATTCACACCGGGAAGTAGAGATATGTTCTTATCTTGAAACGGATTTCTAAGGCGACAATAAATACCCCTCTCCCCCCACTATTACTAGGTAATCAATATTTTTCCAATAAAAGCTCTTTCTTAATCATTCAGATTACTGACAAGAGCGTCGGAGGGTGCGTCGCCGGGATCCATCCCGGTGTTTCGCACTTTTTGCAGGTTCGCAACAGCTGCAAGAGACCAGGTCAACAAGTTGGTGAAGGTCAACAGGTCAACAGGTTTGCTTTATCATTTTCTCCAGGAATCCACAAATTCATCTGTTTGCTCTCACACCAAAATCAGCAGCAACAGCACCCTTGGAATTCGTGATACCACCTCCATGGGTCAATTTGTAACTTAAACATTATTTTCATATTTAACCTTTCATATAATCTGACAATGACTCTAAAATTTAATTTTTAAAAAAAATAAAAAATTTGTATATAGTAAAAAAATTTTTTCTATAAAATATACCCATAGAATTTTACTGTCAGATTATAGCCTTCGTTAAATGAACAAGGGAATATCTTCTCTTTAGATATAGGATTCTGTATTACAAATACATATTCTCATATTTCTAATAAGACACATCCAATGCATTGAGGTATTGGTCCAGAAGGTCTCACTCTTTGATTTATCAAAATGCGCGATATTAAAAAATGAGTTCACTATATGCTTAGGATTTAGAGGTCATATTTATATTGTCTTTAACGATAACACTGTCTTGTGGTTACTTACAAGTGTAATCATTCTTTGTTCCATTAATTCGTACTAAACGAACTAGCACAACAAGTTCGAGTCAGCCCTCTCACTTGTTGTGCTACAGTCTGCCAAATAAAATGCCCAGTTTTATTATAGACTGTGAATATGTTCTTTGTGCATAGACATAATTACTATGCAGCATGGACCTTATTGATGCACAATATCAATATTGGTGAATAAATCAAAATTTTCTCTATTAATAAAATGACAAATAAATAAATTTATTTCTGTCTAATCATATAACCCTACAACTCCCACTTGCACTCACAGTTTAAAGATAAACTTTGAGGGCATACTAACAATCACTCTAAAAATAGCAATCTGATCCCTCTTAAGACCCATGCTGCCCAGATGAGACTCAAAACTCTTTTGTAGCAATGTCTTTGTAAAAGGATCTGCGACGTTATTAGCTATTGGTATCTTAGTTATAGAGATTTCTCTAGTGTTGACAAAATCTCTGATGATGTGATACTTCTGCTTAATGTGTTTTGCCATCTTGTGGTTTCTTGGTTCCTTGGATTGTGCAATTGCTCCAGTGTTGTCACAATATAAAATCATAGGTGAAAATGCCAATGGTACAACTCCAAGATCTAAAAGAAACTGTCTGAGCCATACTGCATCTTTAGCTACTTCAGACGCAGCCACATACTCAGCTTCCACGGTGAAATCAGCAATACAAGATTGCTTCACACTCCTCCAACTGATGGCCCCTCCACCCAAGATGAAAACATATCCAGAAGTAGACTTACTAGCATCTTTGTCTGATTGGAAATCAGAATCGGTGTAACCTCTTGGTGACAATTCGGAACTGCTGTATACTAACACATAATCTTTTGTAGCATTGAGATACTTCAATATGTGTTTAACAGCTAACCAATGTTCGAAGCCTGGATCTGATTGATACCTGCTGACCATGCCAACTGCGTAACAGATATCTGGTCGTGTACAAAGCATAGCATATATAAGACTTCCTACTGCTGATGCATAAGGAAATGATCTCATTTTCTCTCTTTCCCCAGCTGTTTTTGGACACTGTTCATTGGAAATAGGTATTCCATGTCTAAAAGGTAAAAGACCTTTATTGGAATTTTGCATGCCAAAACGAACCAGTATCTTATCTATATACGCAGGTTGGGAAAGCCCAATTTTTCTTTTCTGATGATCTCGAAAGAGCTTAATGCCAAGAATATAACTGGCTTTTCCCAAGTCCTTCATATCAAACTGTTTTGACAACCAAATCTTGATCATTGTCATGACTCCTACATCATTACCAATGAGCAGAATGTCATCAACATAAAGAATTAAAAATACCACTACTTTGCCCACAATCTTTTTGTACACACAATGTTCATCTTTGTTTTGATCGAAACCACAGGACTTTATCTTTTGATCAAAGCACATGTTCCAACTCATAGATGCTTGTTTTAGTCCATAAATGGATCTATCCAACTTACATACTTTATCTTCTTGGCCCTTAACTATGAAACTATCTGGTTGAGACATGTAAATCTCTTCTTCAAGATGCCCATTTAAGAATGCGGTCTTAACATCCATTTGCCAAATTTTATAATCGAAATGAGCTGCAATGGATAAAGAGTTCGAATAGATTTTAACATAGCCATTGGCGAAAAGGTTTCTTCATAATCAATGTCTTCCTTTTGATTAAAAACCCTTTGCCACTAATCGTGCCTTGAAGGTTTCAACCTTCCCATCTACTCTTCTCTTTCTCTTGTATACCCACTTGCATCCAATAGGTTTAATATTTGCAGGTGGTTCTACAAGATTCCAGACTTTGTTAGAGTACATAGACTTCATTTCTGATTTCATGGCCTTTTACCAGGATGCTGAGTCAACACTTTAAGTGCCTCTTTGTAGTGTCTGGGATCTAAGTCATGCTCATCAGGGATGGGCTCGGAGACTTCCCCCAAAAGGCATGTATCTGCAAGATAGTCTGGTTTTTCTTCCACTACGACGAAGTACTAGTGCAATATTAGAATTTTCTGTGGTAACTAAAGTAGTATCAGGTAAATTTGTATCTATACTATCAGGATTTGGTGTCGGATTATCTGATAACTCATGCAAATTCAAGTCACTTCGTAAAATATGTTTCATCACATAGTCTTCCTCTAGATAAACAGCATGTGTTGAAATAAATACTTTCTGTTCACTAGGACTATAGAACATGCCTCTACGAGTTCCTTTTGGATACCCAATAAATAGACAAGCTTCTGATCTTGTTTCCAACTTATCTGCTTGTTACTTCTGCATATATGCAGTACAACCCCATATACGCAAATGTTATATATTTGGTTGTCTCCTACTCCATAACTGAGTAGGTGTGCTATCAACAGCCTTAGATGGAACCAAGTTCAAAAGATAAACTGCTGTAAGTAAGACAAATCCCCAAAAAGATATAGGTAATGTAGCGTAACTCATCATAGATATAACCATATCAAGTAAAGTCATATTCCTCCTCTCAGCCACACCATTCTGTTGGGGACAGTTAGGTGCAGATAACTGTGGTACAATCCCACACTACGTAAGATAATCCCATAACTCACTAGAGAGGTACTCTCCTTCTCGATCTGATCGAAGAATCTTCAAGTGCTTACCTAGTTGCTTTTCACTTTCTGTCTTAAACTCCTTGAATTTCTTAAAAGTTTCAGACTTGTGACGCATTAGGTATACATAGCCATATCTTGAGTAATCACCTATGAAAGTCACAAAATACTCATAGTCCTCCCCTTGCACTAGTGCTCATAGGTCTGTATACATCTGTGTGTACCAATTCTAAAGGTTCTTCGGCTCGATTTTCTTTTCTAGAATACGGTCTTCTAGTCATTTTCCCTTGCAAACAAGATTCACAAACTAGCACAGGCTCCTATGCCAAGGGACCCAAAGATCCACTTTTCACCAATTTTTCAATCCTATCAGGGTTAATATGTCCTAGACGTAAGTGCCAAAAAGCCTTAGAATTACTAGAAGGTGTTTTTCTTTTGTTTGATATAGTACTAGATAAGGCATTAGTTTCATTAATATGCAGTTTGGAAGAAATAGTAAGAAGCAAATATAATTCATCTTTTATTATACCAAAACAAATAAACTTGCCATTCTTACGAACTATGGCTTTGTCCTCAAATAAAGTAGAATATCCATGTTTTCATAAGAATTTAATTGAAATTAAATTTCTCCTCATATCTGGAACATAAAGAACACTATTCAAGACTAAAGATCTTCCACTAATAAATTGCAAATCATCTAATCCTACTGCTACAGCTTTAACTCGATATTGTGATCCTAGATAAATGTCAATTTCACCATCACTTAGTTCCCTTGTTGTCTTGAACCCCTGCATGGAATTACAAACATGGTCAGTGGCTCCCGAGTCAAAACACCAAGTGTCTATAGACTTCTCCACAAAACATGTTTCAACAACTAGTGATTCAGGCATACCTGAGTTGGCATTTTTCTTTGCCAGATACTTCACGCAATTCCCATTCCAATGCCCTTTGATACCGCAGTGGAAACATTTTCCCTTTGGTTTATTCTCCTGATTCACAAGTTTTGTTGGTTTCCCAGAACCAAATTTATCATTAAAATTTTTGCCTTGTTCTTCTTTCCTATCTTACCTTTCGGTTTGATAGAAAAAGTTTCACCAATGAAAACACTACTTTTTGGTTTAATGATACCTTCAGCCGCAATCAACTCATTCATCAGTTCGGAAAGGGACAGATTCATTTTGCTCTTATTGTAATTGAGTGTGAACTGATTGAATGAGTGTGGTAGCGTCTGAAAGATCATATCAACTTGGGTTTCTTTATCGATTACTATACCAAGAATCTGAAGTTCATTAAGGAACCCCATCATTTTCAAGACATGCTCACGAACAGGAGTACCTTCAGCCATCTCAGCATTCATTATTGCTTTCATCGCAACTTGCCTTCCGGCTCGCGATTGACTAGCAAACATCTCTTTTAAGCTAGTTATCATATCTAAAGCATGCGGCATTTCATTGTGTTGTTGTTGAAGCACATTTGACATGGACGCCAAAATGTAACATTTATCCATGTCATCAGCCTTAACCCATGCTTCATGATAATCAAAACCTTCCTGAGAAGTTTCATCCATGGGCTCATCAGGTTTCTCTTTTAGAAGTACAAATTTGTAATTCTGAGAGGTAAGGACAATATCAAGATTGTGTTTCCAGTCAACATAATTAGGTCCTTCTGACTTATTGTCTTTAAGAATCATAAAGAGTGGGTTCATGCTGGAAGAAATCTGAAACAATTTAAAATAATATAAGAACTAGAGCAAAAATGGTTAAACAAAACTTTTTAAATTCTCATCATAATCAATATGGGTTTCCTCAAACTATAAACCTATAGAGAAAAATCGGATGACTAGTCATATAGTTACAAATTTCGTTGGGAAAATTTGCTCCCACTAACTACCGGGAAACCCATTAAATTTCTTAAGACTTTATATATCAAATTAACATCCGATTTCTTTGGCCTCCAATACTTAATGATAAACATCCACTGGGAAGTTTACCATTATTTATTGGTTGAGTGTGCACCATTATCAAGAATCTAAAATTGATTGCATGAATTAAGTCCTCGATGGGATTCCCCTTTACATGCTACCAATTCATATTCTAACGTAAAGAAGTTCACACTTATAGTCCATGTTAAGTACCCTCCGTTAGGGAGCTTCACAAAGGAAGACGAGGTACCGTTTCAATACTATTGTCACGACCCGCTTCCCAAAAGAGAATACGGAATACGGATACGTGACTATGCCCAGCGAATAATTTTTATCATCGATAAGCTGTTCAGGAATCTTTACAACATCTCAAAAAATAGTCAGAGTTGGAAGCAAGAGAATCAACCAATCATGCACAATTGAATCAAATAGATCAACAGAAATTTACTTGGAATCCAAAATATAATATAATCTCAAATAAACCGAGTCTGGACAGTTAATAATATCCTAGGTCACATTGCCCAAATACAAATAAATCTAAGTATCAAATACAATTTATTGAAGTTCAAGCAACAAATAATAATAATAATAATAAAGCAGAAAATCCAACACTAAGACATCATCTCGCCAATGCCATCTGGCAGCCGACCATCCTGATCTGAAATCAATAATTTGCAGGAGAAGGAAAAAGGAAAAAGTACCCGTTAATGCAAGTTACGGGCCACTTATAATGTAGGATACAAGTACATGGGGAAAACTAAACAAATCTAAATAATAGCGGAAATAGATATAGCATGGTATAGCAGAATTAACTAGCATGGTATACTAACATGTGTCAAGTGTCAAATAGTATGCAGACAGATATAAAGATGTAGTGTCAGATGATAGTCAGACAAATAACAGATAATCAAATAACAGATAACAGAGAGCCAGATAGCAGATACAGATTCAAATTCAGATTCAGATACAGATGTCAGATTCGAATTTTTATAGGTCTTGTATTAATTACTAACTAGGTAGCACTTCATGTGCCATCCTTTTATCATATGGTTGCTACATTCAAAACAGTTACATTTGTAGATTTCGTAGGGGATCATATAGGGCAGTGTACTTAGGTATCAGTTTCAGTAGCAGTAGCAGTAACAGTCAGAACCTAGTGGTCCTCCTCCGATTACACCTTGCTATAGGGAAGTGTGCAGTCAGGTATTCAGCAACAGAAATCAGACAGTTAGAACCTATTAGTCCTACTCCGAGTACACCTTCCTATAGGAAAGTGTGCAGTCAAGTAATCAGTATAACAGTATAACAGATGCTCAGTATGGAAAACACGGGCCCCATCTAAGTACACATTTCTATAATTTCCCACTACTAGATCTTTTCCTTAAACCACTGCTTGGTTACTTTTATTATGGTCATTAAACAGGCATGGATATGTACGAAATAGTGTCAAACTAACATGGTATAATCAGTATTAGGTTCAGAGAAACAAATAAACATGCATAGATGATATACAGTCACATAAACGAGGAAAACAGTGTATGATCATATTCAGGACAGCATGACAGTACAGTACTAAACCAGTGATTCCCGTTACTAAAGAAATCCAAATCTGAATTCGTCGAAGAATCTGGAAAATAGACCTCCACACGAATCCAGCGATTATAAATAAGTCATATCGTATTTCACAAAATTATAACTCGAAACTGATTTGAATTCAGAAAATACGTTCAGTCAGAAATCAGTAAAACAAATTCTCAGTCAGAAAAAACAGCATTAAAACTACTCAAATAAATCCAGAAAAAATCTAGGGTAACCCCCTACATGTCTAGTATCATAATATGGAGTTTCATAATATTCCAGTAAAATTAGTTTAGCCAACGAAAATCAGAAAACATCAAGAAATAATAGTTTGGCAAATCTGAAATTCTCAACACTGCTGTACAAAAACAATAATATCTCGCAAGCCGTAAAACGAAATCCAAATCCGCCAAAGAGAGATGAAAATAGACAAATTAACCTAACTTTCATTTTTCATAAATATTTTCCATACAGTAGAAGGAAATAGGGTGAAAATACGATTTTTTACAAAACAGCGAGCAAAATACAACAAGTATAACTTTTATAAACAAGCATGAAATGGCGTATAAAACTCATCAATAAAATCTACCAAAATTCTGAGTAACCCTAGATAGATATAGAAGTACTAACCAAAGTTTCAGATCAAAATAATTTGTGTAGCACAAGTATCAAAATAATTTAGTCATCAAAAATCATTAAGAATGAAATCTGGAATTTACCTACACCTCTGTAGTAAAACAGTCATACCTCACACATACGAAAACGAAATAGAGCAAGGTCAGAGGGGTTGGAAAGAAGTCGAATTCCTCTAAAACTCATGTTTTATACTAAAATTAAGATTCTGACCTTAATATGGTCTAAATTACTGATCAAGACAGATCATCGACAAAACACAGAATTTCCTCAAAAAACCAAAATCAACATAGATCCAACGAAACTTGATCCACACACAACCAAACATGAAATCGAGTCTACCAAGTGTCCAAACAACATGGATTAGGGTATATAACAAGTCCACAACAAGTATCTCACTAGATCTCACAAGCACACGAGTTCTCATAATTGATTCACATATACATCACATCAAGAATGGGCAAAACCTAGGTTAATTCATGTCATATGTGTCGTGAGGCAACTATGGTCAAGTTTTCACTATAGAGACAATATCAACAAGGGGATTCACACACAAATTGTTTCTAGAACCCAACTACACTATAAGCAATATTTTTGACTTGTATCAAACAAAAGAATTAGAGTACAAGTTACTTGCCTTAACCGAAGACGAAAATGAAGAACACCAAGAATAACGGGAACGGATCCCGGCAACGAACAAAACCCACGAACGAAAAATCAACGAACCCACGAACGAAAAATCAATGAACAAAAACCGCGAACACAGAGGGACGAGGAGTGGGATGGGTCTGGGGTGCAGTGGATCGGGGTGCAAGAGATGCAGACGGGAGAGAGGGAAAATTTAGGTGGCGGCTATGTGAGGTACACAGTGCATTGGGGGGGGGGGAAGATGGTTAATATATATGAGGAACTTAGGGTTTGGTAGCAAAGGGGCGGCACAGATCGGGTTAGCATGCACATCGGGTTAGGGGGGTGGTATATTTGGTTTCAGTAGGGGTCACACAGGGTAAGAATTTAGGGGAATAGAATAGTTGGGATTTATAGTAGGTGGAATCTATATTAGGTAGTTAATATGTAGGTGGTGAATAGAATGGGGAATGAATTGGTGGCATCGGATTAGGAGAAGGAAACAGGGCATTTAGGTGTAGATAAGTGAAATAAATGGGCTGAGATTTATATAAAAACTATAGGATATAATAGGTAATTAATGAGTATTAGCTATTAGAATGGGTTTAAGAAGAATTTAAAAAATTAAGGAAATATGGTGATCAAGAAAATAGGTATACAAAAAAAATGAGACGGCACAAAAAAATAGAGAAATAAAATAGGGCACGAATAAATAAAATAAAGAGGATTACAAATAATGGCTCGATCAATTGGAGACGAACAAAAGAGACCACCGGATCAAGAATTCAAATAAAAAGATGATAAAATAACAAACTGAAAATATATAGAAACAAAAATTCAATATACGGTCCAAAATAATTACAAGAGGAATATAAAGAGGAAAAATACATTAAAACGAAAAATACACTCAAAATACACAAAATAAAAAATAGGGGTTACAACTATTAGAAATAAATAATGGAAGGTCATCGATTTCATTAAGAACCCTCTCCCTCTCGATACTTTTATATGAGGAAATTAAATGACATATCTGTTATAGCTCAATTAACATTCAATGCAATTTAAAACAGAAATATCAACAGAAATAAATGCATTCATCCCCCAACCAAACACATGACCAGAATAATATTTAGATGTATCCCTGCAATAGAGAACCTAGAGATCTAGTCTTCATGTCCTCCTTCTTTGCTTTGTCTTTGCTCCATCAATATTTACAAAATTTAAACTAGCTCAATATAAGGAGGCTTACATTAAATTACAATAAAACTATCTCAACATAAGGAGGTTTACATTAATAAATAACAAAACTATCTCAACATAAGGAGGTTTACATCACTGAACAACAAAATAAAAAAAATAACAAGTTTTTGCCATTAGGGGATTCTCACAAACATACACATACATCCACAGGCAGTATAATAATGAAAGGCAGCGGAAAATAAAATTGCACAATCCTATAATTGTAACTGTTTCTACCAATATCATCTAAGAACTCAAAATATCATGTTAGTGCCAATAACTAAAAAAAATTCTAACAATCATAAATAATTATTAGATCTAAACTTTTTTTTTAATGAGATGTAGATTATTGGTGTAGTTAAAAAAATGAAAAAAAACAAAAAAAACAAAAAAAAAAACAACGGTTTGTCTGATGGAGCATGAACTGGTAAACAACCTAGATCTTCTAGCTCTTTATGTTGAGATCTGGAGTTAGAATAAATCCCGAGCAATTTTTGATTAAGCCTTCCACTTCAAGGAAAGGGATAGATTGATTAAGTGCCCTACTTATTAATCAATTAGAGCATCTGTAGTCGTTGGGGAAAAAAATATGCATATATACATATATAGAAATAGCAAAAGAAGTTTTGCTGCAGTCGTCTAAAAGCTATTTTTATGAATAAATCCAAGGGACGGCACATGAAGTGCCGTCCGAGGAATTAACGTCATTCAACCAGAAAAATTCGTCCTCGGAGTGTAAACAAAAAATTGCAAAAAAATTATAAAAAATTACAAAAACATTTTACAAATTACGAAAAAATTATAAAAAAATACAAAAAATTTCAGAAATTGCAAAACCAAATACAAAATTACAAAAACATTTCAAAAATTGCAAAAAAAATATAAATTTGCAAAAATCTCCGGACGGCACATGAAGTGTCGTCCGAGATAATAGGAGGCAAGGGACGGCACATGAAGTGCCGTCCGAGGGATTTAAGCCTTTTGGGGTTTTTTTAATTGAAAAATAAAAATCAAGGGACGGCACTTGTCCGACGAAAAAAATATTAGTTTTTTTTGTGGGACGGCACTTCGAGTGTCGTCGCTCATGTATGGATAAATCTCAAATCCATTCTCATTTATAGCAAATGACTGTAGCGAAATATGGATAATATGGAAATTTGGCAAACGAGTGCAGCTTGTTTTTGAGCCAAATATGCATATTATCGATATTTAGCAAACGACTACAGATGCTCTTAAAGGGACATATTGATTAAGTGTCGTTCTAAAAAAAATTTGATCATGCACAAGAATTATACTTATTGATATAGTTAAAAAATTGAAACAGTCAGAAAGCGACATCATCAATTAATCAAAAAAAAAAATGAAACTGTCTAAAAGCGACATCATCTATTCACACACACACACACAAAAAAAAAAAAAAAAAAAAAACAACACTGACAGAAAGCGACAACATCAATTCATCAACACCATTGATTTAAAAGAATAATCGAACCCTTCTACTGTGTTTTTTTAATTAAAAATAAAAATATTAAAATTAAAAACTAATAAGAATCAATACGATGATTGGTTAAAATTAGATCAAAGTGGCTCTGATACCACTGTTGGATTTTTGTTCTACCTTATTTCCAATATCACAATGATCTAATATTTAATCTAATCTCAATTAAAATAATAAGAACAGATCTCAATAAGTTTTACCTTCAAACTTTGATTTCTTGTTTCTTTTTCTCCTTCAATTCTAACCTAGTTCTTCCTCTCCTTTTCTTCTATATCCTGGTAGGAGGCACAAGAGAAACGGCTAGGTTTTACCTTATTCTCATATGTATAGAGGAGATGAAAGCCTAGGGTTATGAACTCAAGGAAATCCTACTTGGGATAAAATTACAATATGTCCCTTATGTATTTGTATTTTGTTTCCCAACTAAAATCTAAATTATCATTAGACCCATGTCACAATATAGTTCTACAAGACACCCCTTCTTTATCGATATTCACAAACTCACCCTTGGAATTCGTGATACCACCTCCATGGATCAATTTGTAACTTAAACCTTGTTTTCACATTTAACTTTTTCATACAATCTGACAATGACTCTAAATTTTAATTTTAGACTGTAAATATGTTGTTTGTGCATAGACATAATTACTATGTAGCATGGACCTTATTGATACACAATATCAATATTTTTGAATAAATCAAAAATTGCTTTATTAATAAAATGACAAATAAATAAATTTATTTCTGTCTAATCATATAACCCTACAAATCATCGTCGAATTTTCTTAATAAAATTTTCCAATCAAATGTGGGAGTATACATTACTTAGTTTCAATATATCAATGCATAAGCATAAGCAATAAGTACATGGTCCAAATTCCCAAGCTTGTTTTTTATCGAGATCTAGACATAAAATGAGATCTCATTATCGTGGGAAACTGAAAGCAAACTTGTGGAGAACCGGTAATGCATCCATTTTAGTATTTTATGTTGCTAGTTGCAATAAAAATAATTTCCAAGGCATCCAATTGCACCATTCTCTTTCTGATTCTTAAAAATTCTTATGCAATTGCAAGAAGAATGTTCAAGAATATGGATGGCTACGATGGTTACCTTCATACATGAGGTGAGAACAAACGACACGACCCATGGTCCCACCAAATTGGGACCCACTCATAAGTTGACTTGGAAATATCGCGTGTCGTCACTAGGGATGCTTTCAGATTGGATACGGATCGAATATTGGTTATACCAACATCTATATCCGCATTCTAAAGATGAATTCGGAAACGGATACGGATATGACTCGAAAAATAAAAATTATTTCTGTATCCGCAATTTTCGGATACATATGTGAATCGGATATGGTCTACCGGATAACATATACGAATTCGGATCTCAAATATAAAGTTTTTGCTATTTTTTTCCTTAACAAGTGCTTAGACATGTATATCACTAAATTGCGGATATCGATTTTCATATCTAATCACAAAATAGAAATCAACTGAACAAAATAAGTGAAGAAAATTTTATTTCATATAGTACAACTTCTATAAAAATGAATACTTTTACCAGGACGATTTGGCGTCACTGAAGAGACAGCACTTAGTAAGAACTACATTAATGGAGAAGAGTTAACAATGACAATGTATAAATGCTTTCTCCGTTCTTAAAAAAATGAGAAAAGTCGAACAATATACTGAATATAAAATAAAATTTCATTTCAGCAGGTTGACAAAGTCCATGTTTTTGCACCAATTTTGATTTTTCACTTTCTGCTTTTATTGAGAATATATTGTGCTCTTATTGAGAACTAGTATCATGCACGTGCAATGCATGTGGAGAGGAATGAAAAGGACCAAAAAATATATATATATATAATGCACGTACGATGCACGCGGCGGGGAACGAAAAGGAAAAAAAAAATACCAACACGTGCGATGCACGTGGAGGGGAATGGAAAGGAAAAAAAGGGGAAAAAAAAGCCAACACGTGCAGCGCACGTGTTGGCTTCAAAATGACAAAATGACCAAAAAAAAAAAAATTTGATGGCAAATACCACTAAGGCCTTCTCCCATTATAATAGTAGATATATATATATATATATATATATATATATATATATATATATATATATATATATAATGCACGTGCGATGCACGCGGCGGGGAACGAAAAGGGAAAAAAATACCAACACGTGTGATGCACGTGGAGGGGAATGGAAAGGAAAAAAAAGGGAAAAAAAAGCCAACACGTGCAGCGCACATGTTGGCTTCAAAATGACAAAATGACAAAAAAAAAATTGATGACAAATACTACTAAGGCCTTCTCCCATTATAATAGTAGAGATATATTGTGTTCATTCCTCTCTGACTTCCCTAATCAACAATAGAATTTTTGCCACATAATTGTTTTGACTTTTATCCAAACAACGCATCAATTTTAATAAGAACAAGCTTAGAAAAAATAAAATTAAAATGACAGGCATCGCTATGAATTAAAACTTTCCTATTAAAATAAGAATAAATGGTGCAAACATGGAGATGCATCACATAGCTTTGCAATAACATGGAGGGTCATTGATGTCCCTTGCAAATATTTTCTTTCATATATAGCAAACAAGGGAATATGAAACCTCTCACAAATTCCACCTTCAATTCCTTCAAGACAAGCTGACTAGCAGCACTAGCTTTGGCATTTTTTTTTCATGACCATCCAACTTCATCTTCACAAGAAAAAATTGTTCAAACTTAGTATCATAGTATGCATTCTACAGTGCATAAACCAATCAATTGTGGATACAAATTAGTGTGAATAAGTTGTCGTATGGTGGATACAAATCAATTGTTAAACTTAATCATATTGATGTGAAGATCGCAACCTTAATGTGTATCCTTTATTTTGAATTGAAGATGAATCGACAATTTCTTCCATCCCATTATTCAAAAGAATTACACTATTCGTCAACTTTCTTACGCTCCTTGATCGTTTACCAAATTTCGGTTTAGACTTCTAGCATTGCTACATTCCTGGTAACACTACTAACTAGTTCAATTACCAAACTCCGAACTGTTGTACTCTCAGAAAATACATGCTCAATAAATTGCAAGTATATAGAACAGATGAGATCAGAGTAGCGTAATTCTAGGAACTGCAAAGGTTAATGGCGAACATAAGGAAGAAGGGGGCTGGATACAAGTGAGAAGAATGTTATTAGCTTATGGCTTAATTTAAGTTTTGGTTAGTTTTAAAAAATTCTACTAAACTTTTTTTTTTAATTTTTAAACCGCACTCAACTACGTTTTCAGAAAATTCACAGCGACCGATTAGGATAATTGGATCTCTTAGAAAAGCGTGCACTTATGATCAACGGTCAAGATCTCTTCAAAGTATGATTTATTGTTTTTAATTTTTTAATTATTTTTAATTTTGATTAATTAATTAAAAATTCCCAAAACAATTAACGTTTTGGATTAATTAATTAAAAATCTAAAATTAATTTTAAATTCGGAAAATATTTCAAAAAATAATTAGAAGTTTAGAAGAACTTTTTTTAAAAAACAAAAAAATAATTATAAAAATTGGAAATTTTGATTTAAAGTTTTCACAAAAAATATTAAAAATTGAGAACAAATTTAGGAAAAATTTAGAAAAACTGGAAAATTTCAAAAGAGTAATTATAAATTTAGAATAGTTAATTAAAAATCCAAAAAATAATTATAAAATTATTGAAATTTGATTTATAATTTTTTTTAAAATGGTTTAAAAATGGAAAAGATTAGTAAAAATCTAAGGAAAAAATTGGAAAAATTCCTAAAAGTTCTACAAAGATACAACTACATCCAAAAGCTCAGTTTATGGTGTTACTTCTTCATATACTAGTAATCTCCATGTGTGATGCTCAGTTTTTTCCTTAAGCCTATTCTTTTACAAATTAACCAAAATATATGCAATTTATATTTTACCTGAATTGAGAGATTTAATCTGTATATGTGATGCACGTTTTTCATTTTTTTAGCTTCTAAATTTAATCTAGGGCATTTTGGTAAAAAAATAATTTTTTTCAGCTTCTGGATTGAAAAAAAATCTTAATTGGGACCAAAATACCCGAATTTGGACCAAATTACTTATTATATTTCCGTTACCTGCAACGTATGAGTCTTTTATTTGTTAGCTTCTGATGCTGAGAAGAATTGAACTTGCAAAGTGTATATTCATAGTTTTAGTTATGATGTAGGTGAACTGCTATACTGATAATCCAATTGATGGTGGAGGGGAAAATCAACAACAACAGGCTTGAGAGTAAAGTGTACTCATGATTTTAGTATTATGTTATTTGTATTTCTACGAAAACTATGCAACTCAACTACGTATACTTATTCATATCACTGTTCAATATATACTGGTTTCAAATTTTATTTTCGGATGTGCACTGGTGGTGTAAATGTGTAACATGTATTTATTATGACATGCAAACACGTGCAAATTACTAGTGTGTTGAATGAGAATGTGCTAAACTTTCAATGAAAATATGTGGGAATGATAACGAAAAATTTGTTCATGTTAAGTATATTGTGTGAATGAGAATGTGTTCAAGAGAATGTGTTGAATGATATGAAAATATGTGAGAATGATGATGACCATTTGTTCATATCAAGTATTGTGTGAATTGTTGACCGATTTTTATAACAATACATTCATGACTGGATGAAGTTTCTGCTAAAAAATAGTTGTTAAATAAGATTTTTTAAACATTCTGATTAGTTAAGTAAGGTTTTTTGAAAAACAAATTAAAAATGAATGTGGATTTTCATTACAAACTGAACAGCTAGATGTGTTTTCCTGATACAACCTAAAAACATCAAAGTGTTTTTTTGATATACAATAAATTGATCTCAAGTGTTGTTTAAAATTGTTATTAAAAGATCAAAGTATTTTTTTTAAGCTTCTGGAAGTATTTGCATCTTTGTAGGACTTCTAGTAATTTTTCAAAGTTTTCCTGGATTTTCCTAAATTTTTAGAATTTGACTAGATTTTCAATTTTTCTCCAAATTTTAATTATTGCTTTATTTTTTATAATTAATTTTTGGTTTTAAAAATAATTATTCTAAATTTCTAATTATTTTTAGGAATATTTTCATATTTTCTGAATTTATTATTATTTTTTATATTTTTAATTAATTAATCCAAAATTTTAATTATTTTTGGAAATTTTTAATTAATTAATCCGAATTAAAAATTAATAAAATAATTTAAAATAATAAATCATACTTTGAAGAGATATTGACCATTGATCATAGGTGCGTGCTATTCTGGTAAATCCAGTGATCCTGGTCGGTGAGCATTTTGGTCCGAAAAAAGTCACGTACAATGCACGTGACATAAAACCTAACGGAAGTAAACTCCGTCGCTGTGGGTTGTTTGAAAACGTAGGTGAGTGCCCTTTTTAAAATAAAAAAATTCAGTGGAGTTTTTTTAAAATTGATCAATACTTCATGGTTTTTTTTTTTTAATTAAGCAGTAGTTTATAGTATGTCGATTTGGTTAGGGGGGGGGCCTCAGTACTGTACCGGAATTTTTGACATTGTACCATTACCATACCAAACTAGTTCGGTTTGAAAATATGCAAACCGTTACCAACCAAAAAGTTCGGTATACCGAAACTTTGGTATACCGGCTATTTTGGTTGGTACGGTTCGGTATTGGTAAATTGTGTCGATGAAAATAGTTCATGTATTGGTTTTTCCCAACAATTCTTTTGTTGGTGGGGAACTTTGAATTCAGAGGATTTTAGAGGAGTATGAGGAGTTTTAAAATTTTTCACTTCATATAATGATAGTCTTTTAGAATTTCTTCAATGTATCCTGTGTTCTCATGAGTAAAATATTTTCTCTGCACATGTTTCGGGTTTAATTTCTCTTTTCAATCTTATTCTAGGATCAGTTTCAGATGATTATATGGAATACATGTTATTGCAGTTTCCAACTAATGTAATGGGATGGATCTGTCATACCTTGGTTAAATCCAGTCTTTTAAAGGTCCTTGTTACTTACCTGGATTACCCAGTTAAATCAATTCAAATTCACCCATGTAGAATATTATACTGAAGTTGACAGTTTTATCAAATATTGAAAGTGGAAACTGTATGTACTGGGCAGAAACTTCCCTTTTGTATAGGGAAGATAGACAATCTTACCAGTCATAGTTACTGAAACAAACGTTTTGCAGATTTAACTATATGCACAACAGGTACAGTATCTCATATGTGCTTAATGTACATTTGCTAAGGTAAGTGAGACAAAGAGAGGCGTGGTGAGAGAGGCGTGGTGAAGACTGAAGAATTGTGAGTTGTTTCTACAGAGTTCTGTTCTTGAAAGTTGGAAATAGGTTTTATTTATTACTGTATTCTCTATATAAATATATGTTATATATATATAAAATAAATATATTTATTTAATATTTAATTATTCGGTACGGTGCGGTAAAATACCGACTGAACCATATTCATACCGAAACCGAACCGAATTTTAGAACTCGGTACGGTTGTACCGTACCATACTTTTGGAAACCGAATTTTTCGGTACCGAATCGATTGGTTCGGTTGGAAAACCAGCCGGTTGGCTCATTTCAGTATGATCGGCCACCCCTAGATTTGGTGGCAATGAAATAGCAAGGCTGTCTTCAAAAACCACAATCTAAATCATCAAACACATAAGGATAGTACAATTTCTCAGTGAGGAACAAATTAGGCCACAATATGTTGCAGGACAATTTTATTCAAGGAGCTTTGGTTTAGACATCTATGGCGGAGTGATGAACTAGATGGGATAAGGCATCATCCCTAGGGGCGGAGGCAGTGAAGGGTGAGGGGGAGCAGCCGCTCCCCCTAGAATTTGGCAGCCCCCTTAGTAGGCCTAAGTGCATAAAATTCACGCTCCCCTTCAACTGGGCTTCCGCTCTTCTTTCGGCCCAAACCGCTCCCCTTCTTTTGGCCCACCCATGCTTCTCGGCCCAAACCTGAGCTCCCGCTCCTCTTCTTTCTTCTTTTCTTTCTTTCTTTTTTCTACAGCCTCCACCACAATGGCGAAACGCTAGCTCCCTCTCCTTTCTTCTTTTCTTTCTTTCTCTCCATGCTCCAGCCTCCAAGGCTCCATCGAAATCCTAGATCTCTCTCCTCTTTCTTCTTTTCCTTTTTTTCTTTCCGTACTCCAACATCTACCGAAAGTCTGAAACCCTAGCTCATAAATCATAATCCATAGATCCAACTCAACCAAGCCCTCAATTGCAATTTCGAAGTGGTATTGAACTTCAAAGTGGTACTGATCGGCGACTCGGGGGTTGGAAAATCCAACATACTCTCCCGATTCACCCGCAACGAGTTCTCCCTCGAATTCAAGTCCACCGCCACCCGTACCCATCAGGTCCTTTCCTTTCCTCTTTTTTTTAAATTTTAACTTTTTTGGGGTTTTTCGTATTTTGCGGATTTGGGTCTCTTAATTTCATGTAGATTTACTTAGTGAATATTGTTAACAAAATAAACTTGAGAGTGTCTCAACTTAAGAGGAAAAAAAATCTTGGATAGATTTTCTTGAAATGGATACGCGATCATCTTCAACTTCTATGGTTTGAATATTAGTATCAGCATTTCTGTGTAGTGTCAGTGAATTCTAATGAGACTTAGAAACCAATTTGTTTGGTTTGAAGTGCTTGATTCGTTGCAACCAACTTGCAAGATTTTCTCTATTTGCAAAGAAAAAGAGTGGAAATGAAATTGCAACCATAGGAAATCTTGGAAGTCGGATTGCAACTTGCAAGTGGACTTGCGACTACTTGCAATGAACCATACACCTCTCCTTAATGGAAGCATGGAACACTAAGAGGATCTTACACAAATTTTGAGTTGCCGATTCCACTTGTATAAATGTCTGTTTAGGAGATGTTCCATCTACAAACTCTATTCTTTTTGGAAAATGGCTTTTTAGGATGAAACAGGGAGTTCAATCTGAAGAATTGGGAGGGTTAATTCCTCTTCCTATGTTACTTTTTCTGTACTGTATTTTATGTTTGTTAGGTGGTTATATATTTAAGAGTTGTGAAATTTATTATTTTTGTCTACTTTATTTCTTGAACTTTTGTTTCTTTATTAGCATTAGTGAACACGATGATGATTTTTCCATCTTAAAACAAATAAATAAATTTTATGTTGTATTGTCCTTAAATCATATATCTGAGGACAATAAATGAATTAGGTAGGGGTTGTGCTTTTCAGGGCTTAGGAGGTTATTTGACACAATTTTAATTTTAGTTCAATTTTCAAACATCTATGGAAAAAAATTTAGTTCCTGTGATTTTGCTTCTGGTGGATAAAAATCCTGGCTCCGCCACTGTTTGTAGGTGTATGAATAGATTGCAATTGGATTAGTAACATCATACATACATATGGATGAGAAAAGAACCTTTAAGTTGTTGTTTTTCTTTTGTATTCGCTATTTTGAGATTAAAGATGAAGAATTATTATTGTTTTGGATTGGGATTGAACAAGAAGTAAAGGAACTTGTTGTTGAGTTGGATGGATTGAGATACTTTGACCAATGAATTTGTATTTCAAGATTACTCTCAGTTTTAAACATGTTAGAATTGAGCTTTCTATATAAGAAGAGATCTTGACTGCGTCTTATGGTCTTCAAGAATTTATACGAGAAGTTTCTTTAAATATCTTCTTATTCAAGTTATAATTTCAAGATTTGGGATTTTTGTGAATTTCATGAAGATTTGATTCGATATATGAATTGTGTTGTTTTCACCCAAGATGTACTTGTTTTATCTCAGGTTTTCATCATTTGAAATCATGTATTCGAAATTTTAACATATATCATTTTTTGAGAAACCTGCAAAATTCTTGGCTACAGCAGACTGCTCGCCAGTCGACTGCGCGGTCGACCGCAGTGCATCTGCCGGTCGACTGCAGTTCATTCGAACGTGTAGGTGCAGTCAACTGTCATGCTAGGCCGTCGCTAACTCCTTCACTAGCAGTCGACTGCAGTAATTGCTGCAGTAGCTTCCAGTTGACTACTAGAGTTTTGAGTTGCTATTTTTCCTTAAATACTGTCGGTCGACCGCAGTTTTATAACTGTGTTTGTCGGTCGACCGTCGTGTCTAACACTTGTATCTATTTTGTTATAACTTTTGTATTTCTTTAACGATTGTTTCTTCGAATTTGCAAAGATAATTTCTTTGCTTTTCAAACTGATTTAATTCAGATTACACCCTCTTCAGAGAGTGTGAATTCTTAAGTTTTGATGAATTTTAAGTTCTAATTCTTGTGGTTTTGGAATGTGAACATTTCATAATTTCCAAGAGTATTAATTAGATTTATTCTATGCTGTTTTGAAAGTATAAGATCTCAGTTTGTTTTCACTTCGCTTCAGTTTGGACAAATTATCCAGTTGTACTTTGGAAATATTTGGTTTTATTGACTACTGGTTTGAGAGAAATTCGTTATGAGTTGGATTATTTGGATTTATGAAATACCATGAAATATTAAGTTGATGTTTTGTGTTTTGAGACTCTAGAGGTTGAGTGGGATCCTAACATATCGGCGGTTGAGACTTTGTGGATATTTTGGCCAGTGGGGCCTTGTTGTTGAATTAGTTGAATTAAGTCCGGCAGGGTACACTAACTCTAGGGGAAATTGTGACTTAATTATTAATAATCAACCTAAGGGCATGTACAAGTTGGAGTTGTGATGAAATGAGAGCAAACATGGGTAGGGGGCCTCATGTGATCTGCGGTGTGAGATAATCCCCAGAATTATCAAGGTGTGAGTGAAATAGTCTTCGGAATTACCTGCGGTGTGGGATTGATCTCCGAAATTGTTGAGATCGAGGCGATGCTCATGGGATATTCGTGTGACGATGCACCATAGCTTGTGGTGTGAGATATTCTCAAGGATTCTCAAGTGTGAGTGAAATAGTCTCTGGAATTATCTGTAAATAGAGATTGACCTCCGGAATTATCGAGGCATGGGCTGGATACTCACAGAATAATCTATATCTTAAAGTAATCACTGTAGTAGGATTAGTTGCATAATGGAGGATTGAACCCTATTAATTGGAGTACGATAAGAGCTTGCACCAGACCTATGTAGAGTGTGATGCATAAAAACCGACAAGTATGCATTAGTAATCATCATAAGCACTTATGTTTCTAGACTTGTTTTTTGCATTTTTTTTTACATTTGACACTTAGCCTAGTCTCATTTGATGATTTATGCTTCATTTATTGTTATTTCATGTTTTATCTGTTATTATTGTATTAATATGTTTCACTTGTTGACTTATGATTTTATTCTTTACGTTTTCATTTAAGTTTGTATTTTCTTTCAATATCACTCACACTGTTATGGCTGACCCCTGTAGTTTTGGGGGTTAGGGATATCTCTAGCCTCATGTTTTACAGGTATGTACCATTAGCATGGAATTGGGAGCATGTTGTAGAATATTTAATGTTTATGCATATCTTGTAAAAGGAATTATTGTATTTATGGTGCTTTTAAATACCGATGTGTTGCAAAATGAATTGTGATTCAATGTATTTAAATTCCGTTGTGCTTTATAAAAGAGTTGATGTAATAAAAGTTTTTAAATTTCCCTGTATCTGGATGCTATGTTTTTTATTACAATTGAGGTTGATTCTGAAATTTGTGTCACGTATTTCTAATTTATTTATTGGAAATTCGAGGCACTACAGAGTTGGTATCAGAGCAATCTTCAATAGTAATGTTAAATATGGTATGGGGAATGAACCTAGGTGTGGACATTATAGTGTGAGTATGAAAAAATTAAACAAAAACAAATTAAATGGTTTGAGTATGAATGGGCTTCCATAGTGGGCAGTTAGTATGAATGTGATTTATGTTGTGGTACTCTAACATTCCACGTATTTTGCCGTATTCAGTGAAATGGCAGGACCCCGGACCAGGAATGGTGGAAACGGTGATGGGGCTGAAGGAGAAGGTGCGACTCGAAATGCATCAGACTCTGAATGCATTTGTGACAGCGAGTGCGACTCAGAATCAAGGACCAGGCCATGTACCTATTAATGCTGATTTGATCAAGCAACGGAGTCTTTCAAGCGGATGAAGCTGCCAGTCTTTGAAGAGCAAGAAAACCCCATTGAAGCTGATGACTGGATCAGGAAGATGGACATGGTCTTTGAGGTTTTGGAAACCCCCGAGGCCAGCAAGGTGAAATTGGCTACAATGCAGTTGGAAAAGGACACCGGTGTTTGATGGCAGTCAGTGAAGAGAACTTTTGGGAATGAGCAAGTGACTTGGAAAGCTTTTCTTGAAGAGTTTAGGGATCACTACTTCCTCTTGGACATTCAGGAGAAGAAGGCAATGGAGTTTCTAAACCTGCAACAGGGCAATATGACTATACATGAGTATGAGACTAAGTTTGTGCAGCTGTCAAGGTATGCACCGGAGCTGTGTTGATGAAGCAAAGAAGGCCAACAAATTTGAGCATGGCTTGAGGCCGAATCTAAGGTCCCGAATGATACCTTTGGGGATCAGAAGGTTCGAAAAACTTGTCAGAAGGGCAGCAATGACCGAGGAGGACATGGATCAGTTCCAGAAGAAGAAGGAAACCTGGAACAAGAACAAAAGGCCAGTGGTGGCGAATCAGAGTAGGAGGTGGTTCCCGGAGAATAAGGGTAGATTTGGTGGGCCCAAGCAGAAGGCAGTGGCAATTCAATATGTGAATTACTATAACTGTGGAGAGGCAGGCCATTACAGGTCAGCATGTCCCAAACCAATAAAAGGGCAAATTTGTTATCAATGTGGGCGAGAAGTTCATACCAAGCCGTTTTGCCCACAGCTTGAAAAGGGTGGTGCGAATGGGGACAAACTTCAGAGGCAAGGGCGAGTGTTCGCTTTGATTGAGGAGGATGCGGGTAACTCAGAAGATATGATACAGGGTATGCAAGAATTTTAATTTATTTATTGGTTGTATTAAATAAGACTTTGTTAAAGAATAAAATAGAGTTTTGAGTATCATTCTTCATGTAACATGATATGTTTTGATTAATGGAATAAAAGCAAAGGTTTTATTTGATACTGGTTCTTTGCATATATTTGGGTCGCCCAATTTTGCTAAAGTTTTAGGTGTGTAACCTAAGGTTTTTTCCAGGCAGTCTTGTCAGTGGAAACACCGTCAGGAGAAGAATTGATTACTGGTCAGTATTACGAGGATTGTGATATCGAGATTGGCAGGAGGCTTTTCGGAATCAATCTCATCGAACTACAAGTTTTTGATGTAAATGTGATCGTGGGCATTGATTGGATGGCAATTTATGATGCTACAATTGAATGCAAGAATAAAGAAGTTATAATGAAGGCACTGGGAGGATCCGCAGTGACTTTTCAAGGGAAGAAGGGGAACTCAAAGATGGCTGCAGCTATATCGAAGTTGATGATTCCAGAAGGGGTCAGGGACATTCTAGTTGTGAGATATTTTCCTACTGTGTTCTTGGAAGATCTACCTGGGTTACCGCCATAGCGAGATGTTGAGTTTGCATCAGTGTTCAGCCAGGAAGTGCTCCAATATCTAAGGCGCCGTACAGGATGGCACCTGTAAAGCATGATGAGGTTAGGAAGCAAGTTGAGGAATTATTTAGTAAGGGGTTCATCAGGCCGAGTGCTTCACCATGGGGTGCACCAATATTGCTAGTGAAGAAGAAGGATGATCAATGAGGATGTGCATTGACTATCAGGAATTGAACAAGGTGACCATTCAGAATAAGTATACATTTCCACGGATTGATAATCTGTTTGATAGGCTTCAAGGAGCAGCAGTATTTTCGAAGATTGATCTGCGGCCAGGGTATCATCAGGTCCGAGTTAAGAAGGAAGATGTGAGTAAAATAGCTTTCAGAACTTGGCATGGGCTTTATGAGTTTTTGGTGATGTCGTTTGGGGTCACGAATGCACCAGCAGTGTTTATGGATATGATGAATCAGATTTTGCAATCGTTTATTGATTCCTTTGTGGTGGTGTTCATTGATGATATTTTGGTGTATTCGAAGTCATAGGATGTGCATGATGAGCACTTAACAGAGGTGTTGAAGAAGTTACGGGATTATGACTTGTATGCCAAGCTATTTAAGTGTGAATTTTGGAAGTTAGAGATGGCTTTCCTTGGTTATATTCTTTCTAAGGAGGGAGTGGCCAATGATCCTCAAAAGGTTGAGGAAGTGAAGAGTTGGCCTAGACCGACGACTGTGAAGGAAGTCAGGAGTTCTTGGGTTTGGCGGGTTACTATAGATGATTCATTCAGGGCTATGTACAGATTGTAGTTCCAATGATAGGTTTGACTCGGAAGGATGTAAGTTTCACTTGGACTGATAAGTGTGAAGTGAGTTTTCTGGAATTGAAGGAGAAGAGGTACGACAGCACCTATTCTAGTTTTGCCACAAGCTGGGAAGGAGTATGATGTCTATATTGATGCGTTGCACAGAGGTTTGGGTTGCGTCTTAATGTAAGAGGGAAAGGTTATTGCTTATGGTTCGAGGCAGTTGCGTCCTCATGAAAAGAATTATCCGACGCATGATTTGGAGCTTGCAACTATCATCTTTGCCTTGAAGCAGTGGAGGCACTATGTATATGAAGAAAAGGTCAATATGTATACTGATCACAAGATCTTGAAATATATTTAACAACAGAAGAATCTGAATCTTCGGCATAGAAGGTGCTTGGAGGTGTTGGAAGACATTAGTAATGAGATCAAGTATCATCCGAGCAAGGAGAATGTAGTGGCTGATGGGCTTAGTCGAAAGAGTAGCCTGTCATGTTTAATCACAGCTCAAAAGGAGTTGGCAGCAGAGTTAGACCGGCAGATATCAAGGTTGTTCTGCAATGACTGGGAGCTTCATTGGAACAGTTGAGGCTTCAGCTTACATTGAAGGAGCAGATTATGGAGGGACAGAAGTCAGATTCAGCAATTCAGAGGATGTTGCAGCAGATTTTTGATGGCAAGTTGTCAGAATTTCATGTCTGAAATGGGATTCTATGGATGGGTGAGAGGTTGTGTGTGCTGGAAAGTGCAGATTTAAGGGAGAATATCTTGCAGGAAGCTCACAGTACCTTGTTGTGAGTACATCTTGGAGGTACGAAGATGTACAAGGACATCAAGCTGCACTTTGTGGCCAGGAATGAAGAGAGATGTGGCGAGGTGTTTGACATATCAGAAAGTCAAGGAGGAAAATTAGAAACCTGGAGGCTTGTTGCAGCCGTTGCCTATACCGGAATGGAAGTGGGAAAATATCAATATGGATTTCATCACTGGTTTGTTTTCCTAGGAGTCGGAAGGGCAACGACTCGATTTAGGTCATTGTGGATCGTTTGACCAAATCAGCTCATTTCTTATCCATGAAGATTATGTGGTCCTTGGAGAAGCTAGCAGAACTGTACATTGATGAGATTGTAAGACTTCATGGGGTTTCTGTGTCTATTGTTTCCAACAGGGATGCAAGGTTCACATCGAGGTTCTAGAAGAGGTTCTAGAAGGCTTTAAGATTCGTTCTTGATTTGGACGGTTCCGATTTAACCCCATTTTTAGCCATATCACGAGCCCCCCACTCCCGAAGACTGAGTTTGATCAGCCTTTGAGGAGTAGTTTTACTGATTTAATGGATGGCGGAGTTGTATCGGAGTCCGAGTGGAAGGTTTCGAATCTTTGCAGGAGGCAGTATGGTGATTTTCTAAGTTAGTTGCATGCTCTGAGTTGTTCTTGAGCTCTCCTGGTCATTTGGTGATTTTTATCTATTTTTTCGGAATATTTACTTAATTTTAGGAAGCGTCGATTCGTCGTTCGGGGGTCTTAATAAGTGGCCCTAGGCAATAATTATTCACTCGGGGGGCTCAAAAATATGTCCCCGACTTTATAATTACTTTCAAGGATTTTAAATTATTTTTCCCGAATTTTTAATCATTTTTTCGCAATTTTTAAGTAAATAAAAATGATTTTAATAAATAAAATACCAAATTATGGCATGGTGCGATCTGGACCGTTGATCCTGTGCCGGCGTGAATTTCTGAAAGATCGGACGGACAGGGTCACTCGGCAGCAATTTCTCCACTTTTGTGGGTCGGATGGGCACTTGCTTGGAATCCGAGCGAAGTAGCTCGGTTTTTTCCTCGCGCGAGTGGCTCGGATCGCTAGTCACTCGGCTCGGAATTCCGAGTGACGTGGAGCGATCTGTGCCGTCGGATCTCAGCGTGGATCTCGAGGTGGGCACAATTCCCAAGAAAACACTATATTGTCGTTTAGTGGACGTGGCGTAATCTGGACCGTCCATCATCTCAGGCACGATTTTCGCAATGATTCAACGGTTGAAGACGTTCGGCGGCATTTTTCGTCACTTTCGAGGGTCGGATTGGCACTTGCTCGGAATCTGAGCGAAATGGCTCAGTTTTTTCGTTGCGCGAGTGGCTCGGATCGCTAGTCGCTCAGCTCGGAATTCTGAGCGACGTGGAGCGATCTGGACCGTCGGATCTTGGCACAAATCTCGAGGCAAACACAGTTTCCAAGAAAACACTATCTTGTCGTGTAGTGGTGTTGGTATGATCTGGGCCGTCCGATTGAAATCTTACGCGAATTTTGAGGTGAAAGTCGTTTTTCTCCAATTCATAGCTCGGATTGGCACTTGCTCAGAATCCGAGCTATCCTCTTGAATGTTGAGGTCGGATCGCCTGTCGCTCGGATTTTGGTTCCGAGGGACGTGGGGCGATCCTAGCCGTTGGATGATGGCACAGATCTCGATGCTAGCTCAGTTTCCAAGAAAACACTATCTTGTCGTGTAGTGGCGCTGGCATGATCTGAGCCGTCTGATCGAAATCTTACGCAAATTTTGAGGAGAAAGTCGTTTTTCTCCAATTCGTAGCTCGGATTGGCACTTGCTCGGAATCCGAGCTATCCTCTTGAATGTTGAGGTCGGATCGCCTGTCGCTCGGATTTTGGTTCCGAGGGGCGTGGGGCGATCCTAGCCGTTGGATGATGGCACAGATCTCGATGCTGGCTCAGTCCCAAGAAAACACTATCTTGTCGTGTTGTGGCGCTGGCATGATCTGAGCCGTCTGATCGAAATCTTAAGCAAATTTTGAGGAGAAAGTCGTTTTTCTCCAATTCGTAGCTCGGATTGGCACTTGCTCGGAATCTGAGCTATCCTCTTGAATGTTGAGGTCGGATCGCCTGTCGCTCGGATTTTGGTTCCGAGGGATGTGGGGCGATCCTAGCCGTTGGATGATGGCACCGATCTCAATGCTGGCTCAGTTCCCAAGAAAATACTATCTTGTCGTGTAGTGGCACTGGCATAATCTGAGCCGTCTGATCGAAATCGTACGCGAATTTTGAGGAGAAAGTCGTTTTTCTCCAATTCGTAGCTCGGATTGGCACTTGCTCGGAATTCGAGCTATCCTCTTGAATGTTGAGGTCGGATCGCCTGTCGCTCAGATTTTGGTTCCGAGGCGCCGAGCGATTTTACTTGGATCGAAACGTCACTTCCTTTGTCAATAGTTGTGGCTCTTCGTTATCTAGCCGTTTGGGCTTTTGTAACTCTTCAAGGGAGGCCCAAGAGTTGCGCCCTTACGTTACAAAGCCCAAGAGGCGTCATTTTTACTATAAGTTTTCACCCCCTCGGCACTTTACCTCATTTCTCACTTTCACTTTCTCACTCTTGGTTTTTACTCTTTAACGAAGTTTTTAGCTCTTGAGTGGCGCTGCTAGCTGTCGCGGCGAGGCGTTTAAGGCTCCGGCGATCTTTTCCGGCCGTTCTAATCACTTCAAGGTCAGTCCCCCTCCTCATCTTTGTAAAAATGATTAAGTTTTCTTCCACGGATGAGACCCCCTCCTCGGACCTAGGCGTCAGCCGAGCGGTCAGATCGAGCAAGGGTAAAGTGAAGGAGGTTGCGGAGCCGACCAAAGAGATAATGGTCAGGCCGAATACAGACGAGGAGGTTGCTGAGCCTCTCCAGGAGGTAGTGGTCCGATCTAGCAAGGGCAAGGGTGTGGAAACGATAATTGAGCACCCAAAGACTGTAGGGGAGTTGGGTCGGCTTCCGAGCGTTCTGTCGAGCGTTGGCGGTGTGCGGAGCTACTCCGGAGATCTGTTGGAGAAGGTGACGCTGGGCACCGCCAAATCGATATAGGAGAATGAGCCGAGGGAAACTTCTGAGGTGGACCAAATCTCTTCGGTCTTGACCGAGGCGGATTTGCATCGTATCCGGAGTGGGTTCCGAATCCCTGCGGAGTACGTGCTCCTTCTTCCCAGCCCTGGCTTCCGAGTGTGCACATCGTCCTCGGCCGATACGTGCGTTTTTCCCGCCGATTCATTGAATGACGGACTTCGGCTGCTGCTTCACCCTTTCGTAATCGAGGTGATGCAGTGGTATGGCTTGAGTCCGGCTCAGCTAATGTCGAACACCTGGCGGCACGTTATGGTATTTGTTCTTCAATGCCAGGAGGTCGGCGCTCTGCCCAATATGTTCATCCTTCGGAGTCTCTACCATCCTTGCCAACCAAACAAAAATGAGCAGAGGTACTACCTCTCGCCGAGGAAGGGTGTGAAGCTGATCGAGAACCCGGACTTGATCAAGCATTGGAAAGAGAAGTACTTCCTCGTCCGAGCTCCCGAGCCATAGGTGATCCCGATGGTGTGGTCGAGGGACGGCCTTCCGAAGCGGGCGAGGAAAGAGCCCATGCTCAGCAACGAGGAGGCGGGAATCGTGGAGAAGTTGCTCGGGCTTCCGACCCTCAGTTGGAAAGACATCACCGAGGAGGCATTATTCCGGAAGGGGTCTCAGTCCGATCGACCCTAGTATGCTTCTCCTATTCTTGTTTTGTCTTTGAGGTTTGGAAAATTTTTCTAACTTTTTTCACTCGGTTTGTGCAGAATCTCTCGGCATGGACTACAAAGGTCTGATGGCTAAGGCCTGAGCAGCTAAGGAGCAGGAGGTGAGGAAGAGAAAAAGGACCGTATCCGGTCCCCAAGGCGGCCGAGCGCCCAAGATCCCCTCGTTCTCTCCGACCCTCGAGCGGTAGGTTGTCGAGGCTCCTCTGGTTGAGCCCGATCAAGGCCTCGTGGTGCCGTCCGCCCCTCCTACCTCGGATGCGCCGACCCCAACGGCGGGAACAGATGCCCCAGGGTCTTCCGACGGAGCGTTCAACATTAGCGCGACGCTGGCTCTCGACGTTCCACCCCTCACTGCCGAGGCGGAGGCAATTCTTACTGAGGAGCACAAGCGCATCTTCTTCCCTGACTGGCGCGTGATGAAGGTCGACGGGTTCTTAGGGGATGGTAATATCTGCATGCAGGCGGTGAAGCACCTGCGACCCCAAAAGACCGAGCGGCGCTCAAGGCGGGCGAAGTTGGTGACACCGCGATGCAGATTGCTCGGAACACCATGTCGGTAAGTAGTAGAGGACTTTCTTCAAAATTTTTCTATGTTTTTGTGCTCGTGCTTGACTGCTTCTTGTATGGCTTGTAGACCCTCTGCCACTTCAATTATCTGCTCGAGGAGTTCGCGAGCAAGGAAAAGGAGATGACCGTTCTGAACGACCGGGAACGGTCTAAGGTGGTGAAGTAGCTGGAGGCCGAACAGTTGCATTCTGCTTCGCTCGAGGCCGAAGTTGCCGACCTAAAGGCTCAGCTTGCCGAGGCACTGAGGAGCTCGGCCGCCGAGGCCTCCAAGGTCGAGACCCTAGAAAAGAAGGCGGCTCAACTCGAAGGGGAGCTGTCTAAGGCCCTGAAGGTGTCAGAGGAGGCCCTTAGCGATCACGCGTCGAAGGTGGCGGCCGCAGAGAAGGTAGTTCGGGACGAGGCCGAGGCTCACATGTTGACCAACATGGAGGAAGCGTACGGCCGAGCGCTGAAGCATATCGTCACTCGGAACCCCGGATTCGACGTCTCGTCCTACTACTTCTACGACCCCGTAGAGGGTGAGGAAGAGCTGCCTTGGCCGAGCTCGCTCCGAGGCCGGAGGGCAAAGACTCCGAAGGTGAGGGTGGTGCCGAGGGTGCGATTGTAGCTGTGCCGAGCGACGATGAGGTCGACCCCTGACTTTGTCGCCTCTTCTCATTTTCTTGTTCTCTCTTTTTTTCTTTTTTCTTTTGTAATGCCTAACTGCGGACTGGACACCGCTTTTTGTAGCTCTTGGACTTTTAATGAAATGGTTTCTTTTTGGTTGAATATTACAAAGTTTCGAAAAGTTGTTCAACTCTTTTTGCTCGGATTGTGTCTGTAAGTATTGAAGACTTCTTTTGATATTCCTCAACTTTTTAGGTCGAGTTGGGCCCGATCACTGAGATCTCCCATCTTCGTACTGAGCTGAAGAAAACGAAGCGGGCTCTGTCTCGCAGTCGGGATAAAGCGTTTTACGACTTCTTGAAATTGGAGGATATCAAAGCAACTGCGAGAGGGTATTTTCGCGAGTTGAGGGAACTGCGAAAGCAACCTCGACAGACTCGTCTCGAAGGCGAGATAGAGTTACTCCGTAAGGATCTCTTCGATGTCGACCAAAAGAATAGTGAACTACTGGCGGAGGTTCGTCATTTAGAGGTAACGGTGAAAGAACATTCGGCGGAGGAAGAGGAGTTAGCTTCGAGGGTGGGGAAGTTGATGTCCAAGCGCGATGAGTTGACGACCAGAATTGACAAACTGAGGAGGATCACCATCGACAGGGGTATCGAAGTGACTCATTTCCGTCGTATTGTGGCCGACAGTACTAACGTTGCAGGCTCGTCTAAACTTCCTCGTCTCAAAGTATCGGCGGAGAGCGATATTCTGAGAGATAGGATCGTCGAGCTAGAGGAGGAGATTGCATCGCTGATACCTCAACCCGTAAGGATCAATGTTCGCAGTACGTCGTGTACTCGCGAAGAGAGCGAAAGAGGTATCTCGTTCTACGAACTTGCGACTCGTTTGCCTGTCGTTAGGCGGAGCCCACCTGACGCTCAGAGTGGTGTAGCTGTTTCGTCTAGTGGTGCCTCGGTTGGGGCCACAGCTAGAATTAGCGGCGAAGGGGGTTCTCGCTTTGCTGGTTTAGAGTCGAGCTCAGGGGTAAGGCGACGCCGGCCTCGTGTGTCTTTGAACCGAAGCGTTCCCCTTCCAAAGAAGCGCTAAACAAGTTGTATTATGCTCTTCAAGTTATTGTAAAAATCTGTTGTAGTGTCAGCCTTGTCCGGGCTCTTAATAAAAAAGTTTGTTTTGCTTCTGATGTTCGAATGTTGCATTGGCTGGTATTAGTTTAAGTATTACTCCTCCAACTTTTGACCACTACTCAAAATTAGAAGCAAATCTTCCTTCTTATGTGCGAACCACTTTTGACCTGCTTAACGGCGATTGAGAAATCTCATGTGCGAACCCCTTCTAGCCCACTTAAGAGCGAGCTTGCGAAAAGGAGTCGAGCCAAGTGTTGGGCTCCGAACTCGTCGTTAAAGTTTGTTCAACGGTTGTGGGAGCAATTTCGAATGGCGAACCCCTTATAGCCCGCTTAAGAGCGAGCTTGCGAAGATGAGTCGAGCCAAGTGTTGGACTCCGAACTCGTCTTTAGATTTTGTTCAACGGTTGTGGGAGCAATTCCGAATGGCGAACCTCTTCTAGCCCGCTTAAGAGCGAGCTTACGAAGAGGAGTCGAGCCAAGTGTTGGACTCCAAACTCGTCGTTAGAGTTTGTTCAACGGTTGTGGGAGCAGTTCCGAATGGCTAACCCCTTCTAGCGCGCTTAAGAGCGAGCTTGCGAAGAGGTGTCAAGCCAAGTGTTGGACTCCGAACTCGTCGTTAGAGTTTGTTCAACGGTTGTGGGAGCAATTCCGAATGGCGAACCCCTTCTAGCCCGCTTAAGAGCGAGCTTGCGAAGAGGAGTCGAGCCAAGTGTTGGACTCCAAACTCGTCGTTAGAGTTTGTTCAACGGTTGTGGGAGCAGTTCCGAATGGCGAACCCCTTCTAGCTCGCTTAAGAGCGAGCTTGCGAAGAGGATTCGAGCCAAGTGTTGGACTCCGAACTCGTCGTTAGAGTTTGTTCAACGGTTGTGGGAGCAATTCCGAATGGCGAACCCCTTCTAGCCCGCTTAAGAGCGAGCTTGCGAAGAGGAGTCGAGCCAAGTGTCGGACTCCGAACTCGTCGTTAGAGTTTGTTTAACGGTTGTGGGAGCAGTTCCGAATGGCAAACCCCTTCTAGCTCGCTTAAGAGCGAGCTTGCGAAGAGGAGTCGAGCCAAGTGTTGGACTCCAAACTCGTCGTTAGAGTTTGTTCAACAGTTGTGAGAGCAATTCCGAATGGCGAACCCCTTCTAGCCCGCTTAAGAGCGAGCTTGCGAAGAGGAGTCGAGCCAAGTGTTGGACTCCAAACTCATCGTTAGAGTTTGTTCAACGGTTGTGGGAGCAGTTCCGAATGGCGAACCCCTTCTAGCTCGCTTAAGAGCCAGCTTGCGAAGAGGAGTCGAGCCAAGTATTGGACTCCGAACTCGTCGTTAGAATTTGTTCAACGGTTGTGGGAGCAATTCCGAATGGCGAACCCCTTCTAGCCCATTTAAGAGCGAGCTTGTAAAGAGGAGTCGAGCTAAGTGTTGGACTCCGAACTCGTCGTTAGAGTTTGTTCAACGGTTGTGGGAGTAGTTTCGAATGGCGAACCCCTTCTATTTCGCTTAAGAGCGAGCTTGCAAAAAGGAGTCGAGCCAAGTGTTGGACTCCGAACTCGTTGTTAGGGTGAAGAGTAAAAGCAGAGAGATACAAGCAATTTTACAAGTAAAATATGAAAAGCTTTTTTTATTGATAGCTAATAGTTGGCTGCTTCTAAGTTGCGTGCCGTTATTACATAAGAGAAATAAAGGAAAAAATACAAGTAAAAGGAGAGGAACGGTTCGACATCCCAGAATACTTAGAGAGGCGTTAATGCTCTCTCTTGGTATTTCAAAAGATGGCCGGCATTCCAAGTCCTGGGGATCTCTCTGCCTTCGAGGTCTTCTAGACGATATGTCCCGGGCTGAACTACTTTGGTGATCTTGTAGGGTCCCTCCCAATTTGGAGCTAGTTTACTCTTCTGACCAGGAAAAGACATTGCTAACTTTATGAGGACCAAGTCCCCTTCTTTGAGGATGGACTCTCTTATTGTATGCCAACTCGATCCTCCTCCGATAACTTTGTTGGCGGACTGACGCTCTTTTCCATAGCTCGTCAACCAAGTCTAAGTTTGCCCGAAGTTCTCTGGCATTCTGTTCTTCTTCGTAGGCAAGAAGGCGAGGAGAAGGTATGCCGACTTCTAGTGGGATCACAGCCTCGAACCCATAGGTGAGGTTGAATGGCGACTCTCCTGTGGGGGTCCGTTTCGTGGTGTGGTAGTTCCACAGCACGTTAGGGCGCTGATCGACCCATAAGCCTTTAGAGCACCTATTCAGCCTTTTCTTAATACCAGAGAGGATCTGTCGGTTAGCATTCTCCACTTGACCATTCGACTGTGGATGGGAGACGGAGGAGAAATGTTGTTGGATGGCGAGGTCTTCACATAGAGCTCGGAAGGCAGCCTCGGTAAACTGGGTTCCGTTGTCTGTTATGAGGACTCGAGGGACATTGAATCGGCAGATAACGTTCTTCCAGAAGAACTAAAGTACTTTGTTCTCGGTGATTGTGGCCAAGGGCTCGGCCTTTATCCACTTCGAGAAGTAGTCGATTGCCACGACTAAGAATTTGAACTGGCCGGGAGCTGGTGGAAATGGCCCTAGTAAATCCATCCCCCACATTGCAAAAGGGATAGGACTTGATAGGGAGGTTAATGGAGCTTGTGGGAGGCGACGGACATTGGAGTATTTCTGACAAGAGCTGCGTCGCCGAACGTGTAGTTCGGCGTCTTGAAGGAGAGTGGGCCAGAAATATCCATAATTCAACACTTTCCGGGCTAGGGATCTGGACCCTGAATGTGCCCCGCCGATGCCTTCGTGGAGCTCCTGCAGGGTGTATTCGGCTTATTCCGGAGAGAGGCATCTCAAATAAGGCCTGCTGTCTACTTGTGTGAAGGAGCGCTTGTATAGGATGCCCTCGATAAGTGTGTATCGCTCTACTCGGGTTCTCACTCGGCGAGCTTCTTTAGGGTCTTCGGGGAGGAGCCCATCCCTTAGAAATTATACCAGGGGTTTCATCCAGTTATCTTGAAGCAGGACAGGTAGCGACTCCATCGAGTCGGAAGTTTCATCATCTATACTTGGCTTCAGGTGCACCTCAATCAAGACGGTCTGCTCGAGACCTTGGAGGGAGGAGGAGGCTAGTTTGGAGAGGGCATCGGCTTGGGAATTCTCCTCTCGGGGGATTCACTGGATGAGAGCTTCTTCAAATAGGGCCATGAGATTCCTGACCTTGGGTAGGTACTTAGCCATTCGGTCATCTCGTGCCTCGTACTCGCTTAGGACCTGATTTACGACCAGCTAAGAGTCGCTAAAGATCCGGAGGCGCTGCGCCCCTGCATTGCAGCCATTCTGAGGCCGGCTATGAGTGCTTCATATTCTGCTTCGTTGTTAGAGACCTTGAAGTTGATCCGGAGGGAGTATTGGAGGATGAAATCATCTAGGCCGGCTAGAATGACCCCGACTCTGCTTCCCTCGTTACAAGAGGATCCATCTACGTAAATCAACCAGACAGGTGGTCCCTTCATTGCTTGGCTGACCTCGGAGATGGTACTTTCAACTATGAATTCAGCTAATGCTTGAGTCTTGATCGCGGTCCGAGGCTGATACGTTATATCATGCTGGCTCAGCTCGATAGACCACTTCATAAGGCGACCGGAGGTCTCTGGTTTGTGGAGAACTTGCTTCGGCGGTTGGTCGGTAAGAACGACCACCGAATGGGATTGGAAATATGGGCGAAGCTTTCTTGCGGCCATGACTAAGGCGTATGCCATCTTCTCTATCCTGGGGGAGCGGAGCTCGGCATCCCGAAGTACCTTGCTCACGTAATAAATAGGCTTTTGAGTCCTATCTTCTTCCCTCACGAGGACGGCGCTGAGGGTCTGCTCGGAGGCTGCTAAGTAGAGGTAGAGGGTTTCACCGGGAACAGGTTTGCTTAGGAGAGGAGGATTGACTAGGTAAGCCTTCAGCTGATCGAATGAGTCTTGTTGCTGCTGACCCCACTCAAAGCCTTTAGCCCCCATGAGAGCCTTGAAGAAGGGAAGACACTTCTCTCCTGACTTGGAAAGGAAGCGCCCTATGGCTGCCAGGCGGCCCGTTAGCTTCTGAACCTCTTAAACATTCTTCGGGGGAGCCATGTCTAATATGGCTTTGATCTTCTCGGGGTTGGCCTCGATTCCTCTTTGGCTGACCATGAAGCCTAGGAATTTCTCCGACGAGACTCCGAACGCACATTTGTTCGGATTGAGCCTCATATCATGTTTCCTGAGTACGTCGAACGCCTCCTGCAGATCGACCACATGATCGGCCCTGTGGATGCTCTTTACAAGCATATCGTCAACATATACTTCCATATTTCGGCCGATCTGTGCTTGAAAAACCTTTTTGACGAGGCATGGATAAGTGGCACCTACATTCTTCAAACCGAAGGACATTTCTTGTAGCAGTAGAGGCCCTGATCGGTTACAAAGGAGGTCTTCGGGATATCCGGGGGAAACATACGGATCTGATTGTAGCCTGAGAAGGCATCCATGAAGCTGAGGAGTTCATGGCCCGAAGTGGCGTCAATCAAAGTATCGATACTTGGAAGAGGGAAGGGATCTTTGGCGCATGCCTTGTTGAGGTCGGTAAAATCGATACAAATCCTCCAGGTCCCATTGGACTTCTTCACCATTACTACATTCGAGAGCCATTCGGGATAGTTTACCTCTTGTATGAATCGAGCCTTCAAGAGCTTGTCCACCTCCTCTTTTATAGCTTGCTGGCGCTCGGGAGCGAACTTGGGCCTCTTCTGTTGGACTGGTTTGGACCCCGGAGCGACTCTGAGGTGGTGGACTAAAAGCTCTTCGGAAATTCCAGGCATGTCTGCGGCCGACCAAGCAAAGAGGTCGCGGTTCCTTCGGATGCACTGGACTATGTCGGAGCATAGGGCAGATGGGAGGGTCTTGCTAACAAAGAACTTTCGGCTCGGATCCTGCTCAGAAAAGAGCACTTCCTCCAACTCATCCACCGGCTCGGACGTTGGTCGGACTACATCTTGGGGGATTTCAAGAATTTCAAGGGAGAGGACTGGACCCATAGTAGAGGTCATGTAGCATTTGCGGGCCATTTCCTGATTGCCTTTTACTTCTCCTACTCCTGCCCGGGTGGGGAATTTCATCTTGAGGTGATAAGCGGAAGGGACGGCTTCGAGAGCGGCTAAGTCGGGCCGACCCAAAATGACATTGTAGGCTGTAGGGACATCCACGACCATAAAGTCCATCGACTCCGTTCGGGTAGTAGGAGTTTTGCTAGCGGTTACGTCCAGGGTGATAACTCTTTCAATAGTCACTGGCACTCCCGTGAACCCATGGAGTGTGTAACCGGCGGGCTTAAGTCTGTCCCGGAATAGTTTGAGGCCTTTGAAAGTGGCGAGGAAGATGATGTTAACGGAGCTGCCATTGTCCACTAGGATCCTTTCCACTTTAAAGTTCGCCGTATGGAGGTTGATGACAAGCGCGTCACAATGGGGGGTTCGGACACCCTCAAGGTCTTCATCTGAGAATGTGACGGGCACTCCGAGGCCTTTAGGAGGAGGTGTGGCACGGACCGAATTAACTTCCCTAATAAATGCCTTCCGAGAGGAGTTGGAGGAGCCCCCCATTGGGCCTCCATGAATGAGGTGCAGGACACGCTCCTCTTCGAATTTGGGCGTTTCATCGCGTTCAGGACGCTTGTTAGCCCCCCGAGGTGGGGGAGGAAGATCGGCTCGGTCTTTTCTCACGAACTTGGTTAGCTGACCCCTCTGGATGAGGGCTTCTATCTCGTTCTTCAGGACCCGACAATCATTGGTATCGTGGCCATGGTCCCGGTGATAGCGGCACCATTTCTCTTTGTCCCTCTTCTTGCCAGGGGTGTTCATTTTTGGTGCAGGAGGTATCACCCCCTCCTTCTCAACTTTCATGAAAATTGTGGAGATGTTGTCGTTAAGGGGAGTAAACTTTTCAAATCTGGGGGGAGGTCGGCGCTGCCCGCCATTATCCTTCTGGAGCTTCTTGGCTCCTTCTTCTTCTGTTCCCTTTCTCTTGGACCCGGAGGAAGGTCCTCAAAGTTGGGGCGGTGCTCAGCTTCCTCGGTCCGAATATACTTTTCGCTCCGGAGGAGGAGATCAGAGAAGTTCTGCGGGGGCTTCTTGGTAAGGGAGGAGCGGAGGCTGGAGTTGAGCACATTGGATTGGAATGCTGCTGCAGCGACCGACTGGTCGAAGGATGCTATGGACCTGGCTTCCGCTGTGAACCTTTTTACATAGTCTTTTAGCTTCTCACCCTTCTTCTGGTTGATATAGAGTAGCGAAATGCTGGTCTTCTCAGTTTGGCGGCTACTCACGAAGTGGGTGACGAAGAGGGTCTCAAATTGCTTGAAGGAGAATATCGAGGATGGGGCAAGGCGAGAGTACCATTCTCGAGCCGGACCCTTAAGAGTAGCAGGGAAGGTCTTGCACAGCAGAGCATCAGAAGTGTAGCGCCCCGATTTCCGATACTGGAAAACCGAGACACGAGCCAAGATCTTTGCTTCAATTAGTCACAATACACAGAAAAACAGGAGAATTTAAAACTTTTTATTCAATACACAATATGTTACAAGTCTGAATACTGTACAACTGTAATACTTTATAATGGAGTTACAATATTGCCTTTACATTTCTAAGTATTACAACCTTCACATCTTACATCAGAGTACCTTTTAACTAATACAGAATCAATACATATTTTTGCAGCGGAACTAAACTTAATACTGACTCCTTGCTTTCCTTGCCTTGAGTCCTCCTGAATATCGCCTTTGTACTTGGGCGATCCAGTACCTATGGAAGTGGGGACGTCAGTATTCACTGACGCTTAAAGGCTGATCATATAGCAGCGAATCTTCCAAACAATATACAAAATATACAAACATAGCCATGGTGTCGGTGTAGTTTAAGTGTACGTGAGTGCTATGACTAGACTCTAATGTGACACTTAAGTAGAACTAGGACACTCCTATTCTAATATTAGCAAGTCTCCGAAAGCAACATGCAGCCCATACTACATGCGACTCCATCTCAAGCCGTTTCTCCATACATAGGGATTGAACCCGCGTTATGAATTCTAATTGTACACAACCTGTTCCTGACACCCTACACGTGACTCGCGAGGCTGCAGATGTGGTCATGTGCCACTGTTGCATATCGCCCGTGGTGTCTATGTTCGCCACCGCGACCCGGCTAACCGGACCTCACTCAAAATAGACGAACCCAGTATATCGGGCGTCATAACAAAAATCAAACCATAGAGTTTCGCAAGCGCAGGGTAGCACGAAGCCTACCCTGTGGCACTCTCTGGGGTATCGCAAGCGCAGGACTGCACAATGCATCCTGTGGCACCCCTAGCCACGGTACCTCAGGAATTAACAGCGCGAGATACGCAACCCGTGTCCTCAACCTGTGAGACGGCACCGCACGTATCCCTTTGACAGGAAGGCACAACCCTGTACACCACCTATGATCTGCCTCAAGAGACGAGTTAGTGTCGGGGCCCCCTACAACTGACCCCTCTCTCCCGGCAAAAGGGTTTAAGTAAACTGATCCTTATAAGTCACTATCCTAGTGATGTCCCTGACTCGAACAATCCTAGGGATGACGATATTATAACACAACATGCTAGGCCTTAAATTAGGCTTCGCGAAACAACTCTACTAGGCCGCTCAACCTAGATTTACCAGAATCCTTCAGGACCCGGTTCGTGGCTCATCGATCCAAGACTCTGGTAACAATCTCTCTCTCAATAATCCCTACCCCTAACTCGGATTCTACCAACACTCTCGGCCCACGGTCAACCTACATTGGTTAAGATCCGCCAACGTCCGAGGTGAGATCTATCCGTTTTGCTCTAAGGAGGTAGGATGTGGTCTTGATGGTCGATAGCCCTAGGGTGGTAACATCGCCCTAGACGAGCGCAACGAACTGTGTACTAGCTAACAAGCTATACACGAGTAACAACCACATACGAGCCAACTAAGCTACGTATGAACAATAACTACCTACGAGCCAGGCGGGCCTCGTAGGAGATGACCACGTACATACCAGCCAAATAAGCCGCGTATGCGACCAACAGCTACGCACGGGCCGGTCGGGCCGCGTACGAGACAACCACCTACATACGAGCCGACTAAGCTACGTATGAGACCCACAGCTACGTACGGGCCAGTCGAGCCACGTACGAGCACAACCGTGTGCAAACAACCATACATGTAATCAATCCTAGAAGCAACCAAACGTGCTTACTAACACACTTAATCTTCTATTATTAGAAGCAACAGAAGAATCTACTAGTAGTCTACGATCGGTATTCTACTAAGGAAGAATCCGAAGGCGACATAACCGCCTCATCGGATTGACTATCGCTAGTGGTCTTCCCGATCCCACTACTTCGACCTATAATGTCTTAGGCATGACATACCCCCGTAGACATCTTTCTAAGGTAATCCAATTACAAAATAGAACTACTCACCATCACACAAGCATGGATAGATAACTAATATATCATACAATCATTCCAAGGTATAGTAGATACTCTAACCTTACTCCTACAACGTTCTAATCATGTATTACTCTAGCATGGTCTAGAATCCAACATAAATCACTACAACTAGTCATGGGTACCATGTAAACATGAGTATTCACATAAACTAGTATGGCATACGACTTAATTACCATTAAGCTATCATGGCATAGATCTTGCCTATAATTAAAACTAGCATGGTATACAATTCTTCTACCACTTATCTAGCATGAATCTTCATTAGGCATACATCACTACTAAACATGGTAGAAATTCCTAGGATGAATCCTACAACATCCTAATCATAAATGAATTATTAAACATGGTAGGAAACTTTAGGAATGAGTCCTACAAATTCTAAGCACAAAATAATTTACTAACCATGATAGGAAACTCTAGATTGCATCCTATAACCTTGTTAAGCATAAATGAGTGAATCTAAGCATGGTAGGAAACTCCATAATTTGTCCTACATCATTCTAACATCATCAAGCATGGTATATCTTTAGAATTAATCCTACAACTAACTAAGCATGAAACATGGTAGGATATTTTGAGAAGAAATTCTACAACCTTGTGAAACATAAAGCATGATAGGCTATGTTTTAGAAATAATCCTACAATTTGCTAAACATAAGCATGATAGAACTTCTTTAGAAAACATCCTACAACATTTTGAGTCTAAAAGCATGATAGGATATTTTTAGATGCAATCCTACAACTAACTAAGCATGGATATGGCTTCTAATTATTTTTTTAGAAGCAAGGATACAACTAACTAAGCATGGTAAGCATGGTAGGATATTTTTAAATGTAATCCTACAACTAATTAAGCATAGGTATGGTTTCTAATTATTTTTAGAAGCAAAGCTACACTAACTAAGCATGGTAAGCATGGTAGGATATTCTTTTAGCAAAAGTCCTACGACTAACTAAACATGGTAAACATAATAGGATATTTTTAAATGCAATCCTACAACTAATTAAGCATAGACATGGCTTCTAATTATTTTTAGAAGTAAGCTACAACTAACTAAGCATGGTAAGCATGATAGGATATTGTTAAATGCAATCCTACAACTAATTAAGCATAGACATGGCTTCTAATTATTTTTAGGTGTAATCCTACAACACATGAAGCATAGAAATGGCTTCTAATTATTTTTAGGTGTAATCCTACAACACATGAAGCATAGAAATGGCTTCTAATTATTTTTAGGTGTAATCCTACAACACATGAAGCATAGAAATGGCTTCTAATTATTTTTAGGTGTAATCCTACAACACATGAAGCATAGAAATGGCTTCTAAATAATTTTAGGAATAATCCTACAACACATGAGACATAGAAATAGCTTCTAAATAATTTTAGGAATAATCCTACAACACATGAGACATAGAAATAGCTTCTAAATAATTTTAGGAATAATCCTACAACACATGAGACATAGAAATAGCTTCTAAATAATTTTAGGAATAATCCTACAACACATGTATAACATGAACCTCATCCTTTCATATGATATAATACATCTACTACTTTAATGAAAACATACATCTACTATTACTACTTTTTAATGAAACATACATCTACTATTGCTACTACTTCATTCACAATAAAAATCACCACATACAACTATCTATTACTACTACTACTACTTTACTCACAACAAAATCACAACATACACTATCTATTACTACTACTTCATTCACAATAAAATCACAACATACAACTATCTCATTCTACTACTTATTATTTAGCATACTACTCCTTAGTTGCTTACTAACCTCATTTATTACTAGTGATAAAGAAAGGGTTATTTTATTTAAGATAGCTACAACTAGTGGGTAAAATAAAAGAAGATCTTTTTGATTAATAGCTACAACTAGTGATTAAGAACAAAAGAAGATCTTTTTACTTTGTTAGCTACAACTAGTGTTTAAGAATAAAAGAAGATCTTTTTAATTTATTAGCTACAACTAGTGTCTTAAAATAAAAAGAAGATCTTTTTACTTTTATTAACTACAACTAGTTGGTTAAAAAGAAAAGAAAATCTTTTTAATTAATTAGCTACAACTAGTGTTAAAATAAAAAGAAGATCTTTTTAATTAATGGCTACAACTAGTGATTAAGAACAAAAAGAAGATCTTTTTAACTTATTAGCTACAACTAGTGTTTTAAAATAAAAAGAAGATCTTTTTAAATTTATTAGCTACAACTAGTATCTTAAAATAAAAAGAAGATCTTTTTAGTTTTATTAACTACAACTAGTTGGTTAGAAAGAAAAGAAAATCTTTTTAATTAATTAGCTACAACTAGTGTTAAAATAAAAAGAAGATCTTTTTTTTTTTACTTTTATTAACTACAACTAGTTGGTTAAAAAGAAAAGAAAATCTTTTTAATTAATTAGCTACAACTAGTGTTAAAATAAAAAGAAGATCTTTTTACTTTTATTAACTACAACTAGTTGGTTAAAAAGAAAAGAAAATCTTTTTAATTAATTAGCTACAACTAGTGTTAAAATAAAAAGAAGATCTTTTTTTTACTTTTATTAACTACAACTAGTTGGTTAAAAAGAAAAGAAAATCTTTTTAATTAATTAGCTACAACTAGTGTTAAAATAAAAAGAAGATCTTTTTTTTTACTTTTATTAACTACAACTAGTTGGTTAAAAAGAAAAGAAAATCTTTTTAATTAATTAGCTACAACTAGTGTTAAAAATAAAAAGAAGATCTTTTTACTTTTATTAACTACAACTAGTTGGTTAAAAAGAAAAGAAAATCTTTTTAATTAATTAGCTACAACTAGTGTTAAAATAAAAAGAAGGTCTTTTTAATTAATTTACAACTAGTGGTTAAATAAAAAGAAGATCTTTTTATTATTTCATTAGTTACAATTAAGTCCTACAACCAATCAATGGTTGTATTGTTCAACAATATGCCATATGTAAGTTTCTTAGTCCAATCACATACAAAAACAAACTACAATGCACAAGCTATGTTCTTTATGAGTTAGTAGGTTCTACTACCACCTTTCCTTTCCTTTTCATTCAACATAACCACACAACAACACACCCAAAAAGAAACAAAACAAGAAGGTGAGAAGAAGAAGAAGTCAAACAACAAACAACAAACAAACAAACAAACAAACAAAGAAACAAAGAATCAATGAAGAAACCCCCACCTTGGCTTTTCTATTTGGAAGAACTAGCTAGCTATTCCTTCTCCTTCCCCTAGCTTTCTCTTAGAAATCTTCTATTACCTACAAACAAAACTCTCTTAGTTAATTTGTTCTCTCTTTCTTTTCCTTTCCTTCTTTCTTTCTTTCTTTTGTTTTTTTCTAAAATGAGAGAAGGAGGAGAATGAGGGGAGTTTTATAAAAGGAGATGGGAGTGGTAAGTGCACCAAAATGGCACACAATAACCCTCAAGAAGAGGTGGCCGGCCTAGCTTTAGGGGAGTAGGGGGTGAGGTTTAGAGTGGTGAGGTGGAGGGAGGTGTTATGTGAGGGAAGGTTGCTTCTAGAAGGATTTAATCCTAATCTTGTGCATACAATTCTCTTTTAACCTTCTAATCAAACCCTAATTCTCTAATTGAGTAACCATGACAAGCACAAGTGTATTGTCCTAAAGTACATACTATATAATATACTAAGTGTCATACAATTATGTGTATGTGTACATGTATGTGTATACAAACAATCTTTTTATAAAATCCTCATAAAATTCCCAAAAATAATTTAATTTGGAAAATAATAGTAAAATGAATTTTATTACCAATTCGGAGAGTCGCGCTATCAATTTGATGCGCTTTGGTTGCGCATCGACCGATAGTTGCGCGTAGGTACTGTTTGCGGGCAAACCGGAGAAAAATCGCCAAAATAGTCCGACTTCGGAATTAAAATAAAATAATAATAAAATAATAATAAAATAATAATTTATATGAGTTAATATCCGTCCGGGATATTACATTACTCCCTCCTTAGAATAGTTCTGTCCTCAGAACTACCTTAAGTTAGGAGAATGAATCGACAAACATGAAACAGTATAGTCGGAGAACAAGAAATGAACCGAAATTTTCCATTGATCATCCATCAAATGGGTTACATTCATATGTACATCAACCCCTTGTTTACAAAATGTCATTTTTTCCTAAGTACTAACCTTCCTACCTATACTTTCAAGAGTAGGAGTCAAAATAATAATACAGTCTTCCTAGACCTACCTGTTTACAAAGTGTCACATTTTTCTTAGTGACATCCTCCCTATCTATACATCATACATGTAGGGGTCAAAATCCACAAAATGACAAAAACAGCTTCTAGGTACCCGACTTCCTAGTCGGTACTGCTGGCTCCTTCTGGCGGGTCCTGCCCGGTGATCAGCGCCAGTAACTGCGCAACCTGGACCTGAAGGTCCGCGCATCGGCGCTCCAAGCGCTCAAACTGTGCCCTGTAGGCACGATCCCGGATCACCATACGACGCTGCGCCCTGGCGTTGGCGCTTCTCAGTCTCTCCATCTCCCTGGCGTGGTGGTAGTTGACGAACTCCGAGGAGTCCATCTTCGTCTCCAGGTGGATGTGTGACCACGTCAGTACGGAGATGTCGTCGAAGACCTGCTGGAAGGCCTCCTCGACGGGAGTAAGCTGGGGAGGTGGCGGTACCTGGGCCTGACCTCCAAAAGCGAAAGCCCCCTGCTGTGGCAGCTGCGGGGCTCCGGGGGCCAGTCCGGCCTCTACCGGTGGCTGTGCCTCCTCCATGATAGGCTCAGTATCCGAGTCTATCTCGATTACCTCTCCCTGTCCCCACCCACTCCCTGTGGGAACTGAGCTGTCCGTCATCCTGCAAGGAGTGGAAGCAGAAATTAGCATCGATATAGAAATATTATAAAACATAAGTTGAAAGAACAACAATATGAGATATAATAATCTACAACTAGCTAAAACCCAATCTCCTACAGGCATCTAAGTTTAAATTTTCCCACTGTGTTGGACTGTAAATTGAAGCTAGCTCTGATACCACTCTGTAGCGCCCCGATTTCCGATACTGGAAAACCGAGACACGAGCCAAGATCTTTGCTTCAATTAGTCACAATACACAGAAAAACAGGAGAATTTAAAACTTTTTATTCAATACACAATATGTTACAAGTCTGAATACTGTACAACTGTAATACTTTATAATGGAGTTACAATATTGCCTTTACATTTCTAAGTATTACAACCTTCACATCTTACATCAGAGTACCTTTTAACTAATACAGAATCAATACATATTTTTGCAGCGGAACTAAACTTAATACTGACTCCTTGCTTTCCTTGCCTTGAGTCCTCCTGAATATCGCCTTTGTACTTGGGCGATCCAGTACCTATGGAAGTGGGGACGTCAGTATTCACTGACGCTTAAAGGCTGATCATATAGCAGCGAATCTTCCAAACAATATACAAAATATACAAACATAGCCATGGTGTCGGTGTAGTTTAAGTGTACGTGAGTGCTATGACTAGACTCTAATGTGACACTTAAGTAGAACTAGGACACTCCTATTCTAATATTAGCAAGTCTCCGAAAGCAACATGCAGCCCATACTACATGCGACTCCATCTCAAGCCGTTTCTCCATACATAGGGATTGAACCCGCGTTATGAATTCTAATTGTACACAACCTGTTCCTGACACCCTACACGTGACTCGCGAGGCTGCAGATGTGGTCATGTGCCACTGTTGCATATCGCCCGTGGTGTCTATGTTCGCCACCGCGACCCGGCTAACCGGACCTCACTCAAAATAGACGAACCCAGTATATCGGGCGTCATAACAAAAATCAAACCATAGAGTTTCGCAAGCGCAGGGTAGCACGAAGCCTACCCTGTGGCACTCTCTGGGGTATCGCAAGCGCAGGACTGCACAATGCATCCTGTGGCACCCCTAGCCACGGTACCTCAGGAATTAACAGCGCGAGATACGCAACCCGTGTCCTCAACCTGTGAGACGGCACCGCACGTATCCCTTTGACAGGAAGGCACAACCCTGTACACCACCTATGATCTGCCTCAAGAGACGAGTTAGTGTCGGGGCCCCCTACAACTGACCCCTCTCTCCCGGCAAAAGGGTTTAAGTAAACTGATCCTTATAAGTCACTATCCTAGTGATGTCCCTGACTCGAACAATCCTAGGGATGACGATATTATAACACAACATGCTAGGCCTTAAATTAGGCTTCGCGAAACAACTCTACTAGGCCGCTCAACCTAGATTTACCAGAATCCTTCAGGACCCGGTTCGTGGCTCATCGATCCAAGACTCTGGTAACAATCTCTCTCTCAATAATCCCTACCCCTAACTCGGATTCTACCAACACTCTCGGCCCACGGTCAACCTACATTGGTTAAGATCCGCCAACGTCCGAGGTGAGATCTATCCGTTTTGCTCTAAGGAGGTAGGATGTGGTCTTGATGGTCGATAGCCCTAGGGTGGTAACATCGCCCTAGACGAGCGCAACGAACTGTGTACTAGCTAACAAGCTATACACGAGTAACAACCACATACGAGCCAACTAAGCTACGTATGAACAATAACTACCTACGAGCCAGGCGGGCCTCGTAGGAGATGACCACGTACATACCAGCCAAATAAGCCGCGTATGCGACCAACAGCTACGCACGGGCCGGTCGGGCCGCGTACGAGACAACCACCTACATACGAGCCGACTAAGCTACGTATGAGACCCACAGCTACGTACGGGCCAGTCGAGCCACGTACGAGCACAACCGTGTGCAAACAACCATACATGTAATCAATCCTAGAAGCAACCAAACGTGCTTACTAACACACTTAATCTTCTATTATTAGAAGCAACAGAAGAATCTACTAGTAGTCTACGATCGGTATTCTACTAAGGAAGAATCCGAAGGCGACATAACCGCCTCATCGGATTGACTATCGCTAGTGGTCTTCCCGATCCCACTACTTCGACCTATAATGTCTTAGGCATGACATACCCCCGTAGACATCTTTCTAAGGTAATCCAATTACAAAATAGAACTACTCACCATCACACAAGCATGGATAGATAACTAATATATCATACAATCATTCCAAGGTATAGTAGATACTCTAACCTTACTCCTACAACGTTCTAATCATGTATTACTCTAGCATGGTCTAGAATCCAACATAAATCACTACAACTAGTCATGGGTACCATGTAAACATGAGTATTCACATAAACTAGTATGGCATACGACTTAATTACCATTAAGCTATCATGGCATAGATCTTGCCTATAATTAAAACTAGCATGGTATACAATTCTTCTACCACTTATCTAGCATGAATCTTCATTAGGCATACATCACTACTAAACATGGTAGAAATTCCTAGGATGAATCCTACAACATCCTAATCATAAATGAATTATTAAACATGGTAGGAAACTTTAGGAATGAGTCCTACAAATTCTAAGCACAAAATAATTTACTAACCATGATAGGAAACTCTAGATTGCATCCTATAACCTTGTTAAGCATAAATGAGTGAATCTAAGCATGGTAGGAAACTCCATAATTTGTCCTACATCATTCTAACATCATCAAGCATGGTATATCTTTAGAATTAATCCTACAACTAACTAAGCATGAAACATGGTAGGATATTTTGAGAAGAAATTCTACAACCTTGTGAAACATAAAGCATGATAGGCTATGTTTTAGAAATAATCCTACAATTTGCTAAACATAAGCATGATAGAACTTCTTTAGAAAACATCCTACAACATTTTGAGTCTAAAAGCATGATAGGATATTTTTAGATGCAATCCTACAACTAACTAAGCATGGATATGGCTTCTAATTATTTTTTTAGAAGCAAGGATACAACTAACTAAGCATGGTAAGCATGGTAGGATATTTTTAAATGTAATCCTACAACTAATTAAGCATAGGTATGGTTTCTAATTATTTTTAGAAGCAAAGCTACACTAACTAAGCATGGTAAGCATGGTAGGATATTCTTTTAGCAAAAGTCCTACGACTAACTAAACATGGTAAACATAATAGGATATTTTTAAATGCAATCCTACAACTAATTAAGCATAGACATGGCTTCTAATTATTTTTAGAAGTAAGCTACAACTAACTAAGCATGGTAAGCATGATAGGATATTGTTAAATGCAATCCTACAACTAATTAAGCATAGACATGGCTTCTAATTATTTTTAGGTGTAATCCTACAACACATGAAGCATAGAAATGGCTTCTAATTATTTTTAGGTGTAATCCTACAACACATGAAGCATAGAAATGGCTTCTAATTATTTTTAGGTGTAATCCTACAACACATGAAGCATAGAAATGGCTTCTAATTATTTTTAGGTGTAATCCTACAACACATGAAGCATAGAAATGGCTTCTAAATAATTTTAGGAATAATCCTACAACACATGAGACATAGAAATAGCTTCTAAATAATTTTAGGAATAATCCTACAACACATGAGACATAGAAATAGCTTCTAAATAATTTTAGGAATAATCCTACAACACATGAGACATAGAAATAGCTTCTAAATAATTTTAGGAATAATCCTACAACACATGTATAACATGAACCTCATCCTTTCATATGATATAATACATCTACTACTTTAATGAAAACATACATCTACTATTACTACTTTTTAATGAAACATACATCTACTATTGCTACTACTTCATTCACAATAAAAATCACCACATACAACTATCTATTACTACTACTACTACTTTACTCACAACAAAATCACAACATACACTATCTATTACTACTACTTCATTCACAATAAAATCACAACATACAACTATCTCATTCTACTACTTATTATTTAGCATACTACTCCTTAGTTGCTTACTAACCTCATTTATTACTAGTGATAAAGAAAGGGTTATTTTATTTAAGATAGCTACAACTAGTGGGTAAAATAAAAGAAGATCTTTTTGATTAATAGCTACAACTAGTGATTAAGAACAAAAGAAGATCTTTTTACTTTGTTAGCTACAACTAGTGTTTAAGAATAAAAGAAGATCTTTTTAATTTATTAGCTACAACTAGTGTCTTAAAATAAAAAGAAGATCTTTTTACTTTTATTAACTACAACTAGTTGGTTAAAAAGAAAAGAAAATCTTTTTAATTAATTAGCTACAACTAGTGTTAAAATAAAAAGAAGATCTTTTTAATTAATGGCTACAACTAGTGATTAAGAACAAAAAGAAGATCTTTTTAACTTATTAGCTACAACTAGTGTTTTAAAATAAAAAGAAGATCTTTTTAAATTTATTAGCTACAACTAGTATCTTAAAATAAAAAGAAGATCTTTTTAGTTTTATTAACTACAACTAGTTGGTTAGAAAGAAAAGAAAATCTTTTTAATTAATTAGCTACAACTAGTGTTAAAATAAAAAGAAGATCTTTTTTTTTTTACTTTTATTAACTACAACTAGTTGGTTAAAAAGAAAAGAAAATCTTTTTAATTAATTAGCTACAACTAGTGTTAAAATAAAAAGAAGATCTTTTTACTTTTATTAACTACAACTAGTTGGTTAAAAAGAAAAGAAAATCTTTTTAATTAATTAGCTACAACTAGTGTTAAAATAAAAAGAAGATCTTTTTTTTACTTTTATTAACTACAACTAGTTGGTTAAAAAGAAAAGAAAATCTTTTTAATTAATTAGCTACAACTAGTGTTAAAATAAAAAGAAGATCTTTTTTTTTACTTTTATTAACTACAACTAGTTGGTTAAAAAGAAAAGAAAATCTTTTTAATTAATTAGCTACAACTAGTGTTAAAAATAAAAAGAAGATCTTTTTACTTTTATTAACTACAACTAGTTGGTTAAAAAGAAAAGAAAATCTTTTTAATTAATTAGCTACAACTAGTGTTAAAATAAAAAGAAGGTCTTTTTAATTAATTTACAACTAGTGGTTAAATAAAAAGAAGATCTTTTTATTATTTCATTAGTTACAATTAAGTCCTACAACCAATCAATGGTTGTATTGTTCAACAATATGCCATATGTAAGTTTCTTAGTCCAATCACATACAAAAACAAACTACAATGCACAAGCTATGTTCTTTATGAGTTAGTAGGTTCTACTACCACCTTTCCTTTCCTTTTCATTCAACATAACCACACAACAACACACCCAAAAAGAAACAAAACAAGAAGGTGAGAAGAAGAAGAAGTCAAACAACAAACAACAAACAAACAAACAAACAAACAAAGAAACAAAGAATCAATGAAGAAACCCCCACCTTGGCTTTTCTATTTGGAAGAACTAGCTAGCTATTCCTTCTCCTTCCCCTAGCTTTCTCTTAGAAATCTTCTATTACCTACAAACAAAACTCTCTTAGTTAATTTGTTCTCTCTTTCTTTTCCTTTCCTTCTTTCTTTCTTTCTTTTGTTTTTTTCTAAAATGAGAGAAGGAGGAGAATGAGGGGAGTTTTATAAAAGGAGATGGGAGTGGTAAGTGCACCAAAATGGCACACAATAACCCTCAAGAAGAGGTGGCCGGCCTAGCTTTAGGGGAGTAGGGGGTGAGGTTTAGAGTGGTGAGGTGGAGGGAGGTGTTATGTGAGGGAAGGTTGCTTCTAGAAGGATTTAATCCTAATCTTGTGCATACAATTCTCTTTTAACCTTCTAATCAAACCCTAATTCTCTAATTGAGTAACCATGACAAGCACAAGTGTATTGTCCTAAAGTACATACTATATAATATACTAAGTGTCATACAATTATGTGTATGTGTACATGTATGTGTATACAAACAATCTTTTTATAAAATCCTCATAAAATTCCCAAAAATAATTTAATTTGGAAAATAATAGTAAAATGAATTTTATTACCAATTCGGAGAGTCGCGCTATCAATTTGATGCGCTTTGGTTGCGCATCGACCGATAGTTGCGCGTAGGTACTGTTTGCGGGCAAACCGGAGAAAAATCGCCAAAATAGTCCGACTTCGGAATTAAAATAAAATAATAATAAAATAATAATAAAATAATAATTTATATGAGTTAATATCCGTCCGGGATATTACATTACTCCCTCCTTAGAATAGTTCTGTCCTCAGAACTACCTTAAGTTAGGAGAATGAATCGACAAACATGAAACAGTATAGTCGGAGAACAAGAAATGAACCGAAATTTTCCATTGATCATCCATCAAATGGGTTACATTCATATGTACATCAACCCCTTGTTTACAAAATGTCATTTTTTCCTAAGTACTAACCTTCCTACCTATACTTTCAAGAGTAGGAGTCAAAATAATAATACAGTCTTCCTAGACCTACCTGTTTACAAAGTGTCACATTTTTCTTAGTGACATCCTCCCTATCTATACATCATACATGTAGGGGTCAAAATCCACAAAATGACAAAAACAGCTTCTAGGTACCCGACTTCCTAGTCGGTACTGCTGGCTCCTTCTGGCGGGTCCTGCCCGGTGATCAGCGCCAGTAACTGCGCAACCTGGACCTGAAGGTCCGCGCATCGGCGCTCCAAGCGCTCAAACTGTGCCCTGTAGGCACGATCCCGGATCACCATACGACGCTGCGCCCTGGCGTTGGCGCTTCTCAGTCTCTCCATCTCCCTGGCGTGGTGGTAGTTGACGAACTCCGAGGAGTCCATCTTCGTCTCCAGGTGGATGTGTGACCACGTCAGTACGGAGATGTCGTCGAAGACCTGCTGGAAGGCCTCCTCGACGGGAGTAAGCTGGGGAGGTGGCGGTACCTGGGCCTGACCTCCAAAAGCGAAAGCCCCCTGCTGTGGCAGCTGCGGGGCTCCGGGGGCCAGTCCGGCCTCTACCGGTGGCTGTGCCTCCTCCATGATAGGCTCAGTATCCGAGTCTATCTCGATTACCTCTCCCTGTCCCCACCCACTCCCTGTGGGAACTGAGCTGTCCGTCATCCTGCAAGGAGTGGAAGCAGAAATTAGCATCGATATAGAAATATTATAAAACATAAGTTGAAAGAACAACAATATGAGATATAATAATCTACAACTAGCTAAAACCCAATCTCCTACAGGCATCTAAGTTTAAATTTTCCCACTGTGTTGGACTGTAAATTGAAGCTAGCTCTGATACCACTCTGTAGCGCCCCGATTTCCGATACTGGAAAACCGAGACACGAGCCAAGATCTTTGCTTCAATTAGTCACAATACACAGAAAAACAGGAGAATTTAAAACTTTTTATTCAATACACAATATGTTACAAGTCTGAATACTGTACAACTGTAATACTTTATAATGGAGTTACAATATTGCCTTTACATTTCTAAGTATTACAACCTTCACATCTTACATCAGAGTACCTTTTAACTAATACAGAATCAATACATATTTTTGCAGCGGAACTAAACTTAATACTGACTCCTTGCTTTCCTTGCCTTGAGTCCTCCTGAATATCGCCTTTGTACTTGGGCGATCCAGTACCTATGGAAGTGGGGACGTCAGTATTCACTGACGCTTAAAGGCTGATCATATAGCAGCGAATCTTCCAAACAATATACAAAATATACAAACATAGCCATGGTGTCGGTGTAGTTTAAGTGTACGTGAGTGCTATGACTAGACTCTAATGTGACACTTAAGTAGAACTAGGACACTCCTATTCTAATATTAGCAAGTCTCCGAAAGCAACATGCAGCCCATACTACATGCGACTCCATCTCAAGCCGTTTCTCCATACATAGGGATTGAACCCGCGTTATGAATTCTAATTGTACACAACCTGTTCCTGACACCCTACACGTGACTCGCGAGGCTGCAGATGTGGTCATGTGCCACTGTTGCATATCGCCCGTGGTGTCTATGTTCGCCACCGCGACCCGGCTAACCGGACCTCACTCAAAATAGACGAACCCAGTATATCGGGCGTCATAACAAAAATCAAACCATAGAGTTTCGCAAGCGCAGGGTAGCACGAAGCCTACCCTGTGGCACTCTCTGGGGTATCGCAAGCGCAGGACTGCACAATGCATCCTGTGGCACCCCTAGCCACGGTACCTCAGGAATTAACAGCGCGAGATACGCAACCCGTGTCCTCAACCTGTGAGACGGCACCGCACGTATCCCTTTGACAGGAAGGCACAACCCTGTACACCACCTATGATCTGCCTCAAGAGACGAGTTAGTGTCGGGGCCCCCTACAACTGACCCCTCTCTCCCGGCAAAAGGGTTTAAGTAAACTGATCCTTATAAGTCACTATCCTAGTGATGTCCCTGACTCGAACAATCCTAGGGATGACGATATTATAACACAACATGCTAGGCCTTAAATTAGGCTTCGCGAAACAACTCTACTAGGCCGCTCAACCTAGATTTACCAGAATCCTTCAGGACCCGGTTCGTGGCTCATCGATCCAAGACTCTGGTAACAATCTCTCTCTCAATAATCCCTACCCCTAACTCGGATTCTACCAACACTCTCGGCCCACGGTCAACCTACATTGGTTAAGATCCGCCAACGTCCGAGGTGAGATCTATCCGTTTTGCTCTAAGGAGGTAGGATGTGGTCTTGATGGTCGATAGCCCTAGGGTGGTAACATCGCCCTAGACGAGCGCAACGAACTGTGTACTAGCTAACAAGCTATACACGAGTAACAACCACATACGAGCCAACTAAGCTACGTATGAACAATAACTACCTACGAGCCAGGCGGGCCTCGTAGGAGATGACCACGTACATACCAGCCAAATAAGCCGCGTATGCGACCAACAGCTACGCACGGGCCGGTCGGGCCGCGTACGAGACAACCACCTACATACGAGCCGACTAAGCTACGTATGAGACCCACAGCTACGTACGGGCCAGTCGAGCCACGTACGAGCACAACCGTGTGCAAACAACCATACATGTAATCAATCCTAGAAGCAACCAAACGTGCTTACTAACACACTTAATCTTCTATTATTAGAAGCAACAGAAGAATCTACTAGTAGTCTACGATCGGTATTCTACTAAGGAAGAATCCGAAGGCGACATAACCGCCTCATCGGATTGACTATCGCTAGTGGTCTTCCCGATCCCACTACTTCGACCTATAATGTCTTAGGCATGACATACCCCCGTAGACATCTTTCTAAGGTAATCCAATTACAAAATAGAACTACTCACCATCACACAAGCATGGATAGATAACTAATATATCATACAATCATTCCAAGGTATAGTAGATACTCTAACCTTACTCCTACAACGTTCTAATCATGTATTACTCTAGCATGGTCTAGAATCCAACATAAATCACTACAACTAGTCATGGGTACCATGTAAACATGAGTATTCACATAAACTAGTATGGCATACGACTTAATTACCATTAAGCTATCATGGCATAGATCTTGCCTATAATTAAAACTAGCATGGTATACAATTCTTCTACCACTTATCTAGCATGAATCTTCATTAGGCATACATCACTACTAAACATGGTAGAAATTCCTAGGATGAATCCTACAACATCCTAATCATAAATGAATTATTAAACATGGTAGGAAACTTTAGGAATGAGTCCTACAAATTCTAAGCACAAAATAATTTACTAACCATGATAGGAAACTCTAGATTGCATCCTATAACCTTGTTAAGCATAAATGAGTGAATCTAAGCATGGTAGGAAACTCCATAATTTGTCCTACATCATTCTAACATCATCAAGCATGGTATATCTTTAGAATTAATCCTACAACTAACTAAGCATGAAACATGGTAGGATATTTTGAGAAGAAATTCTACAACCTTGTGAAACATAAAGCATGATAGGCTATGTTTTAGAAATAATCCTACAATTTGCTAAACATAAGCATGATAGAACTTCTTTAGAAAACATCCTACAACATTTTGAGTCTAAAAGCATGATAGGATATTTTTAGATGCAATCCTACAACTAACTAAGCATGGATATGGCTTCTAATTATTTTTTTAGAAGCAAGGATACAACTAACTAAGCATGGTAAGCATGGTAGGATATTTTTAAATGTAATCCTACAACTAATTAAGCATAGGTATGGTTTCTAATTATTTTTAGAAGCAAAGCTACACTAACTAAGCATGGTAAGCATGGTAGGATATTCTTTTAGCAAAAGTCCTACGACTAACTAAACATGGTAAACATAATAGGATATTTTTAAATGCAATCCTACAACTAATTAAGCATAGACATGGCTTCTAATTATTTTTAGAAGTAAGCTACAACTAACTAAGCATGGTAAGCATGATAGGATATTGTTAAATGCAATCCTACAACTAATTAAGCATAGACATGGCTTCTAATTATTTTTAGGTGTAATCCTACAACACATGAAGCATAGAAATGGCTTCTAATTATTTTTAGGTGTAATCCTACAACACATGAAGCATAGAAATGGCTTCTAATTATTTTTAGGTGTAATCCTACAACACATGAAGCATAGAAATGGCTTCTAATTATTTTTAGGTGTAATCCTACAACACATGAAGCATAGAAATGGCTTCTAAATAATTTTAGGAATAATCCTACAACACATGAGACATAGAAATAGCTTCTAAATAATTTTAGGAATAATCCTACAACACATGAGACATAGAAATAGCTTCTAAATAATTTTAGGAATAATCCTACAACACATGAGACATAGAAATAGCTTCTAAATAATTTTAGGAATAATCCTACAACACATGTATAACATGAACCTCATCCTTTCATATGATATAATACATCTACTACTTTAATGAAAACATACATCTACTATTACTACTTTTTAATGAAACATACATCTACTATTGCTACTACTTCATTCACAATAAAAATCACCACATACAACTATCTATTACTACTACTACTACTTTACTCACAACAAAATCACAACATACACTATCTATTACTACTACTTCATTCACAATAAAATCACAACATACAACTATCTCATTCTACTACTTATTATTTAGCATACTACTCCTTAGTTGCTTACTAACCTCATTTATTACTAGTGATAAAGAAAGGGTTATTTTATTTAAGATAGCTACAACTAGTGGGTAAAATAAAAGAAGATCTTTTTGATTAATAGCTACAACTAGTGATTAAGAACAAAAGAAGATCTTTTTACTTTGTTAGCTACAACTAGTGTTTAAGAATAAAAGAAGATCTTTTTAATTTATTAGCTACAACTAGTGTCTTAAAATAAAAAGAAGATCTTTTTACTTTTATTAACTACAACTAGTTGGTTAAAAAGAAAAGAAAATCTTTTTAATTAATTAGCTACAACTAGTGTTAAAATAAAAAGAAGATCTTTTTAATTAATGGCTACAACTAGTGATTAAGAACAAAAAGAAGATCTTTTTAACTTATTAGCTACAACTAGTGTTTTAAAATAAAAAGAAGATCTTTTTAAATTTATTAGCTACAACTAGTATCTTAAAATAAAAAGAAGATCTTTTTAGTTTTATTAACTACAACTAGTTGGTTAGAAAGAAAAGAAAATCTTTTTAATTAATTAGCTACAACTAGTGTTAAAATAAAAAGAAGATCTTTTTTTTTTTACTTTTATTAACTACAACTAGTTGGTTAAAAAGAAAAGAAAATCTTTTTAATTAATTAGCTACAACTAGTGTTAAAATAAAAAGAAGATCTTTTTACTTTTATTAACTACAACTAGTTGGTTAAAAAGAAAAGAAAATCTTTTTAATTAATTAGCTACAACTAGTGTTAAAATAAAAAGAAGATCTTTTTTTTACTTTTATTAACTACAACTAGTTGGTTAAAAAGAAAAGAAAATCTTTTTAATTAATTAGCTACAACTAGTGTTAAAATAAAAAGAAGATCTTTTTTTTTACTTTTATTAACTACAACTAGTTGGTTAAAAAGAAAAGAAAATCTTTTTAATTAATTAGCTACAACTAGTGTTAAAAATAAAAAGAAGATCTTTTTACTTTTATTAACTACAACTAGTTGGTTAAAAAGAAAAGAAAATCTTTTTAATTAATTAGCTACAACTAGTGTTAAAATAAAAAGAAGGTCTTTTTAATTAATTTACAACTAGTGGTTAAATAAAAAGAAGATCTTTTTATTATTTCATTAGTTACAATTAAGTCCTACAACCAATCAATGGTTGTATTGTTCAACAATATGCCATATGTAAGTTTCTTAGTCCAATCACATACAAAAACAAACTACAATGCACAAGCTATGTTCTTTATGAGTTAGTAGGTTCTACTACCACCTTTCCTTTCCTTTTCATTCAACATAACCACACAACAACACACCCAAAAAGAAACAAAACAAGAAGGTGAGAAGAAGAAGAAGTCAAACAACAAACAACAAACAAACAAACAAACAAACAAAGAAACAAAGAATCAATGAAGAAACCCCCACCTTGGCTTTTCTATTTGGAAGAACTAGCTAGCTATTCCTTCTCCTTCCCCTAGCTTTCTCTTAGAAATCTTCTATTACCTACAAACAAAACTCTCTTAGTTAATTTGTTCTCTCTTTCTTTTCCTTTCCTTCTTTCTTTCTTTCTTTTGTTTTTTTCTAAAATGAGAGAAGGAGGAGAATGAGGGGAGTTTTATAAAAGGAGATGGGAGTGGTAAGTGCACCAAAATGGCACACAATAACCCTCAAGAAGAGGTGGCCGGCCTAGCTTTAGGGGAGTAGGGGGTGAGGTTTAGAGTGGTGAGGTGGAGGGAGGTGTTATGTGAGGGAAGGTTGCTTCTAGAAGGATTTAATCCTAATCTTGTGCATACAATTCTCTTTTAACCTTCTAATCAAACCCTAATTCTCTAATTGAGTAACCATGACAAGCACAAGTGTATTGTCCTAAAGTACATACTATATAATATACTAAGTGTCATACAATTATGTGTATGTGTACATGTATGTGTATACAAACAATCTTTTTATAAAATCCTCATAAAATTCCCAAAAATAATTTAATTTGGAAAATAATAGTAAAATGAATTTTATTACCAATTCGGAGAGTCGCGCTATCAATTTGATGCGCTTTGGTTGCGCATCGACCGATAGTTGCGCGTAGGTACTGTTTGCGGGCAAACCGGAGAAAAATCGCCAAAATAGTCCGACTTCGGAATTAAAATAAAATAATAATAAAATAATAATAAAATAATAATTTATATGAGTTAATATCCGTCCGGGATATTACAAGAAGCTTGATGGATGAGCATGAAGGTCTTAAAGCTTTTGATGTGATCGGCGGGGTCAGACTCCCCGGAATGAGTCTCGAATTGAGGAGGTTTAAAGCCAATTGGTACGGGTGCCTCCATTATGGTTCGGGAAAAAGGAGGTCGACTCGGGCAAAGGGTCCTTCCTCTAAGCTCTTCTTCTCTGTCTAACTGACCCAAGCGCCTCTCCATTTTGTGGAGATGGCGGTAGATAGCATCATCCCTTCGACAGTAATCAACCGAGCCTCTAGACTCGTCTTCGTACGAGGGAGAGCGGGGGCTACGACGACGGTAGCTCCTAGAGCGGCGAGGACTAGGAATGTGCTGGGGGTTGCTAGGAGCTGGGGGAGGAGTTAGGGACCGTCGGCGAGGACTTCGGACCGGAGGAGGAGTGGGAATCCTTGGAGCGTTAGTGTTGTTGGGTCGGAGATTGAGAGCTTGTAGGATGGTGGCTTGGAATTGCTGGAACTCGGCACGAGTGATGGGTGCCTCATCGTTCCTCAGATGCTGCCGACCGGCCGGGGAATGGGGTCTTCTCCTGTGATGCTCGGGGGACTCTCTCCGCCCTCGTCAGGTGGGGGACCTTCTGTAGTCTCGGCGGTGAGGAGATCGCTCATCTGGACGTCGTTGGTGGGAGGCTCCCTCTCGGGCCCGCCTTCACCGTTGGCGGTGAGGAGATCGCTCATCCAGACGGCGGCGAAGATCCTCATCCTTCTGCCGATTGAGGATGGTATTGCAAAGGTCGGAAGCTCGGGGATTGCGGGAGGCCATAGAATCCGTAGAGGCATTGTGTACTGAGACGTGGTCCTGATGGAGAGGTTGCTTCTGTGGGTTGGGATGCGAGACCCCTGCACCGGCATTTTGAGGACCGGGGGGACCCTCAGGAGGTTGCTAATTCTGAAGAGGAGGCTGGTCCTGTTGGGGAGAGTCATCTGCTTGAGGAGGAAGTTGCCCCTGCTGCTGAGCGGGTTGGATGGGGACTTCCTGTTGCTGATCGACGGGGTTGGGTCCACGGTTGGACCCTCTGGATCTTACTTTCCTAGGAGGCATGGCTGGAGAAGATCTGACCAACGGGAAGAGGGGAGGCTGCTGTTTGTTTGATTCCCACAGACGGCGCCAATCTGTTACCGCTAAATCTGGTGTGGGGGCAAACAGATAGTATTTGTGGATTCTTGGGAAACCTGAATAGCAAACCTGAACCTGTTCTGTTGGAGTCTGACTGCTGACTCCCGCCGTTCACCTGCAAAAAGTGCGAGACACCGGGGTTGATCCCGGCGACGCACCCTCCGACGCTCAAGTCAGTAATCAGGGAAGATTATGAAAGAGCGTAAATTGGCAAAAGATTGATTACCTCTTAATGGAGATGGATGGGGGGTATTTATAGTCGCCTTTGGGACCTAATTAGGCATGTAATCCCTGTGTTTAAATAAGGAATGTAATCTCTAATTCCCAGTGAACGGATAGATATGAATCAGGGCCGTTGATTAGGATTAATCAGAAACCCTAATTCTATCCTAGTTGACCGGGTTTATTGCAGGTTAAAACCCGTACCCAGTTGAGGTGGATCCGTTTGCGGGTTAATGGATCTTTGAGGAGGAGAACCAGTACCCGCTTCAGACCCATTGGTAGGTGAAATTACCATTTTACCCCTAGGCTTTAAGATTCGTTCCTGATTTGGACGGTTCCGATTTAACCCCATTTTTAGCCATATTAGGAGTAATGTAACATCCTGGAATTTTAAATAATATTTTAGAATTTATAAATGAATGAAAATGTATTTTTTTGATCTAATAAACATTTTTTCTGAAATTTACCTTTTTGCATGTGCAAAATGCGTGCAAATATTTTTTTTGGGAAACATAAAGTTAGAAAATCTATTTAGAAAATCTAACATTTATTAGTAGATATTATTTATAAATTTTCTGGATTTTTATGAATGATTTATGACATATTTTCAAATGCTAAAAAATGAAGGACTTTTGTGCAAAATTGCTATTTAAAGTAAAACTCCATATTTCGGTTTTCTGGGCTGTGCATATTGGCCAGCCAATTCAACAGAGTAAAGAAATTTAATTTTATTTTATTTTATTTTAAATTAATTTGATTAACTAATAATTGGAAGGATCCATATATGTAAATAAATAATTTCCTTGAGGGGTAAATTTGTAAATCTTGTGAAACCCTAAAACCTAGATCCCGGCCTATATTAGAGGTAGTAGCAGCCACCCATCCCCTGTTGTGAACACAAAACATATTTTCTCATTATTTTCTTGGAGTTTAAAGCTTGGATCTTGGACTTTTGCAAAGGAGAAAGGAGTTTTTCTTTACTATTTCTTTTGTGCTTCGATTGAATTTTCTTGAGGTAAGTGATACTTTCTTACCTCTTGTTTGCTATATGATTACAAGTTGTAAAAGTAGAATGCATGATTAGAATTTGTATGATTATAAAATATGATGAGCGAATATAAATTTGATGTATGAATAACTAATCAATAACTTTCATGGAGGAATATAAATTTATGAGTAATTTCCATGCTTAACTACACAAAGATCATCACTTTTTATGCCATGCTTGAATAAATCATGTTTTGAATGGATCTTGAACGTGTATAAGATGTGTAGAGTTGTTATTTAATTTGGTATTGAACAAATTAGTGCTTGTATGAGAAAATATTGAATTTGTGGGTGTGTGAATAGATTGCAATTGGATTAGTAATATCATACATACATATGGATGAGCAAAGAACCTTTAAGTTGCTGTTTTGCTTTTGTATTCGCTGTTTTGAAATTAAAGATGAAGAATTATTATTGTTTTGGATTGGGATTGAACAGGAAGTAAAGGAACTTGTTGTTGAGTTGGATGGATCGAGATACTTTGACCAATGAATGTGTATTTCAAGGTCACTCACAGTTTTAAACATGTTTGAATTGAGCTTTTTGTATGAAAAGAGATCTTGACCGCGCCTTATGCTCTTAAAGAATTTATGAAAAGTTTCTTTAAACATCTTCTTATTCAAGTTATAATTTCAAGATTTTGGGTTTTTGTGAATTTCATGAGGATTTGATTCGATATATGAATTGCGTTGTTTTCACCCAAGATGTACCTGTTTTATCTCAGGTTTTCATCATTTGAAATCATGTATTCAAGTTTTTAACATATATCAGTTTTTGAGAAATCTGCAAAGTTCTTGGCTGCAGCAGACTGCACTCTAGTCGACTGCGCGGTCGACCACAGTGCATCTGCCGGTCGACTGCATTTCATTCGAACGTGCAGGTGCAGTCGACTGTCACGCTAGGCTATCGCCAACTCCTTCACTAGCATTCAACTGTAGTAATTGCTGCAGTAGCTTCCAGTCGACTACTAGAGTTTTGAGTTGCTGTTTTTCCTTAAATACTGTCGGTCAATCGCAGTTTTATTACTTTGTCTGTTGGTCGACAGTCGTGTCTGACTCTCGTATCTGTTATGTTGTAACTTTTATATTTGTTTAACGATTATTTCTTTGAATTTGCAAAGATAATTTCTCTATTTCTCAAAGTGATTTAATTCAGATTACACCCTTTCAGAGAGTGTGAATTCTTAAGTTTTGATGGAGTTTAAGTTCTAATTCTTGTGGTTTTGGAAAGTGAACATTTCGTAATCTCCAAGAGCCTTATATTAATTTATTCTACGCTGTTTTAAAATTATAAGATCTCTGTTTTGTTTTCACTTCGCTTCAGGTTTGAAAAATTATCCAGTTGTAATTTGGAAGTATTTGGTTCGGAATTATCGGGATCGAGGCGACGCTCATGGAATATTTGTGTGATGAGGCGCCATAGCATGCAGTTTGGGGTATTCTCGAAGATTCCCAGGTGTGAGTGAAATAGTCTCCGGAATTATCTGTGGATACAGATTGATCTTCGGAATTATCGGGGCATGGGCTAGATACTCATAGAATAATCTAAATCTTAAAGTAATCACTGTAGTAGGATTAGTAGCATAACGGGGGATTGAACCCTATTAATTGGAGTACAGTAAGGGCTTGCACCGGACCTATGTAGAGTGGGATGCATAAAATCCGACAAGTATGCATTAGTAATCATCATAAGCATTTGTTTTTCTTGACTTGTTTTTGTAACCCCTGTTTCCATAAATACATATTTTGCGAATATTTCTGTATTTCGATATTTATAAATTCAGTATTTGTTAAATTCGGCTTGGATTTTATATTAAAATATTTTTTTATAGACAATTATATTTATTTTCGAATGATAGAGTATTTTGACTTTATTTTCTGTTTCCAATTGATTAACTATTTATATTTTAGCCCAAATCTAATACGTTATTACTATTTGGATTTTTATGAATTTGTTTGACTTAAATCATATTTTGATATTTATATTATTATTATTATTATCATTACTATTATTATTATTATTATTATTATTATTATTATTATTATTATTATTATTATTACCATTATTATTATTGTTATTGCTAATACTATTATTATTATTATTACTATTATTAGTTGGTTGTTCATGATTTAATGTACATGTATGTGCATGTATGTTTTATAAACCCTATAATCCTAATTGTTTTCCAATTGAATTTTAAACCCAATACCCTAAAGCCTATCTCTTATTGGATCCAAACCCACTACCCAATAACCCCAAACCCGTTAACCCTATATATAAATACCCTATTACTCTAACCCTACCCTATACCCTAACCCTAGCTCCTGTACACCAAGCCGCCACTGTTGAAAACCTGCATCTCATCTCCCTCACCCTCATCTTCAACATCCCCCTTGCCCTGTGCATCTTCTCCACCTTGAGCCTACCGCTCACGTCATCGTTGCTCCTTCCCCTGTAACCGCCACCTCCATCTCCAAAACCCATCCCGCCATTACTGCACCACCCTTGAACCTCCGATCGCCCTCCATCTCCTCATCGCTAACCCATCATCCCCATCATCCCCTCATCACCATCACCACCCAGTGCACCCCCGTCGTCGTTGAGCCCTGACCTCGAGCCTCGACTACACCCGTCGAGCCACAGTTGCCATCCCGGAAGCCTCAACTCCACCATTGCCAGCCACTCGCCTCCTCTGTTTTTCCTTTCCAAAAACAGAACCTCGTATTCCTCCCATCGCCGTCGCCACCCTCTTTCGACTGCCCTCACGTCGACCACCACCTGCAGCCTTCCTCGCCTCCATTCTGCCGTCGTGCCACCATAGCCACAGTCAAAGCTCTTCCGCACCATTTCCGCTATTTGATCAGGAGAGAGATCGAGTTTGACCCTCAGCCGTTCGATCCCGTCACGATCGTCGCCATCTTCAGATCAGATCATATCTGGGCCATCTGATCTCCCTCACGATTCGGATCATCATCAGATCCATCTCGATCAGATCAGATCCTGGCCACCTGATCCCCTCCCGATCGTGACTTGATCATCATCATCATCATCAACATTAGGGTCACATCCAGCCGTTCGATTCTCTGATCATCTTGATCATCATATCAGAGCGATCTCAGTCGTCGATCTTCCTTGATCTTGATCTCCATCAAGATCTGATCTAATCCATCCGATCTCAATCGTTGATCCACTTCATCATCCAATCAAGACAAGTATCTTCTTATATAATTCGTTGTTCTAGTACAAGCTTTTATTTGAAAATACCGCAAGTAGATTGTAGTTGTGACTCCCTGTTGGCTTATCATTTGATTATCTCATTTTACTTGTCGCCGTCCTTACAACTTCCAGGATCATAAGAGTCACAATCTTTCTTTGATATATTCATTTCACAACTAGTTAGATCTATTTATTTTCTAATTATTTGAACAAATGAATTAAGAATCACGTTGACTTGTAGATGTATGTTTGTAGGATGCATGTGTTGATTTTGCTTTCTTTTGAGTTGAGAATAGCAATGGGCACTGATTTGATGCTTATGAACCCCTGGTTTGTATCACACACTAATTTAGACTCATAATAATTATTATTAATGACACTTTTTATATAAAAGAAATTACTTATGTTGTTGTCCCTAGTTTTGCTTGCTGTTTTGAACCTGATAACTTCAGAATCTAGACTTGAGTTCTAAACATTAAATGTAGCCCCAGATACCTAGTTTACTAAACTTTTGGCGAAATTGAATTCTGAGTTATAGTTTGTGCATTATCACTGTTTTAGTACTGCTGTGTCTGAAATTTCAGATTCATAAAATTACTACATCCTTTTGTTTTACAAATTAAATTAACTATGCTAACTATAAGATAATGACTGAGATTTTGCATGCTGAGACTAGACATACTATAAGACCTTCCCTAATTTTCCTAGAATTAATTGATAATGTTTTACACCTGTTTCAGGTTTCGAAACACAGTTTTACAAATTCTGGATAAACACGAATTCTGTGTAGTTTGCTGTTTTGACACCAGTTGCTACAGCTTTTATGTACCTTGTTTATATGAGATGGAACCAGCAGGGAGTCTAGTTTCTATATTTTCTAACGGATCCAGATTTGCATTCATGTAGCAACGGGAATCTCAGTTTTGGTTCAGCAACGACTTTCTGTCCAGAATTAGAATTCTCGTCGTTCTTAATAATTTTAATTTGTTTGACCCTCGAATGTACTTTCTACCTAGCTAAAACTTGTTCCATGTTCTTGATCATGTTTACTTGCCATGTTTGATAATAATAATAAGTACATGTTGGGGTTTAAGGGAAAGATCTAGTAGTGAACAATATAGGAGCCTGTACTCGGAAGGGGACCCGTGTTTCCCGTGTGACTTGTTTACAGACCAAGTTACCGACTAAGTTACTGATCAAGTTTACCGACCAAGTTAATTACATGTTACCGATCAAGTTTACCGACCAAGTTAATTACATGTTACCGATCAAGTTTACCGACCAAGTTTTGTAGTCCTGTGAAGATCCGAGCACATGATCTATAGCCACTACGAAATCTAAACATAACTTGTTTGTATGTAGCAACCATGTGGTAAATAAATGGAACGCATTAAGTGCTACCTGGATAGAATTAAATAATAGACTTAAGAATAACTTATTACTTGTACACACTTGACACCTGCCTCGCATGTTACTTGTTACTTGATACTTGTTATTGGATACTTGATACAAATTAAATGCTCACTTGTTACCTGTTCCTGATACTTGTATTTCTTATCCGATCCTGTTACTTGATTTATTTCTCTTGCTACCTAGTCTCTTGAACTTCACTACTTGTTGCATCCCTTTCATATCACATTGTATGCTCTTGATTCCAAATCTTGTTTCATATTTTCTTGCACTTGTTTTTATACCCCTTGCTTGTACTACTTGCGGCCCGTAACTTGCACTAATGGGTGTCTGTCCTTGTTTCTCCTTTTCTTCTTCTACATGATATAAATATACAGGTTTTGAAGACGAATTGCCTGCAGGAGTTGGTGAGCAAACATTTTAAGCTTCGCCTAGAGAAATCTTGCTTTACTTATTTGTACTTGAGTTTATTTAATTCTTATTGCTACTTAAAACTTGTAATGGGCTTGTATTCCCGAAGTTTTTCTTTCATCCAGATCTTGAATTTATTTGGGAAATTTATAGTTATTTCGAATGATTTTTGTTGGTTAATAATTTATTCATGCATGCATGGTTGAGTGTATTCTGATATATTTTCTGTTATGATGCTGAGTTGATCCTACAGCTTATGAATGATGAAAATCATTCGCTGGGCATTGTCACGTACTCATATTCCGCATTCTTTTTTGGGAAGCGGGGCGTGACAAGTTTTTAGTGGTATCAGAGCCCAGGTTTGGCTAATGTGTTAGTTTGACTAATACGTTAGACAGACTTGACTCAGTCAGGATTTACCCAATTATTAACATGCCAAGCAATTGCATGAAAAATTGATAATGAACTTGATCGGAATACTAATTATTTTTTTGTTTTGTACAGACTATGGCTCATAGAAATGCTTCGTCTTCTCGCTCGCAGGATGATCACCCTGAGTTGGCAGCTGTTACTCAGGTGTTGCAGCAGATCATCCAGATGCAGCAAGAGCACATCGAACTGGTAAAGGCAACATTGGAGGCTGCTAACCGGAACGCTGCTATCCCGACCCCCGCTGTGCCTACTCAGGTAGCTTTGCCTCCTCGTCCAGGTACTGTTGCAAAACTTCATGAGGCTGCATCCTGATAAGTTCGTTGGTACTGAAACACCACTAGAGGTCGAGCAATGGCTGATCCAGACTGAGATTCTGCTACAGGCCACTAAGGTCGCTGATGCTGCCCATGTGGATGTGGTGAGCATCCACTTGGTGGACCTGGCCCACATCTAGTGGAGGGCAGAATCCGATAGGCTAGAGCGGCCTATTGTTTGGGCCACATTCGCTCAGAGCTTTCTGGAGAAGTTCTTCCCCAGCATAACCAGGGTAGAAATGGAGTAACAAATTCTCGCCCTGAGGCAGGGCACTAAATCCGTGGATGAGTATGCCGCGGAGTTCACCAGGCTTAGTCGTTTCGCTACAGCCTTAGCGGCGAATGAGGAGGACCGAGCACGGAGGTTCCTTTTGGGGCTTAACCATGGGAATCAGATGCACTTGGCTGCCTACCTCCTGCATACGTACGCTCATGCCTTAGAGGCAGCTCGAGCAACGGAGCAGACTCGAGCTCGGGAAGCTCCTCCTCAGCAGGTTGCACAGTACCCTGCTGCTGCTGCTAGGCCCACTGGAGGGCCGATTCATAGGCCAGCTCCGGCTGCTTCGGCGAGGGCACTACCCTACTCACCTGCTACCTTGAGGAAGGATTAGACTTGCAACTATTGCCACAAGGTTGGGCACATACGAAAGGACTGCCGGGGAGCCAACCGTCTTTGCCTTGCATGCAGAGCGAGCGATCACTTGGTTCGGGACTGTCCACAGAGAAGGATTAGCGCTCCTGCAGGAGGAGCACGAGGTCAAGCTTACAACCTGATCACTGGAGACACATCTACAGGTATTCTGTATTAGATTGCTTTCTTTCTTCCTTGTATATCCTTCCATTGCATTGTTTATCTGTTTTCTAGCCTTGCTTGCACCTGCATTCATATTCATGCTAGTTTAATTCTTCTTGTCATGTTCCCTTAATTCCAGTGGCATCACCTCTCGCCCCTCTTTTGCTTGTTATCCCACATATTTTGCTTGGGAACTATCCTTTGTACAGCCAGAATTGAATTTTGAGGACGAAATTCTGTTGTAAGGTGAGTAGGATTGTAACCCCTGTTTTCGTAAATACATATTTTCTGAATATTTCTGTATTTCGATGTTTATAAATTCAGTATTTGTTAAATTTGGCTTGGATTTTATATTAAAATATTTTCTTATAGACAATTATATTTATTTTCAAATGATAGAGCATTTTGACTTTATTTTCTGTTTCCAATTGATCGACTATTTATATTTTAGCCCAAATCTAATACGTTATTACTATTTGGATTTTAATGAATTTGTTAGACTGAAATCATATTTTGATATTTATATTATGATTATTATTATTATTATTATTATTATTATTATTATTATTATTATTATTGTTATTGCTGTTACTATTATTATTATTATTATTATTATTACTATTATTAGTTGGTTGTTCATGATTTAATGTACATGTATGTATGTTTTATAAACCCTATAATCCTAATTGTTTCCCGAGTTGATTTTAAACCCAACACCCTATAGACTATCTCTTATTGGATCCAAACCCACTACCCAATAACCCCAAACCCATTAACCTTATATATAAATACCCTATTACTCTAACCCTACCCTATACCTAAACCCAAGTTCATGTACACCAAGCCGCCACTGTTGAAACCCTACATCTCATCTCCCTCACCTCGTCTTCAACATCCCCCTCGTCCTGTGCATCTTCTCCACCTCGAGCCTACCGCTCACGTCACCGTTGCTCCTTCCCCTGTAACCGCCACCTGCATCTCCGAAACCCATCCCGCCATTACTGCACCACCCTTACACCTCTGATCGCCCCCTATCTCCTCATCGCTAACCCATCATCTCCTTCATACCCTCATCACTATCACCACCCAGTGCACCCCCGTCCTCACCGAGCCCCGACCTCGAGCCTCGCCTAAACCCGTCGAGCCACAGTCGCAATCCCCGAAGCCTCGACTCGGCCATTGCCAGCCACTCTCTGCCTTTGTTTTTCCTTTCCAAAAATAGAGCCTCGTCTTCCTCCCATCACCATCGCCGCCCTCCGTTGACTTCCCTCACATCGACCACCTCCTGCAGCCTTCCTCACCGCTATTCCGCCATCGCGCCACCGTTGCCGCGGTCGAAGCTCTTCCGCACCATTGACACTGTTTGATCGGGAGAGAGATCGAGTTTGAACCTCAACCGTTCGATCCCCTCGTGATCATTGCCATCTTCAGATCAGATCAGATCTGGGCCATCTGATCTCCCTCACGATTTGGATCATCCTCAGGTCCATCTCGATCAGATCAGATCCTGGCCGCCTGCTCCCCTCCCGATCGTGACTTGATCATCATCATCATCAAAAACATCAGGGTCACATCCAGCCGTCCGATTCTCTGATCATCTTGATCATCAGATCAGAGCGATCTCAGCCGTCGATCTTCCTTGATCTTGATCGCCATCAAGATCCAATCCGATCCAACCGATCTCGATCGTCGATCCACGTTGCAATATTCCGGATAGATATTAAATTGTATAAATTATTATTTTTAAATTAAAATATTTTTAAATGGGAATTTCTTGGTTTCACTCATAAAAAGTTACCTGGACATATATACTAGTAAATATATACAGGTATTGTATCAGTTTTGTGTACTTGTACAAAACCCTAAAAAATGTGCTTTTGAGAAAATATTTGGAAAATCCCGGTCAGGTGTTTAAAATTATTATTTTATTATTATTTTACTTTTATTTTCAAAATTGAAATATTTTTGGTGGATATCACCCGGTTTTGTTAATAAACATTATCTGTATATATATACCAGTCTGTATACCTCTGTATTGTATCAAATTAGTATTCGAATCTTCCGGACTGATAATAAAATTTATTTTATTCTTATTTTCGAAATTAATTTATTTTTATACGGACTATGCGGTTTTACAAACGGAAATTATCGGTGTATATATATACATACATATGCGTACTGTACCGATTTCGTACATTTGTACAAATCATGTAGTATGTATTTTGGACAAAAATATCTTATTTTTGTCATGATTAATCAAAATTGGAGGGCTAGGATTTGTTTGGAGACTTAAACCTAGGGTTAAGATTAATTAGAGACACAAGAGTTAATATGTGTATTTTCTACTAGAACCATCTTCTCCACCTCATCCCTCCACTTCACCCCCTCCACCTCATCCATTTTGGCCAGCCAACATATCCCCAAGTGGTATTTTGCAAAAACCCTAGTGCATTTTGCACTCTCTACCTCTCTTTTAACCTATAAATACCCCTCCCCTTCACTCCTTGCCTCATTTACAAGAAAAAAAAGGGAGGAAAAGAAAGAGAAGAAAACCCTAAGTGTTCTTCATTTGGGGGTTTTCCATAGGAGTGTTCTTCATTGGAGGTTTTTGTAGTAGAAGCTAAGGAGGAAGGAGAAGGTTTTGCTAGCTAGTCCTTCCTACAAGAATCAAAAGGTGGGGATTCTCTACTTCTAATTTTTAGTTTGTTTGTTCTTATTTATTTTTGTATGTAGAAAAGAACCCATCTTGAAGGGTTAGTTTTGGTTCTATGTGAGTAAAGAACCCATCTTTGATGGTTGTTTGTTGTAAGATAAAAAGAACTCACCTTTATGATGGTGGATGTTGTATGCGTATGTTCTATAACAACTTGGACTAATTTCTAAGCATATAAATGGTTGTAGGTTAAAAAGAACTCACCTTTATGATGTGTTGTTGTGTATGTGTGTTCCTAAATAGCTTGGACTAAATTCCTAAGCATAAACAAGGTTGTAGAGATCAAAATGATCCCATGGAAGTATTGATGGTAGAACTCAAAATAAATGACATAAAGATTGAATCTTTAAGACTTGTTGTTGTTATTTTGCTAAAATAACAACTTGGACTAAATGGTATGTGCATATAAGTAGTGTGAGTCCAAGAGGACCACATGAAGAGATTGGGATGAAGAACTTTTTAAAAACACATAAAGCTTGATCTTTGAACTTTTTATGTTTATGATTGTTATTTTGGTTACTTTGTTAAACACAAAGTTAACAACTTGGACTCTAACTATATGCATATAAAGAGTAGTGTAGTAGAAATATTTACTACCCATTTTGGGGGTTGTAGGACTCATTTAACCTAATAAAAGATAAGTCCTTGTTATATGTTGCTCTCTACCTTGTCAAAAATCAAAGTTTTACTAACCCTAGTTCATAAAAAGTGGACTTGTTGTATGTTGTTTTCCTACCATGTAAAAGATCAAGTCTTTTCTAATTCTAGTTCATAAAAGATAAGGCTTTAGTAGTTGTTGTATGTTTACCTTAATACTTGGTAAAAATCAAGCTTCTATTTTTACTTCTAGTTCATGAAATATTAAGCTTTTATGTTGCTCCTAGATTGTAAGAGATTAAGCTTTTATGTTGCTTCTAGGTTGTGGAGGATTAAGCTTCTATTTAGATTTGTTCTTGTAGATTAAATAAAAGTAGGCCTTGTAATAGGTGGGACTTGTAAAATTCGATAAAGTAGATTTGTGTTATGTAGGAACTTGTAAATTCGGTAAAACTAGATTTATGTAATAAGCAGGACTTATAATTCCTAAAAGAGGTAGTCCTTGTAATATGTAGTTAAGTATTGACAATTGTTTAGCTTTATTACTATGTTTGAGTTTATGTTGTTCCATGTCAAAAAGAACCCATGCTTGAGTAAAGAGCCATGCTTAAATTATTCTAGGTTGCTAGAGAAACCCATCCTAAGATTATGTTGTTATATGTCAAAAAGGTTCATGCTTGTGGTGTATAAGTGTTCTAGTTTCAGAAAGAATCCAAGAACCATGCTTAAGTAATTGTAGGAATCCATGCTTGAGTTGCTATTGTAGTAAAAGAATCAAAAAGAACCCATGAATCATGCTTAAGTTGTAGAAAAAGAATAAAAAAGAACCCATGAATCATGCTTGAGTTGTTGTAGCAAAGAAACCCATCATGCTTGAGTTTTGTTGTTCTATGTTAAAATGAACCCATTCATGCTTGTGTGACATTCTAGTAAACAACCATGCTTGAGTTGTTGTAGATTGATGTAGTAAAGAAACCCATGTTAAGTTGTATACCATGCTTGAGTTGTTGTCGCAAAGAAACCCATCATGCTTGAGTTTTGTTGTTCTATGTTAAAATGAACACATTCATGCTTGTGTGACATTCTAGTAAACAACCATGCTTGAGTTGTTGTAAATTGATGTAGTAAAGAAACCCATGTTAAGTTGTATATCATGCTTGAGTTGTTTTAGCAAAGAAACCCATCATGCTTGAGTTTTGTTGTTCTATGTTAAAATGAATACATTCATGCTTGTGTGACATTCTAGTAAACAACCATGCTTGAGTTGTTGTAGATTGATGTAGTAAAGAAACCCATGTTAAGTTGTATACCATGCTTGAGTTGTTGTAGCAAAGAAACCCATCATGCTTGAGTTTTGTTGTTCTATGTTAAAATGAACTCATTCATGCTTGTATGACATTCTAGTAAACAACCATGCTTGAGTTGTTGTAGATTGATGTAGTAAAGAAACTCATGCTTAAGTTGTATACCATGCTTGTGTTATTGTAGTTATTCTAAGTAAAGAACGCATGCTTGTGTTATTGTAGTAGCTCTAGTAAGGAACCCATATTTGAGATGTGTAGTTGTTCTAGATTCAAAAGAACCCATGCTTGAGTTTGTATGGTGGTTTTAGATTCAAAAGAATCCATGCATGTTTAAGTTATATGTTGTAGTGGAACCCATGAGTTTAGCTTGCATGCTAATCCAATGGAACTATTGAAATGAACCCATGTTCCCCATTTGCTCTAGTTCGATTTTTATGGAGAAACCCATGAAACTAGCTCCATGATAGTTCTAGCTCGAATTGGCGAGGAACCCATACAATTAGGTTCGAGGTGGTTCCAGCTCAACCTTGACCCATGAACCTAGTCGCATGTTGTCCTAGTTCAAATTTGGAAAAAAAACCCATGAGTTCTAGTTATGCGGTCTAATTGAAATTGGACCATATAATGTGAACATGCTTCATCTTCGATACATAGGTAAATAATGGTTGGAAAAGTCACTAGTATTGTTAGCTAGATAAAAGCTAGCCTACGGGTCATCGAACATCAAGACTCGCATCTTACCACCTTGGAAACTGTTGATAAATCACACCTCGAGCACCGACGGATCTTAACTGATGTGGGTTGATCGCAGGCCGAGAGTGTTGATGAGATTCGAGTTAGGGGTAGTGATAGGGTCTCATAGTTACCCTAGGGGCCATCGACCATCAAGAATCGCATCTTACCACCTTGGAAACTGTGAATAAATCATACCTCGAGCACCGACGGATCTTAACTGATGTTGGTTGATCGTGGGCCGAGAATGTTGACGAGATCCGAGTTAGGGGTAATGATGAGTGAGAGAGAGATTTCTGTCACCGGTGTCTTGGATCGATAGGCCATGAGTTGGATCGGGATAATCATAAGAAAGTTATTGAAAACCTCGCGAGATTGTTTGGGATTTAGTGACATCGTTAGGGTAGTAACTTATAGCTATTACTACCTAACCTTTACTTATTATCATTTTTCGCCGAAGGAAAAGAGTTGGTGTTAAGGGTGATACCTTATGATCCGACCTGTCCTATAGGCCGGCACTAGGCGGTGGTATTGGGTTGTACCCTTCTTGTCAAAGGGATACGGTCTGTGCCTTCTCACGAGTTGGGAGTACGGGATCCGTATCTCGTCTGTTAATTTTTGAAGTACCTTGATAAGGCGGGAGCGATTCCTGTCGGAGCTAGGGGAGATGAACCCCCGAAACTCCGTCTTATCTTATATCTAGGGGCATGAAGTCATAGACTTTGGTCTGGCTAGGGGTGCCATAGGGGATGCTTCGAGCTAACCTGCCGCAGAGACCCCAGGGGTGCCACAGGGGATGCTTCATGCTAACCTGCCACAGAGACCCCAAGAATTCGTCAAATATATTTGAGTGAGGCAATAGTGGCAAACCTGGACACTACTATATGACTGCAGTAACGGAAATAGACCGTACCTGCAACCTCATCAGTCACGTTGTATCTTCAGAAACAAGTCGAGTACAAGATTAGAATTCATGGCGCGGGTTCAAATCCCTATATATGAAGAAACGGCTTGAGTTGGGGCGTATGTAGTATGGGCTACATACTGTTTCGGAGACTTGCTTGCATTAGAATAAGTGCATCATTGCGTTAGTCAATCTTGCATTAGAGTCTAAGGCACAGCATACACTGACACATCAATTATATGTACACGTTTCTCTTTTCATCAATCTGTTTGTTTTAAGTGGAGAATCGCTGCTAGTTATCAGCCTTAAAAACGCCAGTATATGTACTGACATTCCCATTTCAATAGGTACCGGATTGCAGAAGTACAGGTACAGGATTCAGGAGGACTCAAGGCGAAAGAAGCAAGAGTCGTTTTTATTTCCGCTGAATTATATGTTGTTTACTATTGTTCCATTATAACAATTTTGTAATATATTTATTTGTTGGAAAGCATCCAAGTGAAATACCAAGTGTTGTTCTCTATTCATTGTATTCTAATGTAATATGTTGAAAGTTGTAACACTTGGGATTGTAAAGGTATTATTGTAACACTGTTGTAATGTATTGCAATTTTGTAACATTCGAATTTGTAATACATTTTTGTTGAATAAAAAGTTTTAAATTTTTCTTTTTTGTGTGTATTGTGGATAATTGAAGAAAAGATTCTGGCTTATGTCACGGTTTCCAAGTTACCAGAAATCGGGGCGTTGCACACGTTATCATCCAATCAAGGCCAGTATCTTCTTGTACAATTCGTTGTTCTAGTACATACTTTTATTTGAAAATACAGCAAGTAGATTATAGTTATGACTCCCCTTTGGCTTATCATTTGATGATCTCATTTTACTTGTTGCCTTTCTTACAAATTCCATGATCATAAAAGTCACAATCTTTCTTTGATTTATTCGTTTCACAACTAGTTAGATCTATTTATTTTCTAATTATTTGAACACATGAATTAAGAATCACATTGACTTGTAGATATATGTTTTGTATGATGCATGTGTTGATTTTGCTTTCTTTTCAGTTGAGAATAGCGGCTCTGATTTGATGCTTGTGAACCCCTGGTTTGTATCATATACTAATTTAGACTCATAATAATTATTAATAATGACACTTTTTATATAAAAGAAATTACTTGTGTTGTTGTTCCTGTTTTTGCTTGTTGTTTCGACCCTGATAACTTCAGAATCTAGACTTGAGTTATAAACATTAAATGTATCCCCAAATGTCTAGTTTACTAACCTTTTGACGGAATTGAATTCCGAGTTATAGTTTGTGAATTATTACTATTTTAGTGCTGCTGTGTCTGAAATTTCAGTTTCATAAAATTGCTGCGTCATTTTGTTTTACAAATTAAATTAACTATGCTACCTGTAAGATAATGACCTGAGATTTTGCATGTTGGGTCTAGACATACTATAGGACCTTCCCTAATTTTTTTGGAATTAATTGATGAAGTTTCAGACCTGTTTCATGTTTCTAAACACAATTTTACAAATTCTGGCTGAACACGAATTCTGTGTACTTTGCTGTTTTGACACCAGTTGATACAACTTTTATGTATCTTGTTTATATGAGCTGAAAACGGCAGGGAGTAGTTTCTATATTTTCTGACGGATCCAGATTTGCATTCTTATAGCAACGGAATTCTCAGTTTTGGTGCAGCGTCTTACTGTCCAGAATTGAAATTATCATCGTTCTTGATTATTTTAATTTGTTTGACCCTCGAATGTACTTTCTACCTAGCTTAAACTTGTTCCCTATTCTTGATCATGTTTACTTGCCCTGTTTCGCACACTTTCTGGCCTGTTTGATAATAATAATAAGAACAAGCCGGGGTTTAAGGGAAAGATCTAGTAGAGGACAATATAGGAGCCTGTACTCGAAAGAGGACCTGTATTTCCCGTGTGACTTGTTTACCGAACAAGTTACCGACTAAGTTACCGATCAAGTTTACCGACCAAGTTAATTACATGTTACCGATCAAGTTTACCAACCAAGTTAATTACATGTTACCGATCAATTTTACCGACCAAGTTTTGTAGTTCCGTGAAAGACCCGAGTACATTACCTATAGAATCCACTACAAAATTTAAACGTAACTTGTTTGTATGTAGAAACCATGTGGTAAATAAATGGGACGCATGAAGTGCTACAAAGATATAATTAAACAATAGACTTAAGAATAACTTGTTACTTGTACACACTTGACACCTACCTCGCATGCTACTTGTTACTTGATTCTTATTACTGGATACTTGATACAGATTACATGCTCACTTGTTACCTATTCCTGCTACTTGTATTTGTAACTCGATCCTGTTACTTGATTTGTTTCTCTTGCTAGCTAGTCTATTGAACTTCACTACTTGTTGCATCCTTTTCATATCACGTTGTATGCTCTTGATTCCAAATCTTGTTTCATATTTTCTTGCACTTGTTTTTATACCTCTTGTCTGTATTACTTCCGGCCCGTAACTTGCACTAACGGACGTTGTCCTTGTTTTTTTATTTTTCTTCTACATGATATAAATATACAGGTTTTGAAGACGAATTGCCTGCAAGAGTTGGTGAGAAAACATTTTAAGCTTCGCCTGGAGAAATCTTGCTTTACTTATTTGTACTTGAGTTTATTTAATTCTTGTTGCTACTTAAAACTTGTAACGGCCTTGTAGTCCAGAAGTTTTGCTTTGATCCAGATCTTGAATTTATTTGGGAAATTTATATTTATTTCAAATGATTTCTGTTGGTTAATAATTTATTCATGCATGCGTAATTGAGTATATTCTGTTATATTTTCTTCTATGATGCTGAGTCATCCTACAGCTTATGAATGATGAAAATCATTCGCTAGGCTTTGTCATGTACTCGTATTCCGTATTCCTTTTCGGGAAGCGGGACATGATAGTTTTATGCATGTTTTTTTTTTCCTGTTTTCTTACACTTGACACTTTGCCTATCTCACTAGATGATTTATGCTTCATTTATTGTTATTTCATGTTCCATCTGTTATTACTGTATTAATATTTTTCACTTGCTGACTTATTATTTTATTCTTTTAAGTTTTTATTTTAGTTTGTATTTCCTTTCAATATCACTCACACCGTTATGGCTGACCCGTGTAATTTTGGGGGTTAGGGATATCTCTAGCCACATGTTTTACAGGTAGGTATCATTAGCATGGAATTGGGAGTATCTGGTAGAATATTTAATGTTTATGGATATCTTGTAAAAGGAATGATTGTAAAGTGAAATTGTGTTATGGTGCTTTTAAATACCGATGTGTTGTAAAAAAAATTATAATTCAAAGTGTTTAAATTCCGCTGTGTTTTGTAAAAGAGTTGATGTAATAAAAGTTTTTAAATTTTCCTGTATTTGGATGCTACGGTCATGAATACAATTGAGGTTAATTCTGGAATTTTTGTCACATATTTCTAATTTATTTATTGGAAATTCAGGGTTATACAAACAGTGAGTAGTTTCCCCTGAATTTTGATGAATTTGGATTCACAATGGTCAATCGAATTTTATTTTTTTTAATTTTTGTGATCAATAGTTTGATTTTGGGGTATGTTTTTAGAATTTCTTTTTTAAAAAAGTTCTGTGAACAATAGTTTGATTAGTTCATCAATTTGGGATATGTTTATTATGTGGCCTGCAGTTGATGTTAAGTTCAAGGTCCAATGTGGGTCCTAACCAATTGTCAGATGTGGATCAAGGTGTTGTAGGTTCGGAGCCAAGGGCGATCGAGTTTCGTTCGACAGAGTATGTGGAGAGGGTGGAAGAACAATAATGGCAATAAGGTGATTGATCAATTGCTTACTATTAATGCACAATATTTTTTTTAGTTTGTCTCCCAATTAACTCAATGTTTTTATTTTGGACTGCAAAAGTAGTTTTTGTAATTTGGTATTGTACTACATTAGACAACAATTTGCTCGAAAATTGTTCACTCTGAATCCATGTAACATTCCATATTTTTTATTTTAATTAAAAATGCATTTTTCAATTTTTGCACGTATGATGCACGTGCTAATTTTTTCATCTTTATTTTTTTTGCTCTCATTTACTATTTTAGCATGCATAGTTTTTTTATTTAGCCTTTTATTAAACCCATGGACCTAAAGATGGATTCTAGCTCATTAGATTAATTAAAAGGCAAACCCACTAGTCTAATTAATTATTAATTAAAAAGAAAGCCCATGAGATAAGCCCATTAATTAAATTATTTTTTAAGTTGTGCATGGACTCACACATGACATGTAACAACTTTTAATACACATTTTAGAACTATAGGGATTGTATTTAATTTGGTGTATGTGTGTGCACTAGTGCACAACATGTGCACGTGTGAATATGAAGAGGTATCGGTTTTGGGTAGAAGAGAGGTTGGGGGTTAGGGTTTTGAAGTGGTGGAGTAGTGAAGAGTTGGGGGTTATGGGAGTTAAGATAATGAAGAGTTGAGTAATTTATTAGGTGGAGAAATATGCAATTTATACCCTTACTTTGTCCTATAAATACCCTAGTTGTTTCTTCTCATTTCACACTTAAAATAAACAAATTTAGAGAGAGGAAAAAGAAAGAGAGAAAGAGAGTGCTCTTGTGCTTTGGAAGCTTGTTGGAGAGCTCTTGCTAGGAGGAGAAGGACTAGGAGTGCTTGTTGGAGCTAAAAGTGGTGTCTCTCCATCTTGGTTGTTTATTCTTCATAACATGTGGGTGGTCTCTATATTTTCTAATTCATAGGTTGATCATGCTAGAATATGATAGTATTAATATAGATCAATTTGATGTGATGTGGGTAATCTTGTATTTTTCTAAACATAAGACATGCATGCTAATTTATTACATGAATAGTAATGATAAATTTGATGTGATGATTAGAGAACAAATCCATGTTTTTATTATGTGCTAAATTGTAGAAATTTTGCTATTGATTGAGAAACTAATTGTCATCATGTTGTTTGTAAATGAGAAAAGATGAGTATTTTGCCATATGCATGTTAATTTATAAATATAGAAACTTGTAATTGTAAAAAAAAATTGTAGAGATTTCCCTTATATTTAGCAAATGAAAATTTGAAAAGTCAAATTTGATACACCTAAATTCATTTGATTGTTTATAAGAGATACAAATTGTTAGTTGATTAAATTGAAGAAATATATTGAATATTCATAAAAGAGTGTAAATAAATTTGAAATCTAGATATTTTTGTCAAAAATGTAAACTTTTAGTTTGTGAGCTACTGTTAGAAAATAAAATCTCTCTAGATGAACCATTTGCAGTTTAATGAAAGATTAGAGCAATTTAAAAATTCGAGTTTTGTGAAAATATTTGATTAACAGAACGGTTGAACAAAAACCTATTAGTATAACTCCAAATCAGAATTTGCACTTGGACTTACTAGTTAGTCGGTGCACCATAAGTCATTACTATGTTGGTAGAAGATCTCGGGTTCGAAGCTTCTTGGACACATTTTATTTTGTTTCTTTTAAATATTTCGAAAACCTGTATTGGAGTATAAGAGGTTTTCGTTGTGACTTTATGACACAAAGTCCATAAGGACTTAGTGGCTTGCGGTGTGGGTTTGGGTGCTTGCTACACTTGGTCGGGGGTGCCTGGTTCGAAACTTGATAGCGCCAATTTTTTTTTTTTGGGTTTTTGTGGGTTTTAATGAGTTCAATAAAAAATAAAATTTGGAAAAATATTCATTATTCCTATTAAATGATTTAGAATTTATTAAAAAGAGTTTTAGAATTTTTCATGTATATTTGAGAAATTAAAAGGACATTTGAGATAAAAATGAATTGATAACTACAAAATTATTCCTTTAAGAGTGTGACATTTATCTCTTTTAAAAGAAGAGTAAAATATTGTTGTGTAAATGGATGTTTCTCTTGAAGAAAATTTTATACTTATTTGGTGTATGAAATACTTGATATGGGTTGAGATATGAATTTGTTATATGTGCTTAAGTTGCTAAAGAGACTTCAAATGGATGAATTTATGTTCATGAAAAGAATTATTGCTTCTAAAGTGGGTGAATGAATAAAAGAAGCATGAGTAGTATTAAAATGAGATATTGTGAATAAATGTTAAGATAAGACATTGAACTAATTGTGAATAAGTTGAAGATAAGAATACTTTGAGTTAAGATGATTATTGAAGGGTATGAGTACCCATGGATTCTTGTACATGAAAGGTTGTGATTTAGATTTAGTAAGACCTCGGGTACCGGCATTGTTGAAATAAAAGAATTGAGTTATAATTTGAGATTTGCCATGGAGCTATCTTGGTATTTGTGATTAAGTCCGGTAGGGGGTAAAACTAACTTTAGATATGATAAATTATTCATGTTTAACTTAAGAATTAGGCACTAAGTGAAGATGTAGTAAAACCTCGGCAAACGTAAGTGGGACACTCTATATAGTCGGGAGGTGGATTTACTGCAGTGGTTCTCCGGGACTATAGACCCAGTCGGACGGTAGATTCCGGGACTGTGGTTGCCTCTTGGGAGACGAGCTTTTATTTTAAATCTGGGACTATGCGTAGTCAGGGGGATAGTTTGTCGTACTCCAATGTATATACGTATACCGGGGCTAGAGGGGCACTTGTGGGAGGTTCGCTCGACGCAGAGTCTGTATAACAGTCGGGCGATGGATTTACTGTAGTGGTTCTCTGGGACTGGGATCCATACTCGTGGAACGTCTCAACTTTGTTTTATTACTTGGTAGTTTGTCATGGCGAGGGGTCGAACCCTTTATTGTGGAGTACGTAGGTGCTTGCCCTCGAACCTATGTAGTATGAGATGTATAGAATCCGAACAAGTATGTATTAGTGTCATCTTAGTATAAAATATCTGCATTAGGCATTAAGGCATTGCATACACTTACATGTTTAGTGTAGTCACATTTAACACTTTATTTGCATTCAAATTTGTGGTTTGTTAAAGTATTGATATGTTATATTTCCGGCATAGAGAGGATGGCCGTGTATAACATTTTTCGTCAGTTGTAATCAACTGACTTGCCCACAGTCTTATATGTAGAAGTTGGATCTTCAAGAAGGAATAAAGTTGATTTCGATGCTGTTGATTAATTACATGTTAAAGATGTGCAAGTTGTATATTATTTTCATTGTTGTACTTCATCTTTATCTTCCGTTGTGTAAACAATTTAAAGAACTCTGATGTATGATGAAAAGTTTAAATTTCCTTGTAAAATTGTACAAAGTGAAGTGTAAAGATCCTGTGGAATCTCGAATTCGGTCTTATTTGGAATTCCGGGCGTTACAATCCAAGACATGATATGTGACTAACTCATGTTCACCACACAATAAAATTGCATAATTACAAAAAAATACCACAGACTTGTGTATTTTACTCCTTTTAATTTGTAATTTTGTGCTTTGGATACTATGTTGGACAATTAATTTGCCTAAATTGGGTCTTCATGAATATGTTTGCTATTTTCAAGGCAACAGTTATAAAATGATATATTAGACAAGTGTGAAGGTAAATTGTTGTATTTTGATATTTTATACATATTCTTATTTGTTTTACTTGATTTTATGTTCAATTTTATCATTCTTTCTCCTAGGAGAGTATGAGACTATAAGTAGTGCTACAGTTCACCTTTTGCATTGCCTCACAAAGTTTGAGGAATGAAACATGATGCTCTTACGCAAACTGACTTGCATACGATGATTTTTTCTTCTAATTGTTATCTGTTTTCATTTGAACTTTTTTTATTTTAAGAAATATTATCATTAAATTCCCAATTACGAAGAATGATGGATTGTGGAGAATGGTAAAAAAACACGAAAGTTGAATAATTTGGTCTATTTCATTATTTTATTTCCTTAGGGTAAAAATGAACAGATGAGTGAATATATAAGAAAGCTAAGTACTTGCATCGAATGGTTGAGGAAAATTGAAGATGAAAATTTGATGAAGTAAGAGAAGCTTCGAAATATCTTGGAATCAGAAGGGAACAACATGCAGATAGTGGTATCTTTTCTACATCTTTTATTTTGTTTGAAAAGTTTTGGTGAATTGTAGTATTGTATGTGTGTTTAATGGTTTGATCATTTTGTAGAGGCACAACTAAAGAGTAATATAGAACAGTTAGAGGCAAAATACTGATGAACTTTCCAGACAATGAGTGTTTGCAAGCATGCTTTAGAATTGAGGAATTTGAGAAAAATACCTCTTTCTTAGCATCTCTAAATTTAGGGATCTAGGGTTTACCTATGTCTTGGTGTTGTAATTATTGGAAAGCTACACACATCGAGAATTTTGGGGTTTCCTTTCAATTGAATAGAAAATATAGAATGATGTTGGTTTCGAAATGTGAATTGGTTAATCTATATATTTGTCATCTTTTGATATATATAGCTAATTATCAATTATTGTTCCCTCCATGTGTTTCTGACGTTGATTATATTTGATTTGAGAGAGAAGGTGGTTAAGAAGCATGCGGTCGAGAAGAAGAGAGCGGAGTACATCAATGAGTCCAAGAAGAGCCACAACCCAACTTCGGTAATTATTCGTCTTTTTTTCTTTTCTTTTCCTTTCAATTGAATAGAAATATAAAATGATGTTGGTTGATTTGAAAGTGTTAATTAGTTAATCTATAGATTTGTCATATTTTGATTATATTGTGATTGAAATAGTTAAGGGGCATCTCTAAATTTTAAGTTCAGTATAAATTTGTGAGTTCCTCAAAATTAATCTAGTTGGTGCAATTTACACAAGGGCAACACTAGTGCCACCCCCCTCTTGCTACTGTTGCTGCAGTTTGTCTCTTGTTATTGTTGGGTTCTCTTTAACACATTATTTTGCACGTGTTATACTATGTTGGTTCATGGGTTCGTTACTTTGGGATCCTTATCCCGTTATTCTTGGTATTCGTTTTCACCTTTTATAAGGCAAGTCACCTTTCTCTTGAATTATTAATTGTATCAAATTCAAGTTCTGTTGAAAATCTTGCAAGTAGATCCTATTCGTTATCATATCGCTGTATTGATTATCTTCGTTTGGGATTGGGGGTTTACACGAGCTAATCCCAATATTCTTGACATCGTGCCACTTTTGACTCTAAAGATTTGTTCTTTCATGCATTCATGTAGAATTGATAATATGGTTAACCGTATAATCATGACACAAATAAATTATTGTAGAAATAATCGTTAGGTTGTATGTTTGGTTGAGGGATTGTTGTTGGTTGATGATAAATTGATGTATGAGTGTGTTATAATTTTATTCATCTTTTTGTTGCACCTTTCATGCTAAATAAGAAGTCCATCGTCTAGTAGAATTGATACCCATCATGTTTAAATTAAATTATTTCATGCAAACTACACAAAACCTGTATATTGCTTGCTGACCTGTATGCTGACTGCTATTTTTGAACTAGTAAATGATCTTAAAATAAATTACTTTCTGAATATGAAATGTAGCCTTATCTTTCTAGTTTCCAGAACATCTTGAATTTTTAAATTCTGAGTTGTGTAGCAAAAGTTATGCCCGTTTTACTACAGTGTGTTTTTTACTTTCAGATTTTCAGATTCATGTATCTTGCTGCTTAAACAGTGAAAAGGCTGATCAAATGTTAAAATTTTACTCTAATAATTTCCAGATTGTTAGTAATCATGTTTAGGAGTCTAGAAAATATTTTTAATGAATTTTATTCTGAGTTTTTGCTGATTCTAAAATTATAACAACATGATATCGAGATTCTGCTTGAACATATAATCTATAATGAATGATGTGTTTGACCTAGCTACTGTTGTCGGATTTTGAACTTTAAATATGTGGTATGTGTTGGAACCATGTGGAAGTCTAGTTTCTAGAACATCTGACGGATTCAGTTTTCGATTTTTGAAATAGCGGGAAACTGCATTTTTGTATAGACTACTCTTGCTGTCCAAAATTTTATATTCCAGTTTTTAATAGTTTAATTATCCTATATCATTGTATTACATGAATTGAAGTGTATATGTTGCATGCAGGATCCTAGTCTCTTATTGTCATCATTCTAATTGTCATATCTAAGTTATCATCCTATTGTTTTCTCTATTGTTACTGTTGTCCATTTAATGACTCTAGATTGCATATTATATTGTTGCATCGATAAAATAATTAACAAGCCAGGCTTTAAGGGTTGACTCTAGTAGTGGACAATATAAGGACTGTACTCGGGATAAGGGGCTCGTGGTTCCCTATACCGTTATGTTGTGATCTTGTGATCTTATAGTATCTAATTGATAAATTACCGATATGGATGGAACATTATTATCGTGCCAAGTACATGAACTATAAAATCCACCACTAAGTCTAAATATAACTTGTTTGTATGTAGCAACCATGTGGTAAATTAATGAGACACATAAATTTAAGAATTGACACGACATCGACACTGCATATTGTTCCCTCATTGTTCTTGTTGATGTCGAATATTGGCTAAGTGTTACCGTTATTGATCAATAATTACCGTTACCGAATATTGAAACATTGTTTATAGCCATTGCATCGATTACCGTGATATTGATTATTGATTATCGTGCCATGTTATTAATTCCTATTGATCCATTGATTCATTATTATACCGTTATTCATTGTTCCCTGCTTTCTCTACTTGTTGTTCACGACTTGCTACAAGGACAATTTTTCTCCTCTTTTTAGATGAAGAGTATACAGGTAATGAAGGAGAATTTCCTACTAAAATTGGAGAACAAAGATTCTGAAGATTTAATGCTTTTTAATTGCTTATTAATTTATTGAACTTGTGTATTGAGACTTGTTATTACTTGTGATTGGATTATTATTGTATTGGGCTTATGTCTCGGATTTTATTATTGTTTCCAGACGTTGGTTTATTGTACTTGGATATTATTTATTGGCATATTTCTTCATTTCAAGTATTATTGTTCATGAGATTATTATTATTGCCTGCGCAATTGTTCTGTATTGATTATATTATTGAGTTGATCGATTAAACAGCTTATGAGTGAAGTTAGTCATTCGCTAGGCCAATGTCATGTGTTCGTATTCCGTATTTTTGGGAAGCGGGGCGTGACAAGTAAACATAGCCAAAACACATATAAAATTTTCAACTTTTATTACATCAATTCTTTACAAAGCACAGTGGAAAATTTAAACACTTTGAATTACAATTCTTTTCTTTTACAATACATTCTTTTACAATTTACATAAGCCACATTATCATTCTACCACATGCATCCAAATTCCAAGCTACAGGTACCTAACTGTACAACATGAGGCTAGAGATAATCCTAACCCCCAAAACTACAGGGGTCAGCCATAACGGTGTGAGTAACATTAAAAGAAATACAACATGAATAAAACATAAGGATAAAATCATGATCATCACATACCAATAGTAATAACGAATGGAAAATGAAAAACAATAAATAAAATATGAAAACATCAAGTGAAACTAAGCTAAGTGTCAAGTGTAAGAGAACAGAAAACAAACATGCATAAAACCAAGTCAAGAAAAACACAAATGCAGGATGATGACTCTCTAATGCATACTTGTCGGATGCTATGCATTCTATACTACATAGGTCCGATGCAAGCCCTTATCGTTCTCCACTTTATAGGGTTAGATCTCTCGTTATGAAACTAATCCCACTACGGTGATAGAAACAAGATCTAGAATACTCTGCGAATAGGCATCACAACCCTCGTCGCGCAAGCATCATGTAAGAATAGCTCTGACCCTCAGGAAGAATCACCTCCCTGACATGTACCCCATGAATAGGTTTGCGAGATCCTCGACATGCAGATACACTAGTACATCCCGTGAATAGGCCCGTCGACCCTCCACATGCGAATGCACCTGTATGCTCCGTGAATAGGCCTGCAGACCCTCAACACGCAAACATACTAAATGTTCTCTCGAGACAGAACAACACACAGTTCTGGAACACATCTGTTGGACTAGACCCTAAGATCATATACTTACGTTTCCCAAGTTTTATCACATCTCCAGTAGTGCTTGTCCTTAAGTTGATTATTATTAAAACACAAATCCCCTTTCTAGAGTTAGTGCATCCTGCCAGACTTAATTCCACAACAACAACCCCAAGACCCAACTATTCAAAATCCACAAATTCTCATCTGCCGGTTCACATGACTCACACTCAATTCCTAGAGATTCACAAAATGAATATCAACACCAAAACTTTCAATAAAACTCTTTAATTCATCATCAAAACGTTTATATCAGTAAAAACTTCTCGAATCAACAAAATCAAATACATTCGATATACTCACAAATTTCTAGAATTTAAATAAAGCATTTAATCTATTAGATAACTGAAAATCATATTTTGAAGTCGTAGAATATCTAAAAACATCAATTTATTCGAAAACCATATATATTTCATTTAATAAAGTCATAGAAATTCAATTTAAATTCTATTATAATCAAATTATAACTCTCTGTAATATATTGTAATCTGTAGTAAAAATATCATCTAAAACAGTAGATCAGTAATCCATAAACGCAAGAAAATAATCGTTCGAGAAATCAACAAGAAACTCAACCAAAACAATCAGCCAAGTAGCTGACTGTCGACTGTCAAAACTGGTTCAAAATGCAACGGTCGACAATCATGCAAAAATCCCAAAAACAAGGAACTGACAGTCGACTGTCATCTTTAGTACAAAAGCTCGACGGTCAATTATCATCTTTTGAAAATGTCAACTTTAATATTCGTGCACATTTCAACTAATACTTCGATAAATCTTTGTAAAATCATAAATTTGCAAAACAAAATTCCTGAGATGATCAAATACAACTTTTATAACATACAGGAGTTGATAGAACTAATCAAAACTTTATCAAGATCATAAAAGAGAAATTTTTCGACAAAACTCTTCGAAACAGCAATATATATGTATATATGTTCATATAGGTGTTCAAGCATCAGTTATAGCATCAAAACTCGTCAAATAGGAGTAGTATAATGTTCAAAATAATCTCAATATCAAAACAACTCAAATCCAATCGAAAACTTTACAAAAAATCACAAAACCAATTTCGACCTGCACACAATCAGACCCGAAACTCAACCCCTTCTTTTTGCTTCAAAACTTGATCTTTTGATCCAAAATGTAACCTCCATTCCGGCTAATAAGTATTTTCTGTGTGAATCTATATCATGATTATTTAAAATTTATTTTGTGCTAAATTTGTTCCAAATTTTTATTAAAGTATTTTCTAATAAAAAATTTTACTCATTTCGAATAATGGTGTATTTTGATCTTACTTTCTATTTCTTATTGATCAGATATTTACATTTGAGCCCAAAAACAAATATATATATTATTATTGGATTCTTTTAATAAATTGTTAAATCCGAAAATTTATTTGTTATATAATTTTATTTTATTATGATTAAAATTATTAATTGTTATTTCTTGATTATTTAATAAAAATTCATTTATCGAAATATTTTATTGTACTAGATCTGGTTTTTTGGCAAATTATAATTTAATTGCAAGCCCAATTGATATCTTTTTCATTTGTGTTATTTATTTGTTTATTTGGATTTAAATTTTCGTTCATGAACTATTTTCTCTTTTTGTTGGGGTATATATCTTGTGGATCGTATTTTATTGGACTGTGGTTATTTTATTTGAACCCTGTTGTCTTCAAACTCATCTCTTGTTGAACCCAAAACCCAATTGCAAATATTTCTTGACCGAAAACCCACTATGATTGGATCCAAGCCCATTAACCCAATAAGCTACTTGTATTCTATAAATACAACCCTAATAAACCCTAAAAACACAAAATACACTTTTTTAGCCGTCAATTTCTCTCTCCGCGCTCAAACCCACCTTCCCCGTCGGCCATCTCTGGCGACTACTCCGGTGACCTCCCTTTGTCGCCACCCTCTTCAATCGACGACCCCCTGACCTCCTCCCCCTCTGCCTTCAACCACACAGCAGCTCCAGTCAAACCCCCGCTCTGGTTTCCTGTTCCGATCGACCTTATCGCCCAGATCCGAGCACCGCCCTCGCCCAATCCCCGTGCCGCCGTCCTCGTCACTCGACACCTCCGCACCACCGCCGTCGAGCCTCGTCGGCCAGATCCCGACCACCCCCTTACTTCTTTTACTGTTGCTACCTTGGATCTTGCTGTTATTGCTTATCCCTCTTTTGCACGTATATTGCATGTGCTATTGGTGGATTGTGCTAGTTCGTGGGTTCGTTGCTTCGGGATCCTTATCCCGTTATTCTTGATATTCGTTTTCATCATCTATAAGGCAAGTCACTGTCCTCTTGAATTGTTAATTATATCAAATTCATGTTTTGTTGAAACTCTTGCAAGTAGATACCTTTGTTATCGTATTGTACATTGTTCATCTCTTTCGTTGGGTCTATTGAGGGTTTACACGAGCTAACCCGAATATTCTTGACATCGTGCTACTTTGACTCCAAAAATATTGAATCTTGCATACATCATATAGTATTGATGATAGAAAATTTTCATGCATCTCATAACACGATTAATTATTGTAGAGACAATTGCTAAGTTGTATGTTGCTTGATCGATTTGATGTTGGATGTTGTTAGAATTGATGTATGTGTGTGTTCTAATTTTTATTTATCATGTTTTAACACTCACCATGCTGATTATAAAGTTCATCGACTATAGATTTAATACTCATCATGTTAAATTAAATTATTTCATGAAGAATACTTTGCTTGCTAGCTGTATGTTGTCTGCTATTTTTGACTCAGTAAATGATCTTAAAATAAATTACTTTCTGAATAAGAGTTGTAGCCATATCTTTCTAGTTTCCAGAACATCTTGAATTTTGAAATTTCGAGTTGTGTAGCAAAGGTTATGCCCGTTTTACTATAGCTGTGTTTTTATTTCTAGATTTTCATATTCTTGTGTCTTGCATGCTTAAACTATTAAAATGCTGATCAAATGTTAAAATTTAACTCTGAAAATTTCCAGATTATTTCTAACATGTTTAGGAGTCTAGAAAATATTTTTAATGAATTTATTATTGAGTTTTTGCTGATTCTAAAAATATAACAACATGATGTCAAATTTCGGCCTAAACATGAAATCTGCTAAGAACAATGTGTTTGATCTTGCTACTGTTGTCGGATTTTGAAATTTAAATATGTGTTGGAACCGTGTGGAAGTCTAGTTTCTAGAATTTCTGACAGTTTCATTTTTCGAGTTCTAAAACAACGGGAAATTGTGTTTTTGTACAAACAACTCTTGCTGTCTAGAATTTTATATTTCAGATTTTAATAGCTTAATTGTTCTATATCGTAGTATTGCATGAATTAAAGTGTGCATGTTGCATTGCATGGTCCTAATGCCCCATTTTCATCATTCTAATTTTCCTATCTAAGTCATCGTCCTATTGCTCTCATATTGATACTATTGTTCATCTCATGTTTTAAAGTTGCATAATGTATTGTTGTATTGATAAAATAATTAACAAGCAGGAGTTTAAGGGTTGATTTTAGTAGTGGATAATATAAGGACTGTACTTGGAGGAGGGGCCCGTATTTTCCTATTTATCGGTCTATCGGTCTATCGGTCTATTGATCTATTGGTCATATTGGTCATATCGGTCATCGATTAATTCTAGATTACTGACTACAGTATCTCGATTGATTCGGTCATCGGTTATTATTGAATATTGTTATCGAGTACATTAACTATAAAATTCACCACTAAGTCTAAACGTAATTTGTTTGCATGTAGCAACCATGTGGCAAATAAATGAGACGCATGAAGTACTACATTAGTTAGGATTAAAATAATTAATAGACTTAAGAATTGACATGATATTGACACTGCATATTGTTCTTATTGTCCCTATTGATATCGAATGTTGGCTAAGTGTTATTGATATTGATCATTGAATATTATTATCGAATAGTGAATCATTTCTTACAACCATTACATCGATTATCATAATATTGATTATTGTTATTCTCCCATGTTAGTGATTCCTATTGATCCATTGAATTCATTGTTATATCGTTATTCCATTGTTCCCTACTTTCTCTACTTGCTGTCCATGACATGCTTTAAGGAAAAATTTTCTCATCCTTTTAGATGAAGTGTTTACAGGTGTTGATGGAGAATTGCCTGATGGATTGGGAGAACAACAATGGTGAAGGAATTGATTGCATCGCCGCTTAATAAATAATTGTTTTGTCATGAAGACTTAATTATTGAACTATTGTTATTTCATTGTATTGTGGGCTTTTGACTAAAATATTGCTATTATTTGTTCGAAATGTTGGATTATTATTGTATTTGGATATTTTATATTATTTCATTCTAAGTATTATTGTTCATGAGATTATTATTATTGCCTGCGCAATTGTTCTGTATTGATTATATTGTTGAGTTAAACGGATAAACAGCTTATAGGTAACATTAGTCATTCGCTGGGCCAATGTCATGTACTCGTATTCCGTATTTTTGGGAAGCGGGGACGTTACACAAAAACTCCTTCTACAACTTGTTATACACATACCCCACTGATTATAATAGTTTACTCATGATTATAAACAATTATAACAATTATTCATCAAGTTTCACTTCATCAAAAACTCAAAACAGAGTGTATGTCTACATATACACAGTAGAACTAGGTTTTTATTCACTTTTTGCAATAACCATCATACAACTCAATATGAATAATCAAAAAAGCAAGAATATGAAAGAAAACAACCTACTCATGATTTCTATTAGGTTCTTAACAAATCTCAGGTCATCTATATGTAATTTCAATCATCAATAGCATAGGTTTCATGAAAATATTCAATTTTTTATTCATCTATCCATCAAAATTCATTATATCATCATACAAACTCCTAACATGCTTTATAATAGACAAATCATTACATACAACATTCATACTACAGCAAAAAACCAAACATATGTCACTCACCTTATTGAAGAGTCAACCGAAGATAATAAAAAGAATAAGAAAGTCATTCATTTCACAAGAAAACCAAGATCCTCGCTTCGAAACTCCAAGAAATCAATAATAAAGAAAATCCTTTGTGTAGTATAGTAAAGAGACGGTTGCACACTCCCTTTTAATAGACCGGAAATTGGTTATTAGGGTTTTTGAATAGATTTGCAAATATCCCTTTTGAATATATCTTTACATATATAAATCCTTATACTTGGAAATTAGATAAACCAATTATATTTAAATTTAAAAACAAAAATAACTACTCTAGACCTGGCCGGCACTGTTTGTAAACCCAGAAAACAAATTTTGTAATTTTTTATCTAAGTGACAATTTTGCAAAAAGACTATTCTTTAAGAAATTTGTAAAATAAACCAAATCTATTAAAATAAAAAATAAACTCTTTACCTCTGAGTTGGCTAGACATCATGCTCAGCCCAGAAATCCGAAAATCTAGAGTTTTCACTCTAAGTGGTAATTTTGCACAAAAGCCCATTTTTTAATATTTGCAAATATGCCAAATAAATATCAGATTAATCCAAAAAATTCATAAATAATCCCTACTAATAAATAATATGTTTCCCAAAAATAATTTCTGACTTTGAACTTCCAAAGAAAATATTTGCATGTGTTTTGCACGTGTAAAAAGATAAATTTCAGAAAAATATTTATTAAATCATCAAATATCATTTTAATTCATTTATTAATCTCAAAAACTTTATTTAAAAATCTAGGGTGTTACACCCCATAAACCACTTTGAGCAAGTAAATATATGGTTTTTATGTACTCATGAAGGAGAACACAAATCCTTAAAGATCTCTTACTAATTCATAGTGGATTTTACTAAAAAAATTGTCTCAAAATTGGTTCGTAAAATGGTGTTAAAACACCCATTTTCTAACATTATGTTTGTTTGATTGTTTGGTTGAGTTTCTAATTTGGTTAATGATAGTGAGATGACCACAAAAAGAGTTTGAATTATGTTAAAAATCTGGAAATGAACCATATATGTATACAAGGAAATTTGTAGATGTAGGTTGGATTTGAAAATGTCATAACTACACTTGCTATTGGAGACAACGATGTCGTTGTTGTTTTTTTTTTAAATTTATATTTTTAATTTATTTTTAATTTTTCAAATCACACTCTCAACTCTCACTTCATCTTCCTCAAAGTCTTTGGAAAAATAAAAATACATACACTCGCTATCTAGATAGCGACTGTGTGTGTAGAGATTTTTACAGAGACTTTGAAGTTTCGGGGGAATTTTATCAATATTAAACTCATTATTTGAGATAGCGGGTCTTTTTGAACTAAACTTGCTATCACAGATAGCAAGTGTAGTTATGACATTTTTAAGTGCAACTTGCAGCTACAAATTTTCTTGTATACATATATGACTTATTTCCAGATTTTCAACACAATTCCAACGTTCTTTGTGGCCATCTCATTATCATTAACCAAATTAGAAACTCAACCAAACAATCAAACAAACATAATGTTAGAAAATTGGTATTTTAACACCATTTTATGAACCAGTTTTGAGGAAATGTTTTGAGTAAGATCCACTATAAATTAGTGAAAGATCTTTATGGATTTGTGTTCTCATTTGTGAGTACATCAAAATCAAATATTTACTTGCTCAAAAATGATTATGGGGTGAATGAAAAATTATCTCCCAAAGTGAGACACTTGATGTCTGAAAACGGGTTGAGGGACTTTAGTCCCATACCAGAAAAATTATAAGAATTAGAAGAGTATATATAATAAACTCTTTCTTGGCATTGTAAGAAAGCAAAGCAGAAAGTTATCTCTTGTGCACGCAGGGGTGCAAATCTCGAACCGATTACATGCGGTTTGTGTGCGCCAGCACGTCCTACGGACACGAATGCTGGACCATCTGAACCCCTCCCAGCACGGACAATTTTACCTAATACTTTCGAAAGTGGGTGACAGTTTGGTAAATACTTTCAAAAAGTGGTTCATTTTGGAAGAACATTCACGTCCATTCCGTTATCTCCTCTCCACCCATAAAAATGCCGAACCCTTCATTTATTTGAGATCTGGACGGCAGCTACCTCTTTCTCTCTTTCGCCATCTTAAGCTCGCTCCCAATCCGCTAGCCAATTCGTAAGCGATTTCATCTCCCCCTTTCTAATCAATCTCTCCTCTCTTTCGGAACCCTAGATCTGTTTAGTTTGTCCCAAATGAACGAGATAGTAACCATAAGTAAATCTCGGATGTACTCGTAATTTGTAGTTTGCATGTTCAATCAATCGCGTACCTGAGATTCCAAGTTATCTTCTTTGATGTTGAATTGGTTTTGTATTCTATTTGATAATAATGTTAGTTTTCGTGATAGAGTGCGAAACTTGATCAATTGATTAATTTGTATTTTTTTAGGGAGATCTTGATGAATATTTCAGTAATTATGAAGTACTTTGGAGTGTTTTTTTTCCCTACTATAATTTTGTGGTATCTCGTAAATGTACCTCTGTAGAGACTATTTCAATGCAATATAGGATCGACAAAGCTGACACTTTCTCGGGTGATAAGTATACTTGAATGGATGCCTCAAAGCACTTCCAAGTTACTTCTTTTACATGAGTGGCTGTATAATTGGAGTTAATTGTTTGTGTGCATGCATTTCATGACTAGATTTTCTTTTCCTCTATACGGCAAGCGTGAAGATGGGGCTGTCCTTCACTAAGCTTTTCAGCCGGCTCTTTGCTAAGAAAGAGATGCGTATTCTGATGGTGGGTCTCGATGCGGCTGGTAAGACCACCATTTTGTACAAGCTGAAGCTGGGAGAAATTGTCACGACCATTCCTACTATCGGTATGAATACATGTTTACATGAACTAGATTCGGGAATTCTATTTATAGTTTGTGAGATTGTTCAGATGAGCTACGCCCACATGCTTGAGCCAATGTGCACAAGTGTTGACTTTTAATTTCTATTGTTCATTTTTAAGATCCCCTTCGTTTAATACGTTGGTGCTAGTGCCCAATTAATTTAACACAAATAAAAAAAATATCCTGCAACAAGTGTCTAGGTAAAGCTGGCTTGATGTATCTCTCCCACCACTACATCACATTAGAGATCTAGATCTAGTATCATGGATTGTATGGAAGTCATGGTAAAAGGTCGCTAAGTGGTCCATTTTGCATTTTTGCTGTATTGCTTTAGAGATATACCATTTGGAACCATATGGCATTATGAATACTAGACTAAATCATCTATATTATATAGTAATATAGCAGGAATGCAAATATTTAAAGGTTATAGACTTTATCTTCTCTATACAAAACAATTGTTTAAAAAAATATTATGTTCTAAAATTTTAATACTGTAACTAAAGGTTTCTCTTTTTATTCTTTTAAAAAGATCACGATAATGTCACATATGGTTTTTTCTTTTTTTGGATTGGGGGTGTATGTGGGGGATGGCTGGCCTGCAAAATCCTCATCGCTATTGCATGTGAGGATATTAGAACCCAATACCTGGAGAGTTCATAATGCATGAGCTAAGCTCAATTAATCTGTTATATTCGTGATTAAGATGTCTTTGATAAGAAAGCTTGCATTGCTAATTTCAGCCCTTAAGGGGGTATGATTATATCTATTTAAGGCAGAGTTCTATTTTTTTAGGGTTTTAATTTTACGTACTACTACGTTGGCTTTTAAAAGTTTTCTAGTCTGTATTTATAAAAAGTTTAATTTCACATATTATTTCAGGGTTTAATGTCGAGACAGTGGAGTACAAGAACATCAGCTTCACTGTTTGGGATGTTGGTGGCCAAGACAAGGTATGCACATCCTATTATAATTTTTATTTTCAAATTATTTTGTTTTTGGCCTATGCAATACATGCCTAGATCAATAGTTGAGCTCACACATTGAACAGTCTTGTGATTGTTTCCATATTTATAAGTTTTCTCTCAAAATGAGTATTAATTCATAAAATTACTTTCAACTTATAAATGTGAAATCTATAAGGACTAAATATAGTGCAAAATCCAAAATTTGAGAAATGTCCTATGCATTATAGGGAGAAAATTGTTTGTCCTTTTCAATTCATCTCAGCAACTTGGATGTTAGTTACAACATCTTTTGTTGGCTTCAATTCGTTCTTTATCTTCTCTCTTGACTCTTGCTAATGTTTCTTCTGTCTATGCAAGCTGTATGCGAGCTGTGTAAGTTAGTGGACTATCCCACTGGGTCTGCTATCCATATTGAAGAAAATGGATATGATATCATCAGTCTGTGTACAATAACTATATTATTTTATATTTATTAAAAATCTTTTAGAATGACTCTTCAGTCTATAGTTTTAGAGTATACTGTGTAACATCATTTTCATATATATATATATATTTTGAGTTAAAAGGTGGAATAAGGCCACCCTGTTTCATTAATAAGAGGTTAATAAAACAACCCCGGCGTACCGGGAGAGAACCAAAGTACAAAACTGGAAGAAAAGAAAGAGAACAAACATACTCCCCCAACAAACCCTGGGGGATAGGTCTAACAACTCAAACTTCAAGCAACCAAAGAGTACAGTAGGCTGGTACAGAACACAAACTGGCATAAACTCTGGCATGAACTCTGTCAGGACTGGTGAAGCCAATTCCTCAGTCCAGCGTCAGCCCGAACTCTACCTCCTCATCATCAAACTCCTCTACCTGGAAAACTCTGGCGATCCTCCCTCTAGCTCCTGTGGCCGCAGCTGTAGCCCAAAAAGAGATGAGATGCATGATGTGAGTCAGGTTATCAGAAATACTATTACATGAAGCACGAAAATAAAAATTATTTCTGTCAAGCCATAAAACCCAAGTTGTTGCCGCAATTGCGATGTACCACGCATCCTTCATATCATGGCAAATTGAGGCAAATTTGGGGCCAATTCACAAATCCTCATATTCGCAGGGGTAGTCGCATGTTCCTAAGGCTCGGAGAACCTCAACCAAAGTTGCCTTACTTCTAGGACAGTGAATGAAGAGGTGATTTAGATCTTCTACATGCACGTCGTAGAAACCACAGTTGGTCGCCACCTGTGGTTGTCTTTTGGCAAGGTTTTGCCTAGTGAGGATAGCATTATTGAGCACAAGCCATAAGAAAACTCTGACTTTAAGGGGGGTTTTCGCCTTCTACAACACCTGTGCCCAGCTGGATCTGCATCCTTGATAGTGGATCCGATGATACAGCTGGATCTGCTTACTCGGAAGCCAAGGCTTCTCGTTCCTTTTTCCCTAAGATAAGGTTGAATGAAGTCCTGCCAACCTTCCTCGCTGTTGTGGAATACCTTCCACCACCATTTCCCTAGCAAGGCGAGGTTCATATCTCTGAGGTCGATGATGCCTAGCCCTCCATGCTTCTTCTTCATGCAAGCGATACTCCATTTGATGAGGTAATAACCTCCTTTAGTCGAATCTACCCCCTTCCAAAGGAATCGTTTTCGAATCCGGTCAATCCTCTGGATCACCCATTTTGGAAGCTCAAAAAATGGCATGTAGTAGATTGGCAGGTTAGACAATACTGAGTTGATGATTACCACTCTGCCCCCGAGAGATAGCGATTTACCTTTCCAATCAGACAGTCTGTCCTCCACCCTATCTATGATAGGCAACCAGTCTGCTTTAGATAATTTCCCTGATCTGAGTGGTAGCCCTAGGTATTTGATAGGGAAGCCTTTCGTCATACAGTTCAAAATCGTAGCATGTTCCCCTGCTTCCGCCTCGGATAGGGAGATTGGAGTCAGCGCACTCTTGTGAAAATTAATCCTGAGGCCTGACCAGGCCTCAAAACAGTAAAGGGTCCCTTTAAAGCAGACTGTTTCTCGTATAGATCCATTACCAAAGAGTAGGGTGTTATCTGCGTATTGCAGGATCGTACTCCCTTGAGAAGATGCGGAACTGGCCACCGGCGTGATCCAACCTTTATGTTGGCAATTCTCCAGCATACCCCTCAGCACATCCGCTACGATAGTAAACAGGAGTGGTGATAGCGGGTTCCCTTGTCTGAGTCCCTTCCTCTAAGGGAACGGCTGCCCCGGCTGTCTATTCACTGATATGGCCATTTTGCTAGACTGCAAGCACTGCTGATCTAGCAGATCCATTTATTCCCGAAGTCTCTTTCCCTGAGAGCTTCCAGCAAGCACTCCCAATCGACCGAGTCATAAGCTTTCTCAAAGTCCAGCTTGAGCAGGAAGTTCTTAGAGTTGGTCGTATGGCAGCGGTGGATAACTTCTTCTGTCGTTGCCACACAATCTAGGATATTTCTGTCCTTAATGAAGTCTGGTTGAGATTTGTTGATAAGGCTGTCTATAATACTCTCCAGGCGGATAGCTAGGATTTTTGTAATAATCTTCGCCGAACAATTAATGAGGCTGATCGGTCTAAAATCGCCCACTTTCGTCGACTCCTCCCTTTTGGGTATCAGGACGACTTCTGCAAAATTAAACATACCCAATCTGAGGTTGTTGTTAAAAAGTCATCCAGCAATGTCATATAGTCCCATTTAATTTCTTCCCAGAAAATTTGGAAGAACATCATTGGGAAGCCGTCTGGCCCTGGCGACTTGTCAGCTCCCATGTGACTGATAGCCTTTTTAACTTCCTCCTCCGAGAAAGGAGACTCCAGGCAGGATAGCGATGGCGATGACTCGATCTGGTAAGTCTGCCAGAAGTCATCCCTTAGTGGGACCCGGAAGTCATTCTTCTTCCCCAATAGGTCCTCGTAGTATCCTTGGAAGGTTGTGGAAATCACTTGTTCGTCCTATACTGTCCCCGAGCTTGTTTCTAAGGATAAAATAAGATTGGACCTGCGTCTTGCACTTGCCACTCGGTGGAAGAAAGCCGTATTCACGTCTCCCTCTTTGAGCCACGAAATTCTAAATCTTTGTTGCCATTTAATCTCAGCCTCAGCCTCCGCTCGTTTGTCGAGGACAAACCGGATTAAGTAGGCTTCGTCAAAGGAAAATACCTTGGCAAACCTGGGCATTGCAGCGATGTCTCCACTTCTAACTAGTATCTTCGCCGATACTAGCTCTGAGCAGCGAATGGTCTTGTTGTCGATGGCCTCCACCGTGCCGAACTCAGATACAATCTCTTGGAGGGCTTCTTTCTTCCAAAAATGTAAGGGTACATTGTGTATCCAAATCTAGTATTTATCCCCTTGCGGCAATTCAGCTCCGAAATTAGGAGTCCATTGCATGAATTCCACCGTGAAGAACCCAAAATCTACCTTACCCATTCCGGTGACTTCAGTCACCTTCTGTGTTGACGGGAATGAAACTAAAAATTGAAGATGGCACAACTTCTTCACCATCCAATCGCGGTGGGCTCGCATCGGCCATCGGAGATTCATGGCTTGAAGAAGGTGCGCTTCTGATGGGCATCCCGATCTAACCCTAGCCACCGCACACCATTGTCGGAGCCACTCTTTCTTGATCGTAGCTAGGCTGTTAGCCAACTTGATCATGGTAGGGCTCTCCGGTGATCTACCTCTGTACACTTGCCTCTCTTCATCAACACTGGAGGTGATAACATTCGTACACGTGTACGACATGTGGCTCCACTTTAGGCATCTTAGACAACGGACCTCCTTCGTGCACTCCGTTCGGAAGTGGCCTAAGTCGCCGCAATTGAAGCACGGCGCTGTTTTTTTTTTATACCCTTTCTCATTTTTTTTTGATATCGGGATGAATGCTTGTTGGGGGGGGGGTGTAAGTACTGTTGTCTTGTTCGACTGGAGGAGATGTGGATTTGTGCTTCCTCTTACCCCCTCTTTCCACCACCACCCACTTCTCCGCTACCTCCGAACCATGGGCTCGTTCCACCGTCCCTAGTAGCTCAACGTTTTGGTCCCCTCGTTGGGCCCAAATGTTGACACTGTTGGGGTGGTCGGGAGCTTCCTCAATGGTTTGTGTGGCGAGGCGCTGAGTGGGGGGGCATGGGGTTGGAGGGATTGAGTGAGAAGAAGGCAAGGAGACGGGGCGGTTCACTGGTACATTGGTGTTGTTGATGTTGTTGATGTGTTGGGATATGTGGTATTGTGTGTTGTTCGGGCCTTTGAGACTGTGGTGATCCTTGTTACCGTATCGATTGTGCTGCCCATGGCTCTCTCTGTGATCATACACCGTTATCTCTTCTCTGTCCCTTTGCTGAATAAACCTCCTCTGAGGGTGACGATGGATCGTGGGGGGTGTTCTTCTGCGCTCACTGTAGCGAGTAGGAGGACCCCCTCCATGGGCCCGTCACCTCGGCGGTGAGTCTCGATGACGGCGATGATGAGCCTCGCCTCTCCCCACCTGGCGATGAAGTGCACTTCGGTGTGCCCGCCGTGGGGAGAGTGCTCGCCTGAGCCTAGGGACTTCCCTCTCCGGGGGGTGGATCACCACATTCGGTTGAAGATGGGTGTTGCGAGCAGGGGAGGTAGCTGTTGTGATACCGGCCGGGGGCTGCTCTTGGAGCAGAGGCGGGGCTGGGGTTTCGGTAGTCGGAGGTGGGGAGCGTGAGTCGGAGTGGCGGCGGAATGAGGCATAATGGTCCGTATGTAGTGGCGTGGAAGATGCGAAGAAGACGGAAGCAAAGTAGGAGCAGGAAGAGCAGCAGCAAGATCAGGTAGGGTCTTAGAAGTGTAAATGGGGGGTGCAAGAAAAGAATGGGTTGGAGGGAAGCAAGGGTGGGGAAGAAGGAGAACTTCAATGGAGAGGTTTAAGGCCGGCGATGAAGAGATGACTTCACCGGTGAGGGGCACACGCTGGGGGGGGGGGGGAGGGGGTAGGAGCATTTTTTTGAAATTGGAGTGCACAATCTTTCTAACCATACCATTGTTCTGGTAGAAGCTTTTGTTTAAACATGAAAGAGTTTAGTTATCAGATATACCATCATTTCCATATATTCCAAGAAACATACTGTTTTGTGGGCTCACAATAATTAGATTTTGGACATTCTCACTGTTTCTGCTAACGATATTGAAGAAAGAGAAAATGGATATGATATCATCATTCTAATTTGGGTTTAGTGTACAATTACCTTACTGTTTTCTGTTTACTATATAATCTCCTTATATATCTAGGCTGTAATATCATTTCCAAATATACTGATGTCTTAGAGGCCTCACAATAATAATAAGGGTTTATTTTTCCATAATGACACTAAAAAAAATTGATATTTCTACAATAGCACAAAAAGGTTTCATATTTCCCAAAAAAGCAACTCAAACTAATATATATTTTCCAAAAAGGCACTTAATAGCTGTTAAATTTTTTATTGGAGTGTGTTGAAATGACTATTATGCCCCTATCTTCGTCTTCACCACTTTCTCCTTCCCCTCTTTTTTAGGATGATGATAATGATTAAGCATAGTGATTACTGGATTTTATGTGGCTGAGATCATGGTAGACAATTTGGGGGGGGGGTCGGCGAAGAGGTTGGGAACAGTGTGGAGGAGGAAGGGCGAGGTTGAGGACATCGTGGAAGGATGGGGAGAAGGAAGATTAGGGGCTGAGTTTGGGGCATTTTGGACTCCTCGTTAGTTTCTTAACAGGTCTAAACCCAATAGGAAGAATATTCTAAGAATATTTTCCTAACTTTACAGGCCAGTTGCTTTTTTGGAAAATTTATAGTAGTTTGAGCTGCTTTTTTAGACATTCGGAAACTTCGGGTACTATTATGGAAGTATCAATTCTTTGAGCATCAGTATGAAAAAAACCCCTCGTAATAAAGTCTCAAGTATTATGAAGGCTTACCCTGACTGAAGAGGAAGATATTCGAGTAAATGAAAATAGTAACTTGATTTGAGGGCGTTGTGGAAGGATGGGGAGGAGAGAAGAAGATTAGGGACTGCATTTGGGGCATTTTGGACTTTTTGCATGTTTCTTAACGGGGATAGACTCAATAAGGAGAATATTCTAAGAATATTATGCGACTTAAACATGGCTGCCAACGGCAGTTGCTTTTTTGGAAAATTTATAATAGTTTGAGATGTTTTTTGGAAATTTGAAAACTTCTGTTGCTATCATGGAAATATCAGATTTTTGTGTCATTATGGAAAAAAACCCTAATAATGAAGTCTCAAGGAATTTTGAAGGCTTTCTGTGACTGAAGAGGAAGATATTCTCGTAAATGCAAGATAGTAACTTGGTTATAGGATCTAAAGATGGCTTGAGTTACTGTCATCCAAAATATTAGAATGAGTAGATACTGAGTGGATTCTGATGCCCCTTTCCCCCTTCAGTCGATGAAGTTGAGCATGTCGCTGTTCTAATGAACAAGATTATTGGGTTGAAGTCGACTGTGATGCTGTGGATTGAATGGCCCAATTTTGAGAGCATGGTCTAATCCATTTCCTCCAACTTCAACGCTTCTGAAATTTCACTCTTCTCATATTATAGCCCGACCACTAAAAACCTGTTACGCCCCGCTTCCCAAAAATACAATAAAATACGGGGTCGTGACTAAGGCCTAGCGAATGATGTGAACACATGATTCATGAGCTGCTATAATCAACTCAACAACATGAATATAATCACAACCATGCAGGCCACATAAATCAGAATAACGTAAGTGATTCATGCAGTATACCTCAAAATAACCAACATCCGAAAAGAAATAAACTTCTGGTCAACACGCCCAAAATACAATGTATGATAATAACAGTAGTAATGGAAACAAGATATAATTAAAGCAGGCTAAGATTTCGACTCCATTCTCTAGAAAATTTGTTCACAAAGTTTAACATCTAGAGTTTGGGGGAAGATGCCCGTTCGAGCAAGTTACGGGCAACAAGTAGTAGCAAGCAGTAAACAGGATATAGGAGAGAACAAGGAGAGAACAATATGAACATTTACAATATTAATAAATAATAAGGACGATAAGATGCAATTATAATCATGAAGTTTAATCAATTGATATGCACAGGTCAATAATCAATGGTCGATAAACAATATAGTCAATATTCAATAAATCAATAGTCAATAATACAATGATAGGTAACAATTGTCGGTAACATGATCAGGTATCATGAATCAGTATCAGGAATCAGTATTCAAGAGTCATAAATCAGTTGTTGGTGTCAATGTTCAATGTTAATCTTATGTCTATCAATCTTTTATCAGTTCTATCTAATGTATGCAATCCTGCTTCTCATACCACAGGTTTGGATGCATATCAATCATGTGAATGTTTTGACTCTAGTAGTGAATTCTATAGGTCATGTACTCGAAAAAATATGTAAATATAAAACAATATCCAGGATTCAGTTATTTAGTTATTCAGTAATGGTAGAAAAATCACGAGCTCCCTTCCGAGTACAGTCTTAAATATTGTTCACTACTAAGTCGTACCCTTTATTATTCCGGCTTGTTATTCTTTTAGTGTGATCAATCATTAACATGTAGTCGGTATAATCAGTGGAACAGTTATATTATCAGCCATGTAGTACAAGATATGAAGTCATTCGGTCTATCTACTATTTCAATATCTATTTAATAAAACACAGAAAGCTATCAAGTGGCTCTCATTCAATTGGATTGAAATCAATGGTCCAGATCTAGTCTCACAAAACATATTTTCCCGCCCAAAAGTTCCCCCCCAAAACAACTCATTTATTTATTTATTTATTTCTCTTTCTCTCTTTCTCATTCTCTCTTTATTTACTCAGAAATTTATATTTTCAGATTTTTTATGCATTTTTTTATTGCTCCTGTTACATTGAAAATAGCAAATATCTCATCAACAGTTAAATTTCATCATTTTCCACACTCAAAGTTCTAAGAAGTTGGATTTTACACCATTTATAATTATTTTTCAACATATACTAATGAAAACATGGACTTTTATTTACAACTAATTATTGCGTTACTATTCAAACTTGAGCTATATAATTGTTGTTTTACTGTTTACAATACTTTCATATGCTGTATCGTTCCGAAGACGTGCCGTAGACACGTGCCCGCAGACAAATCTAGTAATTCATTAAATACCAAAACATGTTTAGATTTTAAAAACATAAATATACAATTCTGGACAACAAGATATTGCTGTACAAAAACTCACTTTTCGTTGCTACAGGAAAGCGAATCAGGTTCCGTCAGGGGTTCCAAAAACTAGACTCCCTGCCGGTTCCAACGAATATTCACATGATAAATTATAGTTACAGTAACTATGCATATAAATTTATTTTTTACTGGTTTCGTGTACAATCTCGGTTCTGGAAATTATAACATGATAGTACTAAAAAGTCAATAATTTATAATCTATAAATCAGATTGAAAATTCGTAAGATGTTCCGGACTCAGTGTGCTACAATTTCTATGTACAAAGTTCTAAATTTCAGTGTCGGAAACTAGGTTGAAACCTCAGTACAAGCTCAGGCAAGAGACATGGTAGTATATTCAAGTTTTCATTAACATGATTTAACGGTTCTAGACTTGAACGATGATAAGAAGACTATGAAACAATAACTTGGTACGATCAAGAAGACGATAATCAATTTAATAACTACTTGTCGGAGTACAATAAATATTTTCTTGAACCAGAATAATAAATTGAGTTTAAGAGATGCTTGCTTATTCGATGAGTACGAGAGAGATGAGCGCATGACAGCGGGCAACGACAGCAACAGCAAGAGGCAACGACACACGGCAGCGACACGGCGATGATGGCGGCACAAGCAAGAGCGGCGCAGCAACACAACAAGAACGAATATACGTCATAGAACGGCAACAACGGCGATAGTAGAGGCTCGGTTAGCAGTCGGTGTGAGGAGTTTGCTTGCTGATCGGGTGAATGGCAGCAAGGTGCGGTGGCTTGCTGGTTTGGAGTGGCGCCGGGTTCGCAGGGCAGTGGAGGAGGATGTCGGGGCAGCAATGGGGAGTAGCAGGGGATGGTGGCTTGGGTGCAGTGGTGGCTATCGAGTGGTCGGCGGCGTGGGGGCAGCAAGTGGTGGTCGCAAGGTCGACGAGGGCGGTGGGGCGAGTTGTTGGGTCCTGTAGGCAAGGCAAGAAACACTAGGGGGGGTGAATAGTGTTTTATAAAAATAATTGCGGAATTGAACTTTTTCTTCGGTCCAGTCAACTTGAAAAGAGAAAGCAGTCGACTGGGGCGACAGTTAAGAAGCGTATTTTATGACGAGTCTGATCAGTCGACTTATATAAGAACTAGTCGACTTACCAGACAAGTTTTCAGAGAGAAAGTAGTACAAGTCTGACCAGTCGACTTAAAAATGGATACAGTCGACTGTCCAGACAAGTTTCACAGAGAACTTAAAAAAGCAAGTAAATAAAATGCAAGTTCAGAGAAATACAACCACAGAGTACACACGATGTATCCTGGTTCGGTCCTTCTGACCTACATCCAGTCCCCAAGCAACCCACTTGAGATTTTTCACTATTCTTGAAGAAAATACAAGATTACCCTACGGCGTTAGACAACAACCTTGTCCAATCCGTAGTCCTTTCTCACCAGTAGAGAAAGCAACTCACTCTTCTACCAAGAGTAAAAACCTGACTCTACACCCTAAAGCCCGACTCTCCAACCGAGAGGAACCACTCTCACAACCCGAGAGTGAAGAACAACAACAAAAATGTTTACAATCAACCTATAGCCTTGTTGTGAATGTGATTTTGTGCGTGGCTATTAGGTTAACTTTCGAAATCAGTCTAAAAGGGAATCACTGTTATACTAGACTGATTTCAGAGAACCAAAAACTTAGAGGATTTGAAAGCTTGTGAACTCTTGTTCTCTTTTTGAAAATAAGTACTTGATAGCTTGTAAAGAGAGTATTGTCTTGTTGTAAGCTTTTTCAAGTGATTTCTACACTCTATTTATAGAGTTAGAATCACTGGACATTGAGAAGCAGTTGTACCAACTGTCAACCAACGGAAATATAACTTCTGAATTCGAAAAATCAAGTTTTGAAATCAGTAAACTGTCGAAATGACTTGAACAGTCGATTGGGTTGCCGTTATGAGTCGACTGGTCAGAGTTTGAATAAGTTCAGACAGTTTTGTACTAGGACAGTCGACTGGTGCCTAATAGCGGTCGACTGGTACTTAACAGCTGAGCTTTTTCAATTTTGTTTCGATTTTTTTAAGTTTGAAAAAAAATACTCAATTATTTTAAAGAAATGTGTGAGTGTGTGTGACAAGGCTACTACAGAATTTCTAAGACTCGAAGAAATAAAAAAGTTACAATTGTTACAAGACACTTAATATAACATATTGAAGCATAGGTCTTGTCTTGAGTCTTGAGTCTTGAGATGGAGCTTTAGCCTTCGTCTTTTTCTTTGAAGCTGGCAACCTTGTAGCTTTCTTGATCAATTAGCTATAAGAGCTTTGCTTGTAGCTTTGCTTGATCAACTTGCTTTAAGAACCTTGTAAAGCTTGTTAGAACATTTTGCCTTTGTGTATATCCTGTAATATCTAAGACATAGCACAACAACTTTGCATTGTGTTGTAATCATCAAAAATCAAGAATCAACACGAGTGCGGGATGAAGATGGCTGCACTGCTGGTGGAGTTGCCGTCGGTGGTCTGGAGTGTAGTCGGGGGTGAGGTGCAGGCTTGGTTATGGCCACCCATACATATTGTCTTGGTATTAAACCTTCTGCTTTAGGCACTCAGCTTTATCTGGCTATTTGGAGATTGTAGCTGTTAGCTTCGAGTACTGCCCCTTTTTGTTGTGCTTTTGAATTTCTACGGGATATGCTGAAAAATAGCTTAAAAGTTCAATCACCTGTGCCTTGGGCTCTAAAACTGATAGTTGGGAACACTTACAATTGTCAAAAAAGTTTACCGCACACGTATTCCGTAATGGACCTTAACATGTTTTATTTCTTACCCAGCTTCATTATATTATTAGTATCGTACAGGACAAGTTGCTTTGTCAACTAGCAATCCTACTATTGTAATCAAACAACCCCTAACTTTGTAACTATATAAACACGTATAATACACGTCCAAACTAATCCAACAAATATAAATGTGCACCACACGTGTAGCCCCAATCAAAACATTCAAATATATGTAGCCCCAATCAAAACATTCAAATATAAACTATTTTTTTTCTTATTCAATATATATTCATTTAATTTGATGACTTTACTTTTTTTTAGACGTGCATCGCACGTACATTATACTAGTTCATATAAATGCAATGGGATGATTATTATTATATTTTGAGGCCTTTTCCATTAGATACTTTTCTTAGGAACCTTTCATATACTTCTTGTTAAAGCAGTTGCTGTGTTTTAGCAATGGCATTGTCACTATGTAAATGGTAACAATTCTAATTTTTTGTACTGTATAAATCAGATCCGACCACTGTGGAGACATTACTTCCAGAACACCCAAGGTCTCATTTTTGTTGTTGACAGCAATGATCGGGATCGTGTTGTTGAGGCTAGAGATGAACTGCACAGAATGTTAAATGAGGTAATTGCATAAATTTCTGGTATAGTTCTGTCATACATACTTTATCATTTAGTGGGCAACTTTTAGCATCTTTGGTTTTGGAGGAATGCAATTGTAACCTTCTTTCTGCTGTAGGATGAGCTGAGAGATGCTGTGTTGCTCGTGTTTGCAAACAAACAAGATCTTCCTAATGCCATGAATGCAGCGGAAATCACTGATAAGCTTGGCCTGCACTCTTTTCGCCAGCGCCATTGGTTAGTTATTGTTATTTCTCTAATTTCTCAGAATTATGTCCTTTGCTAGAAGGCTAAATGAATGCTTTGGTTTCTTCCAGGTACATACAGAGCACGTGTGCGACATCTGGGGAAGGGCTTTACGAGGGACTTGACTGGCTCTCAAACAACATTACCAACAAGGTCACTTTATTATTTTGTCTTTTCTTGCTATAATTGAAGCAAATAATATCATTGTTACTAATAATGACTTTATTCTTGCAGGGTTAGTAGGATGTATCTGGTGTTGATGTTGGGGAGTTTCATATCAGAGTAGAAGTTATCATTAGTCATTTCATATTTATATGATATATATATGGTGTCTTATTTGTAGCAAAAAATATATGGTGTCTTGTCAAATTTGCTTGTGTGGTTTTCATTTGTGAATCATCATGGATTTTGATGTAATGTCTTACAGTTGATATAATCTGGAAATGCTCCGTTTCTTTGTTTTTGTTGGTGCTATCATTCTTTTATCTTCGAATGTATTGATTACTAGATCACAATTGCTATTAATATGTTGGGCTCTTTTGTTGTCTTCTGGTGTGCAGCTTCTATTTTATTTTTTTGGTAAACATAAACTGTATTATCTATTTTTAAGGATATATAGGAATAAGAAATAGGAATTGTATCACCTGGTGAAGTTTTAATGCTAGTGTTGGTAACATATTCTGTATTCTATCTGCGCTACTGAATATAGGATTTCTGTAGTCGAATTATATATATGCCATGTATCATTTAGTTCTTATTTATTTAGAGGAAATATGTGAATACTAGTTTAGCCACAGATGGTAATAATAATTTTGATGATACACTTTTTACCCTTTCATAATCCATGATAGCTATTGAATTATGATGTTATACCCTCTCATAATCCAGATGGAATACCTTGATCGGAAATCTTTCACACAATTCATGATGCTATCAAAGGTTTTGACTCGATCTGAATTTAGAGGTGTTTATTGAGTCTTACTTCCCTCTTGCTGTCAAACTATAGTGTTTGTTTGAATCTTAAATTAACACACAATTTTTTAAAGAAAATTCATTTTAAGTTTTAATTTTGCCACCAATTGTCAGCATTAATATAGAATATTCCAAATGAAATTGCCCGACAACAGAAGGGAAGTGGAATTAATAATAATAATAAAAAAGCTTACTCACACCCCCCTTTCATGAAATCCGACTAACTAGTACAACTTACGTGCTCACTATTTCTTTCCACCTCCCTGTTCTTTCTAGGATGTTCATAACTGATTATCAAACCGAACCGAAATTTACAAATTTGGTTCGGTTTTTTCGGTTTTCGGTTCGGTTTTAATCCAAACCGAAGTTTTTTTAGAGAGTTCGGTTCGGTTTTTGGTTGGCTTCTAAATAAACCGAATCGAACTTTTTTTGGACCAAAATAAATTATACCCCTAGGATTCATCTCAAACTAAGCTGCTATGCAAGTGCACTTTAAAAGCTCCATCTCAAATCATAAGATTAGAAAAGTAAAGCAAAATAATTAACTCAAGGCTTCAAAAATTGATTAAGTCACCTTAGCTCCATTGGGAATAATTTCACGCAGCTCCTTTACACGGTTTTGAATCATTTGCCAATCTTTTAGCCTTGGTCAGGGGTTCTCTCCAGGTCTGGATCTCTTTCTACTTACTTTACCCACTTCAGCAACCTTTTCCACAGAATGATTATCACAGTTCAGTTTCTGACCATTTTCAATCCACAGGTTAATTTGAGACTTATAGCCTTCACTACTTTCAATGGTACACAAAGACTTAACTGAACTAGAAGCTGCTGGCTCACACTTTGTTGAAGCCTCCCAACCATTGTTGATCAAACTGGTTTGAAGTGAAGAACCATTGTACTAAAAATTTCGGTTAGTTCGGTTATTAACCGAACCGAACCGATAAAATTCAGTTCGGTTCAAACCAAATTTTATCAGTTTCGGTTCGGATTTCGGTTTCAAATATACCAAACCAAAAATTTCAGTTCGGTTCGGTTCGGTTCGGTTTCGCACCGATGAACATCCCTAGTTCTTTCCACCTCCCTGAACAAGCAAAACAAATATGTTTCTTTCATTACGGTATTCACAAGTTTCCCAAGTTTTCAACTGAAATTTTCTTCAAAATCTATTTCTATTATAAAAGCCACAATAAATTTGTCCATAGCAGATCTGGACTGCAGATCTGATATTCCTAGATTAAATCTCAGCCATCCACCATCTTTCTATCATAAAAGCAATAATAAATCTTTCTAGAACAAATCTGGACTGTAGATCTTATATTCTTATATTAAATCTCAGTCATCCAAATCTCTCATGTACTATATTTTCTCTATTTAAAATCCCTAATACTCATCCCTTTCTTCTCCTCTCTCCGGATCTCTCTCAAATCCCAAACCCTAACCCTCCATTATCTTCTCTCCCGATTTATCCCCAAAATCCCGACCTCTTTCAAGTCACAAACCATTGCGGCCTTCACCCTGTATCGTAGGAGTAATTGCGACATTACAAAACGGGCATGAATCTCAAAGCGCCAAGGTTTGGATCTCTCTCTCTATCCCTTGTTCTTCTAATTGTTGAAAAGAACCCCCTTTTGGGGCTTTTGAGTTATAATCTATTTAGGGTTTTTAAATTCAGAATAAGATAAATTTAGGGTTTCAATTTGATCTCTTTTTGTCAAACTTTGTTCCATCTTGACAGCTATCATATCCTGCCACATTCCAAACCACTCAAGTTCAAAATCAGAGCAACAAAAAAACGAAAAGAAACCTAGAAATTCGAAGAAGAATAAGAAGAAGAAGAAGAAGAAGAGGAGGAAGAAGTAGATGATGGCATCTTATTCTTCTTCGTCAATCTCAATCCGATCGCCTTCCCTCTCTCTTCGATCCTCTTCCGTAGCCTCCCCGCGTACTGTCAGGATGGTCTCCATCCCCCACTCTGATCTTAACGTCCCTATCTCTCTCAGTCATTTCGTCGCATGGATTCTTTCATCAATTGGTTTTGGTTGGAAACAGGATAGGAGCAGAGACTTGTATCTTAAGATCGAAGAGGCTTCGGGCCTAATGGGCTTGGCATCATCTCGATTTCAGACGTATGTACTTCATTCCCTTTTTTTTTTATTTAAACTTTACGACATTGTTTACTTCTCATTGACAATTCGCATTTGATTGTTTAACACACTTCTTGTGGATGTTTTACTTGAGTCTAGAAGAATTCAGAGAATAACTTATGCTGGAATTATGAGACTTTCCTTATTTTTAGGTACAAGAAGAGCACTAACATATGGTGATGCTCTTGTTATGTTGATACAATTGGAATACTGGTTACTTACTATGTTTGGCTCAATAGGGCTGGTACTAGATATAATTGTTCAAAATTTTATTATTATTTTAATTGAGAGAGAAAAGTGGTTCTTTTGGTTCTTGAGGATAGCCTCTTCATTTCTGTATGGGTATGTTTCTTTAAAATTGTATTCTCCTTTTCTTTTCATTTGTTGAATTTGTTGATTCTGCTTCTTTAGTGTTTGGTAGTTTTTATGAAATTGGATTGTTGTGTTTTTCTTGGTTTATATGTTTAGTGTTGAATTGAATGTAGTTTCCTACTGCAAAATCATCTAAAGATGTAACTATGTTTACTGTGTTTTCTTGGTCTTTGTATGTTTAGTGTTCACAATGAATAAGTTTATCCAATTAATTCTTTGGAATGTGATTGATATATTTCATTTTTTCCTGTCTCTGCATGTGAAATGATTGTCCCTTCTGCTCTGTAAGTCTGAAGTTTTGTGATTCTGTAACAGGTTCACTCCCTGTGTCGACCTTCCAGGAGTGGTATCGAGACAATCCAATCAATATGACATTCATGGTTGCCTACTTCCTCTTCATGGGCTATTTTATGGGATGGATTGTTGCACTTAAAAGAGGTAATATAATGTTTATTTGTTCGCTTTTTTTGTAATTCTCCAGCTTAATGTTTACAAAATTGTACTATAAATTTGGATTCTTGTACCTTCTTTCAACTTACACTGAATCTTTTGTGATTTGGTAACAGGTTGGCACTCCTTGTTGACGTTCGAAAAGTGGCATCCAGTTAATTACACAATGTTGATTTCATACATACTCTTGATGAGCTATTATTTTGGATGGCTGTCTGCAGTTCTGAAAGGTAGGACATTGGAATAATTATTTAGAGATATCGAGTGGGGCATTGGAATAATCAATAGATTTCATACAAGGAAACAAAATGCTCTTAAGATTCTAAGCTAAAAGATATTTCTTTCTCTCATCCAAAACAGAGTGGTTCCTGATTGAAGCTGCGTTTGTCATGACGACGGTTCTTATTGGACTTACTTTATACACTTTCCGTATAGAAAGAAGAGGGCAAAGGATCCAATTCCGTTCTCTGTTCTTGCAGGTTTCATTGTCAGTTTTCTTCCTCCATCTCGCTTTGCAGGTTAAATTTCATAAAATATTTTCATTGAGTTCATGCCGTATATCTGAATGTACTTTTCAGCTGACTCCTTTTAATACTAACATCTTCAGCACTTCTCTGGGCGGAACGACGGTCTTCTCTCATTCTATGGTTTCTTAGCTACAATCATTTACTCGGCATTTATTCTCTTGGATGTATCTGTCAAATGCTTCAATTTTGAGTACCCTGATGTCATGTTGAGTGTAATTCTACCTCATGCAGTCTCTGGCTTGATGTTGTCAGGCTCTTCCGATTACTGGATGATCCTCCCTACGGTGCTTGTTTGCCTTTACCTATGATGTTATAAACTTGATTTGGATGCTTATCTTAACTGATGTGAATCTTTTAGTTGGATAGTTACTCAAACAGTTTGAACTTTGAATCTATATCCGGTTGTAACTAAGGTTTGGCCTGTTTGTTCAAAACAATTGAAGTTGTATGTCTTTTTTCAGTTTTTGTTTTTAATTCTCATTTTATCCTTCGATGGTTGTTTGATGTACTCATTACTTTGAGACATTTCTTTTTGGGGGTACATATTATCAGTCTAGAATATCTGATTAGAACATTATTTACTGTTTGTAGCAAGTTTCATGCTAAAGATAGAAACTACATCTTCAGACTCTACTATAATGATCCGTTACTGATGATCAATGTTGTGTATGAATGTTATCCTGAGAAGATCATTTTTCTTGATTAACTTAATTGTTTTAACAATATAATGTGTTGGTATGAGTAATATAATGGCAGGTTTTATAGTAATTTCTGTTTACCATTTAAGTTTTCAACTACATTATGGGAGATGATGTTAGAACCAGAGTTGAACTTCAGCTGGTCGAGTCGGGCTGCCTACAGAAATTTACATCTTGAAAGAAGCATCAAATTATCATATTTAGTTCACTCATTTTCCCAAAAAGAAGCTATAGATATTCATTCTTTACCTAAAAGAAGCTGTAGATATTCTTTCTCAATACTTGCATTTATATTAAATCGATATTATTGGCACTTGGCAGAGGTCCGTCGGGCTTCAGGATTTTGGTTTACCATTACAGTTACCGAACACTATATTTATGGTACGAGTTTTGCAAGTGTCTCGGAAAATAAAATTTGTAGCTTATCAATTGATAAAACACCATCTCTTTGAAAAACGAAAAAGGTGTGTTATAGGATTTCTTGGGTATTGAAGATTCTTACAAGATTACCAAATGGGGGGAAATCGAATAATTAGTTTCGAAAAATCCTTTTGATTGATTGTCATATGATCGTTAGATAGCTGATGTAGATATTATGTGAGATGATGCTCAAAGTTTTGGCGTTTCCAACATGATCGGCATTGCCCTACATCTGATTGGAATAATGATAATCCGATTGGGATCCTTTGAAGGATTGCTACAATATTATCATCTAAAAGCTACATATTCTTTCAGAAAATTGAATGTGAAGAACATGTCCCATGAAAAAGAATAGCACGACATATGCATATTTTATTTGAACGAGAACAGAAGTTAAAATAATTTCTGGCCAGAGCAAATTCTAGCTAGAAAAAAGTCCCATTGTTGATAAGAAAATATAGAGAGTATACCACAATAAATCTGCCCATGGCAGATCTGGACCGCAGATCTGATATTCCTAGATTAAATCTCAGCCATCCACCCTCTTTCTATCATAAAAACAATAATAAATCTTTCTAGAACAAATCTGGACCGTAGATCTTAAATTCTTATATTAAATCTCAGTCACCCAAATCTCTCCTTTACTATATTTTCTCTATTTAAAATCCTTAATACTCATCCCTTTCTTCTCCTCTCTCCCGATCTCTCTCAAATCCCAAACCCTAACCCTCCATTATCTTCCCTCCCGATTTATCCCCAAAATCCCGACCTCTTTCATGTCCCCCCCTCCCTCTCTCACAAACCATTGCGACCTCCACCCTGTATCGCGGGAGTAATTGCGACATTACAAAACGGGCATGAATTTCAAAGTGCCAAGGTTTGGATTTCTCCCTCTATCCCTTGTTCTTCTAATTGTTGAAAAGAACCCCTTTTTTGGGGTTTTGAGTTATAATCTATTTAGGGTTTTTAAATTCAAAATAAGATAAATTTAGGGTTTCAATTTGATCTCTTTTTGTCAAACTTTGTTTCATCTTAACAGCTATCATATCCTGCCATATTCCAAACCACGCAAGTTCAAAATTAGAGCAACAAAAAACCCAAAAGAAATCTAGAAATTCGAAGAAGAATAAGAAGAAGAAGAAGAAGAAGAAGAAGAAGATGATGGCTTCCTCTTCTTCTTCGTCAATCTCAATCCGATCACCTTCCCTCTCTCTTCGATCCTCTTCCGTAGCCTGCCCGCGTACTGTCAGGATGGCCTCCATCCCCCACTCTGATCTCAACATCCCTATCTCTCTCAGTCATTTCACCGCATGGATTCTTTCATCAACTGGTTTTGGTTGGAAACAGGATAGGATTAGAGACTTGTCTCTCAAGATCGAAGAGGCTTCGGGCCTAATGGGCTTGGCATCATCTCGATTTCAGATGTATGTACTTCTTTCCCTTTTTTTTATATTTAAATTTTACGACATTGTTTACTTCTCGTTGACAATTCGCATTTGATTGTTTGACACACTTCTTGTGGATGTTTTACTTGAGTCTAGAAGAATTCAGAGAATAACTTATGATGGAATTATGAGACTTTCCTTATTTTTAGGTACAAGAAGAGCACTAACATATGGTGATGCTCTTGTTATGTTGATACAATCGTAATACTGGTTACTTACTATGTTTGGCTCAATAGGGGTGGTACTAGATATTAACAAATAAGGAAATGGAATATTTCCATTTGTCATATGAAAATGGTACGTTAGTGTACTTTGTAAATCTTGTTTTCCAAGTCTGTTTCTCTAAGGAATTGTTGAATCTTTCCTTTTGTTTTGTTGAGACGAAAACCAAGATAAAGCCTGGGTGTTCTTTCTTATTTTGGGACGACAACATCCTCCTAATTTTCATCATCTCAATGAAAAAGACTGATCTGATATAAAGAAAGGGATCACTCTTGGATGGGACCTGCTATAAAAGTTGAAACATAAGAACTGTCCCTTTCATACAAAAGTATAAAAGAACTGCCTGGATACAAAGACTCCTACATTAGTGACTTGAAAGTACATGGTGTGGTGTCAGTAGATGACTCGCATTGTTCATGGTCTTTACTTATTTTGAGAGAAAATAGTGGGAAGTCCCTTTGTATTTTCTGCTGTAATTGGTTCTTTATAGTAAAAAATCACGACCTTTTAAATTGCCTCCTATTTTTGTATGATTTTGAAATCTAATGAACCCCAATGAGTGTTTGAATAAGTTCAGAGAGCTATATGGATCACCTGTAACTGCAAGCATTGCATCATTTTCCTACTGGAAACTAACCCTAGATCCAGTATTCAGTTTATGAACTACGGAGCAAAGTTTGATATTAGTGCTTTTGTGAGTTTGTGTCATGAATTTAAACAGTTGATACGTACAAAACTGATACCAACAAGTACACGAGTTGAGTTTTATTGCAACTGCATTCCATTAGATGGGCCAGAAAGTTTTATGGAGGTTGAAGAGGCACTCATATACCAAAAGTACCGACTCTGGTGAGGGGTGATGACCCTTTCGGTCCTTAGGTGCTGAATGTGGGGCAACCTCTCGTAAGCTTCCCAGCCCTAGCCCTAGCCCACGAGGCTGCCTGCTTTCAATACCAAAGGACCGATCTGATCGTCACCCCTTGTCATAGTCATCCTTCCGCTGATAATGTCGGAGTGTTCTGAATTTTAATTATACTAATGGGAAAAAAAATCAAGAAATCCCATAATGTTTTCCATTTAAATCAATAAACCTCACGTTAGCTTTGTCATTTTTAATCCCACTGTAGTTAAATTTTGAAAATTTTGTTAAGTCCCAATTGTGAAGTGTCCCTTTTTGTGCATAATAACTTATTAAGCCTATAATTTGTTCTACTTATTTTTAATTACTGAGCCAATAAAATTGTCCATAACTAAGTAAAATAATATATTTTTATGGGGGCTAATTTATTATTTACAAAAGAAATAATAATAAAAATAATAATAAAATCTTCAGATATAAATATTGTCACGTGAAAAAGTATTTGTGCAGTTAGAAGGTGCGTTGTGCAATCAATAACTCCAACCTCTGAAGCATGGATACTTCACGGAGGGTGCTATCTTTGTACTCTGTACGTATATGATACTCATGTCCCTTATATCCTATACATCCCCGTATCCTACATTTTTTTATTATCCAACTATTTGATACGGCTGAAACCTGGCCCACTATTTGATTTGTCTGCTTATAAGGAAATGGAATATTTCCATTTGTCGTATGAAATTGGTATGTTAGTGTACTTTGTAAATCTTGTTTCCCAAGTCTGTTTCTCTAAGGAATTGTTGAATCTTTCTTTTTTGTTTTGTTGAGACGAAAACCAAGATAAAGCCTGGGTGTTCTTTCTTATTTTGGGTTTTGTTACTCAGGGATGTGAAGTTGGAGTACAAAACTGTGAAGCAGAAGGTGAAGGAATACAATAAGAGGGAGGCAAAATTCTATGGTAACGTGTTCGCGAAGATAACCAAGATGTACATGTTACTTTTTGAGAATATACAATATGTTTTACCGGATAGTTTATGTCCACAATGTTGATACTCGTTCTGATCGTGTGATTTTTTTTTTATTTGAACACAAAAAGCATGAGACACAAAGCAAGATGTAGAGCACATGTGCATTGATAGTGCTGCTTGAATAAGTGCTACTTGAGTGTTCAATATTTGATCTCGCTTTATTTACTATGTTCTTTTTTGTTTCTTCTGTTTCTCAAGTCTAAGTTTTAATTTGATATTATGAGTGAGAATTTCTTATGTCAGAAGCTATTTGAGTTAGTCTTTTTCCTAATATTAATAAGGCTTAGGAGAGTTGCAAGTAAGAAATTTTAATCATATAACTTTGTATTGTCATTTAAAGTGTTAATTTGATCCATAAAAAGTGACCGACTATATTCCTATTTCATAGTGATGTACTAAAATTTTGATAGTGTTTTATGTCAGGATCTTGGTAGTGTATTATGGAACTTTGACATTTCTTTTGACAACTTAGGACAAAAATGGAAAAATCAATGTATTTTGCTGATGTTGTATTTCTTTTACTTCTGTTTGGAACTCTAGATAGATTTAGTTGTGTGGGCTTGTTCGGATGTGTGGGTTGTGCATTTTCCTGAAATAGTAGAAGAGAGTTCAGGTTGATGTGACTTGACCTTTATCTGTGATATGATTGTGGTTCCAGATATGATTGGTAAAAATATAGGGTTATGCATGAGCAACATGCTACTTTAAAAGGAATTCTATGGTTTTTTTCTTCATATGACTGAATGTCATATTATATTGAATTTCCAAACTCTCGAACTTTTCTTGCAAGAACCTGATGTTTTTCCAAGTAATACAGTACTCAAAGCTTTGTCACGTGGTGTATCTTGTTTTCATGTAGAGTATCATGTGAGAACTTGCACTCTTGCTTTGCTTTAGAAGCCATAATTAGGCTCCGATACCATTTGTCACAGTATACATGTAACTCCTGCTCCCCCGTATTTGTATTTTATACCGTATTTTTTTTTCTCAATTGTACTCTCTCGTCTATTTGAGATCATGTAATTTGTTCTGATTGAATAAAATTATTATTCTTGTCTCAACTCAAATTGTGGGCCCTTTTATCAAATTTAATTGTGTGCCATTTGTATCGTTCTTCATGAACAATGGACCAATTCTTCTCTTTTATCTCTCTAATCTCCATTTTAGTGCATTTTAATCATTTCTCCTGTTGGGCTCTTTTTGAAACGGATCCCCAAAACCCAATACCCACAAACCCTCCTATATAAACCCTACCCTAACCCTAATCCCAACCCTAATCTACTGTGTAAACCTAATCTTCCCTACCGCCGCTAATCACCTCCGAATCCTTCGCATCACCATTACCCATCTCCCCATCTTCGGCCTCGCTCGCCCCAGTCCGTCTCGTCTCCCTCTCGTCTTCACAGCCACCACCAGACCACCGCCATCGTCCCCACTCCATCGACGCCGCCGAGTCATCGAATCCGACTTCTCCCCTGTTCGAAACCACGAACAGAGCACCCGCCGCGCCGTCGCTTCTCGACGTCGTCGCCGCCGTCGCCGCACTCCGTCACTGCCGCAGTCGCCGCCAACGAAGCAGCCACGCCGTCGCTCCTCTCTCGAGCTCTACTCAGTCGAACGAAGAAGGAAGAAGGAGATCGAACGAAGAAGAAGGGGAAAAGGGCGGGAGCGAATCGTCGCCGTCCGATCGCATCAAGATCTGTGCGCTTGATCGCCGTTCCGTGTTTCGCCACAGCAAATCCAGGAGCCGTGTTCGCTGTTCTGGGATCGGATCCGGTGCACGGGAGAGATCCTATTGGGCGATTTTGCTGTTCGCTGTTCTGGGCGCAGCCGATCCCACTTTGCTGTTCGCTGTTTGGGCCGATCCTGTGTGCGGGGAAAGCTCGATCTTCGATCAATTTTTGGACGCGCTTTTTGAGGACATCTTCGGGGATTTTTCTTCTCAATTGCTTCAACAAGCGGAGTTTATAATCGTCGATTTAAGGCAAGTAACCTTGTACATCTTATTGTCCTAGTACAAGTCTCCTTGAAATACCACATATAGTTAGATTGTGACTCCCTTTGAAATATCATAGTAAATCAATTTGAACCTTCAAACTCACAAATCTAAGAGTCACAAAACTTCCTCGTATTAAATAATAATCAATTGGACTCTTTTATCTCCTTGAACACATGAATCACATGGACATATGAATTAAGGACCCCTAAAATTTGTAGACGCATATAAAGTTAGTATTTTGACGAATTTGCGACTATTATGACTTGAAAAATATTTATTAATTGCTGTTTGATCTCCATGATTATGTATTTATGCTACTTAACAACTTAGACACCAAATTACATATTTCCATGAAACCTACATTAGTAAATAAATTCTGAATGTTGCTATCTGAATATTCTTTTGCGGTTTCGACCCTTTTATCATTGGAATTTGGGCCCGAGCCCTGAATATGAAATGTAGATCCGGATGTGTAGATGTCGATAGACTCCAGAATGATTGAATTTGGAGTTACGGTCTAGGAGATATGGCCGTTATACTGCAGCTGTATCAGTAGGCGCAGTTCTGTAAAAACTGCTGTATATATTGACTTTGCGAATTATTTTAGCTGTACAAACAGCGAGTGTTTGACCCCAAATTTTATATGTAGCTGCTGGACACCCTATAGGACATCTCCAATTTTTCTTAGAATTAATTTATATTATTTCACCCCTGTTTCACATGTATAAATACAAGAACACAAAATCTGCCTGAACAAATGTAACAAGCCGGGTTGAGGGAAAGACTATAGAGTGGACAACATAGGTAAGTGTACTCGGAAGGGGGCCCGTGTTTCCCAAGTTGTATGTTAAATGGAACTAAGTGCCACGTAGAACTAAGTGCCACGTCATGGGTGACGGGGGCCACCTCTAGAGCCTACGGGGGCCACCTCTAGAGCCCATTATATGATTACATGATGTATGTTTGAGATCATATGGAACTAAGTGCCACGTAGAACTAAGTGCCACGTCATGGGTGACGGGGGCCACCTCTAGAGCCTACGGGGGCCACCTCTAGAGCCCATGGTTGATCACCTGCTAGTTTGATGCCTGAGTACACCGCCCTATAGACTCCATTACTAGGTCTAAGCGCAATTGATTTGACTGTAGCAACCATGTAGTATAATGGATGCATGTCGTGCTACCTAGATAGTAATAATTACAAGACTTGAACTTGACACCTGTCACTTGATACCTGATGATATGATACATGAAACATGACACCTGAGACTTAAAGCCTGGAACTTGATACTTGGACTTGACATTTGAAACCTGACATTTAAAATAACATATGACACTAGACTTGAGGTTGTCGCTTGATATTAATTACCTTTATAGGTGTACCTGACATGTGATTCACCACTAGCAGTTGTTATCCAATCTAGTCATTATGATGTTCCCTCTTGCCAGCTAGTCTTTGAATTTGCCACTACTTCTTATAACTCTGCTTATTCTTGATTCCAATTCTTGTTTTTCCCTTTCTTGTACTTGCTTTTACTATTTATGGCCCTAGCTTGCACTAAGGGCATTTTCTCTTGTTTCCCCTCTTGTTTCCTGTTTATCTTTTATTAAACAGACTTTAGAGACGAGCTTCCCGCAGGAATTGCTGAGCAAAGGTTCTAGTTTCCAAGTGGAGAAGGACCTGACTAGAATATTTAATTTCTTGCATTATTTGTTTATTTTGGATTATTATTTCTTGAGATTTGAGAATTTGTAACGGGCTGATGTTCCCGAGCTACTTTGATTCAGACTTGAAACTACTTGGATGTTTATTCATATTTCAGTTGTTTCTGTTGCTAATAAAGTATTCATGCATGCTTGGTTTTATATCTCTCTTGTTATACATACTTGTTGTGATGCTGAGTCGATCCTACAGCTTATGGATGATGTAAAAATCATTCGCTGGGCTTCGTCACGTGCTCGTATTCCGTATTTTGGGAAGCGGGGCGTGACAATACACTTATTTAGATTATAATACATTTTGATCTATAATGTTTATCTTTCCGAATGCTCACTTAATAAGCAACATATAGGGAATTAATTACTTACGTCATTATTAACAGTAAACTTTCTAATAATCAATTAAGTATTAATTAATTTTGATAATTTGGTCGGAAATTTTCTTGTTTGTTCAATTCAAAAATGTTGTCTTATTCGCATAGCAAATGCACAAAGAGGTAACCTATGATCGACATAATTTGAGCTGATAATGTTGTACCTAAAGAAGCCAATAAAGAATGAAATAGCCAATGTCATATTCTAAATGCATATCCTCTATGTATACATGAGCTATCTATTTGCTACTCTCTTGCAAACAATTTTTTTTAATGTTATCTTTTTTTTCATGCATTATTTTTTTTATAAGAAACTACAAGAACATTGGCTTGATGCAAAATAGAAAAAGATGAACAAGAAGTTACGAGCAGGTTTAAGTTAGAGAAGTTAAAGTTGAAAATGATGATGGATCTTATGAAAAATATGATGATATCAGTTTAAGATTTACTAATTTGTTCTTTTTTTTAATATCCTTTTTTTTATAAATACTTTTATGTTTTAGACTATACATTTATTTACATGTTATTTTGTATACTCCGGACTAGATATAATATTTAGGGAACATCCCAAATTTTCATACATACCTTGCACATAACTATAATGTTTATACATTTATAGTTTTTCTTTTCACAATCTTACAGTTAATTATTTTTATTTCTATACTTTTTTTTTATGTTTGTGTGTCAATCAATTTGCTGTCCACCAAGTCACGTGCACTTGGTGCACGGCAACTTTCAACTAGTAAAAGTAAAAATCTTTATTAACCAGAGTAATTCTTAAAACCCTTAATTACTACATGAAAGTGAGGAAACTGTTACTACAATGAGACTAAATCAATCAAAGCATATTGTGCACACTCAGAATTCCAACAAAATAAAAATAAAAATGACATGCATCAATCTCTCCCATATCACATAAAATTTTAGATTTATAAAATTATGGAAGGATAGAGGAACCCTATAAACTTGCGAGACTTGAATTGCCGGTCCCTTCTTGATCTAGTCGATACAATATCGAGAGGGATATGAAGCGGTTTCCATGTTCAAATGTTTTAGTTCAGCATTGGACACTATAATCTCACTACAACCATTATCAATTATAACATTGCATACGTTCCCCCTAATTATGTAACATGTGTGAAATATGTTGTATCTCTAAGATTCCCCTTGATTTGGTGCAAATAACTTAGGCCTTACTGTACAACTCACCCCTTCGTTACCATCTGAGGCTGTATCTACTATGACTAATTTTTCAGTGTCATTGGATAACCTTTTCCATCAACTAAATTAGCGACTTGGGACAGTTATTTGACCGATGACCGGATTCTCTACATATGTAAGGGTTTTCTGGAATTGGACGGGTATAAGAATTTAGATTTTTGGGCGCTTGTCGAGGATGAGGATCTAATGACATTTCATTTGCGATTTTGCTCACATCTCCATCAGTATTATTCTTATAACTACGGTTGGGCTGAATGCTTTGCTTTGCAGAACTTGAGGTCTATTGTGGTCTCTTATCCTGGTCTCCTCGGTTGCTACAAAAATGAGTTAGATTGACGGTTCAATGTCCTCTTTATAGACAAGGTTGTGTTCTGTGCTTCATTGATCGTCCAAACTGATACTTTCATCCCATTAGTATAATGTGCGAATTGTTGCTCCTCTATCTCTGAAAAATGACAGCGAGCTTGCAGTCTAAGAACTCATTGCTATATTTGGACATGCAATCTACCAAGTTGAGAACCTCCTTCATGAATGGATGCATGGGTAGACACAATCCGACATCTAAGGCGTCGTAAGGGAGGACACAAAATTTGCTAGACATATCGAGAATGCCATATTTGGAAGGAATTCCAATCGAAACTCTAATCTTCATGAGGTCCTCCTTCGTGAGGATTGCCTTGATGTGATTGGCCTCATTGGTAGGGTGATTCTTTGGATCGTCGTATCTAATGCCGAACCGCGCTAGGTCCTCCAAGGCCTCGAGGTGCTGACGAATAAGGAAAGAGGTGTGAGGAGGATGAGCTTGATCGAAGAAGTCTCCCGTCACCTCTATCATCTCAACTATGATGGAAGAGCTGATTACTTCCCTTCCTTTCTCCCTCCATGGGAGGCGAAATTGTCGTGATTTGAGGAGAAGGCAAAGCACCGAATGAACCCTAGGCATGTCTTATAACTTACAATAAAATTACATGGTTAATCGACGACGAATTTCGATAGAAATGTGGCCGGAAAACTTGCTGGAGTTGGAGTCCATAGAGTGAAAGAACAAGGAAGAGAGAGAGAAACACTTAGATGAAAATGAAAGTGATAAAGAAGAGAGGGGGGGGGGGGGGGGGGGGGGGAATTGATAGAGAGAAATCTCTAAATTCCCCTCAATAACTGCACTGCTGATGTGGCTAGCGTTGGTATCGGGTTGGGTCGGGTCGGGTCCTTCACTACCCGGACCCGGTCCCCTACGGGTCCAAAAATTGGACCCGGACCCGGATCCGTGAGGACCGGGTTCGGTTCAGGATCCGGGTCCTATTAAAATATTCATACTCGTTCGGGTAGGAGCAGGAGTATGAGCGGCGAGTGAAGTATTTAGAATAGAGGAGAGAAGAAGAAAGCATGAGTTTTGAGTTTGGAAAATGAAAATTTGGAATTGAGGAAGAAGGAGGAGAGGGACGAGGATAGAATATTTAATTTGATGTTGATTTTTTGATTTTTTTTAACGGGTCCGGGTCCGGATCCGGTCTCTTTTGAGCGGACCCGGACCCGAAAGTACAATGGGTCCCATTTTAGGACCCGGACCCGGATAGGCTAGGTCGGTTCCGGTCCAATGCCAGGTCCGGGTCAGGTCCAGGATTCGGGTAATTATACCAATACTAGATGTGGCGGATTCTATCTGCTCAAAAGTATGACGTGGCGCAATCATAGCCACCCAAATCTCCTTTTGATCTAACAGGTTCAAATGAAGAGTTGGTAGAGGAAACAACAAAAGTTGATGTCGCAAAATGTCATGATTGATCCTCGGTGCCATTTTGTTGTCCGAGGAGGTCGACTCTTTTGGTTGAGAACCGACTGTCCATCTGCTTCGAGATTTGCGCCCACTTCCTCGGTGCCTTTTTTGTTATCCGAGGAGGTCAACTCTTTTGGTTGAGATCCGACTGTGCATCTGCCTCGAGATTCGCTCACATTTCTTCAGTGCCATTTTGGTCGTCCGAGGAGGTTGATGCTTTCAGCCGAGATCTGACTGTCCATCTGCATAGAGATTCACGGCCACTTCCTCGGTGCCATTTTTGTTGTCTGAGGAGGTCGACGCTTTCTATCAAGATCCGACCGTCTATCTGCCTCGAGATTCACAACCACCTCCTCGCTGCCATTGTTGTCATATGAGGAGGTTGATACTCTCGGTCGAGATCCGATCGCAAGATTGCTTCAATATTGGCACTCCTCTGATCCAACAGCTCGAAATTTGAAATCCATTTGATTTTTTGATTAAAATTCCAAAATATATTTATAAATTTTGGAAGTTAATTAAATATTCTAAAAATATAATTATGAATTTAGAAAAGTTAATTAAAAATTCCAAAGAATGGTTACTAACCTCCGAAGCTCCGAATAAGACTCCAGGCATCCTGAAGGTCATACATGCTCTCCTGATTGTCCATAATAAAACGAACTACTTCTCGAAGGCTGCGATACCTAACCTTCAGGAGTGCGGGGCTTATGATATAGGTACAAGTTGGGGTCACTCGATCTCACCACGTATCTTAAAACTTCCAAGAGCAATACAATAATTTCACAACAACAACATGCCTACTAAAAGAACATGAGCCGTCTTCAGGCACATCAGCTTAGTCCGATCCACAATTATGGCTTACTTACAACCCAAAAAGAAGGGGATTTCCAGCTAATTACAACTGTAAGACAAATTCCCCCAAAACAGGGATTAGTTGCTAATTCTATCCCTTCACTATGAGAATCTACAACCGAATCTTAAAAGAAACCTCTTTAGGTCTATTTTCTATAACTGATTCCTAGCTTATAAATACACTCGACCCTCCATCAGTCAAAGGTAATCAATATTTCTCCACTAAAGAGCCCTCATCTTTATTATAGGATGCTGACTTGTGTGTCGGAGGTCATACACGCGAGCCACCTCCGGTGTGAGACTTTTTTGCAGGTCTTCGGATGTTTTCAGTTGCCCAGATCCAGATTTAGGCAATTCTAGCCATCCATATCAAGATCCAGGCATTTCCAGCCATCCAGATCCAAATCATGGTCGGTTGTATAGATTAGTGCTTTCTCCCTCAGTAAAAGAACTCATAATATGATTGCTCCCACACCAAAATTAGCAGCAACAAAATTGGTGCCGTATGTGGGAATGCTATAGATCTACCTTTCCGATCAGATCCATCCACCAAAAACCACCCTCAGCCATGACTCCGAGAAGAAAGCCAATGGGGACTGTCACCAGTCTCCTGGGCTATCCTTTTCCTCCTCGGTCGCAACCCCCTCTTCTGCTGTCATAGCCTTCTCCAAGCAAGGCTGCATTGGGAGGCTCCCGGAACAACCGTCGCAAACCCCATCCGGCCGAAAATTGAGGGTCGGTCTGCACTTCAAGTCCTTCCTCGGTGCCTCATGAATAGTCGGACCTCCATGAGGTCCTTCACCCCTGCGACACAGGTCCCATTGGATGCCTTCACCATAGGGACGGAGACGTGACAAGATCCTAACTCTAGTGAGTCGGCGAGCTCCCAGGAACTACAAAGATGAGAAGGTACTCGTGATCTCGGCTGAGTTCTGTGACTTCACTGACCAAGTCCTTAGGGCCCTCCAGGCTTCCCCGAATATGAACCATGAGGTGAGTGGTCCACACCACATGGCCGAGCAAAAAGGAGAATTCCACGGGTGAACTCGATTAGAGTGGCGAGAAGATATGGTGCTCCGTTGCCCCTGAGAGATGGAGAATCGCCTTGATCAGATCGGTCAAGAGGAGGGTCATCGAGGTGGAGGATACCACCCCATCAGGCCTCCCTTCTCCAGAGCTATCCTTGAAGCCCCAGTCTCGAAGAACTTCAAGCCCCCTCCTTCGAGTCATACAGAAAAGTTGACCCTACAGATCACATCGAGAGTTTGAAAACTCTTATGATGATCTACAAAGCATCCGAAACATTCCATCATCAAACAAAAGATTGAGCAATTCTTTTAGAAGAATATTTTTTTGGTTTGGGATACCCTAGATCCTTATCACTGACAAGATGGTCCATAATTTTTGCTCCGATCTGGGAATCGAACATCGCTTCTCTTCCATTTTGCATCCCCAGACCAATGGTCAAGCAGAGAACACCAACAAGCAAATTCTTGAAGGCCATAAGAAGAGGCTAGATGAAGTGTCGAAGAGACTATGGGTTGAATAACTCCCAAGTGTTCTCTGGTATTACTAGACCACGAAAAGAACCCAGACAGAAGAGTCCCCATTCAACCTCACCTTTGGATCTGAAGATCTAATCCTCTTAGAAGTCGGACTACCTTTTCTACGTTTCCTTTTTTTCAATGTAGAATAGAATTCGACTGGTCTCCTTGGCAACCTCAATCTTGTTGAAGAAGTTCATGAGAAATCTGCCCTGCGGAGACAAATCTATCAGCAAAGAGTCAAAAAAGTCTGCAACAAGAAATTTTGGTCGAACAACTTAAAATAAGGTGACCTTGTCCTTCAAAAGCTTGATGTCTCTTAGCCACGCAAAAAGGGAAAGCTCGCTTATAAATGGGAAGGACCCTACAAGGTCTCCAAAGTTGTCCGCCCAAGAGCATACTGACTTGAAGACTTGGGGGGCAAGGAGATATCAAGGACTTGGGAACGCAAAGCATTTGATGAAGTTCAATGTGGGTGCTTAACGCCCTCTACAAGATTTGTAATAAAATCGGTCTGTACAACTGTCAATGCATGAAATAAAAGTTAGCCATCAAGGTAGCTACTTTTAGATTAAATTTTTAGTAAATTCAGCATTTCATTCGTAAATTCTTGTACTACTCTCAGAATACAACCTCAGTTCCTCTCCTGAGCTACACCAACAACTTATTAACTCAAAATAATGAGTTCGGTGCCCAGCTCCCACCCGAGCTACACCAACAACTGATTAACTCAAAAAATGAGTTCAGTGTTCAGCTCCTTTCCTGAGCTACACCAACAATTCATTAACTCCAAACAATGAGTTCGGTCTTTAGCTCTTCACCCGAGCTACACCAACAACACATTAACTCAAAATCATGAGGTCGGTGTTCAGCTCCTCACCCGAGCTACACCAATAACTCATTAACTCAAAACCATGAGTTCGGTCCTCAGCTCCTCGCTTGAGCTACACTAATAATTCGTTAACTCAAAACAATGAGTGCGAAACCCCGCTCACCCAAGCTACCCGAACAACTCGCTGAATTATTACAACAGACTAAAACACAGAGAAAGCGAGAAACAAGATGAAAATACATGGGAGATCTTTATTCCATATCAACAATTCTAGTACAAGATGAAATTATATGGGAGATCTTTATTCCATATCAAAATTTTTGTACGAGTTTGGAAGCTATGTACATTGGATCGGTTCACAAGTTTCTCCGCTCAAATCACCTACGGCCACGAGAAAGAATGATGTTTCGGTTAAGCAATACAACACGCCTTCGATGCCTCCTTACCACAGAAGTCATCCGTCGGCCACCCTAGTTGCCCGAAAGAGGCTCCAACCTCGCGGATTGAGTCTGAATCCCATGATTAAGGGTGGGCAACTTCCCCTCGGTAGAAGCCATGATTGATAACCCAACTACTCCACTTTGAGCATCCGTGAGACTTCTTGACACTAACCAAGTCCATGAGGTTAGCTCATGGAACGTCCACCCTAGGTGGTCATCATTGCAGAGGTGAGAAGTGCTCTGTGTTTGCAGTCTTCCAAGCTTCATCTCCAAACTGTAAAAATTCAAGTCCTTCTCGATGATCATATCCTTAAGATGAGCGTCCCTGACCTTTTCTTTTCTTTCCAAATCACCGTGAGTTCGGGTATAGTAGCCAGGATGACTCTCCCTCAATTGAGCAATATCCAAGTGCCTCAAGAAGCACAACCTTCAGGTGGTCATTCTCGATCTTCTCCTCATCTGACACACTACGAAATTGAGCAATCTCACTGTCCTAAGGATCCCCTCCGGTATACACGGTCATTTGTCAACAGAAAAGGTGAAGTTACTACAATGCTAGCAAATACAAAATACTCAGCTTCAATGTCGAGAAAACTCAACAGATCCAACCAAACACATCCAAATTCCGTACCCATGAAAAGAGAGCTAGATACTTGATAGATTTTCATTGATTAAGGTGAAGATACATCAATAGTGGCCAATTCACTATTCGACAAGTTACAAAATAAAAAAATAAAAAGGAAGACAGATGAGACAGATCAAGGATCCACCTTGGTCATCGTAGCCAAAGAAGCGGAAGTCCCTACCACTTTTTCCCCTTTGCCTTTCATCCTTCTCCAGAGCTTCCCCCTCTCCGCTCGTGGGCTCGTTCGGGGCCTCCTTCTCGTCCTCTCTTTCGGAATCCTTCGTAGCGCTCTTCCCCAGGCAGGAGGTCAAGGTTGTCCCCTTTCCCGTCAAACCAAGGGACATGCTTGTCCACATCCCTTATGGCTATGGCATATGACTTCTCCACCATACTAAGGAGATGGGTCTTCACCTCAGCCTCTCCACTATAGCCTCCTTGTCCTTCACTGCCTCCTAATGCTTTTTATTTTGCTCAGCCTCGAGATGAGCAACCTAGCCCAGAGGAGCTGCCTCCCGACTCTTCACCACCTCAAGCTCCTTAGCAGTCTTCTTCCTTTCTCTCTCTCTTCCCGAGTGATCGTATCCCTCCAGGCATTCTCCTCAGCCTTGATTTTCTTGGTCAAGTTGCCAATGTGGTAAGTAATCTGCAAAGAGGAAGACTTCAAGACTTAGAAATACATGAAAGAATACAAAAATCACACTACAAGGAGAAGAATATACTGATACATCGGCTCGAGTGATCTCGACGAGTGATGCTTCGATAGTCTCGTTGGCCAACGCCTGCCTGTCCCGTTGAGGGGGAAGATTCTTAGCTACCTTGAGGAAGTTCCCCGAGTTGCCAAGAATACCATTGCACCGCTTGATGCCCCAGTCCGGCACATAGGCCTTTTTCTCCTCCTCAGTGAAGATCGTATCGGGGTCGGCGGTTAATGGATATCGCACAAGGAAGAGCTCCTGGAGCTGGGCTCATCATTGCCCAGTGTAGAACCCCGTATTTTCAAATATTATTTTTATATTTGAAAATGAATTTAGATTTATTTTTGGAGATTTAATGAATATTTTCAAAAAAAATTATCTTTTATACACGTGCAAAACACGTGAAAATATATTTTTAGAAGTTGGAAAAATTAGTTCTATTCATGGAAAATCATTATTTAATATTTGAGATTTATTTAGTATTTTTCCAGATTTTTCTGAAATTTATTGGAGCTATTTGCAATTTTTGGGAAAAGAAGGACCTTTTTGCAAAATTTGACATTCTTAGGGGTTAAAGTGCAAAATACAATTTCTGGACGTTTTGAACAGTATGTAGAATGTATATTTTCTTATGAATCCTAATTTAAATGAGTTTTGATGGAATTTCCAAAGAATGATCTATATATGCAAATTGTATTTTTGGGAAGGATTGATTTGCAAAAGTGTGGGTAAAACCCTAATATTCAATCCGGCATATTTAAGGGATTTTTCTCCCAGTCGTCATTGTTGATAAAACACAGTATTTTGGAGATTTATTTTTGGTGGAGAAGGAGACTTTGGATCTAGCAAAAGGAGGATTCTTTTCGTGGACTTTTCTCAAATTCTAAGGTGAGAGATATGAAAATTGTTGTGTTGTTTGATTTATGTGAGATATATAAAAATTGTTTTGTTGTTTGAAGTATGTTTTGTTGTTTGATTTGATGTTATGCATGGAAGAAAGTTGTCTTGTGAATGATCTATGTGTGCAAGTATCATTGATATATTGATTTGATGTTGGGAACAATTTAGATCTCGTAATGTGGTATGAATCATGTAGAAATGGTGGATGAAATAGTAGATCCTTATTATTAAAGATTGTTTGCTCAAAGCATGTTGAGATTTGTGTATGAACACCTGGACATTAGATTCATAATTCAGATTGATTTAGATTTGTGAAAGGAACTTAGATCTTGTAAAACCCTAATGAAAGAATTTGTGATTTAGAACATGAGAACGTAGATCTTGACATATTGATGTTTGAGTGATATATACATATACCTGATGAAGATTCGTTGAGATTTATTATTTTCCCGAATACGAACTATTTTCATAACATTGATCATTAGAAAGCTTCAGAATTCGATTTTGTAATCAGACCTAATTTTGAAATCTGTAGGCCGACAGTCGACTGGCCTACTGTACAGTCGACTGGCACGAGCCTGACACTTCGCTTCAGAATCTTTGAAAAAGTTGTTCTGGACAGTCGACCTAGCTCATAGGCAGTCGACTGGTCCACTGAAGGAAATTATTTTTGTATAAATTATTAGTCCTTTCTGGACAGTCGACCTATGACTCCTTTAAGTCGACTCATATACTTAGAATATATTTTGAGAAATTATTGGAATTTACCTCGGGTAAGTCGACTGATCCCTTTCTTAAGTCGACTGTTATATGACTTAGTTTATTTTTGTAAAATGTTGGAATTTCGTCTTCTGGACAGTCGACTTACTAAAGTATAAGTCGACTGGTACTGAAGGATCTTTGTAAACTTTAGTGCTGTTTCGAATGATTGATCTTTCTGATAATTCAGTCTCCACTTGACATTTAGTTCAGTATTTGATTAAGCATTTGACTTTGAGATATTCAGTTGAGTATTTAATTTAAGACTTTCAGTTGAGCCACTCTTGTTTAGTGGAACTTTAGTTTAGACCTTTTGAGTTTGAATCTCTAGTGGTGTGTGACCCTAGTATACCGGTGTTGAGTTATTTGTTGAGGCCCAGTGAGGCATTTCAGTTATTTGGATTTGAATTTAGGCCGGTAGGGAATACCACTCTTGGAGATTCGTTAAGTAATTAATCAACCCAAAATAATAAAGATAGGCACTAGTGATGATATGATGAACGGGAACATGAGTCAAGAACCTCAGTATGGCTTTCGGTGTGGGACAATCTCCGGAATTATTACAGTAGATTATTAGTGGTGTGGGATATGTCTCCAGAATTATCACAGTCTTGTGGTGTGGGACAATCTCCGGAATTATCACGGTAACTATTTGTGGTGTGGGATTGATCTCCGGAATTATCGGAGTCGAGGTGAAGCCCATGTGGTATATTGTGGGGACGTGTCAATGTTTCGGTGTGGGATGATCTCCGGAATTATTCAAGTGAAATATCTTGGGTGTGGGATCCATCTCTGGAATTATCGGACATGAGATACTATCCATAGTTTATCTTTATCTCGTAGTAGTCATCGTGTTAGGATTAGTTCATAACGCGGGGATTGAACCCTATGAAGTGAAGACGTTAAGGGCTTGCACCGAACCTATGTAGAATGGGAAGCATAGACTTCGACAAGTACGCATTAGAGAGTCTGCATCTCGAGTAATTGTTTCTTGGCTTGGTTTTATGCATTCGGTTTTCCTGTTTTCTACACCTGACACTTAGTTTAGTTCCACTTGATGTTTTATGTTACTATCATTTCGCATTTTCCATATTCTTATTTAGTACCTGTTGTTCAAGAATTTATGAGGTATGATCTTTATGTTGTTTGTTTGTTTATTTTTATATCTCTCACACCATTTATGGCTAACCCCGTTAGTTTTTGGGGTTAGGGATCATCTCTAGCCTCACATGTTGCAGGTAGTTGCCTAGTGATGGAGATTTGGATGCTAGAGGCTTATTTGAGATAAATTGATTCTTAAGTGATCTGTGTAAAATTGTAATAACAGTTTTGAGATAAATTTGTAGATGAGATATTTGAATTCCGCTGTGCAATGTAAGGTTTTGTTGTAATAAATGTTTGAAAATTTTAGTGGTGTTGGTTATGTTTACTATTGTATTGAAGTGGATCACTGGGAATGTGCCACGTATTTTCTAAGATATCATATTAGAAATTCGGGGCGCTACAGAGATTGGTATCAGAGCGACGCTTCAATAGTAATACTAAACATGACATAAAAATAACCTAGGTGTGGACACTAGAGAGTGAGTACCTAGGTGTGGACATTAAAGAGTGAGTATCACATAGAATTGGATATGATGTTTTACCTTTGGTATTCAATTGAGGTTTTGCCAAAGGATATTGATGTGAATTTGAATTGTGTGTGTGATGCTCTAACTTTTCCCTCGTTTTGCAGTATTCAAAATGGTTGCACCCAGGAGCAGGAATGGTGGCAACAATGAGGATGGATCTGGTAGTTCCCGAGGAAATGGGATCGACCTTGAGGCTGAATTTGCCAAGGTGTACCAGACACTGAACACGCTGATGGCACTCAATGTGGCGCAGCAGCAAGCTCAGCAACAAAATCCGCAGCCGAATCATGGAGTTGGGCATGGATTGGTGAACGCCGACCCTATCAAGCAGATTGAATCCTTTAAGAGGATGAGGCTGCCAGTCTTTGAGGGGCAAGTTGATCCAACCACAGCAGACGATTGGATTAGGAAGATGGAGACAATCTTCGAGGTATCGGAGACTCCGGCAGCCAGCAAGGTGAAGTTAGCTTCGATGCAGCTTGAGAAGGACGCTGGTGTCTGGTGGGAGTCAGTAAAAAGGGCTTTGGAAGACCAGCCGTTGACTTGGGAAGCTTTTTTGGAGGAGTTCAGAGATCGCTTCTTTCCCCTAGATGTTCAGGAGAAGAAGGCGACTGAGTTCTTGAACCTTCAGCAGGGCAGCATGACCGTGCGGGAGTATCAAATTTGCTCAGCTTTTGAGGTATGCACCAGAATTAGTTGTTGATGAGGCGAAGAAGGCCAAAAAGTTTGAGCAGGGCTTGAGGCCAAGCTTGAGGTCGAGGATGATCCCGTTGGGCATCAGAAGATTCGACAAGCTGGTCAGGGGAGCAGCTATGACTGAGGAGGATATGGACCAGTTCCAGAAGAAGCAAGATACATGGAACCGGAACAAGAGGCCAGCATCAGGCCAGAGTGGGAAGGGATTCCCTGCGAAGCAGGCCAAATTCAGTGATCCAGTACAGAAGGCACCTGCAGCTCAAGGAGTGACCTGTTATTACTGCAAGGAGGCAGGACATTACAGGTCATCATGTCCGAAGTTGGCAAAGCAGGTTTGTTCCCAGTGTGGGCAGGCAGGACATTCTCAGTCTCATTGTCCACAACTGAAGAAGGATGGTTCTGGTGGAAGCAAATTTCAGAAGAGGCAAGGGCGAGTATTTGCATTAACCGAGGAAGACGCTGGTAACTCGGAAGATGTAATACAGGGTATGCAAGAATATTGATTTTTATCTTGAATCAATGTAATAAATGAAACCTTTATTTGAGAACAATTTAAGATTGAGTATCATTCTTATTGTAACAGGAGTTGTTTTAATTAATGGAATAAAGGCCAAGGTTTTATTTGACACTGGTTCATCGCATACTTTTGTATCGCCAAGTTTTGCAAAGATCTTAGGTGTGGAACCTAAGTTATTTCCAGACAGGGTTTTGTCGGTAGCATTGCCGTCAGGTGAAGAGTTGATTGCGGATCGATATTACGAGGGCTGTGATATCGAGATTGGTGGGAGGTTGTTCGGTATTGATATGATCGAGCTGAAAGTATTGGGTGTGGATGTCATCGTGGGCATTGATTGGATGGCAATATATGATGCCACAATCGAATGCAAGCAGAAGGAGGTGTTAGTGAAAGCACCAGGTGGACCTGCAGTGACTTTCCAAGGGAAGAGGAAGATTCCGAAGGTAGCTGCAATGGTATCCAAGATGGCTATTTCAGATGAAGTCAAGGGCATTCCGGTTGTCAGAGATTTTCCTCAGGTGTTCTTGGATGATTTTCCAGGATTACCGCCGCAGAGAGATGTGGAGTTTTGCATCAATGTTCAGCCGGGGAGTGCGCCGATTTCCAAGGCTTCGTACAGGATGGCACCTGTAGAGTAAGATGAAGTGAAGAAGCAGATTGAGAAGCTGTTGAGCAAAGGGCTTATTAGGCCGAGTTCTTCTCCGTGGGGAGCGCTAGTGCTGTTAGTCAAGAAGAAGGATGGGTCAATGAGGATGTGCATTGACTATCGAGAGTTGAATAGGGTGACTATTCAGAACAAGTATCCACTGGATTGATGATTTGTTCGACAGGCTTTGAGGAGCAGCTGTGTTTTCGAAGATTGACTTGAGGTCGGGGTTTCATCAGGTTCGAGTCAAGAAGGAAGATGTGAGTAAGACAGCTTTCAGGACTCGTCATGGGCTCTATGAGTTTCTGGTAATGCCATTCGGGTTGACGAATGCGCCAGCAGTTTTCATGGATATGATGAATCGGGTTTTGAGGCCATTTATTGATTCCTTCGTGGTGGTTTTCATCGATGATATTTTGGTGTACTCGAAGTCGGAGGAGGATCATTCTACGCACTTGACAGCGGTATTGCAGAAATTGCAGGAGCATAGCTTGTATGCCAAGTTGTCGAAGTGTGAGTTTTGGAAGTCTGAGGTAGCTTTCCTTGGTCATATTCTTTCTAAGGAGGGAGTAGCTACTGATCCTCAGAAAGTTGAAGCAGTGAAGGATTGGCCCAGGCCGACGTCTGTGAAGGAAGTCAGGAGTTTCTTGGGTTTAGCTGGATACTACAGGAGATTTATCCAGGGTTATTCTCAGATTACAGTTCCTTTGACAGGTTTGACCCGGAAGAATGTGGCATTTGTGTGGACTGATAAGTGCGAGGAGAGTTTCCTTGAGTTAAAGGAAAGGTTGACTACTGCACCTATCTTAGCTTTTCCGCAAGCTGGAAAGGATTATGATATCTACAGTGATGCATCTCTCAGAGGTTTGGGTTGTGTCTTGATGCAAGAAGGCAAGGTTATTGCTTATGGTTCAAGGCAATTGCGTCCGCATGAGAAGAATTATCCGACGCATGATTTGGAACTAGCAGCTATCATATATGCCTTGAAGCTGTGGAGGCATTATGTTTATGGTGAGAAGGTTAATATGTACACCGACCACAAGAGCCTGAAGTACATTTATCAACAGAAGGATCTTAATCTTCGGCAGAGAAGGTGGTTGGAGGTATTGGAAGACATTCGTCCTGAGATCAAGTATCATCCGGGCAAAGCGAATGTGGTGGCTGATGGACTTAGCAGGAAGAGTAGTTTATCGAGTTTGATCACTACTCGAAGAGAGTTGGCAGTAGAGATCGATCAGGCAGGTATCGAGGTGGTACTGCAAGGTTTAGGGGCATCTTTGGCTCAGTTGAGGCTGCAGCCGTCCTTGAGAGAGAGGATTGTGGAAGGTCAGAGACCAGATCCAGAGATCCAAAAGATGTTGCAACAGGTTTCAGAAGGCAAGCTATCAGAGTTTCGTGTCCAAGATGGAGTTCTTTGGTTGGGTGAGAGGTTGTGTGTTCCAGATAATGCAGATTTGAGAGAGAGTATCTTGCAGGAAGCACACAGTACATTGTTGTCAGTTCATCCTGGAGACACGAAGATGTACAGGGACATCAAACAGCACTTTTGGTGGTCTGGTATGAAGCGGGATGTAGCAGATTTTGTGGCAAGGTGTCTGACTTGTCAGCAGATCAAAGCAGAAAACCAGAGACCTGGAGGTTTGTTACAGTCGTTACCCATTCCGGAGTGGAAGTGGGAGAATATCAGTATGGACTTCATCACAGGTTTGCCGAGGAGTTCGAAGGGCAATGACTTGATTTGGGTTGTTGTGGACCGTTTGACTAAGTCGGCTCACTTTCTAGCCATGAAGATTACTTGGTCGATGGAGAAATTGGCTGAGTTGTACATTGGGGAAATTGTGAGACTTCATGGAGTTCCTGTGTCGATTATATCCGACAGAGAGGTTTTGGAAGAGCCTACAAGCAGCTTTGGGCACCAGAACTGATTTCAGTACCGCGTTTCATCCACAGACCGATGGTCAGACGGAGAGGGTGAATCGAGAGCTGGAAGATATGTTGAGGACGTGTGTTATGGATTTTGGTGGTAGTTGGGAGAGATACTTGGCATTGGTTGAGTTTGCTTATAACAACAGTTACCATGCAAGTATTGGGATGGCACCGTATGAGGCTTTGTACGGGCGGAGGTGCAGGACACCTGATTGTTGGTATGAGGTTGGCGAGAGGCAGATGTATGGTCCTGAGATCGTGTAGCAGACGTCAGAGCAGATTGAGCTGATTCGCAAGAGATTGGTTGAGGCTCAGAGTCGGCAGAAGAGTTATACTGATACACGACGAAGAGATTTGGAGTTTGAGGTTGGGGATGCAGTTTTTCTCAAGGTTTCTCCGACCAAGAGAGTGATCAGGTTTGGTAAGGGAGGCAAGTTGGCGCCAAGGTATATTGGTCCATACAGGATCATGGAGCGGATTGGCAAGACCGCTTATAGATTGAAGCTTCCAGAGGAGTTGGCACAAGTGCATGATGTATTCCATGTGTCATTGTTGAGGAAGTATGTGCCAGATCAGAATCATCAGTTGGCAGAGATTCCTGAAGGGTTACAGGTGAACTTGAGTTACAAGGAACGGCCTGTTGAGATCGTTGACCGTAGAGAGAAAGTTCTCAGGCGCAAGGTGATACCTATGGTCAAGGGATTGTGGAGGAATCAGCAGTTCGAGGAGGCTACTTGGGAGCCTGAGGACCGCATGTAGAAGGATTTTCCTGAACTTTTTGCATGAGTGTATTTCTGTTATGTGATTGTAATTCTTTGGATGAAAGTACTTTGATTTGAGTTGTAATTCTTCTATTTTGATTGAGTTGTCTTATGCAAATGTTTGAATTATGTTCACATTTATGAGATGTTGATTCTTTGATGATATGTTGTTTGACTCATTAGTAGTAGTTCTGAGGACAGAACTCTTCTAAGGAGGGAGTGATGTAGAACCCCGTATTTTCAAATATTATTTTTATATTCGAAAATGAATTTAGATTTATTTTTGGAGATTGAATGAATATTTTCAAAAAAAATTATCTTTTGCACACGTGCAAAACACGTGCAAATACATTTTTAGAAGTTGGAAAAATTAGTTCTATTCATGGAAAATCATTATTTAATATTTGAAATTTATTTAGTATTTTTCCAGATTTTTCTGAAATTTAAGCTATTTGCAATTTTTGGGAAAAGAAGGACCTTTTTGCAAAATTTGACATTCTTAGGGGTTAAAGTGCAAAATACAATTTCTGGATGTTTTTAACAGTATTTAGAATGTATATTTTCTTATGAATCCTAATTTAAATGAGTTTTGATGGAATTTCCAAAGAATGATCTATATATGCAAATTGTATTTTTGGGAAGGATTGTTTTGCAAAAGTGTGGGTAAAACCCTAATATTCAATCCGGCATATTTAAGGGATTTTTCTCCCAGCCGTCATTGTTGATAAAACACAGTATTTTGGTGGAGAAGGAGACTTTGGATCTAGCAAAAGGAGGATTCTTTTCGTGGACTTTTCTCAAATTCTAAGGTGAGAGATATGAAAATTGTTGTGTTGTTTGATTTATGTGAGATAAATAAAAATTGTTTTGTTGTTTGAAGTATGTTTTGTTGTTTGATTTGATGTTATGCATGGAAGAAAGTTGTCTTGTGATTGATCTATGTGTGCAAGTATCATTGATATATTGATTTGATGTTGGGAACAATTTAGATCTCGTAATGTGGTATGAATCATGTAGAAATTGGTGGATGAAATAGTAGATCCTTATTATTAAAGATTGTTTGCTCAAAGCATGTTGAGATTTGTGTATGAACACCTGGACATTAGATTCATAATTCATATTGATTTAGATTTGTGAAAGGAACTTAGATCTTGTAAAACCCTAATGAAAGAATTTGTGATTTAGAACATGAGAATGTATATCTTGACACATTGATGTTTGAGTGATATATACATATACCTGATGAAGATTCGTTGAGATTTATTATTTTCCTGAATACGAACTATTTTCATAACATTGATCATTAGAAAGCTTCAGAATTCGATTTTGTAATCAGACCTAATTTTGAAATCTGTAGGCCGACAGTCGACTGGCACGAGCCTGACACTTCGCTTCAGAATCTTTGAAAAAGTTGTTCTGGACAGTCGACCTAGCTCATAGGCAGTCGACTGGTCCACTGAAGGAAATTATTTTTGTATAAATTATTAGTCCTTTCTGGACAGTCGACCTATGACTCCTTTAAGTCGACTCATATACTTAGAATATATTTTGAGAAATTATTGGAATTTACCTCGGGTAAGTCGACTGATCCCTTTCTTAAGTCGACTGTTATATGACTTAGTTTATTTTTGTAAAATGTTGGAATTTCGTCTTCTGGACAGTCGACTTACTAAAGTATAAGTCGACTGGTACTGAAGGATCTTTGTAAACTTTAGTGCTGTTTCGAATGATTGATCTTTCTGATAATTCAGTCTCCACTTGACATTTAGTTCAGTATTTGATTAAGCATTTGACTTTGAGATATTCAGTTGAGTGTTTAATTTAAGACTTTCAGTTGAGCCACTCTTGTTTAGTGGAACTTTAGTTTAGACCTTTTGAGTTTGAATCTCTAGTGGTGTGTGACCCTAGTATACCGGTGTTGAGTTATTTGTTGAGGCCCAGTGAGGCATTTCAGTTATTTGGATTTGAATTTAGGCCGGTAGGGAATACCACTCTAGGAGATTCGTTAAGTAATTAATCAACCCAAAATAATAAGGACAGGCACTAGTGATGATATGATGAACGGGAACATGAGTCAAGAACCTCAGTATGGCTTTCGGTGTGGGACAATCTCCGGAATTATCACAGTAGATTATTAGTGGTGTGGGATATGTCTCCGGAATTATCACAGTCTTGTGGTGTGGGACAATCTCCGGAATTATCACGGTAACTATTTGTGGTGTGGGATTGATCTCCGGAATTATCGGAGTCGAGGTGAAGCGGGGGGGGGGGGGGGGGGGGGGGAGTCCGATCCCTCTCCATGTTACTTCCGATGTAGGGCTTGGGGAGGAGAGAGAAGGGTATGTTAAGGGAATTCCCCTGGACCGAGGGGGTGCAGTTGGGGAGAGTTCTAGCCCTATCCGTGTTCCTTTCGATGAGGAACTTGAGGCGGATAGATAAGAGGAAGTTGAAGGAATCCCCTCGAACCGAGGGAGTGAGGAGTCATCTTTTGACTGTGTGGTGGCCATTACCCCACCTCGGATACGTTGGCCTCCACAGAAAAAGAACAAATTTGTCTATCCCCTGCACAGAGTGCGAACCGATGGAGTTCGAGCTTGTGGGGAGAGTGGTTCGGCCATTTATGAGTGGATCCATCCAAATGTACCAGGACAATTTGATAGACCCAGTCTGTTTCGGAGTGAAGCCATCGTCGCTGGGTCGACCAAAGATAAAGTGAACACAACGGCGAATACCTTGGTGGCAACCGACCTTTCCAACTTTCGGAACACTTTCCATATCCCCCGAGATTTTGACCTGCTCGTCCCAAACTCGGGGATTCGTTCGACTGACAACCTCTTTAAGTGATTCTGAATGTTCTCCCTGGACACATTCGTCTTGGGCCTCCGCCTCCCCATAAATCTGTGTAGCACCCCGCAAAATTGAGTTACGAAAGTTTTGCTCCACGTGTGTTACGTACAGGTATTTTGTACCGTTACGTGTAATATCCATAACATTATCAATATAAATGTTGTACGTATTGCGTTGATTATTTATAAATATTTTCCGTTCTCTTGAATTCTTTTTTTTAATTGAATTTATTTTATTTCTCCCTTTTGAGCCAACTCAAATATTAATAATAATCTTTGTATTTTTACGTGCATTGCACGTGTCGGTTTCGTATATTTTACCGTTACATGAAATATCCGTAACATTATTAACATCAATATTTTTTACGTATGTTGTATTTTAGTTTTTTATAAACATTTCTTCGTTGCTCAAATCCATTTTGTATTTAAATATTTATTGATACGTGCGACACACGTGTTTGCAATGCATGTATTGGTTGTATTCTTTTTCAAAATAAAATTAATGAAGTGTGTATGTTTATTTTTATTTGTGCATAATTTTTTTTTATTATTAATTTAAACTAGTTTTATTAAATTTACATTAATTTAAGTAACATATGCTTTTCTATTAAATAAAATTTCTAATTAATTTGGTGTGCATTGTGCGTGCACACACAACACATTTCAAAAACCTGTTCTTTTCACAGCCTTTTGTTGGCCGGCCAAGTCCAAGAGAGAGCTTTTTGACTTGGTCAAAGACATGGGATTAGTGGATAGTTATTAGATTAGTGGTTAGTTAATTAAACTTCCCATCATCTAACCCCCTTCCCCCTCGGGGCCAAAACTGTAAGAAATTTCATTTTTTCCACTTAAAAAAGTTTACTCACTGTTGGTTTCTTTTTCGAGCTCAGAATTTTGAAGGAAGAGGAAATTTTTTTGAATGTGAGGGTTTGATTAAGTGGTGAATTAATGGGGATTTATTTATTTTCTCATGGGTAGTTATTTACTTTTGTAAATAAGAACGCCTATTCTCCTCTCTCATTTGGAAAAGAAAAATATATATATAGATGAAGGGAAGAGAAATTTTGGCCAATTACTTTTATGGGAGATAATTGCAAATTTTGGAGTGCTTTTGAAGGGAGGAAGCTTGGAGTTTTGTTGCTAGGAGTTTCAATTGTAGGAACACATCAAGATGTGAGTGTTTCTATAATTTCTATAGTAGTTTTCTTGAGTATAATTTTGCCATGAAATCATGATTATGTGTAGCTTTGAATTCTTTTAGATGGTAAGTAAATTTTTGAATGCATGTTGATTAATCTAAGTTTAATGTGGTGATAATAAACAAAAAGAAAATTTGACATCATGCGTTAAATTTATGAGATTTTGTAGTATGAGAATGCCATGTTATACTAGCCAATTTGTTAAGCAGAAATGAATGTATTACATTGATAAATAAGTGTGAAATGTAAGCGCAGAATTGATTGCTCATATTGGTATGTGTGGATTATATTGATGTTCATGTGTAAATTAGATAAATAAAATTGTGGATAATATGAACAATAATCTTTTCCATGATGTTATTCACTGTAATATAGAATTTGAATTGTACATGTTAGGAACTTGTATTTTGAAGTTAGAGTAATGTAAATGTAGTAAGGTGCAGTAAACTATATTCATTATCTGAGAAGTTTCGACAGTAAGTGAGGCGTGAGAACCTGGTCTTGGCGTTCGACTATGGGTGTTGTGTACAGTGTCCAAGGTCACGGGTTCGATTATGCTTGAGTGCAGATTTATCTCGGTTTTGTTTTTATTTAAAAAACCATTTCAGAGTGGGGTTTAGTCTTATTATTTAATTCAGAACAATTGACCGAATCATTAGTTTGGAAGACTGGTCTGTGTGTGAGGTGGGTGTGTAGGTGGTCTCGGGTTCGAGCTGTGGGAATGGGAACTTCATGCTTTTCTTTTTTGTTGGATTTTATTTTTTTTTGCTTATAAATGCATGTATTTTCTTGAGAAAAAAAGTTTATGTTAATCTAAAATATTAATGGAATATTTTTTGCTTATAAATACACATTTAAGATTTGACTTGCGGTTAAAATACATTTTTGAAGATATACTTCCATTAATTGTTTGGATTTATTCCACAATCTTTGCATTTTAAAGCAAACAAATTTGGAATATTTTTGAGACAACCATAAAAGATTTAGAAAATTATTTGGTATTAAAAATGGTATTGTAAATTGTTAATTTGGGAAATAAATTAAGAGTTATTTTTGGCAAAGCTTCATATATGAGAAAATCTTATTGAAATATTTAACATAACGAGTAAAAAGTGACCTAGTGGTTGAGATTTATGAATGGAAAAGAATAAATTAGTGAATAAGAGATTAATAGATGAATGAATGAAATTTATATTTTGAGGTTAAGAATAACCTAGAAGATCTCTGTGTTGAGATGGATGGATTCTAGAGGCTGAGTGAGACTCGTAGTGACTGGTAGATTGTGATAAATGAAATTTTGAGAAGTGGCCAATATGGGCCAATGTTCCCAGCGAATGGTTTTCACCATCCATAAAGCTATTAGAATCTACTTAACTCAGCCCAACAGTAAATATAGAAATATACTCAACCACACATGCATGAACAATTATAAATCAACAATATTTATTTGCAACAATAATAAATATTCCAAACAAATACAAGATCTGAATCAAAACTAAATTCCGGGACTACAAGCCCAATGTAAGTCTCAGTACCGTAACATGAATGTAATAGTTCAAAACAAAACATTAAGCAAGAATCTTCCAATGCGCAGCTCAAAACTTTTGCTCACCAACTTCAGTAGGCAAATGATCACCAAAACCTGCTCATATAACAATTACAAGGAAATAGGAAGACAGGAAGACATGATGCCCATTAGTTGCAAGTCCCGAGCCGCAAGTAGTACAAGCAGGAAAGTGGAAACTGAAATATGAATAAAAAAGAGGAAGAACTGACATGGAGAAAAGCAATAGTAGGTGACCGTCTACAGATAACAGGAAACAGTAGGTAAACAGTAAAGATAACAGTAACAGTAACAGTAAGGGACAATAGTCACAGTAACAGGATGTGACAGTGAAACAGTTATTCTTATGTCTAATGTTCATTACTATCTAGGTAGCACTTCATGCGTCCCAAATTTTATCACATGGTCGCTATATTCAAATAGTTTCGTTTAGATTTCGTCATGGAACCTATAGGGCCGTATATTTGACAAACAATAACAGTAACAGAAATAGCAAATAGTAACGGTGTCATGGATCATGCCCTCATGCATCCAGAAAAAAACAGTTGGTACCACAGTAAACAGTTGGGAGAAATGACTCCCCTTCTGAATACATATTTCGATATTGTCCACTACTAGATCTTTCCCTTAAACCCCGGCTTGATTAATTTTTATTATTATTAAACAGGTGCAAACGAACACAAATATGGCTAAAGACATGGCACGAACAAAGGACAAGTCTAAGATGAATAGGAAACACAAACGGGTGACAAAACAACTTATAACAGTTAGAATAATGAAACTTCCAGTTCTGGACAACAAGACATCGCTGAACCAAAACTGAGATTCCCGTTGCCACAGGAATGCAAATCTTGATCCGTTAGAAAATCTAGAAACTAGACTCGTTGCCGAATCCAGATCATATACACAAGTCATACTTCAGCTACAGTCTTAGGGTTTAAAACAGTGTTTAATATAGAGTTTATGTTCAGCCAGAATATGCAAGGTATTGTTCATAAGAATGAAAGGGTCTAAAAACATCATAATTAAATCTGAGAAAAATCTGGAAGGTTCCCTAACATATCTAGTCTCAACATATAAAATTTCATGAAATTCCATTATAGATAGTATAGCCAATATAATTGGGAAAACAGAGTAGTGTAACAAAATTGTAATTCTGAAAGTTCAGACACAATAGTACCAAAACAGAGATAATTCACAAAATACAATTCGAAATCCATATCTGTTAAAAGGGTGCTAAAATAGACAACTCAGGATACAGTTCATATTCACAAAGTTTTCATCAAAAATGGATAGAATCAGGTTGAAAACATAATTGTTTACTGAACAACATGCAGTTTGGAAATTGTGTGATTGGTTTCATAAGCATGAAATGAGTTATAAAGGTCATTAAATAATTCTGCAAAAGTTGGGGGTTGATCCCAGTTATAACTAAACATGCCCAGAAAATTATCAAGTCCAAATTCTACTTTTAATATCAGTTTTAAAATAATAATTCATACACAAATCATATAATTCAGAATCTGGAATTTACGATACAGCTGCAGTAAAATAGCGATAACTCATGCATCGAAATCGGAATTCATATCCGTTGAAAGTTCTGAAAACTAAACAACAAAGCCTACAAATCATGTTCACAAATTTACTTATTTTACTGAAGTTAACAGGGTTGAAATTACTGTACTAAAATAGGGCAGCAAAAAAAAACTTATTTCATGCATTTCATCAAATAATTTAATTACAATAGATCTAATCTAAGATGTCATACAAAGCATGGTATCTAGATTACTCAAATCAGCATGGCATGTGTATTAACAGTCTATAATGAGATAGTACATCTAACAAAGCATCCATGTAACAATTATCTATAACATACGGTGTGTCACAAGCAAGCATATAATCAAGATGTCCATCTAAACTAATTTATTTTTCATGCAACGGGTGACAACTTATTGTGAAACAGTCATGATCAAGAGATGAAGGAACAGATCAACTAACAAGATATGATTTCATCATGAGAGTGGAAACAAATGCGTGCAAGACTACTTACGGTATTTAACTTGTATGAAGAACAAATACTTACAAGCTACTTGCCTGATAACGACGACGAAGATGGTGACAGAATAACGGGAACAGATCCCAAACAACGAACACAATCACAGTGTACAAGAGATAGCACGTACGAGAACAAGAGCCAACAACAAAACACGTGCGGTGCACGTGCTCTCCACCACACAGCGGCACCGACGGTAAGCGGCAACAACAACGGAGTCGGGACTAGCGACAGGGAAGGGTGACGACGGCGGAGCATGGCAGCGGCAACGTCGAGTGAAGCTCGATGCTAGGGAAACGACAACGGCATCGATGCTTGGAGGATAGCGCCGCCGAGGGATCAATACGACGACGGCGACGGCTGTCGTGGTGCAAGGGGCGACGAGGGGATTGAGCGGGGACAAGGCGACATAGGGATTGGGAATGAGGGGAAGAGGAACAGGCTGAGGGTTGAGGAGACGACAGGAGAGAGAGAGAGAGAGATCGGGGTGCAGTTGACGGCTGAAGTAGGAGAGAGAGATTAGGGTTTAGATAATTAGGGTTAGGGTGTGATTAGTAGGGTTATATAGAGTCAAAGCGGGTATGGGTCAACTGGGTAGTATCCAATAGGAAGAGAAATAGTCAAATATTAATCAAATAGGCCATGAATTAGGTTTAGACAAAACACAAGGGGAGAACAATTATTTAGATCAATCAAATTGAGAAACAAAGGCTGAATCAAAGCAAAATGAATTATAAAGAGAGAAAGAACAGCTCACGATTCAAAAAGGGACGAAAATAAATACAATCAGAAATAAAATAAAATAACTAGGAATTTAATTAAATACAAACAAAAATACAATAATGAGTCACAGGGGTTACAACATGAAATTAAAACAAATGAAATGGTTTGAACATGGGTAGAATTTTTGCAATAGAATATTTGTGCGAATGTGATGTGTGTTGTGATGCTTTAACATTTTCCCGCATTTTTGTAGCATTCAGTATAATGGAAAGACTGTAACTACCTTTTTTGTTCTTTTCATTTTTCCTTTTTTTGGTAATATTTTATTTGCAACTGAATAAAATACTCTTTTTTTTCTTGATCATCTTCAATAAATTTTGTTCATGAATTTCTTTTGTTCTTCTTGATGGACTATTTTCTTGTTGATCCTATTTTATTTGATTGTGAGTACTTTTTTGAACCCTATTGTCTTTAATTCCATCTCTTGTTGACCCCAAAACCCAACTACAATTAATTCTTGACCCAAACCCACTATTATTGGATCCTAAACCATTATCCCAACATCATAATTACACTCTATAAATACAATCCTATTGCAAACCCTAAAAAAACAAAAATACAAACCCTAATTAGCCATCTTCTCTCTCGTCTCTATTTCTCTTTCCCTGTCGCCTAATTTTTCTGCCCAAAACCCCCAACACCTTCCCCGACCACCTTCGGCGCCCTCCTGAGCGCTACCTACTTCTGTTGATCCGATCGACGAGCCCCTCCTTCAACCTCCAGTCAACCGCTAGCGATGCCACCGCCTGTCCAGTCGCCGTTCGACGCCAGGATCACCGAGGTTAGGCCACTGCCGCCCTTGGCCTTGCTGTCGTTGCTGCTCTTTACTGTTGCTGTCGCTGTCATCTATTGCTGCTTGTATCTTTTTCGTGCACATGATTTGCACGTTTATTTCTTGATTTCGTGGGTTCGTTGCTCCGAGATTCTCATCTCATTATTTTTGGTATTCTAAGTTTATCGTCCATAAGGCAAGTCACTTTTCCTCTTGAATTGAATCTTGTATAAAATTCAAGTTTTTATTGAAACTCTTGCTAGTAGATCCAATTGTTTATCGTATTGTATATTGTTCATCCCTTTTCGTTGATTATATTAAGGGTTTACACGAGCTAACCCAAATAAATATTATTGACTTCGTGCCACTTTTGACTCTAAAGATAGAATCTTTCATGCATTCATGTAGTATTCATAATAGGGTTACGTATATAATTACAACACAATTAATCAATTGTAGAAATAATCGTTAGGTTGTACGTTTGATCGATCGGTTGATGTTTGGTTGATGTTAAAATAGTGTATGTGTGTATTCTTAATTTTATTTGTCAGGTCATTAGACCCATCATGCTGATTATGAAGTTTATTAACTATAAAATTGATACCCATCATGTTTAAACAATTTATTTCATCAAGAATAGCGAAAAATCTGTATATTGTTTGATGTCTAGAATTTGCTTGATATTTTTGTCCGAGTAAATGATCTTAAAATAAATAAATTTCTGAATAAGAGTTATAGCCCTATGTTTCTAGTTTCCAGAACATCTTGAATCGCTGAATTCCGAGTTGTATTGCAAAAGTTATGACTGATTTACTGTTGCTGTGTTTTTATTTTCTGAATTTCAGATTCTTGTATATTTCATATTTAATCTATTAAAAGGCTGATCGAATATTAAAATATTGCTCTGGAAATTTCTAGAATGTTAGTTAACATGTTTAGGAGTTTAATAAATATTTTTGATGAATTTATTATAGAATTTTTGTTGATTCTAAAAATAAAACAACTTGATGTCGATTTTCGGCCTGAACATGTAATCTGTAAAGAATGATGTGTTTGAACTAGCTACTATTGTTGTATTTTGGACTTTAAATATGCGTTGGATTCGTTGGGAAGTCTAGTTTCCAGAATTTCTGACGGATTTAGTTTTCAATTTCTGTAGCAGCAGTAAATTTAGTTTTAGTACAGATGACTCTTGCTGTCCAGAATTTTAATTTCCAGATTTTATTAAATTAACTAGGTTTGCCCGTTGACACGTGCCTACGGCACGTCTTTAGAATGGTGCACCTGGTTTGATTATATAAAATAGTTTTGGAGGTCCAGCAAATTAATTGAAGTAACAAACATATTATATGTGGAAGCAGTATATCTACCTTTAAGCTCAACCATCGCCTTCTTGATCATTAGCTTGAACTTACCTGGAATGCATATAGTTTGTTAGAAACACTGCATAGAGTTTTTTTTAGCTTCAGCATCACTTTTAGATGCTTGTACTCGTTATGCAAGGACATTATCATACAGATTTTACAGAGCTTACTCTAATCCCATAACCACTATGATCATGTCTAAATACAATGGTAACGCAAGTGTAGGTGTGAAGGTATCTACAATACTAATAATCTAAATATTTGTTTGTGTAAGACTCAATTTGCAATTAAAATACCTCTTATTATTATTTCAACCAAAATGAAATACATGAAGTTGTCAAAACTCTAATCGAAGCTAATCATTTCTTTTATCTCCACTTTGTCTCACCATTGCACCTTTATAAAAAAAATCAAAATGGATAAATAACAAATTTACTTTAGCTGTCTTTCTTGAGTGGAGAGTTTGCACCCTTTACTGGTAAACTCCAGTCATCCCAATCCTATATATCCAAACATACACTAAAAGTTCTTATACGTTATATTATCCATGGTTTCTAATAACCAGTGAAGGGAACATTTCATGATAGTATTTTCTCTTGTAGTAATGAAATTAATGTTGCATATTTGCCAAGTTATTTTAGGTTGTTGGTCAGCTTACCTGTCCTGTTATGGTTTGGAAGCCCAAATTGAGGACACCAAATAATTCATCTCTCACTTGCGTACACCTTAAATCAAAACCAATAAAAACTCATCAAATAAATCACTAAATTAAAATTTTTTGAACCCAAAAATAAAACAATCATACCTTTCTGAACTTAGATTCCATGCACACACAAAATTCGAGTCAGCAAAAAATTGAGTAATCCCCTGCACACACAAAATTAAAAATTAGAATGAGAATTCGGTTAATTGAGATGAAATTAGAGTCGTCGCATCGCATATAGAGGCTCTCGATTCGGTAGAGGGTAGTCGCCGATACGGAGTCGCTTGATATTCGCACTCGATTTGGTGGAAGGGAGTCACCGATACGGAATCAACAGCTGATCAGATATCGGCGACAACCTCTTGATTGAGGTTCGACATTGGATTTGGATTTTGATTTGCTTTGAGATTTTCAAAATTTCAAAATTTCAAAATTTCAAAATTTCAAAATTTTTTTAAAAAAAAAGTTTTTAATTTTAAAATTTAATTTAATTTTAAAATTTGTAAAAAATTGTAAAAAAATTTAAAATTTTATTTTAAAAATTTTATTTAAAAAGTTTTTTTTAAAAGAAATTTAAAATTTTTTTATTTTCTTAATTTTTTGAATTTGGGGGGGGGGGGGAGATAATTAAATAAATAAAGGAGTTGTTTTGGGTGGGGGGATTTGAATTTGAGTTTTGGGGGAAAACTTTTGAGGGGGAAAATGTGTTTTGTGAGGTTAGATCTGGGCCTTTGATTTTGGGAGGATTGAAGGAGAACCACTTGATAGCTTTCTTTGTGTTTTATTATATAGATTATTCATATATCATAGTATTGCATGAATTGAAGTGTATATGTTGCATTGCATGATCCTAATATCATATTGTCATCATTCAAATTGTCTCATCCAAATTTATCATTCTATTGCTCCTCTATTGTTACTATTGTTCATCTTAATGTCTTTTAATTGCATATTGTATTGTTGCACGAATAAAATAATTAACAAGCCAAGGATTAAGGGATTGAATGGAGTAAATGATGATATAGTGACTGTAAACGGAAGTGTGGGTCATGTTTCCCAAAATGTCGTGTGTTGGCTAGTGTTATTTTTATCGGTTTATTGTTGGATTACTGACTACAGTATTCCAATTGATTGTGTAATGTTTTATTGTTATTGAACCAACCAGTGTGCACCAATGCTGCAAATAATGTTATCGTGCCGTATACATGATCTATAGAATCTTCCACTTATGTGTAAACGACAATGATTGTATGCTTCGAACCTGTAGAATGGGATGTAGTAGTACGTGCATTAGTTAGGATTAAAATGATTAATAGACTTAAGGATTATACATCGACATTGCATATTGTACATCATTGTTCCTATTGCTATCGAATATTGTCTAAGTGTTATTGCTATTGAATATTGTCTAAGTGTTATTGACATCGACCATTGAATATTGTTATTGAATATTGAATCATTGTTTATGACTATTGCATCGATTACCATGTTATTGATTATTTATATTGTCCCATGTTATTGATTCCTATCGATCCATTGAATTCATTGTTCTATCGATATTCCATTGTTCTTTGCTTTCCCTACTTGCTGTCCATGACTTGCTCTAAGGACAATTTTTTTCCTCTTTTTAGATGAAGTGTTCACATGTAATCATGGAATAGGCATAATCGGACCTGCTTTTGACATATCTATTGTTATTTGGGTACCATATTCACTTCTTTGGGCTTCTATGAAATCGAGAAATAGGTTTGATTGTACATTTTTTTGATATATAGGGTATCCTACGGATAATTCAAATCGAAGCAATTTGATGTCTGACTCGGGCCTATATGATCAATCGATAGAAATACTTCAACACTCAATCCACCTTTGTCATATATTCCATATATCACACTAGATAGATATCATATTCATGGAATACATTACCTGCTAGGATTGGAGAACAAGCTTTCTAAAGATTTTCTGCTTTCTAGTTGATTAGTATTTTATTAGACTTATTGTATTTAGACTTATTATTATTGTGATTGAATTTATTATTGTATTGGGCTTATGAACTGGATATTATTATTTGTTTCCAGATGTTGGATTATCATAATTGGTTATTTCACATTGTCTTATTCCAAGTATTATTGTTCATGTGGTTGTTATCATTGCCTGCGCAATTATTTGTATTGTTATTATTGCTGAGTTGAATGGGTAAACAACTTATGGAAGACGCAATTCATTCGCTGGGCCAATGTCACGTGCTTGTGTTCCATATTTTTGGGAAGCGGGGCGTGATAAGGACCCAGGACCAGGAATGGTGGGAATGGTGATGAGGCCGAAGGTTCCCACAGGGCCCAACTTGATCTGGAGACTGAGATTGCCAGAGTGTATCAAACTCTGAATGCATTCATGGCAGCTAGTACGACCCAGAATCAAGGAGCAGGGCCAGTACCCATTAATGCAGACCCGATCAAGCAGGTGGAGTCTTTCATGCGGATGAAACCGCTAGTTTTTGTGGGGCAGACTGATCCAAATGAGGCCGAAGATTGGATCAGACAGATAGAAGTAGTCTTCGAGGTTTTGAAAACCCCTACAGCTAACAAGGTGAAATTGGCTACAATGCAGCTAGAGAAAGATGCTGGGGTCTGGTGGCAGTCAGTGAAGAGGATGTTTGGGGAAGTGCAGGTGACTGGGGAAGCTTTTCTTGAGGAATTTAGGGATCACTATTTTCCCCTAGACATTCAGGAGATGAAGGCGATGGAATTCTTGAAAGTGGATGGAAAATAATCATGTTCCAACGAATCACACGCAGAGATACTGCAGCATGGTAGCATGACAGTGCGCGAATATGAGACTAAGTTCACCCAGTTGTCGAAGTATGCACCGGAGCTGGTGGTTGATGAAGCGAAGAAGGCCAGGAAATTCGAACAGGGCTTGAGGCCGAATTTGAGGTCTCGGATGATACCGTTGAGCATAAGGAGGTTCGATAAGCTGGTCAGCGGAACAGCCGTGATGAAGGAAGATATGGATCAGTTCCAGAAGATGTAGGTAACCTTGAACAGAAATAAAAGTCCAGCAATAAACCAAAGTGGAAGGAAGTTCCCGATGAGGCAGGACAGGTTCAGTAGGCCCGAGCATAAGGCACCTGCAGTTCAAGGGGTGACTTGTTATTACTGTGGTGAGGCAGCTCACTACAAGTCAGCATGTCCCAAACTGGGAAAGCGGACTTGCTTCCAGTGTGGGCAAGAGGGGCATACTAAGCCGTTCTGCCCACAGCTTAAGGAGGATGCTGCAGATGGGGCAAATTCCAGAGGTAGGGGCGAGTATTCACATTGACTGAGGAGGATGCGGGTAACTCAGAAGATGTGATTCAGGGTATGGAGGAATTTTAATTCATTTATTTGATGTATTAAATAAAACTTTGTTTAAGAATAAAATGAAGTTTTGAGTATCATTCTTCATGTAACAGGATATGTGTTGATTAATGGAATAAAAACAAAGGTTTTATTTGATACTGGTTCTTCGCATACATTTGTGTCACCCAATTTTGCTAAAGCTTTAGGTGTGGAACCTAGGATTTTTCCAGGCATATTCTTGTCAGTTGCAACACCATCCAGAGAGGAATTGGTTGCTGATCGGTATTACGAGGATTGTGGTACGAGATTGGAGGGAGGCTTTTCGGTTGGATGGCAATCTATGATGCTACAATTGAATGCAAGAACAAAGAAGTGTTAGTGAAGGCACCAGGAGGACCCGCAGTGACCGTTCAAGGGAAGAAGAGAAACTCGAAGGTGGTTGCAACAGTATCAAAGTTAATGATTCCAGATGTGGTCGGAGGCATTCCAGTTGTCAGAGATTTTCCTACTGTGTTCTTGGAAGAGCTACCAGGGTTACCGCCACAGAGATGTTGAGTTTTGCATCAATATTCAGTGGGGTAGTGCTCTAATTTCTAAGGCTCCATACAGGATGGCACCGGTGGAGCAGGATGAAGTGAAGAAGCAAATTGAGGAATTGCTAAGGGGTTCATTAGGCCGAGTAATTCACCATGGGGTGCACCAGTGTTACTAGTAAAGAAGAAGGATGGGTCGATGAGGATGTGCATTGACTACCGGGAATTGAACAGGGTGACCATTCAGAACAAGTATTCGCTTTCACGGATTAATGATCTGTTTGATAGACTTCAGGGAGCGGCAGTATTTTCGAAGGTTGATCTGCGGTCAGGATATCATCAGGTCTGGGTTAAGGAAGAAGATGTGAGTAAGACAGCCTTCAGAACTCGGAATGGACTATACAAGTTTTTGGTGATCCCATTCAGAGTGACGAATGCGCCAATAGTGTTTATGGATATGATGAATAGGGTTTTGCGGACGTTTATCGATTCTTTTGTGGTGGTATTCATTGATGACATACTGGTGTATTCAAAGTCGGAGGATGAGCATGCTGAACAATTGGCAGAGATACTGAAGAAATTGTAGGAACATAACTCATATGCCAAGCTATCGAAGTGTGAGTTTTGGAAGTTCGAGGTAGCCATTCCTTGGTCATATTCTTTCTAAGGAGGGAGTGGCTACTGATCCTCAGAAGATTGAAGCTGTAAAGATTTGTCCTAGACCGACGACCGTGAAGGAAGTTAGGAGTTTCTTGGGATTGGCTGGTGTAACCCCTATTTTTATGTTTTTGGATTTTTATTGTAATTTTCTTCTTTCTTGATTATTGTATTCGAATCTCTTTTAAATAATAAATTTTGCTTTTCTTTGGGTCATCTATTCTCTTTTGATCATTCTGTACTCTTTTTGGCTTGAACCCTGAATTTTTGGCTCACTACTAATTCTACTCTTTTGTATTTTGGGTTTACGTTGATCCATTATATTCATATCCTATTTAATTCTATCCATTTTTTCTCTTTTTGGATCCTAAACCCATACCTTTAACCCGCAACCCAAAAACCCAACATCTAATCCCCTATATAAATACCCATAAACCCTAATTAATTCTTAACCTTATTAATTATTCTCTCTCTCCTACCCCGCCGCTCATCTCCCTCACCCCCTATTTCTCTCTGTTTCGTTTTAAACCCAACCCGCCCAAGCCTTCGATCGCCCTTGGCCCTCAACCCCATCGTCATCCCGTCCTCCTCCGTCACAGCCGACTGCCATCCACTGCCCTTCGACAACCCTCGACTTCCATCGCCTCGTCGTCGCTTGTCGACTTCGTCCTCGTCACCGCCGCTCATCCAACCACCGAAGAACCCATCCTCCGTCATCTTCCGCCATCTTCATCCCTCGCCCTCGCCGAACCCTTCAACCCATTGCCTCGCCGACGCCTACCCTGAGCTCGCCCTCCACCGCAACCTCTGCCCTCGACCGAGCACCACCATCGCCATTAATCCCTTCCTCTGTTTCTTCCAAAATAGAGGGCACCGTCGACCGTCGCCTGAGCCTCCCTTCGCTCAGTCGACCACTACCATTGCTCTCGTTGCTATTGTCTCTAGTCACCGCCAGTGCTGCCCACTGCCGTTAGCCACCCTACCCCTGTGCACCACTGACCCCCTCTGCCTCTCTCTCCCCTATTTTCCTTACTGTTTGCTGTTTTGAGAAGGGGGATTCGCTGTTGCTGTGTGCTGTTTCGCTCAGGTTTGCATGTGCTCTCGTGCGTGCGTTGTTCATGTTTCGTCGCCTGAGATTCCCATCTAGTTATTTTATTATATTCGAAATTACCATCTAAAAGGCAAGTCTCTCTTGAACTAGTTTGATTATTTTTGTTCAAGAATTTTGTTGATCCCTGTAAGTAGATCATCTTTAATTATCATATTGTTATACTATTTATCTTTCGTTGAGTATACTGAGGGTTTACACGAGCTAACCCGAGATATCCTTAACTTCGTGCCTTTACCTTTGATTCGAACCCTAGTCCCTATTGCACATTGCATATGCACGAATTACATAAAAAAATAACTAGATCCATGTTATAGAGTTGTATGATGTTTTGAATCTTTCCGATTGATTTTGATTTGATGAACTGTAAATTGCATCATAAATCTAGAAAACTGCATGTTAATCATCAAATAGAACTTTGTCTATTAATTATCATGAATTATATGCTTGTATGATGTAATTATTGCCTATTCATATTAAATTATTTTCTGGCCTGCTGTTTACTTCTTTTTGTATCAGAATTTCGAACCTGTTGCTGTAGTAATTTGAATGAACTTTGCAAACATAAATTGTGGCCCCATGAGTCTATTTTCCAGAACTTTTGACGGAATTATATTCCAAGTTATAATCTGTGAGATATCAATCTTTTAGTACTGCTAGGTTCAGATTTCCAGATCCTAATTTCATGCGTATCATTTTGATGTATTAATAATTAGAACATGTTAACAGTAAAATAAAAATATGAAATTAATTTGGCTGAAACAGACGTGTAGAAATCACCCAGAATTTTGGTAGATTTAATTGATGAGTTTTCTGATCTGAAATATATACATGTGAGCATAATCTATAACCTGCTGCCTGAACATGAAATCTGTAAAAAATAGGAATTTTGACATAGTTTCTGTAATATTTATATGTCGTGTGTATATTCGCTGGAACCAGCAGAGAGTATATTTTCTAGAATTTCTGACAATCCAGATTTGCTTTTCTGTAGCAGCGGGAATATCTATTTTTGTATAGTAATGTTACTACTGTCCAGATTGTATGATTTGTGTTGATTTAATATATTTGCTTCTTATTTTGTCTGTAACGAGTAGAATTAGTCACACCTAGCATGTTACAACATTGACACCTTGCATGCTCACATAGGATGAAGTAAAATATTAACAAGCCGGGGTATTATGGGTTGACTTGGTAGTGAACAATCGGAAACTGTACTCGATAAAGGCCTTCCTGATTGCATGGTTTATTACATGGAAGGTGGAGAAATGCTTGTCATTGTGTGATCCCGCTATCATGATATCTTGTCATCTTGTTACCGAGTACACGATCTGTTGAGTTCACCATCAGTCTAAAACGTTCACTGTTTGCTTGCACCGAACTTGTGGAATGGGACGCAGTAGTACGTGCACTAGATAGGTCAATAAAATGATTAATAACCCGCATTTGATATTTCATGCTTGATCCCGTATACAGTCACAAATATAGAACTTAAATTGCCATTATTAGTTAATGCATTATTAAATATAGACCTTTGACATTACTACATTATTAGTTAATTGTCATCTTGTTACCGAGCACATTTGATATTTCCCTGACTTTGATCTCATTCCTTATTTTTGATATATTGTGTTACCTACTATTCCTTGTTTTCCCTCTACTTGCTGTCCATGACTTGCTCTAAGGACATTATTTTCTCTCTTTTTAGTTCACGAGTTTACATGTACTGAAGGAGTGATACTAGAAGGAATTGGTGAGCAACGATTTTAGAAGATAGAGTCGAAGATTTCACTGCTTGAATTATTTTATGCTATATATCTTTCCTCTGGACTTTGTCTTTGACATTATACATTATTTTGGGCTTTTGTCCTGGAGTTTGTTTTTGTCCAAGATGTTGGATATTATTGGATTATTTCATTTATATTGAAGTTGTTCTTTAATTCATGTGATTATATTCTCTTGCGTGGTTGTGTTTATTGTTCATATTGTTGAGTTAAACTGGTACAGTTCATGGATGGTGTTTACATCATTTGCTGGGCCTTCGTTACGTACTCATATTCTGTATTTTGGAAAATGGGGCGTCATAGCTGGGTATTACAGGCGTTTCATTCAGGGCTACGCACAGATTGCAGTTCCATTGACATGGTTGACTAGGAAGAATGTGGATTACACTTGGGCTTTTAAGTGTGAGGCGGAGTTGAAGGAGAGGTTGACGACTGCGCCTATCCTAGCTTTGCCACAGGTTGGGAAGGACTATGATATCTACCGTGATGCGTCACTCAGAGGTTTGGGCTGCGTCTTGATGCAAGAAAGGAAGGTTATTGCATATGGTTCGAGGCAGTTGCGTCCGCATGAGAAGAACTATCCGGTGAACGGTCTGGAGCTGGCAGCTATTATCTTTGTCTTGAAGCAATGGAGACATAATATATATATATAGATAGAAGGTCAACATCTTCACGGATCATAAGAGCTTGAAGTACTTTTATCAGCAAAGTGATCTAAATCTTCGGCTAAGAAGGTGGTTGGAAGTGTTGGAAGACATTCACCCTGAGATCAAGTACTATCCAGCCAAGGCGAATGTAGTTGTCACGCCCTGCTTCACAAAAGAGAATACGGAATACGGATACGTGACTAAGCCCAGCGAATGATTTTCATCATCCATAAGCTGTTCAAGAATCTTTAAAACATTTCACAAGAATAATCAGAGTCGGAAGCAAAAGAATCAACCAACATGCACATATGAACCAAAATACCAACAAGAACACTTGAAACCAAATATATTAATCTCAAATAGTCATAATCTGAAGAAGTCAAAAATCCTGGGTCACATTGCCCAAATACAAGAATAAATCCAAGTATCAAAATACAATTGTTCAAGCAAGCTACAAGAAATAATAATAATAAGATCCAGCACTAATACTTCATGTCACCAATACCATCTGGAACGTGTTCTCTAAAATCTGCAATTTAACAACTGCAGGGAAAGAGGAAAAGAGAAAACAAGTACCCGTCAATTGCAAGTTACGAGCCGCTTGTAATGCAGAATACAAGTACATGAGGAAAACTAACTAATAACATGGAATAAGCATTGATATGGTTAAAAATGGGATTAAATCGGGACCATTCGAATCGGGCACGAATCTTAAAGCTCAGGGGTAAAATGGAAATTTTACCTACAAACGGGTCTGAATGGAAACTGGGCTTTTCTTCAAAGCCCAATAACCCATAAACGGATCCGCCTTAACTGGGTGCGGGTTCCAACCCGCAAGAAACCCAGTCCAGCTGGATAGAATTAGGGTTTATGATTGTCCCTAATCAGCGGCCCTGATCACTTCTATCCATCCACTGGGAAGTAGGGATTTAATCTTATCCCGAAACTGGTTCCTAAGGCAGCTATAAATACCCCCCATCCCCCACTGTTACCAGGTAATCAATCTTTTTCCAATCAAAGCTCTTTCATAATTTTTCTGATTACTGACTAGAGCGTTGGAGGGTGTGTTGCCGGGGTCAACCCCGGTGTTTCGCACTTTTTGCAGGTTTGCAGCAGCGGCAAGAAACCAAGTCAACAAGTTGGTGAAGGTCAACAGGTTTGCTTTATTGTTTTATCTAAGAATCCACAAATTCATCTGTTTGCTCCCACACCAAAATCAGCAGCAACAGATTGGCGCCGTCTGTGGGAAACAAAGAAGCAACCCGACCTAACTTAATCAGCGAGACTAGTTTCAAGCCATGCATCCAAAACAGAAGGGGAAGGCAGCGGTCTCCAGCCGAAGAACCACTTCTCTTCCTTCTCTCCCTCCTCCAGCTCAAGGTTCTCCTCCTCAACAGGCCTCTCCAGGGTCTCGGGGGGCTGCCCAGGGGGGCTCCCGTCAGAGTCGTCCGAAGCAACATCCTCCTCATGACCATGTCACGGGTCCCGATCCTTCAGTTGAATCTATGGCTTCTCGAAGCCCTCTTGAGCAGGATCTTCGCCAAGTGATTACTGACCGCCAAAAGGGGGTCGACCTCCGAACTTGTAATGCCCCGATTTTTCATTTAATGAAAATTATTTTATTTGCACGTAGTGTGCACGTGCAATATTTTTAGGTAGAATTAAATCTTATAATTATTTTCATTATGATGAGTATAGATGACTAAATATTTGCGCTTTTAATTATTTTTATATAAAAGTCCTTTTTCAAATAGACAAAAGCATTTCTTTAAAAAGCCCAAATCTAATTTATTTGTTATTTTTTTTTATTATTTTGGCCCATAAACTAAAGCCCATGAATTATTTTTATTTTAAATACAACTTGTAATGTAGAATACATTTTAAATATAATGTACAATTTTTAAATGGTGCCAAGTTGCATGCACGTGCATTGCACGTACACGTGCAAATGCACCATGCTTGTGCATGGCCGGTTGTGATTTTAGGAGGGAAATGGAAATTTTTGAGTGGAGTCATGGGTGGTGGTTACTTGATCATGGTTGGTTATTGTAACTCCTCCTTGAATCCTAGCCTTTTAATCCTAACTCCTAAGTTAATCCTAACCTTCCATTTTCCTAAATTTTTAGTATAAATACCCCCCCCCCTGCCTAGTATTCTTGTGCTAATTATTCCTCCAAATCTATAGTTTAAAATACATTATTAGTAGTATAGCAAGTGAGTAAAAGATTGAGAGTGTGTGTGAGGAGTTTGTGCTTGCATCAAAGGAGGCCGGCATCAAAGAGGAGCTCTCGGTTTTGGGCTTGGTGGAAGGCTCGAGTGCGCGCATCAAGAAGGAGGATCGTTCGTTTGCAAGGACATTGGTTTAGGAGGTGTTGCTAAGTGTAGTCTCTCCAATTAAGGTGGGTAAATTTTCCATATTTCTAATTAGGAAGCATGCTAGATTTGAATTGAAAGAATGATGCATGAAAAAGATTAATAAGAATACACATTTAATTGGAAAAAATGACCTATTGATTGATTGAAATGGTGATATGCAATTGTATGTGGTGCTATTATTAAAATTTAAGTTGTGTACGAAATGATCATGGCTATGGATTGTGTGAAGAAAACTTCATTATTAACATTAAAAATTATATGCAAGAATTAGTAGATTGACAATGTCGCTTTATGTACTTAAATGGACTTTTCGTGATAACTTTGTAACGAATGAATTAGAATATAATTGGTGTGCTTGTGAAATGAATAAAAACAGAAAATTGGTGTAGAGATTAGTGAAATTAAAATTAGATAAGAAATGTCGAAAAAGAAATGTGTTAGTAGTAGTATATAAATTCAACCAAATTGTATGGTAGATATGTGTTAATTATTGGGAAATACATATTTAATTATTGAAAAAAATATATTTTTATATACTGGAGTATAATTCGTGATGGGAATAATTAATCTGGGATTTTTACAGCATGTTAGTAAGAGCAAAATGAAATGAGAACTTGATGAACATCGAAATGTTTTAATAAACAGAGAGAATCGATTTAAGTAACCTTCGAGTTGTATCGATGACAACCCGAGCCTATAGCTCGAGTGGTCGGGATGCTCATATTTGCTACAGTGGGTTCGGGTGCCTCTGGTCGCTGGTTTGAATTCCGTGAGCACCACACATTTTTGTTTTGTGTTTTTTGAAAACTAGAGTAACCGCAGCCGAGAGCATTTAATGCTCTCAGCCCTTTTTCTAATGCATAGTGCGTTCGGCCTAGTGGCCTGTGCCTTCGGTTGGTTTCCCTGTGGTCGCTGGTTCGATCCTTGGTCTCGGCTGTGTTTGTGTTGTGGAAAAAAATAATTTTTTTTGGGATTTTTGATGATTTAAAAATTATGAAAAAAAATATGGTTATTATCCTAAAAGTATGTGGGATTTATGAAAAATAAATTTGGGAATTATTTAAATGAAATAGAGTATATTTTGAGACCAAAAGTATAATTTAGAACTATGGTTCTACACTTGCATTTGTATGAAAGTTGTACTTTGCAAAAGGACTTGAAATGGAATATTAGAAAAGAAGTATGAATAAGAAAGGAATTATGTGAAGTGATGTGAATTATTCTCATTGGAGAATAGTGTGACAAATTATGAAGTGTGAATATTCATTTTTGATCGTATAATTAGTGATGTGGTTTTTAATGTGAAAATGATATTTCATGAATTACATGATGAATAATTGAATTCCATGTATAGTTATGGACTATTGAATAATTTAGAAATCATGATTGGAAAAGAGAAATATTTTTGAGCATGACAACTCAACATGTGAACTTATGAATTGAAATTGAAGATTAGAGTGTAGCCAAAACGCACACCGGCAAGTAAAAAATGATGAATTATGATTATTGACATTGAAAAGACCAGGTTTGGGTCATTGTGAAATGAAAGAAATAAGACCGGTAGTAGTGAGAGCGCTAACTCTAGAGCTTTGATTTTGGTCATGATTTCATTAGAATTACGGATTAGTTACATAGTGAAGATGTGATGAAAGTAAGAGAAAAACATTGAGTATGAAGGCCATTGGATTGGCGGCGAGAGCGTATCCCAGGATGTCCCATGATAAGTCATGATAGGACATGGATACTGCTCCAGAGTACCGTCCCGGTGGCGACGCTCGTGGGATGTTGGACAACTGCGGGTGGTGTCATGTCTATGGTAGGAACTGAATTAACACAGGATGCCTGCATGATGAGTCATGTGTTAGTGCATTGGGATTCCCTCCAGGGCGCCTAGACATGATTTCATATGTCAGAAAACATCTAGGATACTTACCGTAGTCACAGTAGTAGATTAAGACATGACGAGGGATTGAACCCTACAAGATGAAGAACGATTAAGGGCTTGCCCTCAGACCTATGTAGTATGGGATGCATAGAATCCGAACAAGTGTGCATTAGTGTCATATAATATAAACAACTGCATTAAGGACTGAGTGCACAATCATAACACGACATCATTAAGGTATTCCCTTTAGTTTGATATGTGACAAGTTTGTGTTTGTTAAATATGGAGAATTAGTTATACTATTTCCGGCATAGAGAGGATGGCCGTGTATAATGTTCGTCGGTTGAATAAACTGACGTACCCACAGTTTGTATGCAGGGCAAATGACATGATAAAGATTAAAGAGGAACAGATGCTTAAAGATTAATCAATGTTGTTGTACTTTATTTCAATGTTGTAAATTTACTTCTGCTGTGCAATGTAAAGTGTAAAGTTTCATGTAAACTCTGATGTAAAGTGAAAAGTTCAAATTTCCTTGTAAAATTGTACTAAATGAAGTGTAAAGATCCCGTGGAATCTCGAATTCAGTGTATTTTGGAATTCGGGGCGTTACAGAACTCGCCTGAATGGATGGCGAGCCCTTGCGGGTGTCCATCAACCTGAGCACCCAGGGGCCTCAAGACTCCGGACCCCCCACCGACCGAGGACCAGAAGATCCCCTCCTTCGAGGAGGTGAAGAGAGTCCCCTCAGCGTCATCGGCAGAGAACTCATTCTCTAGTAAGCCGAGCCACACATAGGAACCACCAAGCTGGAGTGGCACCAGTCACAAGGGCGGAACTTCAAGACTTCCAAGCGGCAGTCTTACGAGCCATCAATATCGTCCCAAATAACGAACAGAGGCCACCTACCCAAGAGCCAGCTAGGAGCCACCGCCTTCACACTCCCAGTCCTCATCCATCTCCAAGCTACTGTCGCCGCAGCCCCAGTCTACCCTCGTACGAAGATGAGTCCCGGGGCTCGGCAAGATATGATCAAAGAGAAGACTCAGTCTACCGCCGTCTCCACGAGATGGAGAGGCGCATCGGTCGAATTGACAAGGAAGGAGAGCAACGGCGATAAACCTCTGCCCGAGCAGACCTCCATTCTCCCGCACTATCATGGAGGCCCCCATCCCAAAAAACTTCAAGCCACCTCACTTCGAGTTGCATACCGGGGAGTTGGACCCCGCGAATCGTATAAAGAGTTTCAAAACTCTCATGATGATCCACCAGGCTTCAGACACCCTCCTCTGCAAGATCTTTCCTGCCATGCTGAACGGGTCTGCGAGAGAATGGTACTCTCGACTCACTCCGACCTTCATCTTCTCATTCGATCAGTTCGAAGGGCTCTTCCTTACTCATTTCGTGAGTAGCCGCTGGGCCGATAAAACAAGTGTATCTCTGTTGACCCTCAACCAAGAAAAGGGTGAATGCCTAAGGGATTACGTTCGATGCTTCACTACCGAAGCTCGGTCCATTCCCTCCCTCAACCAATCAGTAGCCTCTGCAGCATTCGAGCGCAATGTCACCGATGCTCGCCTCAAGGCGTCCCTTGCCAAGAAGCCTCCTCGGGACTTCTCAGAACTCCTACTTAGGGTGGAGAAGTACATACGAGTGGAAGAGGATCTCAACCCCCCTACTCTTGAAGAATCATCTTCATGAAACAAACGGAAGAATATGAGCGAAGAGGGGTCCCAAAAATCCCAGAAGGACGGCAATGGCCAGTGCCGCCCGACTCCTCAATTTGAGAAGTTCACCCCCCTCATTGCTAATATATCAGAAGTTCTTATGGAGGTGGACAAGGAAGGGCTACTCTGCGCTCCCCCTAGAATGAATACCCCTGGCAAGAAGAGGAACAAGGATAAGTGGTGCCGCTTTCACAGGGACCACGGCCACAACACGGATGATTGTCGGGCTCTCAAGGAGGAGATTGAAGAACTCATACAGCGGGGAAACTTAGCCAAGTTCATCCAAAAAGATGGGGCCGAGCTTCCCCCCTGAGGAGCCTACAAGCGAACCAAGAGGCCCGCCGAGCTTCAAGACTCAGAACCTAGGGCTGTCTTCCACCTCATCCAAGGAGGTCCAATGGAGGGGGAACCCAGCTCCTCCCAAGGGGTTTTCACCTTTTTGTAGAAGTAGGATCTTGATTTTCAATAAAGCCGATGCTTGTAACCCGGCCAATAGCATGTAATAATGGCTTGCCCCATCGAAGCGGCCACTTAGTTTATCTCAATAAAACTTTACATTTTTTCATTAAAAATTATTGCTCTTGCTTCATCTCGATCTCTCCGAGTCACATATACGACTCGTTAAATGGTGAGTTCAGAATCCAGCTTATCCTACATGGCTGCTTTCGCAACTTACTAAGCTCAAAAAACGAGTTTAGAGTCCAACATTTGGTCCGACGTTGCTTTAGCCACTTGCAAACAAGCAAGGGCAAGGAATCTCACCATTCGGAATTGCTCCTACAATTCGTTAATCTCCTCTAACAATGAGTTCAGAGTCCAACACTTGGCTCGATTCTGCTTCAAATTACTCGCTCATAAGTGGGTAAGAAGTGGTTCGCCATTCGGAACTGCTCCCACAACCGTTGAATCTCTCTCTTAAACGACAAGTTCGGAGTCCAACACTTGACTCAATTCTGCTTCAAATTACTCGCTCATAAGCGGGTAAGAAGTGGTTCGCCATTCGGAACTGCTCCCACAATCGTTGAATCTCTCTCTTAAACAACGAGTTTGGAGTCCAACACTTGGCTCGATTCCGCTTCAAATTACTCGCTCATAAGTGGGTAAGAAGTGGTTCACCATTCAGAACTACTCCCACAACCGTTGAATCTCTCTCTTAAACGACGAGTTCGGAGTCCAACACTTGGCTTGATTCTGCTTCAAATTACTCGCTCATAAGCGGGTAAGAAGTGGTTCGCCATTTGGAACTGCTCCCATAATCGTTGAATCTCTCTCTTAAATGACGAGTTCGGAGTCCAACACTTGGCTCGATTCCGCTTCAAATTACTCGCTCATAAGCGGATAAGAAGTGGTTCGCCATTTGGAACTGCTCCCACAACCGTTGATTCTCTCACTTAAACGACAAGTTCGGAGCTCACAACTCTCTGCTAGAGTTGCTCCTCGAACTTGTCTCCCAAATGGCTCTCTCCTAGAGCCAAGCTCCTCGCTCCGCTCACCTCAAAAGCGGACCTCTTAACAACAAGTTTGAGCTCACAACTCTTTCCTAGAGTTGCTCCTCAAACTTGTCTCCCAAATGGCTCTTTCCTAGAGCCAAGCTCCTCGCTCCGCTCACCTCCAAAGCGGACCTCTTCTCAACAAGTTCGGAGCTCACAACTCTCTCCTAGAGTTGATCCTCAAACTTGTCTCCCAAATGGCTCTCTCCTAGAGCCAAGCTCTTCGCTCCGCTCAGCTCCAAGGCGGACATCTTTCTCAACGAGTACGGAGCTTACAACTCTCTCCTAGAGTTGCTCCTCAAACTTGTCTCCCAAATGGCTCTCCTAGAGCCGAGCTCTTCGCTCCGCTCACCTCCAAAGCGGACCTATTTTCAACAAGTTCGGAGCTCACAACTCTCTCCTAGAGTTGCTCCTCAAACTTGTCTGCCGAATGGCTCTCTCCTAGAGCCAAGCTCTTCGCTCCGCTCGCTTCCAAAGAGGACCTCTTCTCAACGAGTTCGGAGCTTATAACTCTCTCCTAGAGTTGCTCCTCAAACTTGTCTCCCGAATGGCCCTCTCCTAGAGCCAAGCTCTTCGCTTCGCTCACTCCCAGAGCGGACCTCTACTCAACGAGTTCGGAGCTAAAACTCTCTCGATAGGTGCTCCTCAAACTTGTCCTCCAAGAACGGACTTCCCCTAGAGCCATGCAAAGCTCTTCTCAACTTCGCGAAGACGAAGATGTTGCGAGACTATCTTGACCTTGAAGAAGGAGGATTCTCCAATTCATCTCTGAAGATAACTTGTAGATCTTCAAAATAGCTTCGGAACAAGGGGTCATACGCCCCGATCCGACCTCCGTAGCACTGGGAACATTGAGAAGAACTCTCCCTAGACTTCGGCACACTTCACCGAGCATTCTTGGCACCGACGCTCAAACGTGAGAAAAACTCTCGCGTTGGACCTTGGCACACCTTGCCGAGCGCTCTCGGCACCGATGCCCAAACATGGAAAAAATCCTCCCATTGGGACTTCGGCATGCCTTGCCGAGCGCTCTTGGCACCGATGCCCAAACATGGAAAAAATCCTCGCATTTGGGACTTCGGCATGCCTTGTAGGGCACTCTTGGCACCGACGCCCAAACATGGAAAAAATCCTCACTTTGGAACCTCGACACACCTTGCCGAGTGCTCTTGGCACCGATGCTCAAACATGGAAAAAACTCACTCCGGACTTCGGCAAAGACTCGCCGAA